>CM074515.1:4456708-6956708 GCA_037379345.1 Perna viridis | reverse complement strand
ACATTCTTTGCAAAATTTAAGTATATCTTAAGAATTATAGACATCAGATGGCTGTCATTTTGAATTTAGTAGGCCACTCTGAATGAAAAAGCAAGGAACAAAAGTTTCACAGTTGCATAAAAAGCCATGGATGTTTTGCAGTTGTAAAAATGGAATAATGAACTTAAACTGCATGAACTGTATTTTATATATTTATTGTAAAACTGTATTCTAAATATACTGAAGGTTAACCAGCACACCTATAAATGTTTTTTTTTCTAAAATAAATTGTCTCTCTTAATATTTTCATGACTAAATAAGCATTTTTAATTATTGGTATAATATTACATTTCTTGATTTTAAAACATATCTGATGGTTTTATATACGTGTCCTTAGGAAAAACATATTTCTGAATTTTTTTTCTCCATTTTCACTGCAATAAGAGCACATGATTATGAATAAAATTATACATAAATTAAAAATGAGGATTTTTATAGCAGACAAAATAGGAATTTGCATTGATTGCTTGTGAACATCTGTAAAATTTCACCTTAATGATTCATAAACTGTTTTTATAAGAAATAATACACAAATCTATTTTAAAATTTTATATTTTTATATAATGGTTGTAAGCAGAATATTTGGTTGGTATTACCTAAGAAACAAACTAAGGCATAAATATAAAAGATAATGGGGATGTTTTACTAGTATTTTAAAGAGGATACTGTGTAGCATACATAAATGTATCATGTGATTCCAATCCTGTTATTATAAAAATTCATGTTAAAGATAAATAATACAATTTACAAGTTAGTACACAACATGGATGACAATATAAAAGTTGATGGTCAAAGTTAAAATAGACGAATAATCATGTGGACTGCTGTGAGTAATGTCATCAGAAGGACAGGAATGTTGATGCAGGTAGCGCTACCAGTTGGGGCTATCGGTGCAGTCACAGAGAAAGCGGTTGATGTCATCTTCTCTGTTAAATATTGATAAACGAAGCATTAATAACAACATATAATGTTAATTTGTGTCTATTTTCATGATATCTTCAAATTTAAAAAAAAAGTTCAGTATAATTTGAAATCAGCACAAGCAAAGTAAAATATTAATTGAAGAAAAAGGTCAAAATTAAATGCATTGTAGTAAGTCACCAAATATTTAAATAGAAGTAAACATTAAAATGTGAAAGTTATAAAATTTGCCACTAGTTTTCTTTTGATATCAAAGTTGACAGACTATTTTGGAGTTTAAGAGAAAGAAAAAGAACAATGGTGATAAGAAATTGACTCCACAAAGATATACCAGTAAATAAATGTTGGAGAACTAATACAGTCACTAATAAGTACATATTTATCAGCCTTAAACACTAGTCAAAAGCTTTGATGTAAAATTATGTTTTTACAGAAAAACAGCAGATTTGAAGACTAAAAAAATATCACTTTGAGCCAGACAAGTCAGTGAATGACATTAAAGATTAATGTCACTTTGAGCCAGACAAGACAAGGAATGACATTAAAGGTTAATATCACTTTGAGCCAGACAAGTCAGTGAATGACATTAAAGATTAATGTCACTTTGAGCCAGACAAGACAAGGAATGACATTAAAGGTTAATATCACTTTGAGCCAGACAAGGAAGTCAATAACATTAAAGGTTAATATCACTTTGAGCCAGACAAGGCAGTAAATGACATTAAAGGTTAATATCACTATAAGCCAGACAAGGCAGGGAATGACATTGAAGGGTTAATATCACTTGGAGCCAGACAAGGCAGGAAATGACATTAAAGGTTAATATCACTATGAGCCAGACAAGGCAAGGAATGACATTAAAGGGTTAATATCACTTTGAGCCAGACAAGGCAGGGAATGACATTAAAGATTAATATAAGTTTGAGCCATACAAGGCAGGGAATGACATTAAAGGTTTATATCACTTTGAGCCAGACAAGGCAGTGCATTAAAGGTTTTTCTATTGCCTGGGACAATTGAAACTATGAATAGGACAAGTAAAAGTTTAATTATACATGTACTTGCCCGGAGGACAACCAAATCATTTTAATTTTTTTAACATGCATTAATTAAATGACAATGAAGATTTCAATTTGTAATAGGACAAGGTTGATAAAATGTTAACGTCATACCCTACAAGGCATGACCATGCATACATTCAAAATATGAGTTATCTGTTTATCAGCAACATTAAAGCTGACTTGACATAACATTGTGATTGAAAATTGCTGATATTTTTTTGTATCATGGCAGTAGCCTGTGATATCAGGGAGAAAGCACAATGGAAAAATGATGAAGTAGCTGATAAATAGTGTACATGGTCATATATTAAAGTTGTTACCTGGCGAATAGTAGAACTGGGCTCTTGCTAAACTTGGTTTGGCATCCATAACAATGTATTCTACCATAGTGTGAATATCAATACACATCCTGGAGCTTGACAACTTGAAAAATACGAGTTTGAAAATGATATTTAGACATGATACATTGTTTTGATTAAACCCCAAATTACATTTACCAAGTTTTCTGCAGATTTCATGGATTCTTTCATGAGACTATTCTTGATCTGAATTATTTCTCCAATCTCTATGGTACCCGGTAAATTAAGATTTTAACATGCTCACTAAAGCTCATCTTTTGAAAATTGAATTTTACAAACTTGAATAGAGAAATAAAATAAAGCATTAATTACTGGAGGAGAATCTATGATCATTGTAGTGTAACCTGATACAATCATGAATTAGCCAGTCAACCTTACAGTTAGCAATAAGTTTGTAGTTTAGTTCTCTTCAGTCTGTAATATGGTATGAAAAGATTACCTGATTGAAGGAAAAACTATGAAAAGATAACCTAAACTGAAGTAGAAAGGCAAGAAAAACTTACCTGATTAAAGTAGAAAGCCATGGTTTTACCATTCTGTTCTACCCTCTGTATCTGATTATTTTCCACCAGGTTGTTCATATTGGTTACCATGTAACCAGTTGGTATGTCAACATACATCATACCCATTCCATAGTCACCAATTCCATTATACCTACAGCAGATATAATTCATGAAGACATTATTTTATCACTGTTTTATCATGGGCTGTAAAATTGATGTAAAATATTAATATAAATAGCCATCCTGTGCTGAACCAATGATGAAATGGAGTCAGATTTTAATATGGTAGGACTAGTGTTTCATATTCTTTGAAAAGATGCAGCCTATGTGTTGCACAAAATGGCAACCATTGTGGAAATAAATTATTACATCAATAAAAATGATCTTTAATGGCAAAATTAAGACTGTCACAAGTCTATGATATTGGTAATTTTTTTTTTATCACATCACAACTGTGGACTAAAAACCTTTGAAGAAAGTCATTATAAAATCAAAAGTAATATCTTATCACCTCATCTCATCTCATAATCTCATTTCAATTCATGCATAACTTAACATTAACATCTGAATCATAAAAAACTGGAGCAGTAATAAGTTATTAATTCTAATGATAACAACCAGAAAAAAAATCATATCAATGACTGTGTTACAAAAAGATTGGAAAGGTGTTATCTATATCAATTTTGGTCTATAGGTTTTTATTTGCACAAAAAAGTATAAATTTTATGAAGTTCATTTAAAAAAACTGTTCTGAATACTGTTAGTTGTTGAAAGAAGGAATGACGGACAATTGTATAACTGTAATATGAAAAGGCCACTTTGTAAGGGAGAGAAATACTGGTAAATGGAAGCTAATACATGTGTTGTGCTATGGAAAAGTATTGACCAAACTTTATGACAAATGTGATGACTTTTCATTCAAAATTGTCAACTTTCCTTTCATCTGTGGCAACATCCCTTCAGCACCTGCGTATGGAGTGTTCATATCATAACTCATACGTTATGCCAGAGCTTGCCTCAACTATGCAGACTTTTTGTATTGCGCAAGAACTCTAACAAATATACTTCTGGAGCAGGGTTATGTTGCTAAAACATTGAAGTCATCACTACAAAAGTTTTATGGCTGTCATCATGAACTCATAAATCGTTACTGTGTATCCATCTGCGCCATGGAAACTGACTTGTTCAACATGTCATAGTTTTCCTTTCATCTTTCGTCTACCCCAGACTTGACTTTTTAAGAGCAACTTGGCGGGTGTTTCTAGAAAAGCAGAGGATGCTTACCCTACCAGTGCACCTGGTCCATGCTCCCAGTTTTTAGTGGAGTCCGAGTTGCTCATTTGCTTTTGTTACTATGTCTGTATGATTTTAGTTACTTTATGTTCTTTGTTGTGTATGTCTGTTTTCCATGTCTGGTCTTTGTCCCTAGATTACATTCTTTTGATTACTGTTATAACCTTGGTTCCCTTGATTACTCTTTGAGAGTGTTGACCGTTACTCAGTGTGAGATAATATAAATCATAAAATTTACCATCAACATAAAGGAATCACTGTTGCTTTATTTAATTGTATAAATACCTACCATATACAAGCTTCAATTTTTATTCCACCAGATAGAAGTTTATATGGCGTAATAACAATGTTCAAATCTTTGAAGTTTTCTTGTTTTTCTACATTATATTCCCAGTTTACCTGAAATGTTAACAGAAAATAAGATTGTCCTACACTGGCTGATACCTAAGATAGATTTTATAGTCTGTAACATAAATTTCTAAAACTATAAATCATATTTCTCAAAATATAGCAAGTCCCTACATTTTATTTCAATGACCACTTTATACATTGGATAAAGGTTTATATTTTTGGATCATTTTGAACTGACCTTATAACATAACTCTATTTATTAAAAAAAATAGATAAAAATAGAAAAATATGGAGGTACAAAAACATGTATTTATCAAAACAGGGACATTGAAACAGAATAGATAAAACTACAAAAATCTGGAGCAAGCCAATCCTGAAGTTGAATTATCCCCCTTGGAATTCACTACTATAACTGTAGAGTTCATTTCCACCGTTAAACCAAATATCATTAATCATCATTTTCGATTATCACTTTTCCATCCAGTGTTATTGTTTACTATTTCGAGTACTTCCGTTGTAATTTCACGATTGTTTTTCTGTGTTGATTTGGTGGAAATATTATTAATTTGGTGAGTTTTTTACTTTATCTTTGTATAAATATACTTCCGATGGTTAATTACATACATTTTGATAATTAGATATAATTTTTGTAGGTTTATTGACTTTAATTTTAATGTTAGGCAGATTGATTTTCGAGTGCACCGCAATTTTTCACTGTATGTTGGGTGCCGATCGATAAATTATTTTCTCAGTGAAGCTTAATAGCGATTTAATTAATTAAATCTTAATTAAGTTCTTTTTACATATTGTATTTTCATGCTTTTGTGTCATTTTCTATTGATTTTCTATTGATATTGTATTACTATTGTGTTTGTATTTTTTGTTTTGATTGGTTATTTTCTTGGTTGACGACATAGGTACATTGTATTTCGTTTTTCTATTTTCAGTAAATCGTCAATATCGTCAATATCGTCAACATCGTCAACATCGTCTATATTTTTGTTCAGCTAATGAAATGTACTCTCTGGAATCTCTGGACTCTCTGGTTGTTGTCATTAAAGATGTTACGCATTTACTTATATATTTCCACGCCCATTTGCTAGCCAACACAATAACTATATTCCTTTATACTGCATAGTACAGAGTGTATACAATTTTCAATATAGAGTCATGCTGGGAATATGTGTGTACAGATGGAAAGACAGACAAACTGATTGGATGATTTCAATACACCTTGTTTGTCAAGGAATTTAATCATCCTTTTCTAAAATAATTAAATCAATGTATTTTTTTATTTTAATACTCACAGCTACAACAACATTACCAGCTCCCTTTATTTCTGCAGTCACTGGATTACTGCCCAGCTGATCCAAGTTAGCCTATCAAAATATAAAATAATAGCTTCAATTGGAAAAGATATTTGGAAATTTTGTGAAGGATATGTTAAATCAACTAGTTTAAATCAAATAAGGGAGTAACAGTTTCACTACTATTTTGTCTAGGATTAGATTTTTAGAATGGCTATAATTTGATATTTGTCCAGACTGAGTCTAGAAACCCCTGAACAATAATTGTTCTACAATATTTAACTTACTAAATTCTGTGATTGAAGTAAGACAGCATTTCCACTATTGATGGCGAATTGTACATCTGCATTTCCAGGTGATTTGAAAGTAACTGTAGCATCTTTAGGTCCACTGGAGAGCTTTTCAGCATAAGTAGACAGAGCTTGTAGTCCCATTACTGTGTCCTACAATTCACATGTGATTAGTTATTTTTACATCTATTGTATTAAAATAGGAATGCTGTACTACAATTACCAACATACATGTATTAATTACCAACATACATGTATACAAGAACAACCATATACAAATAAGGATTCATTATTAAATAAAGTCAGAATAGTCTTTTTCCTTCCTATTAAGCCACAATTTTGTTTTATATAATTGCTATATATTCCCACTTACAGTTGTGGCTTTGTAGAGGAGACAGATCCAAAGACACATATCATTAGAAAGAGTATACATATTTACTTTTCTGTCTAAAAAAATACAGGCATAGGGTGCTTCATCATATCTGACGATAATCAATGACACTGTTCAAGTACATTTGTAAGGTCCTAAATACAATTCTTTCCATCTTCGTTTTCTTGGATCTGATATATATTGTGAAATATTTTGAACTGGTTATAGAGTAAAATATTCCCATACTTTTCTGTAGTAGAACATAACCACATTTTAAGTGTTAATATCTCCAGTGGGTAACTTTTATTTGCACTTTTGTTTTTTACAGTTTTTAAAAGGCAAACTAAAGGTTTTCCAATAGAAAGATATTTGGGATTAAGAAATGCATGAATCACTAACCATAACTTCTACTTCTAAGACAGAGCTGCACTTTATTCTTATCTTCATAAAACAGCAAAGATATTTTGTAGTTTTAAAAGTATGATTAGGGGATGACTATTAGATTTTGAGGGAGCTTGGAAGATTTCTTTGGTTTCACCATATTTATTTTTCACATATCTTATCAAATTATTTATTTTCATAAATATAAATACATAATATCAGTTCAGAATAATATGAAAGGATGAAAATATATTTTTTTTCTATTTTCAAGATTAAAATATTTTCAAAAATATATTTATTTTAAAATTCATCAAAGCCCCCCCCCCCTTCAAAATCAAATAGCTGTCCCCTTATAAGCCTAATCCCTGTCCCCACAAACCTGAGATTAATGACAAATGCACTACAAACACATATCTTACCTAGATTAGGTATCGTTAAAAAAAAACCCATCATTTTAAAAGAGGGTAATGATAGTAATAAAAAAAATGATTATACCTGTGTTGACATCCATCCCCCTTTTCCATTGATCTGCGATACAAGCCATCTGACAATAGGTCTTGCTTTTGATACATCATTTTGTTCTAAGTATGTAAGAACAACATATGATGCTGTTTCTATAGTGGATGGCTTTATATCGTAAGTCATGTATCTAGACTTAAGTCCTCCGCCACTTTGTTGTTTCCTCATGTCACACCAACATTTCATATCACCTGTCCAAATAATAAAATAATAGTTTCCTTTACAATTAATTATTTTTTATCATCTGCATGGGGAGGGAGAGTAGGTTGGTCCCTCCCAATCTAGGCCTGGAATTAATTGATTATGTTACATGTCTATAAAGTTTTGTAAGTCTTCCAAATACAAAATGTATATTTAGTGCTTACCAAGAACTAAAGAATATTGTCAATTTGTAAGTTCTTCAGACTTTGTAATGTAAGGGCCAAATCAAAGTAAGTATTCATTCTCTGAGGAGGGTAAGAAGGTATAGCCTCATTTCATAATGTGCTAACAAAATAAAAAATAAACAAAAATTCACTGAAAGAATCATACTGATAAATACAAGGGCTTCAATATACAGTAAAACCTATATAAATGGAACCCAATGTTGACTGTAGTTCATTAAATACAGGTGTTTGGTTTACCTAGATTCAAAAATGCTCAAAGAACTTGTACAAAGGACTTGCAAAAGCAATTAGATTAATTTGACCTTGATATTAAAGTTCAAGTTCAAAGGTCACCAACCACAGTACACCACACAGTCTTGAACTGAACTACCTTCATCATCCTGAATATAAAGCAAACACCAAAATAAAAAAAAGTTTACAACCCAGACAGACACAAATTAAAAAATTTCTATGCAAAAATCATTAATTTGACCTTGAGGTCAAGGTTCATCAACCATGGTATGTGATACATTGTCTTGAGCTGATCAACATTCATGTGAAATATGGAATGCATACACTAAATGAAAACAAAGTTACAGTATTCAGGATTTATTTTAGACAGGTTTCACTGTAAAACATTACCTGAATCTGTCTCTGTTGCTATGTCATTTATTTCCATGAGGATGCTGTCTAATTCTAGGCTACCTCCCAACGCAAAACAATATGACAAAACAGCCAGTTGGAATGGGGTTTTGGATTTAGAGGCATCCTTGTAGAAATTTTCTAGATATTTAAGTGTTAAGCTTGAGTCAAAGGATCCTGGAATCTAAAAATATAAGATGACTCTTATAAAAATCACACTTTTGACAATTTATGATGTTCATGGCTGAGAAAAATGATATATTGTAATTACATAAATAAGCAACAAACTAGGGGTTCTTAACTCAATTTGCACATATCATCAGGGATGCGACATAGGTATGCTTTTTCTTCTGAGCAACTATCTCTTATTGAAAAATAGTCATTCAAAAATATTTAAAATCCTTTCAATAAAATTAACACATACAAATCAATTAAGAATCATGATAAAAAATTCCATAAGAGCATAAAAAAACTGACCTTAAAATCAAACTATTTTGCATCAAAGATCTGCTAAAATAACAAAATATAAAAAAAATATCAATTTTGTGGTTTATATGAGAAATATCAGTCACTATTAGATTAAACATATCATGATGTAAATTCTTTACTTACTGCATTTCCAGCTTTCTGTGTTTCTTGTAAAGCAATATAGATATATGCTGTCAACATTGCTCCAGAACTGGTACCAGTCTACAATAATAATATACAGGAGTAGTGGAAGCAGTATGCTTTATCTCTGACATTGATAAAATGTCTAAAATCCAATGAATTCAAAGTACTTTAGATAAAATTGTTTAACATTTCTATGGTATCATACAAGTTTTCAGTTAGATATTTTTGTATTGACTATAGCTAGATATGTTTTATACCTACAGGAAGTAATGATAACAAGAGATACTAGACAAACAGACAGACAGACACACCTCGTGCAGTTTTTGAACTACATCTAAAATATTTTACAGGATATTTCTACACATGATGAAGGTGTGCAGGGTCAATGGATTTTGATTTATGTGAAATATTATGGAAAATGGTGATAGTTACACTTTTTCAGAAATATATAGATAATGGCTTGTCCCGCTATCTCCTTGTACAATTTTTAAACTACCTCTAAAATATTTTACAGGATATTTCTACACATAATGAAGGTGTGCAGGGTGAAAGGATTTTGATTTTCATGAAATATTACTGAAATTGGTGATAGTAAGACTAAGTCATTTTCATCAGAAATAGGGCTATAGGGCTTGTCCGGCTATCTCCTCCTGCAGTTTTTGAACTACGTCTAAAATATTTTTTGCAGGATGTTTCTACACATAATGATGGTGTGCAAGGTCATAGGATCTTGATTTTTTTTAATATTATGGAACTGGGTGATAATTGAAATACACCCCAAGCAACAAAGTTAGGGATTTGTTATTGGGGGTGTTAACATTTTTTATGTCTCCTTCAGTCCGTTCATCAGTCCTCTTTTTCTCATCGCAAGTATTTTTGCAGTGCTTAGCCTAACCACACCAAATATTTGCTGCATCAACCATCAATACATAACCTTTCTGAATCTGCAAACCATGTCTTCATAAAAAAAAAAAAACAGGGCTTCTAGTTCTCTTCTGAATCTTCCTATGAGTCTTTTGTACCAGACTAGTGTATGACTTTAGTAAAAGGACTATTTTGTCTCTTCTGAATCTTACCATGAGTCTTTTGTACCAGACTAGTGTATGACTTTAGTAAAACGACTATTTTGTCTCTTCTGAATCTTACCATGAGTTTTTTGTACCAGACTAGTGTATTACTTTAGTAAGAGGACTATTTTGTCTCTCCTGAATCTTACCATGAGTCATTTGTACCAGACTAGTGTATGACATAAGTAAGAAGACTATTTTGTCTTTTCTGAATCTTACCATAAGTTATTTGTACCAGACATTTGATGATCACCCAGATATTTACCATCATGTCTTTATGGAGGACGCGGCCTGGTTCATTGAAAGAACCATCTCTGTTGGACTGTGACATAATAGCCTCTTTTGCTTCTTCCAAAACGCTGTCATCAATGAAAACAAACTTACTGGCTTGAGCAAAAGACTTCATAACAAAAGCAGTCAGCCTAAAAATTTGTAATGTAGACATGTTTAAATGTGTATACTATAAAATCAACTGTTACTGTGGGAAGTAATTAGTGCAATTTTGTCATTTATGATTCAAATGTGATTTTTTTGCAATTGTGAACAAATTCAGTAATGCTATAGGTCTCAATTTTTTATTGCAATAATGTAATGGTTCTTTCCAGTTTTTGCTAAAAATGGCACAATAATTTCTGAATTTAAAGTAAAACTGACCCATATGCTGAATTAATGACAAATAAGCACACAATGGAATCCTGGCTAAAGACAAATACACTTCATTCTGAAAGTTTTATATGCCCTGCTAGTGTTTTTTGCGTGTTTGTTTTTGTTTTTGTTCTTTTTACAACCTTACAACTTACATCATAATATAACAGTAATTGTCTATAACTAATTAAAAAAGACACTTTCAACTTCAATGATTATCTCCCCTTTCTGTCAATATTTGTTGAGCATTTTGTATCATACCCCCCTCCTAAAAAAAAAACAAAAACAAAAAAACAATAAAAACCAAAAAATTCAAGAATTTATTTCAGGCTTAACAGCGTTACTTATTGTACTTTTGTTATCATTTGCTTGCTGGTATTTATTTTGTTCCTAACAGAGTATAAAAATTTGCCAGTTTCTTGCATTTAACACTGGATTCCATATCAAATATTGTCTATTACAATAAGTGACAAGATGACATCTAAATAATCATTACCATGTACTAAAAGAGGAGTCACTTTTACCAAATGCACTATATCCTCCATTGTAATGTTTATAGTTCAATTCCCTGGAATAACCTGAAATGCAGCAATTCAGAGCAATGTACTAAATAGAATTTACAAATATATAATTCATGAAAACTGATTTATTCAAGATGTCAGTTTTCCTTTCATCTTTGGTCTACTTGTTGACTTTTTATGAGCAACTTGACAGATGTTTTTAAAAAAGCAGAGGATGCTTACCCTACTGGTGCACCCGGTCCATGCCCCCCAGTTTTTAGTGGAGTCAGTGTTGCTCATTTTCTTTTGTTACTTTCTATTATTTGGGTTATTTTATGATCTTTGTTGTGTATGTCTGTTTTCCATGTCTGGTCTTTGTCCTTGGATTACATTCTTCTGAATTCTGCTAGAATCTTGGTTCCCTTGATTACTCTTTCAATTTACAACATAAAATAAATTATGAGTACCTGATAAGGCTGATTCTTACAGGGATATACCTGTTTCAGTGACTATCCTATCTAAGAGTCAGGCACAACCTACCGTCCAGCAATTATTCTTTGCAAGTAATTAATTTAGTGACTTTAAAAAAGTGATGGATTATTTTCTCGCATTCTTGTCTTTTTTGCCAATCAGATATTTTGATGTTAGAATGATCAATATATCTTAGTAGTTACTTCTAAATCTTAAAATAACCCAGGCCTCAGCACCACCAAACTTACAGAATATTGAAGTGTAAGAACATTCTAACATCCATAGTAACTCAAATGTATATGACATTATAATTAATTGAGAAAATTCTCAGACTTTCAATTTTTAGAACTGGACCAGAAAAGTATGGGCAATTAGATTTGATATTCAGATTATGGCACATCTCTAGAACATGATTAAGCTTAAAACACATCGGTTGATCTAAGTGACACCATGCGCATATATGGTAATAATATAACTTCTTATGAAAAAAACTCAGAGTGAAAATTCAAAGAAAATTAGTATTAAGTTCTGTCACCTGAAAAACCGAAAACCTAAATACTAACACACTATAAACAACCATAGCAAAAACCGAAAACCTAAATACTAACACACTATACACAACCATAGCAAAAACCGAAAACCTACATACTAACACACTATACACAACCACAGCAAAAATCAACTCAATATCTACAAGCTTTTAGAAATAATGATTTGAAAAAAGTGAACAAATTATCTACAAAATTTTAAAAATTCAAGACTTAAAATTCTGCCAAAAATCAGAAATGCTGTATGAACCATTCAATTGAATTGTAGCACATTAAGATATCAAAAATTAATTTTACGTCTGCAACTGTTTAAGAAAAAATTCCAGGTAGGAAATAATCAAATTTTAAGCCTGTTTGTTTTCTGTCAAAAAAAAAAAGAAAAAAAATAAACAGACTTTTAACATTCAAATACTCATCAAAAATCAAAACATAATCACCAGGAGCATATAAAACAGAATTCAAAAAATGGTATAGCTATTTTTTTATTTTATTTTATTTCAGAAAAATAACATATAAAGGGGAATAACTCCAATATCAAATGTATATAATACCTACACAACCAATAGATTTACATTTTACACTATACCAGGCACCCCATTGGATGAATTTTAGACTGAAGTAACAATAAATTCCTGTTTAATAACTTTATCAATACTTTAACCATAGGGATACTGGGTGACGGGTTACCACTATTTTATCCTGTTTCTGTATGTTGTATCAGTTCAGTATTAGGATTACTGATTATATAATGACTATTTCACCTTTTACTTATACAACTTGATAGACTGATTTAAGAGTGAAACCACAAGCACTTAATTATGGCTCCAGGTTTTTATACATGTAAATATAATAATTAATAAATTTGATACTACTCAAGAAACAAAATCCTTATAATTGTAGTAAAAACATGTCCTGTAAATATGATAGTCTTTTAAGTCACAAAGAATCATTTAACCTGCAGTAGCCTTCTGTGTTATCACAAAGGATTCGGGGTGGGGGAGGTGGGTTCGATGTCAAAACACTCCCCTTAAATGGAAAAAGTTGTTAATTTTGTGTTTAAAGTTTAGAAAAAAAATTTAGCACAAGACTTAAGTCTGAAACTACTTTTTTTGAAACCTCTCTGGAACACCCTTTTCAAAAGTTATTTAATGACAACATCATAGCAAATGAGCCTTGGCAATTTGCTATGATGTTGAAATTTAACTACTTCAGTTTTGGGAGTAATAACAGTTTATTCTTTGTGATTCCTTCAGAATTTTGATGCTTGACACCATCATGAAAGAAATTTTATTGAACATTTGTCTAAGACAAATTGGTAGGACAGTTGGTATGGCAGAATAATGTAAGAAATGTCACAACTATCCACCAATCAGATTATATAGACAGAAATGTAACAACTTTACTTTCCACCAATCAGATTACATAGACAATGGGATACACTTACACAACCAATAACAACCGCAAGTATTTTATATTACTTGCTTGTTTTACATTGTGCATGGTGTGATATCATATTTACCTAGCATTTCAAGAAGTGGATAAAATAACCAAATCATAAGAAAAAATAAAAGTAAATTAATAAAATACAACCAAAACATGAGAAAAAAACACAGTACAAAATCATAGCAAAATATGAATTCCTGAAGCAGTAAGAGAGGTACTCCTGTTTATCTAATACATACCACTGTTAATGTTCTCCTCTGCCCTCTTTTTGATGTCAGGATTGAGGTTTCCTGTAGCTGTCATGTACGACAAAGCATAAATATTTGGTACCAATGATATCATATTCTGTTCACCACACCCATATGGTGCTCTTATCATGGAGTCCAAATTCTGAAGGGACTGTCCCATAATGTCTCCTACAATATGTATATATATATATATATAACATAGATAAATACATGTACTGATTTTTTTTAGAAAAAAGAAGTATCATAGCTAAAATGATCCTAAACCATTCAAGAAATACTTATTCTAACATTTTAAACAAATTTACTAGTAATTTAACTTTGCTAATTAAATTGCATAAAAGAATTAAAAAAAATATTTTCAAAACAAGTGGGAATGAAACCTGGTTCAGAAAAAAAAACAAATAAAAGTACTGAAGGGTAACCTGATCCCCTTACCATGCTTAAGATTCATGTGTTGCCAGATTTTTCTCAAGAAACAATATGGTTGGAGATCAATTCTACACACAAAAAAGCTCATTAATATTTTATTCAATGGTTAAAATTAAAAAAAAAATCCTTAAAACTACATTAAAAATACCAAATATATAAAACAAGACAAACCAGTGACAGACACGACAACCTTCCGGGAACCAGAGACATACTCAGCAGGGAAATCAGGGATGATCTGTAAGGTCTGTATAGAGCTGGTAGCCTCCATTAACTCTTGAACACCCCCATACATTGTTGTTCCTTCAGGCTGTAAGTTAATATAAGTATAATTAGTTTCTACATATTATATATCAAAACAGGGAAATAATGTAATTAGCTTATCATTAACATATAAAAAAAAATTACTCTCTGCAACAGAGTAAAAATCCAAACCCCTGAGTGACAGTGCAGTGAGAAACCCCTTAGTGACAGTGCAGTAAGAAACCCCTGAGTGACAGTGCAGTGAGTTACTTATTTTATTTATTAATGAATTCTTCAGCCAAGTCAGTTTATTGGCTTTTTCAATTACACATATAGTACCAATGCAGTTAGCAATAATGTGATCTTTATATGTAAGATACCTAACAATTCATATAAAGTTTCATCAACTTTAAGAACACTTACAAACATGACAGGGCTGGATAATCTCCCTTTGCAAGTATTCAGTAAAAATATTCTTGCTTCATACTGGTCCACATGATTCCATTCTTACATAAAAAGCTTCATTGAACCAAATTAACAGAGAAGGAGTAGTTGCACTAACAAGATATATGAATAGCCTGACAAATGGAGGAACACAATGTTTGTGTGGTGTAAACAAAATGCCTAAAAAGTGGAGGAACACAATGTTCATGTGGGGTAAAATATAAAGTCTGACAAGTGGAGGAATAAAATATTTGTGTGGGGGTATATAAAATATCTGACAAGTGGAGGTATTCATGATTTGCTGACAACATGATGAACATAATGTCTGTGTGTGGGACAATAATATGAGCTGCTGTTACCAACATACATCTACATGTATTTCTTTCTGCACTATGTCTTGGACATCTGTGATCTTTGTACCAGTAGAAGCCTCAGCCCTGATCCTTAGTTTACCCAATGTTGTTGGTTTAATGTAAACACTGGTACCTTTTGACAATCTGGATGGTACCTGCAAGTATTCAAGACCAGAATAAGATTAAATCTATGTATTAGCATATGCTAAGAGCAGTTCTTAAAACATTGTTAGCTATTTCTGAAGTTTCACAGAATATATTTTTGCCTGATTAAGGAATACAAAAATACAGATTAGGTCAAGAAACATCATGAAGAAGTAATATGAATCATACTGATGAAATATGAACTAGGAAAATAAAACCTAATAACTGGCCACCCCTAATCCAGTGTATACCTCAAAGGCTTACACCATAATGACTGAGAAGTATGTTCCTCAAAAGGCAACCATGAATGGTAGTCAGTAGAAATGGCTATATATAGCTGAGTAAATAATAATCATTGACCATCCTACCTGTATGTCACCAATCCAGTTAGTTCCAGCTGACATGAGTAAACATGAGTAAATAATAATCATTGACCATCCTACCTGTATGTCACCAATCCAGTTAGTTCCAGCTGACAGAGGTTGTGTTGTGTTTAGATAATCATCATAAATCTCGAAGTCAGGAGAATGGTTCACTGTAATACGCACCTAAATATAAATAAAGCTTTTATAGCAAAAGTTATCATGTAACTGCTCAATGTGAGACCAGTTTAATAAATGTCAGATCTAGGTAACCATATCCAATAGTGATGTAAAGATGTGTGGAAAATGTTAAAAGACACACCCCACACACCCCCCCACACACACATAGGTATTTACAAATAAAAAAAAAAATACATTGATTACCTATGTATATGGAAATTTTGACCAGATACTGTATTTCCTGTGGCATGGAAGCTTCTATCAGGGGTATCACTGTAACTCATCCTTATCACTTGTGTGAGCTAGTAACATATTAACAGGCAGTGTGCCATAATGATTAAGTTCCATTTGTCATAATTTCATTTTTCTGAATAATGGCAGCTGTTATTACAACTTGGAAACATACTAAAAACTCAATAGGAACATATGGTATGGTTTTCTTTTGTTTTCTATATATAATTCATTATTCATGTCCCTGTTTTCCTTGTTATGTCTTTGAATTCCCCTTCAACAATGATTATATTTATTTCCCTTTTATTTCCAAGTTTACGACAATTTAAATGTATCAAATTAAAATCTCATACACTAATATGTTTTGTTTGTACTTACTGCTTTAAGATCATCAAAATAATTAAAAACAACAAGTTTGACCTGTAGTTTCTCTTCCCTGACAGCAGTGGCTGGAAGGGATACTATAACAAAGAACTGTTTGAAACCTTCAACCTGTAAAACATTTTAATAGTTTGTCTGAATTGTCTTGTTTAATTCAGACCATTACTTAAACATATGAATATGGGACAACTTTAGGACATATCTTGAAGCAATATTAAATTGACCAGCAATTGGTCTTTCCTTACTGATATAGTGGCCACTTCAGGGGATCCAGGGTTGGACCACATTACTCAAGGGGTCCAGGGTTGGACAACACTACTCCAGGGGATCCAGGGTTGGACCACACTACTCCAGGGGTCCAGGGTTGGTCTGTCTGATGAAGTGGCCACTCCAGGGGATCCAGGGTTGGACCACAATACTCCAGGGGATCCAGGATTGGACCACACTACTCCAGGTGTTCAGGGTTGGACTGTCTGATATAGTGTCCACTCCAGGGGATCCAGGATTGGACCACACTACTCCAGGGGATCCAGGGTTGGATCACACAACTCCAGGGGTTCAGGGTTGGCCTGTCTGATAAAGTGGCCACTCCAGGGGATCCAGGGTTGGACCACACTACTCCAGGGGATCCAGGATTATACCATACTACTCCAGGTGTGCAGGGTTGGACTGTCTGATATAGTGGCCACTCAATGGGATCCAGGGTTGGACCACACTACTCCAGGGGTCCAGGGTTGGACTGTCTGGTATTGTGGCCACTCCAGGGGATCCAGGGTTGGACCACACTACTCCAGGGGTCCAGGGTTGAACTGTCTGATATAGTGGCCACTCCAGGGGATCCAGGAATGGACCACACTACTCCAGGGGATCCAGGGTTGGACCATACTACTCCAGGGGTCCAGGGTTGGACTGTTTGATATAGTGCCACTCCAGGGGATCCAGGGTTGGACCACACTACTCCAGGGGATCCAGGGTTGGACCATACTACTCCAGGGGTCCAGGATTGAACTGTCTGATATAGTAGCTACTCCAGGGCATCCAGGGTTGGACCACACTACTCCAGGGCATCCGGGGTTGGACCACACTACTCCAGGGCATCCAGGGTTGGACCACACTACTCCAGGGCATCCAGGGTTGGATCACACCTTTTCATTGTTGGAAAATTTTGTTGATTTCATGCATTTTAGGGAAAACATTTACCCATTATACCATCCTTCTATTCAAGAACTTGATCTGCCTCTGAAATGTGTGTTTTATGCTTTATGCTACTATTTTTCTGTGTGTACTTTTTAGTTGCTTATCCATGTGTGAAATGTTTTAAGACTTGTCCTTTAAAAGAAACTTATTCAAAAATCTAAATCTTTTGCTGTCATTCTGGTGTTCAAAGCTATGTTTTACCAGACAGTCTTTCTGGTGTTCCAAGCTATGTTTTACCACACTGTCTTTCTGGTGTTCAAAGCTATGTTTTACCAGACTCACATTCTGGTGTTCAAAGCTATGTTTCACCAGACTGTCATTCTGGTGTTCAAAGCTATGTTTTACAAGACTGTCTTTCTGGTGTTCAAAGCTATGTTTTACCAGACAGTCTTTCTGGTGTTCCAAGCTATGTTTTACCACACTGTCTTTCTGGTGTTCAAAGCTATGTTTTACCAGACTGTCATTCTGGTGTTCAAAGCTATGTTTTACAAGACTGTCTGTCTGGTGTTCAAAGCTATGTTTTACCAGACAGTCTTTCTGGTGTTCCAAGCTATGTTTTACCACACTGTCTTTCTGGTGTTCAAAGCTATGTTTTACCAGACTGTCATTCTGGTGTTCAAAGCTATGTTTCACCAGACTGTCATTCTGGTGTTCAAAGCTATGTTTTACAAGACTGTCTTTCTGGTGTTCAAAGCTATGTTTTACCAGACAGTCATTCTGGTGTTCAAAGCTATGTTTTACCAGACAGTCATTCTAGTGTTCAAAGCTATGTTTTACAAGACTGTCTTCCTGGTGTTCAAAGCTATGTTTTACCAGACTGTCATTCTGGTGTTCAAAGCTATGTTTTACCAGACAGTCATTCTAGTGTTCAAAGCTATGTTTTACAAGACTGTCTTTCTGGTGTTCAAAGCTATGTTTTACCAAACTATCTTTCTGGTGTTCCAAGCTATGTTTTACCACACTGTCATTGTGGTGTTCAAAGCTATGTTTTACCAGACTGTCATTCTGGTGTTCAAAGCTATGTTTTACCAGACAGTCATTCTAGTGTTCAAAGCTATGTTTTACAAGACTGTCTTTCTGGTGTTCAAAGCTATGTTTTACCAAACTATCTTTCTGGTGTTCCAAGCTATGTTTTACCACACTGTCATTGTGGTGTTCAAAGCTATGTTTTACCAGACTGTCTTTCTGGTGTTCCAAGCTATGTTTTACCACACTGTCTTTCTGGTGTTCAATGCTATGTTTTGTCAAACTGTTTTTCTGGTGTTCATAACTATATTTTGTCATACTTGTTTTTAGTGTGTTCTAGGCTGGGTTTTGTAAAACTTTCCCTTATGATACTTCAATTTTCCTACTTTTCTTACAATTATTTTTGATAATATGAACTATAACTATGATCCTTACCTGAATATTATATGCAATACCCAATCCATTGGTAGGACTAAGTGCAAAACCACGAGTGACCCAAGCTGTAATAGTATCAGGCAACTGCACTGTTTTTTGGAATGAGCCATCAGAGCTATATAAGAAGTTAGACATGACAAAACATTAAAACCACTGTGCATCAATTTTCTTTTATTTCTTATTGGAATCAAGTCATTAATATTTGGCTCACTAATTACCACTTGAAGACATTTAACAATAAATTGTATATAATAATATTTGAAAAACTTTTTATACTAGATGACTAACTTATAGAAGTAAAGAATATTTTAACAATGAAATTAATTAATAAATGATGCTAATATAAGGATGATAATATACCTATATATAATTACAATTGTAAACAACAAACTGGCCGCAAAGTGTACCAACAATTTTTTACTGAATTAAATACTGAATGTGTACGCAGTAGACCAGCAAAAATCTGTCCACTGAGTCCATGATAGTGATTCAAATTATTAAGGCTTATGTGTCAGTTATATACTAAAAATGACTTGAGGTTTTAAAAAAAAGCAACATCATGCAAGCTAAATGCTACCGACAAACCTTTGGATCAACCAACTCAGAAGTTGAGGTCATACAACACATTTCTAAACAGGTATGTATACACAAGGCTGGGATAATAAAAACAACGTCAGTAGTATAGCATGTCTCAGAAAGTGTAGCCTTAATAAAGTTCTAGAAAACACTTCCTTCAATAAAAGATGCTGGATTAACATGTAGTCAAAAAGCTATTTTTATGCAAATTTGAAGAAAATCAAGCAGCAGCAAATCCCTATGAAAAGTGAAGAGTTTGAAATACACTTAGGTATTAAATGTGTAGAGAAAAAAATGTAGTAATTAAATTTTGAATTTTCTAGTAAGCTCCACTCCATACATGCAGTCAATGTCATCAAATGTATTTTATCAGATAAACTAAGACATTATGAGCTTTGGCAGGAATGGATATAACACTAGACATTGCATAAATCTAGCTATCTTGTTTTCAGAAGAACTGACTAAGCATAGATCATATGTTTACTGGGTTGTTAAGTTGCTTTTACCCAGCTATTTCATTCATCCATATCCAGCTTTCAGGGAAATTCTTGCGCAGTGTATCAGTAGTTTCCACCACAGTGTTTTCAACAGTATTGTCTATTAGATGGTTTGTAACTGATGATTTTACCATTATACCTGGTCTTGCAAGTGCAATTTCCGGGAGAATAACTGCATCTGAGAAGTAAATCAGAGTTACAATAATAACTATACTATGGTGGATTTACTGAGTGGGGGTAATGCTTATAATAGGCCCAGGCAGCCTACACCAATATCAGTGACATGATTACATAAAGACTTTTTAATAACTTAAGCCTCAACACCCTAGATGGAAAACAAAATGAAAGTTCCATCTATTATATGTTTCAATGAAAATCAGGACAACCAATCAATGCTTTTCAGATATAATTACTACATGTATGTATTACTTGTATGTAAAAATAAAAGCAAATGAAGAGCTTCCCTGAGTGCAGCATGGTACACCCACAGCAATCAAAACCTGAGCAGTAGGGTAAGTGTGGACACATATTAGTTTTTGACAGACTTAAGCACAGTACTTATAGTTCAACATCTGGTTTGGGCACAATATAGCACAAAAATGTAATGGAAAACTTTCAAAATCAGACCAAGAATGAAAAAAGTCATTTTTTTTTATTGGCCCATTTTGCCCCCATATAATTCAATAACAGTAAGAGATAATTGGAATCTGATTGAAAAATGCAGGCAGGGATTTTCAAATGGAATCAAATTAAAAAAGTTGACTTTTCTTTTTGCATGGCCAATTTTGAACCCCTTTAATTTGGTTTAAGATAAGCCTAACAGAAAAAAGTTTCAAAACAGAATTTCAGAAGGAATAAATCGACATCTGAATCATAAAATCGGACTAATGTGTCAAAATTTCAAAAAGATTGGACAAGTTTTACTCAAGTAAACATAAATAAACTGCACAGAAATTGTGAAATTCATTAGCTCAAATACTGAGTAATTATGTGGTTAGGACATTATGTGGACTTCTGCAGAGAAAATAGTGGTGTACAATTTGACTCCTATATTCAATGAAAAAGACACAGCAGACATGTTTGTCATTTGATTTATGGACTTTGTTTTTTTCCGACTTGACTTTAACATGTAAAACCCTTTATTTTGGTCATCTCCCTCCTGAAACATCTGGCAACAATCACATTCATTCAGCCACATACACATATAATGCCTAACCTTCCAATAAAATTTCTTCAAAGTTCCCTAAAGCAGTAACAAGACCATTAAGTTTGATTATTTTCCTTTGGAGTCCTACACCAATTTTATTCTTTCATGCACACCGACATGCAATGCATAAATATCCTATAAACTTCCCTTGAGGGATTTAGGAAAAGTTGCCCTTACAAGGTTTCAACATGTGAAATACTTTAGTTAGATTAGCTCGTCTTTGAGTCCTCTGATGACAATTGTATTCTTCTTGCATATCTGATTATGATGCAAAACTTTCCTATAAAATTTCATAAAAATCTCTTCATCGGTTTAACAATTGCTTAAAAATAATTCTGATGTGGACATGAAAATGGACGGACCAATACATAGACAGAACTATTAATAAATACCCCCTAAATTTTGTATGAAAAAAGGGGGTAAATTAATATATATCTTGGCAAACCCCATATCTTTAACTAAATGCTAAACAGAAAGGGCCACTGTTATGCTGTTATCAATAATTTGAATTTACTAATTGACGTCCAAGCTTGGATTACTAGTTAAGTAACTAGATTTTTCAGTATGGAAAATAGTAACAAGTACTTTTGACACTTTATGACAGTGGAATTAATATTCATTCCTGACTTGGCATAACAATGAGTTATTTTGAAAAAGATATGAATTTAATTCAATTAATTAATTAATTCAACATGTTGTCCAACAATTTTGACTCAAGACTTTGGTAGTACTTATTATAAGGATTGTTTCAGCAATTGGAAGTTTCTTTCTATCCATCAGTTTTCAAGATATAGGCTGAAAACAGTAAAAAAAAAGAGTCATTTCAAGGGCTATAACTCTTACAAGGATCCCGTCAAGACTTTTGTAGGCCTTATAATAAGGAACATTTCAGCAATATGAAGAATTAGGCTAAACCCAATGACTTTGGAGGTATATACTGTCTGACCTCTCTGTTCTATTTCTAGTAACAGTGGCCATGTTTTTCGACTGATCAAAATTCTCCACACCTGTTCTATGCAGGATACCTCAAGGAACATTCATACCAATTTTTGTTCCAATTGGTGAAGTAGTATCAGAGGAGAAGATTTTGGAAAGAAATAACATTAAAAAATAGCAAAAAACATTGAAAAGGGCAATAACTCCAACAAGGCTTAACAGATTAAAACAAAAATTTGATCAAAAAGATCTCATCATGCTGAACACTTTTACCCTTTGTCAGAATTTGGCTAAACTTATGGTTTTGGAGACATATGCAAAAAACTACTGTCTGACCTCTATGTTTATTTTTAGTAATGATGGCCATGTTTTTCGACTGATAAAAAATCCCCACTTTTTTCTATGCAGGATACCTTAAGGAACATTCATACCAAGTCTGGTTCCAATTGGTCAAGTAGTGTCAGAGGAGAAGAGTTTTTAAAAATTGTTAACAAAGACAATGGATGACAGACACCAAGTGATGGCAATAAAAATGATTAAAATGTAGTATCAATCTGTGCAAATATTCATAAAGTTTGATCAACACCAAAGTAACATACTTCATATGGATGGAGCCTTAACATCATCCTATATAAGTAGAATATAAGACCAGAACTTTTGAATGGCTAAAAAATATTCTGACAGAAGTGATGAAATTTGTTGACACAGAAGTAGATGATTGTGCAAGTGCAGAGCGCTATTTTGCCTTTTAATATGTTGATGAATAAGTTTTTATACTTATTATATATTTATTTATATATTTATTTATTTAATAATATATAATTTGGAAATCATTCACTGTGTAGAAATGTATTTAGCTTTGCCAGAAGAAAATCTCACACATTCTCCTCACTGAATGAGACTTCACCTTTAGCAACATGACGTTGAAACAAGGAATAAGCTCTGTCCATCATAGGCATAGCCTAAACCATATGAAAACAAAACAACTATTCAGGGCAACACAGGCCTCAGTCGGGTTCAAATAGACCAGACCCAAATAATAACTGCAGGTCAGAATGTAAGCAGAGTCAATGTGTAATATATCAATTACTAGTCAGATAAACATTAATGCATGTACAATATAGAAAAAACGACAAACATAATGAAAAATACAAATGTAATTGGTGCTAAAAAAATTTCTTTGTATGAAAAAACACTATGACAATTTAAAACCCCAATTTTTAGAATTCAACTTTGCAGCCAGTTTGTTGTGTTGATGATCATACCTAGCTACTGCATTTAGCCAAACCCAAGTTTCAGGGAAATTTTTACGAACTTCATCATCATTCTGAACTGATTCTCTTTTATCTAGAGTTTCAGAACTTCTTGGCTTCAAAACAGCACCCTCATTCATCTCAGGTGCCATGGCAACCACCTCATCATTCAGAATCAAATCATCCCAACCTTAAAACCATAACAAAGAATATTTGTTAAGTAGACTATGAGAATGTGGAACAGACACCGCATACACATTGCAAGCACTTCCAGATTTTTGTTTAGCAAGAACTACTTCAAAGAGTTATAAACTAACAAGTTTTTTGTGACATGTAAATTTCAGAAATGTTCCTTGGAGTTCATCTTGAAATGACTGCAATGTAAGAATATACATATGGACTATGTCATTTCTTGACAAACCAATTAATTTTGATCATGATTAAACATTTAACATAACATAGGTTTCTGGTACAGAACAAGGAGTTATTGTTTAGATAATGCATGTTTCTAGTCCCCTTTTAGGTCCCTAATTTCTTAAAAGTTCAATTCATTTTCTCAAAAATCATTCCCAGTCCAGTGTAGAAAATAGTGGAATAATATCATAGATATTCATTCACTTTTATTGGAGTAATATAGTTAAATTCCATGAAATGCTTGAATTAACCCCTTTTTGGCCCCTAATTCTTAAACCGTTGGTACATATTCCACAAATTCAATACCAGCCCTCCTTCGATGACAGCGCCACACCAATATACCACTGCAAATTTAAAATAAAATGACCTAATTGTCTATCATTACAACAAAATTATATCGATTTGACAAAGTTCATGGTTTATTGAGATACACAATGGAATAATGATATGATATACCGACAAATGTACGTACCTTATGTCAACGAAGATGGGTCTATAAGTACTAGTGTTTTTAATTGGAAGCCTCATGAAATGTGCAATACTATGTATGATGTACATTTGTTTATATACATAAGATGTTATATAAAGAAAGATCTGTAACGGTGAATGATTATTATTAGTACAGAATTGGATTAATTCATGTATGGTAGAGAAGGTTTTCACTGTTGTGACGAAATTATTGTTGTGACAATGCTGTATTTTATGGTCTTTAGAAAACAATAAACACTATCTCAGGTTCTAATAGGTTCTTTATTCATTCAAAGAAAGTATGGTTATAAAACCCTTGCAGGTTTTTTAAAGGTTAGGTTTACAACCCAAGATAATCTGCTACATAGTACACAGTAATAACGTACACTGTATCCACCTTCAAAAGAATAGGAAACTATCCATAATAAGAAGTCCAAAATATGAGTTCAAGTTAGACAAACAAAATAATGGCTTCCATCAGTCAAAACATATAAAGTCAAGTGACCAAAACAAAGACAAAGGATTCCCGCCTAAAATATGACACATGACTGTCCCACAATTCCTATCACCAAAACTGACCAATAGAAATAAATAACCAAAGGTACTGTTATAAATTACTACTCTGAAAATAATTATTACAAGATTAGAATTACTAAATTAAGACTAACTGCTATCAGGAGAATACTATCAGCTGAAAACATGAATACTATAAATTAACTGTAATCAGGTAGATTCAATCAGCTGAAAACATAATTTCATAAATTTAATTAAGAATAAAATTAATGAAATACTAAACTATAATTAACATGACAATTAATAAAAATATGTACAAAACTTGACTCTGCCACAATTGTCATGAGAAAGAAACAGATATTCTGATAGAACACCCCTATTAATTGAAATGGACAATCCAATATTTACTTCTGCTCTAACCTAAAATCTGAATTTGGACTCTTCCAAACAGGTAGTATATAAGGCAACTCGGAAAGCCAGTTCGTCGTCAGTATTGTGTAGCCATTGTAGGATTAACTTCTACGAAATATTGCTTGGTAAGTGTTTTACTGTGTTCCTTTGGATTTAATATAGTGATTCCATGTGATAGTGAATTATTTTATAATTCTGTAATTCCGGGATCCAAATATATCAAGGAATTAAGTGAAGTGTTATTAGCTTTGTGCAATTTGCGTGTGTACTGGATATTCGTGAACTTGGATTATTTTGTGATATATATTTTACATAAGTGAATATTCCTTACTGTGGACTAGTGGTCAAATTGCAGGTAGCAAATTGACAGTGCCGTGTATATAATAAAGTATAAATACATTTATTGGATATTTTAATAATTTATAGTGCGTTTGGAATAATGACCATTCAGATAACATCGTGTTTAATTGTGTTTTAGTATGTGACCACTGGCTTAGCAAAAAGAACTACTGCTGTTGGATTGTGCATTTTCACCAAGCATCTTGACTAATGAAATTAACAGTATTGTGTTTAAATCGGAAATTCTTTGGATTAGTTATTGTGATTTTTTTATCATTAAAGATTCAGACATTCTTCAATCAATGAAACAGTGATATACCGAAGTGCCGTTTGATAGTTCATTCTATTATTTCTGGGTTTAGTTCATTTGGACAGTGTTCATTTCGACTATTTATTAATCAGATTCTTATGTAAGACCAAAACTACTAGAATAAGTAAATGTAGCAGTTTGCACATTTTTTGTTTATATACTCAGGAATACATGCACTTTCAAAGTGATTTTTGTTGTGCATAAATTCAAGTGCATTGTTTTATTTTCTAACTACCATATTTTTGAATTCATTGTGACAAATAGTTTAGAAACGGGAATCCAGAGTTATTCTGGAAAAACCCTTTTGACCGCTCGCCGTTACACGTTATACTATAATGCAGTTTGTTTTGGTGGATACAAACTAATAAAAGTTTCAACTGATGACAATCAAATTGTGTATAGCTCATTAATCCATTAAACTCCGTATTTCAAGATATCATACAGACCTTCAGTTTGCTTGATTTATCTAATAGTTATTTCAGATGGATATGGTCAACTAAGCATTCAATGAATTTTTTTGCTGACATACTGTGAAATGAGAACTCAGCTAAATGTCTTCTTTTTTCTTAATGTCACCATGAGATTGTTGAAAGATAAGGTTGTACCCAAAGGAATGCCTGGTGTTTAACAAAAGACATGTTCACCACTTGGACAAGTATGTTGACCATTACAGCATCTTTGTATCAACTTAATATTCAGAGTAGAAATATTTGTTAAAAAAAAAAAAAAAAAAAAAAAAAAAAAAACAAATTTCTACCAATAACTATATATTTGTATATATTTGAACTCCTTATGTAACATGCACATTTATATCTTTGTAATAAATGAACTGTAAAATTTAGCTTTTCATGTCGTTACATTCAGAACAAATCTTACAAACTTAAACTGGTTGCCTAATAACAACTCTTCAGACTATTGATGATTTGAGGTGCTGGAGTTGTCACATGTTAGCCAGCGATGATTTGAGGTGCTGGAGTTGTCAAATGTTAGCATCAATGGTCTGAGGAGTTGGAGTTGTCATATGTAAGCCATTGATGATGTGAGATGTTGGAGTTGTCAAGTTTACCAGCGATAAACTGAGTTGTTGGTCATCGATGTTAGTCATCGATGGTGTGAGGTGTTGGAGTTGTAATATGTTAGTCAACGATTGTCTGAGGTGCTAGGGTTGTCATATATTAGCCAGCAATTGTCTGAGGAACTGGAGTTGCCATCTGTTTTCCAACGATGGTCTTAGGTGCTGGAGTTGTCATCTGTTAGTCAGCAATTATCTTAGCTGTTGGGGTTCTTATTTTGTATCGTAGTCATGTCTTTGCGTTGTGTCACTTTATAGGCAATTTAATTAATTAAATTTAAGTTTATACAATAATAAGCTATGCACGTGACATATTGTCATGCTGTAATCTGTGACGTAGAGGTAGATGATTGGTGGTTATTTTTAGTTCGCTTGGGTAGCAGTTCAATGGTATTTGCAAGAGAGGTTAAATCTATATGTTTTGAAATTGAAACTATTGAGAATCATTACTTAACAAAGAAAACTGTTTCTGGAAGTTTTATGTGATATTCATAAATATGTGACCGTATTTTTACGTTTCCAATCAGTGTAATTCCGGGAAAGTTCATAAATACTAACCAGTGTCTGAACTTAAGAAAATATGGCGCAATATTTCAACAGTTGCTTATAATACGTTATTTTGGATTGTTTCAAGAGGAAATCGTTTTTAAAGCTTCCTAGAAATGTTTGGCCAATCCACGCGCTCACTGTATGATTAATGATATTTTTACATTTGGAAATCTTGTGTTATATTTTTGCAATAAACATGGGACCACTTTGTAACAATTCGAGGATCAATTATGACCCTGAACTACCAGAAAATTGGACTTTGAAAAAACTAAGGGAAGAACTAACAGTTAGAAACATTTCATTCCCTTCTAATCTCCACAGAATGGGACTTGTAGTTTATTAAGAAGAAGTATTACGCAATATAGTTCAGTTGGGACAGCCGAGTCACCTGAGCATGCGCTTCCTATTAGTCAATCCCATAATGCCTCAGACAACAACAACAATGGCCGCGACCAGCGAGACAAAGCATTAACGGACATTGTTACTTCGTTGACAAACACGGTTCACAGTCTGCAACAAAACGTGTCTTCGTTAACAACGAGATTAAACAGTTTGGCATCGGCAGCACCAGTTGTCACACATCAGACAGCCGTGCCTGAAGTTAAACAACCAACTGCAGCGGTAGCGGACTCTCAGTCTCACGATATTTCCAGTGTAGAGCCAAACTTCACTTTGGACACTGCATGGAAAGCTTTTAAGAGCAATGATGCACCATTTCACCTGTCGCTGCAGCAGGAAGTGAAGAGCAGGCTAGGCAGAATATGGTTCGAACATCAAGATGTTTTTCAGTAGAATCCCTCCCATTTGTGGAATCAGTGGCACCACAAGTGCGCAAAAACATAATAGCAGGTAGGGACATAAACCTCGCAACTCTTCTTGTCCCATACTACACAGGATCAGGTATAAATGAATCTTGGGAACATGAGAAAAGTGGGAACTTTAAACCTGATATGAGAGATCACAGGAATTTAGATTTAGGGGACTTTATCCAAGCTTTCGGAACTTATAAAAATGTAATGTGTTCAGCTTTTCCTCAGAGGCGCCAGGAATTAGATCTGTATGAAAGGGACATAGTTAGCATGGCCACACAATATCCAGGTCCCTTTTTCTACGAATATCACAAAAAATTTTCCATGGATGCAGCATCACATTTAAGATATAACAATGTTCTGATAGATTGGTCCATCAGGAACAACATTTTATTTTGCAACATTTTTGCAAACGCTAAACCAAAAACTTTTTCCATATGTGGTAGTACCTTTCATTCTTCAGTATATTGCAACATGATGGCGAACTCAGGGTATCAAAGAGGGGGTAACCGTCAACGTTTTGGGGACACAGAAACTTACGGTAGGGAGAGAATACAGCATTTAGGGAAAGAGATATGCAACAACTTCAATTGTGCTAAAGGATGCATAGCTCTCCGGTGCCATTTCCTCCACATTTGTCTTATGTGCAAAGGTGACCATCCTCGCTCACACTGATGCTTTCAAAATTATTCCATTAGCACCGTAAATGTGGCCTTTCCATTGTGTTCAATAGGACAAAATATTTTATTACTTTACAAAATTAGTGTTTGGCAGTCGGTCGAGCCCACAGATTTTCGAAACTCTGTCAACAGCTGTGTGCTGGATTGCCAAAAAACAATTACAATATACCTAATATTCTTCATTTATTAAACGACTTTTTAGTTATTGTTCCTAGCGATGCCAATGCTCATTATATTATGGAAACATTCCTGTCAGTTTTTACTAATTTGGGTATACCTCTTTCAACTAAGAAAACTGAAGGGCCCACTACTGTTCTAGAGTATCTAGGAATTATATTAGATTCAGAAAAAATGGAAGCACGTTTACCTTTGGAGAAAGTTAAACGTATCCAGGAGATCATTGAAAAATTTAGTAAGAGAAAATCATGCACAAAACGTGAATTACTCAGCCTTCTTGGTCATCTGAATTTTGCGAGTCGAGTTATAGTACCAGGGAGATCCTTTGTTTCTCACCTCATTAAGCTTTCGACTACAGTTAAGGAGTTATCTCACCATGTGCATATTCAAAATAGTCAATCGGATCTTGCTATGTGGTCAGTTTTTCTCAAGGAATGGAACGGAACTTATTTTTTCCTGAATGATGATGTTATTTGTGCAGCAAATTTAAATTTATTTACCGATGCAACAGATAAAGCTTTTGCTGGATTCTTTGATAATCAGTGGTTTCAGGGATATTTTTCTGATTCCCTTTTACAACACGAGCAAACTTCTATGGCTTTTCTGGAACTATATCCTATCGTCATGGCATGTCTTTTTTGGGGTCATAAGTGGAGTCGACTAAGAATTGTGTTTTGTTGTGACAATTTATCCACGGTGGAGATTATCAATAAGGGTAGATCCAAAATCCCCAGTATTATGAAGTTAAGGAGAAAATTGACTTATCATTCTGCTCTTCATAGTTACACTATTCATGCCCAGCACATTCGAGGAGTCCATAATACTATAGCAGATGCTCTTTCTCGTTTCCAGATGAACAAATTCAGGAACTTGGCTCCTCAGGCAGAAGTTTTCCCAACACCGATTCTTCCTCCGTCCAGTCTCTTGATGATTTAAAGAAACAAGTTGATGAACTTTGGGATGCATCAGTTAGTAAGAGTACAATACAAGTGTACAAATCAGGCTTGTTATGTTTCAAGAAATTCATAACTGAATAGATTAATTGTATCCTATAATAAGGAATCCTATTTTCCTTCAATCAATGAGGATATTTTAATATTTTTTGTCACTTATTGTAAAAATGTTCTTAACCTAAAACATGAAACTATCAAGTTGTATTTAGCTGATGTGCGTTTTTAATATTTGCGTTACAACCATGTTGACCCTTTGTATGCTACTAATAGATTGTCGTATATTTTAAGAGGATCAAGAAATTTCAATCCAATCAAGCTAGTAATAGATTACAATTACTATAACTATCTTGAAAAAAATTATGTTCAGTTTTAAAAAAGGGTTTATTTTCTCCCCTTGTCAGTGCCATGTTAGAAGCAGCTTTCACAATGGCCTTTTGTGGTTTTCTTAGATGTGGTGAATTCACACAAAAAAGTCAAACTTCACCTTTTTTGAGAGTTAATGACATACAACTAGTATCAAGTCTAAGGTATAAGATATTTTTAAGGTCTTCTAAAGTTGATCCCTTTAACAAAGGAGTATCAGTGGATATATTTGAAAATGAAGGGTTACAGCCAGTTAAAATAATGACAAATTACTTGAAATTACGCAATGTTTTGACTACAGATTGTAATGCACCATTGTTTATTGAAAGTGATTATGATCCAAAACCTTTGTCAAGAACAACTTTTTTTATCTCACTTAAAAGAACTGTTTTGTCATCTGGGATTTGATAACACAGGCTATTCTGGGCATTCTTTCAGGATTGGGGCTGCAACTTCTGCAGCAGCAGCAGGGGTTGAGGATCATATCATTCAATCTTTTAGGTCGATGGAATTCTAATTGTTATTTACGATATATAAGAATTGACCAAAAGATTGTGGAAATGGCTCAAAATGATATGTGCTTGGATTGATAAAAGAAGTATAATGTATGTACTGTATGTTACAAGTTATTGAAAAGTTTATGTTATTGTACAAATAAGGTACACTTAACTTTAGTTTATTTTTGTCTTATCCATTATAACAATAAAAAATTCTTGGGGGCTTCAATCATACATTTTTTGTTGGTTTAAGAAGGTTTAAATGTATTTCTTTCATTTGGCCTGGCATAATTTCAAGAAATTATTTTTCCCCAATATCTTTTTATGTAGAGGGTACTTTCTGAAAGTTTCATTTTTGAAAAGTCTTGTTCAGGTATAATACAGGTAGAACATGAGCACAAAGATTAGTTAATTGTTTTTTGTATTAGTTGTTTAGTTTTTAGTAAATGTAGGCAAGGATATATGTGACAACTGGATGCCTCGACCCCAGTTTTTTAACATAATTTTCTCGTTCATATATGTCAGATCTAACATAACTCACAACTGGATGCGCTCGACCCCAGTTATGAGGGAGAACACAACTGGATGCCTCGACCCCAGTTTTTCACATAATTTTCTCGTTCATGTATGTCAGATCTAACATAACTCCCAACTGGATGCGCTCAACCCCAGTTATGAGGAAGAACACAACTGGATGCTTCGACCCTAGTTCTTTTTCTCATGTTTATTACAGTTACATTGTATGAATCCTAAGGCAGAAGCTTCGACCCTGGTTTTCCTTATATTACTAGATAGTTGGTTAATAAAATAGGGTTTGTTTAAACATGTAAAAAATTAGGATTATCAAGACTTAGTATGGGTAGCCCCCCAAGAAGCCAAACTTTTAATATGAACAGGTTTTGATGTTATATTTTTATATATATACATGTACATGCATGTTGTTTTTAAGAAGACTAATGTATTATAATCTTAGATAAGATTGTAACTGTTAATGTAGAGACTTATAGTTAGTGTGTTTATTCTCGTTCTTTATTCTGTTTATGTGTTCATTAAAATTATCACATCTTGATAGTAGTTTAATTTGTAAGGTACTCTACAACGACACTACACTTCGACTCAAGTCAGTTATAACAAAAGTTGTATAAAAGCAGGGTGTAAAAAGAAGCGTTTTCCATTTTAAGATTCTAATTTTCCAGTGTGTTACAAATATAAACCACGTTTCAAGTAATGCAGTGGTGCCGAGAAAGGCGACGTTAATATTTAGTACAATTGACAACATCATTCGGCCGCCGAAAATGATCTTTAACCAAACATGATATACAATACATATTTTGAAGAATGTCTGATTTTCTTAAAGTATTCATGGAAATTATCAATCACCAAAGTGAAGTATCATGTCATAATAAAATGATGAAACTTAAATGCTACTAAATAGTCTCTACTCTAAAGAACAAATCTGAACAATCTATTTCACAATTACATGTTGATTCTTCTCCCTCTGGCCAGCAGTGTTTCACTTTGGTTCATTTTCGTTGCTTCACACTTCAAATGGGAAAAGTTTCACAATAGGAATCATTATGAACAAGTATGGTATCTCTAACTTGTATCAATTGATCGTTTTTCCGGTTGTGCGATGACATTCTATTAAATATATATTAAATACTCGTGCTTCCACATATTTCGGAAGTGTTGTAAAAGTTCTTTCTGTCTTTGTACGTTTCTGTTCAGTTTCACGTGTAAGTTCTTGGATATAACACTGTTTTTGAATGTCACTTTGTCTGGTAAAGAATCTAGTCTGCGTCCATGTTACATGGAGTGAGTGGTGTTCTATTATGTCGGTCGATATATGTAGGTAATCGTTCATTTGTTCATCGTTCCTTCGATTTCGGTAACAATAGTTTCAAGAATATTCATGCTTTTCCTAGAGTACACTTAATATCCTCTTTGTTAAGACCAATTAAATGTTCCCAAAAAGACTCCAAACCATGGCGCACTGATAGGAATAAATTTCCACTCAGTTCCATTGTTGTTAAGTATTTCTTGAATTCTACTGTTTGTTTAAAATCCAGTAATGCACTTGGTCGCCACTTTGAAAGTAGTAGTGTTATCCGAAAGCATGATTCTAGGAACAGATCTTCTTGCACAAAATCTTCTGAAAGCTAATATAGAGGATTCTTCGCTTAGATCGGTGAGATCATCCAAGTGAACAGCTCTGACAGCGGCACATGTGAATGAAGATATATACGATTTGTGAGTTCATTATTTTGCCCTTTCATAATCATAGCACAAGGAAAATCTACACCGGTGACTGAGAACGGAAATTCATAATTTACTCTATCTTTGGGTAATGGTGGAGGGTCGGGGGCAGAACAAGATTTACCGGTTATCCTTCTACATGTGACATATTTTCAGATTTGAGACCTTACGACTTGTCTTATTCTTGGTATCCAATACTGCTGCTGAATGTTAGCTATTGTATTGCCAGCTCCCACATGATGTGTCCTTTTGTGTGCTTCAGCTATAACTAATGTGGTAAAGTTGTGAGTTGTTGGTAATAACAGGTGCTTTGTCTCCTCTTTAATTGATGCGTTATGTATTCTTACAGTGCATCATGGTACCCCTTTTCCATCTAAGTAAAGTTGAAGTTGACGTACAAGCGCAGTTGCTTTGTTTATAATTATAGATTTATTATAGATGATTCTAAACTAGCGATCTCTTCTTGAAATACTTTTTGTTGTACCGATTTCACAAGCAAATTCGACGCGCGATTTCATTCCAGTAAGGATAGCGTTACATATCGTCATTTATCTGGGGAGTAACATAAATTCTTGGTAAAGCGCAGAACGTAGCAGGTTATTTGGAATAGCTTTTGCAATGAACTGTTCTTTGATGTGTCAATGAATGGGCATTTTCGATTCCAAATTTCACACTTATTTTCAACCTTTCCTCATCTATGGACTCTTCACTTATCGGTATTAGTGTATTGCATTCGTGAAATTTTCGGTTCCAAGTGGACCGATCATCTCTATTTGAAATCCAGCAAGTCTGTTTGTCTAGATACTACTCTCCCTTGGGGCTTAACCCACGTGTAAATAATCTGCCGGATTATCATTGGTCGGATAGTAGTTCTACGTACAATTATCTACCAACTTTCGTATTTCTGCAATTCGATTCGCAACGAATGGTTTCAAGGTTTTTGTTGACATAATCCAATTTAAGATGATTTGACCATCGCTCCACATATAGATGAGATTTGTGTTCATCATTTTTGTTAGGTGACTGGCTAATCTTGCTCCAAAGACTGCTCCCATTAGTTCTAAACATGGCAGTGAAATGGTTTTTACGGGCGCAACTCTGTTTTTAACCATGATGATCAATGATGAATTACCGGTTACCAAATAGGTGGATGCTCCATGAGCTGATTGACTGGCGTCTGTGAATATGTGTAGGTATTTTTCTTCAAGCTTATTCAATTTCAACAGAGTTCATGGAAAACTCAAATGAATTCTGTCCTCAATATCTATAGCTATTTCATGCCATTTTTTGTTGAGATCTTCTGGCAGAACTAAAAGCCACTCTAGTTTTAGTTTCCATAGTCACTGTCAAGGGTGTTATTAGCCCTAACAGATCAAAAATCCTTGACGATCAGCTCAAACCCTCTCGTTTGGTCACCACTTAGTCCACTTCTAGCATTCTTACACTTGGATACCCTAATGTGTCAGATTCAGTATTCAGTTTCACACCTAATATTTTCACGTTATCATCTAATTCTGCAGTATTGTTGTTCTTGGCTCGAGCTTGTAGTTCTTTTCTGTTAGAATTCCATGATCAAAGATTAAACCCAGCTTCTGCCAATAATTTTTTTGATTCAGTGTAAAATTGCAAGACAGATTGTTCATCTGCAAAGCTGGTTAACATGTTGTCTACATACAAAGTTGTCAGTAGTTGTGTTATAATATTTGATGGGTTGTCTCGAAAATGTCTCATAAGTGTAGAACTTGAAATAAATGGTGAGCAAGTAGCACCAAATAATAAAAACTAATAATAATGACTTTAAAACGGTAAATAATTAGTGGGCTCTTTGGGTCAGTAGGATCTTTTAGCTAGAAGAATCTGGTAACATTTCGTTCTGTAGGGTCTAGTTCTACAAGAAAAAAAAACACTTTCTCTATATCAGCTGTGAAGGCATACTTGTGCGTTCTAAATCGTACAAGAGTTTCAGTCAAATCCATCATTATAGGGGGATATGAAGCAAGACAATTATTCAAACAAGGGCTTTCTCTACTAGCTCTACAGCTGCAGTTATACACACTACGCATCGGAGTATTGGTGGAATCCTTATGTAACGGGTGGTGTGGAATGTAGTGTATCCTGTTGTTGCATGCAGTGTTATCGATGGGGAGTTTTTCTATAACTCCTCTATTCTCTTGTCCGGCAATAATTTCCCTGTATTTGCGGAACATCTCTGGGTCTTTCTCTAAACGACAAATTACGGTTTCAGTTTTTCTTTTTGGGATTTCTTGATTTGTTGGTAATTCTGACGAATCTTCTCTCCAAAGCAACTTTGCAACATACTTTCCTTTGTGTTTTTCTATTGAGTGAGTTTCGCATGTAGTTTTCAACAATTTCTTCAAGACTTGGGTCATTCAGTTCTTTAACTTCAATTCCTAATGGTTCGAGTTTCCAAAATTTTTCAATATCACATTCCCCTTGCTGGTGACATACAAGTATATTTATATTCATCATTGAGGTAGATCTGCCGTTGTTCTTTTATAGAAAGGGTCCACAAAGTAGGTATCCTATTTTTGAACAGCTGTGGGTCCTCTCCGCGTACTATCTTGTCCTGTATTACATCCCAGTAAAAATCTCCACCAATTAGTGAGGAAATCTCAAATTGTTCTTCATGCATGACTAGAATCTCCATCAATTAGTAAGAAAATCTCAAATTGTTCTTCATGCATGACTGAGTGAGCTAACTGCAATTCTCGTAAATATGGAAATTTCTGTGTTAACTGAATATTTTAATTCTTAAATGGAGATGCTATAGTAGGTACAATTAACACTTTGATTGGAATAATTTCACCTTCAATTGATTTTACATGTACTGTTGTTTTGTCCAGATTTCTCACCTTCTTGCGTTTCTGAATGAAGATATGCTTAGACTCTCATAACCTTTTTTCACCTTCAATTTTGTGGCCAAGTCCTTGGTTATAAAAGATTATTGGGCTCCTTCATAGAAGATAATATTTGTGTCAATACATGTATTACTATAGACTACGGGTCTTATAGCTATCTTCAATAGAACGGTGGATCTGTTTTCACTACTAGCTGTGTTAAACATTGATGTATCGTCTTCTGATTTATTACTCTGTACATCATCTTGGGAATGTTGGTTACTAGTAGTAGTCTTTTTACATAAGGATGAGTGGTGTTTACGGTGACAAGACTTGCATGTATATTTTGAGTTACATTCATACTCTATGCATACCAAGGCAATTGAAACAGAATTTCTTTTCCTTTACAATTGCTATTTTTTTTTATCATAGTCCACGACTTCTTTACATTCATTTGACCAATGACTTCCATCACAGTAAGTGCACTTCTTTTTTTTTGTGTGTGTCAGACTTGGTTTTTTACTGATGATCTGTGGGTGTAGTTCTTTTTTCCATGTTCCTGTCTTACTCCTGTCACAAAGTTTGCACTCAGAATTACTTCCCTTTTTATGTATAATCTACGTACCATGATTCTTGGATTGAAATCTCTCTTTTCGACAGCTTCACGAAGTGCTTGTATATGCCAATTATCACTTCCATTTTCTTGAGTTGTTGCTTTTCGAAATTCAGGGGGCAATTTTCCAAGTATTACTGGTATCAGTAAGACCCAAAAATCTCTTGACCTTGACCCAAGGATTCGAGGCCACGTATGTAAGCCCACGATTTGTCATGAAATGAACTAAAACTTTCAAGACTATCATGCGGTGTGGGTAGGTCAAGAATGGATCTCATGTATGCGTTGGTGATTTTGTGTGGTTGACCTTATCGATTTACAAGTAAATCTACTGCTTTGTGGTAGATAGCATTTGTCATGGTTAAACCAGATATGACACTAGCAGCATCAAATTGAAGTAAGGATTTTAAGTATGAGAACTTCTGGACGTCAGTGAGGGTATGATTCAATTGGACAGTTAACTCGTATGAATCCAAAAAATATTGCCAATCAAGTATATCTCTATTAAAGTGAGGTAATGACAATTTTGAAAGATGGTGATTCTGGCTAGACAATGAACTACATTTTTTATATTTGTGTAATTTGTTTTCTAATTCTATGTAATATTCATCTGTCTCGATGATTTCATCTTCGATTCCCTCCATCCCAGTGCTGTGCAGAATTTGTTCATCCAGACTGTTCAATGTAGATCTCTTCTTGTCCACAGTGTTTAATAAAGTTCTAACGTTTCGAATCAATAATTGGTTCTTTAATGGCATCATCCAGTTCCTTTACTATTTTTGTCACAGCTGCTCTGTTCCCTGCTTTCATGGATTTCTGTCGATGAACATCCATCCTTAGTTTATCCTGGTCACTGCACCAAATGTATAGAAGTCAAGACTTCACGTTGTGTCACTTTATAGCAGGGCGTAAAAAGAAGTGTTTTCCATTAAGATTCTAATTTTCCAGTATGTTACATATAAAAACCACTTCACAAGTAAAGGGACTTTAATATTCAGCGCAATTTACAACATCTGTCACCGATAGTTTGAGGTGCTGGAGTTATCATCTGTTAGCCACCGATGATCTGGGGTGTTTGAGTTGTCATATGTTACGTAGCAATGATCTGAGGTGCTGGAGTTGTCCGCCATCTATATTGTGAGGTGTATGGAGTTGTCATATGTTATTCATCGATGGTTTTAGGTTACAGAGCTCTCATATGTTAGCCAGTGATGTTCTGAGGAGTTGGAGTAGTCATATGTTAGCCATCGATAATGTGAGGTTAAAGAGTTGTCATCTGTTTACCAGCAATGTTCTGAGGTGCTGGAGACGTTATATATTAGCCACCAATAGTCTTAGGTGCTACAGTTGTCATAAGTAAGCCACCGATGATCTGAGGTGTTGGAGTTGTCATATGTTAGCCACCAATAGTCATAGGTGTAACAGTTGTCATAAGTTAGCCACCGATGATCTGATGTGTTGGAGCTGTCACATGTTAACCACTGATGGCTATCAGGTGCTGGAGTTGTCATATGTAAGCCACCGATGATCTGAGGTGTTTGAGTTATCATATGTTAGTCATCGATGGTCTGAGGTGTAGGAGTAGTCATATGTGTTAGGTGTTGTTCTCATCTGTTTGTCATCAATGGTGTGAGATGTTGGAGTTGTTATCTGTTAGCCAGCGATAGTCTGAGGTGATGGAGTTGTTAAAGAGTAAGCCACCGTTGATCTGAGGTGTTGGTGTTGTCATATGTCAACCATCGATCGTGTGAGGTGTTGGAGTTGACATCTGTAAGCTATCGATGATCTATGGTGTTGGAGTTGTCATGTTAGCCAGCAATGACCTGAGGTGTTGGAGTTGTCTTAAGTCAACCATCGGTGGTGAGAGGTGTTGGAGTTGTCATATTTTAGCAATTGATGGTGTAAGATGTTGGAGTTGTCAAATGTTAGATAATGGTGGTTTGAGGTGCTGGTGTTGTCATACGTTAGCCTCAAATGATTTGAAATGTTGGAGTTGTCATATGTTAGCCAGTAATGATCGGAGGTGCTGGAGTTGTCATATGTTTTCATATCTTATCCAGAAAATGTCTGAGATGATGAAGCTGTCACATGTTAGCCAGAGATGATCAGAGGTGCTGGAGTTTTCTGTTACCCATCAATATTCTAAGGTTTTGGAGTTGTTATCTACCGATGACCTGAAGTGCTTGGGTTGTCCTATGTTAGACAGTGATGGTCTGAGGAGTTGTTATTAGTTAACCACCGGTGATCTGAGGTGTAGGAGGTGTCATATTGAACCCATCGTTGGTCTGGGGTGCTGGAGTTGTCATATGTTAGTCATCGATGATCCGAGGTGCTGGAGTTGTCATATTATAAGCAGTGATTGTCTGAAGTGCTGGAGTTGTCATCTGTTAGCCACCGATAGTCTAAGGAGCTGGAATTGTCATCTGTGAGCCAACGATCGTCTGGGGTGCTGAAGTTGTCATATTAGCAAACAATCGCCTGGGGTATTGGAGTTACATATTTTAGCCATCGATGGTGTGAGGTGTAGGAGTCGTGACCAATGGTTATCAGCTGCTTCGTATTATAATAACACCAGCACCTAAAATCAATCAAAATTGAGTATAGTATCAATTCAAGTACCACAAATCAAGTCCAGCCACCTGACCACTCCGGCACCTCAGATTATAGGGTGCTGAGTATAATGACAAAATCGGCTTCTTAAACCATCGAATACGGTTGTAATAACACATCCAGCACCTCAGACAATCGGTGTTGTCTAATGACAACTCCAGTATCTAAAATCATCTGGTGCTGAGCAAAATGATAACTCAAGTACCAAAGAAAACGGGTACTAAGTATAATGGCAAACTCAACTTCCTAGACCATCCACTGCAGAATTTAATGTCAACTACAGCTTCCTATACCATCCATTGCAGAGTATAATGACAGCTCCAGCACCTCAGGTAATGAAATGTTTCCGAAAAAAATACCCAAGCACATCAGATCATCATGTTTTTTTATAATGCTAACATCAGCACCTCAAATCATCGGGTATTAAGTATAGAGACATATCTAGCACCTTAGATCACCGTGTGCTGAGAAGAATTAACAGCTCAAGCACCTCATACCTAAGACCGTCGGGTGCTGTGTAATAACAAGAGGCTCCCAGGAGCCTGAGTCGCTAACCTGGTTAATTTTTTTGTCTTTCAAGGATAATAATCTAACAAGGAGCTGTCCGACAATTTTGACTCAATGAACACTTTAGTAGGACTCATAAGAAGGATCGTTTCACCAATTGAAAATTTCAATCTATCTATTATAGTTTTCAAGATATTGGGTGAAAACTGCTAAAACATATTTTTTTGCCTTTCAAGGGCAATAACTCTAACAAGTTATCATCCAACAAGTTTGATCCCAACAAACATTTGTTCGTCGTATCATATTTAAAGTTTTATTATATCTATCATAGTTTTCAAGATATTGGCTAAAAATTGTAATAAAAACACCATTTTTCAACTTTCAAGTGTAATAACTCTTACAAGGAGACATCTGACAACTCATTTCAGCAATAAAGAGAATTTGGTTAAACCTTACGGTTTTGGAGATAAGTGGGAAAAACTACTGTCTGACCCCTATGTTCTATTTTCAGTAACGGCAACCATGTTTTTCGATGAATCAAAATTTCCCACATCAGTTCTATGCAAGATACCCCAAGAAACATTCATACCAAGTTTCGTTATAATTGGTCAAATAGTTTCAGAGAAGAGTCGTATATAATTGTTAACGACGACAGACGCCAAGTGATGGCAACAGCTAACTTGAACTTTGTCAAAGTGAGCTAACAACTTCAGTATCGTAGACAATCGAGTACTGTCTAATGACCACCACCTTATACTGTCTTGGCGTTTGGTTATAATGAGAACTCCAGCACCCGAGATTATCAGGTGATGTATAGTGACGAATCCGGCTTCTCGTACCATCAGGTGCTGTGTGATAACAATTCCAGCTTCCCAGACAGTCCGGTGCTGTGTGATAACAACTCAAGCTTCCCAGACAATTGGGTGCTGTGTAATGACAACTGCAGCATATCAGACCATCGGGCATTTATTATCACCCTTAGAACTAGAACTCTAACAAATAGGCTTCTGGAACAGGGTTATGTTGCTACAAGATTGAAGTCATCACCACAAAAGTTTTATGGTCGTCATCGTGAACTCGTGGATCGTTATGGTGTATCCATCTGCACCATGAAAACTGATTTATTCTACGAGTCATAGTGTTCCTTTCCTCGTTTGTCTACCCCGGACTTGACTTTTTATGAGCAACTCGGCGGGTGTTTCTAGAAAAGCAGAGGACGCTTACCCTATCGGTGCACCTGGTCCATGCTCCCAGTTTTTAGTGGAGTCCGAGTTGCTCATTTGCTTTTGTTACTTTGTATGTATGATTTTAGTTACTATATGTTCTTTGTTGTATATGTCTGTTTTCCATGTCTGGTTTTTGTCCCTGGATTACATTCTTTTGATTACCGATATATCCTTGGTTCCCTTGATTATTCTCTTAGACACTGTTAAATGATAAAACATACTGACTTTTGTTTTTATCGTGTTTGCATTTTGAATTTATAATACTGTTGACGTAGTTACTAATTTTCGCGAATTCTGTTAAGGGGACATATTATTGTGTATCAACTTTTGCCGTTTCCTAAAACGATTCGCGTTTTATCGTGTTGAAAATCAATTTCGCGGGTATTTTTTCCGCGGTTTTCTGTGCACTGCTAAAATAGCGAAAATTAGTACACCGCGAAAATCAATACATTTACAGTATTGTTTTATTTGCATTCACATTTGGCTGACTGATTCCACGTAGACAGCATGTTAATATAAATGACAAGCAATCCAACGTACCATCGTCAGATTAGACTTAAGTTTACTTAAATACTTAATATTATTATCGGATGAATTAATTTAAAATAACAATATTTTTATACAACTTCTAACGAAGCAATGTTTGTATCAATCCGATCCATTTAATAAACAAGAGGATCCCAGGAGCCTCAATCGCTCTGGTTAAATGTTTACCTTTCAAGGGAAATAACTCTAACAAGTTGTCAGACAACTATGACTCCATTTGATTCATTGGAGACTTTTGTAAGCCTTAATATAAAGATCATTTCAGCAATAAAAAGCTATTGGCTTAACATAACGGATTTGGAGATGCATGCAAAAATCAGCTGCCTGACCCCATTATTCTATTTTTAGAAACGGCAGCCATGTTTTTTTTTCAGGGATCAAAAATTCAAACGGTCATTTGTTACGGATATCCAATAAAACAAAAATGTCAACTTTCATCGAATTTTGCAGAATAGTTTCTGAGGAGATTTTTTTTAAAAGTAATAACATCAAAAACAAATGGGTCAACAGATTTTCACCAAATTTTGACCAAAGATCAAGCTGAATTCTTTCCCCCTTGTCAAAATTTGGTCAAACCTAACCGTTTTGGTGATATATGCAAAAATCTGCTGTCTGACCTTTATGTTCTATTTTTAGTAACGACAGCCATGTTTTGTGACAGATCATAAATCCTAACGGTCATTTTGATCAAAATACCCTAGAAAACAAAAATACTAACTTTCATTGAATTCTGTGTAGTAGTTTCTAAGGAGAAGATTTTTTAAAAATAATAACAGCAAAAACAACAAAAAAACGTCCAAAATGGGCAACAACTCTAACATGGGTCAACAGATTTTCACAAAACTTTGACCACAGATATAGCTCATCATGCCGAATTTGGTTAAACCTAACCGTTTTGGAGATATATGCAAAAATCTGCTGTCTGATCCTATGTTCTATTTCTAGTAACGACGGCCCTGTTTTTTTAACAAATCAAAATCCATTTTTTGCAGCATACTCTAAGGAACAACAATCTTAAGTTTCATCCGAATCCATTCAGTAGTTTTAGAGATGAGGATGTTTGAAGAAATTGTTAACGACGACGACGATGATGCCGAACGCCAAGAGATGGCAATAGCTCGCATAGCCTACGGCCAGGTGAGCTAAAAACGCAAAACACAAAACCAAAGTTTAAGGAGTATTAGTAAAACCTCCAACACCTCAGATCATCGCTGAATAACATATAACAACAACAAGTCCAGCACCTCAGATCATTGCTGGTAAAAAGGGTTGTATTTTTCTTTGCTTCCTTTCTACGATCGGTATTCTATAATGCATATCATACAACTATCAGTTAGGACAAACAACGTCAATTAAATAAAAAAAATGGAAGGACTTCCATACTTTAGACTGAAACAAAAGGAAAATAGAATAACTGCTAAACAAGCTATGAAGGATCGAATGGTAACTTTATCCACATCTTTGCAACCAGCTTAGGAGATGAGCTACTAATAATCTCACCCTCCTGAGCTCTGTAACCACATCCATGTACTGGGAAACGATTTCCAGACCTTTTTATCATCAAAATCTAACTCAGCTGAGTTTCCTATTTCTTTGTATTTTTATGATGTTCATCATTTATAGAAGCATCATTTATTCGATAATCGTAATAAGCATAATAGTCATAGCTTTGGTAATCATCCACAATAAATGCAAAAGCATTAATGGTCCAATGAAATGCTACCTAGTAAGAAAAGAAAACTTCCCAACTTGCAACAAGGAATTTGCGCTACTTATGTAATATGCATATCTATCTTTAAATAGAACACCGAAGGATGTGTTTAATTAATGCACAATCTTCTAAAACAGACTCTTAGTTACCATATATGTATATATTTATGATACAATTAACATGCAGTACTGATCAAATCACAAGAAACAGGAAATAAATCATCCATTTTTAAACCATCCATAAGTGAATGAATATTTTCAAGAAGAATAACAATTCCTTGATATTTCTGATAAATTGAGCGACCGGTTATTACTCGGATTTTGTCTTTCCAAGATGAGTGACAGAGTACACCTTTACAAAGTCTGTGTCGCCAATGAGCGAGTCAAGATGACGCATGATCCACCACCAATAGAAACAATAATGCATTAACTGAGTGAAAATGAAATATTTTTAAACAGTATACCCAAATATGTATATCTGCTTCACAGCCCTTTTGCTCATAATACTAAAACATTCTTTTATGTTTACCTAACTTTTGTTTATTTATTAATATATGAACAGTCCCTATTATAATGTGTACTTAGGTGTAGATCTTATAAATCTTGCATTCTTTTTTTCTCCTTTAAATAGTTTTCTTTAGTCAATCTGAGACCAAGAATCTAGCTGTATTTAATTCTTACTTTTTAACCAAGCACAATATCACCTGTCTGTATGAAACATTCTTTAATATATTCTAGATCGTCTCCCCATAGTCATTTAAGATTTATCAGTATCTTCTAGTTTCTGGAATCTATTTGTCGATCATATGAAGCACCCGAACACCCTCCAATCTCGTTGTATGACACAATAGTCTAAATTGCATTTCTGAGATGAACTTTGATTTTGGCTAACAGTGAATTATGGTCATTAGCCACATCCCCGCCTCAGCGAGCGATGATGTATTTTAATAAGTGGTTCCGTCTGCCATTTAAAATTGGTGGAATATGGTCATTCCAATCACACATTGTTATATTCGCACAGTACAGATCGGTATTCTTGTCTGTCATTAATATTCAATATTTTACCATAGACTTTTTCTCCCTCAATCAAGCTCCGTAGTTTAGCATTAAGGTCTCCAATAATCAGAAGTAAATCATGAATAAGAACCTTATCTAAATGACTAATGATTTCTGTAGCAATTGGTTAAAATGTTTTTTTTTATCTACTGCTTCGTTTGTTTTTCGTTTTACCATATATAGCATTAAATTGTTTTGTCGATGTTGTAGTTTTCACCGTCTTCATTCCTATTTTTGCAGTTTTACCTTCCTCGTACTGTCATACATTACTGTCATTCTATGGTCCAATGTAATAAGATTGCTAAAAAAAGGAAAAATGTTGATCTAGTTGCGCTGCGTAGACCTTGTTACAGTTAAAAGATCATCTCTATAGCGTAGATGTTGAGTTCATATCTGATGTTAAGTTTCCATAATTTATTTACAAGACGGAGATGTGCACACCACGCCAAACCTCTAGACTTTGAACCCAGTTTTCTTCTGGGTTATCTATTCAATAGAATTTTCCTGCTATAGAAGTAAATCCATAGTAGATCTTGTCTGGATTAACTTTCACAGTCTCTTACTTTCTAAAATCACCCACAAGAGGTGGGACTATGTAATCTTAAACTGGAGAATTAGAGAATTAACTTAGCAGACATCATGGTTTATCCACGCAGAGTATGCACTGCATCCAGATGCATAGAATCACCTGAGACTAAGTGGTTCTGCCTGGGGCCATGTGATTCCCAGCTGCCATCTGCTATCTCGGGGAGGATACCATATCTGAGCACACTGAACTTGCTGTATGATGGACTGACAGCTAAGATTTGGATGAAAACAAAAGTGACAAGTACGAACACCCACCATCTGCACTGTATGTTAAAGCACAACTGTTTTCAGGTGAAAAGCGTTTACAAAAAAAACCTTTTCTCTTTCACCAGTCAGCCAATATGACATCATATTTTGACAAGGTACAAAATAACCATCAAACATGATTTCTCAAGCTTTATACTACTATGTACAGCAGCTGATACCCTGAATAGCTATTTCCAAAAGACAAAATGGATACGTGTAATATAGCTGTTGGTAAACCCAATCAGTTTCAGAATACATTGATGTTTAAACAATACTTGAATTTAGTTTCGAAAGACATATTTGTCCAATTAGGTGAGCATGGAATTCAACAAATATTCGGTTTTTCAAAGGAACATATGTCAATTTCCCAGTTTTGCTTCATGTTATATGAACATTAATTATATAGCAGAACTTACAGCAAAACATTTTGTCAAAAACCTATAATCTCATTACCCAGACTATACTTAAAAACTTGTACCTTCTCTAAAGAGTTTCAGAAGGAAATGTTAAGAAAATGATGACACATGATTTCTACTAATGAGATGATTTTTAATTGGTATCGCCAATGTGCAATACATATACCGTGATATCATATATCCACTCCTGGGTATTAAAGCTTTTTATCTTAAGCAAAGCAATTCTCAAGAGCTTTTAGAAATTACACTTGTCCAATGGCAGGGAGGGTTCTATTGTGCACCCCCACTCATCAATTTCATTGTGATTTTCAGTCACCTTTAAACCTCACATTATGGAACAATATGCCGCCATAAATATTCTCGGATTTTTTTTAAGTATTAGTATAATCCATTTTTTACCGAAGCTCAATTACTCTGGGGGTTTTGACATTGAAGACACGCCAATTTAAGTGGTTTTACAGTTGGATAAGAGTTCATTTTTTTTTATTTTACTCCTTTACTGCAACTTTCTTGATACTTTCGTAAAGCTGAGACATTGGGCTACACGGTTCTTCCTATATACATCACGTTTACTTAGTTCTGTAACTAAGGAGAAGATCGAAGAATCAAAAAACGTAAAAAAATGGATTTTTTTTTTTTGCCTCAACTAGGTACAAAAAGTAGCAAAAAAAATACAAGAATGCTTCAGTTTATTTTTTGACGACGACAGCTCCGTAAATGGGAGGTATAAGGGTAGCTGAAAATCATATTCTGATAAATGAGTGGGGTTGGGTGCACGGGGGTTGTCTCAGCCAACGTATTACACTGACTATCTACCTGATTCATTGTGATCATTACCGAAACTATTAGAACGTAAGATAGCAGTAGTGGTCAAAATGTAATAAAAACTAAATTAGCGACAGCTGAACAGAATTCTTAAAAATGATGCATAATTTTTAAAATGATTATTCGTTTACGCAAGTAGAAAGATTTACGTGTTCAGTTTTGAAGCTATTATTCTATCATCTCCTAAATACTTTTTGTAGCTTAAGATATAATATCAATTAGCGTCACATCTTTTCTTGAATTATAACAATAAAATCCCCGTACTTCATTCCCATCATTTATTACTTATACCCCTAGACATTAACCTAGTAATCCGACTGATAACTTTGCAGCCAGACAAATGCAGACGGGTTACTCTTACCCAGTTATATCATATAACCAAATCCAAGATTCGGGAAAGTTTTTACGAACTGCATTTCCCTCGGATATAATAACATTAATTTTCCGGCCGGATTTTTATTCATTATAATCCATCTCTGTAAATTATTAGTATGCTTGAAATAAAACTATACTAAGAAATGTAAACCGACCTTAGAACAAGTATTTATCTTTGAATTGTATTGACGTAAAATGCTAATTTTACTTTCACCATTATCATGGTAGCCAAGCCATGAAAAAGGGCTTACACATACATATTCAAATTAATCTGATTTATCATAGAGTTCTTATTTTTTCCAAATATAAAAAGGTATTATGTTTTTGCATTTAACATATGAAGATGATTGAACAACGACACAAACAATTGCATTAGTTGAACCATTTCCTGGTACCTCTACAAATGCAATGATTTGAATTGACAAACACAGATATTTTTGGTATTAAATTCAAAAAGACAAATGATAGTTATAAGTTTAACTATGTTAAATGTAGTTAATTCTTGTTCGACTTTACATGTTAAATACACAGAATACATTGCAATATACGTATCGAAAAAAGCCTGAAAAACCTATATTTTTGGTTCTTGGTTCCCTTTATTACTCTTTCATATGTTTTGGACCAGCTGAAAAACAAATGTTTACGGCTAATGGTTTAGTAATCGTTAATAAAGATCGTATGGTTATTAAATGTTTTAGATAGAGTTTCATATATGAAAAAAAATATGGTTTTACACAATTTTGGAAAATATCTGTAACAATATATTTCCTATATAGACAAATATTTCAATATCTGTCCTCAACATACGTTACGTTAAAATGCATATAAAATCATATGTTGCCGTTCCTTCTGTACTACGTTAATGCACCACTGCGTTTAATCGGCCTCATTTACGTGTGAAAATGTAAAAGATATGAAAATAATTTTCGATTATACTTTCATGGAAAATGTTAAAATATTATGTCGTGTTAAAAAATTAGAAACATCCGTGGGGATTATAATTTAATATGTTAATACTTTATTTTGAACAATTATGGGATTATAAATGAAGGCATGATTAAAACCTGTTAGAGAGTATTCAAAAGTGGGAAGTTCTAAATTGAACTGACATAAACAAAATGCTGTAAATTAAGAGGCAAACAGAGCAAAGAAAATGCAGGAAATAGCACAACAAAATTTATCATGCAACCAGTAGAAATAACACACGGTAATGGGAAAACATTAAAAGAATGAAAGAATTAAATTGTTTTGTTTGTTTTTAAAGTTTGTCAAGTTCTATTACTAGTTACAACTAAACAATATAGACACAATAATTTTGTCTTTACAGACCATTTGAAGCTGAATAATCTTACAATGTAACATCATATTCTCTGACACATTTCTTACATGATCTGTAAAATACTTACCATTGACTTCAGCAACATAGGCATCTGTCATACAAACAACACCAACAGTCTAAACATAATGAATAATAAAATTAAAAGACCAGCGTTCTGAATTCATTCAAGTCACTCATTATTGTAACATTTGTACAGAAGCCCAGAGGGGAAAATAAAAATATTGCAGTGCTTTCTCGAAATTTATCTCATAATCACGATATAATCAATAAAATATATCTCGTTACCTTGATATAATAATATTGTTATTTCAATATAATCATATCGGTATATCGATATAATTTTATCGTTTCTTTGATATATTCAAACTGTTTCTTTTGAAAACATGGTTAAATTTCACCAAGTATGGACACACCATTCAAGCTTAACTGATACAGCTCTGAATGAGATTAAATGTTTGACATAAAATAAGTATTTTATCAAAAATGATGTGGTCCTTTTTTGTCTCTAATTCCTAATCAGTACACATACCGCAAAATCAATCATAGTCGTCCACTTACTGTATGAAACTTTGATGTATACTTTAAGGAGATCCAAAATTATTAGACAGACTTTAGTAAGATACTGTTTTCAGGTATCCAATTGGCCACTCATTCCTGAACTTATCAGTCATAACACACAAAATTAATCCTAGCCTTCCTTTGGTGGTGTGGTACCTTGTGGTACAGTTTCAAAGAGATCTCATCATTACTCAGGTCACTGCCCAATCTTCAAGAAAATGCTAGGTTTCTGGCCGCTTTTAAACCCCTCATTTTTTAACGGTTCAAGCCACTTGATACATTGTGCTAAAATCTAGAGATTCATTAACATTTACATGGCCATTTTTTTTCTTTTTGGCCCCTAATTCCTAAACAGATTATCACATAACTCCCAAAATCAATCTAAGCTTTCCTTTAGTGGTATAGCACCTTGTGGTACAATGTCAAAGAGATCCTTACACTTCAAGTCAGGTTATTGTCTAGATATAAAAATAACAGGAAAAAGCTTGTCATTTTTTGTTCATTTTTTGGCCCCTAATTCCTAAACGATTCTATTCACAACCCACTAAATCAATCCCAGAATTCCTTTGGTAATGTGACAACTTGAGGTACAATTTCACCGCATTTTTGGCGGTCTTATAAATACTGGTATCATCCATTATGATACAAACATTCCTAAATAAAATTTGATAATCTAAAATGTCGTTTGATAACCAAAATAAATATCACATATTTTATGTTTGACTTAGTTCAATGTCTTTTTATGTTCTCGAAATATTTCGATTTTTATTGATATATCTCAATTTAATTCGTTTATCTTATCATACAGATTTCGTTGGTTTTCTTTTTCTGACAAATTTTGATAGATTTTGTTTTTCTTACGTTTCAGTTCTCGGTTTACCGATCCCCTAATGAAACTAGAAGCCCTGTTTGTCACAGGAGCCCCGCATCATTTGTTAGTAGTGATTTTTTTAGGAAATCAAATGCGTCTGTAACACACTAATGATGCCCCGCTCGCGCTCGCTAGATTTGCCAAATTAAGAACAAGTTATTTTTGCATGAAGCCATGGTTTGCAGATTCAGAAAGGTTATGTACTGTTGGCTGATACAGTAAATATTTGGTATATTATGCTAATCACTGCAAAAATACTTGCGATGAGAAAAAAGGACTGATAAATGGACTAACAGACACATAAAAATGTTAACACCCCCAATAACAAATCCCTAACTTTGTTGCTTGGAATTTATTTCTGACAAAAGTACAACTTTCACCAATTTCCGTAATATTTCATGAAAATCAAAATTACTCATGTATAGAAATATCCTGTAAAATATTTCAGATGTAGTTCAAAAATAATACGAGGAGATAGCCGGACAAGCCATATAGCCCTATTTCTGAGTAAAATGACTTAAGTGCAACTATCACCAATTTCCGTAACATTTCACAAAAATCAAAATCCTTTGACCCTGCAGGCCTTCATCATGTGTAGAAATCTCCTGTAAAATATTTTAGATGCAGTTCAAAAACTGTACGAGGAGATAGCCGGACACGCCATGATCATGTGAAATCTGGACGGACGGACGGACAGGGGTAAATTTATGTGCCACCCGGCTGTTTGTCGCGGGGGCATAAAAACAATTTCAATACCTCAAAATAACTATAAAGTTATTTCGAAACAACAATACAATTAAATCGAGATAACAATATAACTATGTCATGATAACGATATATATACATATCGAACAAGATGCCGATATGTGTGTGTATATATATTTAAATTTCATGGTTCACTAAAACTTAAAGTCATGGCTCGAAAACGAAAATTTGAACAACAATAACGATGAAGCTAACCACGACAACATCATGACATAATACGACAGCGGTCGTTTAAATACTACCGTGAAAGTACTATTATTCGTAGGGTACCAATTTAAATACTAGTAACCAAACCATATTTGTGATACAGAAAGAAAACTCAAAAAGGAAAGAAATGTTAAGAAAAATTACAAAACACGTAACTATTACAAACAGAATATATGGGTTGATTCAATCAAGAAACATGTGGGTAGATTTTTTTGGGGGAAATAAAAATTGCAAAACACTAAACACAAAATAAAAATATCTCTAACTATTCAAAGTTTTCGACTGGACACAAATATTTGACTAATTGTACAGCTCCTGAAGATTTAGCATGTAAAAACTATATTTTACAAGAAGTGATTTCTCTTAAATCGAAACCATTTTTGTTGTTTATTTACAATTCCATCAAACAAGAGAAAATCATTAGATATATTAACCGGTTTTCAGGTAAAAATATTCTCAGGTAAATTTGTCAGGTAAAATTGGGCTGAATATATTGGCAGTCATTGCATATACCCTTTACAAACAGAATTTCTGGAAAAAAATTGTAAAATATCCTAGTATCAATTGCAATTCACACACTGTTAAAGACGTTAATTATATAATATAACGAGAACGGAAATGATGATCGTATCAGCGTGAGAACAACCCCGGATGAGAAAGTCAGCTCAAGGCCACGAATGGGTCTTCAATGGAGGACTATAAACCCCCACAGGGCAGACTGCAGCTGGTCCCAAAACAACATTTTACACAGGTACAGCGAAATAGTTGCCCCTATATACTCCCAGCATCGTAAAAGCAAACTGAAACAAGTCTGAATTTACTTTATTTACCTCAAGTATTTCCTTAGCACCTTTACCATAAAAGAAGGACCTCAAAGCAAATCGTTTCTTTCTTTTAAACATTATTCGAGAGTCATCCATTGTATCTTCTTCACGGATGTCAAATTCCATTAGTCCTTCCTTCACCTGTAATGTATAGGCATAAAACAGGCGTGTTACAAAATTTTACAGACCAAATAAGTTTTTTTACCAGTGTATTAATACATGCATGAATTATGTTACGCAATCATATATACAATAATGAGGAATAAATAAAACATAATGTCGGCTATACCTGTATATCTGACTGGGGTTGGACTGTAGGTAGCAAGTCCACTAAATTATCTTTCAAACAAACAAACCTATATCCTACCATCCTATGTTCCTGTTATGACGAAGTTTCTTCGTACATTTATCCTAAAATATTTCACTGACTCAACCCTCATTTTAACCCGACTAGTGCAACTCCAATAGGCGTTCCTAGAGAAGCAGAAGATACTTACCCTACCGATTGCACATAGTTCATACTGCAAGGTGCATGTGGCGTCCATGTTGCTCATTCTGTTCCTTAAGTTTTGTTTAAAAATTAATATGTGTTATATATTGTATTTCAACTGTTTTTTCACTTAAATATTCGTCCCAGAATTTTGAATATTATGTTCCCGGTTCGGTTTTAATCAGTCTCCTAGCTTTTATTTTGTATAACTTATAGCTTATGTGACTTGTCTTTTGTGGTTAAATATGAAGAGTTGTACACATCAATGACTTTTGAAAGGAATTTTATAATTCCATTTCTGTTGCTACTTTTGACTATATATTATGATATAATCAATAGCTACAAGATTGAAGTCATTACTACATAAGTTTTTTATGGTCGTCATCGTGAACTCGTGGATCGTTATGGTGTATCCATCTGCACCATGAAAACTGATTGATTCAACGTGTCACTGTTTTCCTTCCCTCTTTTGTCTAACCAGAACTTTTTATGAGAAACTCGGCAGGGGACGCTTACCCTACCGGTGCCCCTGGTCCATGCTCCCGGTTTTTAGTGGAGTCCGTCATTTACTTTTGTTACCTTGTATGCATTATTATAGTTACTTTATGTTCTTTGTTGTTGTCTGTTTTCCATATATGGACTTTGTCCTTGGATTACATTCTTTTTAGTTCCGCTAGAATCTTAGAACCCTTGATTACTCTTAAAGGTTGACAAACTCATAAATTATATTTACATCATTTTACCATAAACACTCATTACTAACCATTTCATATAAGAAGTAGATCTATTTGTTGATTTTTCAGAGATTCTTCATTAATTATGAATTCCAAACATTATAATTTAAATTTGCGTAATATCATTGGTTGCTTTAAACAATTGAAATCCTTGGTTAATTCCAACAAAAAATATCAATGTAATTTAACCTACTAGATTTTGAAATATAAAACTGGGGGCTTTTAACAGATGAGATCCTTTGACAATTCCAATATAGAATATGAATGTGATTAAACATACCTGGTTTTGAGTAATATCATTGGGCGCTTTCAACAACTGAGATCCTTTGTCAATTCCAACAAGGAATATAAATGAGTTGGGATCAGTATTTACTGTCAGAGTAACATCACGCCCAACCTTTTGTCTGTCTACATTAAACTTCATAGCCATCTGAAGAAAAAAAAGATGATAACATCATTTATAAAAGTTTTTTCTTACACATATGATTCGCAGCGGAATCTCCACAAATAAAAGAAATCAGGATAATTCGCTCTTCAAACTTGATTTAAATAAAACGATATCGTTATAAATTAAACTATATTTTAGAATTACTTGAGTTTATGTAGAGGTCCTATATTTGAACTTTGTAGAAAATATAATATTCAAATTCATCGAAGAATGACTGACATCCATTATATCAATTAGTCAAAGCTCTGTCTCCTTCTTTTGAATCTTCTTTATTCACTAAGTACACATATATTCAACAAATCAGAATAACAAATAAAACCTGATTCTTCATAAGTCCAGAAACAAGAATTTTCATCTCGTCTGCTATCAATTCATTCTGTGACGTCACAGAGTACAGCAGTAAGGATGACGATGGTGCCATGTCCGAAGTAACAGTTATAGCAGTGATGTCATCGGATGAGACTTGGTATGACTGAATTAATTTCCCTTTGGCAAACAACTGCAAACAAAATTTCACCATTAATATAGATGATTTTCGGTTGGCATAAACTAACCAACATTGGTGTGCCGAGAGAGACCGATCATTTATATCCAAACCATCTGTAAATCCCCACAGGTAAAAAGGCAAATAAGAATATACAAAGATTTTGGGTTTTATTTTTATTCTTAAATTCTGAAGTTTCCAGAAGACCCGTGTTGTCAAAATAAACAACTACAAATTTAAACATGTTGAATTATTGAAAATTAAGAAAAATGATCGATTTGTCCGACCAGAAAAGACAATCATTAACTAAGATGTTGAACAATTTTTTACTTATCCTTTTAGGTAATTAATCACTACATTCTCTCTTTAAAATTTAAAAAAAAAAAGACTTTTTAAAATATATGAAAGAAATGTTTGTTTTTAATAGTCGCGAGATAACCTTGACCTTTTGAACTGATATGTATATAGGGTTTATAAAATTTCACAAATGTGCTGTTAAAATTAAGTTGTTATCTTGTTTTAACGTTGATGCTTTTAATTTTGTACAGCTAGAATCAAGCTTCATTTACCAATGGCTCATCTCTGTTCTATGAACATTGCAAATTTAAATATTTATCGTAGTATGCTTATAAACATTTGCTTCTTTGAATCCAGTTTTTTTATTAAAGTGCTCATATCATATCACTTTGAATTTTGTTCTGCCAAATTTTTACTCATAGCATCAGTCAGATGAAAAAGGTGTTGAATGTCCATTGTCTCTTGGCTTTATGGTATTCAAGATTAAAAAAAAAAAGAATTGAAGCATCTATGATTCTAACATTTACTTATTTAAACATCCTGTGTTGGAATAGATCAATGATGTGAACCATTTCCCACGTTCATATCAGCTACTACCTATACTTAACCTCAAGGCCAAGAGTCAAGGTCATCAGTAAAAACTATTTTCATTACATAAAATTGAAGATTTGAGGAAAAACTCAAGAGGATTTTAGAAAAATCTCAATTTGAGATTTTTACATGAAATCTCACAGCCTCCTAGTTCGATCTATTTTCAGTTTCACAAAAACCGATGTTAACTATACTTACGAACAGATACAAGGGCATCTTGAAACCTCCTATTGACGTTGTCTTTACATGAATAGTATCACCAACATCATACGCCTGAAAAAGTTAAAAGTTCAAACAAAACCGATGAAATTCCAGCGTACTACACTCAAAACCTCAAAATCAATAGACGTGGTAGCTGGTCTGTATGAATCAAAATGAGCCATCTGACAACTACATCCAACATAATTTGTAGATACCATTTCTTTTCTCTTTTTCTTTCAATACACCCTTATCAAATAAATAACGATTTCAACATGTAGAAATAGGACATTTTCCAAGCACATATTAAATGAACAAACCTATTTCAACGAAACAACGTTTCTATGCCACACTTCCTGTGAAGGTTGTATGCTATTTGGAGTACTGTATATTATAAAGTACTAATGTAGACATAACAAGTCCAGTAATGTTTATTGAGCAGAAAAAGTGACGTTTAAAAAAACGGATAAACTGTCCCTGATCTTATTTATATGTTTAATAGATAATCACTCCAATGTATTGGACACTAGTTATTGTTTAATTAAAATCACCATGTCAAATCAAATGATATCACCCCAGTATATTTTGATAACAAGACCTGGTTTTCCGGTACGTGCTATTATTTTTATTTGAATGCTAATTTACCATATCAAACGAACAGTGACCTAAGACCTATGACACTTGAATAATGTAGTTCTACTCCATCAGAAATTTGTGGAAAAATCGTAAACTGTTGACACCAAACATTGCTGACTACATGTTAAGCTGATTGCACGTTTTATCGGGTAATACACCAAAATACTTATCATTTTACATTCAAGTTTAATATCTTTCTTTTGAATCGTATACTTTTGAATAGCACAGAGATAATAAAAAGGGTTGTGTACGATAGTCATAAGTAGTTATCAGTTCGTTCTCTATCGTCAGTCTTATTAAGGCCCCACTTGGTTGGCTAGATATAAATCACTGTCAAAGATGACCAACGGAAGTTAATCCATCATAATTAACTCGCTTAATTACACAACGAAAATACTTAATAACAATTTGAGAAGCACACTATTTAACTTGTCTGAAACAAACTGCCTACAGAAAAGGCGATGCAGTAGTGCGGATAAAATAATTCTCAGCACGATTAACTTACTAGTAAGTTAACAGTTATCTAAAAATCCTGGAGACTGTCACGTGATCAACAAACAATCATTTTAAATTTTAACTACAACAAGGCTTTTATTCAAAACAACAGAACTTCACATAATCAAACAAATGTAAATGAAGCACCTCATACTCCATAAAATAATTCATCTTTTTTATCCTGATCAGAAATAATCTTCATATGCAATTTTTCCTCTGGTTTCACTTATAGAACCTGTCTACGAGTCTCATTACTTCACACTTCCATTCCATGGTTTAATCACATTGAACATATTTCTCTCTCTCGCCCTTATTACCCTAGCATTGGCAATACTAGTCAAGCAAACAACAAAGAAACGTTAGAAAGAAACTTTACAGTTATCCATTAAAGGTTTAATCATATCTTGTCAATTTACATGATTCGTTATGTATAAATACAGCTTTAGAATGAAATTACCGCAATTCAGGTCACTGTGACTTAAGAAAATCACATAGACTGCAAAAAAATGGAAAGCAGAAATTTTCGTTAAAAGTTACAATGTATTACTTTCGGAAGTTTTGCTTCTTTGTCATATAGCCAATAATACATGCATGAGGTAACATGTCTCTTAAGTTGCTATCATAAGGAAACAAACTGTTTTCTGTAATAAAGTGCATCTGTTTCATACCAATGCGGTTAAGTTTCTTCTTTTTATGAGTTGTTTGTTTTTAATTTGTGTTGGATTTACTTTGTTTTGCTTTCATATTTTATTACCATTTTACCATAAGTATGCTGAAAATGTTTAAAGGCTAGCAATATATCATTGCACATGTATAATAAGATATCGGAAAACTTTTGAATTTGACATATTTCACTCATATGTTTAGAACTGTGTCTGTACAGTAAACTATTTTATTGATAAAATGGTATATTGATAGCACTTTATTGATAACATGGGTTGAAGGAACGAAAAAAAATAATATTTTACCCTTAGAGCTTCTCGTGTATATACAATTTGACGTAAACATTAATGTTGTTGTTTGCAAACACGGTAATCTGAGGAATTATATACTATATATTTGAAGGATGAGATCTGTCTATAACCAATATTTATGAAATTATATCTTGACATTGTGTCAACGTCTAAGGAGTAGTAGAGAATCAATCAGGAACATTGGTTAGAGTTGATTGGTAGTAAACAAGTCAACTTGTATTGTTTTCTTCGCCTTCTTATAGAATAATCATTGTATTAGTAAAGGATTTTATAACACCCCAATAAGATCGTCAAACATTTAATTACGTAAATGGCCAGATTGTACTGGAAAAGTTCGCATAACATGGGATGAACTTGTTAGCTCTCATTTATCTAGAGTAATTCAATAATGATTTATAACTACTATTTGAAAGACGTGAAACGGCATACCGAAATTTGCAATATTCGTTTAACTAATTATTTTGTATTTATGACAGTATCTTAAGTGGCAAGCACCATTTTCCCCCACCTTTGGCGTATTGAATGCATCATTTATCCCCTTTTGGGGAAATCGAATACATCGTTAAGTAGCAAGCACCATTTTCCCACCTTTGGCGTATCGAATGCATCATTTCTCCCCTTTTGGGGGAATCGGATACATCATTAAGTGAAAAGCACTTTTCCCCCTTTGGCGTATCGAGTGCACCATTTCTCCCCTTTGGTGTATCGAATGCACCATTTCTCCGATTTTGGGGGAATCGAAAACACAGTATTTGAAGTGACTTCATTGTCCAGCGGACATTACTAGAATTATTTAGGAAGACTTGACATGACCATTTAACTCCAATTTGCGTATAATTGGTCGATTCAAATTTTTGTGTGTCCATCGATGAAAGCGTTAATTAGTTGACTTATTTTGAAGTTGGTGTCTTCATTGTTTTACTTGAATTTTACTTGTATTTAGTTCTTTTTATTTATCTTGTGTATTGTACATATCTTATATACTGTTTTAAGTAGCACTCCAGATAAGAATTATGCAAAATATGATTCATGGTTAGAAAGCTTACATATTTTTATGTTTGATATTTTGTTTAAAATGTTGTAGTGAACAGAAATCAACAGTTGGCTTTTCATAAAACCCTTGTTCTTTGGAGATAAAAATTATATAGAATGTACTGTAGAATTAAAAATTAAGGATGATAACTCTGTAAATGACACTAAAATGCAATAGAAACTGTTAGATTTTCAAAGAGTAATCAAGGGAACCAAAGCTATAGCGGTAATCAAAAGAATGTAATCCAGACAAAGACAAGGAAAACAGACACACACAACAAAGAACATAAAGTAACTAAAATCATACATACAAAGTAACAAAAGTAAAAAAAAAAGTCAAGTCCGGGGTAGACAAACGAGGAAAGGAAAACTATGACCCGTTGAATAAATCAGTTGTCATGGTGCTGATGGATACACCATAACGATCCACGAGTTCATGATGACGACCATAAAACTTCTGTAGTGATGACTTCAATCTTGTAGCAACATAACCCTATTCCAGAAGCCTATTTGTTAGAGTTCTAGCGCGATACAAAAAGTCTGTGTAGTTTCGGCAAGCTCTAGCATAACGTATGAGTTGTGATATGAACACTCCATACGCAGGAGCCGAAGGGATGTTGCCACAGATGAAAGGAAAGTTGACAATTCTGAATGAAAAATCATCGCGTTTGTCGTAAAGTTTGGTTAATAGTTTTCCTTTACCATCGATTTCTAAGTGTAGGTCAAGATATGAGGCTGACTTCACAGTGTCTGTAGTATCATTTATCTCAAGTTCTTTTGGGTAGATGCGATGTATCAAATCCCCGAAATTAGGATTGTTTAAAGATAACACGTCATCTATATAGCGGAAACTGAGATTGAAGGATCTAGCTAAACAATATTCTTTCTTTTGGATCAGATCAGCTATAAAGTCAGTCTAAAAAAAAGTGAAGGAATAGGTCAGCAAGTAAAGGAGCACAATTTGTTCTCATTGGAATGCCGACCGTTTGTTGAAAAACACGTCCACCACACTGAACAAATATGTTGTCGATTAAAAATTCCAGCATTTTGTAAACATCTTCCTCTGTATATTTGGAAGATGATTTGGAATTATTTCTTACAAAGTATGAGGAATCTCTACCAAGAACTATATATTTGTATCTAGGTGTACCATCTTTTTTGGAAAAACAACGATGTATAATGTTTTTAATTCGAGATTTTAACTGAATATGGGGAATAGAAGTGCATTATCTCCTAAGAGCAGACAGATTAGAACGAATATTTTAACATTTCATCATATGGACCTATAAAGCAACTTAATAACAAAAATAAAAATATGTAGCCTTTGTTTAGGTGTATCACTTTTACAGAATTTGCATGATTCTTGAAAAGATTGCTACTTAACTACTGTTTTAACCAATTTTGACCAGCGGCAATTTTATTTTAATAAACAGAACACCATTGCTTTATATCAAATAACTGAAATTCAGGACACGTGATAGAATCTGTAATTACAAAGTCGAGGCACCTGAGAGAGTTATAAATTTTCTACAAACTGATTTTAATTTATCCGGAGACCTTACTCTTATCTCCAAACAAATTAGAAAAAAAAATATATAACATTAAAACTGAACCTTTCTGCATATTAAATGCACAAACATCTTGCAGATCCATCAATTCTAAAATTACAATTAGGAAAACTTTGGTAATAGATGTGCATTGTAGTACCGCTACATTATATTTCCTGATTTTTCAATTTGAGGACGATGTAATGAAATTAGAGAGTAAGAAATAGATGGAATTAGGGCCTCCCATACAGAATTACATCTGATATTCTCATTTATACAAAGTAATTGGTAATGGAATGGGTTATTGAATGGTATGCTACTCATGCAATTAAACAGATAACGATATAAGTACAGACAATCTGGTGGAGTCGAATTCGGTTACAAAGGATAAAAATAAATACAGTTTAATTTCTTTCGTTAAAGTAAGACATTTTTGCCATATAAACAGAACAAAAATATAAATGTTTATTATCCTTAACTTTATAAAACTATTTTCAGTTTTAGTACCTCTTTTTTCTTCTAAACATTTAGCAACAAAAACGGTTAAAACCGCACACACTCATAACTTAACATAACAGCCAAAATTTTACAACACAGTTTATTTCTTCACTTCACATCAAAATCGAATACTTTTCTTACGTCTACTTACGTGTATGTAACTTAAAGCGATTTTCTTAAAATGAACAAAAAATTGCATGTTTTCTCAATTACGTCTCTAGGCAAATTATTATTGTTAATTTTACAGTGGTTCCCAGGACTGTAAAATATAATCTAACGACGTCATGCATCAATATTCTTTCAAAAGTTAGACTCTCAATCACTTTAAATAAGTCAGAGTTCAAATTCTAGATAAGAAGGCGACTCCATCCCGTAACGTTAATAAATAATCCATGTAGCTAACCCTATAAATAGCAGATAAATCACTCCGTAACCAAACTTTGTTATGTTTCATCAAGCAAGACAGGAAATCGTCTTGTATCAAATATTCCTCATTGATTAGACAAAAAATATCGGTATTTCTGTAATTCCCCAGAAGACACAAGAAAGAATTGATTGAAAAACAATGTGAATTTACATAAATTTTCGGCCGAAGTATTCTGTCGACGCCATGATTAAAAGGAAAATGATTGTCCATATCTAGCAAATAGATCAATGGACTATTGATAAAACAAAGTCTATATATTGTCATTATAAACGGATGTAGGGACTGTAATAGGTTGTACAGCTTCTACTAAACTGTTAAAATGCTCCATTTATTGATAAGTTATAAAAGGCAAGGGGGTTCGTGAATAACGCCCGAAATGACCAAAGCTATAAATTCTTCAAACTGGTTACTTGAAAGATTTTTTTACCGAGACGGTAGAGAAATACACTAGCGAATACACGTAGTACACAAATTAAAGCTCGCGCCAAGTGACCATAGAGTAGACCATGTTTATAGCATGCTGGTCGGCAAGTTTGTGTTTTTGTTTCTTTGTGTCGTCTTTGTTTATTTCATCATCTTTATATAGATAAAGGAATTTCCCAAGTTTCATTTAATACTGATAGTGCAATTAAGTTTCTAAAGTCATTAATATCCTATAATGATATGTTTGGCAGGTAAACTTCCGTCCGGATTTTTTACAGGCTGTCCGAATGCTGATTTTGACAAGCATAGTGAAGGAGCAATACATCAGTGCTTAATGATAAACATGTAATGCAAAGTTAATTGATGGATCTGAATGAATTGCAATTTCGCAAGATCTTAAGAGTACTGATATTTCAGCATGAAAGACTTTTGACGTAGTTATCTCAAACTAAAAATATAAAAACGGACAGAACGTCGCTTTAAGATAGGAAAGGCGTGTAGTGACGGAAAATGATTTACTCTGTCAATTCGTTATCAACACCAGACATATAAAGTGATTATCCTTCATAGAAGCTGACACTTTAAAATGAAAATATATCATTCTGCCCAATTTTCCGCTCTCTTGTCAAATAATAATTAAGTGAAAATAAACATCTTTGACGCAACGTAGAGAAAAAACGATGTTTGACAACACGGTGACCAAGAAAGTTCAATGACTTAATGAAATGATAACGGACCAATTGGATCTGGACTCTTGACAGTGGCTTGTTTAACTTTTTGGCTGTATATATATGCAGTAAGGTATTTTTACAAGGACTTTAACATATATGATAGTAATGTGGTTTAAAGCTGGTCATTCAGACATCATGAATGTTGAGGTACGATATATTTTTTGTCAAGTTCTGTGTTTTGCTCAAAACATACCTAAGTTCTATCAACATTAAGGTGCTTTAAAAATTATTACTTTAAAAAGAATTATATTCAGAGCAAAAATGCCGAAAATTTATTTACAGTGATATTTGTTACCCTTTTGTTGTTATTTCCTCATTCTGATTCTTTACACAACAATCTAATATATTCTACATACAGATTCGATGAAAATATCAAATATTTAAACCGTTTTTGATATTTACCATATCTTTGATCAGAATCATGGGGTCTTTTCATTTCAAAATTTCACTTCAACACTCCATCCAAGCACTGAACAATCTGTACACCTGTATACCACATTGTAAGGATGGCTTATTTTCAAGTTATTTCTATCTCACTTGAGAATTCCATTTTTACTACTGATACGAAGCATGTAATACCAGTTCGTGGGTATTAACATGTTATCAATATTAACAATATATTATAGATTTTAAGAATCAGCATGAATTCTCCTCTATATTTGGCAGAATGTTAATTTGTGACCAATTCCATTGAGACTAATAAAAAGCTTCGCGGATCACACTCATGACGTTTCGTACGTTGTTGTGTCACATTCGATTGAAACAGGGCTGGTTACGAAAACCGAAATATTGCTATTAAAATGTGGAATTATCAAAGGCAATATAGGTATTAAAATGTTCGGAAATGGTTGTTTTTTGTTTCAGGATTACAATCGTAAATCTTTGAAAGATGCCGTTAATTGTGGAGGGAAAGCATTATTCGATCATAAGAACGTCAATTTTCATATGTGGACGGGTAACGTTAAAAATGCTTGCTTCCCATTTCACCAATATATCTAAGTTGTTTGCGTGCGTACAATGATAAAACAAACTTTTAGAAAGAGCAGTTTGTGCTGCAGACGATGTCATACTTTTCATGACGTAATGATAAGATCAAAGCGTATTACAATATCACAAGTCTCTCCCCTTTGATGTGGACATTGCAAATATGGAAAGAAATCGATTTGAAGACAAAATGTTAGACTTTTTTTTTCAAGTTATGCGAACGGCTGTTTTTTAATCAGGACTTTTATTAACTATATTGACAATTTATTACATAACCCCAATGATATATATTAAATGTTCAATCGGTCTTTTTGTTAAAAGCCTTTTTGTCCGTATTTCAATTATGTCACAAATCTTTTTTTTTCGACGTTGGCCATTGGCTACTTTCTTGCATACGGTTGTAAAATATAACAACGAATAGTATTTTTACCAAAGTATATTCACGCTTAAAGGACTATATAAATATTCAGAATATCATGTTTATTCTAAAAAAACAATGAGTTTTATTGTCTAATAGTAGATGAATACCCACGTATGTTGTGATGTCACGTTGTAATTTTCCCGATGTTTTCTACACGTTGCGTGCTACCCAGTCTTTATCAAAAGCTTTTTTCGTTAGCTTTGAGTGAACTAATAAATATGAAATTTTGTATTTTACATGTATATATGCTGCAGATAGTATATTCTAAAATAATGGTACTTGGTTGAACATGTATCAAAGCGCAGTAGTTTGTCTGTGTCTAACCAAAATGTCACAACATCTAAAATTTCTGTATTTTATTTATTCACACCATGCGAAATTCGAACGAAATGTTCAAAAAGGCAAATGGTGTTGAGTCGATTTCTTCATATACTTAAAATGTATTCATCCTCCTCTTTTAACGTCAAATTAAAAAAAAAACTGAAAAGTTACGATACTAGATTAAATTATTACGACTGTGGACGCAATGAATAAAAAATACGATTTTAGCGGATCTGATAAAATAATGAAAGAAATGTTGAAAAGAAAACAGGAAAAAGAAAGACCTCTCTCCCACCCCTTGCGCGCACTCCTGTCCTGGTGAAATCGGGATCAGCGTGCCTGCATCAAAGTACTTTGAAATGTGCAGACAGGCGCTTGCACATTAGCTAGTTTAGCTAGTGAAATATTGCAAAATCAACGTATTTCATGATCGTCTAATTACCTCCTGACAATTATTTTAGCTATAAGATATAATTAGCTGTACAAACATTGCAAAAATATTTTTTTAATTCTTTTTGTTCAAAACGGACCAAAAACAAAACAAAAAATGATTTATTCTGGTGTGGCCTTTTTGACCCCTTATAACTCGAAAACCGTAAGAGATATCCGAAATCTGATTGAAAAATGCAGGCAGGATTATTAATGACGAATCCAATGAAGAATCCAATGGAATAAAAAATTTCAAAATCGGACCCCCCCCAAAAAAAAGTTATCAAAATGTTTTTAGGCGTTGCCCAACTTTGACTCCCTATATCCTGAAAACAGTTCAAAACACATCAAATCTGCTGTATATCTGTTTAGCCGAATTAAATAAAGAACATTTTAAAAATAGAAAAGAAAAACAATCTAAATGGGTTTTAATAAAATACGTATTTTTACCCTTTTTTCTAAAGCGGCAGGGTAACAAAGTCCAAATTAAATAGAAATCTTCTTAGTTGTTGGTAAAATCATATCAACATTTCAGAACAATTCGTCAACCACAACTAAAGCTATCGCCCGGAAACGAAGTGTCCCCCAGACCACGACGACGACGACTGCGCCATAACATTACACGACCGGAAGTTGTTTTCGTCGTATGATAAAAGCGGGAGATTTCGCTTTCAAATTTTCTCAAAGAGGGAGATTTGCCAAGGTTTTGTTTTCTCAAAATCTTTAGCAATGTTTTATGTTAAGCAACAGACCTTATAAATTCCGAAACGAGTACATGTATTCGGAAATATCAACATACATCTACATTAGAGATATAAAACCAAATACGAAATATTCACTTTATACGCTTTCACAATATGATTTCCGCGGGTGCTACTGACTTTTTTGCTTGTAGGTTTGTTGGCTTTCTGTTTTAGCGAGGGTGTTTTACCTTTTTTTTTTTAGCGCATCACGAAGTTTGTTTTCATAACTCCTAACATTTTTCTCATAGGATAAAATTTCCTTCAAATCATTTTTAAATGGTTGATGCCAAACTATTTACCGTATCAGGATGTAATCTGATCATTTCAATTGACCAAAACGTACGAAATATTAATATCTATCGGATAATTAAATAGAACATTTTATGTAAAATATTACACTTCTTTTTACATGTAACAATTATAAAACGATATACGTCGCAATACAAAAAAGACGTCAAATTTTGCCGATTTCGACGTTACCAAAAATGACACCAACACCGTGCGCTACGTCTTATGATACGACCGCAGTGATCGAACCCTGAACAGTTGGGACAAGTGTGGACACACTATTAGGTTTTGACACACGTAACACAGGGACTTACAGTTCATCATAGACACAAATAACATAGTGACTTACAGTTCATTATAGACACACTTAACATAGTGACTTGCAGTTCATTATAGACACAACAACTAGTTCGGACAAAATAAAGCACAAAATTTGAAAATAAAAAACAAGTTGATGTCTAAAGGGTGCGGCATCTTTGACCCCATTTACTCGAAAACGATAAGAGATATCAGAAATCGGATTGAAAAACGTAGGCAGGGTTTATCAAGAGGAATCAAGTAAAAAGAAACTTCGAAATAATAAAATAAAAAAAAACAGACCAAATTTTGTGCCTCTTTAACTCCAAAACGGTTAATGATACGCCTACCCTGTAAATTAATTTAAAAATAGAATTTCAAAAAGAACAGATTGACATCTAAATCATAAAAATGGGATCATTAATAACCTTTTTTAATCCACCTATTTTCCCTTTTTAGCCCCTTATTTCCAAAAGAGGAACAGCAAAAACCCCGAAAAACCAACGTGCCCTCCGCCATGTTCCTAGAAATAACGTGCTAAAATTTTAGAAAGATTAGATAAGTTTTACTCAAGTTTTCGTGAATAAAATAAAGATCACGGACGGCGACGACGACGATGATACCATTACACGACCGAAATAAACTGTGGTCGTATAAAAACGCAAAAAAGCAAGGGTAAACAATCAAAAACATTAATAACCAAAAGTGTTAAAAGGCCATTTACAAACTTGTCATTGATTTGGCATGGTTTAATAAAGTACTTTTTTTAGTACGTTCCGACTTTCCTTTGGGCTTTATGGCCTTTAACTAGGATTTGACACTACAAAGAAGGCATTCTGTGTTACACTGAGTTAGATTAATAAGACTGTTGCAGTCGCGTGACATTCAAATTTGAATGACTTTTTTGCAAATCAAAATAATTTGTAGTTGCTCCAGTTGCTGTCTCATTTTCGTCTGTACTGCTAATCTAATCTTTTCAGCAATCGATCATCATTGAGTTAGTGAAGTAACAATATCCTCAACCTTGAAACACTTCTAGCGTGTAATTAAAGCTAAAAAACTTCTTGTCTATAGCAACTTAGACGTTTTCAGAAGACATGCCTCTTGTGTAGTTATATCTTAAAACATTAAAATTGAAAGATACAAGAACAACGACCAACAACTAATTAGTTTGTCCCCTCAACCAATCATTAAAGGTAAAGTAAAACCTAAACTAGAAGCTCTAGAGAGCCTGAATCGCTCATCTGGTCAAACATATTTTCATATTATAAAATAAATCTCTCATCGTCATTTTTTTAACTATTCAATGGCAATAAGTCCGACATTGGTCAACAGACCATTAAGAAAGAGTAATCAAGGGAACCAAGGTTAAAGCGGTAATCAAAAGAATGTAATCCAGGAACAGACCAGACATGGAAAACAGACATACACAACAAAGAACAGAAAATAACTAAAATCATTCATACAAAGTAACAAAAGCAAACAAGCAACTCGGACTCCACTAAAAACTGGGAGCATGGACCAGGTGCACTGGTAGGGTAAGCGTCCTCTGCTTTTCTAGAAACATCCGCCGAGTTGCTCATAAAAAGTCAAGTCCGAGGTAGACAAACGAGGAAAGGAAAACTATAACCCGTGGAATAAATCAGTTTTCATGGTGCAAACGATCCACGAGTTCATGATGACGACCATAAAACTTCTGTAGTGATGGCTTCAATCTTGTAGCAACATAACCCTGTTCCAGAAGCCTATTTATCAGAATTCTAGGGCGAGACAAAAAGTCTGTGTAGTTTCGGCAAGCTCTGGCATAACGTATGAGTTGTGATATGAACACTTCATACGCAGGTGCTGAAGGGATGTTGCCACAGATGAAAAGAAAGTTGACAATTCTGAAGGAAAAGTCATCACGTTTGTCGTAAAGTTTGGTCAATAGTTTTCCTTTACCATCGATTTCTAAGTATAGGTCAAGATATGAGGCCAACTTCACAGTGTCTGTAGTATCCTTTATCTTAAGTTCTGTGGGGTTGATGCGATGTATCAAATCCCCGAAATTAGGATTGTTTAAAGACAAAACGTCATCTATATAGCGGAAACTGAGATTAAAGGATCTAGCCAAACGATTTTCTTTCTTTCGGATCAGATCAGCTATAAAGTCAGCCTCATAAGACTGAAGGATTAGGTCAGCAAAAATATTTCGACATAGGTCGGTCTCACCATGCTGGTTAAATTTACCCTGTCAAAATTTAGCTCAACCCAAAAATCTTCAATGTGATCCCCTGTGGTCAACTTTCATGAACATTGGCCATGGTTTTTGCCAGATCAAAAATCCAACACAAAGACTTTTAAAGTTTAAAGATATCGTAATGTACATTCATGCCAATTGTGGTGACAATCCCTCCAGTAGTTAGGGAGAAGAAGGTTTTAAAATAGAAAAATTCTGGGGGTGGGGGGATCCATTTCAGGACCGTAAACTCGTCATGCTGAACACTTTGACTTCCTATTAGATTTTAGGTAAACCAAACTGTTTTTTGAGTCATGCGCAAAATTTCGCAATTTAACCTCTATAGTCAATTTTTTTTAGTAAAGGCGGTCATGTTTCTTGTAAGATAAAAATATCCACACTCACAGATAGTTAAAGATGTTCTATGGAACATTTATGCTAAGTTTTGTTTCAATCCATCTAGTAGTTTCAGAGGGGAATGTTTTTAAAGTTATGAAATGTAAAATTTAAAAAAAAAATCCATTTCAGGACTCATAACGTCTTCATCTTTCAATGAGACTCTCTGCAGAATTTCGGCAAAGGTCCACCCCATTATGCTAAAAAAAAATTGCAATTTGACCCGTATGGTCTATTTGAAGTAACAGCGGCCATATTTTTAGCAAGACAAAAAATCCCAACGCACAGATTGTTAAAGATGTTCAAAATTTCATTCATGCTAGGTTTTGTTGAGGAGAATATTTTCAGAGTTGGAAATGTAAAATTCGGGCAAAAATCCATTTTAGGACCCGTAACTCATTTATTGCTCAAAAAATCTGTCCCAACATTCCAAGATAGGTCCATTCTATAACACTGAACAATTCACCCTTGCCAGATTTTAGCTAAACGCAACACTTATTGAGTTTTTTCCAAATTTGACCCCTATGGTCTTTTTTTAGTAACCGCGGCCATGTTTTTGCCAGATCAAAAATCACCACACACGGATTTTTAAATATACCCATAGGGATATTCATACAAAGTTTGGTTACATTCTAACAAGTAGTTTCAGAGAAGAAGATGTTTGAATAAGTTAAGTAACGGACGGCAACGACGGACACACGGTAAAAGAAAACGGGGTTCACTTTATCAAATCAATATGAAAGCAACTTGCGTAAACTGCGAACAAATTGTTTCCGACAAATGGACGAACCCAAAGAACGAACCAACAATCGTACAGATAGAAAGACTGCAGTACATCCCAACCCTTTCAATGAGTTTCACAAGGCAATAAGGATTAAAGCACATGTTTTAAAAAAAGGTTCTATAAAAGAAAAAAAAAAGTAATTAATTTTTTTCTTTGCCAAAAGAAAACAAAGTAACAAGCCAAAGAAGTCAAATGAAAACGTCACAAATGAAGTGAAATTATTTGTGATTATTTTTTATTGAACTGACATAATATCGAAAGGTTTGTTACATCATGACTTGGCAGTCAGGGACACGAGCCAAATATACCATACAAATTAATCAATGAACGGCATCTTACGATGTTTTATAATTCCTTAATACAAATCTCTGACAGGGTGAAATTATTTCATCTGTATGGAGTATGATCTAGCTCATACTATCAGTTACGGACGACTGAATCATAATCCAATAATGGTATTTAGAGAGCTTCCTCGTAAAATTTATTACTGTTTCTTGTCTACTTTAATAGATTCAGTACAAATATATAACCCAGCTGGCCGAGTGGTCTAGGGCGCTGGACTTAGTGCAGGCGGTGTTGCCATAGATGTCACAGTGGTACGAGTTCGAGTCCCGCGGAAGGAACGACCAAAAATTTGCTTCGCAAATTTGACAGTTCTAACATCGTTGGGAATTATTCAGACCATTCTATAAGTTTACGTTATCTTCCCCGTATCAATTTGATCCGATGGAGCAGTGTAGCGAAAAGAGTCGTCACATTTTGAGACATTATATATATATATATATCATATAAAAATAAATAAAATACAAAAACAATATGCTTCTTTTTTAAAATCCATCACCCCGGATATGGTTGTATTAATATTGTGAATTGTGTGAAAGCATTCACTAGCTTTTTCCAACATAGGGATGGCCAAAAACAGTTAACAGTGTGGTGCGCAATATTAACGAAAATGACGTTATGAGCTGAATGAATTCCGAAAAATTCGACCAAAAAGATTTCGTAATAAATGTATGACAATTCGGAAAGTGTATTGAGACATTTCAAACCGTATTTCAGGACGATTTAAACCGTATGGGAAGGTATTAAGAATTAATTATAATAAAAAGGGCTGACGAAATGAAAGGTGGTATGAATTAATGATTCGTCGGAAGCATTTCATGTTTAACCTGTCTCGAACTCATATTAATAATGAATATAACAGTAAGTATCAATGGTTGAAATCGTTTTGTCGGAAGTGATATATTTCTATATTCCCTATCTATTCTTGTTGGTCGATACAAGAACAGAACGGTTTAAAAAGTTCTGTTGACTGACGCCTTCACACCCTGCCCCTGGTCAAATGTTGTTTGAGTGCACAAAGTTTCGTCCCACATAGGCAAAGCATAAAATCATAAAAAAAATGTGATACAGATAGCAGTGATTTACCGCATGTTCCCTGTGAAATGAATTTCCATTACTCACCTCGTGCAACATTCTGCAATTTGACCTCTATGGTCTATTTTAAGTATCTTGCAAGATCAGACTTGGAATCAAGGTCACCAAAAACACATTACCCGTTTGCATCTTAAAAGATGAATATTTCTTATATGTTTATTGCATGACGAGCATTATCATGTTTGAAACAATCAAACACCGAGTAATAGCAACAGATCACACGGACCTCTGATATTTCTCAGTATTTTGATCATTCGTAGAATAAACAGTAGACTAATTCTATATATATAAAAAAAAAAAACAAAAACAAAAAAACAAAAAAGAAAAAACAGTGTGAGTGTATCAAGCGTCGTGTATAACAACCACGAAATCTTACAAAACATTTCTATCGTCTGCATACATGACAGTCTATGCATAATGTACACCTAGTGAGACATTCATCAAACGTATAGTTCATTTAGAATTTTCCGTTAATGGACAAAGTGACAACATTAGAATACAGCTTATTACATGGAAGAATACAACAACATCGTTATTAAGAGACTCAATATGATGCTGGGATGATACTGATGAACAGTGCCTTTATGGAACACTGATTGATAGTCATACGCTGCGTACCAATGAACAATTTGCAAACATTACAGCTATTATGCAATCCAACAAATCGTAATAAACGGACGCAGTAAACATTTTATAAATGATGACAGTTTATCTATTGTCCTATTTTAACTTCTCAACGTTAGCTTTCAAGTTATGTGATTGGTTGATGAACTCATGAGTAAATCTTCCTGCTTCTTGAAGTACCAACATAACGTTTGACGGGAGGAACTCGACGGGTGTTTCAAGAAAAGGAAATGGAAATTGCTATATACCGATCGTTAGTTCCATGCTCCATGTTTTCTGATGCATTTCATTCTTAGTTTCCAGGTGTAGTATATTTACTGGTGTTTCTGTCCGTTTTCGCGTAGTTTCAATAACCTCGATAATGGGCAAGTCGTTCTATTCTGAGCATTTCAAAACAAAAGTTTCAACTACATTAATTTCGTATAACCTTACTGCAAACACTGTTTGTGTGTCTTCTTCAAGCCGTTTGGGTTCTTTCGAAATATAAAAACATGGTTGGAAGCTTCTTAAACGCATTAAACTGCAGTAATCAATCCAAAGTAAAATAAATAGGATACGTTAGAAAAAGTAGATGTTGGGATGGTTCAGCCAAAAACTGTAATGTGTTGTCAGAGTACTTCCGTAAAGCAGTCGCTGTCAGAATATTTCCCAAAAGCATTTGCTGTCAAGGTGCTTTCGCAAAATCAAGACAACGTTTGATGCTTACGTTTGTTTGTTTGTTTGTTGGGGTTTAACGTCCGAGCAGCAATATTTCAGCTATATTCAGACGATGAATATGAAATGGATGATAAAATGAACATGAAATGATGATGAAATGAAAAAAAGGGATGGGACACAAGAATAATAGGGTCGACAAATTTTGATTGCCACTAGAAAAAGGGTAGGAATGGGTAAGGTCGGGCAATTTAGCCTCCTGTGGCGGAGCCCAAATGTTCCTACTCCAATCTATCTTACGAAATGCATTCAAATACTATAAGTTTTTTCATGACGGAGTCCTTTTATCAAGTTAAAAATAAATAATTTAAATTCCAAAATCAAATTCTTCTCGTAGTTTAAATAGGTCAGTATTTTTAAAGATAAACTTATTCAAGCCATTTTGACCTTTTACAAGAATTATTACGTAACATTGCATAGCTTTTCTATACCTGACTATTTAATCATTTTTTCCTTTGAACTTGAAAAAAGAAAGCATTATTAAACTTTTAGATAAATAAAATTTGTAAGTAAAACATCCAAAGTATAATATGTATGGTATATATGGCAGATTAAATCTAGCCTGACCCTACGATCTCTTGGAAATCTGCAACGGTTCCTTTTCTTGTTTAATCTACTGCTAAGTGATATTTTATTGGGTGCAAATGTTCGCAACTTTATATAATGAGGTTTATTAGTCAGGAGTATGTGTTTTGTCTACGATCAGCGAAATGTATCTATCGAAACTAACATCCGGTAAGTAACTTGAATATATTTGAGATCCTCACTTTGTAATATAACACCACACTGTGAGATGAAAATCAAAGGATTAGGCAAAAAAAATGTGCAGTAACTGTTTGATATTTGGAATAATCGAATATGGACAAAGCCCATCAGGCATTGAAATGTTATCGATATAAAAAAAAAGTGTGGAAACAAAATTAAGACAATTATTTCATTCAGCTATTAAATAGAACATTCTTTGTCAAAGTTATAATCAACTACTAAGGTGCGGGTAATATATAAGGTAAGTTAACTTACATACTTTATAAGCAAATAAAACCTTACATACTTTATCAGCAAATAAAACCTTTTCATGACAGTTAATGATCACCCAGCCTGGCAAGCATTTGGGCTCTTAGTAAAATTCACCATTGAAATTGAAATAGAGTAAATTTATACGTTTTGAAAATGGTCATTGTATAGTTTTTTTTTCTCTCAGTTTCATCGTGGATTATATTGATTATGCTGTCCCAGTTAACCGGCCATTCATAGATATAATTCTCACATTTGTTCAGTATCAATCAAGTAGACTAACGTTTTCGTCAGATTTTTAAATATTTAAGCATTGATTGACATGATAAGTTAAGGACTGTCTCATGTATGATCATTATTCTGTTCATTAAAATAACAGCAAATTCTGCCAATTGAAAAATATATCGAAAAGGAATCTCTCAGCCATGTTTAGGTGGTGACTTTATTAAGATCCGCTCCGATGAAACGTTTAGCGAAACTAGCTAATTTTAACGCCAATAAAGTTTTCAGTGATACACATTTCATTAACTATGCTTACATGCACATGTAAATCTTCAACCATTAAAAGGTGATCGTGTATGTGATGTTAAAACTATTATCTGTTAAACGTATAATGAGATCTTTAAAGAATAAACATTTAATAAATAAAAGCCATAATGCATGACATTTTACGTGTTTTTCGACCATTGGCTCACAGTTCGACGTAAATAGGCTACTACTTCAAGTTTGGGAATACTAACAGTGCTAAAACATTTTGCATAGTTTAAATTTCTGTCTAAATTGGTATTGACACGACATTCAAAGACTATTACAGAGTTTCATCACCTATCAGTTACCATTTGGGTTATAGATATGCAAATAAATGATTGTCGGTCTGGTTTTCTGTTAAAAGCAAACGATGTGAAACCTATTTAGCAGAAAACTCTAAAAGGAATGAATCAATAAGAAGAAAAGGGTTAATTCTTCTAAAACATTAACAGCTAAAATATAGGCTGAACAATAATGTTCTACTTCATATAAAGAAACGAATTTATTGCCTTTAAAGTGTAAAAAAATTTTCAAAGCACGAAGCCTTGAATCATAAAAGGAATGATTCTCCATTACTTTGCACTTTCTGAAAGCTTTGTACATAATATAATTAACGCCACTGCCAGGATAATTGATTGTGTTAGGCAGAAATTACTTGTATTCGCTTCCGCAATCTGTAACTCCTTAATTTCCTAATTTCCTACGATTGCAATTTATTTCATCGGTTTTCAAACCGTCTGAACATTTCTTGTACTGAAAACAATAGAACAGAAGAAACCAATACGTGTTGATCCTTTGCTATAACTGTTTCAAGAAATAAATGATAAAAGCCCAATAGCAATCAAAGTTTTTGCACGGTTCAACAACGTAATCATTCCAAATAATCTCATCAACACCTACTAGATAAATACAAACATATTGCGGCTACATGTACTAATAGTCTTCACAGTTAAAACAGAAAATATTTTTTTTCAAGACGACTGTTCTCATTCCCTCTAAATCTACGATTTGGATGTTGTAAATCACGATTCCATCAGAAATAAACAACAGAAATGATTGTCTAAATTTTGACTACAAAGTGACTGTCATAAAATAGTGATGCTCTTTACTAACACCAATGATCGACCGATCTGATAACATAAACCCACTCAGTAAAGTATCATAATTCACCGTTAGTACTCTGGATAAAATGGATTTTTTTCAAATGTAATGCTAAAGGTAAAGCATTATGTCATTATCTGTTCATTTGCATTGTCTCCAAACAAAATAATAACTGTTATGCGCCGGAAGTGTAAAGGAATTCTGGGAATTCTTTAGCGCCGGAAATGTAAAGGAATTCTGGTAATTCTATAGGTGTAAAAGTTTAAATGATTGCACCTTCATTGTAATATGATATATACTACCAGTGTTTCACTCACTGTCGGATATACATACAAAGCCTGCAATAACAGTGATGCGCGATTGTGTTAGGCAGACGAAAAGAACAACTTCAGGATACACGATAGCAACGATTTATTACAGATGCATATAACAAAATAAATATTGCAATGAATAAATTAAAACATTTACTCCTGAACACTTCTAATTAACAATACATATCTTTCCATAAAAAACAGGTTCTTTAAACACCTGGTATGAATTCGTTTAACTTTTCACTCTCTCTTTTCATGCAATATTAGTTGGTCTTATGGACAGCAGTAATAAACTGGATAATAAACGTGCCAATTACCTGCCATAAGGAACAAGTGCCAGGTTTGTCTGCAGTAAGGATTGTGATAATAATTGATTAACGATGCAGATACTATTGATGCAATCATTCATAATTTGTTTGTAGCATTCAGTGAATCCAACATTCTATCACACTAATTAAATCAAAGATATTTAAGTACTTGAGACTTTATACTACAAAGCTCTTTCAAAGACACATCAAGTAAGGCAACTAAAAATAAGCCAAAAAACAATCCTCGTTATGATTCGATTGTTGTGCGATAGAAATTCTGAAAGAAAATAAAACCACAGGAAGAAATGAATTATCATGTGAAGTCATGTAAACAATCATACCAAGCGATTGTATATTAGCTTTGTGTTCTTAGTAATGTCACTTCAACCTTTACCTGTTCGTGTTGTCGATTATTTCAACCCATAACGCATACTTAATAAATGGCTTTAATAATAATTTATTATAACATCCTTCATATCATCAAAATATTCGGTCAAATCATACGCGCTTGTCGCACTCAATAACCCCGACTTTTTACGTATGTCAGACGAGTTAATTCTGACACGGAAAACTCAAAATACACAGGACACTTAACAGATTGATCAAACAGGTATATGCAAAACAAAGTGAAATATTTGATCAGTTTACATTTATAAGGCACACACACACACACATGTATATATTATGTAACTTCAACCTTTATAATCAAATCTAATAAGCTACACCCCAGCTCTAGAATCGATGCATATGTGTTGCTCTTTCAGCGGGATTCGAACCTCTTTTTTCTCTGACATCTATGGCAACTCTGCCTGCATTAAGTCCAACGGTTTATATATATATATACACACTACCATACATCGTGGACTAACTTACGAGGAGGAATGACCCGGCCAGCGAAAGCTATATTTATATATAGCCTAGCTGGCCGAGTGGTCTAGGGCGCTGGACTTACTGCAGACGGTGTTGCAATAGATGTCACAGCGGTACGAGTTCGAGTCCCGCGGAGGGAACGACCAAAAATTTGCATCGCAAATTTGACAGTTCTAACATCGTTGGGAATTTTTTTAGACCTTTCTATACATTTACATATCTTCCCTGTGTCAATTTGATCCGTTGGAGCAGTGTAGCGAATAGAGTCGTCACATTCAGAGAAGTTTATATATATATATATATATATATATATATATATTTCAAATTGTGGTATGCTGTACACGTGTTTCAGAGGGTAATCTCTCATTAGCAGCATACGAATCAAATACTTAGAAGTTCAAGATTAAATATAAAAAAAGAATTACTCAAACAAAATATTGAAATAGGAAGCACAACCCAGCACTTATAAGGAATTATATTGCATCTCATTAAACTATGAATAGTTGACCACATCAAAGATCACTTTATTATAAAAAAAATCTGCATTAAGGAATAAAAGTGAAAGATTAGATGTCATGTCTTTGAATCTATATATCGAACAATAACTGATCAACTACATTCCTTATTCAATTTTGTAAGTCCTTATTCTTGCCAATATTACATAAGAATTGCTTGAGTAGTTTGGTAAAATGATATAAGGATAACAACATAATAATATTAACATATCGAGATTATTCAAACAAAGACTGAAGCGACGATCAACGGCCCTTTGCTACCCATAGGATCAACGACCCTTGGCTACCGATAGAGGTCACTCAGAGAAATGATAGTAATTATAATACTTTCGCCTTGTACACTAAAGTGCTGTGTAAAAGAAACTACTGATAACCATGAAAAATCCTCAATCATTTGATTCCTTTCAGTAAAAGAAAAGCACAACTGAGTTATCAGGCTGTTTCAGGTTTGAACATCGTAATTGAAACTGATTAAGAAACACTTCAAAACAGAAGTTTTGTTATATTTGATTAACATCATCCTAAAGTTCAAAAGATTTTATGTGTTTAGGTTATAGAGACTTTCTAACTTTGTGTTTCAAAGATTCTTTCACTGACAGAAAGTAATTTTACAGTGCACTCAAAAGGCAATTAACGTCACGTGCACATAAATATTTATACACATTATATTATCTAAGGTTTGCAATTTTTATATTTAGTACTTATTATAAAGATTGTATGCGACGACTTCTGTATTTATGGTACATACCCATAACATTGTTTTGTTCTGCGGATCTATTTATGTATACTTTCTCTCAAGAACCAATCATACATATAAAAAAATTCAAAAGCCCTCCGTGCAGTCACAACATGTCAATTATAGGCAATTTCCCCGATCCGCTATTTGTTTACCGCATTATTGCATTAATCGGCATCATGTTGTTATATCGTACATGTTGATGAAGTCTTCGATAGGAATTGAAAAGAAATCGGGTGAAAACTTGAGCATAAGTCTGCATTGACTTCTAGGTGGGATGTTTTCTAGGCTAACAATCAATACGGATATCAAAGGGCTACTGTAACAGTCATGTTTTTTTTCGCTCTACAGGTATCAGACGGCAATTAAATAGCGTGAACATGTCGTCCGTTGATTCACTTCTTCAATTATTTGTAATGGGATTTTACCCAAATTAGCATAGGAAATAGTCCAGGTAAGTCATATTTTACTGTATAACTTGAAGATTATTGTTATATTTTTAGAGAGAAAACTGTTATTCATAAAACTGTTATATATAATTCGTTCAACTTTTTTCCTGATTATCGAAGTTGAACATTTTCATCAAACTTCAACGCTAGCGTTGTTTCTTAAATATCCAGCGGGCATTTCTAACATATAACTGCCAAAATCATTTTTTTAAAATATACATGTATCATAATTGTCATGGATAGAAAAACAGAGAAGATGGTGACAAGACTTACTCGTTAATTCGTTTTCTTGGTTTACTAAGGTCTATTAAAAAAATAATTTTGAATGAGATTTAACAATTTTCAAAATGCTTTTTTGTCACCAACCAGTACCGTATCCTGACCAACCAGTACCGTATCCTGAACTTTCCTTTTCTATTATGTTTAAGTATATATACATGTATGTGGTTAATGTTTAAGTATATATACATGTATGTGGATAATGTTTAAAGTGCTCAGATTTCTAAGAATTAATGATTTTCAGAAGTTCTGTTTCTGACACACCAACTATCTTCTCATCTGAATTCATTTGAAACGAAAATTGAAAAGAATCTTGTCTACAGCCCAAGGTTTCTTGGTGCTTTATCTATAATGCATGAATGAATGAATATTCGAACTACACACCTGGTTCATATGTATGCAGTAATCATTAAAATACTATAGGTTAACATTTCTTTGAAATTTTATAGACCTTTGTGGATAACGTCAGTATTTTAATATTCAACACGCGTCATTTTATATTGAGTCAATAAAATACGCAAGACAAAGTTTGGTTCCATTGAAAAAAAAATTTTTGTTGAAATATAATTGTTACCTAAATATTAAAGGAATACAATAATAAATAAATAAAAATAAATAAATAACAAAAAAGCAAACACTCATGGTTTGTTGTCTAAATTACCCACTTTCATACGGGAATTAGACGACTGTTTCGGGAAATGCAGTAAAATACCAGAATAAGACGGTCTTGAAGTCAACATAATTATGCTAATATTACGTGCTTCAAACGTCTTTAAACCACAGCGCGGTAAAATGACCCACGCCATAGACGTACGACAGTCTAGTTCTGATTTTGCATATATAAAAATACCCAATTTTACCGATGTCGACAGAATTTTGCTCCATAACAGTCGCCATTTCGTGCAACACATAGGCGGTGTCTAAAAAAATATTTAGAAGCTATTCATGTGAATTGTTAACATGAAAGTCGTGTTAAGTGAATTTCACGTGAAAATCACGTTAATTTCATGTGAAGTTCACATGAATTTCACGTGAAGCTCGATTAACATGAACTTCATATGAAAAATATTTGCCTGTGTATCGATGACGTCGTGTCACATTTAATTTGACGTAACAGTTTTAGATCACGGATATATTATTTTGGTTGTAATTGTTAGTGTGCTAGAAAATATATCTGGTAGTAAGAAATAACGGAGGAAAAGTTCTAGTAGCCAATAAAATGTAAAACTGCTAGATCATCAATTACTTGTTGATGTTCACTATAGTGTCAATTGTATCATGGACGTTGAAACGAACAATACAAACTCTAATAGTTCTTAAACATATTTTGTTGACTTTTAACAAAGCAAGTTAGTTAACTGTTTTCCTATGAAAACATGCTTTCGACCCACTTAGTAAAATATTGAATGCAGAGGTTCGAAAAATATTAGAACTTATTTAAATAAACGTGTCATAAGTTGAATAGCATGCTGCCATCTGTTTATCGAAGGCAATACACTCAATTCAAATTTCTTCAGACATGTATAAATTATATATTTAACATTTTATTGTGTTATTTACAATGTCCTATTTAGATCTCATAGTTAATGTTTAAAATTTATTGACATAATATAGATATAAAATAAATATCATTTGACAGCCGAATGACAAAACTAAGTACGGCAAAACATAAAGAATATTGTCTAAAGTGTTGTAAATGAAGAACATCTTGTTTGAGACAGTATTACAACATATGACAAGTTTACTTTTAGGTGTTGACCAGTCCATGACCCTATCCTTTCATATAATTAAAATATCTTGGTGTCTGATCAAAACTATGTTCAAATTCGAGGCCAGGCATCGTACTATATTTTACATCTGCAAAATTCTAACAATGTCCTATAGCTATCTGGCAGAGGAGTATAGGATAAATATAGGGTTTTTTGTGCTTATCAAAGGCTTAATGCAGTTTCAAATTAAGTTTGATTGCAACAGCTCTGAATTCAGCTGGACACCGTAGATAGTATTTATAAAAAAATCATCAGTTGTTAACGTCAACAAGTAGTATAGTTGGAGCAAAACTTAATAGAAGTTCAAACTGCAAGTCAGTTTTGGATAGTCTTCCTTAATAATATGTGGAAGCTTATTACAATACATGTTAACTTGTAACGATTTGTTGTATGTCTCTTCACATGTATATAGTATATGAGATTAAGAATCCGAAGAAATATACGCGGCATTTTACATGTCATTACAGACTAATAACAATATAAGTGGCTGCAATATGGCAATCCCAGGAGGAACCAATGTTTCAGGCGCTCCTTCACATAAAGAATACATCAGCTAGACTATCTCTCAACAATGTATGCCCTAAGATCAAATCGATTCAGTTCTTTTCATCAATCTTTACATTAATCTATCTACATGAAGATGGACATCTAATATTTTACTGCAAACAAATACAAAATTAAACTCTACATGTTTCTCTGTGTGGCCTGTCAAAATCTCAAGTCTTCTACTTCATTCTTCACAGCTATGTTCTAATTAATTCTCCATTTCCACTTGACCTGCACTTTTTTACGATGTTATAAAAGATTAACACTCACCACCTTCTCCTGTCAGTCTAAGAGCTACCAATCTATATAAATCTGACAGCCAAGAAACAAATAAGTTGCATAAAGTTAGTGGACATTAATGAGTAACATGCTTTTATTGGACAAAAAACAGTTCACTGTTCATCATTTTTTTTTTTTTAAATTACTTGTATATTATAATTGCGTAAGGTTTTCCATACTGGCTTAGTTGCTTGTCTGAGGTTTGCCATATTGGACTTAGGTGTAGCGGGTTCAATATTACTAGCCGAGGACCAATAATTCAGCCAATATGGAAACCCTTAAGTAACTTTATTGACTATCTAGTATAATACGTCATATTGGCCTAGGCCAATATGGTTTTTAACAAGGCCAATATGACTTATTGGACGGTTAAATCCCGTATTGGCGCACTGTTGTATGTAGTATAGTATTGGCGTTTTTATCATATTTAGGCAATTATCCAAACGTTAGTCAATAATGAGCTGTGCTATGATGTGAATATAATGACAGATGACACATTTTTTACTTCGGGCAATATACAAATATGCATTGTAGCTTTAATGAATAAAAAAGCCCTTAATCTCCACAACTACGTTAGGATAAATATGTTTACAAGCAAAGATAGCTTCATGTTGCCTTCTTTGTGGGCAGATTCGCCAAAAATAATTATTTCATACACATTTTACTTTCAGACAAATCTAAGCCAATAAAAAGCAAAATATCACAGATTAAATGAAAATGACAGATAAACAAACATTATACCAGTGACACTTCCAAAATGAGTAATTTATCTGTTTCAGACTTCAATATACAATACCATCCTTCGAAACACATTGATAAATAAAAATCATTCTTCGTTAATCATTTGATAAGATCTAAGTAACTTTGCAACCTATAAAAATGAAATGAAAATATTAAATGAAAAATTTCCCTTTTTATTCATATATCAAATTTCTCTATGCTAACTAAAGAGTGCTGACAAAGTGCATGCTCAAAACGCTTAGTTGAACGAATTTTGTTTGAATATAACGAATTTTTGTAAATTTGGGCAAAACTAACCAGTTAGTTTATCGACAGTGAACTGTTGCTACACAGAATCATTAAATGCAAAATATCTCGTTATAAAGTGGCTTTCAAAATAAATATAGTTAGATTCGACATTCATAGAATTTAATAATAAAAGTTTACACAGCAATACCTCTGGGCTTTCTCTTAATTCTACGGAAATTTGTATTAAATTGTATTTCAAACCCAAATAGTCAAATGATATAAAAGATGGTAATGGGGAAAATGGTTTGTTTTCTGAAGCATGTTATCTCTGAAAACAGATTAATGTCGTGGATTATTTCCATTTCAGATAATAAAATTTAATTAAAATTGAAATTTGTCAATGCCAAGATGTCCCTCAAAGTTGTGTTTGTGCATTCAAAGATTGGTAATGCACCTTGCATTAGCAAGTACGGCTAAACCAGTCTCTCATGTACATAGATATATGGTGCAATTTCACTCAAACATAGAAAACTGTAATGTTATTGTAAATTACTTCCTCTTAGATACCCCCTCCGAAGTTAAAAATACATGTACTGCGACTACTTATAAAAGGAAAAGCGAAATGTTAATGTCAAAATTAACTTGTATCTATATATTTTTCCCTTAAATTTATGATACCAGAGAAAAAGAAACTAAATGCTGAAAACCTTCTTAAACCATTGAAATTTTAGATGAAAATGCAAAATGTAATTAAGGAATTGCTTGCGTCTGTTGTAAATATTGCTAAGACTACGTTCCTACTATATTTGAAGTTGAATATTTGACTCTTACAATGTTATGATCGGTATAAGTTAGTGTGCAGTAATTGTAAGTGATTTTAGGTGCTGTTGCATATCAGTTTCTTTTATGAGTGGTGGTATCCATAGCACGATTCAGTTTGTATAAAGTAACTTTTTCGAATACCCAGTTCACTTCAGGAGAGTGGAAATGAAATATTGCCCAAGCAACCTTTCAGTACATAAAGAGAACTCAATAAAAATAAGCATTAGACGACTATAGTTGAAATCATTACAATTGTATGACTTCACATCGCTATGTCTTCGGTCGTATTCTTAAACACGAAGAAAGAGATAAGTGTACCCATTGAATGTTATAAAGTACTGAATGTTAGAATTGTGTGTCATTTTTAATACAAATATAAGTTTAAAATAGAACAAAAATGGATGAAATTCAATTCACTTCCAATTTTCATATTAAAATCAGAATTATTTCGATTACAAATTAGGGAAATCTGAATAGTTCATTAAATAGCTGGTAGAAAAATTTGTAGAAACCATGATAACAAGTTACTCGATCAAATGGTCAATTAAAATATTAAACTAATTACCAAGGAAAGGATCAGTTCCATTTATAATAATTGAACATAACAAAAATTATCTAAATGGTTCGTTCATTTATTTTGCGCTCTCCGCAAAACAAATTAAATGCAACGGCATGATTTTACAGAGCCATGGAAATTACTTTTCAATTAAAACACACGAAGAACAGCGCTCTATAAAGATACAAACTTACATGTATGTGACTGCAAAAGTTTAAGCTTGTTACAAAAATCCTCGAAACATTTATGTCACGGAGCTTTAGCGCCGTAGATACTGTTAAAACATGACTGGTTAAACATCGTTCTGTCGGAAGTGACGTATTTCCAAAAAAAACCTTCAATGCAGACACACAGCACGTGTCATGGGAAGTGTCGCCCCCGTTGGTCGAGACGTTAGCCATATTAAAGTCGTTATTTTAGAACCAGTTGCTCCGGCGACAAAGACAAAACTTTAAAAAATCATATTATTTAAAAGAGAAATCAAGAGAACAAGGATTCTGACAGTATTTAAAAAGAACATAATCGAGAAACGACTAAACAAAGAAATTAAACACACACAAAACAAAAAAGTAAATGAGCAACTCCATTGAAAAATTGGAGCATGGACAACATATACTGGATGTGTAAGCAGGGTCCGTTTTTCTAGAGACAACCACCGACTTTAATAAAATGCCATGTACAGGGTAGACGAAAGAAGAAAATTATGACACTATAAACAAATCGATTATCATCGTGCAGATGGATACAACATAACGATCCACGAGTTATGAAAGACGAATTTAAGACTTTTGAAGTGATGACTTTAATCGAGTAGCAATTTTATCCTGTTCCAAAAGCCCAATTCCGAGAGGTCTAGCACGATAAAAAAAAAAGAAAGAAACGTGTAGTTTCGACAAGCTCTGCATAGCATAACGTATGAATTGTGATATGAAAACTCGATATGAAGTGCTGAAGGAATATTGCAACAGATGAAAGGAGTTGACAATACGAAACGAGACATCGCTTAAATCTCGTAATGAGTTTTCCTTTTCCACTCGATCTATATGAGTATATATCCTTCATCGAAAAGAGCAAATGAAGTGTAATATCAAAAGAGCGGAGCATTGACAAGAGGGAATAAAATCGCGTAGTGTTTGTCAAGTAAATTTAGGAGTTTCCATTTTTTCGTCGGTTTTACTGTGTTTGATCTACTTAACAATGTAACTTTACCCCACTATGGTCATTTGACATTTATATTTCATAATAATTCACACCAATAATACATTATTATTCAAATCACTATGATTAGAATTTTAGTAAGATAACAATTTAGTATTTGATAGTTGATAAATCTACTCTATTATCATCATTTTATCAGATGTCTTAAAACATTATAGTAAAACGAAATACAAAGAAAATATCTCAGAATCAACCCCAACTTTTCATATAACACTTTGTATATAAGATATAGGGTCTATATACTTTTCATGTCCGTGTACATGTTATCAGTTAACAGATTACCTATCTGCAAGACAGCACTGGTTGCTTAAAAAGTTTGCATGCTTGACATCCATAATAGACAACAGTTAAAGAATGAGCAAATCTAATACATGGTAAAATTAGGAAACGGATAAAGCCATGAACATCGTACTTTTTTTTGTATTTACGTCCAAAACATTGTTTACATTTCCTCTTTTTCTCGAAGTGAAATTATAAAAGAAGAAATATGTCCTTTTAATAACTAAAGTTATCAATTACACTCAATTTCATAAACAACTAAAAGCAGTTCAAGTCTGAGTGAAAGGAGTCGATTGTTTTTGTCAAAACTAATTCATATCTACTTTCAACAAAGTATTACTTAGAATTATTACTCAGAGTATACAATCTACTTATGACTTGAGTTCTTGCAATTTTAAAAGGAACTGCTAAAAAGTGTGCTTTTATTGCAGTACTATTTTTATTGCATAATGTCGAGTATGTAAGCAGGGCTGTCTTTTTCTGTCGGCAGAAAGAAACAAAATAAAAAAAAATCCATCAAACGCATTATGTTTTCAGCCAAACTTTCAAAATAAATCACAAAGATTCTGCTGCGATAGCAATAAAGCTAAGATTTAATCATTACGTGATATGATGGCTTAATGTTTTCCATAATTCAAGTGTGGTAAAGATAGCATATAATTATTATCTAATATATTCTATTATTACAAAATAATCCTTTACCAACAGCCATCAGTCAATCAAACCGCTTTTATGTGAGAATTATTTCTTGCTGAAATTACTCACGGATCAATGCGTAGATACACGAGAGTACTAGTGCAAGTAACCAAGAGAAATTTAAATTAAGTTTCAGTTGCTACTTTGTTTTTATTCAGTTTTAATTTCCATTGCTGTTTCTAAATTTAAAATGTCAGGAAAATCGCGTCCATGTCATTGAATCCAACTTCAAAACTAATTCAATGTAGAGTATGATTTGTGAAAACAATCCGGAAATTACACGGGACATTCTACGATTCTAAAATACGATTGCACTCTTATCTTAAAAGTTCAAACCTAAATACAAATAAAGTTCAGAACAGGGCACTGACAGTCTCTTAGTCAAAATTCGCAAGGTCGGACCAAAAAGTATAATTTTACGACTCTTTAATGACTTCAATATCATTGTACTCAGAGAGTACATTAACTATAATCATTGCTTCCAATGTAAGAGAAAAGGAAGATCTTACTGAGACATTTTATGCATACCAATTCCTATTTACTTACACTTCTAATGTCAACCTTGCTGAATTAATCAACTTAGGTTATTATAAAGAAGCATGCGAATTGGAATGACAAGAAGGAAAATGTCCTTGTGATCACCTCTGTCCACAACCATACGTCGACATCTTATATCTTTTATTAGACATTTTAAGTCACCTCACATATGAAATACTGAAACTGAAAAGCAGAAAAAGGAAGATACTTTAAAAAAAAAATGACGGAAAATGGAAAGTAAATTGTGGAAGGTATGTTTAAGATCTATCAATTACAGAGTCGAAGACTAATCAGTTTTACCCGAAAGATATATTAATTTTTGAATTAGGAACAGATTACTGATCAGTTGTATACCAACAGATAACAGGACAATGATAACCTGGCTATGTTTGTTTATTTTGATCAGTATATCGACCAAACAAGTGTATACTGCATTAGAACATATTGATGTTAAACTGTAAACCATCCAATTCCCCTACAGAACATCTTATTAAAAACTCAAACTCGGCCTCTTGAATACTTAGGACAAATCAGTAATGAAGGAATATTTTTAAATAACGCGCTTATTTTATGATGAAAATAGATATATTGGTATTTTCTTCTCTCAGGAAAACGGCTATAAAAGTTTTTTTTCACGTGTAAATATCACCATAGATACTCTTCGAAGTGATACAACCCTAAAATCAGAATAATTTAATAATGAAGTGATCCTTAGTTAGAATGTCTGTGTCAATACTTAATCGTTGAAGGTGGCGTATTGTGAGGAGCGCAAGTAATCCAAACATCATACTAGAAAAAAAAGAAAAGATTTATAGAAATGTCCCTCCCTTTCTGAAAAGATATTAAAGTGGGCTAGAAAAAAGTAGAGGTGGTATGATTGCTGATGTCATCCACCAAATGCCAAGCAACGAACAATTAAACGTCTACAGGTCACTACAGGATTTTCAATGATGGGCAAAACCCATACCATTAGGCAAGAAGTAAAAGGTCCCAAAATAAACGAGGTGAGACTATTCATAAAAGACGAAAACCGACCTAATATAAAGAAAAAAACGTAAAACGAATAACAATGAATATAACAAACGTCAACACGTGTTAAATGCATTTGCAAAAGATCTTTGTTAGAAAAATCTGCGTGAATTATTTTGAAATGTCGGGTAATTTTTACAATAGAAGCCAAAGAAAAACGTAACATTAGTTACAATTTGATAGACTGCTTTTTGTAATAATTGATATGCTACTCTGGTGCGAATTACACTATTAGTTTACTTAGTGATATCATTACTACCAGACATACTTATCATCAAAAGTTCTGATTTACACGAATTAACATCAGATTTCAAACAAAGATAGTAATATTATTTTCATAGTATGTACACGCTGTAACGTACAGACCTTTACTGGTAAAACACTAGTTATATACTATGGATGTACTAAGTTGCTTTATATTTTAAATTGTATGAGATATTATCCTTATTGCATTTTGATTAAGAAACTGAAAACTATTTTTGGAGCTAGTAAACGTATCAAATATTCATTTGTAATTCGCATTTTTTTGTATACATACTATCAAGCGTTATAAAATTTTGAAAATTAAATTACGAGGATTCTGCAAAATAATCAGTTTCAGGGAAGAAGACTAGTCTTCATGAACTACAATGCGGGGTAAATTATTCTTATCAGTAGATACCCATGATTTTATCTTTTAGCGTTTTAATTGAGCAGTTAACATAACCACTCAATTTACACTTTCACGATAAATTCCAGTGTACTATCGACTTCCAGGCCTTGAGAATCAGATTATTCACGTTAAAACTTTGAAAAAAACGATGTTAATAGACTGAAGACTATTGTACTGATCACATGACCGAACAAATATAATACTGGAACTGGCTTACATTTATCTTAGGAATGAGTCCTTGGGAACGACGGAATAAATCTCACCAATTAGCATACATCTATGTAAACAGCACCAACTACTCAATTCCCTAGCCAACAATTATTACGCTTTTAGACACTAGACAAGACTTTTCCCACTGCACTTGCTTGGTCAAATTAAGCAGAATGACTTTGTATGCATGATATACCATACCTATCGTTCTTGACATAAAACCCATAAAATGGATATCAGGGCAAAGGTGACGTAACCAAAGTGCGCAATAATTGAAAAGCCATAATAAAAATATTCTTTTTAATAGAAATAGACGTCTAAATAACGCATCTCAACTAATCATTGAATAAAACAAATACAATTCCATTTATATTGTTTGTTATGAAACTACCAATTTCATTCCAGATCGTTCAAAATTTAAAAAAAAAAGCAATTGTTGAGAGTGAATGCGTGAGTTGCGTATGCTACACAAATAATTATTTTGATTATCATTACTAAAAAGGTTTCATAAATGTACCATTGCATGTCAACTGTAAATTTTATTACTTTATAACACGCGTTTTTAACTTCGCAAGCAAACACCATATTTTGGATACAGCTATAATACTCTACATGTTTCCTTGTTAATGCTCGGTAAATAAGGGATCACTAATATGAATGGCAAAAAGGCGGTGTGATCCTGATGCTTTACATGTTTGGCAACGGTATCTTAACTAGTTTAAGTCTAAAGAATGAAAGAGAAATAAACAAGGATGCATCTGTTTATCAGTTTCAAATGCAAGATGAAGCTTTCATTTTTTCTTTACTTTTTTGGTTTGTTTATTTGTAAACTATTTTTTATTGATTATTGCAAGACTTCAACTCATTGAACACAAATGTTTCACCTTTCCGAGCTTTTATATTTAAAAATAAATAGTACTACACTCTAGATTATTTTTTGGTTCGTAAATAGTACCTTTATTTTACATGATTTGACTAAAGTTAAATGTACATTACACGAAGATGTGTCATGACCATATTTTATATCTAACAAAATTTACGTTCTAATTACTGTTGTGTATACTCTTTCTATAATGGTACTCCTACCGGCGTCTGACGCAGACAGCCTTCTCTTGAAATGCCGAAAAAAGTGATGATTTACACGACGGTATCTGTTTGATTTAAATATTGCCCGTGAATGTCGAAAGACTTGTTTGCACCGGATAGTAAGAGAGGAATCGAACATCTGCCAGGTATGTGGAGCTTGAAATTAACCATATTTTCCAAAGCTGAATCAAGAAATTGATAATCGGACGTTGTACAAGTAAGCCCTACATTTATTTGGGAAACTATGTTAAACACAACACTCAACATGACATTATGATAGATTTATGATGAAGATGTAAGCAGGTGCAGCTATGGATTTCCTTATTGGCCGATACGCCATAGGACGTCATGCCACGAACAATGAACTGGTCAGAGACATGTATGAGTGCTTTACAAAGTAGTATCTTGATGCCATAGCTTTATATATAAACTTTAACTATCCAATCAAACGCTTGCAAAATGTATAAATGAAAAAAAAAAGATCTGGTATTAACTAATGTCACAGGGATACAATCCGATTAAATAGATGTCGCCACCAAATCAGCTTAACAATAATAAATAAAATCTTATGAACCTTTTCAATTCCTTATTTTTTAAAATTAGTAAGTAAAGATTCATTAGACAAGGTAAGACATTTGTATACAGAGCAAGTACTTGATTAAATTGTTAAGATGTATTTACATATATGACATATAATGTTCGTGCAACGTGCAATACGTCCTTCGTCCAAATTCTAAAGTGGGTGTTCAAAGAGTAATCAAGGGAACCAAGGTTATAGCGGTAATAAAAAGAATGTAATCCACGGACAAAGACCAGACATGGAAAACAGACATACACAACAAAGAACATAAGGTAACTGAAATAATACGTACAAAGTAACAAAAGTAAATGAGCAACTCGGACTCAACTAAAAACTGGGAGCATGAACCAAAGACATTGATTGACTATGAAGCATATAACAGTTTGTTTAAAAGGTTTATTACAAAACAAAATTCTACAATAAAATGGTATGCAAGCAACATTAGAGGCTTAATAAGATGCAAGCAATTTTAGGGGTTTATGTAGAAGCATACGAACGCTATTATACAAACCCAGTAATCTAAATGCTACAAGACTATACAAATCCAATAATCTAAATGGAATTAGAGTGTACAGAGTAATCTTAATGGAACCAAGGACTCCAAGAAGAGTAAGTTAAACTGAACTAGAGCGTACAGAGTAATATAAATGGACCCAGAGTGTACAAAACGAGTAATCTTAATGAAATCGGAGTGTACAAACAGAGCAGTCAAAATGGGACCAGAGCGTTTAAACAGAGTAATCTAAATGGAACCTGAGTGAGTGTACAAACAGAGTAATCTAAATGAAACCAGCGAGTCCAAACACAGTAATCTAAATGGAACTACCGATGAGATAAGTTCTATTAGCACAACTGTTCTCGTAAAGTCGGCTCTGCTAGCAAAATTGTCTAAGAGCTAGCTCTAGAACTGTTCTAGAGCTGGCTCTTCCGAGAGTTCCCCTGAAAGGTTAGAAATGATTTCATCTGTATAGTGTACAGAGTAATCTAAATGTAACTAGAGCGTACAAAAGGAGTCATATAAATCCAACCAGTGTACAGAGTAATCTAAATGGAACTAGAGCGTACAAAAGCAGTAATCTAAATCCAACCAAGGTGAACAAAAAGGGTTATCTATATAAAATCATAGTGTACGAACCCAGTAATATAATGAAATCAGAGTGTACGAACAGAAAAATATAAATATAACCAGAGCGTACAAACATGGTAATCTAAATAGAACAGAAGTGTACAAACAGAGTAGTCTTAATGGAACCAGTACGTACAAACAAGATAATCTAAATGGAACCAGAGCGTTCACAAAGAGTATTCTAAATGGATCTAGAGAGTACAAACAGTAGTTTAAATGGAACCAGAACGTAGAAACAGCGTAATCTAAATGAAACTACAGCGTACAGAGTAGCCTAAATCCAACCAGAGTGAACAAACCGAGTAATCTAATTGGAACCAGAGCGTACAAACAGATGGAACTAAATGGAACTAGAGCGTACAAAAAGTAATCTAACTGAACCAAATTGAACCACAATGTACAAACCGAGTCATCAAAATGTAACCAGAGTGTACAAACCGAGAAATCTATATGTAACCAGAGGATACAAACCGAGAATCTGTATGTAACCAGGAGGTACAGACCGAGTTATCTAAATGGAACAAATTGTACTAACCAAGTTATCTTAATGGAACCAGAATGTACAAACCGAGCTATCCAAATGGAACCTGATTGTAATATTGTACTAACCGAGTTGTCTAAAGGGAACCAAACTGTACTGATCAATTTATCTAAATGGAACCAGAATGTACAAACCGAGTTATCTAAATGGAACCAGACGGTACTAACCGAGTTATCTAAATGGAACCAGATTGTACAAACCGAGTTATCTACATGGAACCAGATTGAACTAACCGCGTTAACTAATTGGCACTAGAGTGCACAAACAGAGTTGTAATAAAGAATAGTATGATCAAAAGCAATTTTTTTTTAAAAAACTGGTAAGAAAACAACATACTCAGATAGCAAAAAAAATTCATAAAAACACAATCTACCTTGCAAACATTTATATAGTAAATCTTATTTATTGACCTAAAACATGTATTCAATCAAGACGATAAAGGATGTGAATATTTACGTACTATAGCTGGATCGGCATTTCCCGCAAAAGGCGGCGGAACATTGACTTTTTTTTCAGGATAGATCCCAGTTTTTAGTGTAGCATGCACAAGTTGTTCGTTTTTTACACAGTGTGGCAAATTATTTTCTTTAACGATTGTTTTGTATTGGTTATCTGATTTACTTATTCTTAAATCTAAGCAAAAATTATAAATCTTTAACTTCAATTGATTCCAGAAGCCACTGACTCAAGTTCTATTTTCTTTTCAAGAATTTTAATGTTACTTTGTGAATAACAACCAAGAAACTAAATTTTCCATAAATTGTCCGTCATCTTTTTGCACCATTGACCAGGATTTCCCGCATACCTAATGTGTAATATCCTGAATTTTAGTTTGAATGAGTTGAAAACTTAATGGATAATCGTACGGAAACCATATTTGCAAACATTTTCTAACATTTTTTTGCGACCGTTACCTTGAGCTTTTACGGGACAATGTCTTAATCGACAGATTTCATGAAAACCCGATATACAACAAATTAAATCTAGAAGGATTTTTTAGTTGTCATCCGGAACACAATTGACTCTTGTGTGCCATCAATAAAATACTACCTAGTTGACATTCTTTACAACTCGGCTAAACCGGCAATCAGTCCTGGACTCCTTTACACTTATTCTGTAACGCTGCATTGCATTATTTAGTGCATACAATTGAATTCTGATAAATAATCGATAATTGATTAATTTATGTATATCAAAACTATTATACAGCATATTTGAAATGCATTAAATTGAAGAAAATTCAATTTTCGTTTACTGCAAATGTATGGCTACTTCATCAAAGCAATAAGTCGAATGTAAATTATTCAAGCTGATTTTCGTTTAAATTTATGTACAGAACACATCAAAGTATACATTACTTTTATTCAATTCCGAGTAATTCAAGTCATCATAACCGGTTTCATGCAAGACTTATGCACTTAGTATAGACTAGTTCACTGATGATATATTAATAGTCATTTTTATAAAAAGCTTGTACTTCAATAGACATCAAATGTGGACCTTCATTTATTAACGTTTTGCTTTCAATTCATATGAAATATTTCAACCTAGAATTCCTTCAGCGATGAAGTTGGCAAATTCGTTTAATTTAATCTACAACAGTAAAAGTGATGTTTCATAACTAAATCATCCACATTTCATTTATTATCTTATCTAATCTATCTAAAAAGGTTTAAAAGAAAGAGTTTTATAGAATTATGCCTCTTATTGTGAACCTTTCCTTGAAACACATAAAGTAGAGGTAAGCCAGTCACAAATCTGGCAAAAGTAACTGCTTCTCAATTTCTATTGTCTGGTCTCCATCCCTGGACTTTTGATTTCCTCTAGAATCTAGGTTACTTGATTACTCTTTAACACTTAACATATAAGCAGTAGGCGTCATTTGTTAACAGAAGGCGACATCATTTCATTTTTTCATGGTATGTATCAAACGCAAAGTATAAATCAAAACATTGATTCATGGAAAAGAAATCTATTGTAATAACGACAAAGCTAATGATGAGTAAACTTACTTCACACAAATAAGATAGTTACGGAACCTTCATATGGAACTTTGTACCATAAATAGAAACTTATCTTGTTCTAATTTTATCTTTTTGCAAAGTAGATGATTCATTTACGTCAAAAAGTGACATTAAGTAAACAATTAAGACAAAATCAGTTATTTCAAACGCAATTACTACTAACATGAAAAGTATCTTCTTATTTTCTCTGAATTAATAGAGTTGTGTTCTACAACAATTGCTCTAAATATCACTGCTTTGACATTTACATCTTATATTAGCTTTAAATATAATTGTGTTTAATTAATATGCGAATCCGGTTATACAAATTGAATGGCCGACATTTATTTCAAGTAAAGTAGACTTTTTGTACCAAATATGATCTTTCTAATAATGCAAATGTTGAAAAATATTGCTTTTTCGTAAATTTATATCCCCTTAAATTCAGTTTATTTCCATAAACCTATAACCCATTTCGTTTATATGGTCGGCATTTTTACATCTAATAACCACTGGGACCAAAAGGTCCACCAAAGACAACCAAAGAAATAAAATCCACGGCAACAAAAAGATTACTTCATCAAAATAAAACTAAAAAGTATAATAATTACATAGACATAATAATGATCAACATTTCCTGACTGGGGACAGCCACATGACATCTGAGGTGGAGGTTAAACCTTTTTGTATATTAAGGCCTTAATCTTCCCACTTTAAATGTCAGGACCAAAGAAACTGAACCAACAAACACAATATAAAATGAATTCATGGAATACATCAACATACACTATATTGAAAAAATGAAAATCATACATACAAAGTAACAAAAGCAAATGAGCAACTCGGACTCCACCAAAAACTGGGAGCAGGAACCAGGTGCACCGGTAGGGTAAGCGTCCTCTGCTTTTCGAGAAACACCTGCCAAGTTGCTCATAAAAAGTCAAGTCCGGGGTAGACGAAAGAGGAAAGGAAAACTATGACACGTTGAAAAATCACATCTTCCTTTGCTGTCTTAGATCTACACAAAGAGCACGATCAGTCAGCATTTGAATACCAACAACCTGTCTGTATAAACTTGTTACACCCGCAGTGGTGTTAATTCAATGTGGATCCTTAAAAATTCGAAAGATCTTTTGGAGACCCTCGATTCAAGATTATCAGACTTAATGACAGATTATCGGGGACTTGATACATCGCATCTACCCAAAAGAACTTGAGATAAAAGATACTACAGACACTGTGAAGTTAACCTCATATCTTGATATACACTAAGAGATCGATGGTAAAGGAAAACTGCTGACCAAACTTTACGACAAACGTGATGACTTTTCATTCAAAATTGTCAACTTTCCTTTCATCTGTGGGAAGATCCCTTCAGCACCTGTGTATGGAGTTTTCATATCACAACACATACGTTATGCCAGAGCTTGCCGTAACTACGCACACTTTTTGTATCGCGATAGACTTCTTACAGTTAGGCTTTTAGAACAGGGCTATGTTGCTACAAGATTGAAGTCATCACTACAGAATTTTTATGGTCGCCATCATGAACTCGTGGATCACCACGATGTATCCATCTGACCATGAAAACTGATTTGTTTATCGTGTCATAGTTTTCCTTTCCTCTTTCGTTTACCCCGGACTTGAATTTTTATGAGCAACTCGGTGGGTGTTTCTAGAAAAGCAGAGGACGCTTACCCTACCGGTGCACCTGGTCCAGTTTTTGGTGTAGCTCAGTTGTATGTATTATTTCAGTTACTTAATGTTCTTTGTTGTGTATGTCTGTTTTTCATGATTGGGCTTTGTCCCCGGATTGCTTTCTTTTGATTTTCGCTAGAACCTTGGTGCCCTTTATTACTCTTCCAAAAGGAATATAAATATTGTCAATTACAACAAGGCACTGATTACTTCAAAATATGTCCAATTTATGTATTTATCCCGTCTTATATCATTGAAAAATGCATTGTGGTCAATACAAGAATTAAATTGAGAGCCAAATTCATTAATGGACCATTTAATTGTACATGCTAAACTTTCTTAAAAGTCATAACTATCAACAAAATCATACGAGTGGTATAAACTATGGGGTCAAACGTCTACCCCTTTCTTCGCGTGACATGTGGTAGTATAACAAAATTCACAACTGACTGTTTTGTAAATGAATACGAGGACTTACAAAATAGAAGCAACATGCCTTGAAATATAGATCTGAAAAAATTACATTTCAGCTTTTTAGTTGAATTGAACGCGTGATAACTTTGCGTTCTATGGCACCCGTATTCATGTTAGGCATTCTATATTTTCAGTTGATAATTTTACAAATTTTTCTTACGGACTTACATTCTAACACAGTACAAAAGTCGATTCTTTTCAATTAAAACAAATGTGGATTAAAATGTCTTAGAAAAAACATGTTGTAGTGTGGCTTCACCATTACATGTCACCATGGATTCACTTCTTATCTCTTAAATTCTATTTCATAAACAAGCTTATATAGCTTTAAGTAACTAATTTTTCACGCATTATACCAAAACATCCGCTATGTAATATGTTCTAAACAGAGTTTTTGATGTAAAATGATTCTATTACGATAATTCTATAGTTCCCAGCTTGAGGCTTAATGGGAGTAATGTGTGTTATCTTCATTCCTTCCATCCAGAGGAAATCGAATCTCTCGTGTGATTGTCAGGGAAAATGTTGTATCAATTATGCGATAACTAACTGCTTCTTCTTTCAATTTACTGCTTTGCGTAATCCTCATTTAAATTAGGATATAAATATTGATCGAAATAATTTAAAGCTACATGTACAAAAACTTGTCATACTTACATATGGCAGAAAGTGAAATATACCAAACAGCAGGCAAACCAAAAAACATAATAGAAAGTTACAAAACCAGAAGAAGTGTATGTCCCTTCGCCTTAAAAAACGTCTGGGTCAGTATCTTAATTATTGAACCACTTGGTCACATACGAAAATTGAAATTTTCTACAGTATAACATAGGATGTAAAGCATAATGTAAAACCATGCTCTAGTTGAGCATTTAAAAGTCCTACAATTGACTATCCTATACACGTTCACTACTGAGGATACAGATAAGTCGCTGCAGACAGTTTTGTGACAATGTGTGGAAATAAAGCCATGTTGAGAGCGCATCAAACAATGCTGTCCTATAACATAATATATAATATATATATATATTTCAAATTTTAAAATGTTGAATATTTTGAACAACAGCTGGCTTCTACAGAGGAGAAAACACAATCCGGTGAGGACTTGAATATTTCTTGATAGCTTAAAGCATGCATTCTACATCCCTATTGCATTTATTTATGTACGAATGCTCTACTTCATTCAATCAAATTCCACTAAATTTCGTCTTTTATTTTTAAGTTTTATTGAATTAGTCCGAATCAACTTTGTGTACGAAACAGTGCACCTCAATTGTAAACAAGCAACCTAAATGACAAGTATTTGATATCTGTGCGAAAGCAATTTTTGATAGTTACTTCTGTATCTGTTATTTTTCTATTGTTTCATATGCTTACGTAATTTGAAATATACATACTTTATCTTATAATCAGTTATATCAATCTTTCATCCTTTTTCACACATTAATAATCAGCGTTTTAACTTGCAAGTGTCTATTGGGGCATAAAATGGCTCAACAAATCATTAAACGACAAATGTCTCACTAATTAGAATGTTTCATAGAAAATTGTCTATGTAAGAACTGTTTTTACATGTTTGAACCTAGTTTGTGATGGTTCACAGTTATCCCGATTTATAAAACGTGTAGACTCAACTAAAACCACGTTATTTCGTATAACAGATTCTTTAAATAGATTCCTGTCCAATAACAATAAAATTATTCTTATTCAAAACATTATTTTGTTTTGTGTTATTTGAATCGCGATGTGCGGACAAATCGACGTTAATGACGTCACATCACTAACCAGCATATAAAAAATATCCTGGTTTCTTCAAAGAGTACCAACAAATCAGACAGCTTGTAAAAACCAAATATAGACAAAACAAAGAAGCATTGTTTCGTGTTCTCGTCGATCCACCAAACTTATCTTCTTAAGCAGACAGAAAATACAACAACAATAAATAACATGATTGTAGGCCTATATCATTTATAATGTCGAACATTTTGGTTCAGATTCACTTAAATGCTACCAGTGATATTTTTCTGCCATCAAACAGCTTTGACAAAGTGCAGTCGTTAGGAGCCAAGGTTATAAATAATTCCGAATGTTTCCTGTGAGGGCTTAAGTAATCAGTCTAGTAACTGGATTTACTGGGATTTCCAAAAGAAACATGAAGAAAATTAAAGCAACTAGTATCTTATCGTGTTTGCCAAGAGACTTCAAAACTTAATTCTCATGGATCCGGTATGCAGATAACTCAACAGCTAAACGATTAAAAAAATCTGAATTTGATTGAAAAAGAATTTGTCCCTTAGTTCCCATAATAATTGGTTTGTTGATAGTACGTTACGTGCAGACCATAACAAATTATTACGACAGTTTTACTAACGTATTGCAACGCTACAAAATTTATTCCGTACTTTTTGTTCAAAATACCAATTAAGTATTATTTTATCTAATCACCATAAATTCTTGGTGTTTATATCGTAAGTTGATACCATAACAGTTTCTAAAAGCATGAAGGATATGTCTGAATAATCATTACATTTTTTTTTCAAAATTCCTATCCTACAGAAACGTTCATTATGGGGTAAATATGTTTGGTATATGTTTTTACATGTTATGTTTTTGTTTAAGTAGAAATGAATCAAGAATTTACATAAATTGTAGGATGTTGAAGATAAGGTAACGAACGTTTGATAATAAAGCTTCATATGACGCAGCTTAATTCGACCGCAGAATTGTGCCGACTGGAAGTGACCCCCCTTTTTTGATCGATAATTTCTAAGCGGTTCAGATCTTTTGGTTGTATGGTTGTGACACAATCTCAAAGACATCCTTTTATTTTTATTCAAGATATCATAGACAATCAGGAAAATGCTTGCTTCTTGCCCTTCTTTCCTCTAAATACTAACCAGATTGTTTCAACGTCCAATAATCGTCATCTTGCTTAGTTTATATTGAAAAAAAATACTTCCGTCAAAATCAATGACATATTGGTGATCTACAGGCCTTTATTTCAGATGTATGTTCCTTATTGTACTTGTTTATTTGGCTTCGCTGTTTTTGCATTTCTTTTTAGACACACTTTGTTCTGTTAATGGTTGTTTCATTATCAAAACTCATCAAATGTGCCAGTTAAATGTGAATTTAATGTTTCCTTTAAATTTAATAGATAAAGAAAACATTGACCGACGTAACTATTGACGAATAAAAACAGAGCTTTCAAACATATTGTTCTGCACCAACAGTGTCGAATAATTGACAAGTCCGTCTTTATTGTTACAACTAGTAATTCATCTAAAAGGGATACATCATTTACCGATAAATAAATTGGCAAGAGACATTATCTGCAATGTCATAAAAATATTTTTGTAACAAACGTACAGTTAGCATTTCATGCGATGTATCAACCAGAACAGGAAGCCCAATAAACACAAAAAAAATCTGAACAATCAAATACAACTTAATTACAAAAGTAACTTTATAAAGCACTAAACACTTCCTTTTTGTTTCCGGTAAGTATCCTACAACTTTGAGAAAGTCTATATTATAAGTGCCACTAAAAACGGCAATATCAAGTATGAACTAATCCGATACAAGTAATTTTCGAGATTTGGTTTTGATAATCGCATCCGCTAAAGATGTTTACCCAATAATGGCATGGCCAATAAACTTAAAACATTGCTAACAAGTGGATCTTTCATTATGTTCAAGTGGGTCAATGGCATATTACACAATACAATTAAATCAAATCTTGGAACGGTGAAACTCTATTAATCATGTCAACCCCGGTCGACTCGATTGTTTAACGACTACAATAGTTCTATACTCCTGATCAATCAACATGATTCTAGTTGTTAGGTAATGAAAAGAAATATTTTACGCGGTAGTTATTTCAAGCATACCAAAACTTAACAGTTCCAGATTGTTGTGATGTTGCATCACAGAAATTACTTCTGTTAATATCTTATAGGCGTTTAAAACTTTAAAAATGTACATGTACAAAATGTCCATTTATTATCTTGTTTACTTGAGAACAGAATACCGGAGATAGAATGTTACTATAGCTTTAAGATGCTGAAGGGGAATTATTATTATTTTTTTGCAATCTAGATGTCGAATTCCTTTCAGATTAAGCTTACCGCAATATTTAGTGAACTAAAAATGCAATCTAACACCTATACTGCCTTTGTTGTAGTACAAAATATGATCAAAAGTTATCAGTTGTAAATATACAGAGCACAGTTAGAATAAAATTTGCTTCTTGTTTCTTTGCTATGTTAAGAAGATATATAAACTCCATAACAACTGGAAAGGAAGAAAGATTAAATGCAGAAGAAAACATCACTCACCATATTGGGTGGTCGAACGTTCTGAAAAAGAAAAAAAAGTGTTTTGAATTAATAATACACCAATAAATTAACCAATTTCTTTTTCTTCAACGACGAAAAGCAGCAAATTTTATAAAATTGGTTATTTTGGATTTAAATGTCAGAATGCTTCTAACAGAATCCAAAAATTTACATTTGTTATGTCAACATGTTGAACTATACTGATAAGAGGAATTGATTTCAACTGTGATTTCCCTAATTACATTTGTAACGGACAGGTAATATACCACTAATATGATAATGGGAAAGAAAGAATAACCAATATATGGTCACGAGTGCCGAAGAACGCATAGATTTAACGAGTGTGCAGAACTTGACACGAGTGACCATATTTTTTTTGTTATTCAAGATAACCAATTGATTATCTTATTTAGTTTATCGATTTCGATATATTTGTGAACAGTGGATTGATATTTCCGTTGTGATGTTTTGATGGCGGAAATTGCGAGAGTGAAATTACCGAAATTATTTCACAGTGTGAATTATCGAATTTTTTTTCTACTGGAAACATTCGGTAAATCACTGCTATTTATATAATGACACACAGATATATCATTTCAATAATTCATGACAGATGTTGCTTCTGCGCATATGCCGAGCAAAACAACATTGACTGAACTGGGACAATGTAATGCTTTTTAAAGAACACAAAGAACATAAAACCTCATGCTATCGAATATCGACCAACAATACGGATGCGTTAATAACAGGGCGGCATAACAAAATCGAAGTACCAAGTTTTATTGTTCGATCAACTTGCTTGAAAAACCTAACACATATCCCTACCCAGCAGTTATTCATTTTAAGAAAACTGTCACTTATATTTGGTATCACGCAAATACAAATTAACGAAATCTAAAATAACCAATGAGCACATGACAAGATTGAAATAAATGTAAACTCATCTGGCACACGTTTTTTTTAAAAAACGAAATTTAAAATAATCAATGAGTACATGACAAGATTGAAATAAATGTACACTCAGTATATGTACGTAATAAAGTTATCAGTATAGAATATGAACGATATATATTGTGTAGCTGTAATCGAGACAGGCTTCTGAGATCCAATGTTTTGTTTCTCGTATGAGATTACCTCAATGTTGACAAAGGAACTGAAGTGTTTTAAAAGCAAGTAGTTATGAAATAGCAAAGCGATGATACTTATATTTTCTTAATCTTTCATGAAATATTACAAAAAACTATAAAAATTACAAAATACATAGCAAGTGGTGTTCTCTACCAAAAAAAAAGACTGTAAATAAAAGAATATTTCTCACTTCTCGATCAGTCACTGACCGACAAAGTCAGCTTAATTATTCAAGTTACCGAACAGCAATAATAGCAATTAGATGTCTTTGAATCATGGCGACCGTAATTTATAAATACAAATTTATGCAAAATGGTGTTGATTTCGACAAAATTCAGAAGCTAATTTTCCTTCGGTAATTGTATCAGCAGTATTGTTACAACACGGATGCTGCTTCCTGGTGGCAAAAGAAATGAGATGTCACCATGCTGAAAAAACACCGTTCATGATGTAACTTTTGGCAATCAAATTGCATAAAATATTCACTCAATACATTTTCAAAATAAATTTTCTAGATCGTTGTCACTTCAGTATTGAGAAATAATGATGTTTTCCCAAACACCGTTACTCAAACTATGCTCCTGTCACAATATTGCTCGTCGACAATTTATTTTGGTCTTTTGAGTTTGGCTATGTTTGAAAACAAGAAACTTTCTATGTCAAAAAAACATAATATACATCAGGACATTACTACAAATTTAATACAAATACAACGATTTATTAAGCACATCTCAAATAGCTTCAGTTCTTCAGTTTTAACATAAAATGTTCCCTTTTTTTTCATTTCAGGCAAATGAAGTACAATGGATTGTGACGTCAACTATACAGATTCGGCATTTCAGGAAAAAATGAACATATCCGGAAACGATTCCGATCATACTATTCTACGAGGAATTCGGAATATTTTCTACGACTATGGATTACCAACAGTTTGTTTATTTGGCATAGTAGGCAATTTACTTAATCTTGCTATACTTACAAGGAGAAAACTCAAAAGATCATATCGAACAGTTGAGCAAGCAGCAAATGTGTGTTTAATTGGTCTAGCACTTTCAGATCTACTTTTTTGTACATTTGCCTTCCCGACAACTTTCATCCCTCCTGATAAACGATACCGACAGAAAAGTTTTATACTGTACTACGAGATATACTCTCCTGCATTCATTAACGTATTTATTATGGCAAGTACATGGATGACCGTCACCATGGCAACAGAAAGGTATATAGCAATTTGTCACCCTCTTAATCAAAAGTTGTTCATGACACTCCGAAAAACGAAGTTGATAATAGTGATTGTATATATTATCGCATTTGCATTCAATGTTCCCGTTCTATGGAGGTATAACATTAGGACATACTGTATTAACTCCACGAAGACTTTCTACCGAGCTGAAACTGTTAACCTCGGAGATGATCCGGTGAAGGATAATGCGTATAGACTTTTGTGGGCAATATTTGGAAATTTTATCCCATTAGTGCTTCTTATTGGATTTAACATCAAAATCTGCTGGAAAGTTCACAAATCTTATCGATATCGACAGAGGTTTCAACATAAACGTCGAGATAGACCTGACTCCAGTAATACGTTAACCATTACGTTAATTACCATAGTCGTCATGTTCTTTATTCTAGTAGCACCATCTGAAATTGTTCTGTTCTTTATATCAGGAGAGAGCAACAATGACTACAATAATGCCATAGAGGCAATAATGAATTTTATGCAAACAGTGAATTTTTCTGTAAACTTTGCCCTATACTGTATCATAAGTCCATATTTCAGAAGAACGCTGAGATATATGTTTTGTTGTAATTGGTATAACACTAGAAGACATTCGTACAAATTGAGCATGTCTGAAACCACTTATAATATGTCACTGAAACGAAAATCTGGTCTTCTTACCAGATAAATTAAATTGTTTAGAAATCAAAGTTATTAATTAAGCTTTTAAGCTTTTAATTATTAATTGTTTTATATAAATATATATATATATATGCAAATAAAAAGCTTCAGTTCATAAAAAAGTATTTATACCTTTGACAGGTGAGAATTATTTTTTTTTCATGGCTACAAGAATCAGAAACCATCTGTGTTAAAATAAAAAAAAAAAATGTATAAGATCATATCGATACGGATATCATGAAAACTTCTCTAACATTAATCCAACAGACGCAAAATGTTCGTTGTGAAAAAGTGAGATGACGGAACGCCTTTTGTCATACATGCTGCTTTGGTGAAATTAATTACATCGTTGCATTTCTTGTATTTCCACTTGGTTGAAAACAGATCTTTCAAAGTCAGGTAGATGAAAAGAAAAGTTTTTATCTTAAATGAAATTTGAAAAAGACCAAATTCCACCAGACATGCAGCAAATTTGTTAACTGTATTACTTTTATATTTAAGATTGGCAGGGGAAAGCATTTGAAACAATGAGAATATTATTTTTACATTTTTGTTTTACTAAAATAAACAAAAACAAAAACATAACATAAACAATCCCAAAAATACACAAAAAAACAATATTAATAATCTTTTTGTAAGGAGAGCTTGTTTAGATGGAGACCATTTAATAAGATAATTACACTCCTTCATATTCAAATATATTTTTTAATAATATGAGAGCAAAGTTGAATATATTGGTTATTCAAAAACCTTCTTGTCACTTGATAGTTCTTGTCACTTCTTAACACTAACTAAGATCGGTAATACTTCGTATTTGGGAAATTCTGGCCAGAAGGGTCTACTCTATGGCATGCAGGCTAAAGCCAAAAGGGTCTACTCTATGGCACGCTGGCTAAAGCCAAAAGGGTCTACTCTATGGCATGCTGGCTAAAGCCAGAAAGGTCTACTCTATGGCATGTCTAAAAATGAAAAAAACGTATCTGAATTTTACAAAAATATTGAAGACCATATGATAAACTCTTTTTATGGAAAAAAGATATAAAAAGTATAAAGACATTTGTATGGAACGCTCCGAAAGACGTGACTTCGTTTCAGACTAAAATCAAGCTCTCAGTACTTCCAAGCTATGACTAATTCGCTTTAAGTATGATTACGGGACTTTGTTCTATATTATACATGTATCGATCTTCTCATCGAAATTTCAGGATTAATACCAAGACGCTGTTTTACATGAATAATTAAATACATCATCAAAATATAAGACGAAATTAAAACCAATTTTTAAAACCAAAACTGATATTTATCATATGCAGTATTGGATCAGAATTTCCCGAAAAATGTAAATTTCAGCGCTTCAAATCACTAGAATGGTAACTTAATGGTAAGTTTTTGTTTTTATTGTGTTTATTTCCATCAAACTGGATTTTTTTTCGTTAAACTATGGTGTTTAAATTCATCTATTTAGACATATTCGTTAAACTGTTGTGTTTGAACTCGTTTATTTACACAAATTATTACACCATTTCAGGACTAATATCAGCAGGACAAATATGATAATAACACTTAAACATGAGAGTGGAAAAATTCATGAGTCACTTGCTTGGAAACTCTTAGTTTTGTGGTTCTTAAATGGAGGATTAAACCCTTTAAAAGATTAGTTCATGAAAATTCAAATATTTTTAAGGCTTTTATATAAAGGGAACAAGGCATTAAGCCGTTTAGGCTGAATATGAAATATTTGGCTCTTTTTGAATGACATCTGATATCTTAGATTTTGAAGTAAAAAAAGAGCTGCGAACGCGAAATATAAATACTAATCTGAAAATGAACCAACAAAAACTCAACATCGTCAACCATTGCTTTCAAAGAAGGGGCAAAGTTTTGTGTTTGCAGTCAAAGATTGACGAATGAAAAAATGTATTCCTCAGTAAACACAGAAGGAACAGCATCACATGTGTCTTATTTTTCCGATGCATTCACAACAACAAAAAAGATCATTGAATTATGTAACCCAGACAGTCTTTATTAGACAACCTTTTAAAAAAAATGATTAATCAAATTCAAATATATCGGATTTGCAAAACAGACCATTTACAGACCAAATGGTTCTATGACAAAATTGCCTTTATATAGTCAGAAAGACATATTCCCTCCTTAGCAAGTCATTGAATAACTTTCATCCCTCTATGATGCGAGAAAACTCTTTGCCTTTCTTCTCTGCTTGATTGGCTTCACCCAGAACATTTATTATACCATTGTAGCTAGCGCAAGTTAATTAGGACTGTAAAAGCCAATTTGTTTATGTGACAGGCCATTAGTTAACTCGACCAGGAATTACATTGCAAAAACAATAACGTCTAGATTCGATTGGACACTATCATATCTCCTGATAATATGCGAAGGTTAACATAATAGAAGGCATTTTGGTTTAATGGAAAAACAAGAAGTGTGTTACAAGCATAATTAATTTTAACCACAATTCAAAATTTTATTAAAAAAATACGAAGAAAACAATCTGTTTTACGTTGATCGAATCGATATAAAATCTGATGTGTTAGAAGGACAAAAATTTTGTCTTAAGACAAAATGATAAATAAAAGTTTCAACGCCACAAAACGAATGCAATATATTAATTGAAAAAAATAATATAAAATGGGAAGAAGGCTTGAAGAACAAACACAACTTGCATGCATTATTAACAAACATTTAATGATTTACCATTTCATGGTAACAAATGTGAATGGTTTGAAGATGAAAGGTCAACAATAAAATGACGTAAAACAGACCACAATAAAATACAGCAATATAAACAAAGAGCAAAGAAAATATTCCAAAAAGTCGTAATTGAACGCTTAATGTGTTGTGTGGTCTTGCACTATAAGTTAAAAGATGGCATACAATGTAAGCAGTACAAGTATTATATATTGTATCAATAGTAGCATAAATTTTCTATAAACATAGATTGTTTGCACAATATAATAATTGTTCTTAGCATATTCTTCAATTAATGTGTAACTGCAGCGGTGGTCTCGTAGTAGCGTGTTCGGTTAGCGTGCGGGATGTCGTGAGTTTTATTCTCGAATATTCATGTAATAGACTTTATAAATTGGTAGTCACTACTTTTTACCATTGTTCATTTTGAACTTTAGTTAAATCCTGCAATTCATTTTTTTTTCTATATTTCAATGTTATACATCGCCAACGATCACCGTGCAGTGTAGGGTATGTCTCAATAATTCATTTTTTTATCATTCACACAAATAAAAAGTATTGTAACACAGAAAAGAAAAAAAAGATTGACAAATGACTGAACTTTTTCAACAAGAAGTGATAACTACGTCCATATAACTAAGGAAAATTTCATTTTAAGTCATTTAAAAACAAGCATTCTGACAGTATTGCTGATGCAATACAGTGTCCCCTTTCGGCCTTTGAACTCATTGCCTTTATGAGATTTTTTTATATATGTGAACCAACAATGGATGGTGTTATTTTTTAACAATCAAGAGAAAATAACTCTTGAACAGCAAAAGCAACTTCCATCAAAATCAAACCTGAGCTTCATTTTACAGTAGATAATAACATTTTTGCATTACTAAAAGCTGCATAAAGACATTCTCTTTCTATCACCTGGAAAGGTGAAAAAAAAATTCGTTGAATTAAAGGGCAAATAACTCTACAATGACAGCAGCAATTTGCATCAAAATGATAAACCATAAAATATTTTATAATTTTCTATGTCAAAGGACCATAAGTTCCATATAAACCATTTTGCCGCAACAATATTTATATTTAATTTGTAACTTGTCATGATAAGTCTAGCTAACAAATATGAAATAAATTGGATGAGGCATTACAAAGAAAAGTCTGGAAAACATAAAATTTTATGAAATTGTCTATGTCCAAGGGACACAACTTCTGTAAAAATCATTCAACCGTAACATTATTCGCACTTAACTTGTAACTTGTCATAATAAGACTACATGCCAAATATGAAATCAATTGGATGAGGCATTACAAAATAAAGTCCGGAAAACATAAAATTTCATGAAATTTTCTATGTCCAAGGGCCATAACTTCTGTAAAAATCGTTCAACCGTAACGTTATTCCAACTTAACTTGTAATTTGTCATGATAAGACTATATACCAAATATGAAATCAATTGGATGAGGCATTACAAAAAAAGTCAGGAAAACCCAGTTTGATTGACAGACTGACAGACTGACGGAAGGACGGACGGAGTGCAAACCTAAGTCCCCTTCGGCATTTGCCGAAAGGGGACAAAAAGTAGGATATGTAGTAAAGTTAGAAAATATATTATAATATAATATAAGTTGAATATAAAGATTATTCAGAAACCTTCTTGTCACTTCTTATCACTACACAGGCCAATACGCTAAACATGAGATTCATATGGTTTGCATCATATGATTATCATACAAATCGAGCACCATATGATTATCACATGTGGCACATCTGGCTGTGTAATTAAAAAATTAACCGGTAATACTTAGTGCTCGTATTTGGGAATTTCTGGCCAGAAGGGTCTACTCTATGGCATGCTGGCTAAAGCCAGAAAGGTCTACTCTATGGCATGTCGGAAATGAAAAACGTATCTGAATTTTAAAAAAAGATATTGAAGACCATACGATAAAGGCTTTTCAGTGAAGAAGATATAAAAGCATTAAGAACTTTGTATGGAACGCTCCGAAAGACGAAACTTCGTTTCAGACTGAAATCAATCTCTCAGTCATTCCAAGCTATGACTAATTCGCTTTAAATACGGTTACGAGGACTTTGTTCTATATTATACATGTATCGATCTTCTCATCGAAATTTCAGGATTAATATCAAAACGCTGTTTCACATGAACAACCAAATACATCATCAAAATATAAGACAAAATTAAAACCAATTTTTAAAACCAAAACTGGTATTTACCAAGTTCAGTATTGGATCATAATTGTGCGAAAAATGTAAATTTCAGTGCTTCAAATAACTGGATCGATATATTCATCTAACAGTTTAAAGAGTAACCAACGGAACCAAGATTCTAGTGGAAACCAAAAGAATGCAGTCCAGGGATAACGACTGGATAAGAAACACACAAACAAACAAACACACAACAAAGAGCATGAAATAAGAAAAATATTACATACAACATAACAAATGTAGCTGGGTTTGATACCAATGATTTCTCAAAATGATATTTACGTTTCTAACACAACAAGTTTTCTTTCATTCCCATTGCTGATTTTTAAATCAAAATGCTGTTAGCAATGGGTTTTTTTTTTATTCTAGTAAAAATTGTGACATGAACAAACTTTTAAAGATTACATGATGTGAAATAAAACTGTAATCATACGTTTCATATCATTTAGAACTGTCTTCCCTTATATGTGGAAATTGGATGTCAATCTTCACTACCGATTTGTGAAGTAAAAACTGTGATCAATAGTTCGTTCAAGAACCAAAAAGAACCAAGATAAAACCAACTTCGCCTGAAGAAAATAATTTCCTTGATGAACATAAAATTTTCTCAAACTATACTTTGTCCAACCAATTTGAATATCTCCGCCAATTTGATTGGTTAAAATCACTACACCACTCCCTGTTTATCAATCATTTAATATTAATGACAGGTTGAATATTTGGACTAAGAAGTGTGTTAAATGATACAAAATGTATACTTAACACGTTTAATGTTTCTTGACAAATTCCTGCCAAAACTGAATTTCCTCAATGATTTTATTACTAAACATCTTTCGGACCAAAAAGAGTCTCTCAAATCTTCAGCTGATTTGAAGACTAGATCTAAATTTTAAGATAAAAATAAAAAATAAAATGCTATAAATATGTTTACTAGTTTTAAAAGAGATATTGAATTATATGAAAGGAATTACAGTTGGACTATATTTTTGTGTAGAGTTCAGAAATAGAAGAGAACCGGTGACATAAGATACTATGATTCTGAAGGATCAAAATTATTATTAAGGACTTGCCTTACAGCCGAACTGTTAAACTTGTCATGCAATCTAGAGTCATGAAACTTTATTCAAATCTCAAAAATTAAAGCCGAATACAAAGATAAAATAACGGACATAGCACCATAAAAACGTCTGATTTTAGAATAACCGTATTGAAATCTCAAAGTAAATCAGTAAGAGATGAGGGCTTACTAAAAGAGACTATTTACTAGATTAAACGATTTATCGTATCGAATCGAACGTAAAGTACTTAAATTTGCAATATTAATGATAGTATGCAAAGGACAACACCTCTTATTCAAATCTATCGTTCAACTTGAATAGATGCCATAGAAAACTTTCTCGTAATCTTTTTAAAATATATAATAAGACAAATTTCTTTTCATTTATTTGAGATGTAAGCAAGATTTTTTTGTGTTTCTACATCCTACATAATCACATTTCGTTTCCGGTTCGACACAGTTTTTAAAACATAAACAGGAAACACAATTTCTGATACTGTAGTTTCGTTTAACGAAATACTTCCAGAATAGAATGACTTAACAACACAGGAATACGCGTAATAATAACATTTGGCCAAAGTACCGGTATTCAAAAAATGCCAAACTAATATAAACCATAAACAAAACAAAGCTCACTGAAGAAGAGGAAACCCAAGTACTTTGATTCAAGAAGGCACTGAAAGTGAAAGGCAAAACATACATCAATAGCCAAGGTGAAACAATTCAGAAATGAATGATTTACACCTGCGTTCATGTCTTTTAAGTACTTCAAGATTTGAATGGATTACTTACAGGATGAAGTAAAGGTTACGACCGGACATTGTTAGTTCATTACCAGTTGAAATATATGATTGTTGACAGACGAAACATAACCATTGGCACCTCGAAGTCTTAAGTTACAAGATTAATTATAAAGATTGAAAACGAATAATGCAAAACATTTTATGTTTTTGTTCTAACCTCAACTTGAGAGTACGAAGATAGAGACTTTCTTCAATTGATGATATTCAAGATTCACTTAACATAAGAAATTATCATTTACAAATAATCCAGTACCAAACAGGTACATCAAAAAGCAAATAGTAAAAGGTATCTTCATATTTTAATGCAACAGTAAGATTTTGGTAGTAAGTAAACAATGTTGTCCTATTTGTGAAGGTGCTTGTATTCTGTATCTACCTCAAGAGTTAAATCCGAATTCAAGAAATTGTGTTGCTGTATTTTCTCAATACTGTCCCAGGTTAGTAAAGGGATGAGCGCTGATATACATGTTTGACCCCGCCACCTACGTCATGTGCCCGTGCCAAGCCAGGAACCTGTCGTTGTTTTTTTTATGTTCATTGATATTCGTTTTATGCTTTTTTCTATAGATTAAATCGATCTTCGTCTTTTATGGATAGTTTCACATCATTTATTTTGAGACCTTTTACAGATTGCTTAATGATATGGATTTTGTCCATTAATGAGGGCAATATGATGACCTATAGAAGTTTCATTGTTCGTTGGTTGGCATTTGGTGGGTGACAATCTCATTGGCAATCATACCTCATCTCTTATTCTGATATTCTGATACTGAGTAACGCTCTTCTTTTCAAGTCCATCAGCATTAAATTCATAATGTGAAAAAATCATTGAAAGAAGGATAACTCATTTGCAAAACAAGTTATTTTAATTTCAAGCCTGATTATCCATCTTTGCCTTCTTTAACGCAAATTGCCACAGTACATAACTTAACAAGATTATAAAGACGTGTGTAATCTATTATGTTGGCGTAATTCGGTCATGACATATAAAAAATAAAGAGCTTCGTGAAGCGCAGCATGATACGACCGCAGTGGTCAAACCATGAACAGCTCGGTCAAGAGTGGACACAATATTATTTTTTGACACAATTAAGCATGGGGACTCATAGTTCACGATGGACACAACGACTAGTTTGGAGGTATTATAGCACAAAATAAATTTTGTGCTACAATATGTCCAAACCAGTTGTTTACAATTCAATTAAAAATCGGAGCAAAAGTTTTTTTGTTTTGTTTTTTTTTATAATTTGGGGATGGGACCTAGGCTGAGTTTTGAACCTCGTTATAAACCTTTCTATTCTAAAAAACAAAATCAGAACAAATATTGACGTCTGAATATGTATTTGTCTTACATCAGAGCTGATATTATCTTGGAAATTTCTGTAAATTTGATATTGTCCTGTAGACAGTCAACCCCTGATCCTAAATGTTTAACGTACAAAAAATCAATCACTATCATCTAAATATTAAAAATAAATCTACATATAAAACAGGTGTGGACTAAATCATTTCATTTGCTTTTTCTTTTGATTTAAATTATCTCAAAAAGGGTTAAAATTTGAAGTTTTAGTTTTCTTTTTTTGAAGTTCAAATGAAAAAAAAAATACTTACATTAAAAAAAACATAATGTCACATCTCTTTAATCAAGTTTCTAATTAAAGCTTAAAGACGGAAAATTGTTTTTCCTTTTTTTCCACATAAATCGGTGCATAATTCCTAGTAGAAGATATCTGTTTTATTTGATTATTTCTAATCATGACTTATGGTTTTATAATCCCATAATCATTGTTCAATCTTGAAGAAAAACATTTCTGAACATTTCACAATATATTGATACAACGAAATCGCTTTCAGAATAATAAATTCCATCTGTACATGAAGGAAGCCAAAATAGTACTCATTTAATCAGACATACAGAATTTGAATGCCCATATTTTTCAACATCAGGAACTAATATAAATAAATACAATTAATCGTTCGCAAATATTTCCTTTGGCTTCCGAAAGGCTAATTTAGAAATAGAAAACCTAAGCAAGGAACAAGAAATACCCTTCTTAAAACTCACGGTAAAAATACAAAGTGCCAATACATATCCCTTATTTTTGGCATTTACCCTCGATAATAGTTGTAACGTAAACCTCAAAATATATATAATGATTTGCAAAGTCACTATTAACTTTTTGAAAATTTAATCTGCATTTAAAAATTACATCATTCACATTAGTTATAAACAAAATCTTTGCAATCAATCATTGATAAAATAAATAAAATCATTCCAAGAGTGCAGCTTGATATGACCACATATAACCCTGAACAGTTGGGGCAAGTGTGGACACCTTTTATTTAACAAATTGTTGTCAGTATCTTTTGATAGCTTATATGAACACTTCTGTCGTGTGGTGTTCAAGATTAGATAAAAGCACTGGCATTATGAATGTAAATATATATATTACGATCCGTGCATATAAAAATGTTCATCTACATTTCGAAATGGTCATATTATGTTCCTCCTGTTTATTTTGCTTGCTCGAATTTTGCAAATTCATGCTTCAAATCGTTAATTCAAAAACATCAGTCAATCGCCTGTGCTCTGAACTACGCCAAATGAAATTAAATTTGCAAGACGCAGGTTAGTATGACCGCAGAGATCGACCCCCAAATAGTTCGGTTAAGTATGGTCATACAATTCAATCTTGATTAAATGATTTGATTTCCATTAGACACCTGACACAGAATATGAATTTGACCAGAGTCGGAGTGGTCCCTTTTCGCATTTAAACCCTGAAAGGTTCAGTCACAACCTCCACAATCAATCCCAACCTTCTTTTGGGAAATGGCTCTTTTAGGTTTCCATATTACATAAGTTATTATATAAACATCAGTAAAATACTTGTTTCTGAGCTAATCATTGGCCCATTATTCCTAATGGGTCAAGTCACCACCCCTTAAATAAAACTCATCCCTTTTTGGTGGAATGATACACTGTGGTACAATTTTAAAGAGAGCCATTATACTTAGAGTAAAGTTTTTGTCCGGACTTAAGAAAAATAATTATGGCTTTCCTATTTTGGTTCGTTACTAGTCAACGGTTCAAATCTAAACCCCACAAATCAATCGCAAAATGACTTTGGTATTATAAAAATAATTAAAAACTATTATTTTTAAACAAACTGCTTTAACTGGATACAACCCCGAAATTCAATACCAGTCTTCCTCTTTTTGGTTCGGAGCCTTGTTGTAAGTCATCTGTTCTTCCACTCATATGAAGCTGGTTTAAACTTATAGCTGATATGATCCAAAAGAACGAACATCGTTTATTCAGATCCTTTGATCTCAGTTTCTGCTGAATAGATCATGTATTAACTTCATACAATACCGGTTGTAGGGTTTATTACATCGCACTTACCCCAGAAAACGTGAGATAAATGACACTACAGACACTTAAGTTAGCCTCGTATACCTTGACATACACTTAGAGATCGTTGTAAAAGAAAACTCATGACCAAAATATACAACAAACGCGATGATACATCACAACTTATTCGTTAAGGTAGAGCCTACCGTAACTATGCGAACTTTTTATGCCGTGTTCCACTTCTTACAATTAGGCTATATTGCTACAAGATTGAAAGCATCACTACAGAATTCTTACGGTCGTCATCATTGATCGGTAAGGTGTATCCATCTGCATCATGATAACCGATTTGCTTAGAATGCCTTTCCTCTTTGATCTATCCCGACTCGTCATTTTATGAGCGGGTTTCTAAAATGTAAGGACGCTTAACTTTGGCTGTATCCGGTCCATGCTCCCAGTTTATGGTAGAATCAAAGTTGCTCGTTTTTTTTTTCTCTTTTTGTACGTGTTTTTTGGTTATTGCATGTTCTTTGATGCGTGCGTCGGTTTTCCATGTTATGTCTTCATACATGGATGTTAATCTTTTGATTTCTACTTGAATCTTGTTTCCCTTGATTACACTTTTAATCAAGAAAACCAAGCTAGTACTTAAGTTATCGCACAAAAAGCAAATATCTACGGACGACGATGACGACAGGTTATACCCAAATACAATTGCAATTTTTCTTGTGGTCGTATAAACACAGGGAAACAAAGTCATAAAAAACTTAAAATACAACTGTTACAATATGTGTTACAAGAATAAATGACATACCAATGTGGATAATAGAGTTCCAATCCAAAGGAAAAATTATTTCAAAATCCCATGAATACCATATTTCACCCTATAGTATCCGCTTCCCTACATAAAATTCATATTTGTCAAATGACGATACCGGAACTATTCCCCATCAACCATAACGTTTAGATCATCGTAGTATTTTACAACTTCAACAAACATGTTTTTTTTTTCATATTTTTAATTTTAATGTACGTTATGATGGTTATATGACGTTAAAAATGGTTATATGGTGTATATCAAACAATCACAATAACAAACTCGTAATGATTCTTTTGGACAGATGTTCCCATAACCAAACCCCTTTGTCACAGTAGTTCCCATAACCAAACCCCATTGTCACAGGAGTTCCCAAAATCAGTTTCTACGGCTCTATGATTATGATTTTTTGTTAAATCAAACAAACAAAGCATCAAGTCTCTATAACGTTTTCCTATTTTTTTATTTTTTTTGTCGTCAGTATGTTTAGAGTAATAAACAAACTGAATTCTACATCCATCTGTTTCCAATAGTTTTATTTTCATATCAAAGCAATCCTTATTTGGCATTTCAAATGTGAAATATTAAGACAAATGAGTAAAACTAGATTGAATTACAACATTGTCTTAATTGATTATTCCCGTTAGTTATAAACAATAATGAATGTTGCATTCAGTCAAATATTGAAAGGGGTTAAGGAAATTCATTCATGTCAAAATTAGTACGTTATCATAAACGATGATAGCTTTCAACATTCCCTAAAGATTTTGAAGACTAAATTAACTAAACGTTGGCTAAAAAGAAATATGACAGAAATTACAAAAAAAACTCCACATCCCAGTAGTAGGGGTGTTTTAGTTGTAATGAAAAGTTTCCAAAAGATGTCACTGAAATAATTAAGGACTCATTTTCTATACGAATTTCACATCGTTCAAACGACATGTGCCATTACATATAGTTGGTACATCAATATCCATTACAAGGTGAACGCTCATTAAAATTGGAATTTAACATTCTACAGGCAGTTAGCATTAAACTGTGAGCCTTAACACGTTAACTTAAGATAGCTATGAATATAAATTGACATATAATGATCAGACAGACAGAGTAGCCTGCAGTTGAAGGTGTCTGATTAGATGATTCTTGGGATGAAGTAATGGCAAGTAAATTAAATAAAGGTTTTTGGCAGGGCCAACATCTGACTATAGAAAGTGCAATATCCTCAGGTTATACAAAATCAAGAAATGTATCAGACGTTTTAAATTTCGTTGTTTAATTACTAGAAGTAAATACTCGACAATAAATGTCTTTAATAAATACTAAACTATTAGTATTAGCGTTTGAATTAAGCAGCGCATATATATATATATATATATATAACAATTTAACAAATTTCATTTCAAGAAATAAATTTTAAATATTTATATATGGCTATAAATAATATTGAAGGTTTAGGTAAAAAGAAAATTTACAGCAAATTATATAAAGAGCTTCATGGAGCGCAGCATGATACCACCGTGGTGTTGAATCCTGAACAGTTGGGTACACACTTTAACATCATGAACTCGTGGATCGTTATGGTGTATCCATCTACACCATGAAAACTGATTTATTCAACGGGTCATAGTTTTCCTTTCATCGTTTGCCTACGCCGGACTTGACTTTTTATGAGCAACTCGGCGGGTGTTTCTAGAAAAGCAGAGGACGCTTTTTATTTTTGTTTTGCGGTCGTTTAATAAACATCCAAAATAACAAAAGCAAACGAGCAACTCGGACTCCACTGAAAACTAGGAGCATGGACCAGGTGCACAAATGCACAAATTCAATTAAAAATCAGACCAAAAAAATTACTCGAAAACCGTAAGAGATATCTGAAATCTGAATGAAAAAAAACGCAGGGCTTTTTATAAGGAATTCAATGAACAAAACGAAATGGAATCGGACCAAAGATTTGGATTTTTTCAGGTCACCCCATTGACCCCTTATAACTCGAAAACCGTAAGAGATATCCAAAGTTTCTGATTTCAAAAAGCAGACAGGGAATCCAATAAAAAAAAATTGAAACAGACCGAAAATAAAAAAAAAAGTTGAATTTTTGGGGCTTTGGCCCCCTATCATTTGAAAACGGAATACAATAAAAAAAAAAAAAGAAATCTGCTGATACATTTGTTTACCAGAATTAAATAAGGAACACAAGAAAAAGGAATAATAAAAATCAACAAAAACAAAACAAAAACAAAACAAAAACAAAACAAAATAAACAAAACACATGGGTATAAATAAAATTTCTATTTTTACTCCTTTTGCTCATTTTCCTAAAACTGTAGAAACAACATAGTCCAAATTTAATTTTAGTAGTTAGTAAAATCATAATAAAATTTCACAACAATCGGACAACCACAACTAAAGTTATCGCACGGAAACGAAATGTCCCCTGACGACAACGACGGCGCCATAACATTATACGACCGCATTTTTTTTTTTTTTTTTTTTTTTTTTTTTTTTGCGGTCGTATAAAATGAATTGGTTTCTTCGATTTATAGATGTTTTCTCTTTAATCTGTCAATAGGCAACATCAGAACAGTCAATATCTTATAGCCTGTTATTTTCAAAATATTGACAAATTGTATTGACTGGAAGAAAAATTAGTTTACAATATTTATAGACATTTGATCGATATCCTTAAATCTTGATTTCAACACCCAAAATAGTTAATAGCAACTGAGAAGCCAGTAAACTTTTAACATAGACTAGGTGCACTGCAATGGATCATCAACTGTTCTTGTTTTGTCAACTTCTACAATAAGCTAGTGGCAGGACAAGAGAAATAATATGTTGTCTCTTAATAAAGGCTTAATTAAAAAAATACAAACTACACTGCAACGTGTACAATATAAAAATTTCTCATTTCTACATTAAAATTTCCAATGATGTTTGAATGAAGGGAACTGAAGAAATTAAACTTCTGAAAATGAGAAATTAATCATATTTTACTGTTAAATGACATACTTGATGAGCATCTGAAGCACTGCGCATCAATGTAACACATAAAGCCTTACCCTACCGATGCACCTGGTCCATGCTCCAGGTTTTTAGTGGAGTCTGATTTACTCATTTAATTTTGTTACTTTGTATGTATTATTTTGGTTGTTTTAGGTTCTTTGTTGTGTTTGTTTTCCAGGTCTGGTCTTTGTCTCTGGATTACATCGTTTTGATTTCCGCTAGAATCTTGGTCCCCTCGATTACTGTTTCAAGACAAACTTTACGATATTTACATGGAGGCTTTACGTCTGACTCAAAATAAACTTTAATTCTTCAGCAAATTGAGCAACGTTATAAAACAAAATGTGAAAATAATTGGAAGAGGTGAGCTTCTAATCATCACCCAGACTATGGGATTTCTAACCTATCAGACAGAATTATTCCATTACCATTTAAATGTGAGTACAATTGTTGTTATCGTAATCAGAAGACACATTGCTTTACTGTAAAACCTCAAAGAAAAGTTGAATAGATTAAGTAAATAATGAAATCAGCTAGGGCCTAAACATGGAAATGTCGACCAATTTCACTCGCTCTTCAAAGTTTTCAAAGCAGATTACTTTTGTGTCAAGCGATAACTTGTTCAGTGCTGTAACAATATGTTCATAATTTCTTCATTGTAAACTTCAAAAAGGTAACAGATTAGATTACACTGTATTTTTCAATGGAGATGATAACCAAATAATACATTTTCTTTTACCGTTTCAAATAGATTGCGTGTAAACTCAAGTAAGAAATGAGGACAATAAAATTATACGAGCTATCGCGACAACCTGAGATAGTACCTTCAGTCTAAGAATAAAATAGTTACCAGAAGAAATACTACAACGAAGACAACATGACGTGAGTTTATACACTCTCGAAAAGAGCATTTATGGTTGTATTATCAACTTGTTTCTGTATACTTATGGCAAGAAAAAGCATCAATATCCGGTTTGTACCATCATTTTCAGGAGCTGAATAACAGCATAATGGCAGCTTCATTTACGTATACCTGTATATATGCGATTGAGAGCCAAACCAGTCTCGGAAAATATTCGCTAGTTTCGATAATTAAATACAAATCGAATCATAGCTTTCCCAAGATAAGGTCGGTCATAATAGTCTGCAGTATGGCGCCCAGATGTTTACGAAAATTATTGAAAACGACACAAAACGAAACGAAAATAATAATCGATAAAAGAAAGAATCGAAACGAAACAATTCGATCAAATGAATCAAATCCTAATAAGAACATAATTAATCGATACAAATCGAAACAAAATGATGAGAAACTAAATTGAAAAATCTTTTAAAGATGTTTCGCAAATTAAAAAAAAACATAATGTTTACCAGTGTCGGACAATTCGACCCAAAGACATTTCGGACCATGACAACCAATAATTCCTTATGAATGCCGTACATTTCGACCAATAGACATATCAGGTCATGACAATTAGTATAATGCTTTAGGACATATATCATTACAATATTGACCATATTTGAAGGTTATAAGTATAATATATCAAATCAGAGCTGACAAAAATTATCAAAGTTGTTTTTAATTAATGTTTCTTCGGAAGAGTTAAAAGGTTTCACCTTCATCATATTCTTTTGTAAGAAAGTGACTGGGTTTTTGTCGCATTGCACATTTTTTTCTTCTTAGAAAATACATCTTTTTTCTACTGTTAACGCACCAGAGGAGTATTTAATTCCATTTAATCATATATAAGTCGATTTATCTTTCGAACATGTGCCTTTTATGACCAACGACTTTCAATAAGTTTAAAGATCAAAATGTCATGCAAAGGCACCTGCCCTAAGTATCAATTCATGATTTTTCTACTTTTATTGTTGATCACGAAGTAAAGAAAATGATATTCGCTGAGAATGAAATTATACGATGCTGTCATTTTTTTACAGAGCAATAAATCTTACAGATGTCTTTATTCTCATAAATGTTGGATTAGTGAGCAAATGAATCACGGTGGTAAGAACAACATCCTTCACAATACGAATGGGAAGATTACACTATCAGAAAAAGCCCCATAAAAACGACATTTTATAAGCCGGCCCAGGTAAGACCATCTTCCATCATCATCTTACATTTCTACGAACTGACCAGTGCAATAGTTTTCCACATAAACTGACCAAGATAGATAGGTTGGTTCTTAATTATTCTAGAATAGCGTTGGATTATATAAACTCAACAAAAAATGTGAAGGGCCACTTTGATTTTGTTTATGTTAAAATAAATATGAAAACTAGATAAAGTGATACCTCCGCATTTAACCTTCATTCAGCTATATCATAACTCATAATTGTAAAAAGCATTTTGTCAGATGTGTTATTGTGTCTGTGAGACACAAATGTTGTCCCCGCATGTGGTTTTGAGTAAAACTCAGCATAGCTGAACGAAACTTTAACTCAATCTGTAACTAATCATGACAGACTCGCATACAAAAACTCAGTTCAATATCTTCAAGGGTTTACAAAAAAATGCGGAAAACTGTTACTTCCATGGAATTTTTGAAGTCCAAGGTCCATCATTTTGGTAAAACTCAGTGTAGCGAAACAAAACTTTAACTCGATCTGTAACTAATCATGAAAGACTCGCATACAAAAATTCAGTTCAATATCTTCAAGGATTTTTAAAAAAAAAGTGCGGAAAACTTATGGGACGAACAGAATTACGGACGGAATTACAGACGGACGGAATTACGGACGGAATTACGGACGGACGGACCGAGGTAAAACAATATGCCCCCAACTTATCGTTGCGGGGGCATAAAAACAAATTGTAGCGACACTGATTTGAAACATTTTTAAGCTGTTATTTGTTTTTGAAAGGACTGTTTATATTATTTTGTTGATTAAAGTATAGAAATGTTTGTATACATATGCTGATCATGAATATATATAAAGCTATATTTATATATAGCCTAGCTGGCCGAGTGGTCTAGGGTGCTGGATTTAGTGCAGGTGGTGTTGCCATAGATGTCGCAGCGGTACGAGTCCCGCGGAGGGAACGACCAAAAATTTGACAGTTCTAACATCGTTGGGAATTTTTCAGACCCTTCTATATATATATATATATATATATATATATTTATAGTGACCCCAAACTTTTTTGTTGAGTATAATTAAAGGTTGAAATTAAACAAGCAAAACGAAATACTTTCTGATAGTAATAGGGACTTAGCAGAGATTGTTATTTCCTTAACATTGATATTACTTTTACAGCTAAATGAAACATACAGATACCTAACAAAAAATCTTTCTTTTAAACAAGACTAGATTTATGACATTAAACACATTTTAGTAAAACATATTGGCCAAAATAAATAGTTCGAACCGCGGACACAGTAATAAATAACCATGTTTCGATTTAATTAATAATAGGATAATCAATTTGAAAAAGTGAATAAAAGAAATACTATCACGTGTGCCGAAGAACGCCTAGATTTAAGGAGTTAGTGGAACTTGTACGCGCACGAGTTAAATCTTCAAGCGTCTTTGGCACAAGTGATCATATTTTGTTTATTCACGATAACCAATTGATTATTTTATTTATTGAACAGATTTTCTTCATATTTTTTGTATCATGAATTTTAAATTTTGTGATCGGCGGATTGATCTCAAAATTGTGACGTTTTGGCGGAAGATGATACGAAGAGTGAAATTACCGAATTTATTTCACAGTGTGAATTATCGAAATTATTACACTGGGAACATTCGATAAAACATTGCTATATATACAATGTTACACTTAATGACATTGTTTGTATACATCTACATGTATACGAATAATTTTGTGTCATCTCCATACTGAATATTGCTGGATATTTGTCACATCGCTTCGACTATTAGACCGATTTATGTCTAGTTATATTTCTAAAGCACACATAAATATGATTATTTTATATAAAATACTACAACATTTGTTGGAAAGCAGATGTCAATGTTATATGTAAAAAGTGTTTAAATGACATTTATATACAACGCAAAACTGAAGGCAACAAAACAGAAACCCGAACACGTATCCAAAGGATTATTATCTCGAACAATTCATTTACTAAAAGTCAGTTTTTATGATCAGTGTTAAGACGGAGTTAATCTCTCAAAGGTATTGGAAAATGTTAACGTGACAGATAGTCCAGCCCATTAACTATTTCTTTCATTATCCGGGTTGAGAAGGTCTAGTAACGACCGTTATGTCGAGACCGGTGTTCAATATGAATCCTGTATAGTTTATTGGTAGCTGTTCCGTTACTTTAACATTGTTTTATTCTTGTAAATTTTAGTATTCGTCGGTCAAAACCAGTTTCTACTATTCTCTTATGGGTTTTATCAAAATAATTTAATAACAAAATTTTGTGTTTGTGGTATATTTTTGTTGATTTTTCGAAACACACCTTTAAATACAGATCAACAGTTTCATGTACTTTTTTGTTCTCAATATTCAAATGAAAACAACCAAGCAAAAGAACAAAATTAAAAGTTTATCTAGAATGGTATCTTTTCTAACACAGAGACGTTGTTGGCGGAGTAATGGAATCAAAATTTAAAAGTTTATCTAGAACGGTATCTTTTCTCACACTGAGGCCTTGTAGGCGGAGTAATGGAATCAAAATTTAAAAGTTTATCTAGGACGGTATCTTTTCTAACACTGAGGCGTTGTAGGCGGAGTAATGGAATCAAAATTTAAAAGTTTATCTAGAACGGTATCTTTTCTAACACAGAGACGTTGTTGGCGGAGTAATGGAATCAAAATTTAAAAGTTTATCTAGAATGGTATCTTTTCTAACACAGAGACGTTGTTGGCGGAGTAATGGAATCAAAATTTAAAAGTTTATCTAGAACGGTATCTTTTCTAACACTGAGGCGTTGTAGGCGGAGTAATGGAAGTAGAGTTTAACATCTACATGAATTCTTTCAAAACAAGCAATTAAATCTCGGGTAGAATATACACATTTCATGTACTGGCTGAAAAAGTCTAAAAGTTAAACTAAAAAGGATTTGTTTATTCAATTATATTTGGAGAACGACTTCAATGATGTACAAGTATTATTTATAACGGTTGTCGAGAAGGTTCAAGCCAATAAGCACCTCTACAATAATAATACTATTGTTCGGCCTTCAAAAGTAGTATATTTTTATGATTCAATAAATACAGTTTTTTTTCTACAATATATCTGTTCGATTACTTTCTGGACATGACGGCGAAGGAACTTCTATACTACCGACAAAACCAATAATTAAAGTTATCCAGTACTTTGGCTCTAAGAAGCAATAAACTATCTTATATTAAATCTCATAATTCATGTCCTCAAAATTACGTGCTTCCAAAACAATATCATTGACGTCAGGGACCTGTTTACTTTCTGTTGATCAATGCCTACTTAAAGCAGTGACACACAGAATTTATTCTTTCTTTATCCAAAGACGTATTGGTCATGCAAAAACGTACTTATAACCGGTACATTTTTACAGTTTCTTTTTTCGCTATTTTTGCGGTAGAACTTTGAACGTGAAATTTCATCATATCAATACAATAGCATTAGTTACCTGGTTATCAGCTGGTTTATAGCGAGTTCTTTATTTCTTCGTATTAAACATAAAATCGACAGTATTAAAACTACAGTTTAATAAAAAAAAATTCCGACAAGACACGAGATAAAATTTTCTAGAAAAAATATGCAAACCTAAAAGGCAATTTAAACTTTTTATGTCCATGTTGCACTGAATGAGGAAACTGCAGGACATATGAAATACGGGGAAAAAAAATTGCACATGCTTTCAACAGGACACGCTTTTTGGAAGGATGTAATGAATGACAGCTGAAGTTTTAGGGTCGTAGGCCAACAGCTTTCTGCATTTTTTCAGCGTAAATGTGCTTGTTATGTTACTTATTGCCCTAAAAAACCGAGTGCTACTCGGAAATAACACGTTTCTCTGGTAAATTCCAGAAGTAAGTATACGTTATACACCGGTATGTTATTTAATTGGAGCCCCCATTCATATATCAACATCCTTAACATATTTCTAAAAAAAGTGCCTGTAACATTCCAGGAGACAGGTATCAACTTTTTATCGTTAGAATTTGTAAGTAAGAACATTTATAGACTTTTTGGCCATTCATTTCCTATCTATGCGAATATTTTGTGTTCAAATTCAAAAGGTGCACTACTTGATTTACTAAAGATAAAATAGATGGCAAATTACTTATATTATGGAACGGTTTATTATTTTCCTGTGAGTCTGAGACTTTCAGATATTTCTGTCGTCATTCAAAAACCACTTCCGTTTTGAAATAAATAAAGCAACACATTGTAAACATATAATATTAACCAGGAGCAGCCGACGCAGTACCTATGGGTAATCTATACTTAAATATATAACACACATTTATCCAGATTTTTACGGGCTTCTTCTATCCCTTTTCCTTGAATTTATAAGACAGCTGTTTCACTACTATGGTCCATTCTTGACTATAGAAATATGAGATCTTTTGACCTTAAAATCTCATCGAGCACGGGTCTTAAGTAAGGTCTTCTCAGTCATCTGAACATAAGCTTTTCTAAGTACGATATCAATAGGAATAAAAAGCTTATATGATAAATAAACTGCAACATGAATGGGAATAAACAACTGTTAAACCGATCATTAAAGTAGTAAAATGTTAAGTATATTAATAAATATTTTGTATGCCTTAAGCATTTGTAAGTAAACCTTCCATTCAAACTTCCTTATTTTTTTTATAAAGGAACATAAAGTATAAGTATTTCTACACATTTTAACTAATCGACATAATGCTGACAAATAGTTTGCCCACTAATCAAGAGGTCTCTAAGGAGTCTGAATCGCTCACCTGCTTAAATGTTTGCTTTTCAAGAGCAATAATTTTAACAAAGAGTTAACCATTAATTTTGACTCAAAGCAGACTTTGGCAGGACCTATCATAATGATCAGTTCATCAATTGAAATTTTCTTTTTATCTATTATAGTTTTCAAAATAATGGCTGAAAACTGCTAAAAACATCATTTTTGCCGTTAAGGGCAACAACCTTAACAAGGAGTCGTCCGACAACTATGATCTCCGGACACTTTCGTAGGCATTATCATATTTCAGCTATTGAACCTTTCCTTTTATCTATCATAGTTTTCAAGACATTGGCTGAAAACTGTAAAAACAAATACAATTTTTTCACCTTTCAAGGACAAGATCTCTAACTTTGACTCAATGAAGACTTTTGTAGGCCTTATAATGAGGATCATTTCGGAAATTGACAGAATTCGGCTAAACCTAACGGTTTTTGAGATGTATGCGACAAACATCTGTCTGACCCCTAAGTTCTTTTTTTAAGTAACGACGGCCGTGTTTTTCGACGTATCAAAACACCACACCAGTTCCCCGAAAAACACACTAAGAAACATTTGAACCAAGTTTGGTTCGTATTGATCTTGTTGTTTCAGAGGAGAAGATTTTTGAAAGAAATATCATTAAAAATAGGGAAAAAACGTCGAAAATGGCCAATAACTCCAACATGGCTTAACAGATCAAACGAAAACTAGAGATAGATTTCATCATACTGAGCATTTTCGCCCACATCAAAATGCCAAACTAGACGGTTTTGGAGATATATGCGAAAAAGTTATGTCTTGACACCTTGTTTTATTTTTAGTAAGGACGGCTATGTTTTTCGACGGATAAAAACAAAAACAAACAAAAACAAAAAAACAAAAAACATCAATTCCATGCAAAACGCACGAAGGAACATTCATACCAAGTTTGGTTCTGATTGGTCATTTCTCTAGTAAAGAATGGACCGTAATTTCAGAGGAGACGAATTTGAAAAATTGTTAACGACGACGACGGAATACGAGTGATGGCAACACATCACATGGCCTATGGCAAGGTGAGCTAAAAGAATGGAATAAATGGCTTGAGCGAACAATTTATTCATCTGGCAACCTACTCTTAAATAAATCAATAGATAGTTATTGAACCTTCGTACAAATTGACACACAGAGGTTCACAGTCAAATATAACAACTTCCAAAGCCATGGTTATTACATTTCACATATTGACATTCAAAGTACACACCTTTAATATGCTTCAGTGGTCCTATTGGCCAGGTTTCAAACATTGCATTGGGTTCCAAGGTTTTTTGATGATTCCAAAAATGATAAGCGATAAGAACATATCGATTCCAATTCATTCTTTCCAGCATTTGTGATGATTATCGGTCACTTTGGCAGCTTCCTATGCTATATGAATCATAAGTAAAAGAAGCACGTGTGGCAAATTCGGAGCTTGCTTCACGAACTGCAAAACTGTACATATTATTGTAATACTGGCTTGAAACTCCATTTGACAATTAACAACATACCTTTCTTGTCTTTCCCACGACTTCGTTCAGAAATTGAGATGATTTCAGTATGCAATCGTGCATTGATGGGTGTTCAATCATTTTTGACATACAACGGGCTAAACTATGTCAAATACTTTAAATTATAATTAAACCTGAACTTTTAAACAAAAAAAAATACTCAAGAATAAAACATGGTTCTTAGAATTTTCTATGTGAATGTGTAGAAAAGGCTTAAAAGTCATCGTTTGCAATAACAAAAAATCAACTTCTCTTTGAATTTTGCAATAATTAACTATCAACAAAATCTGGACGTCTGTTTTTTTCTATATTACATAACTGTAACGTGTTATTATTCATGCCTTAATATTACGGTCACCGTTCGGAAATTAACACCACCAAATTCCCGACAGTTTATCATCACTTTAATCAACAAGATTATTCAATCCTCTCCATGAAAAAATTTACCATCCTACGAACAGTCCCATTCCCAGTAAAAACTATCGTAGGGAAAGAGAGGAGTACTGGATACGCAGACTAGGTACTGCAATACCTTACGAATGCAATGACAACATCAAAAGTATAGGAAACCTTTCAAGCCAATATAACAATAGCATAAATGTGATGAATTTATTTGACAAAAATCCAAGACGGGAAAGGAGTCATGGCAATCGCCACTATACGTCACCTAAGTTACATGATGTCTCCATGGATGGTCTCCTTCCTTTCATACAAAAACCTCTTGGACTTCATCACATTAAAACCAAACTTAATTCTATACCTCTCACTGTACTACACTCCATTTACAAAACAAGTCGTGACACTCCTGTTTCTGACCCCACATCATCATTATACAGACTTGTTGCCATCATTTTGGATATAGGTTTCCACAGACTCTTTAAACCAGTTTGTGTGAAAAGTCAAGATGAAGAAAAACGATCATTTCTTCCACTACCGTTTTTCAACAAAGGTATAGATGCAATTAATTTGGCTAACATCCTCCATCACAAAAACGTTACCAACAAAATTCCCCCATATTTCAAAGACAAATCCATACCAATTATTTCATATTCCTATACTTCACCCATTGCATGCAAAATTTTCAATTATAAAAGGCTATTGCAGAACCTCGAGATTGAGGACTTCAAGACTAAACCACCTGGCTGTTCTTGCAAAACCTATCCATTCAAATATGGTCTTTCTAGTCACGTCGTTACGGGAGATTTAACCATAATCGGAAAAGAATCTCTGCGTAATATCCTTTCTAAAGGTCCCAAGTACCGTGAACCACGCTCCATAAATTGGTATTATAACTTTAAAGTTCTTATGGATGCCGTCGAGGACTATGCAAGAAAATGGATAAAACGAGAACAAGAAGACAATGATTCTCTGTCAGAGTGGTTAAAGGCCGTGAGGTCTTTAATTTTGAAACGAATGAAAGTTTTAATTAGGTCAATGAGTGCCAAGGCTACATCAGTTTTTAAAGACCCCGATGTAGCAAAAACATTATCTACTATACATGACATTACAGCAGAGAGAGTCAAGCCAACCGAAACACTCTTTGCAAAAATATAGTCAAAGAAGCCATTCATCTACAGTCTCAAAAAATACATCCATGTTTTAATACAGTTAAACAAATTGGTCAAGGACAGCAATGACCGGGTTATCGTAAACAGGGAGTAAAAGTGCAAGAGACTTGAAATCGCATCCCACGATATGGAACCACATACTGTATTTGTGTACCAAATATCTACTGGCTGTGATATACAGTTGCTGAGAAAAATGTAACCCAACAAAAATTATCGAGGGCACTACTATTTGAGGCGTCAATAGTTCGACCTTTCTTAATTCAACATTTTAAAACAGACAAATATAAGACATAGTTATAAAATGTTTTTATTTTCATATATAAACTTTACTTTCAAACCAATTTTGGAGTAATGTCAAACCAAAACCGTTCAGATTTAATTAAAACGGTTTGATCCATTTTTCCCTTTTAATGCTGATGAAGCACAGCTTACATTTGTATTGATTTTTTTCATTTTTTAACACAAATTTTAAAATTTCCCAAAAATCATTAAACACATGTCATTTATTTGGAATATTATACATGATGCCATATTTTGCCTAATCAAATCAATAATTACGTTTTTTTATAAGTTATCCTTGGTCTTAAAAGTTGGTTTCTTTTTTTTTTTGTGGGTCTGATATGCCTTTTTTTATCAAGGCAAGAGTCATAATCCAGTCAATTTGAACAAAAAGAACACTTTTAAATTCTGAAGAAAAAAATAACAACAACAACAAAAAAAACTTGAATTATCTCTTTTTTATTGATAATGTCCACTGCGAGTATCGAAGAAAAACAGTGGTTTAACAATACCAACAACGGTGGAAGTATTATATTGTCATTACACCCGATTGATTGGCACTCATTGATGACATATTTGTACAAATGACCGCTGTTGCAGTTCCATAAACGTTAAAAATAAATTGATTTTGGACTGTCTGGAATGCCAGAAGATACACTTTTATTTCTACACATTTCTTTAAATCAAATTAAACCGATTTAAAACAAACAAACACATGCAGGCTTATAATTTTGGTTCTTTCAAAATGTTAGAAAAAAAGTATGCTTAAACCAGACATTAGTAAAAATTCTGAAATACTGTCATAAATGTCCCTTATGCTTAAATAATTTTCATCCGGAAATTTTCATTAATATAGATTGAGAAGAGTGGAGCAAAAATGAGATATTTTAAGAAGAGCTGATACAATAGTACCTGGTTTACAGCAATAAAGTCATCACATTGGTTTTTTTCTACATAAGGGAAAATTTATAATATATATATATATATATACAATATACAGAGTCCTATTAAACATAGGGCATTAAGATAATAGTTAAAATGAAAGTTTCCGTGTATAAATAAGTTAGATAAGGCAGTGTACAAAATGTACTGCAAAAATCAAAAGGTTTAAAATATACTGAAGGCAACAAGAATATAAACCAAAAAGACACATTTCTATCTCCAATTGTTTTCGTGATATGAAGATATATGAACTTGTAGAGCTTTAACCAAGTTTCGTCCAAAAAACAAATTTCTGTTTAATCGTACCAAGTGAATTCCTAAAACTACAATCACCCTTTCAAATAGATATTACCTTCAAATATATCTAGATATCCACCTAAAAAGCCTTTTTTAATTTTAAAAAAATCAATTATTAGTTAACTTTTTTCTGATTATTTCTATAGCAGCTAACACATATTTTTTTTCATTTAGCACTTTATTCTAACAAAACCGACATTTTCTATGAAAAATCATTTAATGAAGCAGCTTCTATTAATTGTTTCTGAATTGATGACAACGATTAAAATATAAATTGTAAAACGTAGATAGGCGTTATATCTGGTTTCCGAAAAACATCATTAAACATAACATTTTTTTATTTAAAAAAAAAAACGTTACTCAATCAAAAAAAATGTGTAATTTTCCCCCAAAACATAGTAAAAAGGTGTGTAATTTTGCCCCCCAATACTCAGAAAAACATCGTGTAATTTATCACCGATACTCATCTCAAAAAGTGTGTCATTTATCTCTCAATACTCAATAAAACTATATGTTATTTATCCCCCGATCCTCGTATGGAAGGTGATATTTGCCCCCGATTCTTAATCAAAAGGTGTGAAATCTATCCCCATACTCAGTAAACAGATGTGTAATTTATCCTCAATACCCAGGTAAAAGGTTTGTAATTTAATCCTAAATACTCAGTAAAATAACGCGCAACTTAACCCCCGATACTCAGTTTATACGGAGTGTAATTTATCCCCTGATCCTTAATTTAAATGTGTATCATTTATTTCCACGTGCTCAGTAAACAGTGTGCAACTTAATCCTCATTATAAAGGTAATGAGTAATCTAATCCCTGATACTCAATTTAAAACAAGTGTAATTTACTACTGATAACCAATTAAAATTCATTCCCCGGTACATAGTAAAGAGTTGTATAATTTAACCCTTGACACTAATCCAAAGAGTAATCAAGGGAACCAAAATTCTAGCGGAAATCGAAAGAATATAATCCAGGGACAAAGTTCAGACATGGAAAACTGACAAACACAACAAAAACATAAAGTAACTAAAATGATAGATACAATCTAACAAAAGTAAATGAGCAAATCAGACTCCACTATGGGAGCTGTGTAAGAAATCCCCCAATACTCAGTGTAAAAGATGTGGATTTATCCCTCGATACTCAATTTAAAAGGACTGTAATTTATACCCCGATACCTAGTTAAAAGGTGTGTAATTATCTCTCATACCCTGTAAACAGGTATGTAATTTATCTCCAGATACTCAGTTAATAGGTGTGTAATTTATCCCCGATACCCAGCAAAAAAAAAGGTCTAATTCATCCCACGATACTCTGTAAATTTATACCCCGAATCAGTTACATGGTGTTCAATTTTTCCCGATACCCGGTAAAAAGGTGTGTAATATATCCAACGATATTTAGTAAAAAGGTGTGTAATATAATCCCCGATACTCAATAAAAATGCGGTGCAATTTAACCGCCGATACTAAGTAAAGGGAATTCAACTTCTCAAATTTACCATCTTGATGGTTTTAATACGACAGTCAGTTCAAGGAATTGTAAAATATTTAAATTCAGCTTGAAAAAATAGTAAATTATTGTCGACAAAACATTCGATTTTTAAATAAAATTAAGTTCTCCTTCAGTATATATAGTATTTACACATTATCGTTTTAAAAGCAAATCAAAACAACAATTAGTTTGACTTTTATTTCAACAAAAATAATAATAAGTGACTGATTTTTTTTCCATTCTTAAATCACTAATTCAGTTTTTTTTTTAAAATCTGGTACTTAGCTTCTCTTAGTTGTGATTGGATACTGTTAATGAGCATCCCACTTCAAAACATGAAGTACGATCAATGATACAGCTGTCTTAAAAGACTCAGTGGTCGACGACGCACCGTTGTATATAGGATAAACTTTAAATGACAAAACAAGGTAAGTTGTAAAACAAATATTTAGTGCAATTAACTTTAAAACCAATGGAGACGTAATAGAGCTCTCCAAACTGAAGTGAGATTAAATGAAGTCAAGTTATCTTACTAATTTTCTCTTATGTGTTATACAATATGTTTATATTGAATACTTAAACTTTTCCCTGTGCTGTAAAAACAGTGGTGTTTATGTGTTACGTTTAATCAGCATAACTGACATACTTTTCAAAGAGGGTACCCTTACAAATTATAATAAACAAATGAAGTAACAATCTACAAGTGGTTTTAGAGGAGAGGATTGTTATTTAAAGAATAAGAAAAAGATGCTCCCGCAATCGGCATTGAAGCATGCGATTTACAATTTCAAGAAACAAAAACGGTGTAATCATGTACCATTTCTACACATATTATTCCATTTTTCGAAATTAATTTAAGTTTTGTGATTGCCAGATTAATATTCGTGTTATTACGTTTTAGTGGAATAAAATTCAAGAGTGAAACCACCGAATAAACTGCACTTCATTGTGAATTATCGATATGAATTACAGAAATCATTCGATAAATAACCGCTATGTATATATGGTAATACTGTACAATGTCCTAATTCAAATAAAGGACATAGATTAGAAATGACGGAATATCTGCAAGCGTGATGTAAACCTAAGAAATATATAATTTGATAAGTTCAGCAATCACTCGTTTTGGGAATCAAAATCCAATGGTCCTGTACAACTTCTTAGCATGTACAAACATCTACGAAATTTCAAAACTGTACCACAGTTGTTAAAAAACTGTATGCGACAGCCGAATTTGGCCCAAATGGAATATTGAAAATGTTAAAATCACTGATTAAGGCAATATTATGAAAAAAAATAAAATACATTGGCCCTGCACATCCATGTTATTAGAGTAACAAACAAACTGCCAACTATAACAAAAACCCAAACATCGGAGGAGATGGTCAAGAAATCTAGCAGCCCTCATTACCTTATTGTTTAGGAAACTGCAATATCTTTATCTATATGACAACACACTTGCCAAATTTATCACAGTATCATTTATGAAAAATAGTGGTCATTTACTAATGATGAAATCGTTTAAAGAAAATCATTTTGAATATTTTCTTTTTAGAATTGCAAATATATATACTGTTAATGCCACATATTCACTGTTTTTTTTTGTTTGTTTGTGTGTGTGTGTGTGTTAACGTCAGACACATTTTAGAATTGATTGTACTTAAATTATAATGTCTCTATTAAAAAATAGTTTTGAAAAAAATTACTCAAACACGAGAGTTCATCCAAGTGGTCTCAGACGCGTTCACCCCGGTAGTTCAAGACACGTTCGAATGCAATTTCAAATTTTCGATACAGTTTTTTTCGAACGCCAATAAGTCAGCTGTATTTGGCCAATCAGGGAACATAATTGCGATCAGATTATTTGTGTTTCCATAGAAGAGCGCCCTTACGGTCAAAGGGTAAAAAGCGAAACTATACCTACTGTGTCGGAAAAGCAATAAATCTTGATGAAATGTGACAAAAGACAATATGGTGTCTCTAATCTATTCTTATTAGTTTTATGGCATAGAATCTAATACAATTTCTACCAGAGTGCTTTCATTATGTTTGGACAAGCATGCGTGACCTTATCATGCAATGGAAAGCTTAACAAATTACCCTTGTAAGGTAACCTTTTCAATAACTGATGAACATTTTAAGAATGTGGTGAAACCATACGAAACAATCAGGTTAATTGGGTTAACAGCGACAATAGATTTTATAACTGCAACATATCTTAGCGCAAAGTATAAAAAATAATCAGCCCAAGTCAATATGCTCTAATGATGTCGGGAACACAATGACTTGGCGAATCACAAGTATCTTCACCAAACCAGAATATACGTCATGACTCTCTAGGCAATTATATCACAAAACTAAAGGGTATTAATTTGGTATCACCGTGCACAATTTGCTTACATGAAGTAATGGATGCATTAAATTACAAGGATCAATTATCGAGAATATGTGTTCTTAATACAGAAACGAATTTCAATTTATGTCTCCTTCATTACTACTTTATCTAATACTACAAAACATTTCATGTCTCTGCCTTTTTTTTTGAGTTTCTTTAATTATATAACATCATTATGACATTGTGCAACATATTGCCAATTAATGCATTTAGTCAAATACACATCATTTATTTTGACGAAAAAGGGAGAATGGAGGAGGCTTAATTGTTATCATGCTGGTATAAGAAAAATGAAAAAAACAATACTACACACTTTCAAAAGTCATGATCCAAGAATAATAATGTATTCAAATACAAATTATGATGTAATTAAATGAAAATATTCAAATTGGTGCATTAGCTATAAATGGCAGTTAAATATTATGATCTATACACCGTCTTACTACACTTTTTCATTAAGTATTTAATACGTACGATTATTTTCGAATTTGATTTAATAAATATCTTTGTATATTTTTTTAATCACAAAAAATTAAATTCATTAAATATTTTGTTACTTTAATTTGTCTAACTGGCATTTTAGGACGCACTTTCAGGTTTTTTAAATATTACTTTATATGGATTCTATAATCCAAATATTTCCTAAACATCTCAATCTTATTTAAATATATTTCCGTGAACCGTATATTATCGAATTAGCTAATACTTTGAAAAATTTATATCAAGCAAAGTCTGATATCGGGAACAAAAGTGTATACTTTGTAATACTTGTACCAAGCAAGGTCTACATATGTAAAACTTGTATCGAGCAAGGTCTTACATAGGTTTAACCTGTAACTAGCGAGGTCTGACATATAAGACAATTTCCTGAATCTGTTTTACTTTAATCAAGATGATCTTTTTGTAGAATAATATTTGTAACAAAATTCAGAATTACAAATCATAACACGTGAAACGTAAAATAATTGATAGCATTAGTTGTTACATACTGTGCTTCTATTCCGTACATGGCATTTTAACACTTTTCTGACAAAGGAATGACCCTTTTGAAACATCCTAGATTGTCGTTTTATGTAACAATATCTATATTCATGAACATTTGAGGTACGAAGAATACCTCAACATTGCAAACCAGACTAAGAGATTCAGTCTGCAGTGAAAAGAAATCAAACTCTTTAGACCGTGTATACTTAAATCTGTCATTGCTAACGAAGTAAAATGTGCGTGACTGCAATAAAATACTAAATAGACACATAAAATAATCTTTTGACATTACTGCTATTTTTCCCAAAGGTCTAAAACGGATGCATTATTATCCGTCACTTTTTCACCTTCCTAATAATGGACATTAATTCACTTCTTTTTTTTTCACCTTAAGAGAGCCATAAAAAGGTCTTACATAACACGCATTTATCTCTCGAACGTCATTCGACATTTTGAAATAGGCTTAAAAGTCCCACTTTCAACTGTTCATTACTATCTTTTAAAATATTTTCTCAGAGAAAGGATCAATGTTTACTACCTTAGTCTAGATGGGTTACTTCACAACTACTTGTCATATTTACATTTTCTATCATTAAATCAAGATTTTCTTTACAACCCTCAAAATGTCTAACCATTCTGGTCACCGGACGAATTCACATCGGGTTGGTGTGGATTGGAGCATGTCAAACATAATTTTTTTTCCAAAGTACTGCTATTCAAACAAAACATGTCGCAAAAAAACGGAGAGAAAAAGCTTTCTATGTAAAATGGTAATTTACCATTAATGAGCAATTTCCCTCGAGACAGGAAGTTAATCTTTTATCTGAAGACCTTTTCTTTCCGTCGGTGAATAGTGGACATTAATTCAGAAATACGTTTCCTTTTTTACTTGTAAGTCGTAATTAGAAGTATGTCGTGTAAGTAATAGATTTTTGGGGATCTTTATAACTTTAAATGTAAGAAATTATTCAAGCATATGGACACTGAACAACACCGATTCCGTGATTCTGTTTAGAGAAGACACCGTTCAAAAAACATTTATTTCTTAACGGTCCTTAAGTGTCAACAGATGATCTATAAACAGAACGTGTTAATAGTAATTTTATATCATCTTCTTAAATTAAACGAAAAAAAGAATTCACACTCAAAGACCAACTAGTTTTTTTTTCAATTTAAAACATAACAACTATAATAAAAGAGATCATACGACTTAGTACAACGGCGTGCTACCAGGAACATGGTGTCTGTTCAGATTAAGGTCTTAACTTGTTTCGTCTACTTTTGACATAAATTGATGGAACGCCTAAACAACATCTTAACAAGCTATTGTATATTGTATCAACTCCATGCCATGTCTGGTCGTGCTGAAAAGTAATTGAATTGGATATGTAATTCGAAAACTCTCTGAATACATATTGACAGGAAGGAATTGGAAGCGCTACAAAATGTCATCGCAGTCATTACCCTTCTTCTTGTTTGACAGTTTCATTGTAGCCAAAGCTGTTAAATCCCCATTCTAGTCAAATACATTCTCATCTTATTAACTTTTAAGTAAAACAGATTCCCATAAAAGCAAACCAACAGTCCAGTTCAGAAAAACATAACATTAATTTCAGAACAAATCAAATGAAATCGGCCGACTCTAGCCTTACATTTCATTCAATAAAAATAATTATTCCATAGGTTTACATGAACTCCAACTAAAGACTGATTTTCTGTTGTCAGTATTTCTAATGGTTTTCGCCGATCACTGTGGAGATTATGGCACAACTTGTATGAACGTCTGTGTTACATGGAAATTGATGTAAGAGTCGGAAACAGAAGGTATATGAACAAAGTTAGCGAAATTATAAAATCGTGGCAAAAGTCTTGAGGAATAATCAAAAAGGAACGTCCGTATAACAAATGGCAATATCAAGGAAAAAACAAATGGTTGGAAGCCACAGCAGTGGTCTTTGGTCACGAAACGATATAACACACCATCAAATGCTAAAGTACTACGTAATAACATGCAAGTCAGAAATGTCGAGTTTTACAAGACCCATCATCTTTTGCTGCTGACTACAACTAACAAGACCTCATGCGCATTTTCAAAAGTAGTACTAAAATACTAATTTTGGTTTCTGACGTTAAGACAAAATTTGAATACTGACTAACATAAAATGTGCATAATTCTTAATTATCAAGCATCACAATTATCGCCTGATTGTATATTATGAAGTCAACCCAATGGCATAACAAACATGTCACTAGAATTACAAAGAATTACTATCATTTTTCATTCAACAATAATTTCCAAAACTGCGACTTTTTTAACAGTAAATCCTTTCTGGAAAGAAAATGCTACAAATGAGTGACAGAATTATTATTCTAAAAGAATAGACAATAACAAGAGGATCCCAGGAGCCTGAATCGCTCACCTGGTTAAATTTTTGCCTTTTAAGGGCAATAACTCTAACTCCATTGGATTCATTGGACACATTTGTAAGCCTTATAACAAAGATCATTTCAGCAATTAAAACCTATTGACTAAACCTAACAGAGTTGGAGATGTATGCACAAATCTGCTGACTGACCCCATTGTTCTATTTTAAGAAACGACAGCCATGTTATTCAGCGATAAAAAATCTGTCATTTCGGTCATTTTGTTAAGGATACCCTATAAAACAAAAATGTCAACTTTCATTGAATTCTGTAGAGCAGTTTCTGAGGAGATAATTTTTAAAATAATAACATTAAAAACAGCAAAAAACGTCCAAAAAGGAAAATAACTCCAACATGGGTCGACAAATTTTCACCAATGCTGAATAATTTTACCCCATGTCAGATTTTGGTTAAACCTAACCGTTTTGGAGATATATGCAAAAATCTGTTGTCTGACCCCAATGTTCAATTTTTAGTAACAGCTGACATGCTTAATACCATATCAAAAATCCAAACGGTCATTTTATTAAGGATGTCCTTCAAAACAAAAATACCAACTTTCATTTAATTCTGTAAAGTACTTTCTGAGGAGAAGATTTTTTAAAAATAATAACATTAAAAACAGCAAAAAAAACGTCCAAAAAGAGCAATAACTCCAATATGGGTCGACAAATTTTCACCAAAATTTGACCATAGATAGATCTCCTCGAGCTAATTAATTTTACCCGATGGCTAAACCTAAAGGTTTTGGAGATAAATGCGAAAAAAACTACTGTCTGACCCCTATGTTCTATTTTTTAGTAACGGCGGCCATATCTTTTATTGAATCAAAAATCCTCACATCAGTTCTATGTAAGGTACCCCAAGAAACATTCATACTAAGTTTGCTTCCAATTGGGCAGGTGGTGTCGGAGGAGAAGATTTTTGAAATATTATTCAAAATAGCAAAAAAAACGTCGAAAAAGGGCAATACCTCCAACATGACTTAACATATCAAAATGAAAATTTGACCACAGATAGATCTCATCATGCTGAAAACTTTTACCCCATGTCAGAATCTGGCTAAACCTAACAGTTTAGGAGATATATGCGAAAAACTACTGTCTGACCCCCATGTTCTATTTTTAGTAACGGCACCATGTTTTTCGACAGATCAAAACAGATAAAAACTCCCCAAACCAGTTCTATGCAGGATATCCTAAGGAACATTCATACCAAATTTGGTTCCAATTGGTGAAGTACTGTCAGAGAATAAAATTTTTGAAAGAAATAAAAAATAGCAAAAAGTGTTGAAAAACTCCAACATGGCTTAATAGATTACAATGAAAATTTGCCCACATATAGATTTCATCATGCTGAACACTTTTACCTTGGCAGCCATGTTTTTTTGACGGATCGACAATCTAAACACAACTTTTGTGCAAGATATCCGAAGGAACATCTGTGCAAAGTTTCATATAATTCCTCTCAGTAGTTTCAGAGGAGAAGATTTTTGAAAAATGATCACAGACGACGACGACGGACGCCAAGTGACACCAAGAAGGCCGAAGGCCATGTGAGCTAAAATGAACTACATCCAAATATAATTAAATAGTATCCAACTATCTTATTGCAATGTTCTTGAATATTATATATAAAAAGAAGTAGTACTATCTGAAGTGCGAACTGACAAATACAGAGGGCCAAATTTGTGGAGTTTTTTTTTAACTCAACTTAAACTATAGGAAGTACTGACATAGTACTGACTTCAATTTGGGGAGATGAAAAAGAATTTCAGACGATATACTACAACCCGGATTACAATTCCAGAAACAACATGAAAAGGGTTCAACAAAACGCACGTAGATAAGTATTTTTAGGCGGATAAGCTACAGTGGCTTTAGGGATTTTTGTTATTTTTGTGCCACAACATGCATGCCATACGGCTTTAAGACTGGTGTGGTCATAAAAAGTAGGACTTAATGCTTCGAAATAAAAAAGGAAATCATTTGAACCATGATGAAGTAATGATTTTTTGCCATTCTGTTCATACTTAAATAGTTACTCACAGGTTCCTTTTTTTATTTTGTAATAGACATCCCAATTTTGCAAAACGAATTTTCTCTAGATATAAAAAAAATTTGAATATAATATCTTTAAGAAGTTTACAGGAAAATACTCAATTTATCAAACAACTTATTTGAAGAATAACCACCAACACTATCTCAGTGACATGTAAATCGATAATTATGAACTTCAAACGTCTTTCGCACCTATAGTCGCAGCACACGGAGCTGTAATGGACAAATTCCTAATTTGCTAATATATTTCCTGCATAAACACCTACACAACCGTATTCACATTCAATCAAGAACTATACATCATTGACACAGACAAACTTAAAGGAAATATCACTTCTGTCTAATTTAATATTTCTTGACCATGTAATTCAATCAGTTACTACAACGTAAGAAATCTGTGTAAAAATTAAGAAAAATCACAACAGCTATTAGAAATAAACACTTTGGAGTGTCCTTATCTATGGAGTTAAACTACACTTCCCACTAATGGCTTTAATATCATTTGAGGTAGAATACTAAAATTAGTTTTATTATTTATAAGGCGCTATAAAATTTGGTTAGAACAAACTTCATCGGTTATTTGTTCGAGTTTAAATCCTGCCTTTGACAAGTTCTTTCTCCATCAACCGGTCTGTTCGACATCATACTGTTTCTATAGAACAGAGAAATTTAATTACAACCCACGTTTGACTTGAGGGAGTCCTTAAATTCATTCTGTTGTTTCCTTACCGTTTTAGGACTATAAACGGATTAGAATAGGGCATGACGCCAAATACCACTTTTCATCAGTTAAGAATTTAACTTCTTTGAACGTCAAATGACATCTGTTGGTTTATTTCTGGTCTGGATAACCAAAAATTCGAATCACAGTCATGTACCCTTGTTGAGTACACTAGTATGGTTGTAAAAGAAATTTTAAAAATCACAAATAAAGTTGAACACGTTGTGAAACAGTAAAACCCCGCAAAAAGTTCATCAGTCCGGTACTATTGTCATTATCTGTAAAATTAACACACAATGTCCGCCTTGTACATTATGTACATAATGCATCATTTAGGACCTCTCGTTTGCGTTTTATTTTTATACATACTTTTTGTCTTATTTGGTGTTTGTTGGAAGAGTAATCAAGGGAACCAAGGTCATAGCGGTAATCAAAAGAATGTAATCCAGGGACAAAGATCAGACATGGAAAACAGACATACACAACAAAGAACATAAAGTAACTAAAATCATACATACAAAGTAACAAAAACTAGGAGCATGGACCAGGTGCACCGGTAGGGTAAGCGTCCTCTGCTTTTCTAGAAGCACCTGCCGAGTTGCTCATAAAAAGTCAAGTCTGGGGTAGACAAAAGATGAAAGGAAAACTATTACCTGTTGAAAAAATCAGTTTTCATGGTGCAGATGGAAATTTATAATATCTTCCTGATTCATACGGTATGGTTCTTTATCAAACAAATTTGGTTATTCTCTCGTTTTATCACCTTTTTGTACATACGTAGAAGCTTTCTGAGACAACCCTGATAATGTAGTTCTCATAATCTAATTAAAAATAAATAATATCAAAATATTGTAATTTGTCACTAATAAAACGTGAATGTGGTTACAATTCGGTCATGTGAGGTCTTGAGCCAAATAAATGGCTAAATACATTCACATAGTGCTTAAATACTTAACAAGCAAACTGTCAATCGCTGATTCAAGTTATCATTCGAAATTCATTGAATTTCTGCTTCTCTTTAGATATAAATGGAAACAGTATTCAAAATGAAAACGAAAATGTGTTCAATACAATGCCGCAAAGGGAGTCATTATTGAGAAGGGATAAATAGAAATGAAGGCATCACATAAAACATTACTGCCATAATAAATTTCCACAGTCAAAGATGATGAAATGGTAATCTCATATACCGTAGGTGTAATTACCGATTTTAGAATGTAATCAATTTCTTCTTGAAAAGCTTTAGAAAAATCAAAACCACAATAAATGCAAATGATGTACTCTTGTATGCTGTTGTTGATGGTTTAGGTATGCAATGACGGAAGAATACAAAGTGATAATCGCCAATTCCAAGAGGAAGGGAAAATCAAGTCAATAGGCATGTTCATGTCAGAGGTAATTATCAATTACCTAACATGATGTCCTGACATTTCCTCAATTCTTGCTACCGACTATTGTTCTATCGTGAAGAGCGAGAACAATGCAAATTTGAATTCGTGAAAATGTTTCCATTATTGCAATAGGAAACTCATCGTCATCCGAGGGTTTGTTGCATGAGAAAAGGTTACTTTGAATAATAAAAACTTTTTCCCCTCCCATCTCCAGAACAGTACGTAGAAACGGTTATATCAAAAACATTGAATTTATTTACCGACAATAAAACGCAGATATACAGAAAATGCCCATAAAACAACCTTGGCTGAACATTTACGATTTAAAATATAACCAAGAATACGCTAAGCATTCAAAACGACGTAGAACTCACCAAAAAATAGCAAACTTCATCGGCACTGATATATATTTAACATAACTGCCTTGAATTATCAATCACTTGACTATATCTATGGCAACACCGCCTGCATTAAGTCTTATCTTCCCTGTATCAATTTGATCCGATGGAGCAGCGAATATATATATATATATATATATATATATATATATATATACAACGTCTCAGAATGTGACGACTCTATTCGCTACACTGCTCCATCGGATCAAATTGATACAGGGAAGATAAGACTTAGTGCAGGCGGTGTTGCCATAGATGTCACAGCGGTACGAGTTCGAGTCCCGCGAAGGGAACGACCAAAATTTGCTTCGCAAATTTGACAGTTCTAACATCGTTGGGAATTTTTCAGACCCTTCTATAAGTTTACGTTATCTTCCCTGTATCAATTTGATCCGATGGAGCAGTGTAGCGAATGCAGTCGTCACATTCTGAGACGTTGTATAATATTGATTTGTTGTGACATGCATCATTAATTTGATCCTCTATCCTACATAATAACACCTAGATGAACTGTCCCGTACTACCATACATCGTGTACTAAGTTACAGCCCTAGATTAATCCTACGAGGAGGAATGACCCGGCCAGCGAAAGCTATATTTTTATATAGCCTAGCTGGCCGAGTGGTCTAGGGCACTGGACTTAGTGCAGGCGGTGTTGCCATAGATATCACAGCGATACGAGTTCGAGTCCCGCGGAGGGAACGACCAAAAATTTGCTTCGCAAATTTGACAGTTCTAACATCGTTGGGAATTTTTCAGACCCTTATATATAGATATATATATATATATATATATATATATATAAGTTTGGAGCAAAACATAGCCTCAACAAAACTAATCATACAATATAAATACAGTTAACCTTCGAATTATTTTCTTTCTCTTTCCAGTGTGGAGATTTGTTCAAACGATACCTCTTACCATATACTTGGCTGAAGTGAGTTATAACAAGACTGAAGAAGACTGTGTTCCAACGAGTACACACTTTGATATAAAGGGTATTGCTCGTTCACATATTTGATAGTATTTGAATCTTTTCTTGTCGTGTTTAGTGGTAGAAATCCATTGATATCGACCAGTAACTTTCCAGTTCAGGGGATCAGACAATCATTTCGTAATTAGTGTACAACTGGTATTTTCTACAGATTACGATAGAGAAGTGTAAAGACAAGGTTATTTAATTTTAGAATGCTGAAGCAGTAAACTTTGGAGAAACTAATGACATTACTGTCTGAACCCACAAATCACTTTTTTATATCAGACGCCAAGAGAGAATAGCAGAACAAACATTCAACTCGAATAATAGACAAGATCATCAGAAATTGATATCATAGGTCAAGCGAGTTTTATTAATAATATAATTCCACAGATATAGCATAATAATTGATTTCTACAAACATGGAGTATTTTCTGAACTGCACTGTCCTGTTACCAAACATTACCAATGGTTCCCTATACTATTACAATATGACATACGAGTTCAAAAAACTGGCTGAAATACAACAACTACTGTATGGAATTATTGTTCCATTGGTTTGTGTGTTTGGATTCGTTGGAAATATATTGAACGTCATTGTTTTTACACAGAAAAAGGGAAGTAAGGTACTTGATGAGGTTGAATACTGTACTACAATCTGCCTAGTTGCATTGGCTGTATCTGACATGATGTTTTGTCTGACTACCTTCCCAAATGCTTTTATCTTACGAAACAGACAAACGGAAGTGTTTCATAAGTCTGAGTTCATGCTCTACTATCTAGTTTACAGTACAGCCATTATCAGTACGTTTATAATGAGCAGTACCCTGATGACAGTATTAACCGCTGTTATGAGGTATCTAGCTATTTGTCACCCTTTTCGATCGCGTCAGTTTATAACCATCAGAAGCACCACAGCTGCCATTGTCATAGCATACGCTCTGTCGTTTATTTTCAATATACCATACATGTGGCGATACGAAATAAATCAATATTGTTTAGAAATAGATGACTTCAAAACTATTGACGACGCCGAACTCCATACCAATACAACTTTTGTATATGCCTATAAAGTACTCTGGGCTATATTCGGGAATTTTATCCCGCTTATTATTCTGCTTTACTGCAACATTCGACTTATACGAGCCCTTCATATCAGTAAACAGCTGCGACTACTTCACAGCAGGGATGACACAAGTTGTTTGTCTGCTCATCGAAGGATCAATATAACTCTCATCACGATTATAATCCTGTTTTTCATCTTGGTTGCACCATCGGAAATAATGAAGTTTATATTTTACATCATGAAAGAAAACAGTATGGATAAATTTACATATAATGTTGTATCAGACATTACTAACACTCTACAGACAATCAACTTCTCTGTAAACTTCATTCTTTACTATGTAATAATAGCGCCATTCCGAAAAACCCTGAACGAATTTGTTTGTGCGTTCACCCGACCTAAACGCAATACTATACCACGAGACAGGTCATCGAACAGTGGGAAACAAACCGTCGTTTTGTTATCAATAAAGGACCCGAACAGATTATGATGAGTACTGATGAGTGATCAGATATTTATCAATCGAATGAAGAGTGCATACTGGTGAATAAGTATATTTAGGTGACTTGTATTTATGATTAAACTGATACATAAAATTGAGACAAAGTTGTAAAGTTAATTAAATCTCAACATTTGAGAAGATTGATGATAACTTGATGTTAAGATATGTTTGACCTGACAATTAAGTGACTAGACTTGGATTACTTTGTAATAAAAGATCAATTTATTTAGTCTCATAAAAGAGTCTTCCAATTTCAAATACAACTTAGCAAATTGAACAAAATATGAAATCAAAAGAAACCAACAAAAATCGAAAAATAAGACTTAAACGAAACAAAAACCAATAAGCAGGAATGCTCAGCATTTTCTCTCCTAGATTAAACCATATAGTTTCAATGTAACGTTGTACAAAGCGACTTACTGGACATTAGTATGTCCGTTCTATAATATATTCTTATTCTAATATATTGCTGCTGATAACTGATTTTGCTATAAAATGGCATCTGTCCCACAAAACGACAGAAAACAAAACAATCAACCAACCAGTCAGCAAGTTATATTGAGAACATAAAAAGTTTTAACTAAATTATATCAAAAAAAAAGAAATTATTGATAATCATCATTTTGTATTACGTAGAGGCTATAATTCAGAGACAAAATTACCGGTCTAAATAAATATTACAAAGTTCCGTATCCTGAACACGTTTTTGAAGGAATAACCTCCCACCGACTAAAGACAAAATCTATAAGTTCCTTATCGTTAGCGAATGTAAACATCTATTAAAATTCACCATCAGTGATACTTTTGTTAGATACAATCTGGATATTTCCCTCAAGGTATTCAAGGTATTTCTTTAAGAATCTCAACAAGGTTTTATGTATTGTAGAAAACGATCCAGGTATTCTTGCGGCTACTGTTTTCGGCATTTCTTGAGAACTTAGTTATTCAACTCTTGTGAACGAAGAAACCTTGACATTTTCACCGTTTAGGAGTTTTGTTTCATTGAACACATTGCACTGAATCGGCTTCCTAAAGTTATCTAACCACTTCACGAGTAAACTTACACTATAGTTATAAAATAAGACATATTATAGTAATAAACTAAGACATTCATGCACGTTTTCTTCCATTGTTTGCAACACCAAGTTTCGTATCATTTGAAAGGCATCTTCATTGTGAAAAATGAACCTCAACATCATTATAAAAAGTGTTTTATTTATTTTTTTAACTGAACGACTTGTAAAGAAATGAATAATTTGGACTAAACATCGAGACATAACAAAATCCAGAAGAAAAAAACCTGCTCAATACTATTTAGATCAGACGTTTGTTTTTAATATTCCCAATGTTTAAAACTGTTCGGATGGTTGCCTCCCCCTTTCCTTGTCCTTTCTGTTTGCAATATTAAGCAACTAGTAAAATACTTTATAGTTTCTTGTGTAAAGATCAATATGAGATAGTTTTTTCCAAATATACCGTTACGGTTGTTGTCCGACTAACAACATACAATGTACAATAGTGGAAACAAACAAGAGGCTTCCAGGAGCCTGAATCGCTCACCTTATTAAATTTTGTCTTTAAATGGCAACAAATTTAACAAGAAGTTGTCTAACAATTCTGACTCAAGAAAACTTATCATAAGGACCATTACATAGCTTAACAAATTAAAATGAAAATTTGACCACAATTAGATCTCATCATGCTGAACACTTTTACCCTATGTCAGAATTCGCCTAAACCTAACGATTTCGGAGATGTATTTGAAAAATTGCAGTCTGATCCCGTCTTCTACTTTTAGTAACGGCGGCTATGTTTATTGAGGAATCAAAAATCTAAACATTACTTTTGTGTAAGATATCTTAAGGAACACCTGTGCAAAGTTTCATTCCTCTCAGTAGTTTTAGAGAAGATTTTTTGAAAAATTGTTAACGGACGACGACGACGGACGCAAAGTGATGGCAATAGCTCACATGGACTTCGGTCAGGTGAGCTAAAATTAATTTCCAATATTACTTTACGAAATAAAACGAGAACGGATACGATGAATATGTCAGAGAGACAACAACCCTATCTGGGTGAAAAAAATATCAGCTCAAGGCCATCCAAGCGTCTTCAATAAACGATCAGGAACATGAAGTACAATTCCTATAAAACTGCATTACTAAGGAGGAATACGTTTCTAGAAACAAACTCTCTAAAATATAATTGTTCAATTCTAACAGAGAAATCATAGGTAAAAACATTTTTATTCATGAGTAGTTGCCGTAACTATGCAGACTTCTTGTACCGCGCTAGACTTATTACAATTTGGCTTCTGGAACAAGGTAATGTTGCTACAAGGTTAAAGTCATCACTACAGAATCGTTACAGTAAATCCATCTGCACCTTGAGAAAGGTTCAACATTTCTTACTTCTCCTTTCCTCTTTCGTCCACCCTGGGTTTTACTTTCATGAGCAACACGGCAGGAGTTTCTAGAAAAGTACTGGATACTTATCCCATCGGTGCACCTGGTCCATGCATCCATTTTTTAGTATAGTCCGAATTGTTCATTCACTTTTGTTACTTTGTACATTTTTGGTTATTTTATATCCTTCGTTGTGTACCTTTTTCCATGTGCGATCTTTATCCCGGGATTACATTCTTTTGATTTCCGCTAGAATCTTGGTTTTTTTTTATAACCTTTTTTCTAGTTATTATTATTATCATTATGAATCAGTATATATCAAATCACTCCCCAGAAGAGTTTCAAAACTTAAGATTACCAAAATATACAGTTTCAAAGGTGTGTGGTCAGCAGTGATGCCAAAATAACCATCATAAAACCGATCTTCGTGTTCCCAAGCCAATGACCGGGCTTCCGATTTTAAATCGGCCAGTTAATTTGTTTTCCTAAATAGGCAGAATCTTTCTTTAAGCGATGATATTCTTGAACACCACATAAGGAATTTACTAATTTCCTGTGGGGTTTCAGGTTGGATTTGTTGCGAAAAGGTATATTAATGTCGATTTTTTTTTTAAATTGCGCGTCTAACTGGGTTGCGGTCAAGACAACACTTCCCAGTTGATAGTATTATATGGGTCATTATTTCCTACACTTTTTTAACTTCTTGTAATTATTTAACAAAAATCATATTTTTTTTCATATAAAGGCTTCAAAAATTGTCGATTCTACTTCTCTTAATTAGCAGTCTTTATTAAATTCAGACAGAAGGTGATTCATGCATGTCAAAAACCCACATAACTCAGTTTCATTTCAGGAACAGTTACTGATCACATAACCAGTCTTAGTTTTCTATTTGGTTGTTGCTCTTTTAATACAAAACTTATATTGATTGTACATGAAATTGACATTTTCCAAGAGTTACCATTCTTGATTTGGTTCGATTTGGTTGTTTTAAGTGCGAGATAAATGTATGATTTTCTAAAAAGTGCAGATCTGAATATAGATATGATTATCGTTATGTGAATGTAAAAAATATGTAGAAATATAGTAAATATTGAAAATAGAAATTCCGAATGTTTAATGCCAGGAAAACCTGACCTTACCTGACAACCGTTTGAAAGAGTAATTAAGGAAACAAAGGTTCTACGGTAATCAAAAGAATGTAATCCAGGGACAGACCAGACATGGAAAACAGACAAAAACAACAAAGAACAAAGAGTAACTAAAATCATACATACAAAGTAACTAAAGCAAATGAGCAACTCGGACTCCACTAAAAATTGGGAGCATGGACCAGGTGCGCAGGTAGGGGTAAGCGTCCTCTGCTTTTCTAGAAACAACCGCCGAGTTGCTCATAAAAAGTCAAGTACGGGGTAGACAAACGAGGAAAGGAAAACTATGACACATTGAACAAATCAGTTTTCATGGCGCATATGGATACACCGTAACGATCCACGAGTTCATGATGACGGCCATAAAATTTTTGTAGTGATGATTTCAATCTTGTAGCAACATAACGTATGATTGAAAACAACGCATACCCCAAAAACCTCAATATTAAGGAGCGTCTAGAAAAAAAAGTATGGTATGAAAACGTGAGGTTTTCATTCAAAAGGTCTACAAAGTTTCTTCTAAAATAACCAAAAAGGAACTTAACTATTATACCAAAATTAAAACATACATATGTCTACCATATATCTTTATGAACCAATAGCACATGATCTCGAATTTATTTTTTTCAAAGCAAAACGTACTTGGTGTCAAATTGTCATCATGTGTAATCGTCTCTATTTTTCTTGTATTTGTATAGATCATATTTTAATAAATCATTTTGATTTAAGATATCACAACTATGTCCATTGATTCATACTTGGGAAAATTAATGATTAAAATGAGAAAACGAGAAATGCGTCAGATCTTATATAAATACAATAATTACATTATGATACAAAGAAAAAATATTTTCATCATCGCAAAGACGATTTAACTTCAATAATACAAAGCATCAACAAAGACAACATGCTTATTTATCTTGTATTATAACCATTTTAGTATAAAATATGAGGCTCCCAGGGGCCCGAATCGCTTACCTGCATAACGTTTATTGCCTAACAAAGAGTCGTAATTGATATGCGCACACTAGTGTAGACCTTATCACAACGATTATTTCACCAATTGAAAGTTTCCTTCTATCTATCTTAGTTTTCAAGATAATGGCGGAAAACTGTAAAAACACACGCAATTTTTCACATTTCAAGGGCAATAAATCTAACATGGAGTTATCTGACAACTCTGACCAAGACTTTTGTACGTCTTAAAATGAGGATCATTTCGAAAATTGACAGAGTTCGGCAAAACCCAACGGTTTTAAGATATATGCCAAAACCTTCTGTCTGCCCCGTTTTATTTTTAGTAACAGCAACCATGTTTTTCCATGGATCAAAAATCCCCATATTATTTATTCGCAAAATACCTTAAGGAACATTCATACCAAGTTTGGTTCCAATTGGTAAAGAAGTTTCAGAGGAAAAGATTTTTGAAAGAAATAACATTATAATAGAAAAAAAAACTACGAAAAAGGGCATTAACTCCTACATGGCCTAACAAATTCAAACGAAAATTTTGCTTGAGATATATCTCGTCATGTGGAATACTTTTACCTTATGTCAGAATTTGGCCAAACCTTACAGTTTTGGAGATATATACAAAAAATCTACTCTGACCCCTATGTTCTATGTTTAGTAAAGGCGGCTATGTTTTGGACGGATCAGAGGTTTAGAGGCTTTTAGACCTGATTTTACCGTTGATGACGAAGAAAAAGGATATCGAATAATCAATTTAGCCAAGAAAGACGACGTTTAGAAACGTTCAGAAGGATATTCTGAAAGAAACATCATTAAAATCGAAAGAAATGCAAGATAAATCACTAGGCAATGAAAATTGAAACAGAAAAAAAACCATCGCGTTCAAACCAAAAACAAAGCATACAGAACAACTTTTATACAGCTCCTAATTGGGACTGTGATAAAGAGTTTGACAATATTTCGACCAGATTTCAAAGAACTTCTTGTTTATTTTATCCGCAAACGAACCTATTACTCTTCCATATTACAAAAAGGTAGTAAAAGGCATTATTGTTTACCAGGTAAGGATTTGTAGTATCTACGGCTGAAAATGATTTTTTATGACTGAAAAATATGTCGATTCAAACCATGAATTATTGCAACTTACAATCAAGATACATTAACATGAGAAAAGGGTATAACGTTTATAAAGCAGGTTTCATATATAACAGGTTTTTGACTACTTACGAATGACTCATTTTCTATAAATTTAAGTATTTGAAGAGATTCTACCGCTAATGTTAACATATGGTATAAATGTCGATAGAAGATGTTTGCGGTGATCTTCTAGACAATTTACTCAAGGTTTTAGCCAAATAGATCGTTATTTACAGTGTTCTGAATCTATATGCTACAATTTATTCTACTTATGTTGATTGGGGTTTACATTGGAAGTTTATTCCTTCACACGAAATATGCTTCTTCTCCAAGATGTCCAATGCATGGAATATAAAGAAATTAACATAATGGAAATAAAGATGTAGAGTTGAAAAAAGATATCAACGGAACAAAAATTAAATCATATTTTAAAATGTCGATTTATATTGCAGCTATCGAAATCTAACGGGATATCTGAGAACAATAATTGACTTGCTAAATGATTAAAACAGCTTAAGACACAGTTAACTAGACCATTAACTAAGAAACAAATAGCTAAATCGTTCAGACACATTCAATTTTATGCTATGTCTTCAATAAATTGCAGACTAAAAGTGTAAAAGCATACAAAATCGTCTTTTAATAGTACTATCAAATAGTCGCCTCGACGGGACAAAATAGAAATAAATGGTTGTTGATTAACACTACATTTTTAAGAAAAATATTCATGTAATAAAGGTATTTCAGAAGATTTAAGATTATCCTGTTCTGATTATGGTTTCATTAGTTTTACAATGAACATGTCTTATTTGATATGGTAATTTGAGCGAGTTACACACGTACCAAGATTTTCCTTTTACCGATAAAACGTTTCTTAGTATTTGACCAAATGAAAATATGTATTCGAAGTTAATATCATCCAACTACAAATAGGCCCATGTCTAAAGAAAATAATTCTTGTCAAATTAATAAGGATATGTATGTTGTAGGATTTGATGTTATAAATCCAAACCATTTTGTCATACAGTAGACTGTTAACCGTCATTATGTCTACGTTACAGACATATATCTCCTCTGGTTAGTGACAGCTTACATAATAACTGTACAGAATAGACTAAAATAAGGAAACCATCGGATCTGATATAACTGTGATATGTAAAGACACCACCGAATGGCTGAATCAGGTTATGTATATCCTTTGTTAACAAAATATGCACCAATAAGGATTCATCGATCTTTCTTTTAATTGTCAGATAAATGATGATTGATCTGTACGGATTACACAGAAAATGATTCTATAAAACAGACAATAAGTGAAATTCTATTTCCATTATGTATATAAGGACATTTACCAAGATCGAAAATATTTGACACAGGATACGAATCTGACCAGAATCAAAGTGGCCCTTTTTCGGTTCCTCATTCATAAATGGATAGAGTAACAAAAAGCAATCTTATGACACCAATATTAAGGAAATGAATTTACTAACACATGTAGTGAAGTAATTGTCTAGACATAATGAAAATGCATTTTTCTGGCGACGACGACAGCATCATATCATTATACCATCGCGACTGGAAGCGGTTGTATATAAAAAAAAACATATTTCAATTATTATAACAGATTAGTTAAGTCAAAGCGGCGTCTCGTGTATTTATTGTAATATCAGCATTAAATCGTAAGTGTCAAATCAGGACAATTCAGAGAAAACAGAATTTAAAGACATGAATAAAATGCAAAAACGGAAACAGAGGAGATATGGATTACTTCACTAGTTTTAATTATAGTTTTCGTTAGAACCTTGAATGTGTTTACTAATATAAATTGCTTGGGTAAACTATTTAGTATGTGCTCTTGAATTGGAATGAAGGCAATCCAAAATAAGAAATCATTTGAATAAAAAAGGAAATAATACAATTGTGTGGTGAATCTTTCACCTTTTGCAATATAAGAACTTCATATAAAGCACACATCCAACAATGGTTGTTTTATAGATTGGCCCGAGGTGTAATTTTTTTCTGATGCTGATTTTGACATCATTAAGTAAGACCAAACTGCCCATTGTTTGTGCGTATAAATAGCGCGTGGCACTTTGAAACCAACTTTCTATAACTTCGTCCATGGACTTGAATAATTCGATACAATGTTGCCATAAATTTCGCACAATCATTTTGGACTTCAACATAGCATCACGCGTTTTTAGTTCTCTCTAGATTGACATGTTTTTTTAACACAGAGAGATAAATCACAGCTGCAAAAGAAAAGATAACCATGGACTGCACCAGCCAGTCTAGATTGTTTCTTCACACGGTATGGTATAGTTGTCGAGAACAAAGAAGTGTGTGTATATTTGTTTCTCGTCGTAAATATAGCTTGAAACATCGATTTTTTTATACATGTAATATGTTTCTCCGGTCAGTAGTCTCATTCAGTTTTGACTAGTACCAATGTTGCAAAGGTTACAAAAGAAACATGGAAGTTGTAGGCGTTGTCGTGCTAAGTTTCCTCCACAGGATGTTAATATGCGACAGCACACAAAATCACTAACAATGTACAATGTACAATAGTGGAAACATACAAGAAGCTTCCAGGAGCCTGAATCGCTCACCTAGTTAAATTTTGTCTTTCAGTGGCAATAAATTCAACAATTTTGACTCAAGAAGCCTTTGGTAGGACTTACCACAAGGATCATTACATGGCTTAACAGATAAAAATGAAAAATTAACCACAGATATATCTCATCATGCTGAACAGTTTAACTCTATGTCAGAATTTGACAACTTTGATCCCTGAAGACTTTTGAAGGCCTTCCAAAGAGTTTGGCTTAAACTAACGGTTTTGGACATACATGTGAAAAAATACTGTCTGACCCCTATATTCAATTTCTAGTAACTGAGGTTATGTTTTTGGACGAATCAAAAGTCTAAACAACTGTTGTGCAAGACACCCTGAGAAACAATCATCCCAAGTTTTGTTTTATTTGGTCAAGTAGTGTCAGAGGCGAAGATTTTTGAAAAAATAACATTAAAAAATAGCAAAAAATACGTCGAAAAAAGGACAATAACTCCTAAATGGCTAAACAGATTTAAATGAACATTTGACCACTGATGGATCTCAACATGCTAAACACTTTGGCTAAACCTAACGGTTTTGACATATATGCAAAAAACTACTGTCTGACCTCTATGTTCTATTTTTGGTAACCGCGGCCAAGTTTTTGACGGATCAAAAATCTAAACATATCTTTTGTGCAAGATACCCTCAGGAATATCTGTGCAAAGTTTCATATAATCCCGATCAGTAGTTTCTGAGAAATTTTTTGAAAAATTGTTAACGGAAGACGACAAGGGACGCCAAGTGACTGCAATAGCTCACATGGTCTTCGGCCAGGTGAGCTAAATAAAGGCTACACACCACTAATTCAGATTCCCATTACTCTCTATGTTAATTTGCTCATTTTCAGGGGATCCTCAGTAGTTTACCTTAAGTTTAACCTAACCAAAACTATATATCACCTGAAACATACACATGTACTGCTATGTCACTCAAATTTTCACAAGGAGTTTACTACCTTGCAGTGCAGCACTGACACTCGGAACTCATCTTCCATAAAAATAGCCTGGGGAATCCTTAAAATTCTTTATTTAGACCATCTTCATTTATAGTTCCACCAAATCAGTTTATTTAAATTTGAGGCAGCATACTTTGGGCTCAAAATTATCAAAATAAAATTCCCTTTCTGAAAAAAGTTCATTCATTTAAAAATATCTTTTTTATAATGGCATGCTAAAGGGACTATTTTGTACCTTGGCGTGGGGCTTTTTTGCGTACGTTCACAATTGATGATGCAATTGGTGGTCTGTAACTTATAAAGGACAACCGAAATGGATAATTTTCTTCCTTGACTTTGTACAAAAACTTTGCAATAAAGTAAAAATTTTCCAATAGTACTAGTTGTTCATGTTCTTTTTTAAAGTGATCTTGTACATATACTACGTCATTATACTAATATACTGTAAAATGTGCAGTCTTCTTTCTCATGAGTCCCAAAAACTTGCGGGATTATTATTTCGTATCGTCAAAATTAAGATACTGATCTGATGAGAATACCGAAAGATTGTCATCATTATATTTATAAAGCACTTTTCATACCACCCTCGGTGTTAGTACAAGACTCACATATCACACCCGATACTCGTTGAGTGGGGGATATATTTCATACGGTATAACTATGCGCATGCTTATTCAATAACCAGAACTATGAGACGATTGACAGCCACTGACTTCTATCAAAGAGTAATCAAGGGAACAAAGATTCCAGCGAAAATCAAAAGAATGTAACCCACGGACAAAGTGGTTTGTTTTTTTTAAAAATGTCAACGACCCCATTGGGATGAAAATTAAAGCTCAATGCCAGCCATGGGTCTTCGATGAACGACGAGACATCTCTCAAACAACAGGGCAGGTTGCATCTGACGTATTTTCATGCATTTATTTTATAAATGTTATTAAAACTGTCCTCAGTTCTTCATTAAAAAAAAACATGACCAAACAATGTACTAATCTAAGTTATACTTAGATTCAAATTGAATAACAACTACAAAAATGATCAAAATAGTCCATTTCCCATTTCTATAGTATAGAAACCGATGATTCTAAGTACAAAAAGCCTGAAGTATGAATGGCAATAAAATATGCAGATATAAATAAAACAGAGCACTTTAAATCAAATATGTAGCACTGAATTCAACAAATGTTGAACTTGAAGCTTAATTTCTTTTACTTAAGGGCATAGCAATAAGAAAATCAGGACCGAAATAACAGTCCTATGTACTTATACAAGTAAACGCAAATAAATACGACTCCGTGTAATATGACTCTGTACTCTCACCCTCTCCTGAAGAAATAACATAGTCTGAAGGTTATTACAATTACACTGCATAACTTCCTGCCGTTGGCATTTTACAAATAAAAATAGTTTATGTAGGTACAAAACTGCAATTCTATATCACATGTTCTCTCTGTATTATCCTAGTAAGGGATCACAGGAAAATAAGCAAAGGAAAAAGTAACATGTATTGATTCAAAAAAATATCTGATCAAGATAAAACAAGGAAAATCGTTACTTCGTGCAGAGAATCACGACAAATGCTTTTAACTGATTTTTTCTATGTGCGTCTCAGATGTTTTCAACAAGCGGAAAATAACTATATCATATAAAGCAACTTTACTGCTTGGAAAACCCTCTTGCAATCCTGTTATCCATTAACATGACACCAAATAATGGATCGTCATATTCTTAACCAACTCTGCCACAATTACCATGAACATTTCATCTCAATTGTCTCACCTTCTTCTACAGTAATGGTACTATTGGGGATATTTAACAAACAACAAAGGAATGTCTCCTTCTTTGCAATTAACTTCTGTAAAAAGGTATTCTATACTGCCAAATATAAAAACAATGTTTTTTAGAATATGTTATGTTTCTTGTTTGGTTGTTTTTTTTTTTGTTTTTGTTTTGGTTTGATGTTTTGGTTTTTTTTTCTTTTTTTCTTTTTTATTTTTTAGTCAGATTGGAATTGTGATTTCTCTATTGTGATTTTGTAAAATAATGCCAAATGAACTTTGTTCCCCCAATTATCATACAATTCTTTCAGATTTCATATACCCCCTTGAAAATCATTCAATATCCATATTTTCATTAGTGTTCAAATAATTGTCAAACAAATTACTTAAGCAAGAAAAGCCAGAGTTGACCGACAGTAATTTTACATACAAATATTAAAGAAAAAACTAATCGTTCGTCATAAAATGTAACAATTCTATCACACGTAAATAAAAGTCAGCTTAAACAAAAATGTTATTGTCTGTTCACTCTATTAAAACTTGCCTTTTAATGCACATTATATAAGATAAGCCTTCGTGATAAAATTTTCTAAACAAAATCCACTCCAGAGATAATGACTTTAGAACCCATTAAATATAAAATAAGAAGGTGTAGTCATCTGATTTGTTCTTTTTCTTTGTAATTTCTCTATGTTTTCCTGGTTTTTTATTGTGTGTATGTGTCAACGAATAGATGATACGTATAAATATTGTATTACAACCACTTACAAAAACAATTACACGATCAGATGTCAATCTATTAACATCTATGTATTCAGGAAGAGTAATCAAGGAAACCAAGAATACAGTGGTAATCCAGGGACAAAGACCAGACATAGAAAACAGACACACACAACATAACGTAACTAAAATCAAAAGTAAATGAGCAAGGAAACATTTAGTCATGATAAATAAAATAATTTGGGGAGCGCAGCTAGATAGATAGGCAATATGGTCACACAATTCAAGCTTGATAAAACTATGAATTCGCGTTTAAATATTTAACAAAATATATACAAATCAAAAAGAGGCTTATATTTTTACAAGAAAACAAATTAATTCAACTAAGTTTCATGAAATTTGATTGTGAATTTTAAAGCTAATTTTAAATTACCAGAAATCCCCACTTTATATGAATGAAGTCCAAAAACTCGAAAGCGAATAATTAGAAATTCCTAACAATTGAAAGGAAACTAACACCAATAGTAATTAACTATTTTCCGCTTTTGAGTTTAAGTCCAAAAACTGTTAAATTCTTATGAACAAAGTACCAAACCTCTAAATTGTATCATTGGAAATTTATAAAAATCAAATAGGAGCTCACATCAATAGAAAAAAACCCTTTCATCTTACTCTCACAAATATTTGTGGCATCATTTTTGAGTTATTGTGTGAAGTGTGAATGATTGATGGATGGACGGTATACCATATACACATCCCATTTATACGAATGGACGTATAAAAAAATTAACAAATTTGTTTAAGCAGCACACGTATAAAAAACACCTCCCCACTTAATAACAAATATTTTTTTAGTGAACTTCCAAAATGGGTTTATTAGATAAACAAGCACTTTGACTTCCCCTTTAATGAAGCACAATACTCTAAGTGTGAACATTATATCTAAAATGGGCCAATTAGATAAACAAACATTTAAATTACATCTTCAATAGCAGATTGTACTCTTAATATGAACATCTAAAATGGGCCCACAACATAAACAAACACTCTGGCTTCCCTTTCAATAACAGATTATACTCTTACTGTGAACATTTAAAATGAATCGGAAAGATAAACAAACATTCATACACTTCCACCCCTTTCAATAACACTACAGTCTAAAACACCTAAAATGAGTCCACTAGATAAACATTCTGATTACATTTTAATAACAAGACAATTCTTTAAATGAGAACACCCAAAATGGATCAAATACATTTTAATAACAAGACAATTCTTTAAATGAGAACACCTAAAATAACCATATATTCTTAGTCCACTTTAACAGCACAGTACATTCTAAAAAGCAAACTTACAAAATGGGTTCACCAGATAAACATTCTGACTACCCCTTCAAAAACACACTTTATTCCAAATGTGAACATCGAAAAAGGGTCCACTAGATAAACACACATTCTGACTCTTCAATAATACCACACTCTAAATGTGAACATCTCAAATTGGTTCATTAGATAAACAATGCCATTGTGTCATAATAGGTAAATAAGCGGTCACATCATTACAAAAAACAACTTACAAAAAACAAACATTACTCACTATTTTAGAGGAAACTAGGAATTTTTCAACCATGGACTGATATCGAAAATGGGTTCACTAGATAAGCAAACAATCTCACACCCCTTTAATAGCATATATACTATAAATATGAACATCCAAAATGGGTCTACAAGATAAACAAACATTCTGACTACCCCATCAATAACACACTAGACTCTAAATGTGAACGTCCAAAATGAGTCCACTAGATAAACATGCTGACTATCCTTTAAAGGAGGCACGACACAAAAAATCATTTTGTAAATGTTTGGTTAAATTGATTTATTACACCTTATATATATCATAAAAACGCCCCTTGTGGTCACTTACGTCTTTTAATTGAAGATAAATTGATTCGAAATCGACGATGAACCAAGCCATACGAATTTTAATTAGCAATGTAGTCACGTGATCGTGCTACGTCATTGATTCTCAATTCATAAATCGAGTGGTTGAAATGCGTGGGGCTTCTGCACTTTTTACATGATTTCTACAACTGAGAGTGAAAATATAGAAAGTTTTGATTTATCAGCGAATATATACTTACAGTTGTATCAATGTAAACAACTTCAAGAAGAAAATGATAAACTATGAAAGAAATATTTAACTATTGTGAAGACTAGAATCAACAGAGAGACGACACCACTTCTTTTCGAAGATTATATAAAAATATTTCATAATGTTCTGTCATGTTCGATTGGACTTTTTACATAAAATAAATTAAGTTCACATCCTAACATTTAAACTGCTCTGATCTTGATCTTCAATGAAAATATTGATTTCACCCCTTTTTACGGAACGTTACTACTGACAAGTACCAATACTCCACAAGTACAGCTATAGGATAATAGGAACATGTTATTTTTATATTGGTTTTTGATAATTTTATTTGAGAACCCAAAAAGGTTTCTTGCTGAAGCTTCCTTGTGTTCTTAATCTCTTTTGCTATAAAATTAAATACTTTAACTGACCTGTAAAAAAAGTATTGTTCGTACCAGAAATGGTCCCTTAAACTCACATAGGATCGCCTATTATAAATTGTGTATTGTGTAAAATTGCTTTATTTCAAAATGCGTAAGACAAAAGAAAGGCAATTATATTTCAATTTTCGAAGTCATACACCTGCGTCGACACCTGTGTCATGAGGCGCCGAACCATGTAAAGGTAAAAAGGTGCCGCCAACTCTTTCCTTTGGCTATAATTAAATCTCCAGGGCCTGTTAATTGATATTTAACCCAGTGGCCAAGAGAGAACAATTCAAACAGTGTCACTATTTTATTGGCAAAAAAAATGAAAATCTGACGGAAAACGAGAACTTAAGTCTTCTTACTTTCTAAACACGATTATCGGACTCCTACACAGATCATTAGACCACTCTGCATTATATGTACAAGCTATTTATGAAGATTTACTAATTTTTTTCGGCCACGTTTATACATTTTCAATGCACCCAAATGGGGATTGAGAACCAATGACGTAGCACTTCCTTATATGGTAAGTGGGTGTTACTTCCAGTTATTTTTTCTTCTCATACTCGTATCTAAACATACTCTAGTTTTTTTTATAAATATAAGAGTAATCAAGGGAACCAAGGTTATAGGGTAATCAAAAGAATGTAATCCAGGGACAAAGATCCGACATGGAAAACAGACATACACAACAAAGAACATGAAGTAACTAAAATCATACATACAAAGTAACAAAAGTAAATGAGCAATTCGGACTCCACTAAAAACTGGGAGCATGGACCAGGTGCACCGGTAGGGTAAGCGTCCTCTGCTTTTCTTGAAACACCCGGCGAGTTGCTCATAAAAAGTCAAGTCCGGGGTAGACAAACGAGGAAAGGAAAACTATGACCCGTTGAATAAAGCAGTTTTCATGGTGCTGATGGATACACCATAACGATCCACGAGTTCATGATGACGACCATAAGACTTCTGTAGTGATGACTTCAATCTTGTAGCAACATAACCCTGTTCCAGAAGCCTATTTGTTAGAGTTCTAGCGCGATACAAAAAGTCTGCGTAGTTTCGGCAAGCTCTGGCATAACGTATGAGTTGTGATATGAACACTCCATACGCAGGAGCCGAAGGGATGTTGCCACAGATGAAAGGAAAGTTAACAATTCTGAATGAAAAGTCATCATGTTTGTCGTAAAGTTTGGTCAATAGTTTACCTTTACCATCGATTTCTAAGTGTAGGTCAAGATATGAGGCTGACTTGTGTCTGTAGTATCCTTTATCTCAAGTTCTTTAGGGTAGATGCGATGTATCATATCCCCGAAATTAGGATTGTTTAAAGATAATACGTCATCTATATAGCGGAAACTGATATTGAAGGATCTAGCCAAACGATATTCTTTCTTTTAAAAAATGATTTTTTTGTGTCATGTCTCCTTTAATAACACACTATATTCTAAATATGAACATCTAATATGAGCCAACTAGATAAACAGATATTCAGTAAATCTCTTCAATCACACACTAAATTCTAAATGTGAACATCGATAATGGGTCCATATATAAACATTCATTAGCAGGGACTCTTAGATTTTCTTAAAACAAAGCTAGAACTAAAAAAATGAAAAGATAACTGTTCTTTAAAGATGCTATCACACGAGTATGTGTAGACAACCAATAGTATAATTGTTCATATGCCATATCTTTTTTCTGTCGAAAGTGTGAAAATAATAAAAATGCCAAAACATGAACTCCCTATTGGCAAATAACTCCTACACCAATTCAGTAGAAATGCTATTGAAATATGTTAAATCAAGATAATTTAGCCACAAACAAATCAATGTTGCAGATAGTTTATATGGGAAAAAAAACAGTTTGACAATATGGGTATTATTTCGGTATTGCAGTTAACGAATTCTCATCATCCAACATATATTTCCAAATATACTGTCAAACATCCTCCCTCGTTTAAACAATGTGATTGTTTATTATAAATCTTTCTGAAATAAAAAGAACTTACAAGATCATTACATATCCAGAAATAAAATAGTTGAATAAGTCATAGAATATCGGCAAAAAATATACCAAAGTGCCATTATTGGGAAGAAATTAGACACATCAAATCACAGTAAGAATTATTTTTATACTCTTTTATGTTTGTATGGTAGATTTCTACATTATTTTCAGACAAAACAAAATGAGATAGAACATAAAGAATAAGTTATCTATAAACTTTATAGTAAAAAAATAAGAGCAAAGCTCGCTAAAGGATACAGAAACATTCCAGAATCTTACATTCAATAAACATTGCCCTACATGAACTGGGTGCAGAGAAAACTGTTACGAAAATCTTCAAACCATAGCGTCAAAAATGAAACAAATTTCAGTGTAAGTCAAGTCTAACACCAAAACAAAATCAATAATTCATCTACATGAAATATCCACTAGCTGTAAAAGTAGTTACAAGAGAATCTTAACAGGTGTAAACAATCATAAGTATGAGCACCGTAATCACAATCTAACTCCATCAGCCTACAACTTCAATGCGTTTTCTGTGTCTAATTGATATCCTACTGTCAAACTACAACTTATATTTTATAACAAATATTTGAATCTATGAAATAAAAAGCGGTAAAAAACAAAGCGTGGTCGATGGGGAAATTCAAATATGTCAAAACCCAAGTACAGGGCTAAAACAAGAAAACAGGAAACAAATTATTACAGAAACAGATATGATATACCATCATATGAGCCCTATAAAATAGTAAATACTTACAGAGATCACCATAAGGTCTTCAGTGAGTGAAAACACACTTTCTAGTAAGCTCTGAGAGGCCCCGGCAACAAAAGTAATATAATCTACCGTAACAGAATGATGACACTCCTTCAAAATAAACTTAAAAAAACAAATAACGACACAAAGGCACATTAATAACCAACCTTCACAACAGGGCAAAATTATTCATTTCTAAACAAGTATCATGCTACAAGCGCAGACACCCTGGTGGCAGGACTTCCAATTTTTTAAATCAGTTTCTCAAGGACAGGAACTTTGAAATGTCACACCAACAAGAGCATTTGAGTAAGGAATGGTTGCATTAAAATGATATATAACTTTTGTGACTTGTATTAGAAATAAGGAAACACTTATCTGTTGGTCTTGGTCTTGTTAGTTTTCAGTTGACAACAATTTTATTTATAAAAGGAAAAAGGAAAAGGACACAATATTTATAGGTCTTGTTATTGAAGCAACTCATTTAATCAAACCTTTATTTGATTACAAAAAAAAAATGATTATTTTGACATGAACACTAAGATACATGTCCATTATCAACTGGAAAGTTCTAATAGATTCCAGTATTTGAGTATGATCATACAAATTTAGATAAATTCCAGTCCATAAGGGCCAAAGTATCATTATTAAGATTCAAATACATTCCGGTCATTGAGTGCAAAAGCATACTTATGAAAAACATTCTAGTCTAAAAGGGCCAAAGCATGATTATAAAAGTTTGGATACATTCCGGTCCATTAAGACCAAAGCATGATTTCAAAACACAATCACACTTGAGTCCTGAAGGTAAAAGATAAACTGGTCACCAAAGTTAATTAAGCAGTGCTAACAGCTAATATTTATTTTTTCTTTCAATTCTTTTTAGCCTAGAGTAAAACTTTATGAGGCTATGCTATACAACATTAGACTTAGTTGTTGTTTTTAGTCACTAAGGTCAATTTTAGGTCATATAGAATGAGTCATGTAAATAACAATCTTAAGAATATTTTTTTTTATAATCATCCTTCATTCTCTGAAGAAAGTATGAATAGACAATACTTCTAGACCAATTTTTAATTAATTTAACAGAGAGTTTTTCTCGTTCTTTACGATTTAGACTCAGCTGCTTAACGTTGAGATAAGGGATCATATAACCACCTGTAGTCATTTTCTCAATTAATGACAGAAAAGGAGAGAAAACCGAACTTAAATGTAAAATCAGATTTGTCTAAATGTTCCCAGCTACATTGTCTATCATTAGGCAGGATGAGGAAAGACAGCAATTCAAATTTTAAAATATTCAAAAGGTGAATAATAATTGAATCATTAAGATATAACATCCAAGTTATAACTCGTTAACTCGAAGTTGACTCAGCATTTCCATAACTTCCACACCACTAAACGTGTAACTGGCTAGAATTTACTTGCTAGAGATGATGTACAGTTGAAGTGGGCTGACAGTTCCGAGCCCTCACTTATAAATGGACACGATGAATAGTAACTTTCAAAGATGGGATGATTTTAAATTTGATTTTTGTATTGTTTTGTATTTGTTTTGGGTTTTTTAGGGGGGGTACATGTTAAATTGTAGAAAAAAACTAATAAATGCATGAAGTATACTTTTTACTTTTATTAAATAACACTGTAACAATTAAGTTAAAAATATTACACCCTTCACTTCGTTCATTAAAAATCTCACAGCTTTGCTTTTAGCTGAGAATTCTACTGTCTTTGTGGATATAAACAACAACAAAAAAAAAAACAACCTTTCACAACACCATTGCACACTGATCATCAGCTGACTGTTCCTATACTGGGTGTAGTAGGTGTTTATACTCAATAATATGTGGTATTTGTAATACATGATGGAGACGAAACGCCCTTTGCTATCACTTCAATGGGGTTTCACACAGACGGAGTAAAGCAAGGAAACGTTTGCACAGTCCCCGGACATAGCCAAACCCGTTCACGACTACCTGGGCTCACAATGAAATTGTTAAGTGATACGTGCTAGTTGCCGTAACTACGCAAACATTTTGTATCGTACTAGACTTCTCACAAGTAGGCATCTGGAATCGTGTTATGTTGTTAAAGATTGAAGTTGTCACTACAGAAGTTTTATGATCCTCATCATGAATTTGTGAATTGTTACATTGCATCCATCTGCACTATGAAAACCGATTTGATCAATGCGTCGTAGTTTTCGTTTCCTCTTTCGACTACCCTGCACTAGACTTTTTAACAACTCTGCTTGTTCATGCTCCTAGTTTTTAGTGGAGTCCCAGTTGCTCGTTTATTTTCTTTACTTTGTATATATTAATATTTCATTTTATGTTCTTTGTTGTGTTTGTCTGTTTTCCATGTCTGGTCTTTGTCCATGGATTACATTCTTTTGATTTCTGCTAGAATTCTGGTTCCCTTGATTAATCTTTACCAAAATGTGATTACTTTTTAATATGTTTCTTCGAGCATTTAATGCCCTGGAGAAATATATTGTCAAATAAAAAGGTAATATCAAATGATCTTTAAAAGCTTTTCATGTCGTTACATAGATTTTATCGCAGATCATTCCAAAATAAAGGACCAAATTATAAGATATGTCTAACACTGAGTTGACCTCTATTTTACAGAGTTTGACTTTTGTGCGCACAACACAAACCTACACCGAAATAAAGGCATTGTGGAAGCGTTGGTTTGACTACCAAGCAGACATGGTTTAACCTAGAATGTCAGTATTAAGTATATTCGTGTTTATTCATGACTTTTCAAGTTCATTTATTGTTTAATATTCCCCTCTGATTTTTTATAATGATTTCGGTAGTTTTGTTAATATCTTTCTTTTCTCCTAGATTTACTTCTTTAAAAACATGAATTAATTGGTAAAGAAATTCAACAATAAGTTCACGACATGAATGAGGATATATTAATAATTTGTCAAAAATGAAGTCAGGATATTACATATATAAATTATTATGTATTTAATTCAAGATTTTTTATGAAAATGAAACATATTTGAAAGTTATGTCTACATTTAGTAAATTGGATTGAGGTAACGTTACAATATACATCAATTCTTCTAAAATTATTGACCTATATATGTCAATATACAAAGTAGTGATGCTTAATTTGTAAAATCTCACAGCATTCAATGTTTTCAAAGTGAAAAAGAAACATTTGTTCACAAACAGTTTAATCGAAACAGTCATTCAAGAAAATTTCCAATTATTTTCAGTAAATATAATGATTATGGAATTTTCCATTCAACCGAGGTTGTAATACTCTCAAACTGGTTCTTCGTGTCTTTTAACAGCTGACAAATGTAATCTTTATTCAATAGTCTAGTTAAATTCCCTTAAATGGATATTTCACACAGTTTGAAAAAAATGTGAAGTTCAATTTACCTAAATTTATCACAGCTACGTAAGATAAATTGCAACGAGCTGTGTTTTTTTTTCTACAGAAGGAAAAATGTTTTAATTCTGTGTTTCTTCTTCTTTACTATAGATCAAAGAATATAAAAAATGAATATCAAAACGAGTCTTAACAAGATCAAATACTATGGTTACTAGTCTTTTTCCCTAATTACTTTAATAATCTAAGCATATCAGTAGATGTAATTCCTGACATCGGTAACCAAATAACCTCTTCAATAAGTCCAACGAAAATAATAAGACTAAATGAGAAGTCATGATTTGTTATCAAAGAAATGTTTTACACCTTTAAATGATCCTCGGTAACTTCATTCAGAAATTCAAAAATGAATAGCAGAGATCCTAAGTTAGAAAGACTTCAATGAGAAAATATCTGATCTCGCGTTTGTGTCACCATTGTAAATCTTTATGTCCCCAGGCATGTAGTTACAAATAAAAACCACTGGAAATGAATATCTTTGCAAATTTTCTGTTGAGAAACCTAAACGATTACTGCAAATACAATGCCAGAAATGTATAAAACAATATGTGAAAGGTATTGATTCCTCGTCTAAGAAGATCAGAGCTTCGAAGTCTTTAATCCAGAATTAACTCGAATTTCTAAGCCAACCAGAGTGGCAATTCTACATTTAATCATATAAAATGATGATGCAGCAACATCTGTTAATGATAGATCTGTTGTTACAGCTCGCTTCTGTATGCTCATCTGTACTCAGTACCTTGTCAGTGAACTAATGTTTCTTAGACTTTAAAACATTTAAACTCTTGTTTCTTTAGCTTTTGTATTGTTTTGTTTTGATGTTTGTTTTCATTTTGTCTATTTGGTTTTTTTTAACATTCTGATTCTTCTTTTTTTTCATTTGTGTTGTTTTATTGTTCAGATAACAACTACAACTGAAATAACTAAAATTGGAAGTCGGTGAATCACACCCCACCCAAAAGCAACAAATAGGAACAGGAAAAAGACATTTAGTCCCAATCAGAACTCAGCGTGTCCGATTTACGATTACGAAGTCTTTCCCATCAATAAAATGTTCTAGTCATACAAATGAACGACAAACTACAATCAATCAATCAATAATCTAGTTCTGTTGTTATTGATTCAGGTGGGTGTTATCTGTAGCATAAAGCAAGTTAGTTTATGCTTCTGTGAATCTTAATATTTAACACTTCAATATTCAATAATGTATAACTGGTCAAGTACAATATATAGCACCTATAAAAGGCCAGGGCAAATACTGACACCGTACGAACAATAGATAAATATACTTAAGTTATTTTTTTTCGAGTTTTGTGGAGCTAAGGCGAAAATATCCTCCACTATTCCATGGGCTGGGAGGGTCCACCGTGCACCTCCCCCCTTTCCATCATCAACTTCTTGGTGATTTGTAGGTACCTTTATACTACCGAATCAATTTGTCGCCAAAGAATATTCTCAGATTCTTTTTCAGTATAAGCCTGTATTTGTACCCCACTAGGTCAAAAAGCCAAGATTTTTGTGACTAAATTGTTTGAGCGTCGTAGCCTTCCTAGAATAGCATGTATTAACAAACTAAACACATTGTAAAGCCCAATGTCTCAGCCTTACAATAGTACCAAAAACGTTGCGGTAACCCTTGAGGTTTTTGCGGTAAAATGAAAAAAATATACCCCTATCCCGCCGAAATTTGATTAAATTGAAATAATTTCCAATGTCAAAACCCCTAGAATATTCATGCTTCAGTAAAAAATGGCTTATTTGGTATTTTCTGTTTAGTATTATTATAATTCATACTTCTGGTGTTCTTTTGATGATTTTTGTCGATTTTCTTGGTGAGAATTTATCCAAAAAAAAGCGAAAAATGGGATTTTCGATTTTTCGGTCAAAAGTCACATAAATTTGACTTTACAAGTTATTGATCCACTAAAATGTCTCAAATTTTGCATCAGATAGATAATTTTTATAATTTTCTACAAAAATAAACTACAAAAAACTAATTTTCAGGAAAGTATTTCCCAAACATTTTAAAAATATTACCTCTACCCCTAGAAAACTGTTCTTAGTATCAAACAGAAAGAACTCATATTTTAGGCATTCATAATTAAGATAATGATGTACCTAACATGTCAGGCGCTTAGACTTTTCTTTTGGGGTGACTTTACTATAAGATCGGAAAAAGGAGATTTTCAGAATTTCAAAATTTTCTACTATATCATCCGATTTTGTGTGATACGGTTTATTAATATAATGTCTTAGCTTCAAAATGAGCCCAAGTAATAAATATTTGAATTTTACCAAGTCAAGTTAGATGGGAAATTGCCACCCCTACCCATGATGAAAAATGCCTCAACACGAACTAAAATGTTAATTTTTGACAATAATGAGCTTTTCATATAATGTGGGATTTTCGGAATTTCATATTTTCTTCAATTTCACTTATAATTGGCAATTTCTTTAAATACTCTACTTCAAAACAAGCTTTTGTATATTCAAATACAAGTATATAGTGTCTTATATTTCTAACGAGCCCAAGTTATAAATATTTGAACTTTTCCAAGCCCAAATAGGTGGAAAATTGTCACCCCTACCTTTGATAAAAAAAATGCCTCAACAAGAACTAAAATGTTAATTTTGGCATATAATCAGTGTACAATAGACATGGTGTGTTCTAGTACTGTAATTATCAATGTGTTCAACATATCTACTCATTTCAGGGTCGTATTTTTCAGTGTTGATGTGACAATAATGAGTTTTTCATAAAAAGGGTAATTTTCGGATTTCATATTTTCTTCTATTTCAAAGGTAATTGACTTTTTTTTCAAGTACCCTACTTCAAATAAATATTTGCATATACAAACACATCTATGTAGCATCTAAGCTTTCTAATAAGCCAAGGCATCACATACTTTAATGCATTCCAAGCCATTAATTATTTTCCGTGATAAACCCAGAATTCATATGTGGTAGATTAGCATTTTTTAAATGGTGTTGGATATATGTATGCCAATCATTCATCGTAGTTGCTTCTTTAAAACTTTATATGTATAAAAATAATGACAGCAAACAAAATCAGATCATGTAAAAACTGTAATATTTTAAACAAATATTATACAATTTACGTGCTAAAATGCTTATAATCTGTTTTATTCTTAAATTTCCCTTTTTGTAATATTTTGCCGTCTTCGGGACAATAAAAGCATAATTTTGCTTGACAATGTGATTGATATAAGAAGATCTCCATTTTAAAAGCCAGACCAACATTGCGTACAGTTAGTGTATGCTATAAACGATCATTTTCTTTCACATTGTGGCAGATTTTAGTGGGTAGGGGTAACATTCTTTCGCCCAAATGCCCTGGAGTGCATTTAGTTGTGCATTGCCTTGGCTCAGTAGAAAGGTAAGGTGCTACATAAATGTGTTTGAATATACAAAAGCTTGTTCGAAGTAGGGTACTTGAAAAACATTGCCCATTACAGGTGAAATGGAAGAAAATATTAAAATCCAAAAATTCCCAATTTTATGAAAAACTCATTCTTGTCAGCTTGAAACTGATAATAACTCGCCGCCTGAAATGAGAAAATATCTTGAATACATCGATTATCAAAACAAAAGTAACCAACATGTCTTTTTTACATCGATTCTGTGCTAAAAATTAACATTTTGGTTCAAATTTAAGTATTCTTTTCATGGGTGGGGTGGCAATTTTTCACCTAATTGGACTTGGAAAAGTTCAAATATTTATTACTTGGGCTCATTACAAAGCTAAGACATTATATAGTTGTATTTAAATATACAAAAGCTTGTTTGAAGTACGATATTTGAAAGAAAAACGGCCAACTATAAGTGAAATTTAAGAAAATATGAAATTCTGAAAAATCCCCCTTTTTATGAAAAACTCATTATTGTCACATTAAAACTGAAAAAATATGTGCCTGAAATGAGAAGATATATTGAACACATAAATTATTAAAACAACAGTACCCAACATGTCTACTGTATACCGCTTATATATAAATCATTAACATTTGGGTTCATGTTGTGGCATTTTTGTTCATGGGTAGGGGTGGTAATTTTTTACATGACTTGGAAAAGTTCAAATATTTATTATTAGGGCTAATTTTGAAGCTAAGACACTATATTAATGTACTGCATTACACAAAAGCTTGATAGAACTACCGTATTCTGAAAAAAGGAAATAACGTGTTATATAGAAGAAATTCAGAAATTCAGAAATTCTGAAAATTCCCCCTTTTACTATTTTATAGTAATTATTACCCCAAAAAGAAAATCTGAACGCCTTAACTGATCAGATATATTGAGAACATCATCATCTTAATTATTAATACCTAAAATATGAGCTTTACGGTGTCAGTATGTTCTGAATGAGAATTCTGTTTGATACTAAGACCAGTTTTCTAGGGGTAGGGGTAATATTTCTAACATTTTTTGAAAATCCTTTCCTGAAAATTAGTTTCTCATGGTTTATTTATGTAGAAAATTAAATTATCGAATGATGCCAAATTTGAGACGGTTTAGTGGAGCAATAACTTGTAAAATCGAATTTATGTGACCGAAAAATCGAAAATCCCATTTTTCGCTTTTTTGATAAATTCTGACTACAAAAATCGACAAAAATCATCAAAAGAACCCAAGAAGTTTAAATTGTGAAAATACCAAATAAGCCATTTTCCACTGAAGCATAAATACTCTAGGGGTTTTGACACTGAAAAATATGTCAATTTAAGCAATTTTTCGGTGGGGTAGGGGTACATTTTTTTTTCATTTTACCGCAAAACCCTAAGTGTTACCGCAACATTCTTAGTACTATTGTAAAGCTGAGACATTGGGCTACATGATAATACATACACATGTCAGTTTACTTCGTTCTGTAGAAAGAAGAGGTTCGTAGAAACAAAAAACTTCAAAAACAGATTTTTGCCTCAACAAGGTATAAAAACTAGCCAAAAAAATTCAAAAATGCTTCAGTTTATATTTTGGCGATAAAAAGATTCGTAAATGGGAGTTGTAAGGGTACCTGAAAATCATATTTTGGTTGATGAGTCGGGGGTGCACGGGGGGTATCTTAGCCCATGTACTAATAATGAAATATCATAAAGGTGTAAAGCTTTGAATACATTTGAGTAAGAAATCTTGACCAGAAAGAAAAAGCATGTACTTGTCACTATAAAAAGGCACTAAGTATTTGATGCGACATATTCAGCTAGCAATCCTTAAAATTAATGCTTAGCATGCAACTACTGGCAGCTAATTTCAAAACATTTTCTTCTGAAAAAGTTCAAAACAATGCTGGAGGCTCACTACTAATCAAGAAGGTGTAAATTTAAGAATTCGTCAACATTTAATTAATTATATACTTCATTCCTTTTCCTAACCTTAAGTATCCACTATGGTATCTGTAAATGCCTTTGCTGATAAACAGGAACCATATCCTACGGTAATCGTAAGATTCACGGAGTGTGTTGAGTCTCTTAGATAATTTCATCAGACACATAAGAATTAAATCTAATTATTTCTTAAAATTGGTGATACTCAAGGTGAAAGCTTATCAAAACAGACAAAAAATTACTATCTTAATAGGAAAAAAGCCTCATTTTCTCAATAATTTAGAATAAGAAAACGTATCTCAGCAACTCATTTTGTTATTAAACATAGATCTGCGATTTACGTTCTCATGACTCAGAATACGTTTTTTAAACAGTGGTCTATCAATTCAATTCAATGGTTTGGTCAATATTTTGATTTTATTTCAATGAAAAGATGTCCAGTAGATCAGTACATCTTTGTACTGTATACTACAGAAACAGAATACAGCTATGTCCTGTATTCTACAGTCACACAATATATCTCTGTCCTGCATTCTAGTTACACACTACAGCTCTTTCCAGCATTCTACAGTCACACAGTACAGATCTGTCCAGCATTCTACGGTCACACACTACAGCACTGTCCTGCATTCTACAGTCATACAGTACAGATCTGTCCAGCATTCTACGGTCACACACTACAGCTCTTTCCAGCATTCTACAGTCACAGTACAGATCTGTCCAGCATTCTACAGTCACACAAAAAAGGTCTGTCCTGAATTCTACAGTGAAACAGTACAGTCTTGTACATATAAACTCCAAATTGAAAGATAACCATTCATTTTCAGTGACAGATGAAGTGTTCAGTTAAATTTCTGACATAATTTACTATACAAAAATACATGCTACATATAAACTTTCTGCATCGCACTGAAATGTAATATATTTTTTTTTTAAAAAAGGAAAGTATAAATTAAGTCAACCATGTCAAAAGTGATATGTGAATATATATTGATGACAGCTGAGCTCTAGCTTCAAAAAGTATCTCAATCAATGCAGATTTACCCTTCTTTAAAACTGTTTAGCTCCAGTAATATTATACCAACCATTTTTCTTGATAACCTGATTAGTAATGAATTTGCTTGAACTATAGAAATAAAGCAGTAAAAACCATACAAGGCTTCATAATTAACTATCCTATTTTCTTTTCTATGATTTCATGTCTTCATATAAAGTCTTCTCTATGATTTGGTTGTTTCATCTACTTTTTAGACAGCTAGATATTTGCAATAACATACAATGGTAAATGTGATTCAAACTAGTGATATGAAAAATTCTGCATTGTGACTGGTTGATGTATGATTCTGTTTCATTTACTTTATAACCTGATTAATCAAAAGCAAAATTGTGACGTTTCTAACTTTGTTCTCATGACACCACTGGTAATGTCATAGATGGACGATCGGTAGAAATTCCGTCATGACTGATGCCAAATGTCAAACAGCCAAAATATTCCACAGGAATAATTGAGAAAAAGGTTATTTTATGTAGTGAAAGTTGATTATTGCAAAATATTAACATGCATTATTTACTTTTAACGTTGAAATTAAATAACATGAGTTGATAATTTTTACTCAATTAATATGCAAACTGGAATCACTGACATGTATCATTAAAATTAGAGAGACTATTGTTAAAGTACTTTTATTCAACTTTAATGTTCATTGGTATCGTGGGTATTTTACTCCAATGTTTCAGAAGTCGGCCTGACATTGAAATATAACAAAGGCTTTTTAGTTCAACTACACAGGCAAATATTTTTCATGTGAAATTCATGTTAATCGGTTTCACATGAAATTCATGTGAAATTCACATGAAATTAACATGATTTACATGTGAATTCATTAACTACAAATTTCATGTGAACATTTCGTGTGAATTTCACATGAAGGCTCTATTCACCCGAATTTCACGTGAACCCTGTCACTTAGTTTATTTTCTCAATTCAGGTGAAAATCATGTGAAATTCATGTGAAAATCATATGAAATAATTTTGCCTGTGTACATAGTTTTATATACATAAAATCAATGAAAATTGGTACCCTTCAAACAAAGCAATGTGTCATCAATCAGTTCAATAAACAAAACAGATAAATAGGACAGACTCTAAATACTCACATCGCCACTAGAGGTCTCCATCAAAGTAATAAGAACACCTTCACTACCAAAAGACTGATATTGTTGTGGGTTACCATACTCTTTTAATATTACCACATTATTCTCATCTACCAAATTAACCTAAAATAGGAAGTATAAAGATGACAATACAGTTGAAATATTTATGACTAATGAAATGAAGACAAACTGTGTGCAAATCTCACTATATGATAAATATCAGGTGGCCATGATAAAGCCTTCTGTCAAATACCAGCTGGCTATGATAAAGCCTTCTATCAAATATCAGCTGGCTATGATAGAGCCTTCTGTCAAATATCAGAGGGCAATGATATGGCATACCTATATACATCTTCTGTCAAATATCAAAAAACTTCTGGATGGAAGAAAGAAAAGATGGTCACAATGATAAAAATATACCTGCTGGAAGGCATGAGGAAAAATGTAATAAAGGATTGCTGAATAAAAATATTGATAACCTTATCTGGATAACCTTATCTGAGGAGGAATATCTGAATACTGGATAAAAACATAGATAATCCCATCTGATGAGGACTAATGGACTGCTGAATAAAACATTGATAACCCCATCTGATGAGGACTAATGGAATGCTGAATAAAACACTGATAACCCCATCTGATGAGGACTAATGGAATGCTGAATAAAACACTGATAACCCCATCTGATGAGGACTAATGGAATGCTGAATAAAATCACTGATAACCCCATTTGAGGAGGAATAATTGAATGTTGAATAAAACATTGATAACAGCATCTGAAGAGGAATAACAGAATGCTGAATAAAAACACTGATAACCTCATCTGACGGGAAATAATGGAATGCTGAATACAAACACTGATAACCTCATCTGATGGGAAATAATGGAATGCTGAATAAAAACATTGATAACCTCATCTGACGGGAAATAATGGAATGCTGAATAAAAACACTGATAACCTCATCTGAGGGGAAATAATGAATGCTTAATAAAAACATTGATAACCTCACCAGAGGTCACTAACATCACACAATCATAAACCAATATCTCAAATAATTGGTCTTTAGGCTGAACTCTACAGAAATCTAATGATACAACTAGAGCTGAGCATTGCATATAGGTTTTTTACATTAAATTTGAATGAGAAACAAGCCAAGAGAGTACCTACTTAGGATTGGAGCCAATCAACAATGAAAATGATATGTTTCAAGAGTGTAGTCTGGTGTTCAGACAGCCAAATATTAGGATTAAAGATTAAAGAAAGTGAATAATAGTGGGCTGTGGTTAAAAAAAACGAAATTTCATATTTTAAAATAAGTAATATATGTTTTATCACAATTTTAACATGTTTATGGTCCTACGCAGAATTAATTTTTTTCTTGAAAAAAAAGATCCTTAACTTTGACCTAATGACATTAAAATCAATAACCAATGGGACACACAATATATCAAGACGTCTTCCTTGCTAATTTAGCTTCAATATGTGAAAAAGTTGTTAATCTAATTGAGGCAAACAATATCATGTCATAGAGATTAATTAGAACAAACAAACTGAAAGATTACATTTATATTATTGATGGTTTCTGAAAAACTAAAAAAAAGGTCATGAAACTTTAACCATACATAACTAAAAAAAAAATTTTGAGCTGCAAATATGAAAATTAAAATTAAACTTGAAACAGTCAGATTGAGAGAGTTTTCTATAGTGACTCTGATAATAGATTGCAAACATATAATAATCTGTATCCATTCTAATTTAGATGGTCTCAGTATTGCAAATAAAAAATTTAAAAAGCTACCAAATTACACATAAATGCCAGATGACAGAATTACTTTAGACCCTTACAAAAAACTTTATCTTCTGATAAAAATTCCATTTCTATGGTACCTTGTTTTTGGATTATTAACTAGCTTACTGAATTAGGGTAGATAAAGCTTGTTGTCTTTTATCCTATTTGTTAAAGTGTTCATAATCTGTATCAATCTCCAGAGTATATTCCGAATAAACAGATTTTTATAATTTATTTTATTGTTGTATTTTCCAAACACTGTTTAAGGTTAGGGGGAGGGTAGAGCGCTCACAAACATGTTTATCCCTGCCATAAACTTTTTATGCCTATCCAACTGGTAATAGTTTCATTTCATTGATTTTGGGTCATATTACAGCTTACATTATGGTATGGGTTTTGCCAATCAATGAAAAGACAGTGTGGTGATCTGTAGGTTTTGTTTAACTGTTTGTTGCTTGGCTTTTGGTGGAAGACTACCTCATTGGCAATCATACCACATCTCCCATTTTTATATATACTTAAGAGTTTCACAACTTACCTCTATATTTAAATCTCTAGTAATAGGTTTCTCTGTTGTGAATGACATCATAATATCTGCCACAGAAGTATCTAGAGGCAACTTTCTGAAATTCAGCATCTCTCTATTACGGTCAAGGACATTGACAAAGTACTTTGTTCTTTCTCCCATGGGTAATGGGGCTCCACTAGGGTCTGTAACATGTAACTGAAATATAGAATTATTATTAACTCAGACTTAGGTAGGATTAGATAGTTAAACATTATACACAAAAGACATATATAGGCAAGGATTTACATAAAAAAGGAATTTTGCACTATGATTAAAAAATAAAAACAATATGCATATAAGGCAAAGCTGAATAGTATTTGATTTTAGTAATGGACTGATTGATTGAAGTCAAATGTTTTAACAGCAGAGAATGTTTGATCAATCAACAGACTCTGCTTTGAAATGCTATTAGCAGGCATCTTTAAATGTCATAAAAATGGAAACCCATGTTTCAAGAAATTCTGTTCAATAGCTTCAAGGGAAAAGTGATGAACAAACATCTTTTCTGTGGTAGTTTTAGGGAGATTTCACTGTACAAAGGGATGTAACTCTTAGAATAACTGTCAGATCATATGCACAAAGGAAAATGAAAAAAAATGATATACCCTCAGCAACATTCATTACAATATAATTCAATCAGGATATCCCTCATTATTACTCCTTATGATGATAAACTAATTATTTCCTTCACAGGAATTTATGTCCTTATATATTGGCTCCTACTAGGGTTTTTAAAGGGAAAAAAACATTTTTCAAGGATCCTCTTTCCCGATTTTCTTTCTTCTATTTACACCAACAAAAAGTAATATGATTACATATGATTCTCTAGTTGGCTATAAGTATGAGACAATTTAATTACATTCCATTTAAATCTACCCACATAAACATTACTTCCACATAAAATCCAAATCTAATTCTGATTATGTACTCTTAGACGGATAAATGTCAGATGAGAAGCCTTAAACCAGGACATCCAAACACAGAGGACTGGCTACCATATCACTTTATAGTGCCATCTGTTTTATTAAAAAGAGAACTATTGGTATGAGTGTCTCTGAAGGGTTAAAAAAATCAAATGAAGATGTCAACTGCAAGGAAGACATTTGCAGCCACTCATGAGAAAGGACTATTTGTACAGCTTAACATATTCTGAGTAAATTAACTAATGTTATCAGAGTGACTATATAAGTCGATGTCAGCCACATCAAACTGAAAGTAGCTATAGATGATAACAGAGCACTGATTTGACTCAAGCGGCTGATAACCACAGAGGTCATTTCAAGCCAAATCATATACATCTTTTATTGTCTGCATAGTGTAACATATAATTTTAATAAAAACTTCTGAGCATAGCATGATACAACCGAACCCTGAACAGTTGGGGCAACTGTGCACACAATATTAGTTTTTGACACACTTCAGCATATAGACTTACAATTTAATAAGGACACATCAAATGGTTTGGACACTATATAATGCACTTTTGACTCCTAATAACAAGAAATTTGTAAGAGATATCAATAACCTGACTGAAAAATGCAAGCAGGAATTTTGTGAGGAATCCAATAAAAAAAACATTTTCATAATTGGACCATAAATAATTGATTTTTTGGTGTGTAGCCCCTATGACCCCTATAACTTGAACACGGCCAGAGATATCTGAAATCTAATTGAAAAACATAGGCAAGGACTATTATGAGGAATCCAATAACAAACAAATTTCAAAATTGGACCAAAAATGAAGAGTTGAATTTTTTTTGGCTTTTGAACACTGACCCCTATAACTTGAAATGATCCAAAACAAATAAAATCTGCTGGATTCATTTGTTTACCAGAATTAAATGAGGAACATAATAAAAACTGAATAATTAATAATAAATATCCTTTTTGGCCCCTTTTTCTAAAATCGTAGAGGCCACAAACTAAATTAAATAGGTACCTTCCATTAGTGGTAGGTAAAATCCTATCAAAATTTCAAAGCAATTTGTCAACTACAACTAAAGTTATCTCACAGAAATGAGGAGTCCCAAGATGACAACACCAACGATGACAACTGAACCATAACCTTATACGACCACAATTTTTTTGTGGTCATACAAAAACTGGAAAGAATGTAAGCATGATACCGCCACTCACCTCTCTAAAAACATAAAGGAAACCAAAATTGTCATTTAAAGGGAAGAACAATATAGGGGGCCACAATGGCATCATTTGATGAAAAAATTGTGGTAGTTTCCTTTTATTACATAAAGCGGTTTGAGAGGAACTGTGAGATTAAAAGGCGACCCATCCATGACAAAGTTCAAGTTTTGCATCAGAAAACCTCGAAGGTCAGGTTTCAGGTCTCACAAACCACTTCCAACATTTCCATCACTTTACATGTTAACAAGATGCTCCCGGGAGCCTGAATCACTCACTTCGTTGAATTTTGCCTTTCAAGGGCAATAAATTAAACAAGAAGTTGTCCAACAATTTTGACTCGAGAAAACTTTGATAGGACTTGTCATAAGGATCATTTCAGAAAAGGAAATATATCATAGTTTTCATGACATTGGCTGAAAACTGGGAAAAAACCTGTAATTTTCCCGTCAAGGGCAATAACTCTTGTAAAAAGGTGTCTGACAAATTTTATGCCTGAAGACTTTTGTAGTCCTAAAAATTAGGATCATTTCAACTATTGAAAGAATTTGGTTAAACATAACGGTTTTGGAGATATATGCAAAAAATAACTGTCTGACCCTATGTTCTATTTTTAGTAACAGTGTCCATGTTTTTCGACGGATCAAAAATCCCCATTTAAATTCTATGAAGGATACCAAAAGGAACACTTATACCGAGTCTTCTTTCAATTGGTAAAAAAGTGTCAGAGGAGAAGATTTTTGAAAGAAATAAAAATAGCAAAAAACTTTGAATAAGGGCAATAACTCTAACATGGCTTAATAGATTAAAGTGAAAATTTGACTGCAGATAGATCTCATCATGCTGAACACTTTTCCCCCCATGTCAGAATTGGGCCAAACCTACCCGTTTTGGAGATATATGCAAAAAACTACTGTCTGACCCCTATGTTCAATTTTTGTTAACGGCGGCCATGTTTTTCAACGGATCAAAAATCCCCATTTAGTTCTATGCAGGATATCCCAAGGAATATTCATACTAAGTTTGGTTCCAATTGGTCAAGTAGTTTCAGAAAGTAAAAGTTTTGAAAAATTGTTAACGACGATGAACGATGACGACGACGGACACCAAGTGATGGCTATACCTCACTTGGCCTTTGGCCAGGTGAGCTAAAAAGTATTTTTCAAAGTTTCACTGTGAATTCCCAAGACAAATGAGATATTAATGTTGCATACCATAGCAAAGATTGCAAAATAAGGCTTTCAAATCATTATGCTAATGGCATGATGATTGTTGAAATTTTTCACAAAATTGACTTGAATAAATAGTATTGAAAATCCACATTTTTACCTTTTCTGCTAACTGACAGCACTTAGGCAAATTACTCACTCAAGTAAACAATATTCATACACTTCTGTAGTAAATTACAAAACATGATATTTAAGCACACACTATTAGCTTTACTTTGACTACTTTTGATTAACATACACAAAGATTATGTCCTTACAATGCACAGATCTAGATTCAGTGTGATTTTGGTACTAAATAGGTGGGAGTAGCCATTTGACATGGAAGTGGTAAGAGAGACCTCAACATGTGAAATCCTTAATTTGGATTATCTCCCTTAGGAATCCTAACTGTAATTGTATTCCCTTATGCACATCTACATATGATAGCCAACCTTCCTTTACAATTTCATCAAAATCCCTTGAGCTATTTCGGATGAGTTGCACTTACAAGAAATGTGGATAGATGGTCTGACAGAGAGATGGGCAGACAGATCAACAGGGTGATTCCTATATACCCCAAAACTATGTGGATAGATGGTCTGACAGAGAGATGGGCAGACAGATCAACAGGGTGATTCCTATATACCCCAAAACTATGTGGATAGATGGTCTGACAGAGAGATGGGCAGACAGATCAACAAGGTGATTCCTATATACCCCAAAACTATGTGGATAGATGGTCTGACAAAGAGATGGGCAGACAGATCAACAGGGTGATTCCTATATACCCCAAAACTATGTGGATAGATGGTCTGACAGAGAGATGGGCAGACAGATCAACAGGGTGATTCCTATATACCCCAAAACTATGTGGATAGATGGTCTGACAGAGAGATGGGCAGACAGATCAACAGGGTGATTCCCCAAAACTTTGTTTAATAAACAATCAATGTATTTTGCTCAAATAGAAAGGTTGCAGTACAATACTTCCTAATGAAATACTTCCTAATGAGGTACTTCCTAACAGGAGAATACTTCCTAATGAGGTACTTCCTAATGAGGTATTTCCCTTCCTAATGAGGTACTTCCCTTCCTAATGAGGTACTTCCCTTCCTAATGAGGTACTTCCTAATAAGGTACTTCCTAACATGAGACTTGCTCATGTAATTTCAATATTTAAAGTACAATTGCAAAATAGTGATGAACGCTTTAGGAATGCAACCAGTAAAATATATGTAGTACAGTATAGAATTTACATAATTTTCTCATCTGTAGAACATCTGCTACTATTTTGCTTGTGTGATTGAAAACGATAACAGATTGTCCAATAGTAATTAAGGGAACCAAGATTCTAGCAAAAATCAAAGGAATGTAATCTTTAGACAAAGACCAGACATGGAAAACAGACACACACAACAAAGAGCATAAAAAAACCAAAATAATACATACAAAATAACAAAAGTAAATGAGCAACTCGGACTCCACTAAAGACTGGGAGCATTGACCACATGCACCGGAATGGTAAGTGTCCTAGAAACACCCACTGAGTTTCTCATAAAAGTCAAGTCCAGGGTTAAAAAAAAGGAAAGGAAAACTATAACACATTGAACAAATCAGTTTTCATGGTACAGATGGATACACTGTAATGATCCATGGGTTCACGATGATGACAATAAAACTTCTGTACTGATAACTACAATTTTGTAGCAACATAACCCCGTTCCAGAAGCCTAACTGTAAGAAGTTTAGCATAATACAAAAAGAGCTCTCGAAGAAGCTGAATTGCTCACCTGACAAACCAAGCCTTATTAACTATGTAAGTAATGGCTTTGCTACCATGTTTGACAAAAAAATTGCTGAAAAAGAGCATCTACTGATCAATGCTGTAAGTTCAACTGAGTACCTAAGGCACTGTAAAATGCTGGAAATGCTTTCCAAGTGTTTTTAAGAACCTCTGGAAAAAATTTCGGCAGGGATCCCCCATGGTCTGTTATCCCACTGGGTGTGAGGGGGCATAAGCCCACTATGAATTTGCTGAAAATGAACATAAAATGAAGTTAAGTCATGGCTATACTATATTTTCATCATCACTTTAACACAGAAGACCATGTTAACTATATAAACCAAATATGGTTGAAATTAAAGCAAGTGTAAAAATCAGCAGGAAAATGGGAGCCATTTTCAAACTGGTTGCCAAAAACAAATTTTCGTCATCTCCATTCAACTTAAAATACCATGTTTCCTCAAAACACTAAAAATCGTTGGAATCCGAGCAACTGGTAAAAATGTTGCAAATGCAAATATGCAGCTATTTTGAAAATGGTTGCCTACGAAAAAATTTCAATATTGCCAGTCAACTCAGAATAATTATCATGTTTATCTAATGAGTAGCTTTCATCTTTCATTCAGCTATATTTGAGGAAAAAATAGCAAAAAAAGCATTTTGACCCCTATGTTTTATTTTAAGTAATGAAGGCCATGTTTTTCAACCAATGAAAAATTAAAAAAAAAAAAAACCAGTTTGTGCAGGATACCCTTAAAACCAATCATGTAAACTTTAATCATTTGTACATTGGCTGACAAATCATTTTAAAAAATTAGACATTGGCTTGTTTTCTGACAGTTAACAATATTATCCTCCTGTCAGAAATTTGCTACATTCAACTGTTTTGGAGTTATTCGCAAAAACCTGTATTTTGATCTTACGTTCTATTTTTAGTAACAGTGGCCATGTTTTTCAACCAATGAAAAATTACAAAGATCAGTATGTGCAGAATACCCTATGGAACATTTATGCCAACTTTTGTTGCATGTTTCCAAAGAAGAAGGTTTTCGCAGTTTTAAATGTGAAAACAACAAAAAAAAATTGGTTTCAGGGGACATAACTCCAACACAGGGTGACGAATCATTTTGAAAATTTCAGTCGTTTGACAGTAAACATTGTTACTCTCTGTCAGAATTTCGCTAAATTCAAATGTTTTTGAGTTATTTGCAAAAAAAAGGTATTTTGATCCTATGTTCTATTTTTAGCAATAGTGGTCATGTTTTTCAACCAATGAAAAATTTTAAATGATCAGTGTGTGCAGGATACCCTTAGAGACAACAATGCAAAGTTTCATTTCAATTGGTCAGGCAGTTTCAGAGGAGAAGATGTTGGAAAAAAGCCAGCAAAGACAGACGACAGTGGACACAAAGTTATGGCAATAGTTCACAATGCCTTTAGACGAGGTGAGCTAAAAGATCTGGGTAGCTACAGCAAGCTCTGGCATAATATATAAGTTGTGAAAACTCCATATGCAGGTGCTGAAGGAATGTTGCCAAAGATGAAAGAAAGTTGACAATATGGAATAAAAAGTCATCATGTTTGTTGTATAGTTTGGTCAATAGTTTTCCTTTACCATTGATCTCTAAATGTAGGTCAAAATATGAAGCTGACTTCACAGTGTCTGCAGTATCCTTCACTTCAAGTTCTTTGGTGTAGATGTGATGTATAAAATCCCTGTAACTAGGATTGTTTAATAATAATACGTCATCTATATAGCAGAAACTGAGATTAAAGGATCTAGCTAAAGGATGTTCCTTCTGATGGATCAGATCAGCTGTTAAGTCAGCCTCATATATAAGAGCAAAGGAATAGGCAGCCAGTAGAGGAGCACAATTTGTTCCCATTGGAATGCTGACTATTTGTTCAAAAAAGCATCCACCACACTAGACAAATACGTTGTCGATCGAAAATTCCAGTATTTTGAAAACATCTTTGGTCTATTTGGAAGATGATTCAGAATTGTTTTTTACAAAGTATGAGGAATCTCTACCAAGAACTACATATTTGTATCTAGATGTACCGCCATTTTTTAAGTAACAACAATGTATCATGTTTATGAGTTGGGATTATAACTGAGTATGGGAAATAGAAGTATAAAGAATTGAAAAATCATAGGTTTTAATATTCTTTAAAAAAAATCTTGCATTGAGAGTTTCCAGAAGATATCTTGAATTTTTCAGTAACCACATTGAGTCAATACCACTATGGAAGTAACAAGTGTTGTGGTAGGACTGGAGATCCTCTTTGGCAGCTATGAGTATAGAAAATAAAAAAGATTAGGTGGTTCATTAGCAATCTGGATTTAGCTGTCATCACAGAAGTCTGGTTAACTTGGAAATCAAATTTATCTCCCCTTAGTGTCTGCAATACTTTGCTACACATTGACATATTTTTAATCATAGTACATCATTGATCAGTCCATGAAAATCATTAGTGACAGTAAAAACTTCATTCAGATTTTTATTTGATTTACCTTATGTTTTTAATATCAAAATACTGAACTGGCAGACATATTTTTACATTATATATTTTTAGAAAATTCCTGACAAAAGAAAAAAGGATTCTAGTAGTTCCTAACTGAAAGATTTATTGTAAAACTATCACTGGGATTGCATTAATTGCTCAATGCCAGGAAATCAACCACATGTTCCCATAATATTCCACCTAAGGGAAAGAATAATATGATTACTAATTGGAAAGAGTGAATAACAAAAAAATGATCACAAATGTGGAAGGACACACAGATTTCAGGATGTGCCAGGAACTTGTTCCACTCTTTCAGTGTTTTTGGAGTTATTCTATTTATGATATAGATTTTCTCCATTATTTATTGCTATTTTCAACATAAATTTTTTAAAATTTTGTGATCAGCAGATTGATATTTGGGTTGTGACGTTTTAGTGGGAGAAAGTTTAAGAATAAAATTACAATATAAATTATTGAAATTTATTATACAGCGAACTTTTTTGCCTTCTTTATTCATCAGGAAAATGTACTTTAAAAAATTACCAGTAAGTCACAACAAAATAGATGTTCTAACACTTACCATTCGGGAACCGTATATATACAGTCATAGACTGTTTTCAGAATTTTGGTTCTGGCAATTTTATTTTTATCTTAAGAAACCACAATTTGATTTCATATGCAAGCAGAGTGAATGTGCTTTAAAATGAGGCTATATTATACAGAGTTTTAGCAAAAATAGGAATTTGACAGCTAAATAAGAGGTTATGAGTCAAGAAGGCCACAAAAAATTGTGATATTTTGAGAGGTGGGCTCAATTCTCAGCCTCTGACAACAGAAGAATTATACATAGTGCTTCATTTCACCTGGTTTCTATAGAATAATAGGCTTGATAGACCATTCCCACCATGTTAACCCTATATACTAACCACTTCCAGTTTTAGGCCAATCTGAAGCCAAAAATTGCCAAAAAATCCTCATTTTTTCTCATGAGTGACCCCTCTGAAGACCCCTGATCTTCCACTTATAACTGTAATGAACAATTTCTGGCTTAAATTACCATCAGAGGGAACAAGCTTTAGAAAAATGGCACTTTGGACACTGTCTTACTCCATTTTCCCGTGCATGCCATCCACCCTCCCATTTCAGCATGGTGAGCGTTAATTTCTAATGAAAAGATGGGTGGTATGACTGATGTTGGAGATGGTATCATAGGAACATGCCATGAAATGTCCATCTAAGACTAATAACTTGAAAATTAAACAATTGTGCATGTTTTTAATCACATCACAATGCTATGAATAAAGCAATAAAATGTTTTATTACAAGCAAGTATTGATGAAAATTGGCATTAACTAAACTCTTCAGCACATAGGAAATGATACTTTCAAATACCCATCAAGAATACATTACTGGCTTACATGAAAAGAGGTTTCACAAGCTCTGATTGGAAATCTAATTTATATCATAGAAATTGGATTAAGAAGGTCAACTTTTACAACCATGTAATTTCAATAAGCAAAGCTTTTCATGTTGACATGATTCAAAGAAATAATTCTATTGCATGAAAAGACATTGGAATAAATCTATAGCAGATTAATTTGTAGAAATGGATTTTGTAATATGACTAAAATTACATTAATTATCGATTACAAAATTTTAGCATCACCCAAATCAGACTTTTCCAGAATTCCAAAATTGAAATAATGCAACTAGAAATTAATTTTATGAACAACATTAATTGAATCTTTCTATGTCAAAAAAAGATTTTATTCCTTAGGTACCAACCAATTTTTAATGAGGGGGGGGGCTGCAATTTAAAAAAAAAAATAAAATTCTTCCATATTAGAGCAAAAATATTTTACTCAGACATAGACATAAAAATAATTTGATTCAATTACTTAACAATGTAGATTTTCAATAAAAAATTTTAAGTACAACAACTGTTGAAAAAACTAGCTATTTCCATGTATGAGCAAAAAAATTTCTAACTCAAAATAAAAAAAAAAGAAAATTACACTTAACCTGTATATAATGGGAATAAATAACTGTGCAAAGTTTCAAAAAGATGAATTGATCAGTTCTCAAGTCATCATCTGGAAGCAGTAACAGGAAAGACAGAAGAATGGACTAACGGAGACATGCAACTTTTTGGAGGGTATTACATAGTACCTCACCACTTTGAGTGGCAGGGTGTAAAAAGTGTTCTCCTCCCAAGAGACTGCTTTGTTGAAAACATCTCATTGCTTGAAATTGCTTGAAGATTAGCCAAACAGAATCATACCCTGCCTTTTGTTTTAATACTCAAGGCAACATGCGGCTTGAGCAACTATCTTGAGTGAAGAGAGAGAGAGAGAGAGAGCAATGTAAGATTCTACACAACATAAATTCTAAATACAAAGCGTATCTTTAGGAAAATTGCTGTTGTATGCTGAAACAAAGAGAAAAGTGTCCAAAGGACATGAATGTCAGTACCACACTAAAAATTAAATAATCAGAAACCATGAAGTTCTCAACACTGTAAATCAAGACAAGGGCAGTACAGCTCACAAAGATGTAAATCAAGACAAGGACAGTACAGCTCACAATGCTTTATATCAAGACAAGGACAGTACAGCTCACAATGCTTTATATCAAGACAAGGGCAGTACAGCTCACAATGCTTTAAATCCAGACAAGGGCAGTACAGCTCACAATGCTGTAAATCAAGACAAGGGCAGTACAGCTCACAATGTTGTAAATCTAGACAAGGGCAGTGCAGCTCACAACCCTGTTAATCAATACAAGGGCAGTACACCTCACAACAATGTAAATCAAGTCAAGGGCAGTACAGCTCACAATGCTGTAAACCAAGACAGGTGCAGTACAGCTCACAAAAATGTAAATCAAGACAAGGGCAGAACAGCTCACAATGCTGTAAATCAAGACAAGGGCAATACAGCTCACAATGCTGTAAATCAAGACATGGGCAGTACAGCTAACAATGCTGTAAATCAAGACAAGGAAAGTACAGCTTACAAAGATGTAAATCAAGTAAAGGGTGGTATAGCTCACAAAAATGTAAAGCAAGTCAAGGGCAGTACAGCTCACAAAAATGTAAATCAAGATAAAGGCAATACAGCTCACAATACTTTAAATCCAGACAAGGGCAGTACAGCTCACAATGCTGTAAATCAAGACAAGGGCAGTACAGCTCACGATGTTGTAAATCTAGACAAGGGCAGTGCAGCTCACAACCCTGTTAATCAATACAAGGGCAGTACACCTCACAACAATGTAAATCAAGTCAAGGGCTGTACAGCTCACAATGCTGTAAACCAAGACAAGGGCAATACAGCTCACAATGCTGTAAATCAAGACATGGGCAGTACAGCTCACAATGCTGTAAATCAAGACAAGGGAAGTACAGCTTACAAAGATGTAAATCAAGTCAAGGGCGGTACAGCTCACAAAAATGTAAAGCAAGTCAAGGGCAGTACATCTCACAAAAATGTAAATCAAGACAAAGGCAATACAGCTCACAATACTTTAAATCAAGACATGGGCAGTACAGCTCACAATGGTGTTTTTGTAGACTCAATGTCAATTCATTTCCACAAGTGGGTTTCAAAATCATGCTTGTTACAACTACTCTTAGGTCATACAAACATTCTCATGACATGAACAGTTTTTTTTTTTTTTTTAAATTAAGTAACGAAACATTTCACAACACAAAAGAACAAACTTGAGATCTGCAGCGTATGAGAAGAGATCCAAGTCAAAACTGGAACATATGGTTAAGGTCATTATGATGCAGATTTATAACAAATCTGTTATCTTTCCTATAAAGAGTGTTGAAACATACGGATAGAAGTCAAACTTAAAGAAAAATCCTACTACGGTTTCTGCGCATATTATCCTTGAAAGTTATTTGCAATGCATCTATGATATCAAAGAGATCCCAGTAAACTTAGTAGACCTTAATGTGGTGCTGTCTATGGTAAAGAAGAAGACTACTATACTATAGTCCAGGAAAATGAGTAGCTGCTTAGGATATTTTCAAAACAGATTTTTTTTTACCTTCACTATTGATCAATAGGAAATTGTTACTGACTGGTATAATTGGACAAAATAAGTTTTGCACTGTCAAGATAAATTCAGTAAAATCTATATATTAAAGTATAGTTTTTTGGTACACCAATAATCATTCCATTTTTTTCTATAAAAAATATAGCGGATTTATTACAACATGTCACTATACTTAATTATGATTTTATAATACATGTACATAGGTCTTTAATTCTCCAGCTTACCAACATTTTATGAAAAATTCAATAATCTCCTGCTTAAGTGTCAGTGTCAAGCAAGGAATTTAAACCACTTTCATGGAAATTTCTCTCATTTTATTTCAATTGTTTGCTTAAATGCTATTAAATTTCTTCAATTCTTGTCAAAGCATGTCATAAAAAAAAACTTGGCAAATCTCAACTTTGAGACAATCACTCACTTAAGAATTTTCGAAGTTAACACCTATGCATGTTCAAAGGTCAATTTCACCTCAATACTTGTGTTAATAACTTGTAATAAAAAGATACATTAGTGAATGAAAGAATTCAGGTCAAACAAGTATGACTACTGGACTAGTTATTACCAGATAAGATGATGGTGAGGGATAAAAATCTTACAAAAATGACAGAAACTTATAAATATCAGGTTTATCCCAAGACTGTACATTTCATTTGATTCATTGTGAATTTTGTTTCTATGTGTCGTGCCACATTCAAAGCTACTTGTGTTTTCCCTGTAGAATGACAAAAGAAACATGAAGGCCAAATAATCTATTTTGTAGATTAAAACAATGTGATAATGATGACTCTACCCTACCAGTGCACCTGGTCCATGCTCCCAGTTTTTAGTGGAGTCCGAGTTGCTCATTTACTTTTGTTACTTTGTATGTATGATTTTAGTTACTTTATGTTCGTTGTTGTGTATGTCTGTTTTCCATGTCTGGTCTTTGTCCCTGGATTACATTCTTTTGATTACCGCTATAACCTTGGTTCCCTTGATTACTCTTTTAAATAGGTTAGTGACCCAATATTTTTATTAAATCATTTAAAGGAAAATGTCTTGCCCTATAAATATCAACAAAATATAAAAAAGATATTATTGGTAGATCTAAATAGTAGGATATGTCTTTAATATCCTAAAATACCACAAGGCATAGTCATAAGTATATAATAAAGCAGTTTGTCAATTATAACAAAAATCTGAATTGTGACATGAAAGCTGTGGAATCTACTTTATCAAGCTGCATTCAAATTGATGAATTTTCACAAAGAATGCATATCTACACTATACAAATTGAATGAATTTTGCTGAAAGATGCCAATTACCCCATCATCAAAAGGAAATGAGATCTGAAATCCATTGATCTCAAACAACATGAAATACTCTGTAGTACAAAGAAATACTTTGTTTAAACCTGAAATATGTTGAAAGTACAGAAAGTCTTAAGTTCAAACTTAAAACCATTCATTCTTTCATAATTAGCTGTAAACAATCAATTCTTTATGGAATTTACTGGTAAACACCTATCTGTGGATGGTTACAATTTTCATTTATCAACCTAAAATATTCCTTTAAGGAATTTTTTTGTGATTGATTTCTCAGAAACACTTTGATTCCTGATAAAAACTTATTTTTCAAAAGATTCCTAGATAATAGCTCAAACATAACCTCATCTTGCAACTAAATTCTGCATAAATGTTGTATGATATCAGTCTGAAAAATTAATTTCTTTCCATAAAACAAATCCACTTTGGTAAAATGTTATATTCATATCAAAGATGATATTTGAATGGAAAGTTATGTACCACTTTGATCTTTTTATCTTTCAAAATGGGTAGATTTAATATAAAACTTTGTAGAATTATCTATTGGTGTCTTCCCTCAATGCATATAAAGAGGAAAGTACTGTGAATTTTTAAAAAGACTATCAATGTTGATAGAAACATGGATCAGTTGTTAAAATACTTAATCATTAATATATAATTTGAAAACCTGATAATAAAATGTAAGTATTTGAATTTAAGCAAGTGAGTTCAAACCAAACTAGGCATTGCCCCTAATAAGACTAATACCCCCTGCAGCCTGTTGATCCCTGTACATTTGGGAACCAGTGTGGACATATGATTCACATCGGACACAATTTTTATGGTTGATAGACTAAGTACTTTTGAAGTACAATATGTTGTTCTTCCTCAAAACAACTAACTTCAAACAACAATCAGTTGAGATCACAAAAACAGAAGATCCCTTATTCCTGACAATATGTACATCTCCATATGGTCACCTAACATTCCATTGATTTTCATTACAATCCCGCAAGTTGTTGAGGAGAAGTTGTGGATAACACATCAAAAAAAGTTTTGCTGAAAAATGCCTACATTCCAATGGTCATCATTCCTACAATATTTGTCCAAACATAAATTTCCAACAATATGCACATCACAATATGGTAATTCAACAGCCAATCAAGTTTCATAACTGTCCTGCAAGATGTTGAAAAGGAGTTGCAGACAACGCATGATACCAAGCTTTGCTGAAAAATGCTTAAACACCTATCATTTCTACAATTTTTGTCCAAACACAAATTCATATCTCCATATGGTAATCTAACATTCCATTGAGTTTTATAACAATCTTGCAAGTCACAAGTTCAATAACCATCATTTCTAGTTTTTGTCCAAATATAAATTCATGACAATATGCACATCTTCATAGGATTATATTACATCAAACAATTCCATAATAAAGCTGCAAGTTGCTATGAAAATAGTTTGGACAGAAGGACAGACAGAGAGGACAGAAGCAGAGACAGGCAGGGTGAAATCTTTATATCCCAAAACTTTGTTTGTGGGGGTATAAATATTTCCACCAGCAAAATAAACTTTCCATGCACTACATCATGTAGCTTGATCAACCAATGCCAACAATATTTATATCAGTGTAATTACTCCTACATATTGACAACCAAGATATTAGTGGTAAATACTCTTACTTACATAAAATGTGTGCTTCATATTCTTTCTATACACCTTTTTGTCTATGATTTCCATGGCAACAGGTTCAGTATAAAAATTCAAGTTGGTTCTGCCTTGTTGTTTTTCTTCAGTTTCATCTTCAATGACCTCAGCAACAATACTCATAGGAAATGACCTTTGGTAAGAGTAGTAACAGTATTGTCCACAGAATTTCTGACGTAAAAGCGATGGGTCACCAATATCTGCAGTACTTATAGTTATGGTACCCTTTCCATCAACCTGTGATCAAAATCAATCTGTTTTTGTTAAATTACATATTAAACATTTGACTTTATGACTAAAATCAATTAGTTGATGCTATATTAAAAAAAAATAACATTTTTCTTTAGCAAATTTCATTACGTAATAGCATAGTTACATTTTACTACCTTTATACTTGTAAATAATTAACTATTTTTATCTGTATTGGAAGACTTACATTTACTTGATAGTATCAGTATTTTTTTTCATCTACAATAAAAAATTCAAGGAAATACCAAAACCACCATGATTACTACACTAAAAATTTGTACCTACCAATCTCTGAGACTTCTGTCTTGTGGTGCCATTCAATAAATATTTTAACAGAACACGTCCATGCACACCCTCACCATAATTATACCTAAAATTAAGTTTGACAGCTATGTGTAGCCATATATCCTCTACATCTGATGAAATAAGCAAGAATATTGGGTCCATTAACTTCCGAAAATTTGTAAAAATATTGTGACTAAGAACCATAGAAAATATCAGCAAAAACAAAAATCTTGTGTCAGGGGAGATAGGTCTATGTAGTACATTTAAAGACAAGGATGAACAAATGGATATAAACAATTCCAAGATTATTCTCTTGAATATATACCATAGAAAATATCTTTCACAAAATATCCCAATACTGAACAAAGTGTTTAAAGAATTTAGTAAAACATAATAATTATCATATAAAAAGAATAAGATTACTTAGGTTAGCCAAGTGTATGATGGCTGTGGTTGGTTAGCCAAGTATATGATGGCTGTGGTAGGTTAGCCAAGTATATGATGGCTGTGGTAGATTAGCCAAGTGTATGATGGCTGTGGTTGGTTAGCCAAGTATATGATGGCTGTGGTTGGTTAGCCAAGTATATGATGGCTGTGGTAGGTTAGCCAAGTATATGATGGCTGTGGTTGGTTAGCCAAGTATATGATGGCGGTGGTTGGTTAGCCAAGTATATGATGGCTGTGGTAGGTTAGCCAAGTATATGATGGCTGTGGTAGATTAGCCAAGTATATGATGGCTGTGGTTGGTTAGCCAAGTACATGATGGCGGTGGTAGGTTAGCCAAGTATATGATGGCTGTGGTAGGTTAGCCAAGTATATGATGGCTGTGGTTGGTTAGCCAAGTACATGATGGCTGTGGTTGGTTTCCATATATTTTTGCGGAAGCTATTGAGTCATCCTATAAAGTCTTCTTCTTCCAAAAAATTGGAAGTTACCTTATCTTCTTAAAATAATGTGTAGAAATATTTCCTAGTTCCATTGGGAGTTATTAAGGTTTTACTACTTACAGAGCTTCTACTTCAATATTCACTGATGAAAAATCTTTAACATATAAAAAGGAGACTGATGGCTTTACTTCAACAGAAAATCTGGGCAAAACTGGAATAGAAAATATAAAAATCATTGTAGTAAACACAAAAAAATGGAAGGGTAATACATGTACACAATCAGATTAATAACATTAAAGCCTGAAAAAAAAAACAAAAGGCTCCCAGGAGCCTGAATCACTCACCTGGTTGAATTTTGCCTTTCAAAGGCAATAAATTTAACAAGAAGTTGTCCAACAATTTTGACTCAAGAAGTCTTTGGTAGGACTTAACATAAGGATCATTTCAACAACTGAAAGTTTCATTTAATTTATCATAGTTTTCAAGATATTGACTGAAAACTGTAAAAAAAGAAGTCATTTTTTACCTTTCAAGGGCAACAACTCTTACAAGGAGTTGTCTGACAAATTTTATCCCTGAAGATTATTGTAGTCCTAATAACAAGGATCACTTCAGCTATTGAAAGAATTTAGCTTAACCTAACTGTTTTGGAGATATATGAAAAAAAACTACTGTCTGTTCCATGTTTTATTTCAAGTAACAGCAGCCATGTTTTTTGACTGATCAAATATCACCACATCAAATCTATGCAGGATACCCATGGAACATTCACACCAAGTTTGGTTCCAACTGATCAAATAATGTCAGAGGAGAAGAGTTTTGAAAGAAATAACATTAAAAATAGCAAAAATCATTGATAAAGGACAATAACTCCAATATGGCTTAACTGATTAAAGCCAAAATTTGACCAGAGATAGATCTCATCATGCTGAACATTTTTACCCAAGTCAGAATTTAGTCTGACCTAACAGTTTTGGAGATAAATGCAAAAAAACTACTGTCTAACCCCTATGTTCTATTTATAGTAATGGCAGCCATGTTTTTCGGCAGATCAAAAAATCCCCACATCAGTTCTATGCAGGATATCCCAAAGAACATACATACCAAGCTTGGTTTGAATTGGTAAAGTAGTGTCAGAGGAGAAGATTTTTGAAAGAACTAACATTAAAAATTGCAAAAATCGTTGATAAAGAGCAATAACTCCAACATGGCTGAACAGATTAAGGCCATAATTTGACCACAGATAGATCTCATCATGCTGAACACTTTTACCCAGTCAGAATTTAGCTTAACCTAACGGTTTTGGAGATAAATGCAAAAACTACTGTCTGACCCCTCTGTTCTATCTTTAGTAATGGCAGCAATGTTTTTCAACAGATCAAGAATCCCCACGTCAATTCTATGCAGGATACCCCAAGGAACATTCATAGCAAGTTTGGTTTCAATTGGTCAGGTAGTGTCAGAGGAGAAGAGTTTTGTATACTTGTAAACGACGACAACAGCTGATGATGACAGATGACGATGACGACGGACGACGGATGCCAAGTGATGGAATAGCTCACATGGCCTTTGGCCAGGTAAGCTAAAAGACAGAGAGATGTACACAGCAAAAAGCTTTGTACATGAGAATCATACCATTAGCAAAATTTGATTCTCTATGATTCGTTTCTTATATCCACTTTTTGGACAGCTAAATATTTTGCAATATCACATAATGGGTTGATGTGATAGAAACAAATGATATCTTGATTGGAAGAAGATGTTTCTTACATTGTTTTCTTGTAACAACTGACATAGTCATAGATGAACAATCGCTAGAAATCCTGCGATGACAGATGCCAAATGTCCAGCAAACAATCACTAGAATTCCTGCGATGACAGATGCCAAATGTCCAGCAAACAATCACTAGAATTCCTGCGATGACAGATGTCCAGCAAACAATCGCTGGAATTCCTGCCATGACAGATGCCAAATGTCCAGCAAACAATTGCTAGAATTCCTGCCATGACAGATGCTAAATGTCCAGCAAACAATCGCTAGAAATCCTGCGATGACAGATGCCAAATGTCCAGCAAACAATCACTAAAATTCCTGCGATGACAGATGCCAAATGTCCAGCAAACAATTGCTAGAATTCCTGCCATGACAGATGCTAAATGTCCAGCAAACAATCGCTAGAATTCCTGCCATGACAGATGTCCAGCAAACAATCGCTGGAATTTCTGCCATGACAGATGTCCAGCAAACAATCGCTGGAATTCCTGCCATGACAGATGTCCAGCAAACATTCCAAGAAATCATAGTTAAGAAGGTTTAATAACTTCTGAAATTTGAGTATTGCAAAATATCAACTTGCTTTATTTTATTTCAACATCATACAAACCTCGCCAATTTTGTTTGCATTGATGTTGAAATTAAATAACTTGAGTTGACAGATTCAGATATTCAATATGACTCACTATGACACATATAATTATAATATGAATCAAACATGATATGAATAAAATATGTTAAAGTTATCATCTGAGGTGGAATTCATCTGGCAAACACTTAATACTCCATAGATTTATGTGAACAACTTAATACAGACTATGTCACATACAAAGAACATTAATTCAAGATAGCAAATATTCTGTACCATTTCCTGGAAGTCAACTGGCACAAAAAGTCAACAGAAAGGGATTAGCACAGTTAACAGGTTATTTTGAGGCTTTACTTACCGTAAGCATCAACTGTAAAATTTCTTTCTGCTGCGCTACCCTGAAAAAAATAATCAATGATTGTAAAATATAAAAGTGTGATACAATGTGATTATTCTCAAGTCATTATCATAACAGCAATAATTACTCTTAATCACTATTACTTCTTAATTTTTCTTTTGTAAAATAGATGTATAAAATATATACAAAATAAAAAGGAGTACATCTTCAATTTGTACTTAACAAAGTACAAAGGAGTACATCTTCAATAAGTACATAACAAAGTACAAAGGAGTACATCTTCAATATGTACATATCAAAGTACAAAGAATATATTGGTTCTATACTTTACAAGTACACAAAAAGTATTGTCCTCCACATAAAGAGGTGAAAATGGAGTTCAAACAAGCTAAAATGTAAGGGAAAAATTACCACCATAGAAAGTGCACATCAATATACATATAGACACTACGCAGTGTTTGAATAGTATTGTTTCAAAATACTTTCTAAGTTACAGATTACACAAAGTAGATACCCCTGAGTGTGACAGACAGACAGAGTCAAGTGAGTACTAAACCTGCTTTTATCTTTGGTTACGCAGGTAAAAACATGAATTTTTATTTTTGTGATTATATGTAATGGTGAAGCTTGATTATTCACAGCTCTAAATTTCAAAACAACTGCTGTAATTAAATTTTTGTGCAAATCAAAACAATGTCATAACACCATATGACTAAATTTTTTTGGAGTAATAAAAAAAGATCAAATCTTTCTGTACAATAACTTTACAATACTTTTGGAACTCACAGTATTTTTAATCAAATCCCATATTAATTCCACATATTCCCTTCATCCAACCCCATTATTATTCCCACAGAATGTTCAGCCCAATATTTACTTTTCCATCAGTCTGCTGTACTGCTATTTTCCATAAACCAAGCTTTGGATCATTTGATAATGTATACTCTTGTGTCACTACACCTGAAATATGATTGAAATAAAGTTAAAACATATTCATTTGTTCAATGAAAAGCCAAAGGAAGGGATCATTTTTTTTCACTAAAAGAGACAAGAAAATTCCTATTTTCAACCATGTGAGATTTCCTTCACTCACCCATGGTTAAGATCATGCCAAATTGGTGTACTAATCATAACATTAATTTTTAGAGTGAGAGAATTAAACCATACCTGTTAAACCTCCCACAATAAGGGAGAGAATTCCAAAAAACTCAATGAAAAATTTAGATTCTCCAACTTAAAAATGTAAAATTTGTAAGAAGATATTGGATAAAATATTACTATATTGTCTTCGAAACTGCAACATGTAGCCATATGTCTCCCCCCCCTCCCACACTGCCATAAACAAGTCTAAATGAATAAGTACCATTACTCCTGAAATCGCTAAATAATTGAAAATTTGATTTTATATAAAATCTCCCACATGAGGTGAGAATCTCCCATTTAAACTGTTATTCTTTTGATCCACCATTATACATCTCTACTTGTCCGAGTTTACATCTATATGAAGTTTTTATTCTTTTGATCCATCATTACACATCTCTACTTGTCTGAGTTTACATCTATGTGACGTTTTTATTCTTTTGATCCATCATTACACATCTCTACGTGTCTGAGTTTACATCTATATGAAGTTTTTATTCTTTTGATCCATCATTACACATCTCTACTTGTCTGAGTTTACATCTATGTGAGGTTTTTATTCTTTTGATCCATCATTACACAACACTATTAAGTGTACATCTATGAGAGGTTTTATCTTAGTAACATGATTTACCAATCATATTTCCATAATTAGGTTACTCATCACTTAACATGATTTACTGATACTATAACCTGAGTTATAAATCAATTTACCTAGGTTACTAATTATATTACCATCATTACCCGAGTTATTAATCAATTTACCTGGGTTACTAATTATATTAGCATTAATTATACTTGGATCACAGGTTATATAACCCTGCTGACCATTCATATCACCCGAGTTTCTGTTCATATAACCTGTGTTATTGACCATATTTCATGAGTTCCTAATCATATTACATGAATTACTGGCTATAAAATCGGAGTTACTGGTCATAAAACCTAAGTTTCTGATTATATTACCCAAGTTACTGATCATTTTACCTGGGCTACTGATCATAATTCTTGAGTAACTGATTATCATATTACCTGAGTTACTGATTATCATATTACCCGAGTTACTGATTATCACATTACTTGAGTTACTGATCATCATATTACCTGAAGTACTGGTCTGGTTTTTGAATTGTGCCACTTTGTTACCATCAGGATCCTTAAACACAGAGAAGAGTGGAAAAGAATTAGGAAGGTTATGTAAAAATTGAAGTCCAAGAAGGAGAGATACTTTGCATTGACTCATTTAAGATTTCAAAGTATGAAACAATGTACTCAAACTTCATAACAGTTACACCATCCTATTCACTTAATAAATAAATAATATTGTTTGATTGCCAAAAACATTAAAATCACCAAGTTCAACCAAATAACATTCTATATAACACTATATTCAAATGGGCTGTGTCCTTATTGTACGTCTTATGATGTACCATGGTTCTCAATTCCTACATGGGATTGATTTAACATACAATGTGGACATAACTTTTTGTAGGTTTTAACTTGTCTGGTGCTGGCATGTCAGTTATCTGCTAATGGTTCTTAGTTTGTACATTTGTGTCATTTATATTCAGTTTCTTTACTTCGGTTGTAACAAGGGACTCAAGACCTTTTTGAACTGATTTTTAGATGTGTTTAATTGTGCAATATTTTTTCCACAGTGGCCAGATTTTAAAAGGTTGAAGGTTGAGATCACATCAAAGTACTTTAACCCTGCAAAAGTCAAGAATATCTGGCCTCTGTGTGTCTTGTTTCCGTTTCACCTTTCTTTTTGTTACTTCTGTATAAAGGGGCACCTCTTTCACTGTACATGTGTCAGCTGCAGCATGCCCTGTGGTGTGAGGGTTTTCTCGTTCATGGTTGACCAATTAGTGGCCTTGGTCTGACATTTTCATTCCAATGGGATTGTTGTCTCTTTTAACATATTCACCATATCTGTTCTCGTTTTATCAATCATATTGATCAGATATGACATAAAATACAGGATGAAATATTGTTGTAGACTGTATGTACTCACTATTATTGTAATATCCATTAGCTTCTTAACTGCCTTTAAATCTACATCCATTATAAATGTTCTCATTTTCACTGAAATAAAATATAAAAAGATGACAACCACAATTATCAAAATATTATTGTACAATAAATAACATTTTTTGTCTTTGTCATAAAACACTACCTAATTATTGCTATACTAAAATATTTAAACTCAATAATTATACGTATTTTGAAAGGTTAGTTTTACAAACTGTTTGTATTTCATTTCATAATCTTTTGTTATTTCTATTTCAGTACATAATAATTAATCAAAATTGTATTTCAGAAATTGTTAATGTCTTTGTTATTAGTTGTAGATACAAACAACTGAACTAAACTAAAAATATATGAGCACTGATGAAGCAAAATTAATGAGTTTTCTATAGTACATCATGGTATCCTGGAAATGTGCAGTTCCTTGATACCCACATTAGCGTACCTAGACTTTTACCCTGGACAAATGTAGTTCCCTGATATCTACATTATTTTACCTAGACTTTTATCCTGGACAAATGCAGTCCCTGATATCTATATTATTGTACCTAGACTTTTACCCTGGACAAATGCAGTCCCTGATATCTATATTATTGTACCTAGACTTTTATCAGAATTAATTTCACTTGCAATATGACAGGTACCACTGACAGAATCCAGAGCACTTGATGTCACTCTTGCTTCTTTTCTAGGAATTCATATTTCTAAAGCTTTTTTTTAAAATATCTTCAGTTTTAACATGTAATAGTATTTTATTGCAACTTTGTGTATGTAGATAGTCCTTGTCTGTTTTCATGTTCAGGCCAAGTACTTAGATTTTATATATTTTAATTCTCACATTATGGACAATTCAGTATTGGTCAGCTGATTATTATTATATCATGGTATCATGAAAAATTCAGTTCCCTGTTAACTTTTACTATGAGGCCACAATGGACAATAATCCAGAACACTTCCTTACCGACACCTGACAACAGGGACAATTTTTAAATGTATACATCTGACATTTCAAGAATTTTTTTTCTGATTCACAGAATCCTTAGAAATATGAAGTGCTAGATATAAGACTTTTTTTCTAATGATTTTAATGGATAATTAATTCTTGAAGCTATGTTTATGAAAATTATATTTTAAAACAAAAAAATCACTGATTTCATAATCAATTGAGAATACTGCTATGCTAAATAATAGCATCACTGAGCATTTGTCATATTTGTATGAATAGATATTTTTTAAATAAAGCATCGCAGTTATAAAGTTGCAATTAAGCATGAAGGCTGAAGTCCTAGCTAGAATCAAACCAGATGAGGAAAGGTTGTTTTCTCTGTAAAAGGAGAATATAGATAATTCAAACTTTGTATTCAGAAAATAGAGTTAATGGGGCAAAGATTTATGGAACACCATAAGTTACATTTCAATATGTAACTTATTTAAGATGGATATACAGACAGAATCTAACACTATAGTCCCCTTCAACTTACCTGTCTGGGAACGCTTGTAAATGCCTTTATCAGTCTGCACAAGTATGGCACCAGAGCCTCCTTTCAACTCTATCTCATGTGATGCTCTGATGGAAAGTCCATCTAAAAGAAGTTTCATATAGTACTTCCCAAGTTTCAACTCCCCTGGCTGAAAAATAAAGTATAAAGATGTTTACCATTGAAGAATTGTCAGCTCCTTGGACAGGAATAATTATATGATAAAAAATTATCAATAACCTTGTCCATGTATTATCAACAATAACTTTAGTCCTAGCTTAACTTGACTTTTAAAAAGCAGGATCTCACCAATTTAGACCCCAGGAACTGCTCACCCTTCTGAAATGACAGAGTTTGACCCCAGGAACAACTCAACTATCTGGAGGGAGAGTTTGACCCTTAAGGACATCATCACTTACCTGGAGAGACAGAGTTTGACCCCAGGAATTTCTCACCCATCTATCGGGACAGAATATGACCCAAGGAAATTCTCACTAATCTAGAGGCACAGAGTTTGACCCCAGGATCTGCTCATCCATATAGAGAGACAGAGTTTAACCCCAGGAATTGCTCACCCATTTGAGTTCGACTCAAGGAACTGCTCTTCAATCTTGTGGGACAGCAGGGTTTTACACCAGATATGATTGAGTCTGACCAAAGTGTTAAGTGGGGTCAGTGATGTTCATTATACAGCAAAACATGTCTTAACTAAACCCTAAACAATCTGAAAACCTGTCTAAACCAAACCTGGAATAATTTCAATTCCTGTCTAAACAAGACACTTTTTAAAGTCCTTTAATATCAGTTAAAATCATTGTTTTTACCTTGGTAATTTGAGCTCCTTTCTGAACTGAACCAAGAGACTTTCAGTTTAGACCATTTTCACAGTACTTTGTAATTTTGGTTCGTTGGTGTTATTTATTTTGTTCCTCCTGTGTTGTAATTTTTGTGTACCTGGTGGTATCTTATCCAAGAAACTCCCTCATTTATACCTTAAGGATTACTTTAATAAAATAATGAATGACATATCAAACAGCCACCTTGTGAAAGAGCAGATATAGTGTCTTACTTATATCAACCAATTAGAAATCATTTCATATTTTTATCTGCCTTACAAAATGTTAGTTTCTTAATATGTATTGTAGATTTGATTGTATTGCCTTAAAAAATAATGTGTCAAAGTGGGGTTACATGCCTACCTGTGTGCTAGTCAAAGTGGGGTGACATGCCTACCTGTGTGCTGGTCAAAGTGGGTTGACATGCCTACCTGTGTGCTGGTCAAAGTGGGGTGACATGCCTACCTGTGTGCTGGTCAAAGTGGGGTGACATGCCTACCTGTGTACTGGATAAAGTGGGGTGACATGCCTACCTGTGTACTGGTCAAAGTGGGGTGACATGCCTACTTGTGTACTGGTTAAAGTGGAGTGACATGCCTACCTGTGTGCTGGTCAAAGAGGGGTGACATGCCTACCTGTGTACTGGTTAAAGTGGAGTGACATGACTACCTGTGTACTGGTCAAAGTCGGGTGACATGCCTACCTGTGTACTGGTCAAAGTGGGGTGACATGCCTACCTGTGTACTAGTCGAAGTGGGGTGACATGCCTGCCTGTATACAGGTCGAAATGGGGTGACATGCCTGCCTGTGTACTGGTCGAAGTGGGGTGACATGCCTACCTGTATACTGGTCGAGGTGGGGTGACATGCCTATCTGTATACTAGTTGTAGTGAGGTGACATGCCTACCTATATACTGTAACTCCTGTGAGGTAGTACAATATAAATCAAGTTCACAGAGTCAGACTTAAATACAAACCAGATTGTTTTTGACTGATCGAAACATCCTTGTCCTAAAACACAAAAAATATCTGTTATGGGAATTAAAATCATAATCAATCAATCGTGCCTCTCATTGTCCTTTTAATAATTTTAAACTTTAAACTATTTAAACTTACAGAAAAATCAATTTGTACATCAGTCTTGTATGCTGAAATCAGAAAATGAACATTATTATCAAACCACATTGATATCAACAGTTATTAAAAAAAAACATATTCCTATAAATTTGTGTTACCAGAATTATCAAAATATGCATGTTTATGTAAACTAGATTCTCCAAGAAACTTGTATTTGTTTTCAGCAGTGTAATATGAATATTTTAAAAATTCATTAACTTCAGAAACCAAAGTTTTCAAATTAGATAGAATAATTGACAGACAATTCATTGATTGTGTAACTCCAGTATCTAGTTTGGATCTTGGTTGCCAAAGGGAAACAATCATATGAAGTTATATAACATTGGTACTATTAGTATCAATGAAGTTAATCGAAACTTTGAACATTAAAAACTTACTGACCATCTTGTTCTGAAATATGTCTACTTGATTAAGCAGATGAATGTATAAACATATAAAAAAATATAGTAATGCCAGTAATCAGCAAACTTGAGACATTTTTTAGGCAAAAGGAAGGCGCTAAGAAAGTTTCTGACGAGGTTTCAGAAGTAGACCATTTATGTAAGTTTTTAAACCACTTTCCTGTAACTTGATCATTTAACATTAGCAATCATACTTAGAATGACACGGTAGCAACTGGTTGTAAATAGTATTGTATGTGTCTGTTGTAGGTGTGGGAGCTTTCACAAGGTGTGGCAGACAGAAATATAGAGGAATAAAATTAAACACTCAGCACTTCTGAGTCCCTGCATTCCTTTGCAGCAGGGGGATTATTGGTATAACTGTTCTTTGCAAGGTATCAATTGAAACATTAACAAGTGGACCAACCACTAGAGTCATGTGATTAGCACCAACAATTAATGCATTGATTAAAAAGGACGTTATACACATTGTCCTGTAAATTAAGCAGTACAATATTATTGAGGAATTGTTCCTCTTTGTGAAAATTTCTACTTTAGCAGTCATCTTGGTCTATCATTTAGATCCAAAAGTGTTTTAATTGTCCATCCACTGAATTAAATCTTCTAAGCTGAAATCAGCAGAAGGAGAAGTAAGGCAAAAACAAAATCAGGATGGACAAGTAACAACAGACAACTGATCTTGACATTTGATATACTTTGGTAACTTAGTTGAAATGATTGTCAATTTCTAGTGTTTTACCTAAATGCATATGATTTCTTTAAATGTAAATAGAACAAATCTTATAATCAACATACAGCCAAAACACCTTTCTCTGTTAACACCTTTCTCTTATTGTTAGATTAACAGGTTTAAAGTGAACACCTTTGCCTAAAGCTGAATATTTGCATATCAGGGATTATTGTAAAAACATGGCTAAAAACAAAAAACAATCCAATCTCTGGTCCTCTAAGGTGAACAGTTATGTACAAATTTTCCATAATTTTTTTGGCTTTTTCTTTTTCAGCAAGGCTATAACTAATTTTTCATAACAAACAAGATCAGGAAAATACTTCTCATGACAGTGATAGGTAGCTATAGGGTACAGGTTTGTCCTCTTTGACAGTGATAGGTAAAATAGTGTCACAATGGCTATTAAGGTCCTAAACTTTACTAATAGGGTCCTGGACCTACTATTTGGATCCTAAACCTTACTATTAGGGTCCTAGACTTTACTGTTAGGGTCCTACACTTTACTGTTAGGGTCCTTGACCTTACTGTTAGGGTCCTACACTTTACTGTTAGGGTCCTTGACCTTACTGTTAGGGTCCTACACCTTACTGTGAGGGTCCTATACTTTACTGTTAGCGTCCTAGACCTTACTATTAGGGTCCTAGACTTTATTATTACAATATTTCCTTCAGAGAAAGAAGGTTATGGTGTAACAGTTCACAAAGATTTCACAGTTAAATAAAAAGAATTAAATTTAGGTCGAAATGTAAAATTTTCATTAAACATTGATGCACTTTATTGGAAATAGATTTAACTATTATTTCTTTGAATATATCAAAAACAAAAATCTCCAAAACATTTAAATGGATATATCAAAAACAAAAATCTCCAAAACATTTAAATGGTAATATATACATGACTTTAAAGTAGACCTAAAATGTGAACTTCAGCATACTTGAATCTTTAATTTTTTTGTGTGGTTAGTTTTAACTCACATCATTTGTGTTACATTTAATACCATCAAAAACCTATCATTATCTTACTAAACCAGACACTACAAATATGTTAAAACCATGTTTTACTGGTCATGGACAGGTCAAGTCAGCCTGTATACAAAGGACCGGATTAGAAACAGCTTGTAAATAACATCTAAATACTGGATACTCCTTTTGGTAAATCTTATGGGGTTCAAAACCTTAAATTTGATGAATTAAAAAAAAATAAATTCAGAAAGTTATCTGATAACTATTATATTTGCAAGGGAAAAAAATAAAGGCCATGTAATAGAAGTTTTATTAATCAATTTTTAACATAACCTTTGTATCATTTTCTCAATGTCACAAAAATTTAATTGCATTAGGCCACATCAAGTTTATTTGTAGTTTCTCATCCACCATTAACTAAAAATGGGTCAAAAACCTCTAAAGATTATCTTCGGACAAATACAGGCATGTTTACCTGCAGGATCAACTGAGAATGCCACAGTTTTCATCTGACTTTTGTCCTTTTCATGTGTAAACACAATGCTTCCAGTCTGTATGGAATTCCTCTGCTCAGTTAATAATACATTGACAGTGTATGAGGTACCCACACGGGCAATCTTAGGGGCTGTCACAACAAAGGTCCTGAAACACAACAATTACATCATCTCTGTATCACTCTGTATTCTGTATAATATTGGGAACAGATCAAAATTACTGCACTAAAGCATATAATACACCTCTACAATTAAAATAACTCTAGAATAAAGACTAGTAATACAATAAAAATAAAAAAAATGCACCCTTCTATGATTACAAACAAGAAAAAAATACCATGCAGCATGATATCACTGCAATGACAAAACATAGACTACAGTTTGAGCAATTATGGACATAAAATTTAAGCTTGATATAGCTCTAAATTTTATAAAATGCCTTTTTGGCCCTTTTTTATGTTTTTGATTGCTAAACAATGGTGGCTAAAATCCTCAGAATCACTACCAACCTTTTTTAGTGTTATGGAGTTTTGTTGTGAATTTTTATCAGTATTCAAAATTCCTAGTGTTCTTTAGTAATCATGTAAGGCTGCTTGGATGGACTAATTGAATGTGTTACATGTTATGTTTCTGAATTATTTTGCATCAGAGAGTTCAATTAATAGTTACAGGTTAACACAAGCTCCGTAGAGAAATAATGGTTTTCACAAGGCAGTAAGGAATTAAGGGGGAGGAAAGCAAGATATATTGTAGGTTACAGGAAAAACCCTTAACACATTCATAGCCCCTAGCAGTGTCAACCATCGATACACATTCATAGCCCACAGCAGTGTCAACCTTGTAACTACTTTACTACTTGGATTACTATAGAAGTATGCTCATTAGGCAGTGTTTCAATGTAGATCACATTATGACAGAAGTATGCTGATTAGGCAGTTTTTCAATGTAGATCACATTACTATAGAAGTATGCTGATTAGGCAGTGTTTCATTGCAGATCACATTATGACAGAAGTATGCTGATTAGGAAGTGTTTCAATGTAGATCACATAATGACAGAAGTATGCTGATTAGGCAGTGTTTTAAAAGAAGATGAAAGAGGAAAAAAAACTATGACACGTTGAACAGATAAGTTTTCATGGCGCAGATGGTTACACTGTAATGATCCACCAATTCATGATGACGACCATAAAACTTCTGTAGTGATGACCTCCATCTTGTAGCAACATAACCCTGTTCCAGGCACCTAATTGTAAGAAGTCTAGTGCAATAATGTATGATTTGTGATATGAAATCTCCATACACAGGTGCTAAGGGATATTGCCACGGATGAAAGGAAAGTTGACAATTTTGACTGAAAAGTCATCACTTTTGTCGTCTAGTTTAGTCAATAGATTAGTTTACCATTGATTTCTAATTGTAGGTCAAGATATGAGGCTGACTTCACAGTGTCTGTAGTATCCTTTATCTCAAGTTCTTTGGGTTAGATGTGATGTATCAAATCCCTGAAACTGGGATTGTTTAATGATAATACATCATCTATATAGCGGAAACTGAAATTAAGAGATCTAGCTAAATGATGTTCCTTCTTTTGGATTAGATCAGCTATTTTAGTCAGCCTCATAAGAGTGAAGGAATAGTTCAGCAAGCAAAAGAGTACAATTTGTTCTCATTAGAATGCCGACTCTTTGTCGAAAAACGTGTCCACCACACTGGACAAAAATGTTTTAGGACATAAAGTCCAGCATTTTGAAAACATCTTCAGTATATTTGGAAGATAATTTGGAATTATTAGTTTACAAAGTATGAGGAATCTCTACCAAGAACTATATATTTGTTTTTCTAGATGTACTGTCTTTTTTGAGGTGCCAAAAAGGAATATGTAACAAAGATTCTGTGAAAGTTTCATTTAATTCCATTCAGCAGTGTATGAGGAGTAACAGATAAGAGATGGGTCCCCATCTGTGTGACAGAAGAAAGGGACAGAAACCCCTGTCATTATATAACCCTCATGGCAAGGTTTTATTAATACACAGCTTTATGTTTGCCAGTTTTGTATCAGGAAAAATTTACTTGCACACATGATACTTTATTCATTAAACTATTATTTCTGCAATCTTTTTAATTTTTCAATCGCACATATATATATCTGGTTAACTTTTATCAAGATGTTTCACACATTACAATAAGTACTTTGTATCTTATCTTTGGAATAACTTTAAAATTATTTATATATAAATTTTGTATGCAATGGATGCACAAAAAGAAGTACAACATTGTAGTAATTTGATTACTATAATATTAATTCAGAAATACATAGAAATTCAAAACATTTCATGAATACTTCAGTGTTTCTGAAATGGAGTGTTCAGATAAAACTAATGGGTAAGATATCTCAGCATTGTCCTTCTATTACGATGCTTCAGTAGTTTAGCTTATAGTAAGTGACCTATTCTACAATTTCACATGCATACTACCAAGACCTTTATTAAGCACACATGCCACTAAATAAAACTAAACATACATATATTTCCAACTATATACTAAGTACAGCACATTGAAAATGTTGAAAAAGTTGGTAGGTCATTGAGTAAATAACAGAAAATGTGAAGGTCATTCTACACATTTAAACAAAGTAAACTTTGAATCACATTACCAAATTTACTAATCAGAAGATAATTTTGGATAACATTGTATGGAGAAATCTTTATTTCAGATAAGTACATGTATTGTTGTATAAAAGAACATTGAAGACATTTTAGAAATGTTTTGTTGTTTATTAGTTACATTGAAAGAATAATCAAGGTTAATCAAGGTTAATTTACCGGTATATAATTTGGATTACTCATTCCAAAAACCTGTCTAAACCAAACCATGTATTATCCTAACTGAAACACGAGATATTTTAATTTATGTCAAATGTTTTGTTTCATCTTAGTTTAAAACAATACATGTACTTTCATTGCATATTCATGCATGTCTTTAAACCACATATTTTTTTGGTGATGAGATGAACTGGATTAAATAATAGACAAAATTTCTTTAAAAACTTAACATAAAGCATGGATAGGCTTACAGTGGTGATGTTATAGATAAATTCTCAAAGCCAACAGAGCAGAAAATAAATACCAACCGTCATCACTCTAAATACATGTTTTAAATACATTCTTCACAGTAATACGTGAAAATAAGTAAAACCAATCTGAATCAGACCCTGTTCATTCTAGAAACTTGTCTTGACCAAACATCTTATTTAATGTCAGTTTCAATATATACTGTCCTGCTAAGACTCAACACCTGCCTAAAGTAAACAAAACCATCAGTGATGTTCTGTTCAGGCTGGTTTTACAATAATTAATAGCATATAGAGATGGCTGGGGCAAGACCAACAAATTGATCTATAATACTACTCATATATCATTAAAAGGCATACATTTATGGGACATATAAAATGGAGGTTTTACAGGAAAAGCCTTATTCAGGCATTTTGGAAAAGAAAATTATCAACAAATTTGGCATCAGGGAGTCAAAATTAGGGAGGTAAAGTCAAAATATTAAGGTTTTAATTAATCATGGACTCTGTAATCAAAATTTGGCACTTTTTAAGCATTGCATGTAAATACAAAAAGTTCACTTTATTACTTTAAGAAAATTTTCATCTTACAAAAGACTTTAATGTTTAATATACATACATTGCATGTGCATGAAAAAAATTTTCAACAACGCAAATTTTAACAATATGCTATTACAAAATATTAACTTAATTTTCTTTTACACAATATTTCTTTTTAATTTCTAGTATATACATATCTACTACATACCCATTGTTCTGAGCTACCCCTGCACTAACTAAACACAATACAAGTACCAGAATCAACATCTTGGCTATCTACCCAGCGTCTTGGACTTCTATATCATATATCTATAAAAAAAAAAAAAAAAAAAAAAAAGAGAGAGCTTTAACCATTTATTGATTTCACCTTATAAATTGCTTATACTAGCAGTTATTGATGTTACTGGTTTTTACATATGACATATATGTGTACAATAGAGAGATATCAGATACTTATATACAATAGAGAGATATTAAGGAACTTATTCATTATCTGTAGTGGTAATTATCAATAAGACAAAAACAAAGTGACTTGGAATGGTGAAATATTCAATCTATACCATAGTCCCTTCTTAGATATAAGCTTAAACCTTTGATCTTTTGTCATGTCATGTCAGCTAGAAAAATGAAGCCAAGTTATTTTAGTTGTATAAGTATTAAAAAGGACAGTTTCATGGATTATATGAAGTACAAATTGTTCATGAACTGGGGGTGTATTAGACAGTGCTATATCATGTTTCATAGAACCAACAAACTATTTTTGTTCCAAAAATATTGATATTGTACAATTCTTATTTTTTATTTAAAAGTAAATTCATAGTGATATTGTAAAAACAAATGTACACATGTACATTGTTCCATGTCTACTACCCCCCCCCCCCCACTCATAGTAATTAAAATACTTTGATACATGTATGACACTAAACAATTAGGGCAAATATGGAAACACCATTCAAACTGGATACAGCTTTGATTTTAGAGTGACACAGGATAAGAATCTGACACTTTTTGGCCCTGAATTCTAGACACAACCTACAAAATCAATCCCAACCTTCTTTGGGGGTATGGTACTTAGTGGAGAAATTTAAAAGAGATCTGTTCCACTTTATTATCCAGAATTCAGAAAAATCTTGTTTCTGACCCCATTGTGGCCTTTAATTCTTAACTGATTAAGTCACAGCCCTTAAAAATAATCCAAGCCTCATTTTGTAGTATGCTACCTTGTAGCACAATTTAATATAGATATTCATTCACTTTCACACAAGTTATTATCTGGACATCAGGAAAAAGATTATTCCAAAATGATCGTAGTCCAAAACAATTTCAGTACCATTCTGTATAAGAATCAGGCAAAAGAGGGCACATCATAATTCTCCATTTGGTCTTTGCAGCCTAATGTACCTTCAATATATCTAGCAAACAACTGAAAAGCTTATCCTGAAGTATCTGTGACCAGATATTTTTTCACTGCTAATTCCAGGTAAAAGTGTGGGAAATATTCCAACCATTTTTCCATAGTGCATTTCAACTTGACCTAAATGTACCAAGATCTTAAAATGGCAAGTTTTACAAAGACTTTGATGGTTATTTCTGGAGATTAGAGGTATGACAGGTAAATGCACACATCCTGCCTGAGTTGCGTTGCATGGAAAGTCGGGCATAAAACGGATAACAATCAAAAGCTCCGTAGCTGATCCATTGATTGTTGGGGTTTAACACTGAGCATCAATATTTCAGCTATATTCAGGCAATCTATAGTAATTGAATCTCTAACTTATAGGTAAAAGATTCTTTAAATGTAAGTGTTCACCCTTCTAACATTCTTTACTTCACATATGTATCATTTAACAATTCCTCTACTAATAGAGGTGCACATACAAAGCATGACACATTGGTATGTTTTCACAAAATGATAATAATAAAGGGCCCCCTGTCCCCAATCCCACTAAAAATAGATAGGTCTGTGACCCATTATACCTTGTACATTTCCCGGACCAATCTACAAACACTATAAATACCATAGATGAAATAACCTAATATAGACCTGTGGAAATAATATTAAGTAAGACATAGATATACCTGAATGAACATTTAGACCTGTGGAAATAATATTAAGTAGGACATTATACATAGATATACCTGAATGAACATTACCCATATTTTCACAGCTCTCTTTACTGTATAATGATATCAACTTTAAAAACAATGAAGTTAACTCAGAAATAATAGTTTTGTGTAATTATGGTATAATTTGTTGTGTTTGGTTTGAAAATCTAATTAAATAACAAAGAAATCTTCAAGTTACAACTAGTCCAGAAATCAGTGACCTATTTTGATCAAAAGTTTGTTGTTGATCCATTTGACCCTATGCTGCTCTAAATTTACAAAAAACATATTAAGTCATCATTTCCAAAAAAAAAGGCCAATAAGTAATAAGCAGTGAACAATAAAACTGGACAAATATGTTGTCACAAAAAAATTCCAACATTTTGAAAACTTCTTCTGTATATTTGGAAGATGATTTGGAATTATTTTTTACAAGTATGAGGAATATCTACCAAGAACTAAATATTTGTATCTAGATGTACCATCTTTTTAGGAGTAACATCATACATAAGAATAACCAGCTTTAGAAATAGTATATAATAAGACACTACAGTACTGTACTTACATAATAAGACACTATAGTACTGTACTTACATAATAAGACACTACAGTACTGTACTTACATAATAAGACACTATAGTACTGTACTTACATAATAAGACACTACAGTACTGTACTTACATAATAAGACACTACAGTACTGTACTTACATAATATTTAAGTGTAATGCCTTATATTTCTTTTTAAAAAAATTACCAGTGCAACATAAATTACAGGTTCCTTCTAAGAATCATGCAAAATTGATAAAATTTAATGCAATTGCCAAAAAAACCAAAGACTGAAGTCTTCAAAGTCACTAGTCGTCAAATATTCTCTGTCACTGATTTTGGCTTAATTTCAACATCTGAAATGGTACGAATGTGATGTGCTCTATATTCAAGTGACTTCTGCTAAAATCTTTGTTCACTTGATGTGATTGCGTACTGTTTCGTAACTGTGATGACCCAAATCTTTTCAATTACCCAGAACCAGATTAAACAACTGCCAATGGCTATATATAGATGTTGGGGACCTGATAATATATATGACCTATAAATAGTCAATTGTAATGAGCCCAGTGTTTGAATCGGAAACTGTGTAATATTACATAAATTCAATGCTAATTGATCATTTCATCTTTTAATGTAAACTTCCCATTCTCATACAAGCTAAAAACACACATAGACATGTGTATGATACTTTTTTAAAAGAGGTACATTGAAGCAATCTTTGGGTCCCTTATGATATTGACCATGGAACCAGATTAGGTACTAGATTAAACAACTAGCAATGAATATTCATAGATAACAGGGCCATGCTATCGTATATGACCTATACAGTCTTGTAACAATCCCCTGTGCCTTGAATCGGAAACTGGGTAATGTTCAATGATAACCGATCATTTCATGTAAACTTCCTGTTCTCATACAAGCAATAAACACACATAGAACACTCGTTTTTTTATATTTTAGAAGTACATTTTTATCTCATATGAAGCTAGAACTATGATGCTATGGCAGTAAAAACGGCACAGATCTGCAGCATTACATGGAGTATAAATATATAATTATGCAAATCATATGTGAATATAAAGTACTGAAATTACAGGTGCAAGAAGTTGCTAACAATATTAGCAACTATAAAACACCAATCATACATTATATGATTTCACTCAAGGAAGTCTAGTCTCTGATGGAAAATACCATTATTTGATCTCTGTAAATCATAGAATATGGAGTGGTGTTGGTTTTTTTAGTTACATTAAACTTGCCTTCAAAATATTCATTTGTAATCCATTTCAATGAAATTACTAACCATTTAAAAAAAAAGCCATAAAAAAAACTTGCTTTTATTCCTTGATCCTGATTATACAGTCAAATTACTGCCAAAGTGGTGGAGTATTTCAAACCTTACATTTCACCCACTGCCTGATTCTTACACAGACTAACACTTAAAAATACACTAAATACAATCTAATAATAAAAAACAAAAAACAAGTATTTCAAGTGCTTTAAGGTGAATTTTCGTTTGTTTTTGTTTTATTTGTCACCTTGTTTCAAAACACATAAATACAAAAAACAACAAAAGGATTGACGAAAGATATTAACTATCAGCTTGAAAAGACTGAAATACTAAAGATACAGTTTTTGCTGCCTCTTTTTCCAAGCAAACAACAAATAAAACAATACTTATTGGTCTAACTCATTGCTAGTAATCTCACTACAACAGCTGTGTTTACTGTATCATGTCACATAACAATGTATTAACAGTATCTTGTATCTTGTTAATCATGCAAAAAACATGATATCAGAGACAAAACAAAAGGAAATAGCGAAACAGTTGTAGAGAATATGATATCATATTAGAATAAAAACAACAAACCAACAAATCAGATGAATCAGAATCCAAAGACATCAACAATATGTCAACAAACCAACAAATCAGATGGATTAGAATCCGAAGACATGACCAAAATGTCAACAAAGTAACAAATCAGAAGAATCAGAATCCAAAGACATCAACAATATGTCAACAAACCAACAAATCAGATGGATTAGAATCCGAAGACATGACCAAAATGTCAACAAAGTAACAAATCAGATGAATCAGAATCCAAAGACATCAACAATATGTCAACAAACCAACAAATCAGATGGATTAGAATCCGAAGACATGACCAAAATGTCAACAAAGTAACAAATCAGATGAATCAGAATCCAAAGACATCAACAATATGTCAACAAACCAACAAATCAGATGGATTAGAATCCGAAGACATGACCAAAATGTCAACAAAGTAACAAATCAGATGAATCAGAATCCAAAGACATCAACAATATGTCAACAAACCAACAAATCAGATGGATTAGAATCCGAAGACATGACCAAAATGTCAACAAAGTAACAAATCAGATGAATCAGAATCCAAAGACATCAACAATATGTCAACAAACCAACAAATCAGATGGATTAGAATCCGAAGACATGACCAAAATGTCAACAAAGTAACAAATCAGATGAATCAGAATCCAAAGACATCAACAATATGTCAACAAACCAACAAATCAGATGGATTAGAATCCGAAGACATGACCAAAATGTCAACAAAGTAACAAATCAGATGAATCAGAATCCAAAGACATCAACAATATGTCAACAAACCAACAAATCAGATGGATTAGAATCCGAAGACATGACCAAAATGTCAACAAAGTAACAAATCAGATGAATCAGAATCCAAAGACATCAACAATATGTCAACAAACCAACAAATCAGATGGATTAGAATCCGAAGACATGACCAAAATGTCAACAAAGTAACAAATCAGATGAATCAGAATCCAAAGACATCAACAATATGTCAACAAACCAACAAATCAGATGGATTAGAATCCGAAGACATGACCAAAATGTCAACAAAGTAACAAATCAGATGAATCAGAATCCAAAGACATCAACAATATGTCAACAAAGCAACAAATCAGATGGATTAGAATCCGAAGACATGACCTAAATGTCAAAGTAGAATCAAGAGAAATACACAATAACATCTTTAGCGTCATACAAGTATTGTACATGTACATATATGACGAGAATGGAAATAGTGAATATGTCAAAGGGACAAAAACTCCATCCAGACACAGAAAGTCAGCTCAAACCAACCCATGGCCATTGAGTCTTCAATGCAAGACGAGGAAACCCACCACAGGGCAGGCTGCAGCTGACCCCAAAACACAACATTATACACAGGTACAGCGAAATAGATGCTCCTATATTACTCCAGCAACATAAAAGTAAAATGAAAGTAAAAATAAAATACATAGAGAGATCAAAAGTTCCTGACTTGGGACAGGCACAAAAAAAAAATGTGGCAGTGTTAAAGTACATTGGCGTGAAAACAACACTCCTCCTTTTAAATTTTACCACTGTGGAAAAAAATGTAACAGAATTAACACTTCTAAACTAGGTCAAAAAGGCCTGAGTCTCTTGTTAAAAAATGAAATAAAAAAACTTATTATATGACTTTTTATCTTCTGAAAAAAGGGTTATATGAAAAGCCAAATGTTCATTTCTGTTTACTATAACACTTTAAACAAAACATCAAAAATAAATATATGTAGGCTTTCCAAACATGTAATCACATTTTGCAGGATTCTTATTAGGAGTGCTACTTTACATCTTAGCCAAATACACAAATAAAATCTCAAAATTACCATGTTTAACAAACAGACTAACAACAGAATATATTTGACATCCCATGATTTACCTTGTCAAACCACATGTTAACAGTCTATTTTTTTTTAAATTTGTCCTAGAAATTGACGATTTTACTGTTTATTACATTTCCATCATAAACCATTGACTTTTGATCATCTCTGCCTGCTGGTATAATGTTTGCAACTCCGATTCCTCCTCGAACTACAAAGTTATTGCATATTAAACAATGTTTCTTTACACGGACTTCGTCATTTGCACAAACTACATCTACAGCATCTGTTGATTATGTTTTTCAATCTTAAGAAATTGTTCGTGTTGTCTTTCTTTCATTGCAATTCGCTTCCTATGTGGACAAACTCTCCGGACATGACCATTCATTTTACAAAAGGAACAACGAATCCTAGATGTTTTGTAATTCGAACTTAAATTAAATCTTCTTACATTATGGTTTCTTTCTTTTTCTCATGAATCAAGGTATCTTGGGATGAACGATCTGCATTGCATTGCTCTTTGCATGTTTCATGAAACACAGTATCATCTATAAGGGTTGAAACTGTAGATGGCCTTTTACTCATGACATGGTGCGCAATCTCAGAGTTTGGATTACCTTGTACTGCATACACAGTGGTAAGCTTACAGTTCAATTCAGAATGAATTCCTGGGAAAGCCTTCAACACCATTATCTCTACCCTGCACACGTATTCTTGTCTCATCGATCCGCTTTGACGAATCTTTTACTAAAATATTTTTTATTAGGTGGAGTGATAAAGTTATTTTGTACACTTTACATTCAACAACATATCACAGCTAGCACTTAAATGTTGTATCTGTTTTTTATAGTACGTCCTGTGTACATGTCTTTGGTTTCACTCACAAATCTTATCTCACTTCCGTTTTCCTCCGGTGGAAGTCTACGTCACACACAATAATACAGGAAATGATGGTATGCTAAAAAGCACCGGCCTTCCCAACTTACCTGTGCACTACAACACACATTTTTTTAATTTAAAAACCTAAACTTGTTAGTCAATTAAAATATAAATTTAAAGTTCATGAGAAACAACCTAAACCCCAATGAAATAAAAAAAAAATTTGAATAAGTGTACATATGTACCATGAATGACTGTACAGATGTACCATATACTGTGAAAGTACTTTAATTCATAGATACCAATTTTCATGGATTAGGCAATTAGATGCACAAGTGTGTGGATTCTTGAAATCATGGTTTCAAGATTTTCAGTAAACACATAAATGAGAATCCTTTTTTCACTGGGAACCAAATTTCATGATCTGGTTCAAAGATGAAAACCATGAAAAAACAATAATACTTTCAACAGAATCTGTCTGTGTATTATTCTGAAGACAATGTCAACTTACAAATTACAAAACAATTACAACACAGCAAAATTTCTTGAGGTTAATGTATATCAAAATACATGGTAATATATGTACATATATTATATTTTATGAAGTGTGGCTTTGGGAGCTAGTTTTACCTTAACTACAGCTTACTTTATAGTATGGGTTTTGCCCATAATTGAAGACAGTGTTTTGACCTGTAGAAGTTCAATTGTTTGTTACCTGGCTATTGGTGGAAGACTGTCTCATTGGCAATCATACCACATCTCCTATTTATATATGTATTTTAATCACTATATCCATTTTAAAAAATTATCCATGCACTATTTTTTACAGTGCAAATTCTACACTTTCCAATGTTTCCATTCATCTTCCCATCATGTGCAGCATTGGTAAATAATAGACAACATCAATGCTATATGTACATACAGATTCATATCACACTAGAATACATGTGTAAATCTATAACAAAACTATCAACAATACCAGTCACCAAAAATACTATCAAATATATCAGTCTTAGTTTGAAATTCACATGTTAAATGACTTGTATTATAAATTTTACACTAGCAGATTTTTTTTTAAAAAGGAAGAAAAAAAAAAGAAAGGCAGTGTAAACTATGAGCACCCATAAAATAATATGTTTACAAATAATTAAAAAAAAGGTACAATTAACTCACGTGTGTTTACCTCCAGGTAAAAGTAATCAATGATTCTTTAAATGTGAAGCAACATTACTATTTATAGCACAATAAACACCCTGAAGCAATGGGTACTTTTAGTACATTGTAGTCAATAAAGCATAAGGTTGTTGACAGAATTATCATTGATTGCTAGTAGATCTACCCTAAATCTTGATGATAAATAATCAACCATTATCTTTTTTACATAAAAAGCTGTTGAAGACTTTAATAAAGCCCATAGGTTATAGAACATACAGGAGGATGACTGCAGTATGACTACATGAAACATGATACTGTAAGAAATTGCTATCAATCTAAGTAGTTAATTAAGTAACTTCCAATTTCATATCAAAATTTCCATGGAAAGAATCACAGCACTCCAGCACCATTGCCCTCTTTTTTTAAGAGTAAGAAGAATATACATGTACATATAATTGATTGTTTTAAAGAAACCTGAACGTGGTTTAATTTTAAAAAATGTGAGAAAGAAAATTGCACAAAAAAGGGCCAACTGACAGTCCTCAAGTCCATTTTTAAAGAGTTTGGAATAACATCTGTGATCAAGTGATGCTATAGAAATAAAATTTAGTATAAAAAATCTCCCAGTGCTTTAAATGCAAACACATATTTTAAGTTTCGCACTTTGAGAACAAAATAATCCTTTAGAAATCAAGAAGTCTTATGTATTACTCTAAAGTTATCTTTTACAACTTTCAAAACATTGGGTCATGCAGCTTTCTTGGCTATTTCCATGGCTAGTTTACTTACACGTACATAGCGAATCCTAACTATAATATTATCTACAGCATAACTTATACTTTGTAAATATACTCATATACACAATGGCACATTTTTTTTTGTCAAATACAGTATCGTTATTGAATAGCATATGTTTGTATTGTTTTTGTGTCCTTAGCGGGCCATTGATTTGAATCTAATAAACTTACAGTGTGAAAAATGTGCTAAATAATACCTTAGCCCCCCATCCCCCCCCCCCAAAAAAAAAACACTTCTTCAAGTGCTGTGTAAAAAATCTCATTTGTAAAATACTGGCATGTTTTGAAGTGCAATGAAAAGCTTTGCTCAAAGAAGCTACGATTCCGACAATCAAACTCTGGACACAATATTGACAAACTAAAACATAGGGACTTACAATGGACACAACAACTGGTTTGGACATAATATTAGTATTTGACAAACTAAAACATAGGGACTTACAATGGACACAACAACTGGTTTGGACATAATATTAGTATTTGACAAACTAAAACATAGGGACTTACAATGGACACAACAACTGGTTTGGACATAATATTAGTATTTGACAAACTAAAACATAGGGACTTACAATGGACACAACAACTGGTTTGGACATAATATTAGTATTTGACAAACTAAAACATAGGGACTTACAATGGACACAACAACTGGTTTGGACATAATATTAGTATTTGACAAACTAAAACATAGGGACTTACAATGGACACAACAACTGGTTTGGACATAATATTAGTATTTGACAAACTAAAACATAGGGACTTACAATGGACACAACAACTGGTTTGGACATAATATTAGTATTTGACAAACTAAAACATAGGGACTTACAACGGACACAACAACTGGTTTGGACATAATATTAGTATTTGACAAACTAAAACATAGGGACTTACAATGGACACAACAACTGGTTTGGACATAATATTAGTATTTGACAAACTAAAACATAGGGACTTACAATGGACACAACAACTGGTTTGGACATAATATTAGTATTTGACAAACTAAAACATAGGGACTTACAATGGACACAACAACTGGTTTGGACATAATATTAGTATTTGACAAACTAAAACATAGGGACTTACAATGGACACAACAACTGGTTTGGACATAATATTGTACAAAATTTGATATTTAAAAACAAAATTTCAGAATCAGACAAATTTGAGTAATATTTGAGTTAGATGTCGGTATACTAGTACATGGAACACCTAGATGATTGACCTATGTACTGCATGATTGAACTACAAATTACTGTTGGCCCTTCCAAGTTTCTGAATTTTGAAGTTGAAATTCAAGTTGGCGACCTCCAGGTTGAAACTGTATGTCAAATCCTTCAAAATTGACACCACAATCATTGAAATAGACCCTGTCCTTAGGTACATGTACATGTACCTCTCAACTAGCTACAACTACTTCTCATTTGATGAGATATTTATCTCAAGTAATGCAAATTGTCACATAGATACCTATGTGTCATGTATAAGTGCTTAGTTTCTGAGCACATGTACATTAGCGCCAAAGTCTTGACCCAAATGTCGGTCTAATGCAAAGAAATGCTCCATATTTCATAAATGCAAGATACACTGGGTGATATGTCAGGATGGTTTCAGGGGTTGGGCTACCCTTTTGTTTAAAATTTGGCAAAAAAAATAATATGAGAGGCAAATAATAGCCTGGAAACCCCTTCTTATCTAAGTTTCTTGACTAGAAGCACTGCCCTCCTTTTGTAAATATTTGGATCCATCTGGGCCTGCATGAAATATCTAAGTAGTACACAGCATTGCTCTTTATGTTTCCTTACTAGCACTGATGACAATTTATTATCTCGTAGGGTTTTCATTTCTAGCTAATCATCAAAAGGTTCATTGTGCGTCCAAGAATAAAGCATTTCTAAGGAATCTGAATACAATGTACATTCGTATATCAACAATGAACGACTGGTTTATTTGGGTAAATGCCTAGAAATGAATGACAAATGCTGAGAAGAGGTCAGAAGTCAACTATTTTTTAATGGATCATTACCCGAATAATCCAGTCCCTCTCTGCATCAGTTTCTATTCTACTCTCTAAGAATGATCTTATGGAACACAATATAATGACTGGATTATTTGGTTAATTAAAACCTTAATCAGCTTTTTTAAGTTCCCAGGTCTTACCAACCACTTTAGGGTCAAATGGCCACCCCCTATGTAGTACCAAAAACACACTGAACCTAGAAATATGCATTTTGAGTGCATTATTTGTGTATGTTCTGATCAAAAGAAGTCAAAGTAAAGCTGAGAATGTGTACTTTAAAATCATATTTGTAATTTACTATAAAAGTGTATGAATATTGTTTACATGTGTGAGTAATTTGCCTCCATGTTGTCAGCTAAGCAGAAAAGGTAGAAATGTTAGAAGTGGTTAGTGAGATTCCAGTAAAAATTGTTAAATGAGGTTGTTAATTGGCATAGGATACAATAGAAAAAGGGGACTTAACTATCTGCATTTGAACCTTAATGCAGTATGCAAATGGAACTACTTTCCTGCAGTGGTATAAGAGATAATTGCAGATGCTAACAGGTTTTACAAATCTATAGGCTCTGGTGACTGCAACATGTATATCAATTCTGACCTTCGTTCTAAACTGATAATCAATACAGAGCATCTTACATGTTTTAGTTATCCACCTGGTTTTCATATTATAAAATAAAATCTCTCTCATAGTCATGTTTTGACTTTTCAAGGGCAATAACTCAACACCGAGGAACAGATCTGTATGAAAATTTCTGGATAGGTCGGTCTCACCATGCTTTATTTTCATTTTTATTCGAAATCAATTGGTTTTCAAGTTATTTCAACAAGCCCTCATTTTTTTAGAAGTGGTAACCATGTTTTCAACAGATAAATAATTGTTAAGGATATCCTAACAAACATTTGTGCTATGCTTGGTTACAATGTAACCTATAAGTTGTCTATGAGGAGCAGACTTTAAACAAGAGGCTCCCTGGAGCCTGAATTGCTCACCTGGTTAATTTTTTGTCTTTCAAGGGCAATAATTCTAACAAAGAGCTGTCCAACAATTTAGACTCAATGAAAACTTTGGACAGATCATTTCATCAATTGAAACTTTCATTCTATCTATTATAGTTTTCAAGAGGTTTCCTGAAAACTGCTAAAAACATAATTTTTTGCCTATCAAAGATAAAACTATGACAAAGAGTCATCAGACAAGTTTGATCCCCACAAACTTTGTAGGCTTATCATAAGGAGCATTTCAGCAATTAACTGTTTCATTCTATTTACATATTTCAGAGTTTTCAAAATATTGGCTGAAAACTGAAAGAAAAACATCATTTTTCACCTTTGAAGAACAAGGAGTCATACTTTTGTAGGCCTTAAAATGTATAAAAAGGATCATTTCAACAATTCAAAGAATCTGGCCAAACCTAAGGAATTTGGAGATACACATGTATGAGAAAAACTACTGTCTGATCCCTATTTTCTATTTTTAGTAATGGTGGCCATTTTTTTCAACAGATCAAAAATACCCACATCAATTCTATGCAGGATACCCCAAGAAATATTCATACCAAGTTTGGTTCCAGTTGGTCAAGTAGTGTCAGAGGAGAAGAGTTTTGAAAATTGTTAACAACAATGGACTACAGACGATAACAACAATTGACACCAAGTGTGAGTAATAGCTCTCTTGGTCTTCAGACCGGTGAGCTAAAAAAAATTCCATTTCAAGACCCACAACTCATAAATTCGTCAATGGATCTTTCTGAAAATTTTGGCATAGATCAATCCCATCATGCCAAGCAGTGTTACTCCCAGCCAGACCTTAATTAAACCAAATGTTTTAGAGTTATTTGCATAATTCTGCAATATGACCCCAATGGTTTATTTTTATAAACTGTGGTCATGTTTTTTGCAAGATCAATTATCCCCATGCACAGATCGTTATTCATGTTCTACAAAACATTCATGCAGTTTTGTTTCAATCCATCCAACAGTTTCAGTGGAGAAGATTTTCAAAGTTGGAAATATAAAACTTGGGAAAAAAATTCATTTCAGGATTTTTAACTTATTCATTTGTTAGTGGATCTTTCTGAAAATTTCAGCATAGGTCAATCCTATCATGCTGAACAATTTTACATCCTGCCAGATTTTAGCTGAACCCAACTGTTTTTGAAATATTAGCATACATGTAATCCAGCAATCTGACCCCTATGGTCTCTTTTTTCTTTTTGGTAACTGGCCATGTGTTTGGCAAGATAAAAAATTCCCATGCATGGATTGTTAAACATGTTCTACAAAACATTCATGAAAAGTTTTGTGTCAATCCATCCAGTAATTTCAGAGGTGAAGATTTTTAAAATTGGAAAATGTAAAATTCAGGAAAAAAATCCATTTCAGGACCAGTAACTCATTCATTTGTCAAAGGAACTTTCTAAAATTTTAGGCATACCAGTAGGTACATGTACATCCAATCCAGCTGAACAATTTTAACCCCTGCCAGTTTTTAGCTAAACCCAACTGTTTTTGAGTTATTTTCATAATTCTACAATATGACCCCTATGGTCTATTTTTAGTAACAGTGGCCATGTTTTTTGCCAGATCAAAAATCCCCACAGAGGGATTGTTAAAAATACCATTAGAAACATTCAAGCCAAGTTTGGTTACAATCTGTTGAATAGTTTCAGAGATTTTTTTTTAAAAAGTAAAGACGACAACAGACGATGGACACAGTGATGGCAATAGCTCGCATGGCCTTTTTGATGGGTGAGCTAAAAAGTTGATTTTTTTCAGGTGTGTTTCCTTTGAAATCTTATAACTTGAAAACCATAAGAGATTTCTGAAATCTGGTTGATAGACACAGGCAGGAATTTTCTTATGGAATCTAATTTAAAAATTTTTAAAAAGGACCAAAAATATAACAAGAAGCTCCAAGGAGCTTGAATCGCTCACCTGGTTAAATTTTGTCTTTCAAAGGCAATAAATTTAACAAGTTGTCCAAAAATTTTGAATATTTTTTTTCTCAAGAAGACTTTGATAGGACTTATCATAAGGATCATTTCAGCAATTGAAAGTTTCTTTCTATCTATTATAGTTTTCTAGATACAAATATATAGTTCTTGGTAGAGATTCCTTATACTTTGTAAGAAATAATTCCAAATCTTCTTCCAAATATACAGAGAAAAATGTTTACGAAATGCTGGAATTTTTAATCGACAACATATTTGTCAATTGTGGTGGACGTCTTTTTCAACAAACAGTAGGCATTCCAATGGGAACATATTGTGCTCCTTCACTCTTATGAGGCTTGACTTTATAGCTGATCTGATCCGAAAGAAAGAATATTGTTTGGCTAGATCCTTTAATCTCAGTTTCCGCTATACAGATGACGTATTATCTTTCTTTAAACAATCGTAATTTCGGGGATTTGATACATCGCATCTACCCAAAAGAACTTGAGATAAAGGATACTACAGACACTGTGAAGTCAACCTCACATCTTGACCTACACTTAGAAATTGATGGTAGAGGAAAACTATTGACAAAACTTCACGACAAACATGATGAGTTTTCATTCAGAATTGTCAACTTTCCTTTCATCTGTGGCAACATCCCTTCGGCCCTGCGTATGGAGTGTTCATATCACAACTCATACATTATGCCAGAGCTTGCCGAAACTACACAGACTTTCTGTATCGCGCTAGAACTCTAACAAATAGGCTTCTGGAACAGGGTTATGTTGCTACAAGATTGAATTCATCACTACAGAAGTTTTATGGTCGTCATCATGAACTCATGGATCGTTATGGTGTATCCATCTGCACTGTGAAAACTGCTTTATTCAATGGGTCATAGTTTTCCTTTCCTCGTTTGTCTACCCCATACTTGACTTTTTATGAGCAACTCAGCAGGTGTTTCAAGAAAAGCAGAGGACGCTTACCCTACCAGTGCACCTGGTCCATGCTGTTTTCCATGTCTGGTCTTTGTCCCTGGATTACATTCTTTTGATTACCGCTATAACCTTGGTTCCCTTGATTACTCTTTCAAGATATTGGCCAAAAACTGTAAAAAAAGAAATTACATTTTTCATCTTTCAAGGGCAATAACTCTAACAAGAAGTTGTCCGATAACTTTGATCCATGGAGACTTTTTTAGGCCAATAAAATCATATTAAAATTTTATAACAACTGGTCTACCATAACTAGAAGTTATCACAAAAAAACCCAGTGTCTATGGACAACGATGAGCACAGCCCCATACCAATTTTTTGCTCTGACAATCTGTTAAATTGTTCTTTCTTTGATGCTCTGGTTTGATTTAATCAATCTGAGTTTAAGATGGATGCTCTGCCCAATGAGGCTAGTTAAGATCTGTTCCTCTGTCAAAATCAAATTCAAGAACACTTACAAATTGTGTCAGTTGTTATGAATACAGTTTCCCCAAAAAATTTGGCTTGAACAATGTGTTTGAAGACGTCCCGGTGATTTGACCCTTGATGAATTAGATGATAAAAGTGTTTGTCTTGGACAAATTAGCTAACAGTAACAGTTACAGTGTAGATTTTCTCAGTAAATTTTAAACTGGACTTTGAAGAGGTGATTAATAATGCAGTGGTTCACGATTTTAATCAAACTTACATATGTAATTTTTGAAGTTTTGAAAGATGCCCCAACAAACAGTGACACAAACAATAACCAAAGACCTGGACCTAGTGTTTATATGTTATGATGGGTCAACAACAACACTGTCAACATTCACAAAAAAATGTTTCTAGTCTGACATTGTTGTTTTTGTTTGATATAAAATAAACAGTGTGTTCAATGATATTCTATCTGTAATTGATATACATGTAGGTCATTTGATATCAATTTCAAATTATTGTGTCCATGTATCAAACATTGACAGAAGATACAAACCATCATCAAAGATGTACATTGTATATGTATTATGATTCAAGATATCAACATTACCATTACAAATTAGCATATCAATGATCAGAAAGATCCTCTCTAACTGATTCACACTTTTAATACAATAAACAACAAAGGAATGAGGATTATATGCAACAAGTCATCAAAGATACGAAGACTAATGTACTAACGAAACAAAAGAAGATAAAATGTCTTACATTTACATTAACCTATAAAATGTTCATACTTCATTAAAACAGGACAAATTCTATCAACCACTACAGTCTAGAATTTTTTTCCCCTACAAAATACATGTACACCCATTTGCAGTGAAACTCAGCAAAAAATCAACAAACTGGAACAATATTCAAACTTGATCTGTAACTTACCAAGGTAAAATGATGTACAAATTATTAAATGAATATCTGCAAGTACATGTATGACAAAAAAAGTGCAGAAAAGCGAGTAACTGCATGAATTTTCTAAGTATAGTCCAAGGGGCATACATTGTAGTTCATCAAAAAATCAACAGACTGGAAAAAAAATTTATTTGAATTTGACTGTAACTTGCCATGGTTAAGCAATGTACCAAATATCAAAAGAATACCTCCAAGCATAAGGAAAAGTAGTGTGGAGAACTGACTTATTGCATGACTTATCTTAGTCAGAGGGCCAGAGAGAGAACAACATTCAAACTTGATCTTTAAACTTTCCAAGGTAGAGCAGTGGGCAAAATATCAAATGAATATCTGCAAGCATGGCTAAAAGAGTGTGGAAAATTTTTTTTCTGGACTGATGGACAGACTGACTTACAGGAGGAAAGATTGCTTACCTAACCACCTGCCCCCTCTTGTTGAAAGTTGCTGGTAGGGAACTAATGGAGATTTGTTCAAAAAGGTTTAACAGGAAAGCATGATTCATATCTTAGTGATTAATTTAAAGCAAAATATAATTGCCAAATGCAAGAGAAATCATTTCCACTTGATAAAATTAGCCAGTTGAATTTTATATGTATTATAGGTAAAGTCCAAAAATAACCCAAGAAGCATAAATTTAGGGAGTGTAAATTTTCAATACTTGCTAAATTTAGCTAATGGAAAAAAATTCTGAAAGTCAATCCTTGTATTTTTTTCTGTTCTTTTCTGTGTACACTACCTGTATTTGAGGTGTGTTTGGGTCAATATGTTGTGACCTATATTTTGAAAAAAAACCCATGAAACTTCCATATTAATGTTACATGTAAATTAACCTTATCTTACAGAATCTTCTTAAGAAACCAATCACTAGTCATTGAAAGGTTGTAAACATGTTAATTAGCCTAAAAGTCATTTAATTTACCAAGTTTGCATAATGTCAAATGTGAACACAAGATGACATTGAATTTATTTCATTTAACAATCAATATTTTTAATAAACAGCTGTGCCACAAGCTCATGATGCACTCATTGTCTTGTGAATAAAACATAATAAATGTTTTTGAAATAACAATGGGTTGTACAGGATGTCATGCTAGGTATATCCTGACTCATTCCTTATGAGATGGACAATAATTGCTAACATGTTTTATATGATCCACTTGAAGCAATAATCCAGATTAAGACTTCTGCATAATTTTTTTTGTTTTTACATAAATTGCAAAGCTCCATAAAGTGTTAGTAAAAGAGAGAAACAAAAATTGTTATAACATGTTTCTGTGTTCATGGTATTATATTTCTCTTAAATAAATTACCCATATTGGTTCTTTGTAAGGGCTATTCCATCAATAAATGTATTGGGGGGGGGGGGGGGGTTGAAGGCAGTTTTTTTGCAGATTAATGCACCTAATAAATACCCCTCATAGAAATGGCAAGAAATGGGGGGGGGGAGAAAAACCTTTTTTACATAAAAAAATTTAAAACACAATGAAAAATTCCATATCTCAAAAAAAATTAAATTAACATCACCAACAAGTACATATACAGTTCTTCAGATTAATATAACTTACAAGTATATAAAGCTTAATGCAATAACCATAAATAGTTTCTAAAATACAATGCGTCTTATGAAAAGACACCCCCTTTTTTACAAAAAATTCATCAACTCGAATAAAATATTAAATCATCACAAAAAAGTACTCAAGTCTGTAGATTAATATAACTAACAAGTGTGTAAAATTTTAAGCAATAATCATAAACTGCTTTTGAAATACGATGCAACATGTGAAAATAAACCCTCCATATTTCAGTTACGAAGTCTTGTAACTCTAAAAGCTATAATTTGAATTTCACCAAAAAGTATACAGACTGTTTGACCATCATAAGAAACACCTATGTCAAGTTAAAAATTTCCTACTACAGTAGAGTTGTTTGCAGTGTCATTATTGTGATGTTATCTTGTGGTAGCTATGGAATCAAACCTTTGACCTCTTGTTCAGTAGTCAGTGTTTCAACCAAGCTAAAGAATTCACACCCTAGCACAGCTGATCAAGGCTTGCTATACACCTAACAATTTACTACAATGCCATGAATGAGACACTCTAACACAACTACATTTGTATCTCAGTAGCTATCAAAAATCCAATGGGTTTTTAATTGGGTATCAAATGTAATGGAGATTGATTAATGAATATCTTAGAGAAATTATGCTATTTGTCTCCCTTTGTTTCTGATTTGTTGATTGTACATTGCATTGTTTATTTATGTAAATATTGCAATTAATCGATGTTTGTTTAGTGACATTCACTTTTCCCTAGTAAAAAATCTTGAGCAGTTTCTAGACAATAAGGTTTAGGATTTAGACTGCTAGACATACTTTTTACAAAGAAAGTGACATTATCTACTTTGAACAAAGCATTTGATATAGAAAGACAGTAAACTAGTTTTATATGCAGTATGTTTTACTTACATGTATGTGTCAAGATTAGAAATTAAAGATGATACATTTGTATTTTCCAAATTAAGTGACACATTTATTAGGAATGGAAACAGTTAACCTGTTAACCAGTTACATTTGTAACTGTTAGCAGTACCAAATATCAAATACAAATCAAAGTACTCATGTACTGAATCAATTTATATCGATTGTTTGAATTTTTACGCCTCAAATTACAAAAAAATGGGATAAAAGCAGGCATTAAAGGAAAGCATAGGGATTGAATTCAAATGTATCAAAATACAGCTTATTGTTGTAAATGATTTATTTTTTTTTTAATTCACCATTTTTATTACGAAGGACACAGAATGAACACACAACAAAATTTGTGATATCTGGTAGCATGTAGTGCACGAGTTTATGAAATATTCAGGTTCGATGTTGATTTAAATGGAACACCTAGATGATTTAACACAAAACTATCCAACATACTGCATAATTAAACTACAATCTACAAGTTGGCCTTTCTCAGTTTCTGAATTTTCAAGTCGGATCTCAAATTCGAAATTGTCTGTTAAATCATTCAAACTTAAGCCACAATCATTGAAATAAAGCATGTCCTTAGATACATGTCCCTCTCAACTATCTACATTTCTCAGTTAATAAGCTATATAGCTCAAGTCATAGACACCTATGTGTGATGTAAAAACACTTAGTTTCTGCATGGGCACCTTGTTCCAAGACACGCACATTAACATAAACGCCAGTCTTAGAATAAAATTTCAACAATTATGTCTGGTGCAGGAAGCACCTACAGCTCTATCATTGTGACACAATGCCAAATAGACAAATTGCTAAATTACCAAAAAAAAAAGCAATATCACACAGACTGACAATTCCTGAGAAATGCATTATCAATATTATTCTTTGTCATCATTTATAAGCAAAATTTCATTTTTATTTTTCATCTCCGGGCTTCTGATATCACAAGGCAATAACTGCAATACAAATACACAATACAGTGGGTGATAGATCAGGATTGTTTCAGGATGGCTTCGGGTGTTATACTACCCTTTGTTAAAAGTTAAGCAAAAAATGAGTGGCAAATATAGGCTGGAACAGAGAGTTTAGTCCCTGTCTGCAACCAATTTCTTTATATAAGTTTCTTGACCAGGACCACCCCCCCCCCCATTTCTGTAAATAATAGATCCACCAATTCCTGCATGAAATATCTGAAGACAACTCTCCCAATTGGTACTCAGCATTCCTCGCTTTCATTGCTATGATCGATTACTTTTTAAAATCTCGTAGGGTTTTCATTTCTAGCCAAACTTTGAATGGTTTATCATGCGTCTATTAGAATAAACCATTTGTAGGCAACTTGAATATATCGAAATATTCAATAATATAATAAACGATTGGTTTATTTGGGTAAATCCATAGAAACAATCAGGTACTGATAAGAGGTTCGAGGTCAACTATTTTTAATGGAATCGTTGTTAATACAAACCAAATTAAATTTGCAGTAAAAGTTGTTTATTGTGTTTGTTTATTGGCGTAAATAGCATAGAATTAAATATTTCACTCCCCTTTATTAAACTCCCCAAGTAATGGCAAACTTGTCACATTATGGACTTGACCATAACATAGAGTTGAATTAAATAAAGATGAAAAAAAAAATTGGTAATCATTTTTGAAAACGGTAGAAAAGTTTCTGAAGTCGGTAGGCGGTAGAAACACCAGAAAATCGGTAGACTACCGCCTAAAGCGATAGGGTTGGCATGTATGATATCCTGAAACCTGTCCTGTGGTGTAAAGGCTTCCTCATCATTCGAGACCAATGGATGGCCTTGGGCTGACATTTTCATCAAGGTGGGGTTGTCTTTTTGACATATTCACCATACCTATTCTTGTTACATGTAATTATTGAAACTACACCAACTTATTAACGGACCATTATAAGATAATGTAAGAGACACGAAAGGAGCAAATGAAGTTCACCGTAACAGTTAGTTAAAAAGCCAAATGTTATGTAATGTATAGATATACAGTATATAAACAAAAAACACGGTAAACTCGTAAACATGAAGACTATGCTCAGCCAACTACACACCAATAAAACAGAAGAAACATCAACATTTTCTTATATATCACAAATATTACGAAGGTCAAGCAAGTAAAATGAAAGACTCTCACTTACCGAGTTTCGTATTTGCCAAACAACCCCTTTTTTTTAGCGGGATAAGTTAAGAAATGGAACTATGTCGGGAAGGAACAGGTTTAATTTCCGGAAAAACTCCTTTCCAGTAAATACTTTTTAAAAACTTAACAAGTGTGGACACAGAATGGTATTGCCCAAGGAGCAAGTATGGACGCAGACTGGTACTGCCCGAAGAGCAAATTTGAATATACATGTACATATGTTTTGTCTTGAACGTGTTTGCATTGCTAGAAAACTTCTCCATTTATTGATATCAATAATTGAATTATGCACATGTTGATGAATATCCATTAACATGTGTTACTAAATATCTAAATGGGGGACAAATTCCACTATGGATTGCCATAGGACAAGTCATATACATATAACAATGCTTCTTCCTTGAAGGTGTACTTGCTATGTCATGTTAATGATTGGCCATTTCACTTTATACAGGATAGCTTGACAAAATTCTGGACTCCCAGTTTTTTTTTAAATTAGCAGAAACCTACAATGTGGTATCTGTCAGTTACATGGATGGCCTTTATTTTGAAATGGTAGGGGCATAAACTCAAATTCAAATTAGAGCATTTCTTTAGTAGTTAAAGCTGCATTAGCTGTCATTTTCGTGAATTTTCGTTTCTTTTGAAATATATCTGAACTTTGAATTATTTCTTGTACAATTTTAATTGATATCCACATATAAAATGCAATAAATACATGAAATAGGTGTCTATATATTTATTGTTTTGCAAGACAAAAAATCGTCCTAGGCAAGTTCGTATGCATGTGACTTCTTGTGACCTTAATCCGCGCATGTGCTGTAAGGGTCGCTTCTTTCATAACAAATCCGATTGCAAAGCGAAAGTAGTTATTCAACGGCAAGGAAGACCGACGGAGCCAAGCCGTAAAAGAAAAAAAGTTCGAATATAACGCAAGGATCCTTTTGAAATTTACGTATTGTGATATAGTGCGGATCAAATTATTTATTTGAAAACTAATCAAGAAATAGATGAAATGAAATGAAAACAAGACACATGCTTACCTGTGTATCCGTTTTTTTTTTGTTTTTTTTTTTTTTTTTGGTTGTTGTTTTTTTTTTTTGCCAAGGTTAAAGTATTTTTAACCCTGGTGTATGTCCTGTCGGCAATCGCCGGAAGTAATGGCGAAAAATAATTAGATCAGACCTATCGATATTCTGTGACTATATAATTATACTGACTGTATTATCGACATTAATTGCTTCAATTGCATTAGTACAAACTTATTTCATTGTATCAGCAAAATTCAGAACTGAACAAATTTGGCAGCTAATGCAGCTTTAATAAAATCATATTAAAATTTCATAACACTTGATCAACCATAACTATAAAGTCATCGCAATTCGGGGTTTGGAAATGCTCCATTTTAAATTTTGTAGAAAGCCTGTCAATTACACTTCCTTAGGCCCAACTTAGTAGTGTGTGATTTGCTAAAAAATACATCTATAAGGTATTTGTTTTTAAATTAGTCCTAGTTAAACAGTTCTCTAGGAAAAAAGAATAAAACTGCATAATGGAAAAAATTCCCACTTACAGTCATGTACTCAACAGATAACATTCGAAATTAATTTGAAACAAAATTACAATACCGGTATTTGAATACCTTTAAGGCAAAATCCATTCATACTGGCTCATAGTTAACACTTCAAAATCAATATTTCCACTAAATCTTGTATCAAACAGTTTTAATCAACTTCTAAATAGTTAAACAAATTTGTAGCCTGAAAAGTGTTTCCTTGGACAAAAACTGTATACTATAGTACTTGTTTTGCAGCTGTATAAAATATGTTCAGAGGCACTGCCAGTATCGTTTGGTTTCAGAACCAACGTAACGTGTATGTACATTCCGCATTTCAAATCTCTGTCATTGACTTTTCTTTAGAATCTTTATTTCATTAAATCCTGTAAATCTTCACAAATTAAGAAAACTTAGTTGGTATTAATGTCTTGATACTAAACAACACCCACATCCTTTTGACAGAAAAGCGATTCATCTATATTTGTCAATCTGCAAATATAAGAAAAAGAGTTGAGATTTTTTTAAATACTTTACAAAAATAATCAAAAATGTTGGGTTTTTTTTAACATACATGTAGTTGTATATCAATGCCTGCATTTGTTGATTGAGTGGATGGTGTTATTCTACATCTATAATCATATACAGTAAATCTAACTGTGCAATTCAAAAATCAATATCTACTGAATATTCTAAGAAAAATATCATCTGACATCACCATGGCTGTAAAACATCATCTGACATCACTATGGCTGTAAAACACTATTAAAGAACATTGCATGTGCAATGAATTTTAACTTGCATGCACATATGTGTACAATATCACAATAAAACGAGCTCAGAAAAGGAGATTATAACTATAACCTCATTTCAATTTCCTAAACTATTTCTCAACTTATTATGCTAATTAAGAGCTCAAATGTTGAAAATCAAATTTTACCATTCTCAGTGCAGAAATAATACTGAGGGAGAATCTTGAGTAATACAAATACATGCACAAATATACAGAAACTTAAAAAAATAATTAAAGGTTTATCAAGATTTTGTTCGTGTTCATACATGTATATAAGTGTTTTGATTTCCAAAGCCAGTTAACCGGGTTACCCATAATGTACTTTTGTACATGAATAAAACATACCTGATTTAACAAATGTAGACTTGGCGGACCTGTCTCACTTGTACAGTTCATAATTTATTTACACACATAACATGTACATAAAGTCATAATGTGACGGATTTCTATAATCGGAAATTTAACAAAAAATGATAAGTAAACTTTAAGTATTAAAAAAAGATTTTTTGTTGTAAACATCTTAAAAAAAGAGTAATATTTACATGTATAATGTTTAAGTATGAAGGTGATTAAAATTATATTTTTATGTACAAGTAATAACTTTACTTTATTTGCACGAAGTCATGAACAAAAAAAAATGATTAAATTAAAAATCACATTATGATTTGTCAGTACATGCAGTCTGGCATGTACATATATAGGAAAACTAAAAATCATTGGAGCTATAGCTCTTCGGGAATGTAATTGCATGTACACAGTACTTTTATCTGCACATTACCTCTATATGTATAATGTAGAGTCCCCGAAACTTCGTTACAGTAATAGGCAGCTAATTGGACTACCCCAACTTAACAGATTCCTCAATGCCATGTGTTTTGCAACAAAATGTCTAAAAGTTCATATACATGATATACACGTACGTGTATGGAACATGAACTGTTAAAAAATGTGTAAAAGGAAGGTTCTATTTAACCTCGGTACCCAAGTTTTTTCTCCAGCAAAATGTGAAGAAATATGGACCATATTTAAATTGTGTCCTTAATAGAATGCAATTTGAAGAATCTATACCTACCTCCTGGACTGCTTTAATTTGACAGTTCTAACATCGTTAGGAATTTTTCAGACCTTTCTATATGTTTACATATCTTTCCTGTATCAATTTGATCCGATGGAGCAGTGTAGCGAATAGAGTCGTCACATTCCGAGACGTTTATATATATATACTAATACTACAATGTAAGAGGTTGGAATTCCGTTCCTCCATACCCCAACCCATGCAAGTCAAAAATAGCTTGCCAGACAACCTCTAGCACTGCTGGAGTGATAAATAGACCATCCGTTTAGGCCTAAAATGTTCCCGGTCACATACCGACCCTTTTGGGATTACCGCCATCAAACCAAAAAATATCTCAAGCGCCGAATCCCAAAAGATGATTTGACCGTGGACCAAGTTTAAAATTATTTGTTGATTAGTCTTTGCATATTTGGTTTTCATTGTATTCTGAATTTGGTGTCACTACAATGACTTATTTCATTTCAAAAGTTTTAGATAAAATTGAATCCGTACCTACCCACCCTACAAAATTTCAGAATGGTGATCGGGAACATAACTTCATTTTTTTTCTTTTGGGGGGAGGGGGGTGGCTTTGAGATTTCTCATCAATTGACTGGCATGCACCAATAAGTTGACTTACCTATCGGTGTTACATGCACTTGAAAGTGTTGATTTTATCCCGAAAAGTATTTTGCTGGGTCAAAGATTCAGAAAATGCCGTATCCTGTACAATATAAGCGTGCAGATCACAAATTGGATCACTAGGTCACGGATCGACATTAAATCACCTGGTAATGCATTTAATGAATGAATGGATGAACGTGGTCGCATGACTACTATAATTTCCCCGAATACACCATGACCCACATTCACAGGTACGACTATGCCCGGGGACTGCGTAAACACTTCGATGCTTAACACCGTCCGTGAGAGACCCCAGGTGGTAGCCAAGGGCGTTAAGAAACCCCTCAGTCCGTCATGAATTACAAATACCACATATGAGTGCAAACCGGGTCTAACAGTATTGAGTATATATGTTAGCACGAAAACAAAAGTTAAACCAAGTTTAGGAATAGTCAGCTAATGGTCAGCGCCTCTCATATCGTGCAAATGATTGGCTAAAATTGCGTTACGAAAGATTTTTTTTTTTTTGCGGATTTTAGTGGTTTATATTCACAAAGACAGTCGAATTACCGACTCAATTATCTGCTAGAAGCAACGATGCCCTAGCCTTATAATGCACGAAATGAAGGGTGTAACGGATAATTTATACGGAAGGTGCTATCGTTTTCAACTTTATTGTTATAGTGTAATCATAATCTACATTGACTTAGTGTTTAAGTGGCAGTCTTTCTAATAAAAATCAGACAGAGGGTGATTCATGCATGTCAAAAACCCACCGAATTCAGTTTTATTTCTTGTTTAGAAACAATTACTGATGACATAACCAGTCGTAGTATTTCATTATATAGATGTATGTAAATGAATTTGCAAGAGTTATCGTTCTTGATTGGTTTGATTTGGTTGATTTTAGTGGGAGATGAATATATGATTTTCTAAAAAGTGCTGATCTGAATGCAGAAATGATAACGTTATGTGGAAGTATGGCATATGTAGACTGATAAAGCATCGTTTGTTAATGGGTTTTCCAAAATTTCAAAATTTCGAGTCGAAAAAATAGAAATTCCGAGTAGGAAAGTAAGATATTAAGGATTTTGTATGTATGTATGTTTATTCTAAAGTAAGAAAATAATTCCTTTGAAATCTGCCATTTGTGTTACCGAGCAAAAAGCAAACAAGCAAACGTTCGAAATTATGGTAAAGTCGTTGGATTATTTCTAGGTAGACCTTGATAACAATTCTGTTTTGTTTTGTTTGTTTGTTTGTACATTTGTTTGTTTGTTCTGTTTTTCTGTTATTTTTGTTTTTTTTTTTGGGGGGGGGAGCTCATATTGATAATGCTTTATTTAAAAAAAAAACTGTGTTGTATTGTTTTTATCTTCGGTTTTGTGCATGTAATGTTATTGTTTATCTCATCATTGGTTACGCAGATCATCTATATTTCCTGTACTCAAGTTGTGGAAAAATACTCGGATTTTGGAGTCCCGGAGTGTCGTATATTTTGACGCTTCGGTATTTTCAGTTGTCGATACGAATAATACAGTTTACCATACAATCGAATGCAACCACGTAGCCTTTTCGGTCCAAACATAGTTTTCATATCACACAAAAGACCTGGTGCAATCGGGATTATTTCGCTTTGTCTATTAACACTACTATAAGAATTTCTTAGTATGCCTCGCTAAGAAATAATTTCCCACGAAACTGAACGGGGAAAAGATACATTACATATTGGCGAAACCATGACTTATTTTTATGAGCTCCTATTTGGCCAAGATTTCTAATATTTATGTTCAGTTTTAAAAGATTTTTTTTTGTTTGTTTCAATCTTTCTTTTCGATAGGATTTTCTGTCCCTTTCAAAAGTTACACGATAAGATGATTAACCGAGTCCCACAAGAAATAATAAACGCTGCTTATTTATGTTTTTTTTTTTTTTTTTGTGAATGTAGATTCTTAGAAAATAGCAAAAGTTGAGGCAGTAAATATTTTGTAAAAACATTACACGAGTGTTCCAATGTGCAGTTTTATAATAATTTTTTTTAAAGAAAAGATCACGTCGGATTTTGCACTAGTTTCACAAAACACAACCATTTTCGCTTCTGCTAACAGACATTCCAAGTTTTCATTTTTCATTTTTTAGATAAATATGGCGAATGATTTCATTATTCATCTAGATATACATAAAGTGTTCATCACACGAGCACCAATGATAACGGGTTGCAATAATCCAAGACTTACAAAGTGTCAATCCTAGATGATTGAGGCAAGCTCTCACTCTCGCTCTCTCGCTGCTCTCTCTCGAGAGAGAGAACTGTCTAGTCTACATACATTCATTTGCTATTTTACCTTTCTTAAATAGTCATGATTAATGTTTTAAGTCTCTATTATCATTATTGTATGTGTCTATGGCACACACACATACCCATATACCCATTCTATTAGGATTTTTTTTTTGTGATTTCTCCTTTAAAATTGACTACTACTTCGGTCCTAATGCATCATTTTTTGTTTTTTTTTTTCAACAATTTAAACAAAATTGTGACCCTTTGATAAAAATACAGGAAAAATGGGTAAATTTTGAAAATCTGATTGACCAAATACCCTACGGCTGAATTCGATATTATTTTGGAGGTATTTAAAACAGTAATCAAAGGAACCAAGGTTATAGCGGTAATCAAAAGAATGTAATCCAGGGACAAAGACCAGACATGGAAAACAGACATACACAACAAAGAACATGAAGTAACTAAAATCATATATACAAAGTAACAAAAGCAAATAAGCAACTCGGACTCCACTAAAAACTGGGAGCATGGACCAGGTGCACCGGTAGGGTAAGCGTCCTCTGCTTTTCTAGAAACACCCGCCGAGTTGCTCATAAAAACTCAAGTCCGGGGTATACAAACGAGGAAAGGAAAACTATGACCCGTTGAATAAATCAGTTTTCATGGTGCAGATGGATACACCATAATGATCCACGAGTTCATGATGACGACCATAAAACTTCTGTAGTGATGACTTCAATCTTGTAGCAACATAACCCTGTTCCAGAAGCCTATTTGTTAGAATTCTAGCGCGATACAAAAAGTCTGCGTAGTTTCGGCAAGCTCTGGCATAACGTATGAGGTTTGATATGAACACTCCATTTGCAGGAGTAATTAAGGGAACCAAGGTTATAGCGGTAATCAAAATAATGTAATCCAGGGACAGACCAGACATGGAAAACAGACACACACAACAAAGAACATAGAGTAACTAAAATCATAATACAAAGTATCAAAAGCAAATGAGCAACTCGGACTCCACTAAAAACTGGGAGCATGGACCAGGTGCACCGGTAGGGTAAGCAGGTGCTGAAGGGATATTGCCACAGATGAAAGGAAACTTGAGAATTCTGAATGAAAAGTCATCACGTTTGTCGTAAAGTCTAGTCAATAGTTTTCTTTTACCATCGATTTCTGTGTGTATGTCAAGATATGAGGCTGACTTTACAGTTTCTGAATTATCCTTTATCTAAAGTTCTTTAGGGTAGATGCGATGTATCAAATCCCCGAAATTAGGATTGTTTAAAGATAATACGTCATCTATATAGCGGAAACTGAGACTAAAGCATCTAGCTAAACGATATTCTTTCTTTCGAATCAGATCAGCTATGAAGCCAGCCTCATAAGAGTGAAGGAATAGGTCAGCAAGTAGAGGAGCACAATTTGTTTCCATTGGAATGCCGACCGTTTGTTGAAAATCCACCACACTGGATACATATGTTGTCGATTAAAAATTCCAGCATTTTGTAAACATCTTCCTCTGTGTATTTGGAAGATGATTTGGAGTTATTTCTTACAAAGTGTGAGGAATCTCTGCCAAGAACTATATATTTGCATCTAAGTGTACCATCTTTTTGGAAAAACAACGATGCATAATGCTTTTTTTAATCAGGATTTTAACTGAGTATGGGGAATAGAAATATACAGTGTCGAAAAATCATAGGTTTTAATGCCATCATATTCTAGTAATAGACTTGATCTAATTGTCCCCAAAAGATCGTTCGAATTTTTCAGGATCCACATTGAATTAATACCACTACAGGAGTAACAAGTGTTGTGGTAGGGCTTGAGACCCTCTTTGCTACCTTTGAGTATAGAAGTTAACTGTTTTTAAAGAGGTTGGTGGTACATTTTGCATATCCAGCTATGAAATGTTACTTGTATGGATTCTTGTGTTTTAAAATCCAGTACATAGACGGTAAATCACAATCACCATCCTTGGTAGTGAGACCAAAAGAGGATAGCACAGATTTATTGTTTTCCACAATCTCTTCTTTGGAGAGTGAGGTAGCCGTATAGGTCTTATCACAGGTATTATTTTCTACGTCGACCTATGATAATAAACATTGGATACAAAACGTTTTGCAGACAAAAACAATGTTGTTTTAGACTTTGTCTGCTGGTACGACAACATATTTGTCAAGTATAGTAGACAATGTTTCTGCGACATCGGGCCTTTGAAAACTGATGTAGCATTGGCACTCATTGATCTACTTAAAACTTTCATTCTTTTCAACATTAAAGACCTCACGGCCTTTAACCACTTTGACAGAGAATCAATGCCTTCTTGTTCTCGCTTTATCCATTTTCTTGCGTAGTCCTTCACGGCATTCATAAGAAAATCATGATTAAACACTTGATTAAAAAAATGGCCCGTATCTTTCCACAATGACCTCGTTTGGAATAAATATATTTCTTCACCGTCGCATGTAACTATATTTGGGCTGCTCATTTTCCGCTGAAATTCATTACATATGAAATAAAAACCTACGTGTATAGATGTTAAACAAAGGAGAAAATATTCTTTGTAAAATAGGGAGGGTCAAATCGCATTTTCTTTGTAAACTTCTGTATATTAAATCTTGTGGCAAAAGAGACTAATATAATGTGTCTGTCATTCATGGTTTAGCATAGCACCCAATGTCAAATTCTACATGCAGCTAAGAATTATAATATGATGATATTAAGAATGGATCATACAAATGTTCATTAATCATACTTCGTTTTAAAATCTTCGTTAGGTACATTGACCTCTGAATGCAATTCTTGGTGAAAAAAAAACTTTTCATATCATTGCCACATGACACTTTTATGAAATAACTCTCCAATGTAAAATAAAACGAATGGTATCATAAGTCCGTTTCATGTCTCCAATATGTTGTCTACCTTTACGAAATTAAACTACAAGAAAAACCTATTTAACTGAACAGTGAAACAACATGTGCCTACGATCAACTGAACAGTGAAACAACATTTGCCTACGATCAACTGAACAGTGAAACACCATGTGCCTACGATCAACTGAACAGTGAAACAACATGTGCCTACGATCAACTGAACAGTGAAACAACATTTGCCTACGGTCAACTGAACAGTGAAACATCATGTGCCTACGATCAACTGAACAGTGAAACAACATGTGCCTACGATCATTGCTAAGAAACGACCAGCAAAATTTTTTGATTACTCTAATGACGAAAAAGAACTTTGTTATCTAGGGCACAAGAATTAGTGATATAAACAGTCTTTTCAAAAGCAATGTAACGAAAAACGTTTAGAATATAACGAGAACGGATATGGTGAATGTGTCAAAGAGACAACACCCCACCGGGATGAAAAATGTGAGCTCAAGCCACTCATGAGCCTTTGGCTAACATAAAGTCTAATCCGTCTTTTTTGTAAATTATGCCAAAACTGACAAGCATAAACAAAACATGTAATATGATGCTAAATTTTTGTTATCACATTTGTTGCTTTGTTTTTGGATGCTTTCTCTCAAACTTTCCACAAAATATCTTAATATACCACTGATAGTATATGCAAAATAAAAAAAAAATATTCACAAAATGTGGATAATTTTCACATTTGTTTTTACAGTTTTTGAATTTCTTGGGTCTTCCAAGCGGAGGCATATTTTAAAAATTAAAAAAACAAAAGATAACTTCTGATAATTTTAGACTCCACAAAAATACCTTAGCAAAATTATGTTCAAATTTTGTCAAATGGTTACAAAGAAAATGACCAAAAAAATGCAAAAGATATGTTACCTATTACGCCTTTGATGTTGACCTTTGACCACTAATTTTCGAATATTGCACCATAGAAAACTTCAACGACAGGCTTTAAATGAAGCGCCTCTTGAATACCTTCAAAATGATATCAAATTCAGCCGTGCGGTATTTTGGTGCCTTAAACTCTTAAAATAAGCGTCTATTTGAGGATTATTTCCCCCACTTTAAGATAATGTTTTCTGATATTTTTTGTTTATTTCACTTCATCCAATACTAATATGTTCACCCATTGTCGCTGTTGATACACTTTTGGCAAGAGCAAAAGTATTGATGGGTCTATTAATGTCATAAGATTTCTTCTCCTGTGTCGTTTCCCTAAACCGTCGAATAAAATTTGTATTAAACTGTATTGGTACCTGTAACACCGGTTTTTATATGTAAATATCACTTAACCCTCTATTTTTCTCCACGAAATGTTTACTGAAAAGAATTGGTATCTATAACGTCTATGTCTAGACGTCACACCTTCATCTCTTCTCTGTGAAATGTTTACTGAACAGTATCTTTATCTATAATGTCTGTTTAATTGTATTTTTCGTGATGTCATCACTTAACTTTGATTTGGTTTTTGGTGGCAAAAAAGTCATAAAGGCATGGGGCATCAACCTTACATCATCGTAATTTTTTTTTTCATTTTTTAAGATAATTGAAGACAAAAATTTTGTTTGGTTACCGTAACCTCAAAAAAATCTTTATACTCATCGTTTTTTAAATAAATATTCAATACTACATGAGCATAAAATTTAATAAAAATCTTATATGACCAATAGAGGTTTAAATATAAATTTACTACCAATTTAATTTGTAATGTAAAACAGTATAAGTTCACATTAAAATATGAATCGTTTTATGTAAATGAATCAATTTACAGAACCAAGATTGGATATAAAATAACAAAGTAAGTTTTGAAAATTTGGTTTATTATTTTTAAAATAATCAATTGTTTCCCAACCAATTTGATATGCAAATTAGTGAATATGACATCACTAATGAAATTTTAGGCACCAGTAGACCTTCCTCTTACCTCCTAAGTCTTTTAAACACTTTAAAAACCGATAAAAATAAATTTACTTCCTGCAAATAGAGTACCACATAAGATCACATTTATTCATAAAAAAATGTCAATAAAAGAAACGACAAACAAGCGAATCCCACATGTATTGCTACAAGACGCTTTATAAGGCCGGGATCACAGACAGACAATCACACATCTACCCTATATCTTTATCTGGTGTTTCAGGGAAAACGGTAGTATTTATTTTCCTATAGCCGACAATACTAACCTTTTCAAGTTTTTCAGTAATTTCTTATTACAACTAAGACTCGAAAACCATTTTTTGTTGTAATACTTTCATCTAGAGATTAAACAATCACCATGGGAATTTCAACCACCATCAAAAGTTTGAAGGTACCGGAAGTTTTGCATTTTTTTTTTGTTCCGCACTCATTTGTAATATGCAGTCTTTTTAAAATTTCATAAACTATGCATTTTGAAGGATAAAAAAATAAACTTAATTTTTTTTAAACTTTATTTCTTTAAAAATCTGAGAGAGAAAAATCATCATTACAAACTTTGTCAGTACACCAATTTGTTCTTTGAAAGTTCTACTTCCTTTCATCTGAATAGGGTACACGATTGGTCAACCTAATGCAGGGAAATAAATACTACTCTTTTCCCTTCAACGAAAGATAAAGCTTTTTATCTCCCTTCATTGTACTGGATATTCTAGCACATTTACTTCCTAAGTGTCCATACAAGATCGAGCTTCTGAGTGTCAAGTGTACTATTAAATCGCTTTTTACTCTGTTTATCTACAAATTGATAGCTTTGAAATATGACGTTAACAACAATGTCTTTTATACTATTTGCATTCCGTCGTATTTTATGTGGATTTTGGAAAAAAAACTTCAGAATAGACAAAGAACCATGTATAAACCATGCATAAACCATGTATAAACCTAGATCTCTTTCTATATGTAAACGCAAAGAAACTGTACATTTTTCACTCGTCATATATCTCAATTTACAAAAAAAGACTGAACATCTGTATTCACAAAGGACGATATATACATTACAGTGCCTTACAAAGCGATATTTTGTACTTTGGAGATCGTTCTCTTTTGTTTTCAGTTTTACTATTTCTGTGTTATGGAATTCTTTCTATGTATGTTGGATTTTTGTGTTTCTGTCTTTTTTTTCCTCGTTTTGAATGACCCTACAATATGTTTTGTAAGAAGATAAATAAGTTATTCCTTGAAACACTTGTACAGCATATTGAAATTGGCAATATATATAATTGGTATTTTTTGTATTTAATAACCACTCGGTCGATGTCACTGCTGATGGAATAAAGGTCACCGAGGGTATTCACTATCCCAGTAGTAAGACTTGTCTGACCCCGAAATATATCAATTTTTTTTATCATATTAATCAAAATTTGTAGTAAAATGTATTACAAATTTCAAAATAGCTAAAACCCGAAGCATCATTCCTTGTATTGTACATTGTACATATAATGGTAAAATCTCTCGGTGACGGATTTTGGGTTCCTATTTCGAACGTTTTTGGTTTGAGTTCTTCTTGTATACAATTAATTTTTGGATCTAGAACTTCCTATTTATTTGACCCTAATGCTGCTGGATACAGGTTACTCCTCAGATCACATGTACAGTTTATCAAAATTTGCAATATAAGTGATTGGTATTTTTGCATTTCTAAATATTTATTTTAGATACTCTGCAAACTAATATGCATGTATACACACGTTTTTTCTGTGTCAAACTTTCGATACGTTGTATTCCAGATTTTAGGTGTATATCAATTGTTGGAAAGTTGCGCTCAGTTTAGAAATCAAAGGTGATGGAAATACAGAAGTAAAAGGTAAAACTGTTCATCAGACAACATCAGAATGTCTTGAAGATTCCGAATATTTTTACTGAATTTCGTACTGAAACAATCTAGTAATCATTTTGTTTAAATGAAGCCGATAAATTCAATTACAACAGTTTAATAGCAGCTTAAAGAATAATGAAGGGAACCAAGGTTAAAGAAACACTATTTGTGGTGATGAATTCTAATTCATAAGATATTAAAGCATTTTTTTACATTAAACTATGATCAATTACAAAATCTTATAGCAGTTTAAAAAAAACCACCCCTTTTTTTCGTGGTGCATATTTCTTGAAATATCTATTTTTTGAAATAAAGTAAATTATTTTCAGAGTAATGAATACCAATGGATTTTCCTTATTACTGCTCATATTACACATTCCCTGTCGATACTTCATTATAGAAATTTCCTGTTATATTCAGGGGCGTTCAATAAATAAAATTGGTACAGAGATTTGCATGAAATAAGATAATATTAATACAATTTCAAACTATGTTCGTTTTAATTAAAAGTAGCAACTTAATCATGATTTATCATTTGTCCAACAGTGTTGCTTTAACATTTATGAATCACTATAAGCACAAACTTGCTTCAATATCCTATTTATTTTTGACCTTACGAGAGATAGGGAAAAGCGAATTCTGTGGCGGATGTAGGTGTTTCCGACCCCATAACATCACGTCCGAAAATTGTTTAAATGTTGTGCAAAATTTGGGCTTAATTTAATGTGCTTAAAATTCCACAGTGTCTGATTCAACAGTAAAAAAACGGAAGCCTTCAAACATACATTTATATCTCAATATATTAACATATATAGGGTTGGTGATAGATACACATTTATTTCTCATTATATATACATGTATAGGGTTGGTGATAGATACACCTTTATTTCTCATTATATATACATGTATAGGGTTGATGATAGTTGCACCTTTAAAGCTACATTAGCTGTCATTTCCGTTAAATTTCGTTCCTGTTAAAATATACCTTGACTTTGAATTATTTCGACTAAATTTACTTTTCCTGCATAATTTCATTTGATATCCACAAATAAAATGCATTAAATACATGAAATAAGTGTCTATATATTTATTGTCTTGCAAGACAAAAAATCGACCTAGATAAATTCGTATGCCTGTGACTTCTGGTGACCTTAATCCGTGCATGTGCTGTAAGGATCACTTCTTTAATAATAAATCTGATTGCAAAGCGAAAGTGGTTATTCAACGGCAAGGAAGACCGACGAACTTCGAAAGTTCGAATATAACGCAAGGATCTTTTTGAAATTTACGTATTGTGATATAATGCGGCTCAAATATGGTTATTATTTATTTGAAAACTAATCAAGAAATAGATGAAATGAAATGAAAACAAGACACGTGCTTACCTGTGTATCCGTTATTGTTATTTTTACCAAGGGTAAGTATTTTTAACCCAGGTGAATGTCCTGTCGGCAATCTTCGGAAGTAATGGCGAATAAATAATTAGATCAGAGCTGTCGATCTTCTCTGATTGCAAAAACGTTGTTTTCACAATATTCTGTAGGTATTATCGACATTTATTGCTTCAATTACTTTACTACTAAAACTTATGTCATTGAATCAGCAAAATTCGGTAGAATCAGAACTGAACAAATTTGGCAGCTAATGCAGCTTTAAATCTCATTATATACATGTATTAAAGATGTATATTCCAATATCACATTATATATATACTTGTAATGGGTTGATGATGTATATTCCTGTATTCAATGTGTAAATAAATCAAAGCTATTACATTATACCACAAACCAAATGTAGAACAATGTCCTATGCTTTCAAATTTCTGTCTAACAGAATAGACACGATGTTTTTAGTTGATTGTCTTACTGGATTCATAACCCACTGAATTTGGCGCGTATTAGATTTTGACGGGTGTCGATTGCAAAGCAGGGAATACTGATCCTTTCGGAACACCTAATATTACTCCTGAGACACTTTCTTTGGGAGGTCATATTAAAACTTCTGTAGTTGTGTGTGTGTGTGTGTGTGTGTGTGTGTGTGTGTGTGTGTGAGAGAGATAGAGAGAGTGTGTGTGTGTGTACCATCTTATTTCCATAATTTTGTTTTTTATATATGCTTTACATATACTTGTATTTCATTCCGTTGTCTACATTGTGTATATATTGATCGTTGCTTTTAGATGTAAATATAGATCAAACAAGTCACTCAGTGCAGTCTTGTTACATATTTGTTAATGTTTATTTAAATTGTAGTATTTATTTCATTAACGATGAAGAAATTTGATATGGAATGAAGAAAAAAGACATAAACAAAGTCATAATTCCATTGACTGACGAATCAATGTCTATGTTATGTAGAGGAAATATTCAATACATAAAGCTGAGATGAGCATTCCATCATTATAAATCTATGTCAATGGTTCTGCGCGATGAAGATTTTAAGAGGAAGATAAAATATAAACTCATAAACCATTCCGTACATGATATAAATTTGTCATCAACGATTGAGCAATTTATTTCCTTTTACTCTTTACTCGCCAAAATATTTCACTGTTTATAAATCAGCATGATATTTTTAGATTAAAAGATTTTATTTGTATAAGATGGATAATATCTTGTGTTATTCACATAATTGAAAAGTTGTTATTACTTTAAGATTTATAAATTAAGACAAATAAAAGCAAAGTTTTGTAAATACTACACCTAGATTACCGAAAAAGATTTCACTCGAACTACACAATGTCAAAAAACAAGATAAAAGTGTGAACTTCTGTGATTTGAAATATAAAAATGAACAAGTTTCATTTCACATACGACTGAAATGCACAAATAAAGGGAGGAGTAGTTGTACATTGTCTACCATGATTATAATACAGAAAAGTGTGGCTCCTAAATTTCCCTAAAAATTCCGATTTTGTGTGCGTTATTTTCATTTTTTTTTAGTGGGATTTTTCATTTCTCGGTCTAATTTAACAATTTCTTGTGCATGCTTAAAATCCTAGTGCGGAATAATCATTTTGAGTGTGTAGTTTTACATCACAGTTTCTTTCTATACATTTGACAAGAACGGTTTACCATCGTTTCTATAGTTTCGGTGGATATTTTAATATTACAGGAGGGCACCTACGAATAATAATAATATAATAATAATAATAATAATGATAATAATAATAAAAAGATGCAATATGAATGTTAACTTTGTTTTTATACAAATTTGAATGCTGCTCACTGGTTTCGTTTGTTAAATGAGGTGTCCATCAACATTTTTGATACACAGTTGTTTATTATGCTTAATTGTATAGAACCACTGCGGTTATCAGACTAACAACTGACTGAGTTTTCAGAAAGTGAAATTTTGAATAAACACAAAATCGTCGCTACGATAATCTAAGTATAGCAGCAAGAAAGTTCCTACTATGTACTGGCTTCCTAAACTTCACAAATCACCTTATTGATATAGATTTATTTCCTCTTCAAGTCATTGCTCAATAACTAGAGTTTCTATTTTGAACTTGGCATAAAGGATACTATGAAGTCATCCTCAGCCTAGACTTAGAGATAGATGGAAAAAGAAAACTATTGACCAAACTATACGACAAACCCGATGACTTCTCATTCCGTATTGTCAACTACCCTTTCATCTGTGGCAACATCTGTTCAGCACCTGCATATGGAGTTTTCATATCACAACTCATACCTTAAACCAGAACTTCCCGTAACTACGCAGACGTCTTACAATTAGGCTTCTGGGTTATGTCGTTACAAGTTTTAGGTCATCACTACAAATGTTATATGGTCGTCATGATGAAGTCGTGGTTCATTACGTTGTATCTACCTGCATCCTGAGAACCGATTTGTTCCATGTGTCATAGTTCCCTTCCACTTTCGTCTAACCCGGACTTGACTTTTTATGAGCAACTCGGTGAGTGTTTCTAGAAAAGCAGAGGACGCTTTCCCTACCGGTGCATCCTGTTTATATTCCTAGTTTTTAGTGCAGTCCGAGCTGCACATTTACTTTTGTTTCCTTTTACGTATCATTTCGGTTACTTCATGTTTTTTGTTGTGTGTGTCTGTTTTCCTGTCTGGTCTTTGTCTGTGAATATCATTCTTTTGAATTCCGCTAGAATCTTGGTTCCCTTGATTACTCTTACTTACTAGGGTGCTCGATACTATAAAAATCTAATTATATTTTTTGTAGCAAAGCTTATGAAAATAGTGGAATGAAGTATATTTGGAGAGTTAGAAACCTCGCTTAACTGTTTGATAAATTACATACCCATGTGGGAATTTCCGAATCTGTTCAAAGTTTTGATTTTTCTACCTATGCAGTACACTTCCACATAATCTCATAAAACAAAAATTCGCATATTTTATCAAATGGTCCTTTGAAAAATCGTGATGTGAATATATGTGTTCGAATTCTTTCGAAAACATAAAAAAATATTACTTTAACTGGATTTCTTTTGATTACAGCTCTTGGACTCCTGCTAAACAACATTTTCGTCCGCGTTGGCGATGCCGTTTATCGTCAAGTTTTTGGAGTTCTCATGGAGAACAATTGTGCACCACTTATTTCGGTCTTTCTCTGTATTGTTACGAATCACATTTCATGGCTGGAATAAAAAAGACCATTAAAGGCTCTTAACACCGACGACTTTGTATACTTAAGTTGTATATCATGCAGAACTTTATTTGAATAAAGCAAATGTTGATAATAAAGAATGTCCGTTTCTTGATCTTAGTATTCATATCAATAATGGTAAACCTAATACTAAATATGACGATAAAAGGGACGATTTTTATTCCCACTGTTAAATGTCCGTTTTTCGATAATGACGCCTTCTTGTCACCATCATATGGGGATTACACATCACAGTTGCTTCGACTTGCTCGTATTTGTTTCGAATTTTAACGAAAGGAATCTTTATAAACCGAAAAATTACAGCATCATGGTTTTCGATATCACAAGCTCGTAAAACTCACATTTTTTTTCAACCGATGCAAGGAAATCATTCTCTATTACAGATTTACGTGTAACCGATAAGTGATGGTATCTCCCACCCTATATTATATGGTAATATTATTCAGAGAGAAAGCACGGAAAGCTCAATACTCACCCGATAAATTAACGAAACCGTTGAATAGAATCAATCGTAATGGATATTGTTATGATACTGTTGTCAAATTGTTAAATATGTATTTTTTGGTATTAACACAGAGTTTCTTATAGGATCTTTAAATAGAACATATAAAGCAGTTTTCGGCATGGCATAGGTTGTGTCATTCTTGTATGACTTATGATGTGCCTTAGTTCTCAACCACGCATGGGAAGAATATTGGGATTGATATTATGTACGGTGAGGGCGTAACTTTTGGAATTTCTGGCCTCTCTATCTATTGTTTCGTTTTCACTTTCAGGTTACTTTTGTGTTGCTGGAGTCAATTATTTCGCTGTACCTGTGTATAATGTTGTATTGGGGCAAGATGCAGCCTTTCTTGTGGTGTGAGGGTTTCCTCGTCATTCATGGGTAGCCTTGAGCTGACATTTTTCATCCGGTGGGGGTTGTTGTATCTTTGACATATTCACCATATCTATTCCAGTTATATTCAAGTACTCTACACAACATTTAATCTACCTTTTTTAAAGAAATATTTGTTCTCTCTTCTCTATTTGGGTTTCATTTAAACATTGATATTTAAATTACATTTTATTTAATTTCTAATTTGAGTTAAGGTATTGTAAATTGCATTAACTATTATTTAACTTAATAATCAAATAATGTTGTTCGAGCAAGTGCACTATATGCACTTTAATCCGAGATAATTATTTTTTTTAGGATATTTCAAGAAATTTTGTATATTTATCATTCATTTTTAAGCTTTGTCGATTTAAAATGTTTGCTCATTGGTATTGCTTTAATGACCAAACAATATGTCCTTGGGGTAACATATAACAATTAGTATGCACTATTTTCACAGTTTAATATAACCAATAGTGGAAAAGGTCAGACAATGTCTGTCAAAAATAAAGATTATGGAGCCATTTTAAATAAAGTACATTTCTTTCTATTTCTTTGCAAAACATCTTTGGTCGATTTTACAACACAAAAATTAGTCAGAAATTATGACGGCAAAATATTATTTTTTTATAATAACGTCATATTTTACTACAGTTGGATAATCGATCGATACGTCTCCATTAGTATATATATTAATGAGTAATCAAGGGAACCAAGGTTATAGCGGTAATCAAAAGAATGTAATCCAGGGACAAAGACCAGACACGGAAAACAGACATACACAACAAAGAACATAAAGTAACTAAAATCATACATACAAAGGAACAAAAGTAAATGAGCAACTCGGACTCCACTAAAAACTGGGAGCATGGACCAGGTGCACCGGTAGGGTAAGCGTCCTCTGCATTTCTAAAAACACCCACCGAGTTGCTCATAAAAAGTCAAGTCCGGGGTAGATAAACGAAGAAAGGAAAACTATGACCCGTTGAATAAATCAGTTTTCATGGTGCAGATGGATACACCATAACGATCCACGAGTTCATGATGACGACCATAAAACTTCTGTAGTGATGAATTCAATCTTGTAGCAACATAACCCTGTTCCAGAAGCCTATTTGTTAGAGTTCTAGCGCGATACAAAAAGTCTGCGTAGTTTCGGCAAGCTCTGGCATAACGTATGAGTTGTGATATGAACACTCCATACGCAGGGGCCGAAGGGATGTTGTCGCAGATTTATGGAGCATGGTTCACGGTACTTGGGACCTTTAGAAAGGATATTACGCAGAAAATCGTTTTCGATAATGGTTAAATCTCCCGTAACGACGTGACCAGAAGGACCATATTTGAATGGAGAGGTTTTGCAAGAACAGTCAGGTGGTTTAGCCTTGAAGTCCTCAATCTCGAGGTTCTGCAATAGCCTTTTATAATTGAAAATTTTGGATGCAATGGGTGAAGTATAGGAATATGAAATAATTGGTATGGATTTGTCTTTGAAATATGGGGAAATTTTTTTGGTAACGTTTTTGTGATGGAGGATGTTAGCCAAATTAATTAAATGGGAATTGTTGTTTTTAAATATGAATACCATTTACTCTAAACAATAAAGCCATAAGAGCAACACCAGTGTATTGATACCTTACACCGATGGAGATGCACGGATAAACTTAATATGTAGCCTTGTTTCTAAACCTCGTTTTATGCCACGACTCAACAATATTAATGGTTATGTATGTTTATTTATTAGTTTGTTAGCTATTTATATAATCCAGATATTATAAACATGTATAAACCAGCACTATGTTTATAAACCAATCAAATGAAATTTCTGTCTGAGTCTAAATATTTTGGCTTGATGTAATGTAACCAGGTCTTCCTGACTGTGTTTCAGTTTTTTCCTCTCGGAAGGGGTTTTAATATTAGACAGCAATATATCAGACATTCATGCCCAACGTTGTCTTTTCAGATAGTTTTCAAGAATGAATGTATTCTTTTCTAATTCATCTCCGCGTCGATCAAACCAAAAGCTAGATCAATTGGTTGAATAATATTAATAGGAAATGAAAGTATGTAAACGTTTGAATCAAATAAATTACATTGAAAATTCAATTTCTCAGAAAGAATTTATCTTGATTCAAGAATTGATTTATAAAGGATAAAATATTCAAGATTCATTGTAGATTAAAGTACAGGGTTTCCTTTTTGAAAAATTTTTAAATTATACAATAAACGCACGTAGAGAAACTATTCTTTTTTTTTCATAGGCATATTCTAATAACAGGCTTAGAATTTACATAAGGGTAATTGTATATAATTGGAAAGCGAGAATATCCATAGAATGCAGTGACTGTAATGGTAAAACACAAGTCGATTTGATAGCCAGTTGTGTGTTATCGACACGAATTTGATATTCTTTCTCATATCAATTATTCCTTTATTTTCTGAAGTAATTGTTTATCATTTACCGTATTAAGTACCAGTCCACATAAAACTAAGACACTACTAATGGTAAAGTGATTCATGGTGTATAAAAAATACCGACTAAACAAACAGTTGGTTTTTTTTTCAGTGTACATATGCTATATTTGTTCATAACGATATTCATTTCTCTATTCAGATCTGCACTTTGAGAAAGTCATACATTTATCTCCCACTAAAACTAATCAAATCTAACCAAATCAAGGACGATAACTCTTTCAAAATGCCAATATCATGTACAATAACTCTCAAAAGTGCAAAAATCAAACAAAAAACCAAGACTGGTTATATGACCAGTAAACTGTTTCTAAATAAGGAATAAAACAGAGTTTTGCTGTTTTTGACATGCATGAATCATCTTCTGTCTTATTTGCATAAAGACCGCTATATATATGTATGTACATAAAACGTCTCAGCATGTGACGACTCTATTCGCTACACTGCTCCATCGGATCAAATTGATACAGGTAAGATAACGTAAACTTATAGAAGGGTCTGAAAAATTCCCAACGGTGTTAGAACTGTCAAATTTGCAAACAAATTTTTTGTCTGGTTGTTCCCTCCGCGCGACTCGAACTCATACCGCTGTGGCATCTATGGCAACACCGCCTGCACTAAGTCCAGCGCTCTAGACCACTCGGCCAGCTAGGCAATATAAAAAATATAGCTTTCGCTGGACGGGTCATTCCTCCTCGTAGGATTAATATAGGGCTGTAACTTAGTACACGATGTATGATAGTACGGGACAGTTCATCTAGGTGTTATTATGTAGGATAGAGGATCAAATTAATGATGTAAGTCACAAAAAACAAACGTACCATACGTACACATTAAGTATGTATATATACTTAATGTGTACGTATGGTACGTATGTTTCAGAATGCAACTTCACTGGTGACTGCAACCTCATAAGTGAGTAGAAACTGTACATACTAGAAACATTCATGCAGTATTTTTGATTCAGTAGATTATGAAACTTATTTTACTCAGAAATGTCAAAGAATCACTTTACTCTTAGCTCCTTGAATAATATCAATTTTTCACATGGTAATTGCATTAGATACGGTTAGTGTTCCAATCCTCGCTTTCCATTTACACTTTGCTAACCTCATGTTTTTGTGTAGAACCTATATGATACCTTAAGACTACATAATAATAAAGATAGCCGTATTCTGTAGTTTATTTTCATTGATATCAAAAACTTTCATATGATCTATTTTCTGCAGAACTTGAAATCTAAAGCTGTTATCACCACAAATGTTTCATTTAGGCAATTTCTAAATGCTTCCTCTTATTTGTAGAAATGGATTATGCATTATTGGCTTTTTGACATCACGACGAACTTTATTGTTTTACACATGTTGACTACTATAGATCTAAGTCGTTTTCTTCTTCGCCCGTGCAGGTCCGGTTGTCAAAAGTATAGGCCTGCAGCATCGCTAAGCTTGTCGTAAAAGGCGACTAAATAGTGCTAAGAACCCCACAGAGCAACTGGGTTGTGTGCTCCAGTTGGTGGAATAGGGTACCCCTGGCATGTTACATGCTGGGGTTGTCAGGCTATAATACGGAAAACCTAACCGCAAACCATAGTGGTGCACCGTGTTGGGAAAGATGCCACGTTCCTCGCACGTTAAAGAAGTCTACTGTGGTATTCTTCCGGAGTAGGAACCATAGGGCTCCGCCACAGGAGGCTAAATTGCCCGACCCTACCCACCTCTCCCTATTTCTAGTGACAATCAAAATTTGTCGACCCCATTATACTTGTGTCCCATCTCATTTTTCATTTCATCATCATTTCATGTTCATTTTATCATCCACTTCATGTTCATCGCCTGAATATAGCTGAAATATTGCTGCTCAGGCGTTAAACCCCAACAATCTATCAATCAATCAATCTTTTTCTTCTTTGGGAATTTAATTGTGACGATATTAACAATGTATTGATTGTTCAAACCACAGAGAAGCTTGGCTAAACTTAATATTTAGATGTGTGTCTAAGCCTCGTTTAAGCCAAAGCACAGCAGTGTTATTGTCTATGTATGTTTAATGAAGTAAATACCATTATTTCTGTTTGTTTAGAAGCTATAACTAGAATTTTTACTTTAAAACTTGAAATTAATACATAAAAATGTGGAAAAATACAACATTTATTTTCCATATAAATTACAATGCTTTTTTATCTAGACACTATTCATATATTCGCATTAGTAGTGTTTAAGTACAGTCTTGCAATTATTTTTAATTCAAAAGGGATGTTTTTGAGGAATTATCTACTGCAATATATGACATGACTACACCCGATTTACCGTGGCGGCATTATCAAATAACCATTAAAAACAGTTGGCTTTTAAAAATACCAGATAAAACGGATCAAAGCTTTGACATTCATATATCAAAAACACTGTATGGACATATAAAGATGCTGATATGTTAATGGAGATAAACTCTGCCTTGTAAGTGTTTTTTTTTTTTTTTTTTTTTTTTTTTTTTTTTGCAAAATAAGCAATTTAAAAGTCAAAGGACAAAAGTATCAATATCATAATAATAATAATATTGATTATTATGCTCACCCATACAAAGCACTACCTCACTTCCGGTCTCTTTTCTTGGAGCTCATATTACAAGTACATTTTTAGTTATACAGTAACCTACACTTTAGTACAGGACATATTTAAAGCATAATTTTCAGTACATATAGATAGAAAGAAAGGAAAACCTATAAACAAATATAGGAGAATTAGAGCAAGAATAATGAATAAGTGAACAATAGCCACGTTTTAATTAGGGTGAAAAACAACAACGACCGTGTTCCTTTGGTCTTAATATATCATCCACACCATGTATCAACCCAGAATATCCTGATTCGAAACTTTAAATCCATAGTTCTTAGAGACGAATACATGTCGTCAATATTCAACGATTCGCTTCCGATCACTGCCTATGGAAAATGAAAAGGAAAGAGTATGAAAACGCACCTTGTTTTTTTATCTTGAACTTGACGCATCTTCACATTGATCAAGATCAATTCTGAAGGGCACCTTGTCTCTGTGGTATGGGTCTGCAGTTGTCATTTTTCTCCTCAGTACTGTTTGCCTCTGACGAAGGTCGTAAGTCCGAAGATTATGCCCCTCGACCCCCCATAGTCTTTAATATTTTGCGTTTTATTTATATATCATTTGTAAGTAGTTCCTTTTTACCTTTTAAACGTAGCTTTCGTTCACTTATTCATTATTCTTATTTACGTTTAATTTGAGCTACTTCACAACATTTATGATTTTTAAAAATTAGAATAAGCGAAATGGCATAAATTTTCGAAATGAACAGAAAGGACAGTAATAAGGACATTTGCTCATGGGAAACATAGAGCGTAGAAAATAAAAATTATCTTTAGCGCATAAAATAAAATTTAACACATGCAATATCCTTAATTGGTAGAAAAAGGTTGCGCAAATAAATTGGAATACACAGTATCACTATAGCTGCAATAGAATGTATACATTATTGACAGTCATTTAGCAACATAACCAAATCGTCAATTTAAAACACGACACTGTAGTCCCTGTAGTACTTATAGAGTAAAGCAGTGTGATTTATTAGATTTACTAGATTTATTGAATTAAGATGGTGATTATTTTCATTTATCAAATGGGAAAGGCGATAGTATACACTCAATTATATAAGAATGTGGATTATATTTTGTATTGCAAGGGTAATTGAGAATGAGAAATGTGGGTCGGCATCAACATGCTGTACACTGTGGAAGTTGGGCACACAACATTCGACTAAAATGTGCGATTGGAAAATATCGCTCACAAACATGGCGAGTTAAAAAGGGAAAAACCTGGGACTTTGTTTAGATATCAACCCGAAAATACCACTCTCTGCGTTCGCTTATGGTCTAAAACACACAGCAAAAGGGTGCATTACAATTCAGTATAAGACAGAAAAAACAAATTAATCGAATGAAGTAAAAGAATTCTTTAAAAATCAAATTTATAGTTTGACCATACATGGATGGTAACCGTGACATTTTGAAAATAACTTGTCGTTAGTTTAATCAGGGCACTCAACGTGTATTGCTTCCGTTATGAAAGACCCATGGTTTCAAATTAACATTGTTTGTCATTAAATTGAAATGTTAGTGCGATCTTGATAATCAAAACGTCTAATGTGGAAGATCGAAAAAAAATCATCATTATGAATGTTTTTATTCCATTTTTTCAGTACCAATCATTACAAAATTCAGATACTACCCACCAACAATCGCTGCTTTTTCGGTCTACATATGTCGCATGTTACGTAACTATAGTCCTTTCTTTAAACAGATCAACATTGTGGAAAACATTCATCCTTTCTCTCGTAAATCAACCGAATCAAGAACGACAACCCATTTAAAGTGTCAATTGTATGAACAATCTCACTTAGATTGGTTACAACTACGTGGTCTGTAAATGTTAAAATTAAGTTTTGTTGGTATGTGACATAAAGTGAATCATCTCCTGCCTGATATTTATTATGACTGCAAAAAAAGGAATTTAATAATGTTTGTTCTGATAACAAAGTTTCAAACTGTTTTAAAATACTTTAGCATAATGGAAGCAAATAAATAATCCTGACATCCCCACCTGCTGTGAATGTTGAAATCATGTCTAAATACCTAGTCAACTTAACGCTTTGTGACTGTGAAGGCTTCCAACAATGTCATTTTATAATAAAAAATATATATATATCATCATATGTACTTTTTTCTTTCACTTCCTGGTTAATGCATTGAAACGTCATAACAAATGTCAAGCTGATTAGCAATTATTGTATTTAAAGAGTAATCAAGGGAACCAAGGTTATAGCGGTAATCAAAAGAATGTAATCCAGGGACAAAGATCTGACATGGAAAACAGACATACACAACAAAGAACATAAAGTAACTAAAATCATACATACAAAGTAACCAAAGTAAATTAGCAACTCGGACTCCACTAAAAACTAAGAGCATGGACCAGGCTCACCGGTAGGATAAGCGTAAATGTGCATCATCTGCGAACAAGAGCAATAATCAAAGGTTAAAGGGAAACGCAGATAAAAGAACCGTTTTGTACAATAATCGGGTAATGACCTAACCTTTCCTTGCGCGAACGATTGGGCCTTTGTTTGCGTATTTCCGACATTTTTTTATCATGAAGTTTTGTTATAAAGTAAAATTTTAAAACAAAAACTAAAACAGATCTAGAAGAAATAAGACACAGTATCTATATATTCCTGGAGTATTATACAATGTTACTATCCAACACTGTGACATTATACACGTTATCAATAAAACACTTTTTAATCAGTCCTTGAATGGTACTTGTATCCAAGTGATTTCAGGTAGTTCTGGAGTAAAATTTCTCCAGTTTTGTATAAGTCGTATCTTGGTAAATATCTGCGCAAATGTAGAATATTTTGAACAGGTACATCAGGTTTCTCCACACAAATGTAGAAATCAGAAATGTATGCTGCCGTTAATTCCTTACCAGTTTTTTTTTTTCTTTTGTTTTGTTTTGTTTTTTTTTTTTTTTTTGGTGCACATTTTTTCTACATTTTGACTGATTGATTCATGAACGAGGATATTTAAACATATCATGAATTAAACAAGAAAAAAAATTAAAAATGATTTAAGAGGTAACATCGTTTCCCCCCCCTCCCCCCCCCCCAACTCGTTTGGAAAACAAAATGCTTACAAGACCGCTGATTATTGGCAATGTTTCTATTCCGACCTAACACGGCTTTTTTTATGTTTGCATGGTTCGAAAGTTCATGATAAGGTATTAATACACAGGCGTACAGCAACTGTAAACACAAAACACATGTTGTATTTTGTGTAGATGTCTCAAATTTTGAAATTATATAAAATAAAAACTATTGTGGGCATTCAAGTTGACTTAAAGTATGTCAAAGTCCCAGAATTTACGAACCAATACCACTAGAAATCTTCAATAGTAGAAATATGTAATAAAAATAAAGAAATTTGTGTGGTAAACCGTGATCTCAAAACGTCAAAAAAGCCATAAATTGTGTATAAACTACTGATTATTTTTGTCCTACATTACGGTCATAGAAACTTTATCTACGAGAACTTTTTTACAGTGGAAGACTTTGTTTCAAAATTATTTTTCTTCGAACTGGTACGACTGAATAAAAGTTTGTGCCAAATTCTCCATTATAGTATAAATATCGATAGTCTGAAGAACTGCAATTATTCGATCTACAAATTGAGAACCAATGACTTGAAAACATAACTGTAAACACACCTTGTTGTTTACAGACTCGTTAATCCAGTTTGTGTTAAAGGTCAAGGTAAAGAAAAAAGATCATTTTGTCAACTTCTGTTTGTCAACAAAGATATAGATGCAATTAATTCGGCGAACATTCTCCATCACAAGAACGAAATTCACCCTTATTTCAAAGACAACTCAATATCGATATTTTGGATTCCTATACTTCATCTATTGCATCCAAAATGATCAACTATAAAAGGCCATTACATGACCTTGCATCGTTGTTACGATAAAAAGACGGTACACCTAAATACAGATAAATAGTACTTAGTAGAGATTCCTCATACTTTGTAAAAATACGATTCCAAATCAACTACCGAATACACTAAAGAAGGAGGTTTCACATATTTGTCCAGTGTGGTAGGCGCGTTTTTCAACAAACGGTTGACATTCCAATGGAACAAAATGTGCTCTTCTTACTAGCTGACATATTACTTCACTCTTATGAGGCTGAATTTATAGCTGACTGATCTTAAGGAAGGAACATCGTTTAGCCGCATTTTTTTATCTCAGTTTCCACTATAAAGATGACATATATTGGAACAATGCTAGTTTCGGGAATTTTATACATCGCATCTACCCCAAAGAACTTGAGATAAAGGATACTACAGACACAACACTATGAAGTCAGCTTCATATCTTGACCTATACTTAAAGATCGATTGTAAAGGAAAACCACTAATTCCACTTCCCATAGGCTTCTATGCTAATTTCACAATATTCAATGGCTTCTCTGGACTTTACCTTAACTTTAACCTGCAGAGGACTATATATCAGCATGATTATACATATGTCAGCTCACAATCCTCAGAATGGCATGTGGGGTTAGCAGAATTGCAGTGCGGTACTAGTCACCGGAAGTGAAGTGTCTATAAATAGCATGGGAAATCCCAGTGTTTTCACAAGATAGGGGTATATTTAGAAATCATTATGGAGATTAGGCCTCACATCACAAGAAGCAAAATGCACCTATAAAATGTACAGAAATGTTTTTCCTTTCAGAAACTGTTTAAATGTTTTAAATAAGATGAAAACTTTTTTCACAGCACTATGAGGAACAGGGATAATTTCTGCGTAGGACTATTATTGCGTACGTTCCAGATGCTCATTGGTTGAATTGGTGGTCTGTAACCTAAATTTATAGCGGAAACTGAGATTGAGATCTAGCTAAACGATATTCTTCTTTCGGATCAGAACAGCTATAAAGTCAGCCTCATAAGAGTGAGGGAAAAGGTCAGCCAGTAGAGGAGCACAATTTGTTCCCATCGGAATGCCGACCGAAAATTCCAGCATTTTGTATAAATCTTTTTCTGCATATTTGGAAGATGATTTGGAATTATTTCTTACAAAGTATAACGAATCTCTACCAAGAACTATATATTTGTATTTAGGTTTACCATCTTTTTGGAAAAACAACGATGTATACTGTTTTTTAAGTCGGGATTTTAACTGAGGAGAATAGAGGTATACAGTGTTGAAAAATCATAGGTTTTAATGCTATTATATTTTGATAATAGTCTTGAACTGATTGTCTCCAAAAGATCTTTCGAATTTTTCAGGATCCACATTGAATAAATACCACTACGGGCGTAACAAGTGTTGTATGTGTTGTGTTGTGAGTTTTGAAAGAGGTTTGGTGGTACATTTTGCAGATCCAGCTATGTAACGTTGTTTGCATGGATTCTTATGGAGTTTAGGAATCCAGTACTTAGACAGTAAATAAATAATCATCGTCCTGGGTAGAGAGACCAAAAGAGGATAGCACAGATTTATGGTTTTCCATAATTTTCAATAAAAACAAAAAAACAAAAAAAACTTGTAAATAAGAGTCAACACGACTGAGAAGAATTCTATTGGAAACATTGACATCATTTTCAGGGTATTAAATTCACGATTTTCTCTCACAAATTGTTAAATGAAATTTTATCTAAAACATTCTTAATATCACTTTTAATATGTAAGCTGTACTGGAATGGAGATAACTGTATTTTAATTATCGTCATCAATCTACTACCAACGCTCTCAGACTCTTTTGAGTTATTTATATACATTCTGTATTTATTGTCGTACATTTTTAGTTTTCTACTTTTGGCAGTCGGTGCCTAATGGAGATTTATTTCTACTGAAATACCGAACACTTCAAAGCACATTGGCTGCGGAAACTAAATATACCATTGTCTGTTAAAATGAAAATTCGCGAACAATTCTATTGTGACAGTGAGTAAACTTAAAATACAACCATCCACGAAATGGATCTACAAGTACAATACTGATACACTCTTATTTCGTTCGTATATATTCAGTTAAATTCTTCTCTTTAAGATGATATCGTTTTCTCGCTTTGTTTAAAAATATGAATAATTTACTGCCTTTGAAATGATAAAGGTAGTCAATAAGACGTTAAGGCGTAATGTACTGAAGTAAGGATTATTATAAAAGAACTAATTAAATTATTGCATGGATTTGCATTATGATATTTTCTATCAAGTGATTGTAATATCCTAAAAGTAAAGCATTGTATTCCTTGGTAGCGGAATTTTAAACTTACTTCCATAAGCTTCTTACATCAATATTTGTTTTAAGATAAAATCGTCTTTAAGTAGCTTATATTCTATCAAATAACATGGCGAGTTTCATTAAAATTATTTCGGTTCAGAAACAATAGCTGTTACAATGTCTTAGTATCCAACCATATACATCTGCGGAATATAATAAATTTGTGTACATTGCTAAAAGGGATAGTATTTCTTAAAAGATGGTACTAGTGAATAAAAATATATGTAAATAATTTTACAAAATAAAATCTGCACATGCACCTTTGTGGGGTTGAATAGAACCGTCATTGTTCTGTTTTGGTAGATGGCGTATATTGATTGTTCATGCTGAATTATATTGCATTTTTATTATGGCTTGAAATGAAAACTATTCTATGAAAACGTCAAACTGAAGTCATTTTCTCGACTTTGGTTAACATAAGTTTAGTAAAAAAGTCGATCATAATAAGCGTGGACAAGGGCGATAACTAAGACAGCAACAATCAGTTTCGTACTCAATCATTACTTTTATTTTGTAATGATTTATTACAATTTTCGTTGCATTACTAATATGACGGTCTTTGACATGATTTGCTGCTCTTGGGTGTCAGTGCCCAAACATGCAAAACGGCCTGTGCAGGTTTTTCCTCTTTCGTCGGACATAAAATTCTATCCGCGCTTGTCACTCCCCCATGTTCTAGGTAAGAAGTGAAAACCTCAATAGTCTTCAATAAACGCAATGAATCTGTATGTTAATTTTTCGGGTCTTTGTTTTTAGAATTAAGGTTAATAATTTTAATTTACGTATTCACCATCAATTATAGATAATTAATATCTTAGTTCAAATGAGAAAACTAGATAAGTTTTTAAAGTTTGGACCAACTCGAAAATTGAATATATTTTTTCCAACCCAAGGTTGAACTAAACAGACGCGGTTGTGGTGCACTGTTTCGTGCACTAAGTTGGTCCGGTCATATTAAGTAACTCAAAACAAAGAAAAGGTTTGGTGGACACATTGATTATGGGTAACATTGTACGTAGATATATTGAATACTTTTGAAAACACAGGTGAAGACACATGTGTAAGAAATGTATGCTTTAAGCTATCAGAACAGATTCAGTTCCTAAACATAAAGGATACCTCTGTACCAGCTTGCTGTTTCTAAAAATAGCATATTTTGCACCAGATCCATGCTCCCAGTTTTTAGTGGAGTTCGAGTCGCTCATTTGCTTTTGTTACTTTTACTTAATGTTCTTTGTTGTGAATGTCTGTTTTCCGTGTTTGGTCTTTGTCCCTGGATTACTTTCTTTTCATTTCCGCTAGAACCTTTGTTCCCTTGATTACTCTTTGCTTAAACATTAAGAATTAAAATCATAAAGAAGTAAAAAAGGGTATTTTGTGTTTTATATATATATATATATATATATATATATATATATATATATATATATATATATATATATATATATATATATATATACAACAAAAAAAACATGCCTACTTACTTTTACTGGCAGTTTTAAATTTCAAATGTATTTTCAAAAAACTAACTGTATTTTGGCAGTTAATTTTTGGAAAACACCCATAATTTGTCATGAAAAATGATAAAAAAAAATCATATCATATAATTTTTCATGGATTGCCATTACGTAAGAATTTAAATAATATATACTTTTTATAGACTATATTGTTGATTGGCTTGTTTTAGTGCTTGCTCAAATCAAACTTAATTGACAAATTGACAAAACATACAGTCAACATACAGCAAAATGTAAGAATAATTGAATTAATAACAACGAGGATAGGTATGGTGTATGATTTAAAGAGACAACAACCCCACTTGGATAAAGATGTCAACCCAAGGCCACCCTTTTGTCTTCAATGAACGACGAGGAAACCCTCATACCATTAGCTTCTTACACAGGCAGGGTTATTTCACATGATTTTCACAAGAATTTCACATGATTTTCACAAGAATTTCACATGATTTTCACAGGAATTTCACATGATTTTCACCTGAGTTGAGCAAATAAATTAAATGACAGAGTTAATGAAATTCGTGTTTAGTGAATTTCACAAGAAAATCATGTGAATTTTACATAAATTTCACGTGAAGCTCGTTCAACATGAATTTTACTTGAAAAATATTTGCCTGTGTACATCAATGTTTTAAGATAAAACCGTCTTTAAGTAACTAAGATTCTACCAAATAACAATGGGATGAAAACTCAGCTTGCAAGTAACATAAAAATAAACTAAAGGTTAAAACGAAACAAGGCATACAGAGGCAAGAAATTCTTGACTTTGGACAGGCGCAAAGATACCGCGGGGTTAAAGTACATTGACTTTATCACAACCCTCCCCCTTTAAAATCTTCCCACCTTGAAAAAAACATTACACCATTAAAAACACCAATAAATCAGTTTTCAAAGGTCTGCGTTCCTTTTTACAATGGAAATAAAGAAACTGAATATATATTACACATATGTACAAACTAAGGACTACTAACAGTTATCCACACCAGTTCAAACCCACAAAGGTCATGTCCCATCGTAAATAAAATTATTTTCAATTCTTCTTGAGAATCACGGTACATCATTAGTCATACAATAAGGACACAACCCATGTCATGCAAAAATCTGCTTTAAAGTATGTTTTAGTTTCTATGAAAGGACCCTACAAGAGAATCAATGTTAATATCAAAAATATAATTCTGAAAAATTTGACAAAAATGCCATAACTGTATCCCTTACGAATTAGCCTATTCAACGGTTTAGTTAACTTATTGGGTGAGTATCCCGCTTTCAGTGTTTTATGTAAAATATTACCGTAAAACGAAGGGTGAGAGTTACCCGCACGTATTAATCCGTTACAAGTATAGCTGTATTTGAGCGTGCTTTTGTTTGTTTGTTTGTTGGGGTTTAACGTCCGAGCAGCAATATTTCAGCTATATTCAGACGATGAACATGAAATTGATGATAAAATGAACATGAAATGATGATGAAATGAAAAAGGGATGGGACACAAGGACAATAGGGTCGAGAAATTTTGATTGCCACTGGAAATAGGGAGAGGTGGGTAGGGTCGGGCAATTTAGCCTCATGTGGCGGTACCCTATGGTTTCTACTCCGGGAGAATACCACAGTAGGGTTCTTTAACGTGCAAGGAACTTGGCATTTTTCCCAACACGATGCACCACTATGGTTTGCGGTCAGGTTTTCCGTATTATAGCCTAACAACCCCAGCATGTAACATGCCAGGGGTATCCCATTCCACCACTTGGGGCACACATCCCAGTTGCTCTGTGGGCAGAGCGCCCTAGCCCCCGGCTAGGGTTCTGAGCACTATTTAGTCGCCTTTTACGACAAGCTTAGCGCTGCTGCAGGCCTATTCTTTTAACACCCGGACCTGTACGGGGCATTTTGAGAGTGCGTTCCTTGCATCGGTCGAAATATTTTGTGAATGTTTTTACGAGCTTGTAATATCGAAATCCTTGGTGTAGTAATTTCTCGGCTATACAAATATTTCTTTCGTTAAAATTCGGAACATTGTTACAAATATGAAATCGAACCAATTTTGATATGTAAACAACATGTGATGGTGACAATTGGACGTCATCATCTAAAAACGGACAGTTGACAAAAGGGAATGAAAATGATCCTTTTTATCGTAATTTTTTGTATTGGGTTTACCATTATCGATATGAATACGAAGATCAAGAAATTGACATATTTTATTATCAGTATTTGCTTTATTCAAAGGCAGTTCTACAGGATGTATATATCGGTAGTATAATTATTGACGTCGTCGTTGTTTAGAGCCAAAATATCGTTCAAGTATCTGAAGGTGTTATTAGATTTTTCTACCAAATGTTGTTTGAAAGGGTCTTTTTTTATTCTAACAATAAATTGTTATTCCTTTCAATACAGAAGAAGGTCCACAATGAGTGGTGCACAATTGGTCCACTTTGCAATTCCAATAACTTGACTATAAACGGTTTTGCAAAAGCCTATAACATGAATTCGAGTGCTGTAAGCATATTAAAAGAAGTCAAATTAAACGTATTCGATTCTAAACAGTGATTTAAAAGAATTAGAGCAGATATATTCACATCCCGATTTATCAAATGACCATTGGAAAAGATACGTGGAAGCGTAGTGTATAAAGTAAAAAATCAAAACTTTGAACAGATTCGAAAGATCCCATATGGATATATAATTCAACAAGGACTTCACGCGAGTTTTTAACACTCCAAGAATACATATATATTCCACTATTTATAAGTTTGTGACAAAAAATGATGTAATTTATTCCATGTTTTCTAGTAGTATGCCGGTGCCGTTTTAATGTCATTGCTGTTTATCTTGGCATTAGCACGGTGATATTGTTTTACTTTGACATTTTACGATACATTTTCACTAAATCCTGTCGGACGTTTTTTAAATGATAATTTTAATTGAGTAGACAAGGTGTGACTATTAATTGCTTTTTGAACTACCTTACAGAAAAAGCGAGAACTAATTCTAGGTATTTAAAGCTTCTTGTTATTTGTTAAAGTGTTTGTATTCTATATCGATATAAAGAGTTAAATCCGAATTCAATATATTTTTATAGTTCGTTTTATCGTTGTATTCCCCCCAACTGCCCACGGTTTGGGGAGGGTTGAGTGCTTACAAACATGTTTAACTCAGCCACATGTTGTATGTTCCTATCCAAAGCAAAGAACCTGTAGTCTGGTAGTTTTTGTTGTTATTTGTGTTCATTGTTATTTTTTTCCATAGATTAGGACGATTTTTTGTTGTTTTTTTTTTTATTTCATTAATTTGAAGTCTTTTACTGCTTCTTTCATGGTATGGGCTTGTCCATCATTGTAAACTGTGTAGTGATCTGTAGAATTGTCTGTCTCATTTACAATCATACCACACCTCCATTTTTATATAGAAATATGTAGAGTGGCCTTCCCATTGAATGCAACCTATGTTAGAATGCTGGCCGTAAAGTAATCCACTATCAGCTGCGCTAGGATTTTGTATTTATTATGGTTCAGTTAGTATTTTACTGAATAATTTAGAGTGTATTTTTTATGTCAGGGTATTGGAGTATTATATGATATATAAGATTCTTGTTGACTAGTCATGTACTACAGACACGAACATTTGTTCTCTTATAACCGATATTAAAAAACCCGAAAGTTGTCGCCTGAAAGCTCTATAGCCCAAATTTAACAACGGCTAAAGACGCCCTGATGATTAAATTAAATCCAGTATTGTATTTCCGACGGTCTATTACCTACTACAAATTCCTTCTTATTTCTGCGCGAATGTTATTTCTTACTCGGTAATGACTTACTCTCTTAAAATGGAGGTAGAAAACAATGAGAAAAATCCGCAAACTCGACTTGAATGATAAAATATTACGACGGAAGCAAAAGTAATACGTTAATTAACAGATATGTCCGTCTTAACCACGCTTTTAACAGAAAAAAGAATGACCATGACAAGACCAAGCAATTTCTCGAAACAAATATAAAACCAGCATGTTCTACAGTTCGTAAAACAAGTTAAAATTCTGAACATGTCCTCAACTCGGAAAATCAAATTGATAGAAAATATTAATAGTATTAATTAAAATCGATATACGTAATAAAAGTAACATCGCGGAGCAGGACTGAAATGTATGCCATCATTTTCTAATTTTGAAATGCACAAAACGCGTTTGTATTAGATAATTATATATTGATCTATTGATAGGTTGGAAGGTTTCAGCTCATTGGTTTTTTTTCTGGAAGCGTGACAACCTTAAACTTTTTAACCGTGTAGAATCCATCAAAGATAGTATGCTAGTCCTACAGTGTTCAGCATTATGGATTAAAATCTTTTGGAGTTCTGTAAAGGTAAGTTCGTTTACACATTTATTATTTTTTTTCTTTTATTCGTTAATTCTTTTTTAAAAGAATCATTTTTTGGTATTTCAGGACATTTAAGCATTGTAGTGCTTAATAAGCAATGTGTATTTTTGAAAGGCTTTATTTCAAAAAGTAGTTATAATATTGTATAAACGTTTCGTTGTTAATTGGTTGCTGAGAAATTACGTTTGTGTTAAACCGTGACTAACAAATCAGTTTTTAAGTCGTTAATATTGTTAAAGACTTCTTGCACCTGTAATTTCAGTACTTTGTTATGATTTGCATAATTATATATATATTTATTTAAATTCCACGTAATGATGCAGATATATGCAGTGTTTTCCGCCATAACGTCAAAGTCATCGCTTTATATGAGATGAAAATGTTCCTCTCAATATCATACACGTGTGTTCTACGTGTGTGTCTTGCTTGTATGAAAACGGAAAGTTTACACGAAATGATCGGTTAGCATTGAACATTACCCAATTTCCGATTCAGGCATAGGGGCTTGGTACAAGACTTTATAGGTCATATACATTAGTAAGGCCACGATATTTATGAATATGTATTGCCAGTTGTTTAATCTGATTCCTAATCTGGTTTCCTGGTCAATATCATAAGCGACCTAAAGATCGCTAAAACGTACCTCCTTAATAAAATAAGATACATATATCTATGTGTGTGTTTTAATTGTATGAGAACGAGAAGTTTACATTAAAAGATGAAATGACCGGTTAGCATTAAATTTATGTAATTTTACATAGTATTCGAACACATGGGCTCGTTATATATTGTCAGGACCGTGATATCTATTTACAGCCATTGCCAGTAGTTTAATCTGGTTCCGGGTAATTGAAAACATTCGGGTCTTCACGGTTACGAAAAAGTACGCAATCATGTCAAGGGAACAAATATTTTAAAGCATATCTCATTCCTTCCATTTCAATTATTGAAAGTATGCCAAAATCAGTGACAGAGAATATTTGACGATTAGCGACTTAAAAGTCTTTGATTTTAATGAGTGTTGTCATAGAAACAACGAGGACTATTGAATTCTATAATCTATATAAAAATATAGTATTTAGCTCCATCGCGAAGAGTGATTAAATCGAATAAAAGTAGTACACCTCTTAACATCTATAAAGAAGGGCAGATGGAATCATTAAAGAAGGGAACACAAAGAAAAAGGGAAGGGTCCTGCAGAAAGGGGGAGGAATCATTAAGGAAAAGGGGTGGAATACCCATTGATACAGGTGTTTCGATATGATGATACGAGTGTGTTATGTTAATGTAACCAAGCGCAATTGAAATGAGGGCGACATCGGTAGACGAAAAATTCGAAAATATTTGAACAAAAACCAAGCGATGTGACGGAAACGGAATACGAGAGAAAGGAAACAGTCATGTCAAAACAAACATGAGAAAATATGCAGAAAACTTAAAGCAAATGAAAACACTGGAAGCATATAGATCTCTGTTTGATTTAATATAACAGCGAATTTCAGAATTAAAATAAATAGAATTGTTCGCGGCGAAAATAAATAACTTGAAATATTAACACAACAAATAAGAAATACAAAATATGCAAAGCTCATGTAGATAAGGTGTATCATGTGGATTGTACATTTCTTCAATTCGTTTTTTTATTATTATTATTTTATTTTTGTATACATGTGTTCCTTTTTCTATGCATTGAGAGTCTGGAAAATTAAGTCAGTAGATATTTGAAAAAAGGTAATAACAGTAAATACGCTCTTTAAAAAAAAAAGAAAATCTTTTTGCCCTTGCTCTGTTTGTTTCATATTTTATATGTTTTTATATTTGTTTTTTTTTATTACTGAGTTACTAGATTAGTTCAGTTCACTATTATAGCGTATGCTTTTGTTTCATTTTGAAAGCAGAAGCTGATTACCAATACCTAAATAGGAAATTAACAAACATTGTATGTTTATCACGTTTCTGGGTGAATTCAGTAAAGATTTTTCAGAGGGTCACTGATGGCATAATGGAAAAAAAATAAAGACGAGATGGCATAAATGCTATATGCTCTAAAATCGGGTGACTTCCGATAAAAGCTTGGTTCCTTTGATATGATTGCGCACTCTTTCGTAACCGTGATGACCCGAATGTTTTCAATTACCCGGAATCAGATTAAACTACTGACAATGGTTATATATAGATGTCGGGGTCCTGATTTTATATATATATATGTGTGTGTGTGTGTGTGTGTGTGTGTGTGTGTGTGTGTGTGTGAATCGGAAACTGGGTAATATTACATAAATTCAATGCTAACCGATCGTTTCATCTTTTCATGTAAACTTCCCGTTCTCATTCAAATAAAAAACACACACATACACATGTGCATGATATGTTTTTAAACGAGGTACGTTGTAGCGATCTCTGGTTCGCTTATGATATTGACCAGGGAACCAGATTATTGAATATTCATAGAATTTGCGGCCCTGCTAATGTATATGACCTATATAGTCTTATAACGAGCCCGTGCCTGAATCGGGAACTGAGTAATGTTCAATGCTAACCGATCATTTATGTAAACTTTCCGTTTTCATACAAGCAAGAAACACACGAACACACGTGTATGATATTTAACAGGTACATTTTTATATCGTGTGAAGCTAGAACTATGACGCTATTGTGGTAAACACGGCACAGATATGCAGTATTACGTGGAGTATAAATATATTTTCATGCAAATCATATGCGAATATAAAGTACTGAAATTACGAGTGCAAGAAGTCGCTAAAAGTATTGGGGACTTAAAAAGATAAATTTCTGACTGGAATACCCAAAAAATCTTGTCACAAAAGCTGGACTTTTACTTCCATTTAGAAACATGTATATTTAAGTATAGAAAAATTGGATTGAATATATTAGATTTAATACTATATTGTATTAATAAAACTACATTTTATTTTGAAGACAAGAATTTAAGACAAGACAAGATTTATTGATAGCCCCAGACAGAGTAGGTGTACAGTGGACAAAAACACACAAACATGTACATAAATAGGACCAATACACAGACACGATACACAGAACAGTCAATATCATCAAATATGTGAATACATATAAATTCACATTTATATTTTAACACATACACTTTCGTATGATATTAATCATATTTGGATTCTGTGAGTAGTAATATGGGATGTAACGAGATCTTAAATACTTAACCGTTGGATTATTACACTGGAAGAATACATATGTGAAATTCATCTCCCCCTTCATTACAATGATAATATATTCTTTTATTCCTTTGAACTCCATATCACCTCCCAGTTTCTATGGGTAGTTTTAAGTTGGAACATCCTAATCTTGTCGAATAAATACGTTCTGCTGGAGACAATTTGAGAAGATATGATTCCGTTGTGAATTCACATCTAAAAGTAGAATAAAATTCAATGCGAGATTTGGGAAAACCAAGATTGATAGAATTAATCACATAATGTCTGTTTGACTGCGACCTTAAATCAGTTAATATTTTCTTTAACGTGCTCGCCCCATAAGTAACTAAGACTCGTATCATCCAAGATAGATTTAACATAGTTAACCCACCTAAATTTGTTTGGATTATTGGCATGCAATTTAATCGGAAGTCTAACCATTAGATTTGACATTTTGTGTTCCTTTTGCATATTTTTTGCCTAAAAGCTAACCATTCTTACTCTAACAAGTATTTCAAGTGGAATTCTCCATTACTACATAAACCATAAAATTCGGAGTGCTGCTTCTCAGCTTAAGGATATTTTTTACTAAATTTAAGATGCACTTTAACAAAGTTTTGCATGTTTTCAAAACCCCAGACCTCGGGATAACAGTATTGGTGATATCAAAGTAAATGAGAGCAAAAAGAGCTTTTTGGGTTGATCTATTAGACGCTGTCGAAACTGCGGTTGTAATTGAAAACCTTGCCTAGATATTTATACGATTCTGCCACTTCTATATTTTTGTTATATGTTTTACTGAAGACAACAACTTTTGTCTTTTCAGTATTAATTTGTAACTTCCATTGAAGAATATGACTTAGGATTAATTACCACCAAGACTTAATAGAAGAGATGTCAGTAAAGTACTTGTTATTCATTTGACGACTTTGTTAATATTTTAACCGTATTATATTTCTTTTAATTATTGTATTTATCTTAAACTTATAGTTTCATCAAATACAACATGTATATGTATATTTCTTCCCTGCAAAACATTTAATCCCTAATATATAATGATGGTGATAATTAATTCTTGACAGGGCAATATCATCTATAACTCTAAAAGAAGAGTAGAAATCTAAATTATATCGAGAATATGAAAACTATTATATTTTCTTTCCTTCATCCAACAAATAACAACAGGTAGAGCTTTGATAATTGCTATTGTTATTTTACTACTTTTTTCAGATGAGAGAGTTCAAATAAATGACAGAACGTACAAAGCATGACAATTTTATCTTCCAAGAAATGTTCGTTTTGACTGGGATAATTTGATTAAATCGAAGAATACTCCAATTAAAATGATTAAAAACAGTTTTGGAAAACGGGTTTCACTTCCAATATAATTCATTTTAAATTATTTTAGGAAGATCAATAGGAAATTTAAAGATGATGTCAAAAGATATAAACGTTAATATAAACATCAATAGTCCAGAGGTAAACAGACCAAACGTATAAAATAACATTTGAAATAACAGAAAATGAATACAAAACAACAAAAATTAACATTAAAAGATACGTTTTGCTTTGTTACTCTATTTACAAGTGAGAAAATAAAACAATTGAACTAATTGGAAAACATATGACATCTTTAATGGATCGTTATGGTGTATCCATCAGCACCATGAGAACTGATTTATTCAACGGGTCATAGTTTTCCTTTCCTCGTTTGTCTACCCCGGACTTGACTTTTTATGAGCAACTCGGTGGGTGTTTCTAGAACAGCAGAGAACGCTTACCCTACCGGTGCACCTGGTCCATGCTCCCAGTTTTTAGTGGAGTCCGAGTTGCTCATTTACTTTTGTTACTTTGTATTTATGATTTTAGTTACTTTATGTTCTTTGTTGTGTATGTCTGTTTTCCATGTCTGGTCTTTGTCCCTGGATTACATTCTTTTGATTACCGCTATAACCTTGGTTCCCTTGATTACTCTTTGAAACCAGGAGGTATATATTGACCATGGTGTCAGTCCGTTCTTTCGTCCTTTCGGAAAATGTTCTTGCAGTTCTTTCGGAAACCTCTTAATGTTTTGATATAAATCACTTAATATTTGACAGAACGTCTATATAATTATGCCATATCATATGATAAGATTTCAGTCAAAAAATATCAAATTCCAGTTAGACGACTCTATAATTTTTACCATATGTTTTCTTGAGTGGGGTACGGAGGCTTCCTTTTCTGGCTTGTTGTGTTTTGAGTCATGTTCTATCGCTTTTAGTTGTACACTAGGTGTGAGATATTGAACAACAAATTGTAATTAAAAATGGCAATTTAGAAGTTGCTTCAGGTGTACTATCTACTTATTGTTTCAATCAGTACTAATAAGTTGCTCCAGTGTACGCTATAACAACAGGTATAATTTGTTCCAGAGTGCACTACAGTGTCTAGATATTAGTTGTTCCAGGGTACATTGTTTCTGTTGGATTATCTTGCCGTCTTTGAATCGAATGTATTTTGTATTACCATATGTTGATCTTTCAAATTAAGTATAAAACCAACCAAATAAGATCTAAAGCAGCAAAAGAGTCGCTGTTAAGCTTCTAGCATTTGTATAAACAGACTCTTTAAGGACAATTTGAAATCCTTAAACATTTTCGTGCAGTTTTCTTCGAAATTCTTAAGGTTTTGATATTAGTCATTTTTGATATTTGACAGAACCTATATTGAAGTATGCCATATCTAGACATTTCCGTTGTAGTATGGGACTCAGACCTTTTTGAATTGATTTTTGTGTGTGTTTAATTGTGTCATATTTGTTTTCCACTGTGGTCAGATTTTAAAGTGGGTTGTGATCACGACAAAGTACTTTAACCCCGACGCATTTTTTGCACCTGTCACAAGTCAGGAATTTCTGGCCTCTTGTTTCGTTTTCACCTATAGTTTTTTTTTTATGTTTCTTGAATATATAGGGGCAAGCTCTTTCGCTATATCTGTGTATAATGATGTTTGGTACCAGCTGCAGTCCGCCCTGTGGTATGAGGTTTTCCTCGTCGTTCATTGAAAACCATTGGGTGGCCTTGGTCTGATATTTTCATCTCGTTGGGGTTGTGTCTTTGACATATACACCAAACTTATTCTCGTTATACTATAATAACCTAAAAATCTGGAATTTTGATATAGTATGTATAAAAAAGGAACGATTTTAACTGCAATGAGACGTTCTTATAATGTAAACATTGTACGTAATGCTATTTATTGCCGTTCAAGAAGTAAGAAAGACAGTCCCCTGAGATTTTTTATAAACGAACTCTACTGCAGTTTCGTTTTTTTTATGATTATTAGGGACACTTTTTGTTATTTTACACACTCTTCATGATATATTACTCCCGGACTATTGTTCTCATCATTTTGCGCCCTGAATAATATCCTGGGTGAAATAATTTCCACTTGAAAGAAATTAATATCAAATTTAATCTGTAGATATTTGTCTCCCCGGACGTGGTTTTTATGAGCAACTCAGTGGGTCTATATAGAAAAGCAGAGGCCGCTTACCCTACCGAGGCATCTGGTCTATACTCCCAGTATTTAGTGGAGTCCGAGTTGTTCATTTACTTTTGTTACTTGGTATGTATTATTTTGGTTATGTTATGATATGTGTTGTGTGTGTATGTTTTCCATGTCTGGACTTTGTCCCTAGATTATATTATTTTGATTTCTGCAAAAAGTTTGATTCCGTTGATTACTTTTTTTTTTCAAAGAGCATTAAATTGTTTCCATACACAACTTTATCATGATTCAACATGTGTCCAAATGGTTTCCTTCAGACGCACTATTACAAAAGTGGAACTTTTTACCTTTTAAGAGGTAAAAAGAGTTCACAATGTTAGATGTTAATGATTTGGATGGTTTTTGATGTGACATGTTATTCAGGATGTTTTAAGATATTGATTAATATCCAGGATAATTTCAGATAACATTTAGAATCGACAATATAATTTCATGGGCCGTTTTAAACATACCAGTTTTTTTATAGTTTTTTTTTACCTTATTACAATTAGGAATACATTTGGCTGTTTCATAAATACTTATTGCATCGTCATTCATCAAGCAGTGGAAATTATTTGACAGGCGTTGAAAATTTTTCATAATAAAAATATCCGCCAGAAAAAAATAAAATGAAATAATATCCACAGGATAAGATTTCATTCGAATAGTATTATGTCGTTTACTAAATCCACGTGTATGTTACAGTAGATCTCCCCGTTCTCGATGCACCTAATGAGTTGTGCTCGCTTAAATAAAAAGGTGTGATATGTATGTCAAAATATCCATGAAGCTTTGGAAGAAATATCATTGAAATATAACTGCAAGCTCAAATGACCACGCGTGACAAAAGTATTTAATGTTAACCGTGACCTGACTACCTATTGTACGACAGCAATCTAATGCTACCGGCCTGTTACACTTTCGATTATTTCACTACAAGCTTGTGCAATATATTTGTCACGCCTCGTCATGTTAATTTCATTGAGATAACATTGTGACCATTATGAAAGCTCTCAACAGTACATTTGATTCAATTCTTTTATGCCTTTCATATACTGATTGCTACAAGAAAATGTACTCAAAAGTCTTTATTGAAGTGACATTTTTTATGGATTAAGTTTGGATTGAAAATACAGGCATGTTATTTTCACGCCAAATGGATGATATCAAAACTTTTTTGTCTTAAAGTAAAAATAATCTATACTTTCTAGGTTGATAATCATAACATATATGTGTCAAAGAAATTAGCTAAAAAACTAATGATCAAACTCACCATAAAAGTAATCACAGGTTCCCACCAAGGGTCAAGGGAACCATACAGTTAAAATATTAACAAATGCGTCAAATGAAACTCAAAGTTTATGTTGCTTTAGGCTGAAATCTTGTCCCACGATATGGCATACTAATAAGAAGCTTCTGTCAAAATGTGAAGTGACTGTGGTTTATTTAGATGCAGTTACAACTATTACGCTGTGATGTTATAAAATACAAACTACAGATCGCTTGATATTTTATTCTGCAATGAGCAAGCAAGGCTATATTGAAGATTCGATTATTTTACAAAATTAGAAATTGTTTATAATGAGTTATAACGATAAATATTTATTGGACTTTAATCCAATTTTATCTCTCCTGGACAACAGGGCCAAGTGAGCTATTGCCATCACTTAGCTTCGTCGGCGGCAATGTTAATATTTTTTTCATGTTTCTTCTTGTATGAACAGATTTCAATGAAACATCTTTGAATTGTGCTTTAGGCCGTCTTGCACAAAGGAAATACTTTCAACTTTGATATTTTTTAAAACATATCAGATGTTACTGAAAATAAACCGTAGAGGTCTGATATAGGTTTTTCGCCTGTCATGATTTCGAAAATCTTAACAGATAGAAAACACATTCAGGTTCCTTATATAGGCTCTTCGATGAGATCTATCTTCCCTGGGAATGAAGGGTAAATAAATAACCGAACTGATTAACTCTGAGCAATAGTCAAAGGGAATAATCAAAAAGGAAAGTCCGTATGGTCAATGGCAATATCAACAGAAAACCGGAAAGTTGGAAGCTACCGCATGGTTTTATACTTGCGCTAGACATGCTAACGAATATTTTTTTACGTTTTTGGTATTTTAGTAAATAATATTTACTATAGCAATTAAAATGGTTAAATGCATCATCATAAAGAGGACAAAACCTTTCACCAGCCCGACTTATTGACTCCTTTAACGTTTTTACTTTTTTTTTTGGGGGGGGGGTTATATTCTTGTTTTTGATTAGGTTTTTTTTTGTTTTTTTATCTTTGTCTTGGTTTTTTGGGGGTATTGTTTTTTTTGTTTTTGTTTTTTGTTTTGTTTTGTTTTGTTTTTTGTTTTTTGTTTTTTGTTGTTTTTTGTTTTGTTTTTTTTTGGGGGGGGTCTTTTTGCTGTTTGATTACTTTCTTAAATGTGCCTTAGGGTATCCCGTTCAGAACTAATGTTGGGATATTTGATCCGTCAAAAAACGTGGCTACTCTGACTAAATTTAAAACAGTTAGTTAGATTTAAATATTTCAAAAACCGTTAGGTACAAATAAATTTCATAAAAAGTGTTTCACAAGATAAAATCTATATGTAACGAAAGTTTCGTGAAATTATGAAACATCTTAGAATTGTGCTTTAGGTCGTCTTGCACAAAATAAATACTTTCAACTTTGATCCTTTTAAATGTTGGAGTATTTACTAATTTGACGGTTTTTTTTTTTAACTTTTTTATTTATTTATTTTGGATTTGGGGGGTGTTTTTGTTGTTCTTGTTCTTGTTTTGTTTTGTTTTGTTTGCTGGTTTGGTCTTTTTTACGATCAATTAACTCTTCCGAAACCACAGAGCCAATGTTTTGAAACTTGATAGGGCTGCCCTCTACCAGCAATCTACTTTTTTTTACAAGTATACATTGGTGTATACGACTAGAAGCAGTGTGTAATGTAGATAAACGTAGCTTGCCGAATTTACGCAGACTTTTTGTAATGCGCTAGAACTCTAACAAATAGGCTTCTGGAACAAGGTTATGTTGCTACAAGACTGAAATCATCACTACAGAAGTTTTATGGTCGTTATCATGAACTCGTGGATCGTTATGGTGTATCCATCAGCACCATGAGAACTGATTTATTTAACGGGTCATAGTTTTTCTTCCCTCATTTGTCTACCCCGGACTTGACTTTTTATGAGCAACTCGATGGGTGTTTCTAGAAAAGCAGAGGACGCTTACCCTACCGGTGCACCTGGTCCATGCTCCCAGTTTTTAGTGGAGTCCGAGTTGCTCATTTACTTTTGTTACTTTGTTGTGTATGTCTGTTTTCCATGTCTGGTCTTTGTCCCTGGATTACATTCTTTTGATTACCGCTATAACCTTGGTTCCCTTGATTACTCTCTCTAACATCTAATATGTTTTTTTAAAAATTCATAACTTCATGGTTGCATTTCAAAATAAACCCCTATATAATAAATGAACGTAATAAATGATCATGAAAAACTCGTAATGGTTTTTTTTATCTATTTTGTTCTTTTATGCGTGCAATCTATTAAAGTTTGCAAAGACTAAATAAATTATGGTTTATTAACATATTACAAAAGACTCAGAAAGCTGTTCCTAAATGTCATCCTTGTCACAATGCATTCTCTTTGAAGTATGCTTCATTTTTTAAAAATAAAGAAACAAATCAGTTCGAATTGTTCTTGCAATAATGTTATTATATTCATCAAATGAACTTAAACCATTAGTACTAAAATTAATACATTACTCACTCGTATTGTTTTTATATTGACTAAACTTGATTTAACATATTTTTTAACTTTAAAAAATTCTTTTGATTTTAAATTTCGAGATGTCATCATGAGGTTATGTTGGAGTGTTTCATGAACTTCAAAGCGGTTTATGAACGAGTGGTAATTGTGTCAAATTTGTTCTGCTAGTATAACTTAGTCAAAATACTTTTTTCAAATCCTTACAGTATAATTTCTAATTGATTTCAGTCCTATCTAATTCAAACACTCTTTGTTATTTGGGATTATTTGAATCGTGGACTGTGCAACAATCAACGTTGATTTATTGATAGCCTCAGACACAGCAGGTGTACAAGGGGACAAAACACAATGATGTACATAAATAATGCAAATACTCAGACACAATACACAGAACAGTCAATATCATAAAATATATGTATACATACAAATTCACATTCATACATTCATATTGTACAGTCACCTTCATATAGTATTAGCATTTTTTGTAAAAAAAAAAAAAACACACACACACGCACACACACACACACACACACACTCTTTTGTATAACTGAACATTACAAATTTAATCATATTCGGCTGCTTTGAGTAGTAGACAATAGACAAATACTTTATTTAACCTCATACACGTGCGTGTACAAGAGGACAAAACACAAATAATAATGCATTATATACAGTACGACAAGATATCAATGTCATTTAATCACATAAAAAAGTAAGCACATGTTCAATATATATTTTAAAAAGAAATCGTAATATTTTCTGATAAAGATGGCTAAGTTACATTACAGAATGACAACATCTCCTTTAGTTTGTATTCTCACGGGATTTGTATGTAGTAATGTGGTATATAACGTACACGAAGACCTTTGATATTATTATTATTATAGGTAGTGAAATTCATTTCCTAAACCATCGTTGCAAAGATGGCAGACTCCATTTTGTCGCTGTATTCCGTCCAGTTTCAATCGGAAATTTAATATTTGAGCACCTAAGTTTGGCTATGTATATTCGGTCACTCAAGTTGAGTTTTAGTTAATAAGATTCCATTTTAAATCCTTCTTTAAAAAAGAATAAAATTCTCCCCTCGAAAAAAAACTAGTTCTGAATGAATTTGTCATTCAGATTTTGCCTGGTGACACTTTTTATTAACAAACTGTTCATCGGTATTTGATCATTCCAGATGAAACTTAAACCACAATCGTTAAATATATATTTTACATATGAAATCCATTTAAATTTCAACTGATTCCCTATTATGAAGTTTAAACATCAGTCTACACAAAATTGATGACGGATTGTTATCATTTATCAATTTATTCCAGAACATAGGAAATCTTCCTAACTCACTGTATTCCAAAATATTTGGAGTACGGTTGCGTACTCTTTTACAAAATTTGAGGTCATTAAGTCGCTAATATTGTTAGCGACTTCTTGCACTCGTCATTTCAGTACTTAATATTCGCATATGGTTGCATAAAAGTGTAGTTATACGCAAGATCATGCAGCCGATCTTCGCCGTGTTTATTACCACAGCGTCATAGTTCCAGCTTCATACAAGACAAAAATGTACCTCTAAATTATCATACACGTGTGTTTCTTGCTTGTACGAGAACGGGAAGTTTATATGAAATGATCGGTTAGCTGTAAACATTACCCAGTTTCCAATTCAGGCACTGAGGCTCGTTACAAAACTATATAGTTATGAATATTCATTGCCATTTGCTTAATCTGGTTCATAAACTGGTTCCCTGGTCAATATCATAAGCGACACTTCAGTCTTTGATTTTTTCAATGTTATCTTTGGTTTTTTTTCAAAACGCCACACCTAAACGGCACAAAATAAAATAGGTGTTACAAGTGAATCAAAAAGCTTTAGTTGCAGATCAACCGGGATGCTGGTGTTATGGATTTTTCTATATAATGCATATAAAAATTTTTGTGCTTGATCAGAAGTTTTTTTTCCGTTTGTTTGTTTTTTGTTTGTTTGTTTGTTTTTTGTTTGTTTTGTTTTTGTTTTGTTTTTGTTTTTTTGTTTTTTTTTGCTTTTTTTTTCGCAGTGCAGAAATTTTCTTTGTATTGATTCTAAGTTTCCATATACAAATGTATCACAATATTGTTCAAAGGATTCCGGGGTTCGTTGCAAACACTCTGCAGTCTCAGATACTGATAATAGGACTGTATCATCAACATATAGATTGATAAACAACTTTACATACACAAGTAATGACTCTTGACATAAATCATCTATTGTTTCTGAATATTCTATATTTTGTTCTCTATAAAAAATTCTTAAAATCTTTGAGAAACTACGAAAACAAATAAGATGATCAGTTTTCTCCCTCTTTTACTCTTAAATCACAACGGGGAAAATCTGATGTGTGTTACCTTTTTTCACACGACACTAAATTCTGATACATGTTATAAATAACATTCAACAATTTTCATTTTATGTCATATTTCTTTTTTTTTTCTTTTGTATTTTTTTGTTTTGTTTTGTTTTGTTTTTTTTTTTTTTTTTGCCATAGCCCTGACCTCCATACTGTGTCGAATGCACTTTTCAAGTATACAAATAAGCTTTTTTTTTCCAAGAGAAAAGTATATTGTTATTAAAAAAATATCAGTGACGGTGAATATTTGACGATTAACGACTTTCATGACTTCTGTCTTTGATTTTTATTTCAACTTCCGTTATTGGGCAATTCGAAAACAATTCAACATCATTTAGATATTATTAAAATCAAAATCTGGCTTGCATTTAGCTCTTTAAATGTTCATATAATGCTTGTAAAGACACATCATTTTGTTCGTCGTTCTTTTTATTCCCACCAAGATTATTCAAGATTTTCAATAAAGCTTTATCTTTTTTATAAATATTTCTTACGCCAATAGCTGCTTTATCGAGCGTGTGCTTATATTCTTTGATTGGCTGCATCATATAGCGTCTGTTCTCGGCATTACCGTTTTCGTGCTTTGTGGAATTTCTTTCTATTCAGCAAACACTTTCTGTTAAAATACGGTTTTAAGTTCACGTGTTTATGAAATTTAACATGCGTATTCCGTTTACCAAAAACCTTTTGCTGTGTTAAAAAATTGTAACTTATTTCTAATGCAATACTATCAACATTTGTTTGTTGAACACCACTTTCACCCAAAGGACAGTTCATCTAAACTGGTGAAAAAGTAATCAAGGAAACCAAGGATATAGGGGTAGTCAAAAGAGTAATCAAGGGGACCAAGGTTATAGCGATAGTCAAAAGAATCACCAAACAAAGCTCGGAATGAGGATATTTTAATAAACAACGACAATCCGAGTATAACGGTATGGAATCGTCTATACTGAAAGGTCAAGATAATTAACTTCGAAGATAATATTAAATAACCAACCATGCTTGTATCTTTACAAGTTTTTTCCACCCTTGCCCTTATAATCACCAGATCTATAATTTGCAATGTAAAGATTCAGCTTTTTATATATATTCAATAGTTTGTTACCATAAGAGTTTGGCTCACATGCACACTCTGTTGCTCTTTGTAATGAGCAAATTATCATAATTGTACATATATTCCAGGATATCAGTATCACAATCGAACAAAAAAATACTTACAACAGATTCTTTAGGAACAATAAAATCGAACAGTAAACCTGTTTTTGCATTAAAATCGCCAACTAAAGCCGTATCGCAGTTATTATGTTTGAAGTACATCAATTCAGACTCTACCTCATCAAAGGCTTCAGTAGACGAGTACTCCTTGTTTTCAGGTGGTATATATATGCATCCAAATAAAAGGTCCTCATCAGAAGCTAAAATAGAATTTGATATTTGAAACCACTGAACAAATTCACTTTCAGTGGTATAAAATCATATCTTTTTCGCCAAAGATTGTATATAACAATTATAATTCCCGCCAGAAATCTTCTTAAACTTTCGTCTGTTTTTGTCATATATGTGTAATTAGATGGAAAATTCGAATGAACAAGATCAGTATTTTCTGTTTCGACAAATATGCATATATCATGTTCTTGTGTGACATTTGAAAAATCTGGACAAAATAACCACTTTCGCAGACCAAAAACATTCAAATAACATAGTTACAGTTCAACAAATTGATTTTTACAGTATATTTATTGTTCAGTAATTATTTTGTCATTTTTTCCTCCTTTACCACACCCCTATCTGTTTGGATAAGTAGAATGCCCACTTGTTTGAGGTGCGCTGGGGGATGACTCCTGTCGTGGTCTTTTATTTGGATGCGTGCTACCTTAGTAGGGACCCTTTTTGGAAAGGTATGATTATCTTTTCTGGAAATCAAGCTACGATCCGTGCGACTAAATGTGTAGTCTTCAACTTGGTTAGTTGATTCTATATTATATATCACATGCTTTTATAGATTTTGTTCTTTGACCGGCATTTGAGACCCAATACAGTTTTCTTTAGAGTTTCAAATTATGTGTAATCTATAGCTGGTTGAACTACTAATTGTGCTTTTGGTGCTTGTTCTAGTTTCTGATTTCGATATTATTGATTTATCAAATTACGTGTATTGGTTTTCCATTGATTTTCTGCTTAACTAACAAGTTGCTTACGCTTTGGCACTCTTTCACCTTTTACTTTGACTCCAATATTCCTGACTCTGCCGGACACCCCAAGCAGATTTTGCGTAAGCTCAACGAGGTGCTTGTCCATTTGTATTTCCATACTTTTTTACTCTTAAACCTATCTTCGACACTACTTTTAATATCACCATCAAAACTTCTTAGGACCTGTTGGAATCGTTGCTTGAATTTTAAGCATCGGTAATTCGTCGACTTTCTTCAAGTAATTTCATGGGATCAATTTAGGACATTTTCTTGTATTCTAATTGGTTCTGACTTCCAGATTAAAAGGTCAGATTTACTACTAGTTCACCTATAATATAAGTCCGAAGTCCAATTTAATTCAATTTCTATCGGACAGACACAGTGAGCACTGTTTTGCCGCAGGGTAACTATGGTCAGGTCCCAATGAAATTCAAAATTATTACAAAGAAAATATGGGATACAGTAATCCTACTCCAAAAGGATTTTCTTTAAAGCAAAGATAAAGTTATAATAATTACATTTGCGAAATGTCATGCGCTAATTCCAGTTTAATCTACATGTGTGAAAAATCCCCCTTTTTCGCAGAGAGTATTTTTGCACTCCATTTATTTATTTAGATCACATGACATCAAATGTAATAATGTTAGATGATGATTGATGATGTCCCATTACAAAATTATTCAATTACATTGACAAAAGAGGACCAACCAATTAGAAGACTTATTACTAGCCTTATTAAATTATTAATATGGGATCAACTTTTGGCACTGGGGCGACTTTTTTTGTTCGAATTAAATCTAATACATTACAGAACAACCAGGCAATACTCTCCTACTACGGACACAGAAGGGCCTAGGGTCTTATTGAAAAAAATCAATGTTCCAAATTTTGGTGAAAAAATTATTTTACTCATTCATTCAATAAAATAAAAATAATGATTCTATATTCCCCCATTACTAAACACGGCAGATTTTTAATTTTAAAATATATTGATTTGGTTGCTGACGAAGTATAAAAAAATGAAAATAAAATAAAATAAAAAAAATTTGCGCTTGTGCTAAAAAGATCCTATCCGACATCAAATCCGAGACACACTCATGCTAAAACAATCGGTGCCCTATAAAAGAATAAGGTTAAAGTACTGATGTGTGAAGTTTTCTTTCTGTTTGATGTTATAACCAAAGTATGTTGTTGGATGGTGTCAATAAAGAGTCGCCTGAATATAGCTGAAATTTTGCTGCTCGGGCGTTAAACCCCGACAATCAATCAATTAACAATCAATAAAGAGGTAACTATATTGAAGTATAATTGACTTTCATCGAGCCCATGAACTGAAAAAGAAGACGGTATTTTTTTTTATTCTATTTTCTGATCAAAAGACCCATATCCATCATATCCACTGTTTTAAAGCATCTGGAATATAATTTTTTTTCATTTTTCTGAGTCAATTAATGTCCTTTTTTATTCATTTCACTGTCAATGTACCACTACTAAGGGGAGTTTTAACGTCCTTTACTACCCTGTCGGGTCTCGCACGGACGTAACTCTGTCAATGTAACTTTACCATCAGTATTTATATATTATGGAATAAATGATGTTATCCAATGGGACTCAACGTTACATCAAATATTGCTTAAGAATGTTGTATGAAATATACAGATAATTTATTTTCAGAAGTAATACGCTTTCTCATTGGATGAAATTTTTTGTACATCATCTCAGCGATCAAATTTTGTGTGTGACCGTGACTCCATCAACCCTTTTGTAATGATTTCTACGTAGACCGAAAAATATAACAGTCATTCCTTCAGAAGATTATAAAATAAAACAGACAAAATGTAATCCAACATATAATGTATCAAATAAAATATCACTAGCCCCTATACTTACTTCCAATATTGAAATTAATAACCACGACATGCAGTTCATTGAATGCTGGTCGCCATTTGAAAGGTCTATTTCGGTTATCAATTTCACTAAACGAGTGTCTACAAGAAGGAAAAACGATAAATAAATTGTAGACGGGTCAGAATTGGAATTATTGGGATTAAACACTGTTTTCCAGAACTTATGGATGACTTTATGTAAAATTGGACAATTCACTCACAAAACTAATATATAAGTCGGAATAATTTGTGAGTGAATGGTCCGATTTTACACACCGATATTTTTTTTAAAACTGTGCTTAATCCTATATAAGTTTTCCCATTACTCCTGCAGGTTTCTTATATCGTATCGCATGTAAACTGCAGGAATATTCATTAAAAAGAATTACCGCAGAACTCACTATAACGACCAGTAGCCATTTTGGTTTACATTGTCACAACATAATACACATTTAATACAATAAATGCCGAGATCCATAAAAGTATGCTTGGTATCTATTTGTCTAGGATAAGTACTAACAATCTGACAAGACTTAATGGATAAAATCGTGCTTTCGTATTGTGTTTCGGGGGTTAAATGCGGGTCTCTTCAAGCTTTCAATGATGTGATTTTAGGCTTTGCCTGTGAGGAACGAATCTAAACAACAATTAACTGTTGATTATATAATGCAACGCTATGCTGTTATATAAATATAGAATCAACAATGATAGCAAGTTGAAAAAGATAGTCCTCACTTGTAGATAAATAATTATTCATTTATCTAGATATGTATTATATCCACTGACTGGGAAAAAAACATAGATATATGAACACGGCTCGAACCGATGAAAATGCTTGGCATAGCCTTGCATTTTCTCGCGATTCTAGCCTCATTTGTAAACCAGTTTTATGTCAAGTCAGTGCACTTTTATTGTCTATGTATATAGGTTGTGGAGTTTGGCTATGAACATGCGTTATGCATTTAATTAAAAATTAAAGTAGTCTAGGAACCTTGTCTCTGGCCGTTGGACTCTTTTATCAAAGTTGGCCCTGCATTCATACGCGGGACCCTCTACAATTTTTATGAAAATATCATTCATACACATCATGAACGAAAGTAGCCCAAAAAAAAAACCGACGTTACAGTCAAGACTGGATTTATCAGTACGTATAATCAGTAATCTTTCACTGGCTATGAAAAGATTTATAATCTTTCTTTTTTTTTTTTGCTTTCGTATCCCCAAAAATGGCACTCCGGTCAATAATCTTGACATTTTATTTCTGTTGTGTGGAGAAAACATTAGAAAAAAACTTAAACCTAACTATAGGCACTAATGTAATATTCGTGTGAATTATAATGTTTTCCCCAGCTGTGTGTATTTGTTTTAGAAGAATAGGAAATAAATGATTAGATAAAAGACCAATATGATACTTGCAATATGTTTAACACTATATGGATTAAGTAGTTCCGATGACGCTACAACACAGTAAACTCATTTTTCTAATATAACAGGAAATATCAGCCATTACGAAAGCCTTTTGATCTCGTGGACTAAAAAAATTTCTCGCGCTGTAACGCGAAACTTACGCGTAATAACGCGACATTTCGTGAAATAACGCCAAATATTTTGTATATATTATGGAGACTTTTTTACAAATGTTTATCATTTATTTGAAATATTATGTAGCAGTGAGTTTCCTCGCTGCCAGGGTGGGCGTGAAATAACTTCTCCTTGAAAATGAAAGCTTTTTGAGTCGATGACAAGCAAGAACCTATTTAACGGCCGCCATTTTTATATCAAAGCTTCATGGTGATCAGTATATAATCATGAGGGGGACAGCCTGCTTAACAAATATTTGGAAGCTATAGCACTTATCGGCATTAATAAAAAAACATTTTTCTGTTGTCGTTAGTATTTTAGGAGTCATGACATTTTACACTAAAGATGATTGTGGCTCCTATGTTCTGTTTTTGTTTTGTTGTTTTGTTTTGTTTAATGTTTTTGGTTTCCTCCGTGCCATTTTAATTATTGATATAAAAGTTTCATAAATGACTTCGTTTGACCAAACAAAACTTAAGTATTACGTTACATAGAGAACAAAACACAGTTTTAAATCTCTCCATTTCGACCTCCAACACAAAAAAGGAAAAATTGAAAATTCTTGAAAAAATATGGAAATGTCAAAATACAGGCGGACAAATCATACGCTTTCTTCTTTTATATATATTCAAACAAGACGAGTGTTTCGCCGCGTTATTACGAGTTTTGCGTCATTACGCGTAAATTTCGTATTATTTAGCGTTAAAACTTGAAAAAATGTTTTAGTCTACGAAAATGGGCTCTGTGGAATTTCGTCAGTCATTTCTCTTATATTTTTAGTATATCTCAGTTCTAGCATCAGTTACGAGAACTTTTCAGTACCAAAATGCTGCACATTGCATTTTTGCTTAAAAATATTAATGAGTTTTATGGAGGAGTATCAGATTAAAAGGTCTTTGAGATATGAGAGCGCTTGACTGACTTTATATTAATGTGCTTGAATTGGCACCTCTGATGTTTCCAATCCAGCTAGAGTGTGAAGGTTCAAAAGGACCTGCAGAAGCTAGCGGCTCTGCAATCCTAACATAAAACTTCAGGCTGAATAAGGTCTTCCTGATAACTGTGTAAGCTGACATGGAACTTCAGATTGGACATGCTCTCCCCGAGAACTGTATACAAACTAACATGGAACTTCAGGCTAAACATTCTCTTCCCGACAACTTTGTACGCTAACACGGAACTTCAGGTTGAACGTGCTGTCCCGATAACTGTTTAGCCAACACGGAACTTCAGGCTGAACATGCTCTCCTCGACAATTGTGTAATCTAATACGGAACTTCAGGTTGAACGTGCTCTCCCTACAACTGTTTAGCCAACACGGAACTTCAGGCTGAACATGCTCCCCCCGACAATTGTGTAATCTAACACGGAACTTCAGGTTGAACATGCTCCCCTGACAACAGTGCAAGACCAAGATTTTAAACTGTAATACTACTGTTATGTCAAGCTTATTAAAAAGACTACCATCTCTCTGTCTACTATCTATTCACGGAACTAGTGTCATGCTGAATCCTATTATCTACTAATTTATCTGTCAATTAAAACACTTCATGGGTTTCCACCAAAAGGTTTATTTATCTTTTTTTATACACGCATGAATATGCCAGTAAAGAAGTCTCAGATACCATAATGCTAGTCTCCAAATATCATAGGTATATTTTATATTGATGTAGATACATGCATGATAATCATTCTTTCAATACGAGAATGGTACTTTTTCTCATGTGACATTCTTTCAATACGAGAATTGTACATTTTCTCATATCACATTCTTTCATTACGAGAATTGTACATTTTCCCATGTGGTATTCTTTTTAAACGAGAAAAGTACATTTTTGTATGTGACATTCTTTCAATTAGAGAATAGTACATTTACCCATACGACATTCAATCAATACAAACATTGCACATGTACACCTCTACTTCTGAGCATACAGACATGAAATCAGATAAGTCTTCCGAAACTCGGAATTATCTACCTCTAATTTTTTGTCGGTTGGAGATTTTAATTAAGGTTCATGCTGGAAACTTGTTCACTTAATTGACGCAGCATTAGCTTTGTTTTCGGTAGAATAAGCATAAAACTCGGCGTGAGATAGATGAGATACTGATAGTTATGCTTCGCTATCTGTCTTTAACTAGCTGAATACTTTAATATTCAGACGTATAAAATGGTTTAATTTGAGAGTAAAAATATTCAATACCTATTAGCTATGCATCATTGGTTTCGTTAGCAGTCCAATAACAGTAAGAGCTTTTTTCACCTGAATAAAGCTGATTGAGATTTAATACATGAGAACACACATAAAGACATAATTACTTCTCTGTATACCAAAACAAAAGAGACCCCATTAAATTATTAAAAAAATATAAGATGACAGGTTTTTAGTTATTGAAAACTCAAATTATGGTTGAAACAAGGCCGTAGCCAGAAGGTGCAATGGGTGCGATCGCAACACCTTTTGAAAAAAAACAATTTACATCTTAGCCTATTATTTAAGAGAAATCATACCAGATAACCAAGTAAAATTGCTTATCAGTGATCAGTTCGCACCCCCCATTCAGAAAACCTGGCTACGGCTTTGTGTAGTTATAACTCAGTTTTCCATTTGAACTTTATCATTTTTAAATGTTCAAAATGATTATATAAAACGGTAAAAATAAGTCAGAAAAAATATCAAATCTGCACAAGTGAGCTTGTATTTGGCAGGGGCTTAAATTCCATTTATTTCTACATAAAATGGTCACTGTAACTCACTGAATTAAATATTTTTTATAAGTTCTGGATGAAAACCCATTTTGTGAAATGTAGGGGAAATCCCATTCTATTTTTAGCTCATTGTCTTCTAGGAGCCGGTACCACACTGCAAGACAGTAAACCCCACATAATAGTTTCAGAGCTATTAGTGTACACATGATGTATGGTCTTCTTCAGATTAAACAGGGTAGAAGCTCCATAACACATCGAACTTCGTGAAATTACATGTAGCATTGGAGCCTATGGAAAGTGAAATTAGTGGTTTGTAGCCAAAGTTGTTCCACTATATTTTACACTTCGCTAAGAAAAAACTAAGCAAGTGCGTTTACTTTCTATTACCAAATGCCACAATGATGGAGGGACAGAGCTTAGGAGAAAGAGTAATCAAGGGAACCAATGTTATAGCGGTAATCAAAAGAATGTAATCCAGGGACAAAGACCAGACATGGAAAACAGACATACACAACAAAGAACATAAAGTAACTAAAATCATACATACAAAGTAACAAAAGCAAATGAGCAAAAAACTGGGAGCATGGACCAGGTGCACCGGTAGGGTAAGCATCCTCTGCTTTTCTAGAAACACCCGCCGAGTTGCTCATAAAAAGTCAAGCCCGGGGTAGACGAAAGAGGAAAGGAAAACTATGACACGTTGAACAAATCAGTTTTCATGGCGCAGATGGATACACCGTAACGATCCACGAGTTCATGATGACGGCAATAAAACTTTTGTAGTGATGACTTCAATCTTGTAGCAACATAATCCTGCTCCAAAAGTCTATTTGTAAGACTTCTAGCGCGATACAAAAAAGTCTGCGCAGTATCGGCAAGCTCTGGCATAACGTATGAGATGTGATATGAACACTCCATACGAAGGTGCTGAAGGGATGTTGCCACAGATGAAAGGGAAGTTGACAATTTTGAATGAAAAGTCACAAAGTTTGTTGTAAAGTTTGGTCAATAGTTTTCCTTTACCACCGATTTCTAAGTGTAGGTCAAGATATGAGACTGACCTTACAGTGTCTGTAGTATAGTTTACCTCAAGTTCTTTGGGGTTGATGCGATGTATCCTACCCCCTAAATTGGGATTATTTAAAGATAATACGTCATCTATACAGCGGAAACTGAGATTAAAGAATCTAGCTAAACGATGTTCTTTCTTTCGGATCAGATCAGTTATAAAGTCAGCCTTATAAGAGTGAAGGAGTAGGTCAGCAAGTAGAGGAGCACAATTTGTATCCATTGGAGTGCCGACCGTTTGTTGAAAAACGCATCCACCACACTGGACAAATATGTTGTCGATTAGAAATTCCAGCATTTTGTAAACATCTTTTGTATATTTGGAAGATGATATGGAATTATTTCTTACAAAGTATGAGGAATCTCTACCAAAAACTATATATTTGTGTCTAGGTGTACCATCTTTTTTGGAAAAACAACGATGTATAATGTTTTTAAGTCGGTATTTTAACTGAGTATGTGGAATAGAAGTATACATTGTTGAAAAATCATAGGTATTAATGCTGTTATATTCTGATAATAGTCTTGAACTGATTGTCTCCAAAAGATCTTCCGAATTGTTTGCAGGATCCACATTGAATTAATACCACTACGGGAGTAACAAGTGTTGTGGTAGGACTGCAAACCCTCTTTGACAGCTGTGAGTATAGAAGTTAAGTTTTGAAAGTTTTGTTTGTATGGATTCTTGTGGAGTTTAGGAATCCAGTACATAGACGGTAAATCACAGTCATCGTCCTGGGTAGAGAGACCAAAAGACGATAGCACAGATTTATGGTTTTCCACAATTTCTTCTTTGGAGAGTGTGTTAGCAGTATAGGTCTTATCACTGCTATTATTTTCTACGTCTACCTCTGATAATAAACATTGGTTGTTAAAAGTTTTTGCAGACAAAAACAATGTTATTTTGGGCTTTGTGTTTCGTGTGGAGTGTTTCATGCTCCCCTGACAACTTTGCAAGACCAAGATCGTAAACTGTTATACTACTGTTACATGACTACCATCTCTCTGTCTACTATCTATTAGCGGAAATGGTGTCATCCTCAATCCTATTATCTATCCATTGATCTGTCAAGTAAAACACTTCATGGGTTTCCACCAAAAGGTTCGTTTATCTCCCTTATACACACATGAATATGTTAGTAAAGAAAGTCTCAGATACCATAATTGTACGCTCCAAATATCATAGGTATATTTTATATTAATGTAGATACATGCATGATAATCATTCTTTCAATACGAGAACTGTACATTTTTTTATGTACCACTCTTTCAATACAAGAATTGTACTTTTTCTCATGTGACATTCTTTCAATACCAGAATTGTACATTTCTCCATGCGATATTCATTTTATACGAGAAAAGTACATTTTTATGTGACATTCTGTCAATACCAGAATTGTACATTTTCTCATGTGATATTCTTTCAATATGAGAATTGTACATTTTCTCATGTGACATTCTTTCAATAAGAGAATAGTACATTTACCCATATGACATTCAATCAATACGAAAATTGCACATGTACACCTCTACTTCTGAGCATATAGACATGAAATCAGATAAGTCTTCCGAAACGCGGAATTATCTACCTCTACTATGCCTTTCAAGTTATTTTGTTGGCGTTCTCAACAGAGCGATCGGAGAGTTTAATTAAGGTCCAACTCAATTGACATAACATTAGCTTTGTTTTCGGTAGAATAAGCATAAAACTCGGCGTGAGATAGATGAGATACTGATAGTTATGCTTCGCTTTCTATCTTTAACTAGCTGAATTATTTAATATTCTGACGTATAAAATAGTTTAGTTTGAGAGTAAAAACATTCAATACCCATTAGCCAAGCATCATTGGCTTCGTTAATAGTCCAATAACAGTAAGAGTTTGTGTTTGGCAAGGACTTATATTTCATTTATTTCTATATAAAATGGTCACTGTAACTTACTGAATTAAATATTTTTTATAAGAAGACCCCTTCTGCGAAATGTAAAGGAATTCCCATTCTATTTTTAGCCCATTGTCTTAGTTTTAGACGGCATAACTTTAAATGGTGTGAAAACAGATGACATGGACACAATGAATCCTTTTTTCTTTAATAACTGCCCCAAAAATGTTACTTATGATTTTTTTGTTATACGAGTTATCAACAACAAAATTTATATTTTAAGGAATTTGAAGAAATAGCGTAACAAATAGATCAAAAACCTGATATAGCAAAGACAACTATGTACATAACGAATACAAAATAAAATAATCTAAGCAAAAATACCCTCGAATGCAAATGTATATCAACGCTTGTGAAAACTGTCATTTTCCGTAAAATATTTAGTCCGTCTGAAAGACCCCCATGTATTGATTTATGTAAATCTAAAATAGAAAGATCTATCATCAGTAAATTTCGTTTGAGTGCACATGCACTAGAAATAGAAAGGGGTCGGTACAAAAAATATATAGAGAAAAAACGTATATGTAAATCATGTGATAATGGGAACATAGAGGATGAATATCATTTCTTCTCGGTGTGCACACACAACACACCGCAAAGAAATCAATACAGAATGAAATTGGACAACCAAGGTTTAATTTCTTCATCAAAACCTTACCTCATACCAAGAGATATAGCATATATATTAAACAGTACATCTATAGAAATACTAAAAATAACTATCAAATTCATGAATGAATGTTCGAATTGAAGGTCAATTTAATTTAACAGAAATTATATTAATATATAACGTTTAAACTATTATAGATTAATCTATTTTGATCAGATGCACCATGGTCATAAATTTAGTTTATATGTCATGTATATTCCATTGTACCGTTTTTTTTTTGTTCATGTCATAACCATTTACTGTAAATGTGTTTGTTCAAATAAAATTGTCTATTGTCTATACTGACCCATCGGATTTGTGTGCGTTTCCGCATTCGGTTCGTTACAATTCATTTTTCAACAACTATACTTGGGTGTTACTATTTTGAATTATTCTCAGCAGAAACATATATTAAATGATAGCCCATAAAGTAAGGATTGTGAAATAATACACACACATACATATATATAGGTCTGAAAAATTCCCAACGATCTAAGAACTGTCAAATTTGCGAAGCAAATTTTTGGTCGTTCCCTCCGCGGGACTCGAACTCGTACCGCTGTGACATCTATGGCAACACCGCCTGCACTAAGTCCAGCGCCCTAGACCACTCGGCCAGCTAGGCTATATGAAAAATATTGCTTTCGCTGGCCGGGTCATTCCTCCTCGTAGGATTAATATAGGGCTGTAACTTAGTACACGATGTATGGTAGTACGGGACAGTTCATCTAGGTGTTATGTAGGATAGAGGATCAAATTAATGATGCATGTCACAACAAATCAATATTATACAACGTCTCAGAATGTGACGACTCTATTCGCTACACTGCTCCATCGGATCAAATTGATACAGGGAAGATAACGTAAACGTATAGAAAGGTCTGAAAAATTCCCAACGATGTAAGAACTGTCAAATTTGCGAAGCAAATTTTTGGTCGTTACCTCCGCGGGACTCGAACTCGTACCGCTGTGACATCTATGGCAACACCGCCTGTACTAAGTCCAGCGTCCTAGACCACTCGGCCAACTAGGCTATATAAAAAACATAGTTTTCGCTGGCCGGGTCATTCCTCTTCGTAGGATTAAATCTATCCTACATAATAACACCTAGATGAACTGTCCCATACTACCATACATCGTGTACTAAGTTACAGCCCTAGATTAATCGTATTATGTTTAAAATAATGTGCTTAATAGTCTATATTTCCATAAAAAACTGGGTGAGCAACACCATTTTTAAGAATCTGCAAATGCTAATATAATATTTTTGTATCAAACCTTTTTAACGGTGAATTAAAAAAAAACTTCGTCAATTTTTTTTCAGAAGTTTGTGAAATTGGTACCCCTGTTGCAAACGCTTTTCTCTGATGAATCTTTTACGTTCATTAAAATCTTACACTTTGTTACAAATACGGCCAATTGATGAGAAATCTGCAAGGCCGAAAAAATAATGTTATGTTTCCGAACACCATTTTAAATTTTTCATATAATGAAAATGATAGATTACACCATTATTTATAGCGCTCAACCTCCCGCTTCCATTGCGATTAATTATTTCCAGTATATTTTAATACTAACTGGTAAATCAGTATCCAAAAACAGAACAGAGGATAAGAACAATGAATAACGTGAAAATAAAAGGAACTTAACACAATTGAACAAGTTAAACAGAGGAAACATCAGCTTCAAAACAAGTTCTGGACTTTGTGGGGAATACGCTTCAGTTATAGGATATAAATAATAAAGTAAAAACTTCAGTAAATAAATTTGTTGACACTATAAAAATCTGTTTGTAAGAAACAGAGTATTCTCAATAAGATGTTCATAATCGGAAATAAATATTTTAAGACAATGTATGAGATATATTATTATTTCACCCATTCTGAGCCGGTGGTTAAAAACGCACGGAACTTTTTAACCACCGGCGGAAGATTTCTCCACTCTCGGTAGTGAAATTATAGATTTAACCCACTCACTGAAGCCGGTGGGTAGAAATCTAAAATTTAACTTCTCGAGTAGAGAAATCTTGTAACCCCCCTCCCCCCGAGACTGAGCAGTTTCTCTCAGCGGTGGTAATAATTAAATTGTAACCATCTTAATATCTTAATTTTGGCTTTAATTTATTAGAAATTAAATTCTACGGATTGTTTTTTTTTCTTATTTTAAAGTTAAAATACTCGCATAACCAACTTAAGGGCAGTTTACGACAGCAATCCTTAAATCACTTGTATATTAAATTTCACTTACAATCTAGATTTTATGTATTATATTGAAATAGGAAATTGTGATCTTATTAACGTGCCATATGCACTCGATTTTGTTTGTCCGTTTGATCTCTTTCCAATGTCCAGATTTGCATGTATATGTTCTGTTACACTTTCAAGCTTTTTTCCAGCTGATAACTACGGTTAAGACAAAAAGAAATAAACATTCTCCTGTTATCGGCAAAAAAATGGGGCTGGTATTGGTTAGGAAAGAGTAATCGAGGGAACTAAGGTCTAAGCTTATAACGGTAATCAAAAATGTAATCCAGGGACAAAGACCTGACATGGAAAACAGACATGCATACACAACAAAGAACTTAAAGTAACTGAAATCATACATAAAAAGTAACAAAAGCACAACTCGGAAAATTATTCTATTCCCCCCTCCCCCTCCAAAAAAAAAATTACATTAAGTTAATGGGGAAACAATCTAGATTTTAACAGTTCTTGAGACAAAGTGGCCATAAAATGTTCAGGGTAGGAGCCTTTTTTTTAAGTAGGGTAAGTAGGATAGTAGAAAACAGACATATTACTATTATTTTTTTGGCTAATACTGATATTAAATATTTCAGGTATTATGAATAGCGCTAGGTTTGCTCGTCAATTAGTAATCTGGGTTTGGATTATATATCGAGGTGAGTAAGTCTTTAATATATGTATAAGGATGCCATAATGTTAAGAAACAGACAGGTTGGTGTGATAATAATTTAGTGTATTGACATTTATACATGACAACAGTGGTGGAACTAGAGGGATCGGGGATTAAAACTCTTCTTTTTGTTAATGTTTTTGTCCATATTTCTGTATGTTGAACAAAGGGTAATTATAACAAAATGCCCGAAATTATAATTGAATCAACACATTGATCTTGTATTTTTACGTCCTTTAATATCATATAAATTTGGAATTTGGTTTCTTTATTCTTATTCTCATCATTAAGTTTATTTCAGAGTATGTGGTTTGTAAAATTTGCAACGTGGCCCTCTGTAGAACAACAAAACATAGTGCATTGCGTTCGGGTTTCGCAACAGATCAGGCGTTATCTTGTAATGGAGTAGATGGTAACCATGACTACAGTTCACAGACGTGTGTACGTTTAGAGAAAATTGTTAATAACTACGCGCTTGTGGACCTAGGTGAAATATACACTATTTCGCACAGCAAGATATGGGGACTAGATGGCAACGGTATATATATTTCCTATACATAACTCATGCACGTGTTTTAAAAGTCTCCCCGGGTAAGTCTCCTGCTTCCGACAGGAGCCTCCCGATATTTAATTGAAAATTCAACAATCTCGTGCTTTCATCCCCGTTTCAAAGCGGGATATTCAGCCACATTCGCAATTTCTCCAGTCTTATTTGAATTTTCAGCTTAAGATTGTATTAAAGTATTTCAATTTTTGTCAAAACATGTCACAAAAACAAAAATTCAACAAATCTCCCGCTTTGATCTAGCAACGAATTAAAAAAAAAAACCCAAAAAATGATTGAAATCTCCTTGGCACTTTTGCTTATAAAGTGATGTGGAAAAGTCAGATAAAATAAGTCTCTCAATACACTTGGCATAATAAATGAATAAGGGGACAAAACATATCATATAAGAAAAAAAATTAGTTAAATCAGACTTATTTAAACTAGATATCCCAACTTACTCCTTATTTTCATTTGGATAATTACTGATATCCAGATGAAAAAACAGAGCAAATGCGGATATCCAATTTTAATTAGATTGAAGCTAAATGATACCAAAATTGTCAGACTACTGAGCCATTTTGGAAGAATGGAGAGAGTTAAAAAATCATTTCGTGTAAAGTTTACTTTGTACAAATGTGATACACCTCCTGAGACGTACAACATTCCCACTTTAGCGTGCTTCGTGTGCATGTATCGTGTGCTCCGTGTGCGTGTTTCGTGGGATCGTGTATCGTGCAGAGTGTACCATGTATAATAAAATGGACACTTCTCATATCAAGAATGCAACATTTTCTTTTTTAGAATGAAATGGTATCCATTAGCTAAAATAGCTACATTATTTCAAAAAAGTGATTTTTACCAATACTTTCTGAAATTTTGGTATTATTGTCCTGGAACAAGGAAAATGTATTCACAATGACCCATATACAACAAATATGGACATTTTTCACATAAAAATTACTTCCTTTTCATATTGAGAGCAATAAGATGATATCGCATAAGCAAAAGATACTCTTTCATCTTAAAATTGAGTATATTTTACCCCAATTTATTGAAATTTCAAAATTTCAATACTTTGAAACCAGTCAAAATGTGTTCGCAATGTACCATGTATAATAAAAATGGACATTTTTCATAACAACAATGCAGTATTTTCTTTTTTAGACCAATAAAATGGTATTCCATTAGTTAAAATATTTAAATTATTTCAAAACAGAGTGCTATTTACCAATACTTTATGAAATTTTGGTACTTTTATTCTCCTGGAATAACGAAAATGTGTTCACAATGATCCATATACAACAAATATGGACATTTCTCACATAAAAACCAGTCAAAATGTGTTTGCAATGTACCATGTATAATAAAAATGGACATTATTAATAACAACAATGCAGTATTTTCTTTTTTAGACCAATAAGATGGTATCACATTAGTAAAAATAGCTAAATTATTTCAAAATAGAGTGCTTTTTACCAATACCTTATGAAATTTTGGTACTTTTATTTTCCTGGAACAAGGAAAATGTGTTCAAAATGATACATATACACCAATTACTGACATTTTTTACATAAAAATTACTTTCTTTTCATATTCAGAGCAATTAAAAGGTATCGCATAAGTCAAAAGTACACTTTTTTTCTAAAAACTGAGTATATTTTACCCCAATTTAATGAAATTTTAATATTTTCTTATTCCAAAACCAGTCAAAATATTTTTGCAATGTACCAAGTATGATAAAAATGGACACTTTTCATATCAACAATGCAATATTTTCTTTTTTTTAGACCAATAAGATGGTATCACATTAGGTAAAATATCTCAATTATGTAAAAAAAAAAAAAAAAAAAAGGAGTACTTTTTATCAATACTTTATGAAATTTTTATTCTCCTGGAACAAGGAAAATGTATTCCCAATGATCCATATACAACGAATATGGACATTTTTCATATGAAATTTACTTTCTTTTCATATTCAGAGCAACTAGATGGCATTCAATCAGTCAAAAACACTCTTTTATCTAAAAATTTAGTACATCTTACCCTAATTTTATGAAATATCAATATTTTGATCCTCAGAGACTAATGAAAATGTTTTCTCAATTTATCATGTATAATAAAATAGTATTTTTCATATCAACAATGCAACATTTTCTTTTTTAGACAAATAAGATGGTATCGCATTAGTTAAAATAGCTAAATTATTTCAAAAAAGAGTACTTTTTACCAATACTTTATGAAATTTTGGTATTTTTGTTCTCCTGGAACAAAGAAAATGTGTTCCCAATAATCCATATACAACAAATATGGACATTTTTTACACAAAAAAAATAGTTCTATTTATTTCATATTCAAAGCAACATGATTGTTTGGTAAAAACACTTTATCAACTAATTTTTTTTAGAATTTTTCTTCAATTAAAAAAATACTTTCAACATTTTCATACTTCCAGACCAATGACAATGTTTTCGCAATATACGATCTATAACGAAAATTAACGTGATTTTATATCAAACATTTATAGACATTTAGAAATTTTGTATATCGGATGTGTTTGTTAAAGCATAATTCACATTAATGTAAAATTACATGTAAGATGTTAGCAATAAACAAAATACGACGAACATGTGCACTGGATATCATGAATTATTATTAGTTTCGCTTTGCAAATTAGACTTCGAAATATACCAATTACTGAGAAGAATACTTCCGGCGGACACGATCATTCATTTATCGTGCTTCGTGCAACGTGTTTCGTGTATCGTGTGCTTCGTGTACGTGTTTCGTGGGATCGTGCTACGTGTGCGTGGGATTGAGAACGTTACACGTTTCAGAAGGTGTATTATGGCTAAAGACACAATTTATAATCCGGCTTGTTGAGTTGCAAGTCAGCAATACGTTAATATGTTAACTCGTAAAACGTAGAAAACTTACGAAGATATGGCCAATGTTCGCTTTTGTACGTAAAAATGAAGGAATAATGTATTACTCACTCGAAAGAATATCGAGCAAGTGACATGAACGGTATTTGGCCACTCAACTTATTGTGTATCAATGTACTTCAAGTATATACATATTTTCTACAGTCGACCTTCAAAGTATAATTGTATCTGTTGGTACAACGCTTAGCTCTGAGATGGTGTTTGATATGACCAGTCCTAATGTTTCTACCATTTGCAAGACGTTGTCTACTATAGACTCCAGTAGACCAGTAGAAGTAAACTGTAACTCACCTAAAGCTGGGCGATACGTTCAAATCTCAACAGACAGTTCTACTGGACTTTACATAAGTTTTTGTGAATTGGAAGTTTACGGTGAGATTTTTTCCCCATTTCTATAGTATTAACGCTATTTCTCGTAATATTTTGTCTGATTCCGTTTGTGAGTAAATCAGGCCTCGATCATTTATAAGATGAAGAATTCAGAGGAATTTTCGCTTAATACTGAAGCATTAGTCATTCGATTTATAGGGGGAGGGGAATGTTGGAATTTTTAGAAACTTGTGCCGTGATTAACAAAAAACAAAACAATTTGACCACCATCTAAAGTGAAAAATATTCTGGCCTAAATTTAAAATATTTTTTCTTGTTTTAATCGAGGAAATTGAGAAAATGCAAATATCAAGATCTAGGGCGACTATTTTCAGTTATAGTTTGTATAAACAGGTTGATTTTATCACATGCATCTTTCTTCGAGTATTTGTCATGTTTGTAGACAAGCACCAACCATTTTGTCAGCGAAGGGGCGTTTAATAGATATCATTATTCCTAATTACGGTCAACATTTTTTTATTCATGCATGGGGAAAATCATTTAAGTTGATTCAAATATTCCCCATCCCTTAACCATGTAGATTTTCAAATATGTTTGATCCCAGCTGTTGGTGAAAAAATGCTCTTGCGGGAGAAAAAAACATGGTCTAACTCAACACAATCATAGCTTCCACACCTTGGGAAGAAAATGGTTTGTGTCTGAATTCATGCTAACATTTTACGGAAGCCCATTAGTGCCAGGTGCTTTCTTTATTCTCGTTATAATGACTTAGCTAACTCGATATAACGAAAAAGTATCTCGTTATTACAAGTATGCTAACTTGATACAGGATAGCCAGCCAAAACGAAAAAAAAAATCCATAACAATTATATTTTAATATTCTAATTTCATATTCTAATATCAGAAAACATATTTTTTAGTGTAAAAAATCATTTTCAAATAGTTAAACATTTGTAAGGAAAATTCTCGTTATTTCAATATTCGTAATATGAAAATTAATTGGAAATCGGAAAAGGACTACACGGAATTTCTTTTTGGCGCAATTTAACTACGATTTTTTTTTATCCTATTGGCGCAAAAGAGCGATGCCCATTTGTTATATAAATTTTCATAATTTATCGATATTTTCAAGATGAATTTAAAATTTGGCGGATTGATATCAAAGTTGTGTCGTATGGCGGGAGAAAGTCCGAGATTGAAATTGCCGAATTTATTTCACATTGTGAATCATCGAAATTCATTACAATGGGAACATTCGATAAAACACTGGTATCTATATAATAAAAACTGTTCATTTGTCTATCATTGAAAATAAAATCGATTTTTTACGACCGCAAAAAGAATAAAAATAAATAAATAAAATAATGATGTCGTAGTCGTCGTAGTTGTATTTTTTTTTCGTATCTGTGGTATAATTTTACTTATAGTGAACCAATCAGACACTAAATTCACGCTATCCGGGAGGTGTCACTTTTTAAAGAGTAAATTAAATAATTGTAGCTGATAATCGAATTTTAATCAGGTCTGTAGACTGAATACGTACATGTAATGTTTGCATCATATACTGAGCTGAAGTTCATGTATGTAGAGCCATTGCTACCTTTTTTAAGTTGCGTTCTTTTAAAATGACAGTCTCGCATCCTTGATTCAGTATACAATGCAATTATATGGCGCGGTAACGGGGTCACCGGCGACAACTCATCATACGTTGCAAATCTAGTGGGGTCAGAAAAAAGATTGGGAACATACAGTTGACATATCCGGAAAATTAAAAATTCACAATACAATTTTCGTTAGGAGGAAAACGAATAATATGGCGACTAATTGGATTAGAAGTTGAAGAGTGATGGGGTGCATGGTGGGTCCATCCAAGTCTTTAATCCAGAACTATACTGAAGAACTGTTGCAAGTTCCGGACAGATCCAGACACTTTGGAAATGAGGGTGCTAGCCAGGGTACTTCTGAAGGGGGTGCTAGGACATTATTCGCCATTTTTAATCAATTTTACGCATGAAAATGAAAATTTTCCAATAAATAGGAAGGTGCCAACGCCCTGCATCCGCTACTGTTTCAAGTTTTGAAAATACACCAACAGACATTCATTCACAGGAAACAACTTCTGTTTTAAAGCGGAGTGCTGTTTTTTTTTTTTTTTTTTTTCACAAACAATATCATTTCCACGAGACGTACCAAAACCAAATACAATTTCGCGGCAGTTACTATTCATATGTATACGTTCAAGTCTTTTCTCTATTAGTTGCTATTTTCATTTTTCTAACCGTTTTTCAACGTATTTGTTTTCGTAGCTTTTCATTAGGTACAATCAGTTCAGCATGGCCATTAAAATTGTGAAGTTTTAGTTCAGACAGCACTTTGAAATCCTATTCTGTATTTTCATTGGCAATTTCAAATCTGGTTTTCTAAGAGTCACCAGATCAGCTCATTTCTAAGTTTTTTTTTCATTGTAGCTGATGTGCCTTCAGAATATTGCCCGAATCCGCCACAAGACTGGTCCTGTCGGAATTTAAATCATTCATCCAGCAATCCGAGACCAGCATGTTTGGGCAACTATATTCAACAGACAACTACGCTGTTGACGGAAACAACTGAGCAGACAACAGAAATGACAACTGGGCCGACAACAATGGCAGCCACTGAAAAAACAACAAATGGATTGGTATTGTCGACAATAGAGGACACTACCACAACTAAATCTGGAATAACTACTAGCGACGAACCAATAACAACATCCATTATTCCAAACATCGTGTCTTCAACGAACGATAGTTGTTTTTGTCCGTGTAATAGTGGAGGTTTTCAGACCTTGACCTTCGAAGAACTCCAGAGAAAAATTCAGGAAATAGTTGCTGAGTTAAAAATAGATCCAAAGGAGACTTCTATTGCGAAACGGAAGCTGATTAGCGTCCCCGACGGCAGGCCATCGGCCAAAGCAGTGGGGTCACTTGGAATTGTCATATTACTAACTTTTGCAGCACTTATTATTTTAATGGATGTAAATGTAGTTTATAGGAATATAATGCAGTATTGGAATAGAAGACAAAACTGATTAAACAGACGTTGGGAATGATCTAGAGTGACAGCATCTTGGGAGTCATCCCAGATGTCATGTAGTTACTGCTGAGCAGTTTTGTTACCTTGGCAATTGTACGTTTTGATATGTTTGGAAAAACTGTGTATATATAATAATATGTAATTATGTAAAATATATCACAGGGCATGGACCTTTTTTAATAAGGGAACTGGGATTGTTTGTTAATAGATTTTCTTTAATTTAAGCATGATTTTTTTTCAGCAGCAGCCAAAGTTTTTTTGTTCAAATCTACCTTGTTGAGTATTGAATCATTTTTTCCCATGGCTGAGTTAAAATGAATTATTATTAATTTACTATAATTTGGATTTTTTTCAAAATAAATCCTTAGCCCTCAAGTTAATTTTACCAAAAAAAAATCTATATTGTTAAGTAATAAGGAATATTGAATCATGTTTGTTTTCTGTCGATGACTGAAACAAAAAATACTTAAATTTGGAACGTTTGAAAACTAGAGGCTCTAAAGAGCCTAAATAGCTCACCTTCTTGATAACTAACATTCTATTTTTGTAAAAGCGGCCATGTTTTTTTCATGGTTAAAAATTCCTAACGCTTATACCTAGGAACAATCATACCAATTTTCCTTAAATTCTGTCCTGTCGTTTCTGAGGAGAATTTCTTTAAAAAAGAATAACATTAAAAATTGCAAAAAATGTCCAAGAAGGGCAATAACCGCAACCTGGTTGAACATAATTACATGAAAATTTCACAACAGATGCATGTAAACTCATCATGCTGAACATATTACTCTAGTCAGAATTCGACTAAAACTAACAGTTTTGGAGATTTATGCAAAAAATTCCCACACTATTTTTATGCAGAACACCCTAAGAAACATTCATACCAAGTTTGGTTCTAATTGGTCTGCTAGTGTCAGAGAAGATTTTTGAAAGAAGTAGCATTACAAATGTAAATAAATTAAAACGTTGATAAAGGGCAATAAATCCAACATGACTTGACATGAAAATTTGATCAAAGTTAGATCTCATCGTGCTGAACATTTAACTCCGTCAAAAATTGACTAAACTAAATGCTTTTGGAGATACACGTTTGGCTTGGTTAAGTAGTGTCACGGGAGAAGAGTTGTAAAATTGTTAACGACAACGGCCGCAAAGTGATGGCGTAAGCTAAAAAAGAAATGTCATCCCCCTCTCACTATAAAATGTTCCCTTCGCCCCAGGCCAGTCAAATGGTTTACAAAAACAAAGTGAATGATACAGGTACCAGGATGAAAGGCATACACACCATATAACTTCGGCCAAGAAAAATATGTCTGTTAAAGTTTATCCTACCCATCCTATTTTTAATGCCTAATCAGGATTAAATGTATATTCTATGGTAAAGATCCTAGCACACTGGTATTTATTATGAAATGCCAAACTATTAAAGTTAAAAAATCCTCCCATAAGTGTCTTATAATATTAATTGAAAAAAATCAAATGATTTTACATACCTACTTACCCTATTTTTCTTGGCATTATCATTATTGACTAAATGTGAAGAAAAGGCAGGATGCTAGCATATGGTAAAAAAATCCAGGATGACCATTCGGGATGCATTTGTTGAAAAAAATCAGGATATATTTTTGTAAACTTTGATTGTCATGTCTGTTTGTATTTATCATAAGGAAAAAATCCAGGACAGACTGGAATAGAAAAAAAACAAGAGGCTCTCGAAGAGCCTGAATCGCTCACCTGACAAACCATATCCTAATAACTATGCAAGTGAAGGTATCATGCTTTATTACTATGTTTGACAAAAAATTGCTGAATAAGAGCATATATTGATGAATGTTCAAAAGAATACAAAAGGCACTGTAAAATGTTGGAAATGCCTTCAAAGTGTTTTTAGAACCTCTGGAAAAAAATTGAGCAGGGGTCTCCCGATGCCCCGTTATTCCACGAGGTCTGATGGGGCATTAGCCCAGTATACATTTGCTGAAAAAGAACATTCAATGAAGTTAAAGAGTAATCAAGGGAACCAAGGTTATAGCGGTAATCAAAAGAATGTAATCCAGGGACAAAGACCAGAAATGGAAAACAGACATACACAACAAAGAACATAAAGTAACTAAAATCATACATACAAAGTAACAAAAGTAAATGAGCAACTCGGACTCCACTAAAAACTGGGAGCATGGACCAGGTGCACCGGTAGGGTAAGCGTCATCTGCTTTTCTAGAAACACCCGCCGAGTTGCTCATAAAAAGTCAAGTCCGGGGTAGACAAATGAGGGAAGGAAAACCATGACCAGTTGAATAAATCAGTTTTCATGGTGCTGATGGATACATCATAACGATCCACGAGTTCATGATAACGACCATAAAACTTCTGTAGTGATGACTTCAATCTTGTAGCAACATAACCCTGCTCCAGAAGCCTATTTGTTAGAGTTCTAACGCGATACAAAAAGTCTGCGTAGTTTCGGCAAGCTCTGGCATAACGTATGAGTTGTGATATGAACACTCCATACGCAGGAGCTGAAGGGATGTTGCCAGAGATGAATGGAAAGTTGACAATTCTGAATGAAAAATCATCACGTTTGTCGTAAAGTTTGGTCAATAGTTTTCCTTTACCATCGATTTCTAAGTGTAGGTCAAGATATGAGGCTGACTGTCTGTAGTATCCTTTATCTCAAGTTCTTTTGAATAGATGCGATGTATCAAATCCCCGAAATTAGGATTGTTTAAAGATAATACGTCATCTATATAGCGGAAACTGAGATTGAAGGATCTAGCCAAACGATATTCTTTCTTTCTGATCAGATCAGCTATAAAGTCAGCCTCATAAGAGTGAAGGAATAGGTAAAAGGAAAGGAGCACAATTTGTTCCCATTGGAATGCCGACCGTTTGTTGAAAAACACGTCCACCACAATGGACAAATATGTTGTCAATTAAAAATTCCAGCATTTTGTAAACATCTTCCTCTGTATATTTGGAAGATGATTGAGAACCAATGACGTAGCACGGTCACGTGACCACATGGCTAATTAAAATTCGTGTGGTTTGGGTCATCGTCGATTTTGAATTTAGCTTCAATTAAACGACGGAAGTGACTAAAAGGGATGTGCTTATGATATATTAGGCGTAATAAATCAAATAAACTAAAAATTGGTAAAAAATTTGTGTCCTGTCTCCTTTAAGTTTCATACAAATTCATTCAGTAGTTTCAGAGAAGATTTTTGTCGAATTGTTAATAACAACGACGGTCGTCAAGTGATGGCCATGTGAGCTAAAATATGTCAGCTTGTTTTAGACTGGTTTTCAGTTTATTCTGGTTTAGGTTTTTCTCTGTACACTAAAGCTCATGCATGACTGATTAACAGGAAGTGAATTGGCCAACATTAACAAACCTTGCATTGTACAACTGGTTGTGCTAAAACAGCATTCACAATTTATTCTCATTAAAATGTTTGGCAGGGTGTAGCTGGATATGACTGCAGAGGTGGAACCATCAACAGTTGAGCAAGTATGGACACACCATTCGAGTTTGATACAGCTTTAAATTTTCATTGTGATTAAAATTTTGACACAGGATAAGAATGTAACCTTAATCAAATAACCCCTTTCTTTTGGGTTCTTATTCCTGCATGGTTCCAGTCACAATCCCAAAATTTAATCCCAGCCTTTCTTGGGGAGTATGGCATTTTGTGGTACAATTGCAAAAAAAAATCATTCACATTTATTTACCTGTAAGTTATCTATATATCAGGAAAATGCTAGTTTCTGTCTCTTTTGGTCCCTCATTCCTAATTGGTTCAACACACCAAATTGCATTCCTTTGATGGTATGAGATCAATTAATTTGTACTGGACTAATAGTATGAAAATCATAAAAAGGTAATGAAGGGGTGCACGGTGGACCCTATAACAGCCCATGGATTACATGTTTCTGGCCAATTTTCCCAAAATCAATGCCTGTCTTCCTGTTGTGGTATGGCACCTTGTGGTACAAAGAGATTTTTTTACTTTTTGTCAAGTTTATGTCAAGACACTATGCAAAAACATCTGGGAACCATTGTATACGGACGCCAGACAATAAAGATGACAACAAGAGCATGATACCATTATATGACAACAGATTGTTTACTGTTTTATAAAAAGTGTCCTCAAGTTTCAGCTGAAGAAAATTATAGGACCTACAAATCTAAATTCTTATGTATAAAATGTAGACAGAAGTAAACATTTATGCCTCTGACACTAAAAGTGGGGCATTAACTTAAAAAATATAGGCAAAGAAAACATGGTAGGATGATATGGTATTGTTTTATTTCTTGGTCAACCTTTATCATCAATGACACATTTCAGATATTGACAGAACAGAAAGAACTTTTGACTTGGAATGGTACATTTTTTGTAAATCCATATTTGTCTATGTACATGGCCTATTGAATTTGTCCTGTACATTGTTGACTCATATTCCAAACTTGCCCCTTCTGGGTGTAGGGGTGCCTGGCTCCACTCTACCTGGGGTTGCTATTGCTTTCCTGTAAAAATGAAAAAAAAATCAAAATCGGTATTTGAATTCTTGTTCTTGGTAAAATAGATTTTACTATAAACACTATAGATAAACAGTAATTATTTGTTTGATTAAAACTCTTGAATAATGTAAACAAGAGGCTCCCAGGAGCCAGAATCGCTCACCTTGTTAAATTTTTGCTTTTCAAGGGCAATAACTAACAAGGAGTTGTCCAACAATGTTGACTCCATGAAGACTTTGGTAGGACTTATCATAAGGATCATTTCATCCATTGAAAGTTTCATTCTATAATAGTTTTCAAGATATTGACTGAAAACTGCTAAAAACATAATTTTTTGCCTTTAAAGAGCCATAACTCTTACATGGAGTCGTCTGACAACTTTGATTCCTAGAGATTTTTTGTAAGCCTTATAACAAGAATCATTTCAGCAACTGAATTTCTGTCGATCATAGTTTTCAAGATAATGGCTGAAAACTTGAATAAAATGCCATTTTTTGCCTTTCAACGGCAATAACTCTTACATGGAGTCATCTGACAACTTTGATCCCAAGAGACTTTTGTAGGCCTTATAATAAGGAACATTTCAGCAATAGAAAAATATTGGCTTAACCTAACATTTTTGGAGATACATGCAAAAAACTACTGTCTGACCCCTATGTTCTATTTTTAGTAATGGCAGCATGTTTTTTAACCGATTAAAAATCCAAATGGTCATTTTTTATGAAAGATACTCTAAGGAACAATCATCTGAAGTTTCATCCAAATCCATTCAGTAGTTTCAGAGGAGATGTTTGAAGAAATTGTTAATGAGGACGATGGACACCAAGTGATGGCAAAAGCACACTTGGCATACTGCCAGGTAAGCTAAAAAGACTTAAATAATCAAACAAAACTATACAAAGCATGTTTTTGTTTTCCTGTAAGAAATTATGTACTTAATAATCAATAGATTTTTGGCATTAACAATTTATGAAATAAATGATTTCCCGATTAAAGTAATAAGTCATTACTTCCCAAAAAATACCAGAAAAATTATTTAGTTTATAATAAAAAAAAAATTTAATAACCTATTTGAAAACAATTGTTTTAAAAAATTAAAATTTGTCTTTTAATATAGAAAATATAGATGCTGGTACATTTAATGAGAAGTTCTGTCCAGTTTTTAATGCAATCCACTTTGGGAAGATAAACCATCAGCCATCAAATTGCTATGATGCTTTTGCATAAAGTTTCAGTTTGTTTTTCTTGCTGAAAATGTTCAGTAAATAAAACCTATCAAACAAAGATGTACAACAAATAGACCATGACCTTAATGTTTAAACTACTGCATTTTACAGGATAGTTACAAAGACAATTCACAATGAAAAAATATCATAATTTAATTGAAAGTAATACCTTACCAACTCAAAAACTGTCCAAAAGAAGTCATTAGCTCCTTTGAACTCAAAAACTCTCCCAATAGAAGTCATTAGTTCCTTACAACTCAAAAACTGTCCCAATAGAAGTCATAAGCTCCTTACAAGTCAAAAACTGTCCCAATAGAAGTCATTAGCTCCTAACAACTTAAAAACTGTCCAATAGAAGTCATAAGCTTCTTAGAACCTTGAAAAATAAAACCAATGGGTTACAAGATCTCAGATCAACTCATAAGGTCATAGTTTAATGTACAGATAAAAGACTATAAATACGATGTAGGTTAATTAATTGGGAGGAGTGAATAACCAAAACAAATCTGATAACCCCCCCTTTTTTTTGGTTTATCTCCCATTCAGAGAAAATCCCACAGTTAGGAGTTACAATTGTCCTTTTATCACAAATCCCCCCAAATCTCACTCTTAGCAGATATACTAAACAAATCATGTTCTGAATGGCTTATTAAATTGATATGAATACAATGTTTATGTACTGAGAAACAATCAACAAATTATAAATCATTTAGTTGTACTACATTAATTACTCAAATCCTTAATAGATAAACAAGATTATCATAGGTTTTATACCTTAGTCTTATCTTTGTATATGTACTTGGATTTCTAGCAAAATTATCTTTTTTTCTATGAAGAAGGTTGTCATGTTAAATCTCCCTCTTAGAAAAGCGGAAAAGAGGGAGATCTTTGAGCATTGAAAACTTTAACAGGTATGCCAAAATATGATTATGAGTGCTGAAGGACACTTAGATTTACCCAGTAACTTGTGATTATATTTTGTTTATCCACAATAACAATTGATTATTCTATTTATTATGTAGATTTTCTCCGTCACCTATTGCTATTCTCAACATAAATTGTAAATTTTGAGATCAGCAAATTGAAATTCATGTTACAAGTATGACCTTTTCGTGGGAGAAAGTACATGAATACAATTACCCAATTTATTTCACTGAGTGAATTATCAAAAATTTTTACACAAGGAATAAAGGAATATTTGATAAATCACTGCTATCTATATTAAATATATATTTCCTCAATCTGCTGATTGTTGAAGTGGACCAGTATCACAGCACTGCCTATCCCAATAGAGTTTACAAAAGTAATATTCAATTTGTGAAACAGTTACAAAAACCAATTGAAAAAAAAAAAAGTTGTACAACTCCACCCTGAAGCATTTATCAGGTAAGCCAGTGGGGTAATGTCATGTGGTTATCTGGAATTACTGACCTTGGTACATTTATCAGGTACGCCAGTAGGGTAATGTCATGTGGTTATCTGGAATCATTGACCTTGGTACATTTATCAGGTACGCCAGTATGGTAATGTCATGTGGTTATCTGGAATCACTGACCTTGGTACAAATGTCATGTGCTTCTTTAGATACACTGATTTGGGCACTAATGTCATGTGCTTCTCTAGAAACATCAGTCTTGGTGCTAATATTATGTGCTTCTCTTGAAACTCTTGTTACATATTTTTGATACTACATGTGTAAGTATGAAGCCTGAACAGCATGTCCACACCATTCAAAATTGATACACCTTTGAATTTTGATTGTGATTCGATATTTGACAAAAGATAAAAATTTGAACAGAATCCAAGTGTCCCAACAATGTTGTAATTTAATGTCAAAAATTCTTTTTTAGAAAATTATTATACCATAGAACATACAAACTTCTGTAAAATTTTACGAGAAAGTTAACAGAAAATAACTCTCCATGTAGTAAGTATGATCTATCATATGCGGAATGTCAACCTCTTACTGAAGACCATAACCAAAGAATTGAAATAGCCTAAGCAAAAATTAAAAAGTTCATCAACCTGGCCTTGAAAAATATTTGTTGTATAAAACCAACACAAACTGCTAGTATACAAAAAAAAAACAAAAAAAAAAAAAAAACAGCAGTCATCTTCCACATTTGGCCATATTGGACCTACCCAACAATATGTAAAAGTTACAAAAGGAACTTGTTCAAAAGACATCCATGTGAGATTCTTAATTGGCTTGCAAAGGGTGTTAGTAACTTGATCCTGCAACATTATACCATTACTTCCTTGTTCAATAAAGAGGCATTAATTAGACCTTGATGTACCTCCTGACTGATAATGACGCTTGTTTTTCTTGTTGATCTTTTCTTGCTTTGATTAAATCTTCAGCACGTCTCATTTCATCTTCCATGGCATTCATTTCATCAATAGCATGTTTTTTCCTCTCCTATACCAAAAGTTTAAATAAATAAAATAGGGATAATATTCTTTCATTATAGTCCCATATACTAGTAATGCACAGAACTTTAATATTATCAATAAAATATTAATTAGGAAAAGTGAAGAGTCTAAATACGATAACAAATTTAAGTGAGTTATAACATAGGTTAATAGTTAGATAAACAGCAATAATATTACAATCATATACTTTAAAATATATACATCTAGGTAACGGTAAATCTGAAGGATATAATTTTGCTCTTAACACAGATGTGAATGGGTACAGTTCACCTGCCATTAAAATGAATTACTGAATCAGTGAGGCAGTACTTTGGGTGTTATTTCTTTATTGTTTGTAGAAATCACTTATTTAGAGGATATGTACCTGCCTAGTTACTGATGGTAATTGGTATAAAGAGAGCACCCAACAGGTTTTTGACAGTTTAGGTGATACCTATCTTATTTTGACAGTAATTGGTATATATAGGGTGCCTGTCTACTTTTTGACAGTAATTGGTAACAGGAGCCTAAATCACTCACCTGGCAAACCATGCCTACTAACTAAGTAAGTAAAGGTATCAGACTTTGTTACCAGGTTTGACCAAAAAATTAATGGAAAACAGCATTATATTGATGAATGCTGTAAGTTCAACTGAGTACCTAAGGCTCTGTAAACTGTTGGAAATTCCTTCAAAGTGTTTTTAGAACCTCTGGAAAAAATATTGGGCAGGGGCCATCCAGAACAAATTTTTGTCGTCACCATTCAACTTAGAACACTGTTTACAATTGAAACCAAGCAAAAATCATTGGAATCCAAATAACTGATGAAAATGGCAAAAGAATTGCAGCCATTTTAAAATGGCCACCTAAAAACAATTAATACTGCAGGTCAACTCAGATTATCATGTTTATCTTATGAGTAGCTTTCATCTTCATCATTCTTCTTTAGTAAAGGAAAAAATAACAAAAGAAGCATTTAGACCTGTATGTTCCATTTTTAGTAAAGAAAGCCAGTACATATGAAAAACAACAAAATCGGTTTCAAGGGCCTTAACTCCAAAATCAGGCTACAAATATTTTGAAAATTTGGGCACAGGTCTGCCTTCTGATAGTGAACAATATTCATCAAAATTTTGCTAATTCAACAGTTTTTGTGTTATTTGCAAAAAACTGTAGTTTGACACCTATGTTCTATTTTTAATAGCGATAGCCATGTTGTTTAAAAAAAAAATTTAAACAATCACTTTGTAAGGGATGACCTAAGGAACAATTATGCCAACTTTCATTACATTTTGTCTCATGGTTTCAGAGAATATTTTAAAAGTTGTAAACATGAAAAACAACAAAAAAATCTGTTTCAAGGGCTATAACTCCTACATGGGACAACAAATCATTTAAAAAATTTCTGCATAGGCCCATCTTCTGATGTTGAACAATATTACCCTGCAAAATTTTGCTAAATTCAATGGATTATGAGCCGGGTGAGCTAAAAAGAGCAAACCAGTCTAGTCTAGACAGTAATTGGTATATAGAAGCTGCAGGTCTAGTCTAGACAGTAATTGGTATATAGAGACTACCAGTCTGGTTTTGGCAGTTATTGGTATATAAAGGCTACCAGTCTGGTTTTTTTTTTTACAGAAATCAGTATATAAAGGTAACCAGTCTGGTTTTTGAACTATTTGGTATAAAGAGGCTACCAGTCTGGTTTTGACCGTAATTGGTACAAAGTGGGTACCAGTCTGGTTTTGACCGTAATTGGTACAAAGTGGGTACCAGTCTGGTTTTTGACAGTAAATTGCATATAGAGGGTATTAGTCATGACACTGAGACTTAACAAGTAAGAAAAGGCAGGTTAATGAAAAGTTACAGAAAATTAAAATTTGTAATAAACTTATGCTGCATGATAAGAAAAAGACGTTAATTTAATACCCTATCTAAAAACACCTTTGACCACCATTATTGGTACAAAGAGGGCACCCGTTTAGCTTTTGACACTGATTGGTATATAAAGGGTACCTGTCCGATGATTTTTTAATAGCAAATGATACAAAGATGGTACCTGTCAAGTTTTTGACAGTAATTGGTGTATAGAGGGTACCAGTCCATTATTTTAAGTCATTGGTATAAAGAGGGTACCTGTCTACTTTTACTGGCATCTTTGATGCTGTAGAACATTGGTCCTAACTCTGCTAACCACTGCCCATCCACTGCTGTTACACACTGCATGTACTCCTACAAGATTAAATCTTAGCAGTCAATATATGGCATAAATTTAAGTTACACTTCTGTATATTGTTAGAAGGGATTGGAAAACAAAGGTCATGTAAATAAAAACCTGCCTATACCAAACTTTTTTGGATTTTAAAAGTGGTTTGATTTAGACAGGTGTTTTGTTTAGACAGATGTTTGGTTTAGACAAATGTTCAGTATAGAAAGGTGTTTGGTTTAGACAAGTATTCAGTTTAGGCAGGTGTTTGGTTTAGACAAGTGTTCAGTTTATCAAGGTTCTAATTATATTTAAATTGATATAAAGAGACTTTAAAGTGTCTGGTGTAGACAGGATTTCAGATTATACAGTATTTGGTTAAGACAGGTTTCATGTATATAATGCAGGTTGTACAATCCTTCTATTAAGTTGGGAATAATAACCATACTGGAATAAGTTTCCAGACAGTACAACAGTTTTTGTAGCAACCAATTTAACATATACTGACTCATCTTTATGTCTAATTTATTAGTTTGATCATAATTTTCTAATTTAAATAGAAATTTGTCAATAAAAATCTGCATTTTATTAGATTTTAAAAATTTTAAGATGGAGGTTAGGTGATGCTTGTTCTTACTACATGTTTAAGGCTTGTAGGCCATTGTGGCCTGATGTTTGGTCCTACTATATGTTCAAGGCTAGAAGGCCATTATGGCTTGATGTTTGGTCCTACTACAAGTTTAAGGCTAGTAGGTCATTATGGCCTGATGTTTGGTCCTACTACATGTTTCAGGCTAGAAGGCCATTATGGCCTGATGTTTGGTCTTACTACAAGTTTAAGGCAAGTAGGCCATTATGGCTTTATGTTTGGTCCTACTACATGTTTAAGGCTAGTAGGCCATTGTGACCTGATGTTTGGTCCTACTACATGTTTAAGGCTAGTAGGCCATTATAGCCTGATGTTTGGTCCTACTACATGTTTAAGGCTAGAAGGCCATTATGGCCTGATGTTTGGTCCTATTACTTGTTTAGGGCTAGTAGGCCATTGTGGCCTGATGTTTGGTCCTATTACATGTCTAAGGCCAGAAGGCCATTATGGCCTGATGTTTGGTCCTATTACATGTTTAGGGTTGGTAGGCCATTGTGGCCTGATGTTTGGTCCTATTACATGTTTAGGGTTGGTAGGCCATTGTGGCCTGATGTTTGGTCCTATTACATGTTTAAGGCTAGTAGGCCATTATGGCCTGATGTTTGGTCCTATTACTTGTTTAGGGCTAGTAGGTCATTGTGGCCTGATGTTTGGTCCTATTACATGTTTAAGGCTAGTAGGCCATTATGGTGTGATGTTTGGCCCTACTACAAGTTTAAGGCTAGTAGGTCATTATGGCCTGATGTTTGGTCCTATTACATGTCTAAGGCCAGAAGGCCATTATGGTTTGATGTTTGGCCCTACTACAAGTTTAAGGCTAGTAGGTCATTATGGCCTGATGTTTGGTCCTACTACATGTCTAAGGCCAGATGGCCATTACGGCCTGATGTTTGGTCCTACTACATGTTTAAGGCGGACCACAGAAATACCAAAGAATACCTCAAAATATACATTTAAACCTGCAAATTGATTGAAATATGTTATACTTGATGAAAGATAATGTTTTTTTTCAGTATTTTCTTCTGAGGTCAATCGGAATTTATCAATGAGACCAAAAACGCATTGCTTACTATCAATGATAATTGGTTTGTTTTCCTAAATACATGTTGAGATCTGTATCAGTAAATCTAATTTTCAAGATAAAGTTAGCATATAAAATTAAAAAAGTGCTGACCACCTGCTACATCACCCTTTGATGTCTAGGTCAGGTCTACAATGTTCGGTAAAGCAAATCCGGACATGTGGCTATAATTACGGTGGTAATTTCAGTGATTGATATTATTGTTATTTATAATCATCTCATATTGAAAACTAATTGTTTGAAAATATTTGTTTATACAATGATTCGTGGCTAGTTTATGTAAGAATTGATGATTTACTCACAGCTAAGACATTCTCAATGAAGAATAAACAAAGATCTAACATACATTAAGTATTTGGCAAAATTTACTAAAAAATTTAAGATATGAAAATTTGTAAATAAGCTAAATTTTGATATCATTTCCAAAACAGTTTTTGTTCTTCATCAATCGTTACGTAAATTATCTCGACATGGCTTGCCGACCTTGTGACCAATGAAAGACTTTTGCCTATTTCAAGTCAAAGGGAATTGCAAAGAAATCTGGGCTATAATATATAATTTATTAATCATAAAGGTTAAAATTAAAAATGTGTCAAATGGTGTGTTGCAAAAGACATACAAATGTAAATATAAATGAAAAATGACTTATTTTATTTTAATTTCATCAACTGATTTGCAATCAACAATCATGGGTAGACAACTAATTTTAACAACGTAACATTATAACATTCTATCAATTTTCAACTTATTTCCGAATAAACAATCACTTAATTTATTGCTCTCATTTCTCTATACAAACCTGAAAAATAGTTATAATACAGCTGTGGATACATTAATATAAACAAACAAATGCTGGATGCATTATTCCGTCTGTCATATTGGCATTGTTTAAACTCACAAGTTTATAATATTAAAAAAAAAATCCATTCAAATTTTATGTATTTTCTATAAAAATTGTGATTATTTTATAATGTTTTGGGGGTATTTTTGGATATTCTTGGGTATTCTGAGGCATTCTTGGATATTTCAACATACTTGTTTAAGGCTAGTAGGCCATTATAGCCTGATGTTTGGTCCTACTACATGTTTAAGGCTAGTAGGTCATTATGGCCTGATGTTTGGTCCTACTACATGTTTAAGGCTAGTAGGTCATTATGGCCTGATGTTTGGTCCTACTACATGTTTAAGGCTAGTAGGCCATTGTGGCCTGATGTTTGGTCCTACTACATGTTTAAGGCCAGAAGGCCATTATAGCCTGATCTCTGGTCCTACTACATGTTTAAGGCTAGTAGGTCATTATGGCCTGATGTTTGGTCCTACTACATGTTTAAGGCTAGTAGGCCATTATGGCCTGATGTTTGGTTCTACTTCATGTTTAAGGCTAGGTGGTCATTATGGCCTGATGTTTGCTCCTACTACATGTTTAAGGCTAGAAGGCCATTATAGCCTGATGTTTGGTCCTACTACATGTTTAAGGCTAGTAGGTCATTATGGCCTGATGTTTGGTCCTACTACATGTTTAAGGCTAGTAGGTCATTATGGCCTGATGTTTGGTCCTACTACATGTTTAAGGCCAGAAGGCCATTATAGCTTGATGTTTGGTCCTACTACATGTTTAAGGCTAGTAGGTCATTATGGCCTGATGTTTGGTCCTACTACATGTTTAAGGCCAGAGGGCCATTATAGCCTGATGTTTGGTATTACTACATGTTTAAGGCCAGAAGGCCATTATAGCCTGATGTTTGGTCCTACTACATGTTTAAGGTTAGAAGGCCATTATGGCCTAATGTTTGGTCCTACTACATGTTTAAGGCTAGTAGGCCATTGTGACCTGATGTTTGGTATTACTACATGTTTAAGGCTAGTAGATCATTATGGCTTGATGTTTGGTCCTACTACATGTTTAAGGCTAGTAGGCCATTATGGCCTGATGTTTGGTATTACTACATGTTTAAGGCCAGAAGGCCATTATAGCCTGATGTTTGGTCCTACTACATGTTTAAGGCTAGTAGGTCATTATGGCCTGATGTTTGGTCCTACTACATGTGTAAGGCCAGAAGGCCATTATAGCCTGATGTTTGGTCCTACTACATGTTTAAGGCTAGTAGGCCATTATGGCCTGATGTTTGGTTCACTACATGTTTAAGGCTAGTAGGTCATTATGGCTTTATGTTTGGTCCTACTACATGTTTAAGGCTAGTAGGCCATTATGGCCTGATGTTTGGTCCTACTACATGTTTAAGGCCAGAAGGCCATTATAGCCTGATGTTTGGTCCTACTACATGTTTAAGGCTAGTAGGTCATTATGGCCTGATGTTTGGTCCTACTACATGTTTAAGGCCAGAAGGCCATTGTGGCCTGATGTTTGGTCCTACTACATGTTTAAGGCTAGTAGGCCATTATAGCCTGATGTCCTACTACATGTTTAAGGCTAGAGGGCCATTATAGCTTGATGTTTGGTCCTACTACATGTTTAAGGCCAGAAGGCCATTATAGCCTGATGTTTGGTCCTACTACATGTTTAAGGCCAGAAGGCCATTATGGCCTGATGTTTGGTCCAACTACATTTTTAAGGCTAGAGGGCCATTATGGCTTGATGTTTGGTTCTACTACATGTTTAAGGCTAGAAGACCATTATGGCTTGATGTTTGGTCCTACTACATGTTTAAGGCCAGAAGGCCATTATGGCTTGATGTTTGGTCCTACTACATGTTTAAGGCTAGAGGGCCATTATGGCTTGATGTTTGGTCCTACTACATGTTTAAGGCCATTATGGCTTGATGTTTGGTCCTACTACATGTTTAAGGCTAGAGGGCCATTATGGCTTGATGTTTGGTCCTACTACATGTTTAAGGCCAGAAGGCCATTATAGCCTGATGTTTGGTCCTACTACATGTTTAAGGCCAGAAGGCCATTATGGCCTGATGTTTGGTCCAACTACATTTTTAAGGCTAGAGGGCCATTATGGCTTGATGTTTGGTTCTACTACATGTTTAAGGCTAGAAGACCATTATGGCTTGATGTTTGGTCCTACTACATGTTTAGGGCTAGTAGGCCATTGTGGCTTGATGTTTGGTCCTATTACATGTTTAAGGCCAGAAGGCCATTATGGCCTGATGTTTGGTCCTACTACATGTTTAAGGCTAGTAGGTCATTATGGCCTGATGTTTGGTCCTACTACATGTTTAAGGCCAGAAGGCCATTGTGGCCTGATGTTCAGTATTATTACATGTTTAAGGCTAGAAGGCCATTATGGCCTGATGTTTGGCATATGACTATTTAACCACTGAGCAGTGATTTAATTTCTGTGAGAGTTACATCATATACTTAGTGTCATATGCAGTGATATCATTTGAATGATGAGAACAAGTCATTCACCATGGAAACAGTTACAAACAGAAGGGTTGTTCCCCACTGTTGTATATTGTGATTACATCTATCTGAAGTCCATTGTTAGTCAGACTCTTATTATAAACATTGATACAATAGACAATTTCATAATAACAACTTCATTGTTTTTCCTTTTTTTCCAATTTTACTTCAGGCTAATGCAATGACATTAAAAATATCATCAAAGTGCCTGAGATGTTGCTGATTACTAGTAATAGAAAATCAGTCAGTGCAGAACATAAAATATCACTCTAACTGCCTGATTGTGTTATTATTCTGCCTGAACTTGATGATCAGTAATTGTAATGACCCTCACATTAAAATGTACTTACTGCTACCTTTGATTAGAATGATATTGTTACCAGACATGGTCTATTTATGTATGGTCATATTCAACATTGTAAACAAGATATCTGTCTAAGGTCAAAATAACAAGGATACTCAAATAGTTTTACATTGTATTAATAAAAAAATATATATATATTAGTTAATTAGTTCTGTTACAATGTTTACATCAAGGGCTCAACAGTGAAAAAAAAAACCTTCGAAATGAGGAAAATATCCCACGGCAAAAAAACAAGAGATATGGCTACTTAGTCAAATGATCCAGATTTACATGCAAAAGTTAAGTGGTGTGGATGAAATTGAAAGACTATGCAAGTACTTTTGTCCTGGGGTACCAATTTTCATGGTTTTCATGGGTAGGTCAAACCACAAAATTTGATTCTCAATGAAGAGTAGATTTCCACTGATGTGTATACTGAAGACTTCAAAACCATGAATTTAAGAATCCATGATCTTGTGTTTCTTCCCATATCCATGAAAATTGTGATCCACAAATTAAAGTACTTTCACAGTAATTGTAATCTTCAAATATTCCTTGACATATCAAAAAAAAAAAAAAATAAATAAAATAAATAAAAACAGCAGAAAAATCAAAATATTAATTAATTAAGGATCAAAGAAAAAAGCACCTGTTGGTCAAATTCCTTCAACTCATAAATCTTAATGTGTGTATTTTCATCAGTATTTATTGAAAACTGCATTCAGACAGGCTTGATTTTCATAAAACTTTTTCAAGTGGTCTCACATGTTGAAATATCCTTTTAAAAGCATGGAAAGCTCCACAGTCAATCAATAAGTTAACTAAACCATTAAAAAGGCTAGTTCATATGGGATTTAGTTATGAAATTGTGGTCAAATTGTTCAAGATAGCTTTTATTTTTTGTATCAATACTGACTTGATCATGGTTCTTTGCATAGAAACTAACACATTCCATCTGAAAGCAGTTTTCCATCATGACAGAGATTGTGTCGTCATGACTTTTGATGTACTTAAGTTCTCAACCTTGCATGGGAAGAATTGAGATTGATATAACACACCAATTATGATAAGGACACAACTTTTGGTAGGTTTGAACTGATTGGGAGCTGGTATGTCAGTTAACTGCTAGTAGTTCTTTGTACATTTGTGTAATGTATAATTAGTTTCTTTATTATTGTTTTAACAAGGGCCTCCAACCATTTTGAACTGATTTTTAGGTGTGTTAATTGTGTAATACTTTTTTCACATTGGCCAGATTTAAAAGGTGAAGGGTTGTGATCAGCCCAAATGACTTGAACCTTGCCCCTTTTTTGCACCAGTCCAAAGTCAGGATATTTCAGTCTCTGTATGTATTGTTTCCTCTTCACTTTCAGTTTATTTTTATGTTGTTGGAGTATAAAGGGGCAACTATTTCGCAGTGTCTGTGTATAATATTGTTTTGGGGGGCCAGCTGCAGCCTGCCCTATGTAACTAGACATTTCCCATAATGGGTTTAATACCCCCACAGCCTAATAGAGTAATCTAATGCTCCACTAAATTTCAAAACAATCCTGCATGTCTTTGAGGAGGATTTGTGAACAATGCATCAGATCAAGTGTTGCTGAAAAATGTCTGAGTTCCAACAGCTGTCATTTCTACAATTTTTATCTAACATAAATTCCTGACAATACATGTATGCATATCTCCACATGGTAATCGAACACCCCATTAAGTTTCATTACAATCCTGCAAGTCATTAAGGAGGAATCATTGACAACACATCAGGCCAAGTTTTGTTGAAAAAGGATGAAGTCCAACAGCTGTCATTACTACAATTTTTATCATAATATAAAGTTCTGACAATATGCACATCTCCATATGATAATCTCACACTCCATTGAGTTTTATTACAATCCTGCAAGTTGTTAAGGAGGATTTGTGGACAATGCATCAGATGAAGTTTTGTTAAATGCTTGAGTTCCAATATATTACAATGCATGTACATGTTGTTCAACTGTAGCAGGCCCTTTAATACTAGAGTGTTTTCCTCATTCAAATATTACTACAGAAAAACCCCTATGGTTTGCAAAATATGTCCCTAAAATGACCGTTCACATGTTGCCCCTCACCCCCAAACCACCATGGGCATTTTCAAAAGTTGGCAGGTATGCCTGTGTTGTGAGGGTTTCCTAGTCGTTCACTGAAGACCTGTGAGTGACATTGGGCTGTCATTTTCAACCCAGTGGGGTTGTTGTCTCATGGACAAATTCACCATATCCTACTCATTATATCTACGAATTTCTGTACATTCAAGAAACTTACTTAGCTCATGTTTAAGTTTTAGTTTAACTTTTACCTACCATCATTGACCTTGGAAATAAAAGTACATTCTAAATTTCTGTAGGGACAAAGTGTATTATGTTTAAAAGATGGTGTCACTGTGGATGGATGGACAGACAGACAAATAGAAACATTGCTTAATCTCTCAAATCAAGCTGATGACCAATGATAAACATTTTGACCACATTATAATACATGTAACTTCCTTTTACACTTAATTGGGAGGAACCAAAAAATTTCTACACAAATAATAACATTATTATAGAATGGTATTAGTTCACTTAGACACCAGCCTCAAAAAATATTATACAGCCAACATAAGAATAGGGGAAACAACTTTGATCTTGTAATAGTACTTATTTAACAAAATTTGAAACTTGCAAAAATGATTTCACTACAATATTGGAATAAGCACAGAACAATATAACAAAACCTACCTTGGCAGTCATAACCAGTTCATGGTAGACAATATAATCAGGATTAAAACCCATACCAAACAAGGCACTTGTAGGATGTAAATGACATGGCATTCCTGTTCTGACATGGACATATTCTCCAATACCCTGTAATATACAATATATAAATATAAATATCTACTAGTAATGAAAAACACATGTAAAATTTCAAAAAAATAAATATCATAAACTTTTTCAATATTTCCTCCATACAACCAACTTGTTTATGGGGGTGGGTGGGTGGGGGGTGGATTAATGACTGCCATCTGTAATATCTTACAATACCCTGTATAACAGATAAAAGGTAAAGTTTGACACCAGTAAGTTTTATGTTTAAAACACTGAGTAAACATTTCTTATTATATAGGCTTAATATAACATAATTACATACTCAATTTTAAAATTACTAAAAATCTCCTTCATCAACACAAAATTTTCAATATAATATGTAGACACAACCTTCTTTACCAGATATCAATATATTACGAAGATGCAACCTTCTTTGCCAGTTACCAATATATTAAGAAGACACAACCTTCTTCACCAGTTACCAATATATTAAGAAGACACAAACTTCTTCGCCAGTTACCAATGTATTACCAAGACACAACCTTCTTCGCCAGTTACTGATATATTAAGATGATGCAACCTTCTTCGCCAGTTACTGATATATTACGAATCCACAACCTTCTTCGCCAGTTACTGATATATTATGAAGACATAACCTTCTTTGCCAGTTACCAATATATTAAGAAGACACAACCTTCTTCACCAGTTACCAATGTATTACGAAGACACAACCTTCTTCGCCAGTTACTGATATATTAAGAAGACGCAAAATTCTTCGCCAGTTACCAATATATTACGAATCTACAACCTTCTTCACCAGTTACTGATATATTAAGAAGACACAACCTTCTTCGCCAGTTACCAATGTATTACGAAGACACAACCTTCTTCGCCAGTTACTGATATATTAAGAAGACACAACCTTCTTCGCCAGTTACCGATATATTACGAATCCACAACCTTCTTCACCAGTTACTGATATATTAAGAAGACACAACCTTCTTCGCCAGTTACCAATGTATTACAAAGACGCAACCTTCTTCACCAGTTACTGATATATTAAGAAGACGCAACCTTCTTCGCCAGTTACCGATATATTACGAATCCACAACCTTCTTCACCAGTTACTGATATATTAAGAAGACACAACCTTCTTCACCAGTTACCAATATATTACGAAGACACAACCTTCTTCACCAGTTATCAATGTATTATGAAGATGCAACCTCCTTCGCCAGTTACCAATATATTACGAAGACACACCTTCTTCACCAGTTATCAATGTATTATGAAGACACAACCTTTTTCGCCAGTTATCAATATATTACGAAGACACACCTTCTTCACCAGTTATCAATGTATTATGAAGACACAACCTTTTTCGCCAGTTATCAATATATTAATACTACAAAAACACAACCTTCTTTGCCAGTTATCAACAAAAAATTGCCAGTGGATACAAGAAAACAAAACAATGTCACAACAATATATTCATGGTTATGAATGCCCCTGAAAAAATTCTAAACATATTTAACATTTGAGGGTAGAATTTGTATGAATTTATTGCCTTAATAAATACCAAAATTTATCTTCCTTATCAAATCTCTTCATTTAGACTGTTCTTGTTCCTATATCAGGTATGATACAAAAACAAAATATAAAAAAACCAACTCATTTATATAAAGCTTAAATTTTAAAGGTAACTTCTCTAAGCTTTTTTTCATTAACCGAAGGATAACTGAAACTAAGAATTTTACAGCCCTGATAGGGTTAAAACAATTTCAACAGTATAAAAAGATATTGAACTGCTTAAAGGTGGCTAACCTTGAGTCTAGCAGCCTGGTGGAAGTAAGCTGAACATATACATTTCCTGACAACATCCCAGTCATTACCACAGGACTCTAGAGACATCTTCTGTTGGTCCATGATCTCTTTAAGTTGCTGCCTAACTTCTCGTACCTGTGATTCAAAATAAGAAAAACAACCAATCAGTTTCAGTTAAACCCAAACAATCTTTAAATACTTAATGACATATAAATGATTGACTGTGGTTTAATGTCCTATGGAAGATATTTCATGCATTTCAGGACAAGAACATTATACCTATCAAACATACCATGCTTTGTATTAGTCAAACATGCTGAGCCAGATCTTTACTGTGCTAGCTCACAGAAACTTCCACCCACAAGTAGGCATGTCACTCAGAACTACAGGAAGGCATGTCACTCAGACCCACAGGTAGACATGTCACTCAGACCCACAGGTAGACATGTCACTCAGACCCACAAGTAGGCATGTCACTAAGACCCACAGGTAAACATGTCACTCAGACCCACAGGTAGACATGTCACTCAGACCCACAAGTAGGCATGTCACTAAGACCCACAGGTAGACATGTCACTCAGACCCACAGGTAGACATGTCACTCAGACACAGACTCATTATTCTGATACTGAGACAGCCAGTTGTCATCCTACAACCAAATATGCCCATGCATAGTGGAGAAGCAGTGACTGTCTGTGACAACCTGGGTTTGAACTATGACCTACCATACTCCAGGCAAGTACACCACCAACCAATAATGAGGTAGTGACTATAACAGCAGGAAAATGATAGCTCAATTACTTCATCAGTTGGGACAATGGCATTATCATTACATGGAGATATGTGGCTCAATGACTTCATCAGCTGGGACAATGGCATTATCATTACATGGAGATATGTGGTTCAATAACTTCATCAGTTGGGACAATAGAATTATCATTACATGGAGATATGTGGCTCAATTACTTCATCAGCTGGGACAATGGCATTATCATTACATGGAGATATGTGGCTCAATGACTTCATCAGCTGGGACAATGGCATTATAATTACATGGAGATATGTGGCTCAATTACTTCATCAGCTGGGACAATGGCATTATCATTACATGGAGATATGTGGCTCAATGACTTCATCAGCTGGGACAATGGCATTATAATTACATGGAGATATGTGGCTCAATGACTTCATCAGTTGGGACAATAGCATTATCATTACATGAAGATATGTGGCTCAAAAACTTCATCGGCTGGGACAATGGTATTATCATTACATGGAGATATGTGTTAAGTACAAAAAGAATGACATTATCTTCAAATTGCAATTAATTTTTGACCCCCCCTTAAAGAAAAGGTAAGAAATATTTTTATAAACTACTACTACAGGCTTTTGTCATTATAGTAAAGATAGATGTTTTACTTATGGAATAAATGGTTTTCAATAGAATGTTTATTGGACAAATGTTATTCAAGAAAATTGACTGGGTGTATGACCTGATCGGAGGAACTATCTTATTAGAGAATTTACCTTTCTCATGGCCTTTATATGTATAAAATGATTATTACTCCATGTGGCTGAGTACCTGTAAAAAACAAGAAACTAAGTACTACTCAGTAGGATATAATACTATTGAACTTACAAGTTTGTTCTTGTTTTTTCCCCATCACATCAATTGTCTATTATTAGTGAAATATGGCTATTACCAAGTATAACACAAGATATTGAACAATAACAACATTGTACATTAAGTTTGATGATCTGGTTCATGGAAACTGTGGCAGTTTACTGTCGAGGTTTCCAAACACAGTAATTCTGTCTTAACATTGACCATCTAAAGTACAAACAAAAGCTGTCTAAGATATATAGTTGCTGTCAACAATCAACATGTCTAACCTCTAACACAGGTTTTCCAGTTCCAACACCAGATTCACAGTTTTTCTAACACCCGTATTTTTTTTTAATTTACAGTCATTTCCAAAGAAAATAAGTGGGTGGCCTTAGCAAATAACCGAAATATTATCACGAGTGCCGAAGAACGCCTAGATTTAATAAGTGTGTGGAACTTGTTCCGCACACGAGTTCAATCCTTAAGCATTCTTGACACAAATGATCATACATTGTGAAGAGTGGAGAAATTTAAGGTTCACTGTAGTGTAAGTACAATGTCATTACTTGTGCTGAGAACAACCAACAAAATCGCAGGTAAGTAAAATACCATTCCTTGTGACACGAACATTCAATGAAAGTGCAGGTAAGTAAAATACCATTACTTGTGCAGATAATATCCAACGAAAGCCCAGGTTAGTAAAATGTCATTACTTTAAATGAAATTTCAGGTTGACAGAAGTGTAAGTAAAATGTCATTACTTAAGCTGAGAACATCATATGAAAGCCCAGGTAAGTAAAATGCCATTACTTTAAATGAAATTTAAGGTTGACTGAAGTGTAAGTAAAAATGTCATTACATGTGCTGAGAACATCCAATGAAAGCACAGGTAAGTAAAATACCATTACTTGTGCTGAGAGCTCAAAGGCATTGACAGAACAAGTTTATGTACACTTTTTATTCTAGGCATTTTTCAGCACTTAAAAATAATTATATATATTTGTAATTGCCTAGAATACAATTGAATTTTTTAACTAGAGCACTGGATACAGATGCATAACCCTTAAAGTTATATGCCAAATCTGAACAAGTTCCAAAGGGATGCCAAATTTTTTTTTCAAAAACAGACAGCAAAATTAAATGACCCTGATGCCTTAATGGAGGGCATACAAAAAGTATAGGCGTACCCATTTTTCTTCCACTGTTGGTAAACATTGAGCAATGTGAGATGGTCACTCTCAGGAACCTGAAACTTTTCCCTAGCATTATCTGAATCTTCCTCTCTGCCTTTTGGTCGATAAAATATTGCAGGTACTGATAACATAGACACAATTATCTGAAAAAAAAAAAAGATTAGATGATAGCATCACTATGTATCAACATATGACTAAACAAAAAAAAAATAAAATATGTGAGCCGTGGCTCACTAATAATACCCCTGCTTTCATTCATGATATAGGTAAATTTAACAAAGACCACTATAAACAGAAGGTTCTTGAAATTTTTCAAAAATTAAATTCCAACCATATGACTTACCTACTGGAAGATTCTGCTCAAATTTCAAACCACTGTGATGAGTAGTTGCGGAGAATACTGACAGAAATAAATGTTATGGACGAAAACATGGACAAGGGTAAAACTGTATACACCTCTCTCCTTCAGAGTAGGAGTTTAATTAGGTCAACATTACAGTGAATTAAAGGTCTGAATACTCAGACAGTTAAATGGCAATTAAAAATATAAATTGTCATTGTTTGTATACATAAATGTTATGAGTTCCATGATAAAACATTGTAAACCACTTATTTTGCAAGTCAGAAAAAAAAATTAAAAAAGAAAATGCCATTGATAAGTCTCTTCAATATGGAATTCATGTCATACAATGTATTAGTATCCTGATATGTAAAAAAAATAAGGTTCCACGTATCTGTGAAAAAAAGCCAGTTTACAGAACTAAGTAAACTCAACCCTAAGAAATGAGTTGTGATAATGATTTGACACTTGTTGAGAAGTACTTTTTGTATGGGGATCATCTTTTTGTAAGGCAGAATAAAAATTTTATGTGAAACTTGGGAACTTAACTTATATCTAACCTTTATAATTAGTTTGCTTAAACATGAAATGAATGAATATTTTGGAAAGAAAACAGATACTGTGCTTAAACATATGTGGTCAGGATGCTATTTAAACAATTTATTCATTGGAAATACATCATAAAAATCTTCATCATGGAGACTCACTGGATGATTCTTAAATTGCAAACATCAGATCTAAAAATGACGATAAATGCAAAAAAATGGTTCTAAATGTCTGACTTTCACCTACTTAGTACTAGAATTCTTCTAACTTAACAAAACAATGGAGTTGTTTTCTCTTTGATATATTGACCACACATATTCTAATTGTTAATCCCTGAATACAATCAGTTATGACACAAATTGTAATAGTGTAACATTCTATGAGAAAAAAATATTCATTGATACTACAATTGCAGCATGCTTGCCTATTTTAAAAAAAATGAACTGATATGTATAGTTTGTATATTAATCTGTACATTTATAGTATAGAATCCTGGAGATGTTTCAATTTACTTCTACTTATAATGATGGAGAGTGAGGCAATGATAAAGTCTGTACTAATCAAAACGAGTTCAAAACAAATCGTAGTACCCCTTTCCAATACATTGTATTAGACTTATACTGATAGCCACAATGTGCCACCCCAGTCCTCTAGGTAATACTTGTACTGATAGGAACTCAGCCAATATGAAGTATGCCATCTCTGTCCTGAAAGTAGGACTTGTACTGATAGGAACTCAGCCAATATGAAGTGTGCTACCCCTAGTCCTCTAGGTAAGACTTCAAGGTAAGACTTGTACTGATAGGAACTCAGTCAATATGAAGTGTGTCACCTCTGTCCTCAAAGGATGACTTGTACTGATAGGAACTCAGTCAATATGAAGTGTGCCATCCCTGTCCTCAAAGGACGACTTGTACTGATAGGAATTCAGTCACTATGAAGTGTGCCATCCCTGTCCTCAAAGTAGGACTTTTACTGATAGGAACTCAGTCAATATGAAGTGTACCACCCAATTCATTTAGGTAAGAGCTATTCTGATAGGAACTCAGTCAACATGAAGTGTGCCAACCAAGTCGTCTAGGTAATACTTGTACTGATAGGAACTTAGTCAACATGAAGTTTGCCACCCAAGTCGTCTAGGTAATACTTGTACTGATAGGAACTCAGTCAACATTAAGTTTGCCACCCAAGTCCTCTAGGTAAGACTTGTACTGATAGGAACTCAGTCAATATGAAGTGTGCTACCCCTAGTCCTCTAGGTAAGACTTCAAGGTAAGACTTGTACTGATAGGAACTCAGTCAATATGAAGTGTGCCATCCCTGTCCTCAAAGGACGACTTGTACTGATAGGAACTCAGTCAATATGAAGTGTGCCATCCCTGTCCTCAAAGGACGACTTGTACTGATAGGAATTCAGTCACTATGAAGTGTGCCATCCCTGTCCTCAAAGTAGGACTTTTACTGATAGGAACTCAGTCAATATGAAGTGTACCACCCAATTCATTTAGGTAAGAGCTATTCTGATAGGAACTCAGTCAACATGAAGTGTGCCAACCCTATCCTCAAGGTAGGACTTGTACTGATAGGAACTAAGTCAACATGAAGTGTGCCAACCCTATCCTCAAGGTAGGACTTGTACTGATAGGAACTAAGTCAACATGAAGTGTGCCATCCCTGTCCTCAAAGTAGGACTTGTACTGAAAGGAACTCAGTCAATATGCAGTGTGCCATCCATGTCCTCTAGGTAAGACTTGCACTGATATGAACTCAGTCAATATGAAGTGTGCCACCCTAGTCCTCTAGGTAAGACTTGCACTGATAGGAACTCATTTAACATGAAGTTTGCCACCAAAGTCCTCTAGGTAAGACTTGCACTGATAGGAACTCAGTCAATATGAAGTGTGCCAACCCTATCCTCTAAGTAGGACTTGTACTGATAGGAACTCAGTCAATATGAAATGTGTCACCCTGTCCTCAAAGTACGACTTGTACTGATAGGAACTAAGTCAATATGAAGTGTACCACCCTAGTCACTAAAAAAGACTTAAACTGATAGGAACTAAGTCAGCATGAACTGTGCTTTCCTTGTCCTTTAGGTAAGAGGTACTGATTCAATTCTGATATGGTATAGAACTGGTTCATTGACAGTCATGGACATTTCACACCCCAGTACTCAAATGTGAAGAGCATTTAAATAATGGTTTATAGTACTATGCACTGAAGGATATTACACTATCATATAGGATGAGAGCAGGGTGGATAGTAATATAACAACCAACTACTGTCCCTGTTTTAATGAAACATTACCTTAAAGGACATTAAACCCATCTAATATCAATATAGATTCACATTACCATTTTAATATGGAAGATTGACTACTAAGTATCATTAAAATTCTTTTGATAGAGTGATGGGTGCAAAATATAATCCCAGTGACAGTGTTAAGTTTGAGTTCATGAATATTTAATCAGTCATCCTTTCACAGTAATTCAATAAAAAGAAGTTCATTACATTTAATAGTATCATCTTTTTTTATTTCTAGTCTGAAGCAACATCAGTACAGGTAAACTTAAATGACATGCAGATCAATGGTTCACTGTCAAGAAAAATCAACAAAGACAAAGTGATGTGTGCAAAATAAAATCTGGTAAACTATGGTACTATATGTATATATAGATTTAAATATAGAGATCATATTATTGTGCCTGGTAAAGAATAAATACCCTTATGTCAAATCAAGATATTTAATATGAACTTTAAGTTGTAAACTATTCTATTGATTAAAAAAAGAGATGATTGCATGAAGTGTATGAGTAAAAAAAGTTAAAAAAAAACTTTGGTTATGTGTAAATAGGCACATTTTAATTATAATATAATAATAATTTTGATTCTAGAGTTCTGGTTCAATACACTAAATAGTGATTAGATTTTTGTCTTACAACTGAACAGACAACATATATCAACAACTATAAACAATGTGTTTAAAAGTAATACTGATGAATATAGAATTGATTTGTTGATATTAAACAATGACAATACAGTAGTCTTATCACACTTGTTCCTATATTAGAAATTTTGTCATTGTTTTTTTTTCTCTATCTGTCATTCAAACAATCTGTCATATTCTGCCTATTTTTCTGATTCCAAAATTCTAAATGGGATAAGTTTCATTCAACTACACAATGAAATAAATGCTGACTGGCACTTTTACTTAATATCAGAATTGAATAAATAGAAGCTACTCAAAAATTAAATTGTGCGACTTTCACTTCTTAAGACCAGATTCATATAACATGATGCAAATATACTCAACATACAAAATACATGTTGCAAAATGTAGTCATCATAACATTTATTTTTATTAACATAGTAGCATGTATGCTTTCTAGCCATCTCAGAAATTTATTTCTAATAATAAAATGAGGATTAACAAATAAAAGGTGATTAAACATTATCTAATTCTGATCAGTATAATAGTCAGTAGAATGATCAAGACGAGTGTTTGGAAAGTTTAAATAAAAAATACAATTGAATTTATTATGAATACTATATAGTGAAATTTTGTGAAACTATTTTAACATTAGCTACACCTTAAAGGCTTTAAATATACAATGTAAATATTAAATGGCCTTGTTTAAATCAAATTTATGCACACTTCCCCCTTTTTTAAACTTTTTTCCACACTTTTCATGAAGAGAAAGTATTTGCACACAACCCTCATACACCCTTAGGTACCCAACAAAACTTTGCACACATTTCAAAAGGGGTTGGTTTGGGGATTATACTTTATATCTGATATTAATCTTATGAGTTTAGCTACAAGCCTACAATGACACCTGTTGGATACCCACAGAAATTGAAGTGATACTTGCACAAAGATATAAAATGATAAGAACATTCCAAAGCATTCTTTTTACCGTGGAAAGAGCTGTGATTCAACTTAACATTCATATTGTCTTGGAGCTAAAAGATTTCTATCTAATCATCCTATATAGAGAGACAGCGGTAAGGATCTGGTATAAACAAAGGGACCTAAACAAACCAGGGATATATATATATATAGAAAGAGACAGTGGTAAGGATCTGGTATAAACAAAGGGACCTAAACAAGCTAAGGATATATCAACATAAGAAGAATTTTGTGTAACTTTAAGGGAAAAAGAGTAATTTCTTTTATTTTTTTCCAGTGAACTTAGTTTTGGAAATATCACACTATCAAAATCAAAGGTAGGATACAAATTTAAACTTATTAACACAAATTTTGTTATTTCAACAACAAAAAAATTAGAAAGTGAGTCATTAAAATGCAGAAGCATGTACACAAATTTCAGATTAAAGTTTATACAATGTATAAAGTGATGTAGTGCCATTCCTTGATTTGCTTTTATCCCTAGTAACAGTTTCCAATTAAAGAAATAATTTCTATTCGAACAGAATTCATTAACTGAGTGAAAAGTAGGAAGTCATTATCTCCTAATACTCTTATATGAAGGAATATTCTCTTTCTGAAATAATGAATCTTTCTGAATCTTTAGGACCCAGATCAACCTAAAATAAAATGCCACTATGATGTAAATTAATAAAAGGTCTTTCATAATTTTTATTACATCACTGTTTACAGTAAATGAAGGATAATAACAAAATTACTGAACTGATAAATTCTAGGCAGTATCAAAAGGATATAAGTCTATAAGGAAAGTCCCTACAACAAATGGCAATATCAGGGCAAAACCAGAAAGTTAGAAAACCACTTTAATGGTCTTGATTTGGTAAAGGCATTTCAAAATTAAAGGTGGGTAAACAGTGAGCTAAACCTCCCACTTCCAATACATAAGTATGCCAACTGAAGTCAATAAAATGCTTTCGAATTTTATTATTTTTTCGGCCAAAGATTATGTTTGACAGGTCTATACTGACTTGAAATTTCTCCTTTAAGCAATCTGTATACTTAACCCATGGACAACATTTCACAGAAAAATGTTTTGATATCACTTTTAAAATTTTTGTTTGTTTGTTTTGTTTCATTTTTTTTTGGTGGGTGGACTTTTTAATTCACTACTATTTAAATATAACATTTTTACATGACATGTCCCAAAATTATGTCACAATGCCAATACACTAGTCTATAATAATTGTCTATTTTTGTTAAGTAAACAATACAAATTATATTGAAATCAAGATAAATCACCAACATGATTTTGGCCATGATATAAAATAGCAATCCAAAAAATGGGTACAAAAACAAGTAGTTCTTGGTCATGAGGCACTTGTCATGCGGTAACCACTTCAAGAATTTTATTATGGGTTCTCTCTTCTTAAGAAATACAATAAAAAATCAACATCAAATTGACTCATTTGAACCTGTATGATGCTAAAAATTCAGGGGTTATTCAATATTTATTATGTTTATTTTTGTTGTCTTTCAAAAATAATTAACAATGTAACATAACCAGTATGATTATACTCTCTAGTCTAAATAAAAATGATAACAACAATATCCTTAATGTTATTAGAACATGTTTAGTTACATCATAAATTAGATATGAAATTATCCATTATCACAACTCAGATAAACATTATCTAAGGGTAAGTCTTGACAGTGAATTACCAAACACCTACAAGTTTGCCCTTTAGGGGAGATAACTATCTAAGTTTTTATCAGATCTATGTCAGTGAGAGTACATTAGTCACCATTAGACAACTGTAAAAATATTACAATTCCAGACGGTCTCCATGTCAAATTAAAAACAAAGTCTAATTTATTCAGTATTTGGATATATTTAGTCATATCTTATCCATAACATACATTTCAAAGAAGGGAAAGAATTTGATTAAATATAAAAATGTCCTGAAAGTTCAAATAGGTCATTTAGATAAGTGGTGAAAGTTGTTTATTCAGTGTATGTTGACTTTTATCAATAAGAGGTGTTTAAGATTATAAAAGAACATTCATGTTTTCAAAGAAAATTTAAACATTTTGTTGTGAATTTAAAATTATAAATTTCTAGTTCATGAAGAATAGTACTTCAAAGGTAGTTGGAGTTAACAAATAAATATTTCTTATCAAGGATAAGATACACTAATTAAACAGCCAGGTTAAACTTGATTGTGAAAGACATTATTCATAAACAAGTTATGAGGTAGATAAACATTGGAGTAACTTTCTTCCAAGGTAACTTCACAAGTTCTGTGAAACTATGAAGAATTTCAACAGTATACTTATAAGCATGGTACATGTATTATTTTCTGATAAAATTGCCTTGGGAAATAGACTAATTAGATTACAATAGTGTTTGCATTATACTGGTAAGTGCTTTCCTATAAATCAGATAAAAACATTTTTTGTTGAATTATCATATTGGCTTAGAAATTTCTAATTTTTTGCAGGATTATGGTACTGTTGCTGATACTTATTCTTATGGTACAACACTGTATTGTGGCCAGTCAGACCTGTCTCCAAGTCTTATCAACAGACTGTACCTGTCATGGAAGCAATCAAATAATCATCAAATGCAACTTCAGTACACAGAGCCAGTTAAAAATCATTAATGATGTCCAAAGTGTTTCTCTTAATATAACTACATTAGACTTGTCTGGCAATAATCTCAGTTCACTGCCAGGAGACATCTTCTCAGGTATATACAGCATACAACAACTTGACTTAAGTTTGAATAACTTTGAAAATTTGGATTATGTGTCCTACCCAAATATTGGGAGTAAAATTACCAATCTGAACCTTTCCTACAATAGCTTGACACAAATAGATGATTCCACATTTTCCACCATGCCAGCTTTGGAAAGACTTGACATTTCCAACAACCAGATTAACACTATTGGAGACAATACATTTGTCAACAATCATTTCCTCTGGTACGTTGATTTATCACAAAATTCTATCAACTCCTTATCAACTGCGACTTTCAATGGAATAGAGAACTCCCTTGTGACTTTAGATCTAAGTGGTAATAGTCTATCAACAGTTGATTCTGAAACTTTTTCTTTCTTACATGACCTAAAGTATCTTAATCTTTCTAACAATTCTAACACTGCAGGTCTAGCTGATGTTAAATTTCCAGGTCATGTGATCCTTATAGACTTGAAAAATTCTGGGATTGAGCACTTTGATGATTGTCTTCTGTTGAATTTGGTTGACCTTGAATATGTCAATTTACAAGACAATCCACTAAAGTGTTCTTGTCACCTGAGCTGGTTTCTTCAAAAACTCATATACAAACAAAAAACTGACACTATTCATGTCCATCAAGGCAAAAATAATGACTGGACATGTAAATTAGAGAATGGGTCAACCATTCTTGTGGCTAACCTTCAAACAGAGTGCTCTGACCAGTACCTTTTGAAAGCACCAGAACATTGCAAAAAGTCAAGTGATTCAAGAGGCAGTCCCAATCCCAATACCATTATACTTAGTGATAAGTTAAATTTAGCAACAAAAAAGGGAGATAATGAGGTGTTCTTGACATGGCAAAGGTACAACTATTCAGACTTTTATGGCTATGAAATAATAATTTTAGGAGAGGAAGGTCAAATAGTCTATAGCTCTCCAAAGCTTCATCCTTCTGTTTCTCAATATACTGCAAAATCTGATGAACTTAAGAGTGGAAAGTATCAAGTTTGTTTAAATGTATTGCACAATGAAACTCATGTGTTAGGAAATGCATGTAAGGAAATTTCGTACCTTGATCTTCAAATCGTAGTAGGAATTCTAGCTGGTGTGATATTTCTAATTCCTTGCATTGTGGCTTTGGCATATATAATGTGTTTGGATAAAAGGAAATTCATGTTTAATGATACATATTCCGAAATATCTCACAATAATGAAGAAAACAATCTAGAAAAGCAGGCAACAACTAAATCTGACCAAAACCCCAAAGAATCTACTGCAAAATGGAATAAAGAAACATTAAAGGTACCATCAATAAAAGTACAAGACTTATCGAGTACTGGCAATACTAAGCACCAGACACTTACAGAGGCAAGAAGTACTGACAGAATTCTTCCTGACAATACATCCAGCAGTAATGTTAGCATAGAACCTGATGGTGATTCAGGAAGCAGTGCAGGAATTAGAATTGATATTCCAAGTGACAATGACGATCAGGGATCTGTCAATCAGGGTTATATAGAGGAGAAAACATGTGATGTCAAACTGTAATATCACCCATATTGTATATATTTATGTACACATTATTTTCATATCATTATCATTATATTCAAATCATTTTTTGCCTCTTAAAATCTCTGCAACATAAACCTACTGAAAAAAAACCTCTTATTGTAAATGATATCAACATTGTCTCCAAATTAGTAAAATGTACAAAAACAGACACAATGTAGACAAAACAAGAAACAGTTATCAAGTCAATATGTTAACCCACTTAATAAAAATGTCTGGTCAACATAACTAACACAGTCTAAGGATTATAACTCTAGACATTTAAAAAAGCTTTCTAATTTTAAAAACTGAAATTGGTGTTACTTAGTGTTACTTTTCTAGATTTGTTTTCAAAATCTCAAACCACTAGTTTGGTCTGGTCTACTGAAAATGTCATCAAACAGCATAGTTCAAAGGTCATAACTCCATCAAAAATATTCGATTTAAAAACTGAAACTAGACTCAAACACATTACTTGGTTAGATCTACAACACACATATCAAATATCTCCAACCTTTTAAAAAGTCTGTACAAGCGACTGATGTGGAATGATGATGGACACACCATTAAATGACTTCACTTTTGCATGAGACTTACAATCAATACAGGATGACCATATTTATGTTAAAGGTTTAAAATATTTACAATAGAAACGATCAGAAAAGACTAATCCAATTAACAGTGATTTTCATTGAAATTATTATATGAACACTTTTACAGAAACAACTTTGCAAGCGGGGGTATAAAAATGTAAGCACCAGAAAAGTATGTAATTGATACTGCTTTCAAAAAATTGGGTTAAAGGTCAGTGTAAAGAACAATGGGAATATAAAGAACTATAATAAAATTAAAAAACACATAAACATTTACACTAATATTCATCATGGATTTTTTCCCCAAAAAATCTGCTAACTGGCTCATATTGGCTACAACATATTAACAAATGATATTCAAAATATATGGTTTTATCGATAAAAAATGTATCATTAGATTTGATAGATACAACCAAAATAGAAAAGTATCAAATTTGACCTCTTCAGGCCTAAAGGTGGAGGAATAGAAAAATACCATAGTTTATACTACAACCAATTACTGAGTGGTAAATATGTAGATTCTCCATCAGGAATGAGTGGTTTAAAATCAGTATTTTCAAAATGCAATCCTTACTAAATATTCTTAAAAACTGAAATGGATCAAATTACTTTTAATTAAGAAAACTGTGATTTATATTTATTATGACACAGGAGGTGCTCAAGCCAAATATGTATGGTAAGCCCCAAGTAGTATATGGCTTTGTTTAACTGTGACCTTGACTTTACATGTATATTCCAAAAAATCAATAGGGTTTTCCTTCGTTTAACTGTGACCTTGACTTTACATGTATATTCCAAAAAATCAATAGGGTTTTCCTTCAACTGATATGTAGCAATAAATTAATTTGAGAAAAATACCATAATCTGATTGGTTAATATAATTTTGTTATATCTCAATGGATAAAAAAATATTGACACACCCCTACTCAGTTGAATTCAGTGCTACTTTTCTCATGTTTCAAGATAAAAATGTGTTTTTAAATTAATTTATAAGAATTTGCAATAATAAAAATTTTGTCTATTGAAAAATATTATCATTATTGCCAATTCTAAAATATCCCAAAGTACTCTTTAAATTCATTGAAAATTTTTTGAGTAGTCATAAGTAAATCAATTGTGAATGACTGGAACTTCATTACCATGAAGTTGGCTGAAAATGTGCAAAATACAACTAGTTACCCCAATACGTGTTACTTAGTTTTCAATAATAAAACATCAAATAACAATTTAACTACTGAAAAAGGAAGGAGTGTTAATGATTAAAAATCTTCAAATGTACAGTATTTAAGTTATTCAATATCAAGTTAGAGTAACAAGATTGATACACAAAGCCACATGTTCCCTGCTACCACAAATAACATTGAGGTGCAAAAGTCTCTTCACTCCTGTAAGAGTAATCAAGGGAACCAAGGTAATAGAGGTAATCAAAAGAATGTAATCCAGAGACAAAGACCAGACATGGAAAACAGACATTCACAACAAAGAACATAAAGTAACTAAAATCATACATACAAAGTAACAAAAGCAAATGAGCCCCTCGGACTCCACTGAAAACTGGGAGCAGTGACCAGGTGCACCGGTAGGGTAAGCATCCTCTGCTTTTCTAGAAACACCCGCCAAGTTCCTAATAAAAAGTCAAGTCTGGGGTATACAAACGAGGAAAGGAAAACTATGACCCATTGAATAAATCAGTTTTCATGGTGCAGATGGATACACCATAAAGATCCAAAAAATGGTAGCTTAATATGATCAACTACATACCGGTTTGGTGATTAAAAACCCCACACAATTTGAACAAAATCTGTTGACCAGTTTCCACGGAGTTGCATCCACAAAGTGTTCCTAAGGTGTAACATGTACAAATTCATCAAAGTCCCATAATCGTTAAAATTTGTAATATCAGTTCAGTATGATCAAAACATAACGTGAGAAACAATCCTACAAAGTTTGAGCAAAATCCATTGTGGGTTTCTGTGGAGTCGACAAAGTGATGGACAAACTGACTCACAATAAATTTATGTCCCTTCTTGTGTGGTGGACAAAAAATATAGTGAGGTAGGATTAAGATAAATAACAAGTCTGTGGGTTTCATTGACACTTTAATAGTCTAGAATTCGAGCAAATTGGTGGATCATCATTACTCAGTAGTAAGATTTATGATGACAATAAATAACATTTGTTTTTCAATTTTTTAATTGTCCTTGTTTCTTTTCAGAAGAATCTCTTCCATCACAGGCAGTTTGGGATAGAAAAACAAATACTGGTAACTGAAGTTATCTATATCTGTCATTTACTGACAACTTGAAAAAAAAAAAAAAAGCCATTATATTTTTAACAATGCATATTTGCCCCAATACATGTCCCAGTCGACTTTACAAAGTGAGAAACAAAATTAAGACTTTAGTAACCTACTTCAGTCTCCATGTTGGCATTGATAACATACTAGTCACTAAGAATTACAATTTAAAAAAAGTTTATATAATGACCAAAAAATCTGGATCATTATTCATTCAAATAAAAATATCACCATAACTTAAATGAAGTCCATAGGTCAAAAGATGTCAATAAATGTTTCTTCATCGACAAAAGCTACAAAACATTTTTTATATAACAAGGCGACGTGAGAATTTTCAGGTATATGTTTACATTTTTTACCATTAAGTAAAATGACCTATATCTAAAATGCAGGAATGTCCCTCTTGAGGCTTAACCATAGCTAACAATGACCTAATCATGACTACATAAAACATCACCATTTTTCCCCTAAAGCTATTGATTGTTCTGCCAATGAGCATGTTAATCCATAATTACATGCCGGCTGTATTTCACAAAGCTGAGGTTTACCACTAAAAATTGCTTTAAGATAAGAGTACAGATATGATAATTAGACAACTATCACCAAGTACAAAAATTGTATTATTATTCATCAGTTTTAACAGATTACAGGTTTACAGAGAAAAGACATTTATACCATCTTAGGGGCAACAATGTCTTATTCTATAGCCATTTAATTCAAAATTTCACACTTATTTTATAACTTTGATATATTGTCAGTGAAATTCATATCTACAAGGAATTTAAAAGGAGCCTCTTTAGCACTATAAACTACATGTACACGTATAAGATGTTACAGATATTTTTTGATGCAAAGTTGACAGCATAGAAATTTTAAGTGCATGGCAGTTTTAACCACACCTCTGGTTTGGTTTTGTATAAAAAGCTTGTTCCAAGAAGATGGGGTCACATCATTTCATATGACAAAAAATGTTTTTACATAAATACAATTTAAAATTCAAAAGCAGTTACTCAGTGTTAAATGCAGAACAAAGTTGTTTAAAATTAAAAAAGTCAAAGAATTTTGAGACATCCTTAGCCATGATTATACCATGTAATATGACTTGAACACAATGATTATACCATGTACTATGACTTCAACACCATGTTCAGTAAATATCAGTAAAGACTTACCAAAACCTCAGCACTACATTTCATATCAGTAAATATCAGTAAAGACTTACCAAAACCTCAGCACTACATTTCATATCAAGGGAGACAATTAGCATTTTTGACATGGCAGGGTCCAGTGGGAACTCAACCATTTGTCGGCCCATTGGTGTCAGACTTCCTGTGTTATCTAAAGCTCCTAAAATCCACAGCTGATACATGGAATTCAATATATTGTCCTAAAAAAATGAAGTAGTCACTATTTACAACATTATTTAAAACTACTGGCAGTAAAGTATGAAAAAAAAACAAAATTGTCCACCTCATTACAATTATACTCCAGGAATTAGTAGAAAATGACATAAAAATGGCAATAAAATAACTAGAAATACAGTAAGCAAGCAAACAAGGAGAATACTCTACTTCAAACAGACTTGTTATAGGTCTCATTGATCATTTCTAATGTTTCCATTAATTTACATGTTAAAAAAAAGGTAATTTTCTAGGTTTCACTGTGAATTCCCAGGACAAATGACATCTTAAAGTAGCATACCATTGCAAAGCTTGGAAAATAAGGCTTTCAAAATCATTATGCTAATGGTACAATGATTGTAGAAAATTTTTACAAAATTTACTTGAATAAATAATTATTAAAATGTACATTTTTATTGTTTCTTCTTATTGACCTTCTTGTAATATATTTCTATGTTAAGTTTGATACCATCTTTCTAATCTAGGTGATAAACATTATTGATTTCTATATATAGTAAATACTTTAAATGGAGAATATTTAATAAACAATCAGCAGAAATATTTTCATTTTCTCACTAAAATGACAAGAAAATTGTTATTTCCAGTTGTCCAAGATTTCCTTATCTCACACACTGGTTGAGACAAAACATGGCATTTTCCCATAAAAATGTGGTACAGTTGAATAAAGAGTAGGTAAACAATCACAGCTTACCAATATGTGATTGAGAATTCTTAATCTTGAGAATTTCATCATTCCTTAAATATCAATTCTATTGAGAACAATCAGTGATTGATAATTTCTTGCAGTTTCATATCTCCAGTGTGTTTTGAAGTAACCAATATTCTACATCTGGTCATGATGTATCACTAGCCACATTGATATGTCATGATCAGCTGTTAAATGTAGGTCATTTCAATGCAAAAATTTAATCAGGAAAACAAAGTCAATGTGAGGAAAAGAATCAAATATTGGGAAATCTCAGACACCTGTGGGTAAGATATGTTAGTTCTCAGCTGCCTTGTTACAGAACGACTAAACATTACCCTTGGGTGTCTGAAATTTCTTTATCTTGCACTCATACAGGTGTTAGATTTCTTGATGTCTCCCCTTAGTAAAGAGATATCTTAGTAGTTAGTTTATTCTAATTTTTGCATTGTATAACTTTCTAAAACAAGGTACCAAAGTTTTAAGTAAACTTTTACTACTTTAAATATGAAGTTGCACATATAGCTATGCTAGGTATGACTCCATTCATACATGAAGTTGATAATGGACAGCAACCAAAATTACTAACAACATATGCCTATTCTATATAAAGCTATATATCAAATTTGAAATTTATCAGTCCACTGACAGGCAGTGGATAATTGCAAAAAATTTTGTTAACTGCCAAAATGATGGACAGATTGACAGACAGACAAGGTGATTCAAATAAACCATCAACAACCCGCCCATCAAACAGTGGTATAACAACCTGAGGAGGAGGGTCCATGAAGTGAAACTGTAAGAGATCCTGTACACCCAGTGACTTCAGTAGTAAGACTACATTAGCTAGGTTTGTCCTCTGCATCTCCGGTATGGTAGTTATCAACATTTCATCTTTGTACTGTCTTTGTGTATACAATCTGTAACAGTGACTGGAAAAACATGAGAAATAGAATTAACCTGACCAAAACGTTAACCAGGGTTTCCTGGTTACATAAACATTTTTTGGACGGTAGTGAATGGCCTATTTTGTTAAAATACTGAAGATATATATCCTGCAGAACTTTCTTTGAATAAAGCAAGAATGTCTGTTTCTTGACCTAAGTACTAAAGTGTAACTAAAAACCTAAATTTACAATAAAAGGGATGATTTTTCATTCCCTATTGCTAACTATTTCAGATGGTGACATCCCTTTGTCAACTTTGTACTTTGTTTATATACCACAATTGCAAACTGCTCATATTTGTAACAATGTTTTGGATTTTAACAAAAGAAACATGAATATAACAAAAACTTATTACATCAAGATTTAGATATCACAAGCTCTTTAATACATTCACAAAATACATACAAGGAACTCATTCTCATACACAGATGTACTTGTAAATGATTAACATGTGTTAGTATTTACCACCATATATTTTATGGTAACATTCTTCACAAAGCAAAGAATGCTCAATATTCACCCAATAAGTTGACTAATTCATTAAATAGCTAATTTGTAAGGGATAAAGTAAAGCATTTTTTGGTATTGACATTGTTTCATAGGGTCTTTATGTACACTATATTCAAAAGCAGTTTTCGGCACCACACAGGTTGTGTCCTTACTGTAGGACTTACAATGTAACGTAGTTCTCAACCCCCCATTGGGAAGGATTTTACATAGTTCTCAACCCCCATTGGGAAGGATTTTACATAGGATAAGGACATAACTTTTAGTAAGGTAAATTGGTCTGGAGCTGGTATGTCAGTTCAGTGCTGGCAAACTTTTGTTTGTGCATTTGTGTAACATACAATCAGTTTCTTTAAAAATTGTTTTAACAATGGATTTTGACCTTTTTTAACTGATTTTTTTAAATTTTTCAAGTGTGTTTAATTGTGTAATATTTTTTTCCACAGTGGCCAGATTTAATATGTGATCACATCAAAGTACTTTGACCTTGCCAAGTCAGGAATTTCTAGTCTCTATATGAATTGTTTTGTTTTCAGTTTCAGTTTACCTAATGTTGCTGGAGTATATAAGAGCAACTAATTTCGCTCTACCAGTGTATAATGCTGTTTGGGGCCAGCCCTGTGGTGTGAGGATTTCCTCGTCCTTCATTGAAGACCCATTCTTCATCTAGGTGGCACTGTAGTCTCTGACATGTTTTTATATTTCATCATTCATTATCCTTTGTCAAACATTTTATGTAGCTATTCACACCCAGGTACTTTCTTAGTCCATGTAGAATTATTTTCCTTATTATTTATATGTAGGGATGTGAATGGTTAGTATGGTCTACTTTTAATCCTTCATTCTACCATATCATAACTTACCCAGGACCTGTTCTTCCAGCTCTACCTGACCTCTGATTGGCATTGGCCTACAGAAAAAAAATTATTGACCAGCTTTCACTACTTCATGACAAAGACATAGACATAGATTTTTTATTTGAAGTGGAATATATGTGTAAGGCTGTTCATTATAAAACTTATCAAACAAATGCTGTCAATTTCGTAGTCAATTCAGTGGAGCATTATCTGAATGAAAATTATATACTTATACCATAATTAATTTATCTTTGTTTGAAAACATAAAAGTTCCAAACTCACTTGACAATACAGTAAAACCTGAACTGAACCCTGCATCAACTGATTCCCTGTCTTGATCTAATTTATACTATACAAGTTTTTATCCATTGCCAAGGCTTTAGTGTCTGAAAGATGTTGGTTTAGTGAAGTTACACTTTAATTAATGGTTTTGCTGTATTTGTAATATTTTACCTGACTTATTGGAAACACTTGAAGGGAATCCATACCAATCTTGGGGTTGAACACTTTCATTTTACAATACCCAGCATCAACCACAAAAAATATTCCATCAACTACAAAGATCCAATTTTAATCTGGACTGTATATATTATGTAGCATATAAAACATATCCTTACAATACTAGGTCCAAAGCTATATGGCAAATAAAGCTGAATTTTCCTGTGAATCCATTAAATGGGAAGACTATGTTATTATGCAAGTCATGAATATCAAAACTATTCTATTCAATGTTCACGAAAACTCAGTTGAAAAAAAAATTATTTCCTTTTCTTAACTAATTAATTGTAATTCGTATTTTGGGAATTTGAATTTTCTGTGCCTATGTGCACCACCATGATAGGTTGAGCTTTGACATTTGAAGTCTGTTTGTAAAGTGAAAGTAAATAGGTGATATTTGAAGAAAGAGCAAATTTGGGACTTTTCCCCTATAATTTCAATCTAAAATACACAGAAGAAGAGATTGGGGCACAAAATTAAATGTAAGCAAATGTCAGACAACATTGATGAACAATGGTATTTGTAGCTTTAAGGTGTAGAGAGTTTGTGTTGCTGGTAAAGAAACTCTGAATATTTCTCTTTTAACATTTGTGCAATCATAAGCTTGACAAGACAGCATATTTTGGTGATTAGAAAAACAGGATTGTAGAAATATTTATAGAATATTCTTTGTTTACATATTAATATGCAGTACTTGTATCAGTACCAAACCGACTTAGTGACGTCACAAGCTAATCAGAAGTTATCAGTAAAAATCAATAAAATCTGTGTATGATAAAAAAAAATTGCTCCAGATAGAACAGGTTTGCAAGATGGGTATTCACATTTATCTCAAAGATTTCAAATTTTGCTTAGCCTTGTACACTTTACAAAAGTGCATTTTGCCTTAAAGGTTATACATTTTTGGTTAAATGTGTAAGATTTTTCATGAGAGCCTAACTTAATAAAAGGTAGTCTGTCTCTTTAATATTTAAACACCCAAAAAAAAACAGCCGACATAATTCATATTGCTTCTATATTTTATACATACTGATCAATGGAAAATATTTTCTCTTTTAAAATTAGATGTAGATAAACTTAAGTAACATTGTCACTGATATTTTTCTTACCTGTCAATGAAGTCTCAGCAATATTTGTTGCCACAATACACTTTCTGGTGCCTCCCGGGGCTTTCTCAAATATTTTAGCCTGTAAATCACTAGGTAACTGTGAATAAATTGGTAGAATAGCGAGGGCAGGGGCATCATCTAATTCTTCTAACCTCTCTATAATCAATAATAAACATCCTCATTGCTGATGGTAGCTTTTCTTAAAACCATAACATCTGTAAACTAAGTATCTTTTTTTGGGGCAATTTTCCAAAGAACAAAATATGGACATCATATTAATCATATCTAAGTTTGTTTGAATTGCTGTTGGGATTCACAATAGTGAACATTTAAAATTTCTTCTTAAATGAATTAAATATAAAATCACTTTTTAAATAAACAGACTGAAGCACAGAAACTTCTATCACTACATACTCTGTCCACAAGCGGGGGTATTAAAAATAAGTATTTGCCCTTTTTGATATACATTATTAAACTACCCATCAATTTCATTTGAATTTCTTACCTGCTAAAAGTTCACATGTAACTTCAATGTCTTCTTGTCCAGGCATAAAAACCAGTATATCACCTAAACAACAAATAATTATAAATAGGTATAAGTGAACTATAAATAGGTATAAGTTATCTATAAATAGGTATAAGTTATCTATAAATAGGTATAAGTTAACTATAAATAGGTATAAGTGAACTATAAAAGAAAATACAAATGTTAACAAGTTGCCTGTTATTTGAATCATCAGACTTGAAGGTCCTGCCTGACTGAAACATCCTACTATTTTATTGATTACTTGAAAGATGCTACATTCCAAACATCAATAATAGATATTTGTTTTAATTTTTTTCCTCAAGATGTCAGTGTCTTTGAAATTCTATCAATAAGGTCAAATGAACTGACAATTTCAGAAAGTACTGTAAATGCTAAATTATGCTGTATAGTTCACATAGACTTTAATGCGTCATACTTTATTTGTAATCTTATAGAACACAATACTTGTGACATTCTAAAGTAAAACTTGATGATTTATAACCAACTGAACTCTGAATCACTAATATATTAAACATTCAATACTTCAATAGAGTATACATGTAGTATTGGTACTCCAATAAAGTATACATGTAGTATTGGTACTCTAGACTACTCGGTGCCCACTTGTTCATTGTAGTGATGGTTTCATGGATATTTCTCCCTACCCGATGTCTTTGTTTCTAAGAGGATCTCCCTCTAAATATTAATCTTCATGAAACATAGCTCTGCACATTATAAACAAATGAAGTCAAACTACTGACCATCCATGCCCATTAAATGTATCTGTAATGACTGTTTGACAGCTGAGTCTACGTAATCCTCCACTGTGTTCTTACTGAAGAATATCTCCACGGGAAAGGTTCTTCCTGGAATGGTGAATTCTGGGACATTACCAAAGAATGAGGCAAACTTGGATGAATCCATAGTGGCTGAGGTAACAATCAGCTTCAAATCTGTTCTTCTGGCAACAACCTTTAATAGACAGAATACAATGTCAACTATATTGTAAGTAGAGCCCAATATTCCACCTTCAACTTTTAAAAAATATACATATATTTTATCAGCATTGTATTCAATCTGAAATTTTCTTCAAATTAGAACTTTTTACTGATCACATTCTTTATATAAAAAAATCAGAAGGAAAAACGAGTAAAAAAACTAACCTTCACTTTAAATGAAATTCACAATTACAGTGTCTGCAGAAGAAGAATTAAAGGAGTAAACCCTAAAATAATCGCATGCATATAATAATTCATCTTTCAAAACAGATAAACTTCCACCATTATTCCATTATATAACATCAAAATTTCTAAATTCTAGAAGTGTATTCCAATCTGATCAAATGAAAAAAAAACTGTCATAACAAAGATATGTCAAATTTGTTGCCCATGGAAGTTGTTATTCAAAACTTGATTGATAATTACATTGTTACTAATTTTATATATTATGGACAATTTATTATATATATCTTTATTTCCTCTTTACAAAAGAGTATAGTGACAAGTAAGATTGCACGAAGCAAGATAAAACAAATACAATGTAGTTGAACCAAACAAAAAACAAGAAAACAAAAGCAAAACAAAAACAAAAACAACAACAAAAAAAAACAACAACAAAAAACAAAAAAGTTTGAAATGAGGAGAAAATTACTAGAGAGTCATTATACAGATGAAGAGTTCACAACAGAATCATCTGTTCGAATTCTAACTTTTGAATCTCTTACATATTTTAAAGACGTGTAGTACACATATTTCAGAAAAAAAGTCCAGCTTATCACTTCCGAGTTTAAATGAAGTGTTGCATGAAAGTATTGTGCACGCAAAGTCAAGAAAAAAAAAAATTATCTAAGAATACACTAAACTGGATTGGGTTGATATTGATGATATCCCTCTATAAATTGTCTCTTTCGCTGATGACATAATCACATGACACCAGTAAATGTTCAATCAAGTTGTGAAAAATGTTCCACACTTATCGCAGAGCAATGGATATGGTTCTAGCCTCACCAATACGACAACTAATAATAATAATAATAATAATATTTTTATTTCAAGAGGGTTACACAGTTAGTTTACAACTAATCTTCCCTGAGGCCCTCACACAAAAACAAAAAAATATAAGGTTAATTTCAATGCCACAAAATGAGTATTAGTAAATAATACATAAATGCATGGCAACATAGTTATCATTTTACATTATAGTACATGTAAATACAGTTGAATTATTATTTTGCCTGTTGTTCCATTAGGAAGATTTTTAATTTCTGCTTAAAAAGACTTATTTGGTTTACACTTCTTATTTCATGTGGGAGGGTATTTCAATGAGATGGGCCAGAGTAAACAAAGTATGTCTGAATAGTTCTGTCTTAGGTTTTGGAGTAAAAAGAGCATTGTTTATGGCATTTCTTGAATGATATGGATTTGTTCATACATATGGAAACAAAAAAAAAGTTATTTTATCTGCTTAATAAGATAGAGCTAACCCCTTAACCCATTTAAACATTTTAAGATAAATAGGCACTTGTGATATATAATTCTTTCTCAACAGTTAGCCAACCTAAAGAATTAAATGAGGGATTAGATGGGCCACAGAATTCTGCATCAAATATAAGCCCTCTTTTGTAGTCTAAATACGGGTACACTTATAAATTTTCTTTTGTACAATTGCCCCAAATAGAACTACAATAGTCAATTAGTGGATTAATATATCTTAAGTAAAACAGTTTCCTTGTTTCTAAATTTAGATATTTTTTAATCCTAGACAGAAGATAAAGTCTACTTGAAATTTTTTAGCATACAATGTTTACTTGTTTTGACCAGCTCATTGTCTGATTAATTGGGACTCCTAAGTTTTTCACATTCTGAGTTCTTTAGTACTTCATATTTTATCAGTAACTCTGGGGAACTATTTTTTGATAAAATATTTTGTTAAGTCCCAATAACCATACATTTTGTGTTACTACAATTGATAAACAATTTATTTCTACAAACACAAATTTTGTAATTCATTCAAGTCTTCCTGAACTTTTGGTTGTACATCTTTAATACTTTTACCCAAACAATGAATAGTTGAGTCATCAGCATAAAAATCACAGTTACAGATTCTTGGAAGGTCATTTAGATAAGCAATGAATAATAATGGCACAAGAATGGATCCTTGAGGAACACCATAATAGATTGGTAATTCATTAGATAAAGTACACCCAATTTGAACAATCTGAGTTCTATTTTGTAAATATGTTTAAAAAAATTTCAAAGCTTTTTCACTGCAACCAGTTTTTGCACAGAATTTCATGATCTACTACATTATATGCTTTTTTGAAGTCTATAAATACTACAGCGATTAATATCCCCTTATTTATTTCTTCTAACATTTATCAGTAATGTTTATAAGAGCTGTTTGACATGAATGACCTCGTCTAAAACCAGACTGTGCTGGGTGAAATAAGTACTAAATATTTATATAATTGCCTTTGCACATGTCTTTCAATAAGTTTTAAAATAGTTGGTAAGACTGATATTGATCTGTAATTTGATGGGCTGGTGATGTCCCCAGTTTTAAATATTGGGGGCTTTAACATGTTTTAGAACAACAGGAAAAACTCCTTGGTCTAATATCTTGATAAAAATAGAAGTTAAGGAAGTGACTATTATTTGGGCACTAATTTTCAAAAACTTTAATCCAATTTTGTCTGTCCCTTTTGATTTACTTTCATCAAGATTTTTTACAGCCAAATACAAACCATTTACAGTAATAAGTGGAATTGAAAAGGGTTTATCAGAGCACTAAGATTGAACAAACTTCTCTAAATCATTGCAATTTAATTCTGGTGAGTTCGGTTCAAACATATTTCTCATTTGATTTACACATTGGGTAAAAAATTTATTAAATTCATTGACAATATCCTGTGTGTCAGTAGTATTCTCCTTATTGATACACAATTAATACTGTCTAATTTGTTTTATGGGTTAAGACTGTGTATGCAGTTCCACAATGTTTTAGAATCCCATGAATCCCCAACCAATTTATTATTGTACTCTTACTTACAGTTTTCAATAATATGCGAGATTTTGTTCCTTAAGAACTTATATTCATCCCACATTCCAACACTATGAAATTTTTTATTCCTCAGCTATAGTTTATTGTTTGCATGTATTGAACAGTGACAAAGTGATGTTTCAGTAATGTAAAATTTGAAAGTCTATATGGACATGACTGTGTGGTCATATGCATGAAGAAGATATTGAATTATGAAGTAGTGATGCATTTACACACCAGTACAAGATTCATGTTTAACTGACCAAAACAAGAAAACTTAACATTAAAATCTGCAGGGGCATATGTACAAAATGGATACAGAATTGTGGTACTGTGATGTTAATGGTACTGTATACTTATCATAATAGACCAAGCATGGTGGTTCCTATTAAACTGACCTTATCTCAAAACATACAATCTAAATGTGAAATATGAAAATTTGCAGTCAACAGAAACAAAAAACAAATACAGAATTGTGTTATGATGATGCTAATGCAACTACATACCATAAATATGACTGACCTAGTATAAATGGTTAGTATGAAACTGACCTAATCAGAAAACAACAAAATCTAATCATTAAAATTGAAATTTCAAGTTAATAGACTGTGGCTGCAGGGGCATATAAATGAAATGGATTTAAAACTGTGGTAAAACTGCTTTGTACCCAACCTCAGCTTTTGAAGGCTACAACAATAATAACATATATGGTAAACATCAATTTTCACTCTTTTTCATGGTGGACAGCACAAAAAATTGTACCACTACCAGTGAAATTGATCGTCATTTTTTTTTAAACCATGGAAAATAATACCCGTGAATACGTTCATTTAACAGAATCTGTGAAGCTCTGTGTGGCAACTAAGTTGTGTGTCCCAGGTGGTGGAATGGGGTGCCCCTGGAATGCTACATGCTGGGGTTGTAAGGTCACAATACGGAAAACTTGACCACAAATCATAATGGTGCATTGTGCTGTGAAAGATGCCACATTTCTAGCATGTTAAAGAACCCTGCTGTGGCATTCTATCAGAGGAGGAATCTTTGCGCTCTGCCACAGGAGTCTAAATTTCCCAACCCTACCCATCTCTCCCTATTTCCAGTTCCAATCAAAATTTGTCAACCCTGTTATCCTTGTATCCCATCCCATGTCATGTTCAAAGTCTGGATGTAGCTGAAATATTGCTGCTTGGGCATTAAACACCAACAACTATCAAAATCCATGAAAAATAATGTTTTCCATACCAACTTTTGAATTTATAAAATAGGAACAGAATACTTACATCCCTGAGTAAACCAAAAAGTACATCTGTATTTAGAGATCTTTCGTGAGCTTCATCCATTATAATGGCACTATAATGATCTAGATCTGATTCCCTTAGGGACTCTCTCAGTAGGATACCATCAGTCATATACTTAATCACAGTATTCTGGCAATCACAGAAAATTAAAAAGATCATATTTTAATCACAATTACTTCAAGAAAAAGAATATGTATAAAACATTTTATCTTGCTATCTAAAATACAAAAAAGTACCAATCATATACCAGGGGTTTACTAGTGATAAATGAATACCCTTTAAAGGTACACTGATACAAAAGATAAAACTAAGGAATATTGTTCAATAAATACAACAAATGGACCTACATTAGCATGTAAAGGAATGATACATGTATTTAATGATGTTTCATTACCTCAGTGGTACAGTCCTCAAATCTGATGGCATATCCCACCTCCTCTCCCAACTTAACTTCCATTTCTTCTGATACCCTCTTAGCTACAGACATGGCAGCCACTCTCCTCGGTTGGGTACAACCAACCATACCATACTTAGTATAACCATCTTCATGTAAGTACTGTCAAACACATTGGAGGTTTTATTTCATTAATTGAGTCGTAACTCAAATTGTACATTATATCTTTTTACTTCCTGTTTCATTTCAACCAAGTTTTGATCACACCTTGTAATAATATGACACACCTTTTTTTCTATTTGTGCAAATGAAGAATGATTATCCTCAAAGATTCATTTCATCTGTTAATCTGTTCAATATAAAATCACAGTAAAAACCTGTCTAAACTGAAAACCTGTATACAACAGATTTGACATGTGTAACCTGAAAACCTGTCTAAATTGAACAATTGTTCTTCTGCAAATTGTTCAGTTCCATGTTATGTTCAAACAGGTTCCACAGTAGTACAAGTTTTACAGAAATAAAAATGAACATTCTGTTGAGTAGAAGCTCAAATTAAATTGGTAAAAACTTGGATGACAACAGGGTATGAAACCATTACAGCAAGTTACAACAAGAAAAAAGAAAATCTTTTATCATAAAAACAAGTCATTAACAAGGCATCTGTATTTCAGCCCATCCTTATGAGAGGGGACACAATCAACAGACTGAGTATTTACCTGTGTAAGTTGAGATGTTTTCCCAGAACCTGTAACAGACTGAGTATTTACATGTGTAAGTTGGGTTGTTTCCCCAGAACCTGTAACAGACTGAGTATTTACCTGTGTAAGTTGGGTTGTTTCCCCAGAACCTGTAACAGACTGAGTATTTACATGTGTAAGTTGGGTTGTTTCCCCAGAACCTGTAACAGACTGAGTATTTACCTGTGTAAGTTGGGTTGTTTCCCAAGAACCTGTAACAGACTGAGTATTTACCTGTGTAAGTTGGGTTGTTTTCCCAGAACCTGTCTCTCCCACTATAATTACAATGTTATTTTCTCTTATCACATTCAGCAGCTGAAATAAAGCAGTAAAACATTAATATTACACAAATGTTAAATAAACAATCAATATGTTGAAAGTGTCAGGGGTTCAAATTTGCTTTTAAGGGTGGAAGGTCTAGAACCCTCTTAGATTTAAAACATCAAAAGTCAACTTAATGAAAACCAATGGTCCTTAATAGAGTTTCAATGTTCTGTATTGAAGGTCCAGTGATGAAACCAAAGGTCCTTTATAGACTTTCAATGTACTGTATTGAAGGTCAAGTCATGAAAACCAAAGGTCCTTTATAGAGTTTCAATGTTCTGTATTGAAGATCCGGAACCTATCTATACTATAAATCTAAAGACTGTTTTTTGTCCATCTAATAAATGTAAAACCAAAGAAATCTACAAATCAAACTTATATAGGGGTATATTTACTTGATAGGGTACACTGAAAATTTAAGCCTTTTACACTGATTACTGTTTGAAATGATAAGCAATTAGACCAATTAAGAAGGTAGGAAACACTCCAATACCATTTGCTTTAGTTGTATAAGGGTTCTCTTAAAAAGCGTCCAAAAGTGCCTTGGGAGATTAAAAAGTGCCCAGGGAATACATATCTTGAAAAAAAAAAAGACATTTTATTGTTGAACATCTCCTATCCTGGCTTCAATGTAAGAAAAAAATATTACATGGCTGATGAATAACAAAAACATACCTCTGATAATCATGTTATTTCTGATTAGCTAAAAAATTTGGTGAAAAGTCCTTCAATATATATATATACACACTTCAACACATACCACGCTATACTGTAATGAGACAAAGTACTTCTAACCCCAATATACACTGCACTCCCTGTCATGTAAAATTGTAGTTAACAAGTAAAAGGTGACTTGGAAAAGATATCATGTTGTCTTATGAAGAAATAAAAAAAAAATTATTGTAATGAAACAGAGTAATTCCAGCTCAACAGAGGTTGCAGAAGGTTGGAACACCTTTTGATTGAAAAATTTGTCATTGCAAACAAAAGTGCACAATATGATGTCCCAGTATACACCGTACTCCATGACAATGCAATGTAACAATTCCGACCCCAGTAGTGACCGCCCTTTTATTACATTTATTGTATAGTTTCAATAAGCTTCCCACTTTGACTGCCAGAAATATTTGGTGGCCAGCTTAGCTGCAAGTAATGGGGAAATCGTAACCCTTACAGGATGCAGGGTTACGTTATCATAACTACGACCTTACTTCAATCATGTATCACATTTTGTCCTGTGAATAATGTAGCATTCTAAAGTTATTCACTTTTTAGATAAAGTAAGAAAAATGTATACTTACCAGTTTTTATTTAATATTTTAAAAAATGGCTTTTGCCCATTATGCTGCTGTTTTAATATTGATTTTAATTTAATCTGATACCCAAAGTATTTACAAAAAGACAGTAAATGCCTAGTAGAACTTGACTTATCAAACGACTTGAGTAATATCTAGTCCACAATGCAACATCTTCATCATTGGATTTCAGTAAAAACATTTTTTTACAAATTAATACTTTTAGAGTAAGGTTTTTTTTTTTTAAATTCTGTTTAGGCAGAAAAAAAATATTAATTTTAGTTTCCTGCTATCTACCATTTATTTTTTTTTTAACCCAGCCTAAAATATTATGACTTTTTTGGCTCAAGCACCTTTTAAGTCAAGATTGTTGCCTTATTAACTTAATGTAAAGTACATTTATGAAATTCAATAAATTCCTTACTACCTATCCTATTATTTTTTTTTCAAGCTGGTAGCAGGAAACAATACAATAGTTTTGTTTGGCCTTACTTTATAACCCACTGCCTGTGAGAGTCCAGGCATTTCATGTTATAGTTTGTATGGGAATTTTTATAGTTAATTTTAGTGAGAGTTTATTGTTTGAGTTCTTATCGTATTGATATGTTCCACTCGTCTACATTTTTCAGTTAAATATTTTACAGTAATGAAGGAATTCATTTTGGTTTTGTATCTTGCTGCATGTATGATTTACTCTTTCAATGTTTGTGTTTTGTGTATAGATACCAAGTTAACCTATCTATCAATACACACACATTATATAGTTCTACATATGGATGTACTAGTGACCAGCTAAAAAAATTTGTATTAGTTTTTTTCGTCAATAGAATGACTACTTTTTCAAGCTATTTTTGCAAAGTAAGAAAGTATTATTAACATTTTTTCTTGTTTTTCATTTTTTTTTATATCTCAAATTTGTTAAAGTAATAGGTTTAAACAAAGGTCTTACTTATCAATGAAAAATTAATCTTATAAAAAAGTGATAAGTTTTGACATAAAAAATAATTATAATTAAGTTTTTTTTATTGGTTTTCCTTTTTTATTCTGTTTTTATCTCTATGTTACAATCCTAACTCATTTGTATACATTGTCCACTGGAAATAATCTAAAAGTAATGTTATATAAATCTTTATTGTTACAAAATAATTCAACACATCACTGGCAAGACAATTATAACTTAAGGAGTTACAAACTTATTACTCTTGAACCACTAATAAAATAATGATCTGTGAACCAAGAACAGGATAATTGTTATACTGATATCCTTTCCATTGGTATCAAATCATGTCTATGCACCAAGCTGCCTATTTCACAAATATCAAGTAGTCCTAAAAACTTTTGAATCCCAAGCTAAAAATATAACACAATGTAATGGATTTCTACATATGCCCATTAAAGCAGAGCACTTTATACAAAATATACAAGCACTTACAAGGATAAAGCACAATAGTCCTACTATTTCTTATCACTGTCCTGTGGAGAAAGTCCTTTATCTAATATCTTTATCATCTCATTCAGGTAGCTATTGACAGCTGTCAGAGAGGCAACGATTGCTGGTGAGCCAAACCCATGTGTAATGAGACTAAAGTGTGTCAAATGTCTCTGTATTCCTGGTTCTAGGATTGGTTGAGGTTTGGTGTTACCGAGTGGTGATCTGTCTTGGTTGAGAATATCCATAAATTCCTTGAGAATTTGTTTTGTAGCCAGAACCATGTTTTTCCTAGCAATCATTTCCTGTGGATCATTTCTATTGTATTGTCTGATATTGTATTCAGCAATCTGATGAGAAGGGAATTCTGTTTCACATAAGAATCCATAGTCACGAGCTAAACGCACAGCTTCACCTTCAACAAGGGATGTCATTAATGTCACATTAGCTGCTTTCCTCCTTCCAGCCTGTAATGTTAGTCCAATTTGATCAAGTTTAGTTCTCAGTGTGCGACCTCCGTCTTTAGATTTAGCTCTACGAAGAACACCACCAAGTAATGATGCATTTAAACATTCAGGAGGAGATAACCTTCTCTGAATCTCTGCCACTGTCACTTTGTACTTAGATGTAGAACTGAGTAATGATAAACGTCCAGGTACTGCACAGAATATATCACCTGGTGAAGCATGTCTTGATACTAGTATATCTCTATTGCCATCTCCTGGCCGTAGTACTTTAGATAAGATACCAATATCATCACTGCAGCCATCTTCACTACCATCTTGGTTATCCATTCCAATAATTTCCTGGTTGTGATGGATGAATTGTGTGTTTTGATCAGGATATGAATGATGAGATACAGGCAGAATAGCCTCAGGTCTGTGTATACCTGCATATTCTAGTCTCTGTGTGTCAGGTATAGTCATACCAGTAACTTGTTGGACTGACTCATCCTTATATCTAATACCAGAATGTATAGGTGGAAAGCCTGGGTGGAATGTGCTGATTGGTGGGTAGGTCTCAGCTGTGTACCCTGGATGGAACTCTAATCCTGGCTGTTGTAGGTTACTGGGTGGTGGGAAGTATGGTGTACTGTACTCAGCAGGCAGCCTAGGTGGTGGTCCATTAGATGCCACAGAGGTTATAAGCTGATCGATGCCTTCTTCATTTCTATTCTGGGTCTGGTTCTGGTAGTCACTATTGTACATATTTCCATCAGTGGTATTCATCCTCATATGCATTCAGGCAATGAAAGACCTAGCCACTAAAATCAGATTCTGAACAGGTATACAACAGGTATATAAACTTTATAGTTGACAGATTTTGTCTTTTTGTGTTGACTTAATTGATAAGAAAACAAGATATGATCTGACAAAGCTATAATGGGAGTTATATACCATGTCTGGGAGAGGATTTCTCACCTTCTAACAAAACAGAGGAAATCTCATGTCCAGTTTGAGGAATACTACAACTTTCTCATTGTTAACTAGTTAATTGGATTATTAAATTGTTGTATAATTCTAGGTATTTGATTGACTAATTACACCTGTACTCAGGTAGGAAATGGACAACAATAAAGGAGAGATTAATTGAATTGTACATTTTAATTACATGTTTAATTGGAATGTTTAAGTGTAAAAATGTTAGTAGACAGAGAGACATTAACTCAATAATATATGTAATTGTTGCTAAGAAAATAATGTGTCTGTCTGTCTGTTCAACATTGAGCATATCTATTGTTAATAAGTTTTATTTAATTTGTTTATTTGAAAACAATACATTATTTTTGCAATTTATTTAATCTTTACATAATTAAGAAATCCTTTAACTTAAACAAATGATTTTGAAGAATAAATTTATTCAATTTGCTATAAGATTTGATTGCACAAGTTATCAAAGATTGGTAAAGGGGATTTTATACTGAATAGAAACATAAAAATAATAAATATGTTAAGATGTAATTCTAAGGTAAATTAAAATTATACTTTAAAAAGATATTGGTTTTAATATCCTATAAAAATAATAATTACAAAATAACATTTATGATTAACTTCAGTTTTTTTTTTTTTTTTTATAATAGTACAAGAACTAGAGAGATGTTTATTCAGTATTGAGAGTCTATTGAAGACGATCCATGATCTGAGAAATTCTTGAAAAATAGTGTTTTTTAATATCCTTTCTTGTTATTTTTAAATCTATTTATACATTAAAATCTCCCTCTCTGTTTTTCAGTTGTACATGTACATCAAAGTGGGTATTTTAAAAACTAATATCTAGCTAGTATTCAACAGTTAGAATTACTTAAAGTAGGATTTTTGAAGTGTTGCAAAAATTACATTCAAATCTCAAATAACAAAATGGTGATTTTAAATTACCCATTTTTTTTGTTTACAGTATCAAAATATAAAAAAAGATACTTTTGAAAAGGTAAGTACTATTTAAAAATGAATCTTAATAAAGACCTTAAGTGACAAAAAAAAAGACATGATAAGATAGCTCTTTTAGAAAACTGAATTTGATAAGCTAATACTGTTAGACCATAGTGGTATAGAAAAAAATAAATGTACTTATATGAATCTCCTCTGTAGTGCAGCTTGGTATTACCTCATTTAGAACAACAAATATGAATAAGATCCTCCTCTGATATGCAATTGACTTTTCTTACCTCATTTTGAACAAAAAATATGGATAAGAACCTCCTCTGTTATGCAATAGACATTTCTTAACTCATTTTGAACAGCAAAAATGGATAAGAACCTCCTCTGTTATGCAAAAGACTTTTCTTACCTCATTTTGAACAGCAAATACAGGTAAGAACCTCCTCTGTTGTACAATAGACTTTTCTTACCTCATTTCGAACAGCAAATATGGATAAGAACCTCCTCTGCTATGTTAAAAACTTTTCTTACCTCATTTCGAACAGCAAATATAGGTAGGAACCTCCTCTGTTGTGCAATAGACTTTTTCTTAGAGAAGTCACTAGCTGCTTCACTGTCCTTCATTATATCAGCAAACTTCTGGTCTTTTTTAAAGTCATAATCTCCTCCTTCTGCCTCCTAAAAATTATATTAAAACAGTTCAGATAATCAAGAGAATTTTGATCTTTCTCAATGTTATGTTGATCACATGATGTCAATAACATGTCAACAGAAAAAGTAAACCTATTACACTTCAATATTTTGACAATATTTCTAGATAAAATAATAGGTGAACCAAAGCACAAAATATGCCCTTTCCCCTTTATTCTGTGTTTGAAGTTCCCTAACTCAAACTGAAACAAACTAACATAATTTAAAAACATAATGAATAAATGCCTTCCAATAAAACTAATATTCTTCAAAAGAAATCCAATAAAAAGGGTTTTTGACTTAATGTACAATGTGGGAATCATGATACATCTTTAAAACATGCTGTATAAAATTTACTACAGTAAAAACTACAGTGCCCAAACCCTTTCCACAAAGAAAAACCTGTTCTATTTACACAAAGGATTTGGTTTACAAAGGGTCTACAAGCAACCTAACTGATGCTTGGTTTCTTGTTTATTCAGAGGTTGGTTTCGACAGGTTTTACAAATTCAGAATACCACCCAGTCTTACACAAAAAGTAACAGGTTTTACTACATTGTCAATCTCTAAGGTTTGTGAAATCTAAGCATAAGAGCCTTACACAAACCTTATCATCCTCCTTTTTGACTCCCATAATTTCTCCTATTTTTGTACCAGCTAATTCCCAATGTTTCTGTTGAGATTTCTTTCTCTCTTTCTGCTCCCTAAAGGTTCTAACTACAGCACAACCCTTCTTAGATACAATGGCCATATCTGATGTTGGGTCCTATAGTAGAAAAAAAAGACAATGTATATATGATCCTTAAATTTGCTAAATACAGTGAAACTTATCCAAACCGGTTGTTTTCAAAAGTCCTGGCCGATATACCTTAAAACCTGTGTGTTTAGTCTTCAATAGACTGGCCACCCCCTAAAACAGTACATCGGCCGGTTTTTCAGAGTTATTTCAAATAAAAACAACCCCTCAATTCTGGCCGCCCGGTTATTGTTCACCTGTAATAAATGTGTCAACAAAACTGTAAATGATTACATAATATTACGTTATTAATAATTCATTCACTGACTGGTTTACATTTCATCAGTGGACAGATGATAATTGAAAGGGACAGTAGTTTAAACAACAAATTTAATCCAGACATTACATTTTGTCACTGGTTGGCTGTTAATTGGTGTGTACACACGTCAGGCAACCGGGGTCATTTAATAGTACGATCTTTACGATCTTTTACCTGTCAATTAATATGACTTGTGCCCAAGCCAAAACAACATAGGGGGTGAAATTATTAAGACTTTGTTGATAGGTAATTTACGAAAACAATACAAATAATTAATAGTATACCACCAATAGCCCCGTGATCTTTAATACACACTCTTTCAAAACCGTGAAAATTATTTAGTCGGCAGTACCGTATATAAAATCAAATCATTTACAAATGATGCAAGCTTTGAAATGTAATAAAAGGCCAAAAGTGTTGAGTTGGCATTAAACATGTCTTGACCAACAAACTGACAAGGTGTAAGATTATAGAACACATTAATGGAAACAGCTCTTAAAATGCATTGCTATTTTTCACAAAACCGGCCACCCCAATAAACCGGCCATTTTTTCTTGTCCCAGTGGTGGCCGGTTTGGAGAAGTTTCACTGTATACAATAAAATCTATATTTTAAAATACAAACGCCTTGAAAATAAAGTATAGATCTCCTGAAGCCTACCTTGACTGGTACAACAGGTTCTGGTTGTTTGGTGAAGACAATTCTACCATCCAAAAATGGTGGAACAATATTATGCACCAATAAATGCACCCTGGCTTCATTCTCCTCATCAAAGTCTTCATCATAGTCAGTTTTTGCAACAACACCTGACCGTAACATTCTGTTTGTTTCCCACATTTCATTGTCCTGAAATATTATATTCCACAATATAAGTTCCAGGTCAATTGTACTTGTCTTTAACTATTGGCTAAGAAAACAATAAATAGTATCTTTATATGCTATACATTTGTACAAAAAGACAGACAAATTGTGTATTCAATTTACTATTTAAGAAAAAAATGCACATTTTACAAGTATTTCTAGGATGACTTAAAGCCATGTTTTTTTTCAAAAGAGTTATCGAAGACATTTTGTTATAAGTGATATTTGAATTTTTATAACTTTGATTCCCTTAAACATGGGGTCTTAGGTTGAGTGAATAACTAACACATCTACATGATACATTGTTTAGGATTCTTATTACAGTCAAACCTCCTTAAGTTGAAGTCAAAGGGACCAGGAAAAAATGTTTGAGTTACCAGTGGTTCAAGTCATCTAAGGTTGAGTATAATCCGATTGTTTCTGATGTTTTAATGACTCACACATGTTGTATTGCTTGTACATACATGTTTACATGTTCTTCACTTTATCAGGGTACTTTGTGGAGTCTTCTTTATCATTTCTGAATGTAACTTTTATATGTTGTGTATTAAATGTGTTATAAATTCTGAGCAAGATCGAATGTTTAAGGGAAATTCTTATTTAAATTATTTTTTCTACATTGAACATGTCATTTCCACATAACAGGTTGCTTTGAATAACTCAATATCAGGAGTACTGTCAAACCATATGTACTATATTACAACAATTAAATTTCAGATTTACTAGCGAAAACACAGTCGTAAAAATACATCATTTATTATCATCTGTTTTGTGTGTAATTAAAAAATTGGACATCATTCCAAAATTTACCACCATTTTTTATCATTATCATAATATCTGATAACATCGACGATTTGAATTCTGAAGTGTGATTATTCAAATTCATTTCTTTTTACTATACACAAGCTTTTTTGTCTTACTCAAAAACACAGGTGTCAATGAATAGTTACAAAGCCATGCTTAATGTTGTAAAAACACACTTCAGGAATCGTTTGTAATAAAGCAGTCACTTTTCTTACTAATTAGTTCACATCAAGATCCCAAAGTTAATTGACCTCGAAGTCATATCAAGGGATGGATTGATAACCTTGAGTTATCTAAGATTTCCATTCAGAGTTCAAGTCATCAGAGGTAAAATTGTATTTGAGAAAGGGATTTTTTGCCAGGACTGTCAAATTAGTTCAAGTTCTGAGATTTTGACTCATCTGAGTTGACACATCAAGGTTACACTGTATTTACCAGCAACATGTGTATTCTTATATGTATCTGACACCATACTTTAAATTTTTAAACACTGATAAAATGTAGACAAATAAATTTTTTAAACACTGTTGTAGACAAAAAAATAAGCATATATACACCTTACAATTTCTGGACAAAATCTTTTCAGACAAATCATGTGTACATAAGATGATCTCATTGGTACAATGATAAAGATTTATATATGACATAAAGTCATAACAAGGAATGATATAAAATATTCAACTATTGATTCACTGGTCTCAGTTTGATAGGATCATTTCCTAGAAAAGAGTGTTTCTAAAAAAGCAGTGGATGCTTATCCTACCGGTGCACCTGGTCCATGCTCCCAGTTTTTAGAGGAGTTCAAATTGCTCATTTGCTTTTGTTGCTTTGTATGTATGATTTTAGTTACTTTATTTTCTTTCTTTTCTTTTCCATGTCTGGTCTTTGTCCCTGGATTACATTCTTTTGATTACCCTTGGTTCCCTTGATTACACTTCAACAGATTTTTTCAAAAATCCAGTCAGCCAGGAATGTAACTTCCTTAAGGAATGTTTCCAATTTTTGAACAACTTATACAAAATAACATGATTTGTTGCAGTTTACTCTTCTATTTATAAGAAATGTATACTAGCCCAAACCATCATCATTCATATTGTTTTGTATATCCACTTCAAAAAATAAGAAAATCCAATACAATTTCTCATCAAGTCAAATCCAAATATTAAGAGTTTGTTTGATATAAAACATAATTTTAGTTTTGGATTATTTAAATCACAGACTGTGGACCTGTCAACATTAATGCTGTTACTGTCCCGAAGCAAGTTATACAAAATAACTGGGTTTGCTCAAAGTGGAGCTACCAATCAGAAAGCTTGTTATAAATGAAATAAATTACATGTATCATTTAAAAGCGAAAGAGAAATATAAAATACAGTGCATCAACTAAAATAAATTATTAGTACCTTATGAATCTGCCTTTGTTTGGCAGACATTTTATTACGTTTCTTTTTTTTCATCTCTTCCTCCTTTTTCTTGGTATATTCATCAGATGTACCAGAGAAAGGATTATGTTCATCATCGTAACCTTCATCTAAACCATACCACTCTCGATCCAATCGTTTTTGTTCCTCCTCCCACTCCAAACGATCCTCTTCAGATCTGAATTGCTCTTTATCTGAACAAAATATAAACAAACAGTCAAAAAGTTTAATATACTGCACTCTTAACCATGTCAAAAAAGTGTATAAAAATGAAGTGCAATGGCAGAACCTCATGTAATTTTCTCCTAAATCAAGTCTGGTCTATATATTAGGTACTATATAAAATGTCATTTCTAAAAATTCCTGTAAATTTTGGGTACAAGTATGATAAAATGTTTTGTAAACTTGTCAATATACACTCTCTTAGACAAAATTTTGTATATGACTGTGATGTCATCAATCTTCTTCAATGATCTGAATTTTGATACAAAAATTTAATTATTAGGAATGACTGTTATGTTTTTTTCGGCCTACTTGAAATAACCTCAATACATGTGGCACACAGTTGAAAATAACCTGTTACACAGGTTATTCAGTGTGCCCGTGTGATTGAGGTTATTTCTTCATAAAACGAAAAAATATAACAGTCATTCTTTAAACAAATTTAATGCCATAACTCTTTTAAAAAAATATCTGATTAAAGTACAATTCAAACTTAATCATTAACTTATCTATAACTGATATACAAAGGCAATATTTTTTTTATTCCACATGATTTTCACATGAATTTCAAATAGTTTTCACCTGTTGGAGCAGGTAAAATTCATGACAGTAATCTTGAGAAATTCATGTTAATCAAGCCTTCACATAAATTTCATATAAACCTTTCACATAAAGTAAATGTTAATTGTAACTTCACATGAGAATCACATTAACTTCATTTGAGGTTAATTTCACATAAATTTCACAAGAACAATATTTGCCTGTGTAGATATACATTTATAATATGAGGCAGGTGTAACCTGTAAGAGGACCATGTTTTACATTGAAATTTTTATTACTGATTACACCTTTTAGTTTTAAATCAGACAGGATTGATCTTTTCTTCGTAATTTTTAATCTTTAAGATGTGAGTTATAAACAAATAGACATTTTGTTTTTGTTCAATATCCTAACTCCATATAACAGGTCAACTTACTATCAGCCTCAAATCAGGCTCTCAGTAATTCTAAGGTCAAAAGTTCAAATCATAACGGACTTTTGCCTTTGTTATTATATGCAAATAAAGAATCAATATATCTAGCCACTTTTAAAAAACAAGTTTTGAAAGCCAAATGAGAAACAATAATAAAACAGACAGATATTAGGAATCTAAAACAATATTCTCCTTTGGCTCTCACAAGTAGGAGACTTAATAACAACTGATTTGTATGATTACCATTCTCATCTTTATCTCTTGGTGTAAATTGCATTTTCTTTTTATCACTGGCCCAGGAATTATACTTGTAAGTTGGTGTAGGCAATGGGGTCTCGTCAGATTGCCTCTTTTTCCTAAAATAACAATTAGTTTTGACTTTATATAGTGTCTGTTGTGAATTTAGTTGATTGAATCATATTCTACTGTTACAGACATAAACAAAAACTTTCTCATGGAGACCAACAAAATGACCAAATTTGACAGGTCTAATTTCCTTAGCCTTAGAATGAAGCACTACATATATCTTTAACCCACTATCAGATACTAATAATTTTGAAAGAATGAACATTAAAGACTACTGGGTAGAAAAAATCCAACCTATTAAAATCTCTAGAGGATTTATAACTTCTTTCACTGTAATCATCTCCCTTATACGGACCAGGAGTAGGTAGATCCCAGCTTGACCTCTTAAGTGGGGTCACATCTTCTTCATCTTCCCAGTTAGATCTGGATGGTGTATCTGCAAAAACAACAACTGCAATTTTTTGTGTATGTTCTTATATACAGATAACTTAAGAATGTTTTCAAGAGATAATAGAATGGCTGAGGGAAATTATGATCAAATCAATAATGGACCTGAAGTATATTTCACACATTAAAATTTCTTTTATTATCACCTTTGACATGAATATTGGGAGTAGCAGGGCTATCTCTAAATCTTGGTGTCTCATCCCATTCTCTTCTACTACTTCTACTTGTATAGTCTCGTCGTCTTTCTGAATCTCGATTGTCCCGTCTGTCAGAATATCTATCTCTTCTATCATTATCTCTGTCTCGTCGGTCATAGTCTTTGTCTTTTCTATCTGGAAGTAAACAAAATATTAAGTAAGTGGGTATGTGATAATTCTCCAAAGTCTCTAATTTATGCCACCATTTTTTTGTGAATTTTCTTAAGTACTTACTAGTATACACTGAAAAAGTGTATAAAAATAAAAATATTCATAAATGTTGTTGTTAACTTTATATCATAATTATTAGGATATTAATAAAATACAGTCTGTATGTGTATGAGGTTAGGAACAGGGCAAAATACAAGACTTTGCCAAGCATTTTTCATGTCTCACACCAAGTACACATGAAGGCTATACTTTTCCATGATACCCTAATACTGATTATATTCTGCAATCAAAAGAGCGATAAAAATGTTTTAAAATACAGACATAATTGGCAAATTATAATTTATCACTATTCTGCCCGGCTGAATCAATGGGAACCACTGGCTTCATAGTCATCTTAGATAATTATGGATGTGGCCTAAAATATAGGCATGTACACAAATACAACACGGATGTATTCCACACCGTGGATAGGTTTTGTATTTCTATATGAAGGTGGTGATTGCAGGATAAAACTGTTGGAGGGAATGAATGACTAAAATGTTATTGTGAATACATGAGAACACGAAGGATAATTGAATCAAATCTTCTAATATTCTGGGTATGTATGATTTATAGGAAAGTGAATAACCTACATGTAATATGATCACAAGTGCAGACAAATGTTTATATCTTATATCTTGTTCAGTTCACAAGTAAAATTTGTTTTGGGCACAAGTAACCATATATTTATTTTTCATTATTTAAAAAAACATGGTTGCTATTTCAAACAGTAAGCTTGATTTTAAGATTGGTGCATAAATACTCCAAACCATCAGCGATGCCAAATAACAATTATTACACGCAAAGAATAGTGATAAGAGACTGAGTTGGCATTATTTTTCCAGGTTCAAAGGCTATAACTGAGCAAAAACAGACCAGAACAATATTCAAACTTGATCTTTAACTCTCCATGGTAAAACAGTGTATTAGATTATCTAATATTTTTTTTCAATGAGCATGAGAAACTCCCGCGAGTTGAAAAAAATATTTAATAATCTGTTTATCGCTGATTGCTGAATTGTAAGGGATTAATTTTCCTTTATTATCAGTTTCCTGACCTAAATATGTAAGTTTTGTAAGCGCTGCAAAATTTCCTTTCGGGACTATATTTCAGCGACGTGCTACCTGTTGTCACGTATGTTGTACAGCTGTGATACACATTAATGAAAAAAATATTGATTAACTATGACGGTCACGTTTAAATTTGCGGAATAATTTTGAGATTTATTCATTCTAATAGGGTAAGTTACTGTATTTAATCATTTTCCATTGTAGATTAGAAAATATTGCCACAAATTAGCCATAATTTCACAAACAGTAAACAAACAGATGGTTATTGGGTTGTCCAATATTCCTGCGCAGTTGCTTGTATGTCACTTGAGGACATAGAATCTAACGATAATTTTCATTCTCACTCGACTGGTGTGATCAAAGATCAAAGGGATTTTAAACAAAATAGTGATAATACTAAATATCTAATGAATATCTGCAAGCATGGCTAAAAAAGTATGGAAAACCAACATTCAAAACCCTTTAGTTGGATTATTTCCCTTAGGGATCCCCAGACATTAATTATATTCCTTCATGTACATCAATATATGATGCCCCACATTCCAAAAAAGTTTCATCAAAATCTGTTGAGAGGTTTGGAGGAATAGGGCTTACAAGAAATGTGGTTAGAAAGATGGACTGACTGACAGACAGACAGACAGGGTAATTCTTAAACACCCGTAACTTCATATGTGGGGGAAGGGGCATAAAAAAGAGTATTTGCATAAATTTTTTAAATCCAAGGGCCATAACTCAGCTAAAAAAAATCAACAGACAAACAAAATTTGAACTTAGTAACTTGTCATAGTAAAGCAATGTACCCAATATTAAATAAGTATATGTAAGCATGATGAAAAAAAGTGCCAGATGGACAGAGCCAAAATCTTAGTCTACTTCAGGAAAGTCACCAGTAGGGAATTCAAAAACAATTTTCTCTGCTGACCCTAAAATAGTTTACAGCCTTCTATACAAAATAATTCAAATGAGAGACCAAAATATTTGTTTGAACAATTTGCAAAACAAGAAAAAACAAAACAAAAGAAATTTATAAAATAATCCCAAAAGTATCTTAACCTATATACTAACCTAATAAAAAGGAATGTGAATGGAAAACCAGAAGTTTTTTTCGGGCCTAATGAAAAACATTGTACTTACATCTATCTTTGTCCCTGTAGTAATCTTTATGTCTTTCTCTTCGTCTATCTTTATCCTTTTTGTCCTTCCTGTCTTTTTCTTTTGATGAAACATACACACCCCTTTCTTTATCCTTATTTCTTTTATGTTGTCTTTCTAAAGCTTCTTTGCTGACACCACCAGGGTGGGATGGGGTTTCAATTCTTTGAGGTCTGTAATTTCTATTCAAAAGAATTTTCATCACTGTTAACTAAGTAAAAACATTTTAAATGACACTATTTTCTTTCAAAATGGTGCATTAGATCAGATTAATTGCAAATAGGAAGAAAAAAATATACAATTTGATGGTACTTATCAAAGGAAAATTTCAATATTGGTCAAGACTCAGGCAAAACTAAGTTTGGTCTCAACCTAATTGCAACAAAATGTTATTACTCTAGATTTATGGTCCAGAACTTGTGGATCTACACTCAGGTGCCAAAAGTTTGTCAACCTTTTTTCAAGATGGCGTTATTGTAAACAACAAACGTCACAATAAAAATTAAAAATCATACCTTTATTTATGACATAAAACTTCAATATTTTGTAATAAATCCTTTAGACATTAACACTTGTCGGCAACGTTTCGGCAATGTTCCATATAGGCTCTGCAAGTATGCTACACTGATCTTATTCCAGGCCTTCTGAAGTTTGCGTTTTAGGTCCTCCATGTCTTTAATGTGAAAAATGTTTCTTTTTATGTGATTTTTCAAGACCAGCCAAACATTCTCAATCGGATTTAAGTCTGGGCTCTGTGGTGGCCAGAAAAACGGTTGAATTCCATTTCGCTGCTTCCAAGCTTCAGTTTCTCGGGACCTGTGCACGGGACAGTTATCATCCATAAACTGAAAGTCATTATTCGGAAAGTGTTTAATGATAACAGGCCATAAAAAGTCATCTAAAGTCTTGATATATTTCTCCGAATTCATATTTCCGTCAACGAATGCAAGCAGTCCTCATCCGAAGTAAGTAATAGTACCCCAAACCATAAGCTTCAGACTACGAGTCGGGCCCTGATTCAGATATCCAAGACAATAACCACGCCATTTTTCGTTTTGTTTTCTCCATACCTTCACTTTACCATCCAGTTTTATAACAATAGTCATCTCATCACTGAAAATAACTCTCTTCCAGTTACAGTTAGCTGTCCAATGTAGTTTTCCACGACAGAATTGTAGGCATTTCTTCCTGTTAACCTCGCGTACTCCAAGTTTTTTCGCTACTGTCCTCCTATTATACCCAAGCCTCTTCAATTCACGTTGAACTGTTCTACGAGACAGTTTCACAGGTGTATCACTATTAAGTTCCGCTGTTATGTCGTTCAAAGTTTTCCGGCGGCCTTTCTTTACAATCCTTGTCAATGCGTTTTCTCCGCGAACTGTCAAAAGTTTGGGATGTCCTTTCCTTGGTGCGTTTTCGTTGTTTCCACGTTCTCTATACCTCTTCAAAACTTTGGAAACTGTAGACTTATGTATCTCCAAGATTTCTGCCACTTTAGATGACTTAAGTCCACTCCTAACCATAGATAGAATGGTTTCTTTGGTTTGAACATCAAGATCTTTACCTCTCTTCCCCATGTTTACAAACACGCGAATAATGACGTAACAAAGAAAATGACGTCATTTTTGACCCAGTCACCATAAAAGTTACTTATTTTACTATTTTTAAACCAACAATTACAAAGTTGACATGCATTGACATTGTCACTATCGGTATCGGAAAAATTAAAAGGGGGCGTGGCCGGACTAGCGTACATGTGAAAGTTGACAAACTTTTGGCACCTGAGTGTATATGGTGTATCCATCTGTGTTGTGTCATAGTTTTTCTTTCCTGTTTCATTTATCCCGGATGAGAAATTTTATAAGCAACCCAGCAGGTGTTTCTAAAGAAGCAAAGGACACTTGCCCTACCAATACACCTGGTCCATGTCCCAAGTCTTTAGTGGAGTCTGTGTTGCTCATTAATCTTGTTTTTTGACATTATTTCATGTTCTTTGTTGTGTATGACTATTTTCCTTGTTTAATCTTTATCCTTGGAATACTTTTTTGATTACTGCTTGAATCTTGGTTCCCTTGATTACTTTTACTGATACAAATACATGTATCCAAAATATTTCCAGAAAAAAAATCCATTAACATCAGACAATGGGTAATTTCAAAAGTAGACTTTCAATTATTCTATGGAATTTTTTATTGAACAAAGGAGGATGTATACTTTATCTAAATTGTATGTAGAAACATTTTTTCAGCTACACAAGAGATTGAACAGGTTTAGTTCAATGCAGTAATGTATGTTACTATCGGTGATTTACAAGAAAACATTATTTTATTTGTAGAACTTTACATTTTAATGACAGATTTAATATTAAAAAAAAGTTGCTTATTAAAACAATGATTATCACTGTCTTTTATATCAATTACATCAAAACAAAAAAAGTCAAGTTTTAGGCTAACACTCTTGATATTCTATATTTTTGTTGAAAGTAGAATTAGTACTGATTTTGAACTGGAATGAAAGTATCAAGTTTCTGCTTTAATAATATCTTTTACACTACAAAATGTATATTTATCTTTCGTGAGATATAATCTGTATTTTTTGTTTTGCTATGGTTTTGACATAAGTTCCAATACTACATAAAAAGATATTAATTGAACAAAAATATCATTTAGTTGAAACTTTTTTTCTGACTTAAATAAATGTTTCATGGTGACTTCTACTTGAACTTGCATGAAATTTAGACACAAAAATCTATTGCCTTTTTCACTTCCAACAAGTTGTAGATTGGATTTTTCACAGATTGACTACACATCATGGACTCATCTAGAGGGAGAAATGAGCAAAAACTTCTTGTTTGTGCTCACTTCTCCCATACATTTGTATTTGACAGAAAGAAAGTTTTGTAATACAATGTAGATAACATAGACAAAATGTCAATATTGTTATTTTTTCATAACAGAATTTACAAAAACTTCTTCTTGACACCAATGGCTCTTGACATTGTTATATTTTTCCTCTTTACATTTGTACTTTAAAATTTAACATTAGGGAAAATCTCAAAACATTTACGTTCATATATATGCAGTTCATTGTAGTACATTGTATTCTAAATTCCTATAGTGAAAATACATGCTTTCTAAAGCACTTACAATATTTTTTTTTACAAATACCTCTCTATTTCAATTTTCTGACATGCATAAATGTAAGAACAGGATCTGTTTAGGTGTTTACATATATAATGTAAAAGAACTGTAAACTTAGTGCAGTGGCTGTGGTTAAAAAGTCAGAAGTACAAGACAGAATACAACAAGAAAAGGAAGATGTCTTAGTGACGTAGTAATTAACTGATAAATACTAATTATTTTGCTTCAATTTCATGCAGAAAGCTGACCAGCTTCCCACCAATTGGAGGGTATTCACATGAGCTATATATTAACAGTGTTTTCACTATTTTTTCTCTAAAAAGGTCAAACAAAATGTGAACAGGACAAATCTATTTATTCTTAATTGAGTGATATGTAATTTTTTCCACTTCAACCAGTCAGACATGAGTTTGAAGCATGTAAATTAGCCTCCAGCCTGTTACTAATGAAAACACTGTATTAAAGGATGATAATTTATTCAAATTATTGTTGTGAAGTTATATAACATAACAGAATATCTCTAGAAATTGCAAATATGGGACATTCAGTGAAGTAGTGATTTTCATTCTTACGTCATTCAGATAAAATTTTCCAGATAATCTATTATCTAAAGGTCTGTAAGGTTTTGTATATCTACATACTTCAATATGAAGGTTATAATTACTCATTCTAAAGCGAGTAAACGTTTTTTAATTTTGAAACATTTAAAATATCTACTATAAATATTTTTCATATCCAAAATTGCATTTTATTTTCAAATAAGTTCTAAGTTTACCATCTTCACAGATACATCTTTCTCTGCAACAGATACTCCTATACAGATATTGAATGTGCCCACTTACTGAGAGTTTTAACAAAATGTTTATTTAGAGCAGCTAGACCAACCCTTCCCCAAAAAGAATATTCAATGTTTTATTGGTTCAGCTGCTCTAAATAAATCTACATGTAAGCATACAAAATGTGTGTATCAAAGAGCCATACCTCGTGTCTGAACACCTTCACTATGTTTTTTTCCATATAAGCAACATATAATAAATTCATTGGAAGGGACATTTTCTAATCTACATTTTGTATGCCAATAGTATAAGACAGATTTAAAGGTATAAAAAATTATAGGATATTTACCAAATTCAGGCATAAATGCAAAACTTAAAGCTTTTTTATTTACCCAAAGAAGGTATTTTAGGGTATGTATTACCATTTTACTGAAGGGAAGACACTTGCTAGCTTTTTAAAATCACACAATGTACAATGTATCACATTTAAAAGATTTAGGTAAGTAACAACCCCATAATTCAGCACTGTAATTCAAAACAGCATAGTACAATTTTGTACGATTAAAAACATGTGATGCTGGGTCCGATGGAAAACAGGTCAGCTTTAAGCTTCCATGGAAATAGGGCTTTTGTTGCCTTACTATACATGTTCAAATCTTGTTTAGCCTCAGAGAAAGAGTCTGAGAGGGTGTAAATGATTCCAAGATGTTTGTTTCTTCTCATACTTATTAAAGTGAATATCCCTAATAGTTGTCTACCCAGTTTACTGAAGATAAGGACTTTTATTTTTGGTGCGTTACATCAATACACCAATCATAACAGAATTTTACAGTAAATATAGTTTATTTTGAAGACCAGGAGCTGATTTAGATGACAATACTACATCATCAGCCCAGTGATTTTGCTGCCTTTTTTTAAAAGCAGCCCCCTCTTTTTCAATTGAGAATATTTATCACATTTTTTTATGAAACAGGGAATTATATACATGTATCAAACATAAAAATAACTCCCAAGATACATGCAAGTTCAATAAACAATTCTGATGATTTATTTCACTAAAAAAAGTCTAAAGCAAAACAATAGCAGGTCCATTTTTTTCTTCCCTGTTCCTTTGATACAAAAGACTTTACATGGCCTTGAAGTAAATAATTCACATGAATTGCTGCATTGCTACATGTATACAAGTCAGTAAAATATATTAATTCTCACTTAGCTGGATTAAATTATTGGTAAATCACAGACATCAATCAATAAAGAATAACTTACAAGTGTATATCAATACAAGAAGGGCTAACATTAATTTTCTTCAATTTTAGAGGTGGGAATAAGCTTCAACATCAGAGATGAAACAAATAGTAGAAACTACATAATATGTAGCGGTACATGTATGTTTTCAACAATCTCATTGATGATGTCCATAACTACTAACATAATCTTGCATTCATTTCTTGATGATTGCTTATATATAGCTTTCCTTTCTCATATTACTAAGTTGCCCTTTGACGACTTATTTTTTACTCAGTTTTTATTCATATAGTATATCTTGGAATTGTATGACATCTTTCATTATTAAGGGCAATTTTCAGCATGGGGAAAGAGACTGTAAAAGAGAAACTATCGTTGAAACAATCGGATCTACTCAACCATTTACTGTGTGTCTTTATGTCTCTGACAATTACAATTAAGTCAGAGTAGTTAAAATTGACCACTTGAAATCATATGTTACAAACACTGATTTGAATTTGATCTGGATCTCAAACATGCTTTAATCATACTAAAAAGTAAGATTATGAATTGAAATACATGTACTTATGCTACCAAAACTTTCTAATATTGGGAAAAAATTGAACAGCTTTTTTTTGGACAATTCTTAAGCCATTTTATTACAAATTGGGAATATTCTCTGGGGAAACAGTCAAAATTTGGCAGTAAATAAAGGCAAACAAAATCACTGTCAGCATAAAGAAGACAATCAATTATAGGATCCACTGTACTTGGCGATTGCAATACTGGTATACTAGTATTGTTCACAATACTGGTATAAAAAAATATTCCAGTATTGTGATTTTTTTCAAAATTTTGTACAATACTGCAGTGTAGAAAACCATTTTTCCACAACTTGCCATTCTGGCTAGTGGAATATTGATCTTGCTAGCCAAATAGAAATTCAACTAGCCAAATTTTTTTGTTTTTTTTTTGTACTATTATCTGTTTTCTCTTGGATTTGACTATCTTCTGCCTTTCTTTTTCTTTCTTCAACTATCTTTTCATTTGTTTTTAAATTTATCAAAAACTTTTCCATTTTGAATATTCCCTTCTACTGAAGATTTTCCACATACTTTACAGTAACAAAATATGTACTCCCTTTCTGAACTCTTATTATAAAAATAAAATTATAGTTCAACAGATTCATCATTAAGAAACAAGAAAATGTTTATCACTTGCTTTTTATTCATTTTTATTTTGACAATAAACAACTAATTCGCAAGGCAACACATCTTAAATTACCAAGATAATTTCGTTTGAATACTAATACAAGATCGGGACCATTGCACAGGTTTTGAAACATCCAGTTTACTGGAAATTAAAATGGCAGATTGTAAACAATGCTTTACAAATCAATAAAATTGTGCATATCATGCTCAAATTCACTTATTCAAGCTAAACTTCTTAAAATGTAGGGAACACATTATTTAATGTATGATGTTAAGGGATGTTTTTTTAAATAACCTATTGGGTGGTCAACTTTCCGTAGAAATCGCCAATCAAATGACGGTCACCAAAATGACGAGTGTAAGCTAATAAGAACTTGCCAAATTACACACCTACTTGTATTTGGTGAGCTGGCGAGCGGTGGTTTCCCACACTGTACTGGTATACCAGTACTTATAATCTATCAGATTATTAACATATATGAAGAAAAACAATATAAACAGATATTATGTGCTGAAATGAATAATAGCATTGATAATGATCCAAAATCATTTTGGAACCTAGTAAATAAACTAGATCGGTTGAACTTGAATCATGATGCCGATGATACTTTACCAAAAGAAGAATTTGTAAATTTCTTCAAAAATTTAAATAAAACTGATAATAATAATTCAGCTTTTCATGATAACATAAACCAAAAATTTCAACAAGCTATGAAAAATATTAATGAAGGGCTAGCTCAAAATATATTTGATAACAAGATAACTGTAGACGAAATAGCTAAGGCTATTAAACTATTGAAACTTGGAAAAAGTACTTCCACAGATATGATCTCTAACGAAATGTTAAAATATAGTGGGAATACTATTCTCAAACCTCTTGAAAAATTATATAACTTTATTTTCCTCAAAGGAACATTTCCTAAACTATGGAATAAGAGCTTTTTGGTTCTTCTTCATAAATCAGGTAATAAGACTGACCCCAGTAATTATAGGAGAATTTCTATAACTTCTATGGAATAAGAGCTTTTTGGTTCTTCTTCATAAATCAGGTAATAAGACTGACCCCAGTAATTATAGGAGAATTTCTATAACTTCTATGGAATGAGAGCTTTTTGGTTCTTCTTCATAAATCAGGTAATAAGACTGACCCCTGTAATTATAGGGGAATTTCTATAACTTCTATGGAATGAGAGCTTTTTGGTTCTTCTTCATAAATCAGGTAATAAGACTGACCCCAGTAATTATAGGAGAATTTCTGTAACTTCTATGGAATGAGAGCTTTTTGGTTCTTCTTCATAAATCAGGTAATAAGACTGACCCCTGTAATTATAGGAGAATTTCTATAACTACTATGGAATGAGAGCTTTTTGGTTCTTCTTCATAAATCAGGTAATAAGACTGACCCCTGTAATTATCGGAGAATTTCTATAACTTCTAATTTAGGAAAACTGTTTAATAGAATAATTTATGCTGGAATTTACAAACAGCAAATCTCTCCTAAGTGAAAACCAAATTGGTTTCAGAGAAAACAGTAGAACTGTTGACCATCTATTTTCAATCAAATCCATTATTGACCACTATAAAAACAAGAAAAGAAAAGTTTTCACTGCTTTTATTGACCTACGTAAGGCTTTTGATACCATTTGGCGGGTTAGTCTTTTTTACAAACTTGCGTCAACAAATGTTCCTCCAAAACTATTTCAAATAATATTTTCTATGTACCATAATGATGTGGTGTCAAACAAGGTGATGTTTTGAGTCCTTTATTATTTAATATTTTTTTAAATGACATTGTAAAGGTATTAAAGTTAAATAATTGCAATCCTGTAAAAATTGGGGACATATCAGTAAATTGTCTTTTATATGCTGATGACTTTGTTATATTATCTGAAAGTAAACAAGGTTTACAAACTAGTTTAAATATTGTTCATGAATATTGCTGTAATTGGAAATTATATGTTAATGTGTCCAAATCGAAAGTTATTGTATTTAATTCAAATTATATTAATGAGTTTACATACAATAATGATATCATTCAAACAGTACCAAAATATTGTTATCTTGGTGTCATGTTACATTATAATGATAAATTTAATTTAGCTATATCTTTGCTGATGGAAAAGGCTAGAAAAGCTTTATTAAAGATAAAAAAGACAGTAGTGCTAGATCATTCATGTCATTTATTAGAAAAGCTGTTTGATACTTTAATTAGCCCCATTCTTCTGTACTGTAGTGAAGTCTGGGGTATAGATATTGATACATGTACTTTTAATAACTCAGTTGTAGAAAAATTTCATTTAAAATACATCAAGGAAATTCTTGGTGTACACTGCAAAGCTACAAACGCTGCATGTTGTTCTGAATTCAGACAACTCCCACTTCACTAAAAAATTATGTTTTCCTGTGTCAAATTTTTAAATCATCTTCTTTCCTCAGAAAACACTTTGGCTTTTAAAATATTTCAAGCTACAGAAAACAATAACACTTGGACAAAGAAAATATATTCTATTATCAATAAACTTGATTTTTCACACATAGTCTATAAAAAATGTAGCTTTAAACCTATTTTATCAAATATAAAACAACAAATAACCGATCAATTTATGCAAGAGCAACATTCCCAAATCCAAAATTCAAATAAACTAACATTTTATCGAAATATACACAATGGATACAAACAAGCAAGCTTTGTTGATATTTTACAAAAAAGATCAGAAAGATTCTCTCTTTGCAATATTAGAATCAGTAGCCATAATTTGGAAATAGAAAAAGGCCGTCATCTATCAATTCCTGCAAACGAGAGATTATGTAAAGTTTGCAACTCTGGGGAGGTTGAAGATGAATTACATTTTTTGCTAAAATGTGAAAAATACTCTAGAGTTAGAAGTCAGTTTATATCCAAATTGTAATATCGTATCCAGAATTTATACTGAACAGTACCCATAATTGATTCTGTAATTATGTATGTGACGTAATGGAAACAAGCATATTAGAATAAATCTGTGCACGGCAACATTGGTATGATTAAAATCAAAGCCCATCGGCCCATAGAACCCACGAAAACATAACACAAATTATCAAATATCCTCAAAAAAAGATATTGATTCAATTAATTACTACACACTGAAACAATGTATACTCAGTGATTCATATACTATACTAAAGATTATCACTAATTTTTTAGATATTATTTTTTCTATCAGAAAAATATATTTCATAACAAATATCTCTTCTCAAAACATTTGATTAATATTCTATTTACATGTATACTGCTATTATATACAGTGTATGTTACACTTTTATGTATCAATTATATGGGCCTTTGCCAATTATTGTAATTGTGATTGTGCCAATAAAGAATATGTGATATGTGATGTATAAATACCTTTCTTTGTGACTCATCTGTCTCCTCAAAGATTTTTCATCACCATCACTACTATCAGAATCGCTGCTACTGCTTTCATCTTCCTCATCTCTGTATGACGACACTTTTGATTTTTTAATACTAGTTTCCTTTTGAATGTCTGATTTTCTTTTTTCTGCTGCCAATCTGTCAAGTCCTAATAGTGAAGTTTTTGGTAGGACTGGTTTCTTAAATTCAAAGTCTGCCTGAGATTTCTTTTTCATGATAACAAGCCCCCCTTTTTCACTACCAGATGAACCTTCCAGCCTGTGCAAAGCAGGATCATCATCTGGATCAACAAATGAAGTCATGTCTCCAGTATCACAAAGGATTTGAGAACTACTGTGTTAAATATGTTCTGTTTGGTTTATTATTTTCTTAAATACATTCATTTCTCAGGTTGACACAATGTCGTAGTTTATGCATTCTATTTTATAGAAGTTGATGGGCATAACGGACTCCTCCGTACTGGTATTTTCTCACATGTCAAGTTGAAAAAAAACGGTAAAATTATTAGATCAGGGTTTCAATAAATCTTTTTTCCATACAAGGTATTGACGTCTTTTCTTTCAAAGTACAAAATTACCGATAAACAATTTTCACTAGTTAACCAAAGAAAACGTTTTTAAAACTCCCGGAAACGCTCTTTAATTTGGAGATGATAAACTCGTTGAGGTGTGTTCATTTTTTTTGTAAATAAACACTTTCAATTCAGTGTAATTTTTGGTCAAAGATTTGACATCAAGACAAAATGTAATATTGAAAATGAATAATTATATTGAAAATGAATAATTCAAATAAATACAATGCATTCGCTTAAGTTTACACTATTGCTAAGTATGATAAATTCTGTCGAACGCACCTTAAGAAAGTTAGCAACAGAAGCGTCAATATGGCGGACACATTGCTCGTCCGTGCATTAAAAGGAAAACCGAAGACTTTAAATTTATGCAATAAGAAATTAGACAGGGTTCCCAAGGCTATTGGGAAACTAGATTGTGTAATTCATCTCCAGTTACGAGGAAATAAATTGAAAGATCTCCCTATGGAACTTAGTCATCTTTTTCAGGTTCAGCTGTTTTTTATTACTTTTCAGTTCGATCAAACGAAACAGGGACTTTGCAAGGATTTTTTTTAATAAAGAGTGGGTTTTACTAATTGGCAGTTGGTTGGACTATCCCACTACTAGTTCGGCAAACATGGGAGAAGCTTATATTTGCATAACAGTAATAAATCTTCTCTGTTAACCCTTTCGCTGCCAGTGCAAAATTCCATACTTCTACTATCAATGCTAAGGCTTGTTTTAGACGTTGTTGTGAAGGTAATGGATGCTTTATGATGTCAACAATAGAATATTAGATGGTCCAGTTATATGCTGGACAGATACAGAAGAACGATGAAATTGATTTCCTATCACCCGCTGGGTGAGCGGGACCAGGCATAGCTATGTTATCTTCCAAAATTGTAAACAAAAAAACAAAAACAAAAAAACAAAAACAAAAAAACAGTGAAAACAAAACAATAGCAGTGGTTTAAAAATTATGAAAACAGGGGTAATCACTTTAATTTTAAAATGGAATGATAAGAAGTGGGACTGGACTGAACAATATTTAATATGAACTTGGATAATGTGTATAAGGCACATGAAGCTCAGCAGTCTTACAGGGAATTTCTAGATTTTACTTCAGGGACGATATCCATAAAAGGTGTATTTACAGTCAAGAGTGGATAATGTATGTGTGGAAGTTTAAATAGTATAATTGAGAAATCTACCTTTTTTTATTCCCTGTGTTTATGTAAATACATGTAACAAAAAGTCAGAATATAAATATGGCGATAAGTCTAATAAAAAAGCAACTCCAGGAGCCTTTATGACAAAACGTGTCTTTTCTCATTTTTGTTCTTATTTTTTGTGACCCAATTACTCAGGAAATCTAAACAGTGTTTCTTTTTTTCTGTTTTTCCAGTTAGACCTGTTATTCATCCACCACTTGAACAAAAATCTTTCAAGTGATCTTATTTGAACTCAGCACCCTGTACCCACACAAAAAAAGAAAAAAATCAAAACAGAAAAAAAAACAAAAATAAAAAATATACAAAACATAACTGAATATGCAACACAAATACATGTAGCTTATCATAAAAAATAAAACAAAAATAAATAAATAAAACGACCATGAAAACAAATAAAAAATATCTGAAAACTTCTTTCACATAGTTTTTGAAATATAACTCCCTAGTTAGCTTCCATTGTTTAATTAGCAGATGTTTTCAGAAATCCCATTCCATATAACCTGTTTAAAATAAAACTGATGAAAATTGGAAGTGACAAGTTCTTTGATATCGGGAGTTGGATGGCACAATCCTCTATTGTTGACATCATTGGTAACATTGCTAAAATAACATCGGTTGAAAATTGGCCCTCTGGCACTGAGCATAGTATGTGTAGATAGACCCAAAATTTGCCCTTCAGCATAGAAAGAGTTCATGGCTTCACTTACACATGTTCATGTATCTTATGTTCATTTTCTTTTTGTACACATTTGTCTAGTTTCGTTAAAAATAACAGAATTTAAATTGCAACGAGCTTAATACCTGTAATTGTATTGAGCATATTGAGATTTTCTGTGATAAGTGACACATGTATATTGTTTGGCAAAAGTTTGAAAGTCCTAAGAAAAAAAGTAAATCATAAGAAAATGCCATTAGATCAGCTTCAAATCGTATATGTCTCACATGGGGTGTGTAAGAGTATTATAAGTATTATAAGTTAGAGGCCTTAGCAATATAATTGATGGTTTTGGCCAATTGCTCCCTGTAAAATTTAATATTCCTTGTTATGAAAATTCAGATGCCAATAAAGGTATTATTTCATTTTTGTTCAATTATAAGAGAATATTACCTGCTGAAGCAAGTTGATTTATATGTACTGTATGTTTTAACAATGTTGTTCTACCTGTCTAGGGTTTGTACTAAAAAAAACATTAAGAGGACAACAAGACTGCTTTGTGCATGCCTACTCATTTGTCTGTTGGTTTAACTCAATTTCATTCTGAATTGAACATTGTACAGATAACTCGCATATGTGGTTTCTAAGTCCTTGCACAATATTTTACCAATGCATTTACTTAAAAAAAAACACACATCTTTTCATTATCTTTTCCAGCTTCAAATATTAAACTGTGGAAATAATGAACTTGAGGATTTACCAGAAGTTTTGCAATATTTGACAATGTTGGAGAAACTGCATCTATTCAACAACAACATTATTACATTGAATCCTAAAGTCTTGAGTAAGTTGTAAAAAGTAGTTCAAATAAGTGTATTTTTTTTTCACCCTTTTACTTAACAAATGACTTTTTGTTAAGCATGATTTACCATTCTTTTAAAATATGATTGATTTGTTTCTTATTACAACTGTTATAACTAATATTTATGTTTCACTGTATTTCATTTTCAGTTGTACTAGTGTGATATTAACTAGTTATAGAAATAATTTTTTAGTTTACAATATACGGGTATATCACTTTTCATGGCTTTTGATTTGCGGTTCTATCAATATTCAGGAAATATGGCCGGGGCATCTTTTCACAAAACTTACGTAAGACTTCCGTGCACGTAAGTCTCAATAGATTGTTAAGGGTTTATTTGTTAGTAAATCTCATGAGTGCTTTGTGAAACAAATAAATCATTCTCTCTTTTGGATTGTTGATTGCATACAAAAGATGCTTAATGTTGAGATTTATATGCATTTTCAGAAAACATTGAATTGCTGACAAAAAACATTCTGAGGGAATTACATGTACCTGTATAATATAAATAGATTTTACCTCAAACATTAATATTGCTTAACATTACCCCAATTTTATTTAGCAGTAATAATCTTAATATTTTCTTTTTAGCCCACTTGAGAAATGTCACATTTATGAATATCAACAATAATCAGCTCAAAACATTTCCCCCTGAAATTTGCAGGTTTGTATTACATTTTGTACTGATACAATTAATTGACAAATGAAAAGAAAGAATTGTTTTATGTTTGACTGCAATACATATTTTGGAAAATTACATTCAGGGTATCATTTATAAAATGTGAATTTGGGGTCTAGATTTTATCAGTGTTTTTCTCATCCATCTTACTTACGTTTGGTTCATTTAAGGGTAAAAAAGTTGGTAAAAGAAAAACAGACAAAAACATGTGAACTTATGTCACTGAAGTTAGTTTATCAATCTTTTATTCAAATCAAGTATTTGTTGACATACATCATCAATCTTTTATTCAAATCATGTATTTGCTGACATACATAAACATAACATATTGATTAAATCTTTATATTTTAATAAGCAATGGAAAGATGAGAATTACCTTAGTACCTCCCAGTCAAACTGAAATTATCCAACTCCTGCCCAAAAAGTTTCTCCCATTCATTAATGTTTAGATATTATTTGTGTTAGCAGTGCCAGTAAACAAATTTTGATTATCCTGAGTTTTCAATGACGTAATTATCCTCTATTATTAATTAAAACCAAATTTATTCCTATTATTCGGGTGCATTTCCAGATTTTATAAATGATTTTCTACACTGCTTCCAGGTCCAAGTTTCTGATCTGTTGAGTATTCAAAGGGGAATAACTAATTTTTATTTTTATACACTTTTCATCAGTTGTTAATCTAGTTAGCAATTGGCTAGCATTATATTTATCTAATTCAAACGTCATGTTTTTTTTTCTCCAGCCATTTTATGCCTGTGACATCATACTTTGAACCAAAGAAAATCTCTTCCAGCTTAAAATTGTGGTACTCATATATACAATGTACATGTATTTGTTTCAATAACACAAGAGCTTGATAACAGTCAATGGAGCAAAAATACTTTTTTATGTTCATAGATTATCCAGCTTACAGCATTTAAGTGTTGCTAACAACCAGCTAACTGATTTACCAGTGGAAATGTGTGCCTTGATAAGGCTTGAAGAATTCCATGCTGCTGGGAATCAGCTTACAAGTCTTCCTTTGGAATTTGGATTTCTGGTTAATTTAGAGAAGCTTTACTTACAGAAGAACAAAATCAGAGAGTTACCTGAGGTAAACTGACCTGTTTTTCCTCTGAAGAAAATGTTTTCCTTTTAAATTTGTGTATAGACGTAAGAAAGGAGACCCTAATTAATTAAAACTAACCTTATTGACGAGGATTCAAATTAAATTACTTAGGTACATGAACACAAAATGTATTTGTTTATGGAGGCAGCCTAGAACTTACATTATGACAATTTTACTTCTAAATAGAACTCACCAACTCAACTTTAGAAGATGTATAGAAAGGGATAATGAGCATATGTTATGCTTTGATGGAAAATAAGTGCTTTTTTTTTACTTTTGACACTTAATAAGTAATCCATTACTGAGAGAGGTTTAAAGAATTTATTTCTACGTCCTAGAAAGCATTTGCTCATAAAGAAGTCATGTTGACATGTTTTGAAGTGACTTCTTTTAGTTCATTAAATGTACAGTACATACCGGTATGTTACTCTAAATTGTGGGATTAAAGAAAAACAAACATGTATTTAAATACTATTCAATTTGTCCACACATGTGTTTCAGAGTTTAGGAAAATGTTATAAACTGAGGACTCTAGATATAGCAGCAAATGAATTGAGGATTTTTCCAACAGAGGTAAGTTTTCAATTTCTGTCAGGTTGAACCTCTTCAAACTCCTTATTGAAATGACAATTCTAAGTTATTAAGAAGAACATGCATTTGAATGCATATATCCATAAGTTTTCTAAAAGATATTTCAGTAATTGTCATCATTTGACAAACTAAAATACTACAAGCTTCATCTCTAGGACATGACAAAGGATTATAAAAAGTTATATACTATCCAGTATATTTATGCCATGCAGCTTACAATAAATGTTTTACTATTTAAAATAACAATTATGATAAAGTTAAACATTCTGTTTTTCTTTTCTCAATCTGTGCACATTGACATATTTCATGTGTCTTTTCTTTAAATTCTAGATGTTTCTTTTCATTTGCCTTATGAAATATTCTGATACAAGCCGATGTAAAGTAAGATAATACCAAATATAATGTCTAGTTTAATACATAGTGTAAGATTTTAATGTTGCAAGTGCTGATATAAAATTTATATAGTGCAGTGAATATTCAAATCAGAAGTAAGACTAAATGATGGTGGGTTCAAAAACAAGATCTACCACTACATATACTATCGAGTTATATAACTGTTATTTTAAAAAAAAATGTTATTAAAGATCAATTGTCTTCTAGTTAGCAGCATTGCCTTTAAAAGAGCTATATTGTGAAGCTAATCCTCTGTTACAACACATACCAGTACACTCTGTCCAGGAGGAAGAAGTCTTGTCAATGAAGGTAAACTATTTTTAAGCATGTCAAGGTTAGACTATAAAACTCAGTTGAAATAAACTGGAAAACTGGTATAATTCAGCATGGTTAGAAACTTTAAAAAAAAATCTTTTTCAGATACAGAATCACACTTCAAAAATGATTATTTTAATTTTAAATTTAGTATAACCACATTGTTTGAATTAAAATAATGACATCAACTCACTATTCTGTACATACTTTACTTATAAGGTACTTCTTATTTTTGTTTACATCCTATATATACAAAATATTTACAGCATATATTAAAGATTAATGCCAAAGTGATTTCACTTACAGGAAATAACAGCCAGATATGTGATGAAAGAACTTAAAGACAGGTGAGTAATGATATAGATTTGGTAAGGATAGGACAGATGTAGGAGTTATACAGGTACACTAGTATAGATGTAGAGGTAAGGATAGGACAGATGTAGGAGTTCTACAAGTATACTAGTATAGATGTAGAGGTAAGGATAGGACAGATGTAGGAGTTATACAGGTATACTAGTATAGATGTAGAGGTAAAGATAGGACAGATGTAGGAGTTCTACAAGTATACTAGTATAGAATATATAGTCAAGCAAATAGAAATACAAACTGTAAAATCACTTTGCATTTAAAGTATTAAAAGTATCAAAAAATGTGTTTTTTCAACAACAATAAAAAATAGAAATAAAAAAGCTTCCCTCTTATCTCTGGCAAATTACAATTTTACTAAATTTGTAGTAGATCAATAAAGGCATCTTTCTTAGAAATACAGTGATAGTAAGTGAAAATGGTAGATCCTACCATAAAATCAGATTCATCTGGCTATGACTTAATTGTATTTACATTGGCTATTGGGATTCTTTGCATGAAACTCATTTTCACATCAGATATTTATTTTGTAAGAACTAGCATGATTTCCAGGTAAGGATTAATGAAATGAGTTATCTGTTCAATTAGTTATTCTAGCATACTATCATTTATAAAAGCACTCATTTCTTTTTTATGATGTATGTTTGCTTCAAATCCAACTTTTCTGTTTTCCTAATGCAATGATATTTCATTTTCATTATTAGAATTTTAAAATTTGGATTTCCGTTGTTTGTTTTATGTTGTGTACTTTTTTTGCAAAATGTCCACACCATTGGCATCCACAGTCTGGCAACACTTTATTGAAAGGATTTGAGTAAAATTTGTTCTTCAGCATCAGCATGGTTGGCTGTACTTATTGAGAAACTTTTTTTTCTGTTGTACATCAACTTCCTGTTTGAAATAAGTTCCAGGTGCTTTTGAGAGTTTTGTAATTTTTCATCACATAAATTTTGGCAACTCTGGTCGGAAGAATTTGGAATTTGTTATGCAGCTTTAGCATGATAGGTTGTACAATGAATAACACTTTTATATTGGCTGCTTAGGTCCTTGTTGCTTTTTAAGGGTTTCATTATTTTAAATGCAACATATTTCTGCAACCCTCCATGAAAATTTGATCTTAAAGTTCAGTATAATTACATTTACTGTACAAATCACTAAAATTGGCCATTCTCATTGGATAATTACCTTTGTACATGATGTTTCTTGAGTCAGGGAAACTCATCTTCATGCTATTTACCATAACCATGCCCACAATTAAGTGGACTACTTTTATTGAATAATACCTATTTTCTATGTATATCTAAGTATAAATTAGAAATTACTTAAGAGAAACATATAAAAAATGTTATTATAAGAGTTGAATGTTTCATTTTATATGTTACATCTGAATATAAAGCATTGACTGGTCACATTTGGATATGCACTTCATTGAAAATAAGTTACAGTCAATGCTTTTACTTGCCGATGAAACTTCTTAAACGCAACTTTCAATTCTTAACATGATAATTGTACTGTTTATGACATAGTTTACTTGGTCCCATTTACATTCCTTAATATTTTGTGGTTTGCATGGGCATCCATGTCCTATGAAGACATTACTTATAATTTATGAGTATTACTGGTGTTTGTCAGTTATTTTTTACATACAAAAAAAAAACCTTTCAATAACTTTGATGAAAAATTTGTAAAGATGGTCTGTATTTTTGTGAATTTTTTCACTCACACCTTGATATTTTTATGAGATCTATTCTTTAAATCAATATACTTTAAGTATGCATAAAACCATAGAATAAAAGGTCATTACAGGTTAAGATTTTCAATGTACCCCAAGTGAAGGTACTCTACAATCGTTATCAAGTATTGGGATAGAATAAGTACAAATGGATTGCAAAGAGCATTCTCATACCATCAAAAATATAATGGTGGGATAAAACAGGAAAAAAATATACATGAATATAAAAGAGACATCATCTCAATTTCTTTAGGTGAGCATGAGTGTTTCATCCTGCAGCCAAAATAAAAAATGAGGTTTATATTGTGCAAAAAGGTAGGTTTCACTGAGGATGGACATTTATCCCATATCTTTTTAACTTAATATCAATAAAATGCTTCACAGAGGTCAAACCCGGACAGTCAGGGCAAGTTTGGTCCTTAATTTTTACTTGGTTCATGTCATAGCCCCAAAAATTCAATCCAAGTCTATATGAGATCCAATAACTTTTTTAGAAGTTATTGTTCGGGACAACCAATGAGAATGCTAGTTTCAGGGCCTTTTGGCTCCTAATTCAAAAGAGGTTCATGTTTTAATCTTAAAATATCAATTGTGGTATGGCACCTTGTAAAACATTTTCAAAGAGATCCATTTACTAATAGTTAAGTAATTGTTTTGAAATCAGGAAAATGCTTGCTTCTGGTCCTTCATTTTTGCCACTAATTTCTAAAATGTCAAGTTTTAACCCCAAAAATCAATTCCAGTCTGGCGGTTGTGGTATAGAATATTGTGAAATTATTGCGAAATTATATCATAGACATTCCAATACTTTTATTGGAGTTATATAAGTAAATTGTATGAAATATTTGTTTTTAGCTACTTATTCTTGAATTGTTGGGGCTGTAACCCCCAAAATCAATACCAACCTTACTTTTTTTGTTTGAAACCTTGTCATAATATTTTTATTGAGATCAACAAAATAACATTCAAGTTGTCATACAAAAACCAGGTGTCTACAGGAATGCTTGTTTTTGCCCCTTATTTCTTTAACAGTCATAATATTCAAGTGATAACATAAAAACAAAGTGTCTATGGAAGATGAAAACAGCGCAATACCAATATAAAACCACAATTTTTTTGCGGTCATATAAAAACTGTTCAAGCAGAGGCATCATATCTTAATGTGCTTGATACAAGATTTTGGAAGGGAGATAATCCAACTTGCATGTTACTAGTGTGGATATCTCTCATGGAGATCACTCACTGTTCTAATTTGAATTATATTGTAATTGATCTATTTCAGATGGTCATACTTGAGAAAAGCTATCCGCCATTATCCACAGATAAAAGATATGCTTGCACAAGCCAGTAAATGTGCAGTATGTGGTGAATCATTTCTCAATACCTGGTTAGAATGCGTTAGATTTGTTGATGCTCAGCAGGTTAGTCAAATATGACACACAAGAGTTTAATTCACTCAATATGTTAAGAGTGTACTTAGATATGTCATACCTGAGAGTGTTAGTTATACTTCTAAAAACATTGATGCATCATATCAAAAATGAGAAGTGCATATCATCAGTAACATTAGCTTACTTCCAAAGTTGAAATTGATTATTTATTACCATTTTGAAACATGATATAGAAGTCACTTCTACAATTAACAAATCTTCCATTATGTTGTATTGAGAGCAAAGTTTTGTCATCTGATTCAGTTAAAAGAAGCTAATTAAGTTTTTTAGCTTACCTGGCCAAAGGCCATCTGAGCTATTGTCATCACTTAGCATCCGTCGTCTTCTGTTAACAATTTTTCGAAAATCTTCTCCTCTGAATCTACTGCACAGATGTTCTTTAGGGTATCTTGCACAAAAGTTGTTTTTAGATTTTTAATCCGTCAAAAAACATGGCTGCACTTACTAAAATTAGAACATAAGGGTCAAACTGTAGTTTTTCGCATATTGCTCCAAAATCATTAGGTTAAGCCTATTTCTGACTAAATAAAAGTGTTTAGCATGATGAGATCTATCTGTGGTCAAATTTTCATTTTTATCTGTCAAGCCATTTAGGAGTTATTGCCCTTTTGCGACATTTTGTTTGCTATTTTTAATGTTATTTCTTTAAAAAATCTGACCCTGCTTGACCAATTAGAATCAAACTTAGTTTGAATGGTTCTTGGGGTATCTTGCACAAACAATATGTTTAGATTTTTGATCCGTCAAAAAACATGGCTGCAGTTACTAAAAATAGAACATAGGGGTCCGACTAGTTTTTCGCATATATATCCAAAACTGTTAGGTTTAGCCAAATTTTGACTGGGTAAAAGTGTTCAGCATGATGAGATCTATCTGTGGTCAAATTTTCATTTTTATCTGTTAACCCATGTAATGATCCTTATGATAAGTGCTACCAAAGTCTTCCTGAGGCAAAATTATTAGACAACTTCTTTAAAAAGATGAGCGATTCAGGCTTCTGGGAGCCTCTTGTTTGTTATTTGATTAGAGTTAAATCAGTGGGTTACAGTTATGACTATATTTGAAAAAGTTGCATGATTAAAATGTTTAGCAGTAATTTCCTAAGACTTACTGGCAGACATGATGACATCAGGTGTAACTTACTTTTTGACATTTCACCATCATTTTTAAAGATGAAAGTTTTGTATTAGTTTTATTTGTTGTGATTTTATTAGCACTCTTAACAAATATTTTTTTAAATAATTTTTTTTTTCTTTTATATAGGACCTGAAGCTGAATAATTTATCTGGACTGGTCCCAGTTAGAGCATTGTTGTGTTCATATAAATGTTTTAACTCAGCTGGACATGACTACTACGGTGTAGCTTTTCCTTAATATTTATTGTTATGTTGGATTATTATTTTTTGAAAATTTTCACTGTACATGATATGCAGTGTTCAAGAATTTCTTTTGGCATTTTTTTCCTTTAGAAAGTGAATTATAGAATACAGCATTTTCACTGCTAATTCAAGGTTAATCCACTAAAGTATGTAAAATCACTTTCAATCAGAAAATCTTTGAAGTTTTGTAGGTCATGTGGCAAATTTTCACTTTCCTCAAGGACAGAAAAAGATTTCTAGAATACTCACATGAAATTAATAATGATTCCTTTACATGTTATGTTATGTTTACTTAAATTTCTTGCTCAATTAAACTATATATCCTGTATTGCCATCACTCAGTATTTTGTTTGGTTGTCATCGTTTACTTAAAAACATCTTCCTCTCAAACTACTAAACAAAATAATTCAAAAGTAATTTAGTATCTATTTTACTGATCTGTTGATAAGATAAAAAAAACATGGTTGTTATTGTAATTTTTAGTAGATAGAGTAAATTTTTGCTCAGAAGCTATATTAGGTACAGAAAAATAAATTCGATATGCTTTCTATACCATGAAAAGTCTTCATTCTTATAGAAGTAATTTTTTTTGTGGATTTGTGATTAAGTTATGAATTTGTTCAGTTGGTTTTATCCAAAACAAAATGCAGAAAAACATGTTGCTATGAAAACATATAACACTGTCAGTGTCCATGGTATTGTCAAACTAGTTACATCATTTCTAAATGTTGTGATGTCAAAAATAGGATATTTTGGTCTATATTCCTGCTTTTTTTTAACTAAGACATTAAAATTAATACAATAAATGATACATTTGCTAGAAATAAAAATTCTGTTGTATGCTAGCATCCGTTTTATGAGATTTTAAACTTTGAGGTGACTTAAATCTCACAATTTAAAGTAATCTGTGTTATGGTATTGTTATTTTGCTGACTATTTTTGTTGTTATTTTTAGAGCATATCTGTGATATAAAAAACTCCATATATTGTGTACTGTCATTGTCCTTAGAATTGTAATAAAAGTCAGTAACAATACTGCTGTAATGACAGTTTTACATATTATTAAAATATTTCACCATCCATTAAAAACTTGCAGAATTGTAGGATTGTTATTTTTCTGGGTCTCTCTTATTTTGTAAATTCAGTTTAATAGTTAGCAGTGGATACCTTGAAGTGCTGTTATACAGACCTGTTGTAGAAAAGACAAAATTCTGGTCAGATTTAGCTGTTGATGAAATTAGAAACCAACTGTTTTGGCAGATGCTGCATTCATTATAGAAAAAAATCAACTATTTTAGAAAGTGACTATATATTATGAATTCAGAAATTATTGCTATGCTTTCATAATTGCAATATGGAATTTTTTAATTACCGAATAAAAATGTATAAGCCATGAAAAGAACAATGTCACAAAAATTGCAAACTAATTTCTAATTTTTTTTTGGAAAAATGGAGCTCATATCATAAGACATGTGATTGATAATTACTGGTCTGTGCTAATATTTATTTTATAAATTTAAGCCAACACTCAATATATAAGTCTTATTTCCATATATATTACTTTGTACACTATAAATTCATAGTAGTGCATGTTATATCTTAAAATGAATCTCCACATACTTTTAGGTAGACTGGTTGTTTTCTATTTGTGGTATTGAAAATAATTTTTTCCAGCAGCAGAGGTTGAAAAAAAATTATGTGAAAATCTACATTGTTAAATGACGGGAAAATATTGGATCATGATATTTTTTCTGTCCTTTTGTGAGTAAAATACATTTCGCTAAAATTTGGAATAATTAAAATAAAATTCCCTGTCTCCCCTAATAAAACACACTATTCTGTTCATATGCAATTTTTATCTGTATGTCCTCTGGTACATGTATTATGGTATAATGCTATTCATCCAATAATACTATATAGCCCCTCTTTGTGTTTTCTGATGGCCAGTTCCTTGGTTTTAAAACTTTTAACCTGCTGAAAAAGGGGGATTGTGGTATATGATGAAGTCCAGGTGGTAATACAATGTAATTACAAGGCAGCCTTTGCTGTGAATTTTCGTTTGTTTTTTGATCAGTTGAACTTCAGGCTCTTTAGAGCATGTTATTTATGTACTGTTAATATGCAATAGAATGTCTTGTGATGTTTTTATTAACTTTGTCGATAAATGAAATATAATACAGATGTTTTTAGTGTATTTCTTTATAGGTTTTTTTATGTGGTGATCATCAAATATTCCTAGGTACCCAAGAGTATTATTGCAAATAACAAATACAAAATCAAACGTTGTCTATGTGTTTAATTTTCAAAACTAATTGATTTCTAATGATATTTCTAGTAACACAGTTAAGACTAGCAAACTTTGGCATTCCTATTGCTTAGGCCATTCAAATCCAATATCATGGTTCTACAATGAGGGAGGAATGTTATTTTATCTTTTCATAACCCCAAAAAATGATTGTGGTTTTTAACATTATTCACAGCCAGAAAAAAAAATTATATCGGTTGTGGTTTTTGCCTTTTATTATAGTGAAACAAAGGGGTAATGTACCAGCCTCACTGTGTTGTACAGTAAGTTGTCTTTTATGTAATGACAATGTATACATGTATATTCTAAATTTTTCCACTTCAAAGTGTTGAAAAAGACTTATTGAGTATTTTCTTCTAAAAACCTTGCTTATCTACATCCTTATAACTGGTACAACATATTAAGTGATGCATAATGAAAATTTATGTAACAGATTTTTCAGCTCCTAATGGAAAGGAATGCTTAGATATTTGATATATTGCTTGTTGCATGACAATTTGTACTGAGTGTCCTCTGTAGTAATGTGTGACACCCCTTTAGTTGAATGGGGGTATTCTTAGCATGATATAGTGTGCAATATTGTGTATTAAATCTGACAAAATTTAGGTCAAGATAGAAATGCTGACCATTTGAATTTGGATGCTTATTCAGAAATTAATACACAAAGGTTTATTTTTGCATGTTTCATATACAAAAAAAGGTGTTTACCAGTAGCTAGGCAATTTAATGATTGACAACAAACTGTCTTGGTCTTGTCCCCCTGAGAATAGCTCAGAGCTTGGCATGAAAAAAGGTACTCTATCTTATTGCTACAAAGTAATTACCTTTAAAAGACATCCAAAACCATAAAAAGTTCAAATTTTTGTTCCCTTGATTACTCTAAAATACAAATGTACATACTGAAAGAATTTTCTCACTTTTATTTCTCTAATTTTACAGAACATATTCTATAACTAAGGTAAAATATTCAACATCACCACACAAAATTGTCAATAAAGTTATACAAATATACTGAGAAAAATCTGTTTAGTATAAATCCTTAAAGACTAAAGAAAAACTGCTCATTATTACCTAGAATATGTCATTTTGTTGCCATAAAAGAAAAAATAACAACTTCAATGTGAACTTTAACGAGGTAGACCTAAGGTACTGGACATAACTCCTGAAATCAGTGATATGTTTGTATCATATTCAATTTCACTAAATCCTATCAAGCTTTTATTTGTAATAGAAATAAAGTTACTTTGATGCTTACATGAGATTGATGTCAAATGCTGAATACAAATGTTCCCATGATTTGTAACAGTTGTGTCTCTTACCCTAGGTCTACCTCCTTAAACCACCATGAAAAATAAAACCAGTGACTTAAAGCATCCACCAATTAAAATGCAGAAATAGAGAAATAGATACAAATAAAGAATTTGGTATAAACAATATCATCAAGCAATAATATTTTTCTCCCTATTTCTGTATGTTAACATGAAAGACAAAGTAATACTCTGATCAACAACAAACAATTAGCATAAATTATAACAAGAACACATATAATTGTAACTATATAAGCATTCACTATTATTACCACTCCGCCAAAATTTTGGTTACCTCAAAAATCGCCCAATATTTTCTTATAAACTACATCACAATATCAGAATAAAAAAATTCACAACAGGTGACTTCTAGGAATATGCGACATTTCTTCAATAAAAAAATGAAATTTAATTTATTCTTGAAGTCTGTTGGCAGAACAAACTCACACAGAAGTACAATCAATCAGTTCTATGTCATAATACTGCCATCTATACAATTACATCAGCACAGTTTCATGTTACTACTTGACACACTGTGAAAGGGGTGAAACAGTCATCCTAAACACAATACAAAATTGTGTATTACCACAAGTCCAGTTCTTAGGTGTGAACATAATTACCATCTTGTAATACCTCATAAATATCTCTACAAGCTTTAATTCAATACACAAACAAATGTTGAGCTCAGTCTAGTTTAAAATATTTTAAAAGTATTTAAATATTACTACTTCAGTCACCATTAGTACTCTAGGTGGAGTATAACCACTTCAGTCACTATTAGTACTCTAGGTGGAGTATAACCACTTCAGTCACTATTAGTACTCTAGGTGGAGTATAACCAGTTCAGTCACCATTTGTAGTCTAGGTCATATAGTTATATTAAAATTCATAAATAATTTCACTTCTGTTTAATTACGTATGATATTGTGTCATATCCATATTCATATTCGTAATCAATGCTTTAAAATTTCAGAGTTTTTCTTCTTTTCACAAGAAATTTGGCAGAAAATCAATTTCCTCTCCAGCAAAACTTAAAAATTTACATTACTCTTGACTTAACTTCATTTAGTTAATGGATAACAAGAAATGAGGAGCTGAAGCTTTGAATAATGGGTAATTCTAAAGATAGAACAATCTATGTAACGTCCATTGTCCTTAAACCATGAATAATGGGTAATTTTAAAAATAGAACAATCAATGGGATATCACTTGTCCTTGAGCCTTGAATAATGGGTAATTCTAAACAGAACAATCTATGAGATATCACTTGTCCAATTCCAAGGTATGGATATTTCACCGTCCTGCATGACAGTATAATAATGGGCTATATTGAGTTTAGAATGATTAAGTCCCTCCTCTAAGTATATCTTATCCTCTAACAGCCTCTCACAACACTGTGTCATTTTATCTGGTGAGACATTATCTTCTTTATTCAGTGATAATAGTTGGAAATGTTTCTTGCATTCTTCACTGACCATCTCTTCCATCTGAATTTGGCTAAAAAAAATAACTGGTAGTAAATGATTAAAGAATGTCCCTATCAGAAAAACGCAACATCAGAAACATGTAGAATGAGATTGAACCAATCAACCTTCAACTAAGAGCAGGGCACGTCAGGTATTTCTTTTTGTGTCTTTTGGTCTTCAACAAAGACTAATTAACAAATTCTAATATTGTATAAATGTCCTTTTACCACACTGAGTTTGCAACAGTACTGCATACTGGACTCAATCTTCTGCCAAGTTAAGAAAGTTGGGACTAGTAAGAGGCAAAAAACATCTAAGTACACCTTGTTCATCTAACAAATTAATAATATTCAGAAAATAAGTATTATTGGGTTCAAAGCACATGCATTTTCTAACACCTGAGGTTTTCATAATCTGCATATCTTCTCATTTTTTTGTTATGTTTTGCAGTCTGCTATTTAGAATATCATTGGTTAAAAATATTTCACACAATTTAATCTTAAAAAATCAATATCCTTTAATTTTCTTAAAAAGTTTCGGTAAAATGCACTATATACATTGTATTAATGCATGTAAATATGGTTAAATTTGCTACCATAATTATTTTTTTTATAGCTTCATTAACGATTCTCACCGCTATTTTGTCTATGATATAAGTCATGTGAAGCAACTTATTTTTTAAAGAGATGAATTTTTGTGAAGGAAAAGTTAATAAATGATTAACAGATGTAAATACATCTATTTTAGTGGTATACATATTAGACAGATTGTTAGATATAAAAGTAAATGGCAGCAAAAATGGATATCCTAAAATATGAAAATAAGTTGGTTATAGGATATCTTCCTGTAACTCTCCATCCTTTATGCTTATAAATATTGACTCACAGTGCCATGTCTTGTAAAATCATGTAAGCCTTCCTTCGGTTTTCAGAGATAAACTTGATCAGCAGTATAGCAGGTATAGATGAAGGTACAAGGAACTTTCCAGTTGATGACAGTGTCATAGGAGCTGAATCCCTAAAAAAATTAATCCCTTCTCTTGAGTATTTCCTGAGACTTTTACAATGAACTACTTTTTCTGCTTTGTAACCAAATAAAATTTAATGAATAGATCTGTCAACAGCTCGTGAAGCATAAACTATCCTTTAAGTGGTTAAATTGCAACTTTGTCAAAATTGAAAATAATTCTTAAAAATCATCATTACATGTAATACACTGTCAACTAAACAGAAAAAAAATGTTTCACAACATGCTGCTTGATAAAATCCCTGAGGTTGAATCCTGAACAGTTGGGGCAAGTATGGACACACCATTCAAACTTAATACAGCTTTAAATTAGGAGTAGAATCCAAGTAGTCTGACACTTTTATTGCATGAAAACCAAGTGTCTATGGATGACAACAACAAATCCATCATACAACCAAAAAACGTTCAATGAAAATGAAATAACTACCAGAATCTTACAGATAAAAGTGGCACTACCAAAAATACTTACTGTTCTACAATTAACTCCAGATTTGACAGATCTTCTCCATGGAAATATCTATCCACATCAGTTTGACAGTTTCTCAGACTGTTTAGTATCTTATTGAGTACCAATTCATACTCTGGAGCCATTATTATTCGTTTCTTTCTTCTCCTTTTGATCTGTATATTTCCTAAAAGTTCTGATAATTGTTTCTCCATGTAAGGAAGTCTCTCTAACACAGCATCATAAGCTGGTACATAGGATAGTAACTATAAGTAAAAAGCGAAGTTTTAAGTTTTGTTTTTGTTTTGTTTGATGAGGATAAATATTTTTTTTGTTGACAGATCTTAACTATACGAGAAATAACCAGAGGCTCAAGAGAGCCTGAATCGCTCACCTGGTAAACCATTTGCTTATTTGAAAAACTTGAGGAATGAGACAGGCTAAGTTAAAATCAACTAAATTGTCAAATGCAAGAAATGCTTTTCGTAGCATTTTCATGACCTGAACCAGAATTTTGCTAAAGGCAACAATTTTTGAATTTTTTTCAAAAACCTGTCTTATGACCCCTAAGTTCCATTTTAGTATAGGCAGCCATATCTATTCATGAATTAAAAATCACAACAGTCATTTTAAGCAAAATACATTAAAGAACTATTATGCTTATTTTCATTGAATGATCTTAAATGGTTTTAGTGAAGAAGATTTTCAAAGTTGTACATGTGAAAAAAAACTACAAAAAAACTGTTTCAAGGGTCGTAACTACTACATTAGTCAATGAATGGTTTTGAAAATTTCGGCATAGGTCCTCAGGATGCTTAAGAATTTTACCCAAGCCAGAAATTGGCTAAAGGCAACGAATTTTGAGTTATTTGCAAAAAACTGCCATCTGACCCCTATATTCTATTTTTAGTAATGGCTGCCATGTTTTTTCATGAATCAACAATCCTAATGGTCATTTTGTGTGGGATACCCTAAGGAACATAAATATCTACTTTCATTGAATTCTGTGCAATGGATTTTGAGAAGAAGATTTTCAAAGTTGCACATGCAAAAAAACTGTTTCAGGGGCTGTAACTCCTACATCTGTTGACCAATTGTTTTGACAATTTTTGCATAGGTCCGTCTCATGATGCTGAACAATATTACCCATGCAGAAATTTGCTAAAGGCAACACTTTTTGAGTTATTTGCAAAAAACTGCCATCTGACCCCTATATTCTATTTTTAGTAATGGCTGCCATGTTTTTTCATGAATCAACAATCCCAACGGTCATTTTGTGTGGGATACCCTAAGAAACATAAATATCAACTTTCATTGAATTCTGTGCAATGGATTTTAAGACGAAGATTTTCAAAGTTGCACATGCAAAAAATACAAAAAAAACTGTTTCAGGGGCCATAACTCCTACATCACTTGACCAATCGTTATGAAAATTTTGGCATAGGTCCATCTTATGATGCTGAACAATATCACCTTGCTAGAAATTTGCTAACGGCAACGGTTTTTGAGTTATTTGCAAAAAACTGCCATATGACTTCAATTTTTAGTAATGTTTTTTCATGAATCAACAATACCAACATTCATTTTGTGTGGGATACCCTAAGGAACAATCATGCCAAGTTTAAAACCTGTCAGTCCAGTAGTTTCAGAGGAGAAAATTTTTTAAAATTTGTCCACGACAACGACAACAACGGACGACAAGTGATGGCATAAGCTCACTTGGCTCAAGGCCAAGTGAGCTAAAAACTGGATTGTCACTGCAGATTAAAAAACCAGATTTTTCCAAGTAGTTTAACAAGCTGACATATATCATTGTCAATTAAATGCACCTCAGATTCCAGACTACATGAAATTGAGAAATATGGAAGGATCGTATACATTATACCACATACTGTCATCCAATCTGTTGTGACATCTCCACTACTGAGAACAACTTCTCCATGTAAACTTACACCAGTCTTGTTACTAAACACAAGACTTCTACCTGTTAATGTATAAACAAAAAAACAAAATGTTATAGTCAACTAGCCAGAGAAGATTAAATTTTAAAATTATATATACCAGTAGTTTAATTCAGAGATAAGTTTTATTTATTGTAATTAAATGTATACTGTTTTATATAGGGTATTTATTGGTTATTTTCTATTGAAACATCTTTGATATTTTCTCAATGAACACTATACCCACCAACAATGCAAACTCTGAATTATCAAATCTATATTACAATTATATCTTGAGCTAAGTATGCACTATATCAGATGGGAAAGACACTACATGAAAACTAGAGAAAGTAATCTAACCTCTTAAAATTTTTCGGACTCTTTCTGGGTGATTTTTACAAAGCCTAGAAAAAGACCTCAAACATCCCATATAATGGTTGATACCCCAGTCACTGTACCACTTGATATCATCCAAACCAACAAACTCAATCAGCTCTGCATACAGATTGTTAATTTCTTCCTGTATAAGTCGACTAGTTTCTAGTTTCTGCTTGGCCTTTGAACCATTCTTTTTAAGCCAAGAGCTGAAGAAAATTGTAATTATAACCTAAATGAACATGTCCTGGTTTAAAACTACACTTGTTGTACTGGTAAGTAGTTAAATAGAAATGGCTTAGACCTAATTTCTCTTTAAAAAAAAAGCGTAAGAGCAAAGACTGTCCAGGGATGATTTTGACCATTTTCGAATGGGTCCCCCATCATGACAAATTTTGGGAATTTTTCAACGAATTGGAAATCGTCAAGACTGCAGGAATTAAAACTTACCAATTCATTTTGGATGTGTTCAATCATTGCAATGTACACACCCCCAAGACATGCAAAAACGCGCACCAAAATAAGTTTTCTAACATAAACTATATACCTTTAATCTGCATCAATGAACTTTTCACACAAGTTGATAGGGAAAATACCATGAAATTAAAAATTAAAATGAAAGGAGGTGGGACTCCCTCAAAGTTTCAATCAAAATTCAATCATAAACTTGGGGTAGGCATATTTCACATAAAACTATACTTATAATAAGAAAAATAGCAAGAAATAGCCATATTTATATACAAATAATTGTCTCTATCAATCTATCTATCTCCATGCTTCATTGATTTGATACTTTTCATTTAATTTCAACTTCCACTTTTAAAATACAATGTGCTTGATGTTGTAAACATCTGATTTCAGTTTATGTAGATGGGAATCAGGTAAGGGAATGGGCATCTAAAAAAAATTCACACTATAATTCGTGAAAAAAAGTTTTGATACATACTGATACTCAGGACAAAGTACTGAATAATGCTGATACTCATGACGAAGTTCAGAATCATACTGAAACTTATGACAAAGTTCTGAATACTACTGATACTTGTGACAAAGTTCTGAATCATACTGATACCCATGAAAAATTCTGAATAGCACTGAAACTCAAGACAAATTCTGTATTGTACTGATACAACACAATTCTGAATCATACAGATACTCACAACAAAGTTCTTAATCATACTGATACCCATGACAAATTCTGAATAGCACTGAAACTCAAGACAAATTCTGTATTGTACTGATACAACACAATTCTGAATCATACAGATACTCACAACAAAGTTCTTAATCATACTGATACCCATGACAAATTCTGAATAGCACTGACACTCAAGACAAATTCTGTATTGTACTGATACTCCTCAACACAATTCTGAATCATACAGATACTCATGACAAAGTTCTGAATCATACTGATACCCATGAAAAATTCTGAATAGCACTGACACTCAAGACAAATTCTGTATTGTACTGATACTCCTCAACACAATTCTGAATCATACAGATACTCACGACAAAGTTCTGAATCATACTGATACCCATGAAAAATTCTGAATAGCACTGACACTCAAGACAAATTCTGTATTGTACTGATACTCCTCAACACAATTCTGAATCATACAGATACTCACGACAAAGTTCTGAATCATACTGATACCCATGACAAATTCTGAATAGCACTGACACTCAAGACAAATTCTGTATTGTACTGATACTCCTCAACACAATTCTGAATCATACCGATACTCACGACAAAGTTCTGAATCATACCGATACTCACGACAAAGTTCTGAATCATACAGATACTCACGACAAAGTTCTGAATCATACAGATACTCACGACACAATTCTGAATCATACAGATACTCACGACAAAGTTCTGAATCATACAGATACTCACGACAAAGTTCTGAATCATACCGATACCCATGACAAAGTTCTGAATCATACCGATACCCATGACAAAGTTCTGAATCATACTGATACCCATGACAAATTCCAAATCCTACTAATACTCAAAACAAATTCAGATTTTTGTGCGGATACTCGCGACACTATTCTGAATCCTACTAATAACAAATCATGAATCTTACTGATATTTATGACAAGTTCTGAATTGTACTGATACTCACAACAATGTCTGAATTGTACTGATACTCACAACAAATTCTTAATTACACTAGTACTCACGACAAAGTCCCATGATGTTCCTTGTTAGTTACTTCATAATATTCATTATGTGGGTTTTGTTTTCCAGTAAAATGATAATAGGCTGCATCATATCTAACAGGCCTTTCAAACTGTTGTTTAGTCTTTGGTATACTACTGAGATACTCCAGAGGTAAACATACAGATTCTAACACATTAGTAACAGTAGTTCTGATATCACCAGATCCAAGATTTACCCTAACATACTTGTATTTTTCTGAAAGCATACATTTCATGACTATTATTATCATCATAAAGCATCTGATTTATGATGACAAAATGTTTAAAATATCATATCACAGGTCTTCTTCAAACACCTAACTGGGTTTCATTGTACATGTAAATTATTAGACTGGGGTTACAATCACCTCATCTGTCTGTTTATCAGTCCATCCATTTTATACTTTTCTTTTTTTTTGAGGGAATGTTATTTGGCATATTCCTTTTGCATGATGACTTGTACTGTGGATAGAAATGTTTAAGTGTGGGCATTCTACCTTGCAACACATTTAAGCCACCTTCAATTATTGACAAAGTTGACAAAATACTGTTATTAAGATTTACTAACATAAATTTTATTTTTGCTTCCTGCTAAAGTACTATTGTTTGTATGGTACCAATTTTACTTGTTTTCGTGAATAAGAAAAACCATGAAAAGGAGAATGCGATTGATTCATACACTGAAAATCTAAAAATCAGAAATTCAAGAATCCACTAACTTGTATTTCTTCCCTAATCCATGAATTACAGTACTGTCACAGTATGTTTACCTTTTGGATCTTTTCCTTTGACATAAAAACTAATATCTGTTGGCTTTGCTCTTCCTGTTTTGTGTAAATCAGTTATGTATTCATGTAGTTTCTTTAATGACTCTTCATTTACTTTCTACAATTGTGTAATTTAAAATTTTATATAAGATCATTGTCTGCAACATAAAAAAAAACACATTTCTGTATTAATTTTCTGTTTGTCCATCCGTCTATTTGTTACACCTTTCTGTGACAGATTTCTCAGCTTTTATTGGAGGGAATGCTTAGTTATTTGGTGTATTCCTTTTGCATGATGACTTGTACAATGTTTGACAGAAATGTTTGAGTGGGGGTATTCTTGGCAAAACATAGCATGCAATATCTTTTTCTTCAAATTGTCATAATATGCATATTAGACATGTACTTCTCTTAAACGGATCAATATGATTCCAATATTAAAGCAGATTGCATTTATTACCCTCTCTTTAGGAGACTGTCCATACAAATCAGGATGAACAACAAGATAAAATGGCCGTAATGCTGTAGCAGTCTCACTAGCAGTAAGGTGTCTTTTCAATATGTTGTACAGTTCAGTTTCTTTAAATGACCTAAAATTTAAACAAAATAACCAAATAATAGTAACATGACCAAGTCATAACCTTCTAAAGTCAATACCATGCAGCTGAGGATCTTAACCAGAACCCCTGACATGGTATACTGACTTTGTACCCACTGGGCTAAATGTGTATACTCCACTAACAGAGAAAGCTAATGGACCACAGCAAAAAATCTATAAATACATGTAAGAGGATGCATCAGCTACACTTATACACTTCAAAAGCCAATATACTACATGGATAATTTTGAACATTAGCTAATTTATTATCCATTTAAGTTTTTTTTTTTTTTTTTTCAGTCATGAGCCAATTGAACAGAAGAGCATGATCAATGCATGCAACAAAATTCACAACAATACAAGCTTGGTATTGATCCCTGGTACTGTAAACCTATGCTTTTACACAATTGCACAGTGTTTTAGTACATGTATAAAGATTTTTAGCAAAAACAAAGCCAAGACTGAAATTATGGTTAAAAATTAAATTCTATTTATCATGATGTAATCCTGATAAGCCACCCCCTAAGTAATTGCACAGTCATCATGGTCATTATCAACTCTGATATATTGTAAATAAGGCTTCTTAGGAAAAACTCCTATGAAGTAAATCCTCTTTGGGTGGCAACATGCACAGGCGACCAGTCAACATTTTGTTCAGTACTTATACTTGACAGGTGCTGAAGACCATTTGCATCATCACCTGGTGGATTCTGCAGGGAAGATACTTCAGATTCCAATTAAATTTAGACCCATTTATATTATTACTGAATTGTGAATAAGAAATTTCCTTGATAAAAATAAAATTGCGGCTGAAGCTGTGCCTGTAAAACAATTACAAACTTGGTATCCTTGCAAACATAGAGAATAATTCATATATTATGGGAGTCAAATCATGCTCTCCTGTTACAGTAAACACAATATGTCAATATGTTCTGTGTGTGCATTAATAGTCTGTATTCTTTCAATCATCCACTCTATATTCTTATTGTAACCGTTGTATTTTCATGTCCACTTTGTACAATACCCCGAGTGGGCCAATGATTTATGAATCAAGTATCTTTGTCCTTTATACAATATATCATTGTTGGGACCTTCAACGATAATTGTTTTCGAGGGATTCAAGTCAACAAAGTCTTGTCATCACAAATTTTTGCAACTAACCTTCTTTGAATAAAGCATAATAACTTCGCATATCGAGAAATAACCTTTTGCATCGCAAAGACATTGAGTACCGTTGATCTTTTCAGGGATGCTGTTGTTACATTTTGACCTTATAGCTAGAGTTAACTCCTCTTTCCGGAGGTTTTGTCTTCGGAATCGTTTTGCAGAATACAATAATTTTTTTTAGAAAAAAGTTTTAAGGCGGTTTTATTATGGTTTGAAAAATAGAAAAAAATGGTGTGAACAGAATGAAAAGATAACACAGACATATTCGTAAGATCTGCAGTGGGGTTAATATTTTCATTGCTGTTTTAGATAGTGTATTCTAGTATACAATGGTAACAAGTCACAAGCCCTTTGTTTCTTTCTTCGCCCATCTTAAAGTTAGAAGCCCAATTCTTACCTAACACCAAAAGAAAGAAAGAAACTGAATGTTCACCATAAAACCACTGAGCTCATAATTGTAAGTGAAAAAAAAAACATTATGTTAAGCTTTGCTTTCAGTTTCACAGTCACAGAGCTTTTTGCACTCTAATTACATGTGATTTAGTTGATAATGGCTTTAATGCACGCTGTGTTGGAATTCGGGTCCGTTAGCCCTGATTCATGTTTCCCCTACTACCTGTTCGCCCTAATACAGGTTCGCCCTGGGTCCGTTTGTCCTAATACCTATTCGCCCTGGGTCCGTTTGAATTCGTAGCCATGTTATATCATAAAATATTTCTGAGTAAACATGAATGACATTTTTTTTTAAATTCATCAGAAACGAATATGTTATTTAAATTTATCTTAATTTTATTTGTTAAAAGCCAAGTTCATAAGAAATATCATCAAATCTGTTATTAAACTTTAGTCAGACTTAATAAAATTGGTAGCGCTTGGGATTAATAAAAGATAAATACCTTTACTCCAAATGTGTACCCATTCCCGGCTACAAGTACCCTTCTCCAACACCTTGTAATGGATGACATGGTCATCTTCTAGGATCTCATCTGGTAGGTCTGGATCTGCGTTCAGTGATCTGAAAAGCTAAGGATAAAAATAAATTTTTAATTGGACTGACATATAAAATTAATTGTATGCAAAATATATTTTATTAATATCTGCCGATGCTTGTACAGAAATTGCTACACATGTGTATTTAGCAGATTGAGTATAATTAATTAAGAAATTTAAATCAAAGTTGCATCAATCTATCAATCAAATATAATATTGCATTATCATACATCAAGTTAATGATTTTACTGTCTTGTGTTCATAAACGCTGTTGATAATAAATTCTGTCTCATATCTTTGTATGACCACTTTGCTCATAATACTTTTAATTATTATTTGTAATTAATAGTTTAAAATTATACTTACGTGTCCATGGGTTCAGGTGGATCATCAGCATTCCTGTGACCTATGTCAAAGGTACCATCCAGTGGATTTGGTTGGTCAGGCTGCAGTGGTGCTGCTGGTTCTGGTTCTATACCTGGACCTGCTGCTGGTTCCTGGTCTACTGCTGGTTCAGGATCTGCTGCTGGTTCTGGGTCTACTGCTGGTTCAGGATCTGCTGCTGGTTCTGGCCAGTTTCTCTGCTCACGTGGTGCACAAATGAACTGCAATTCATTACCATGTTTGGCATCTTTGTAGGCTTGTAGGGAAATACCTGCAATTCAATTACATCATGTTTGTAAAAAATTACCGTTAAACAGATTTTTGAAACAGGACGAAGATCTGTAAACAAGAATGAGAAATGGTTGTTTATAATACGTATAAACATCTTACTTTTAAACGTCATACTACTTGTGTTTCTTTTCATTATTTCTTCAAAGAACTTACAGTTGTTCTTGCTTACATTTTTGAAACAGAATCAATGTCATATAAACAAGAAGGCTTGTTGTATTATTTTCTTGATTGTTTAAACATTATATTATTTTTGCTAAGCTAATTGTGTGGATTTCTTGATGAATTGAACATTATATTCTAAGCTTATTATATACTTTTTCAACCCAATATTTCGTTCTTAATAGAAACTGGCATATACGAAGATTCATTTCTATACATAAATACTTACCAGTCTGTGCTGCCACCTTCCATTCCATATACATCACAAGAAATTGTGTGCTGTCGAGGTCAAACCTCTCTGTCACATGAAATACACAAGTACTGTACCATAGTTTATGGAAGAATGACGAGGCTCCATATTCTACTTCCATATATACTTTTTTTGTCAAAACACACTCAAGAACAAAGCAGCCAAGCTGTGAAATAAATTTCCTTTAATGTCATCCAGTAAGATCAAAGATATAAATAATTAACAATTAATTACAATCAAAAGTAATTTATACTGAGTTGCTTATAAAAACAAATTTAATAAAGCAAATTAATTTACATTATAATAAATAAAATTTTCAAAAAATTATGTTCATTTTTTAAAATTTTACAAAAAATTATGTTCATATATAACAATAGTAAGAGTAGTAAAATTATACCTTATATTTAATAAAATAGGGCAAACGGACCCAGAGCGAACGTGTAATTAGGGCGAACGGACCCGATACTGCTGTGTTGTTATATTGCCATAGACCTGCAATTAAAGAGATTGGCAATACAATGAGATCCCACTTGATCAGAGGGCGGAGACGAGACTTGATTACTAAAGAAATTTGTAATAAAAAGTAATTACTTTCAACAAGGACTAACATGTAAACAGCCCCTGCATTCAAGGACCATTGATGACATTGATGTCAGTTCCAAACTTTTAACTGCTATTGTAAACTCAAATGATGAAGTTTCTTTCATAGTTGAAAAAGTTTTATTGTAGACAAGTTCAAGACTAACCAGTGTTAAGTCGCCACAAAATATCAATCATGATATCCCAATTGATCAGTTTCTGTTTATATAAAACACTTATCATTTCCTATCTTCTTTCCTTCTGACAGCAAGTTTAAACATAGGAATTTCTTTAGGAGATTAAATTTCATTTTCACGAATGTAAAATGTAATGAAACCATTTCTTCGACCAGATTTATGACAAACTAATTATTTTATTATGTGGACTTAAAACCCATGATTTTTTATTTCAAGCTTATCTACATCATTTTGAAAATGTGAATAAATGTTGCCTTGGAAGGTGTAAAATTTATATAATACATAAGTTAATGAATGGACATATGACACATCTCCGGAATTCTATAGTGATTTATGCTGTATCATCTGCCAAGGATCACGACAAATGTAAAATCTGCCTGGTGATGTCTGTACTTGGAAATTCATGCATATTTTCTTTTTTTTTTTTAATTTTCAATTGAAATTGCAATAAATAAAACTATCCATTAATACATTCTTTTTGACTATTGCTTATATTTTATCAATTTGGTAATTTTGTTATTAATTTTCATTAATGGACCAATTAACATATGACCAAAATGTCAACAAATTACTTTCTCTTTATTAGCATTGATCACTTTGTATTGCAGTTATGACCATCAGAAATGACAGATTGGTTACACTGTAATACTTGCTTTAGGCAGCCTGGTGAAGGAATAGGATTCAGTCTGACAAACTGTGGTCACATTTATTGTGAAAAATGTGCCAGTGTTGGTAAGTATGAAGACTCATTTAATGATTTTGTACCATAGAAAAGTGTTTGGAAAACAACTTTTGAAATTAACAGTGAATTATTATTAATTAGATATATATAAATTATATATTAGAGTAATTAATATAAAGCATTAATAGAATAAACTTTTTTTTTTTGGTCCAGATAGTATCAGTGATCAGTATTACTACTTGCTCAAGTCCATTTGGGCAAGCTTATATACTGGTGATACTTTCTATGAAGTTCACCTTAAGAAATATTGACAGTTCTGTTAATATATAAATAGAAAATGGTATGATTGCCAATGAGATTTTCATCCACCTAATGTCAAGCAACCAACAATTAAACTTCTACAGGTCACCACGCAGTTATCATTGATGGGCAAAACCCATACCATAAAGCAAGCTATAAAAGGCCCTCAAATAAATTATGTGAAACTATTCATAAAAGACAAAATTGACCGAATAAAAAAATTCTTTTATGGACTTCATGGTCTTTAGGACTTAATATAATTTTAGAAGCTATGCCTATGATGGGCGAAGCTCAATGTCGTATTAAAAGACAAAGCAGCTTCCCGCACTTGCTCAGTGGTCTACTTCTGTGTCAACAAATTCCGTCACTTCCGTCAGAATATTTTTTTGCCATTCATAGTCTGGTCTTACATTCTACATATACAAGACATCAATAACGCTCTATCCATAACATTGTCATGATCTGTTGATAATACTTACAATGTGAGTACTGACTTTAATTGTAATGAAAACATTGGACAAATGACTACTATTAGTATAAACTTTTAATATAATGTTTACTATATTTAAATAATTATTATTACACACTTTTTCCTTCTTGTTCTATTCACCTTTTTAAATCATGTCTGTCTTTCCCAGCATGCAATGAAAGGTGTTCAATGTGTGGAAGTGTTTGTGACAAGATTACTTTATCCAGTAAGGTAAGTTATACTGTATAACCATGGAGATTTTCTTCTCATATTTGGAACCATATCATATAGCTAGATTACCCCCTCATTCACAGTTGAATCTTTTGACCTAATGTACATGTAAATAGATATATGAAAATTATTAAACATTTTCATTTTTTTTCTATTTGATCAATATTTGAAATTTAACAATGTTTTATATACAATATATGTGTATATATTTTGAAGATGAAGCCAGAGGTGGAAAATTTTTTCACCAATCCCTTGGATTTGATAAAGAAAGATACAAAGAAATCAATACAGGTAATCCCATTTATATTGCTATCTTTTCTCTAATATCTGCCTAAACTTCATACCTCCTGACCAGTGTGGGAAAAAGTGTTCCACTCACTAAAATCTTTTTTGTACTCGGCAGATGATTGATTCAAATTCGTAAAACAAGTTGTTTTATTTTGTGACATTCCACATTTTAGAAGTTGTAAAGAATAAGCTTCATACAAAGATTGATAAAATCATTATGGAAACAGAACTGGTTTATATGTCAAACTACTCATTCCTTACTTCTACACTCTAGGCAGTTTATATGTCAAACTATACATTTCTTATGTCTACACTCTTGCTAGTTATTTTTTAGGTTGAAGTTTAAATTTGAAATTTGACCATCTTAAATAGAAATCCTGTTTAACACTTGATACATTGTAAGATTCTTTTTTTTTTCTAACAAATGCCACTCTGGTCTCTTAAACATTTTCAAAGAATTTAAGGAACAATATGTCAATAAAGTACGTCTAATTTTACACTTAAGATTGTTTGTGGAAAGGACTGCATGTTACTGGTATGTGTCTAGATATTGTGGAAATATATTGTTTCATATCTTTCTTCCAGTATCATGAGAAAAAATGTATTTGGATCATACACTCAAGAATATTTTGGAAACATTACAGGTATTGGAGTTCCAGCATAATCACAGAAGAAGATTTGTGGAGCATCAAAGAAAGCAGGTATTGATATGTACTGCACAGTTTTAGAAAGTGTCAAATGACTTCTACTTTATATGGCTTATAATTTTCAACCTCCATGAAAATTAAAGTTTTAAATATGGCCATTATTCCAAATTTTCCCTTTTTGTCACTTTGCCACTTGCAGATTTATCTAAACTATATTTTTTTAAAGAAAAAAAAACAAAAAAGCTGTCAGTGTCTAATTTACTACTCAGATAACCTAATGCATTTAAACCAAGTATGCAATTTTAGACAACATTTAGAAACAGATCTGAATGTATTGGACTGAAAATTTCTCATTTTTTAACTAATTATTTTATATAATTGTGCACAGGATATTTTGCCATTGGTACAGGTATTAAGAGTGAAGGTTTTTGAGCTTTCCATCTCTATCAAGAGGAAAATATATGTTTTAATTATAAAAACTTTATTAGGCAATAAGAACTCACTAACTTATTCAAATATTTGATAAAATTAAAAATTCATAGCTGCTTATTGATAAAAGCTTTTCTTTGATAAAATATCAGATGATTGATTGATATTTTTTTAATTTATGAAAATTGTGCCTTTTTTACAACTTAATTTCATTTCAGTATTAAAGGAAAGGGCTGAGAAGATTTATACAAATTATCTCCCCTTGAAAGTTTTCACAGATTTTCACTGTTTTTTTTTTATTTCTAACATGGAGTACTAGTGTTTCATTATTGAAAACAGATTCAAATTGTTTTTAATGCTGGTATCTGATTATTCGACCAATTTTCCAGGGATGTCAGTAGTATTTTAAGTAGCAGGAAAAAAGAAAAAGTAGCAGGTAAACTGAGGAAAACTTTGCGAGAGTTCACCCATTTATAGCTCACCTGGCCAAAGGCCATGTGAGCTATTGCCATCACTTGGGTGTCCGTCGTCATGGTTAACAATTTTTCAAATCTCTTCTCCTCTGACACTACTTGACCAGTTGGAACCAAACTTTGTATGAATGTTCCTTGTGGTATCGGGCATAGAACTGGTGTGGGGACTTTTGATCTGTCGAAAAACATGGCCGCTGTTACTAAAAATAGAAGATAGGGGTCAGACAGTAGTTTTTCACATATATCTCCAGAACCATTCGGTTTACCCAAATTCTGACTTATGGTTCAGCATGATGAGATCAATCTGTGGTCAAATTTTTGTTTTAATCTGTTAAGCCATATTAGAGTTATTGCCCTTTTTTGAGTTTTTTTTTGTTGTTTTTTATGTTATTTCTTTCAAAATCTTCTCTTCTGTCACTACTTGACCATTTGGAACCAAACTTGGTATGAATGTTCCTTGGGGTATCCTGCATAGAACTGATGTGGAGATTTTTAATCTGTCGAAAAAATCATGGCCAATGTTACTAAAAATAGAACAAAGGGGGTCAAACAGTAGTTTTTCGCATACATCTCCAAAACTGTTAGGTTTAGCAAAATTGTTTCTATAGCTGAAATGACCCTTATTATAAGGCCTTCAAAGTCTTAAGGGATCAAAGTTGTCAGATGACTCCTTGTAAGAGTTATCGCCCTTGAAAGATGAAAAATTACATTTTTTTTTTTTTTTTTTACAGTTTTCAGCCAATATCTTGATAACTATAATAGATAGAAACTTTCAATTGCTGAAATGATCCTTATGATAGTACTACCAAAGTCTTCTTGAGTCAAAATTGTGGGATAACTCCTTGTTAAATTTATTGCCCTTGAAAGACAAACTTTAACCAGGTGAGCGAGTCAGACTCCTGGGAGCCTCTTGTTGAAAATAGAGTAGCTGTCAAAAAATGAATAATTAAGCACTAAATTTAAACTGTTGACATCTTCTATTGACATCCCTGTTTTCAAAATATTCTCAGATAAGTTGCTTAGTGATCGATTTTGATACCTTCAATGTACATGTACCATATTAAAGTGGATTTTGGCTTATACAATTTTGATGTCAAATTAAAGCCAACTTTCACATTAAGTACCAGTATTGATAATTATTTGATTAATTTTGTCCTTTGATGTTTGTAGATTATGAAGATGGAGAAGTATGTCAAACACCTACAACAAACTTTGTCCCAAAGTCAGGAATCGGAAGGGTCAGTTTCTGTGGGTAGTATTTTTCATTTATATTTAGAAAAAGCTTCATTTACAGTAATTGGTATACATTTCTACACAGAATTTTTAATACATGCATGTTAACATGCTGCATATGTTTTTGAAAATCTCAATGAATTTATTGCTGATAAGAGATGCTTTTAAGTACAGTAAAAGAATATAAACAAAAAGTATTTTTTATTTTTCTTTCATAGTAAACTGAAGGAAGAGAATGCTTATCTAAAAAGGCTTCTTACAGAGAAGGTAAGAGAAGCATGTTGCTCCATTTTTATATTCTGTTTAAAAGGTTTGATTTTGATAAACTCTGTGCCTATTAAGTGGGCACAGTTTGGATGTTCTTTTTTTAAGACTATTGACATTTTTTATTAATTATGTACTGTTATAAATCTCTCTAGTACCCCAGGGACAGCCAATCTAGAGATCCTTGTAAAATCTGTAAGTCCTCATCAACAGGGATAAAGAGGGCACATGTAAAATTAGATACAACTCAGACTAGCTGAAATCATACATTTTTCTCTTGACATTTTTACAACACTGCAACAAAAATGAATGTTCTTAAACATTCAGTAAGGGAGACATGTGAATTATTTACCAATATAATTTCATGCTTTTGATATGGAATAAATGGAATCATTGGCTTAGTTAGTTGTCAATGTACTTAAACAATGTCGTACCAACAAATATGATGTATTTTTCCTTTAATCATGGGAGATAACTCTTATTTTTCTAGGGATTAGGTGGACATGGAAGGTATGTATAGCTATATTCTTTCTAGGGATTAGATGGACACGGAAGGTATGTATAGCTATATTCTTTCTACTGGCATTAAGTGTAGTACTGAACTGACAATACCTATGGAACAGAACAGAACTTTTATTGGTTAAAATCCACACATTTGGATTGCTACCAAAACAATACAAACAAACATATTTATGAACAGTCATACTAAACACAGTGAGAATAAACCATCTATCATTGAAAATTGTTTATTGCAGACACATGTGACATGTTATTTTGCAAAAGTTTTAAAATTTATTGTTGAGTTGTAACTGAGACTTATATTGATGTAAGTTAATTTGTTTAAAAAAACAGGGATCTTTTCTGTACAAAAAGCTTAAAATAAGTAAAGAAACCTTTGTTGTAGGAAGATACTTTTTTAAATCATTGTTAAAAGTAATAACTTCTGTGTTTTTTTTAGGCCATTGACTCCAGGGAGGCAGTTTAGTCCAGTTTCTAGAGGTATATGTTTATCCAAATTGTAATTTAACATTTGTGCTATATGTGTAAAAGTACTATTTGAAAAAGATGTACAAACATGTATATCATTATAACATAAAGTAAGGAAAACACATAACATGGTGAATTTGCCAAGAATAACTGCTAGTTATTAACATTAACAAGTGTGAGGTATATGGTAGACATGATCTACCTGTTGACTTACTCATTAATTGACTATAGGTGAGGGTTGTCTGCAAATACTCATCTCAGCCACTTGATGTTTTGGTATTAGCTTTCATATCACAACTCATACGTAATGCCAGAGGTTACCATAACTATATAGACTTTTTGTATCACGCTAGACTTCTTACAATTAGGCAAACAGGGTTACCAGATTGAAGTCATCATTACAGAAGTTTTATGGTCGTCATCATGAACTTGTGGATCGTTACGGTGTATCCATCTGCATCATGAAAGCTGATTTGTTCAATGTGTCATGGTTTCCCTGTCCTCTTTCCTCTACCCTGGACTTGACTGTTTATGAGCAACTTGGCAGGTGTTTCTAGAAAAAACAGAGCACGCTTACCCTACCAGTGCACCTGGTCCATACTCCCAGTTTTTAGTGGAGTCTTAGTTGCTCATTTAACTTTTTTTCACTTTGTATGCATTATTTTGTTTTTTTTATGTTCTTTGTTGTATTAGACTATTTTCCATGTCTGGTCTTTGTCCCTGGATTACATTCTTTTGATTTCCACTAGAAACTTGGTTTCCTTGATTACTCCTTGGCAGAAGCTTGATATTGGTATGCAATATTTGTTTCAATTTCAGACTTATGTGGCATCTAGTAAGGATAGCAGGGGTTGTTTTAGACTAGTTTAAAATTAAGCTTCTAAACTGTAACCCCCAAAAAGGTTAGATATAGGTTAAACAGATACAAGCAGATTTCCAAATAAGACCACAGAAGTTCCACACTATTTTGCCTCTAATGTAGATTTATTGTTTTTCAGGTTCTCCTGGATATAGTTTTAAGGTTAGTCAAAATATAATTATGTATCAATGCATTTACATTTATACTATTTTGGAGGGGGATACCATGGAGTGATAGAGAAAATGTTTGTCACAAAAATCTTGGCTCTCAATGGATGGTTTGGTTTCAAATTTGGTGTGTTGCTACATAGATGGAGCTTATGTTGTAAGCAGTTTTGGTTGCTGTCCAATATCAACTTCCTGTATGAGTGAGGGTATCCATAGCATGACAATACATGAAACTTCATGTATTGCTTTGTTTCAATGTATTTCATGCACTGACTGTTTTACATATTGTTTTTCATGGTTGCTAATTTCTGTAGATTCTATCAACTGATTGAACCTAATCAATGAGGTTGGTTTTCACATTTTTTAAATTTACTAAGTTGATCATAAAACAAAAATAAGTACACCACCAGAACTGTGACATTTTTATTAACTTTTGATACATGTGTATCCTTTAACATTTTTAATTATAAGTTTTTTAAAGAATTTACAAAAATTTTGCTATAACAGATAAAAACCTTTCTTAAAGATACTTATAATTGTTTTTTTTTTTTGGATATTCAATGGGGATATGGTCTCATATTCTCATGACAATCCTGACTAACATTATATGTTTCTATGATCATTATCAGCAATGTTTAATGTGACTTACTAGGCACATTGGATTGGCAAATCATTACAGAGAGTTAAAATTAATTCCATTTCTATGGCATATGCCATCTCTTGTTACTCTTGTGCATTTCCATAGGAAGAAAACTCTTATTGGATTTAAAAGAAGGCAATACATGGAACCAATTAATATGAAAGATGTATTAAATCAATATTCTTTCAGAGTTCTGGTTCTGGAAGTTCAGGAAGAGCTGTACGGACTTCACCAGTTGGAAGACATTGTATGTATAATCAATTGATGTTAGGCATAATAATATACTACACATGCTCTCACGGCTACATTTTATATTCCTGTTGAACTTCTCATGCTAACACTAGGCCATGTTTCATATTCCTGTTGGACCTCTGTTGCTAACATTAAAGGGAAAGACCACCTTTGCATTAAGTTAGACTCTTATGAAAAATCATACCCACATAAACAAAAATAAATAACCTTTAATGCAAAATGTGCTTTTATAAAATACTCAAGGCTATGCATAATTCGAAATCTTTGAAATATATGTGGATAGCAATCTTGCAGAACTCTCCTATCAGAAGGAAGATCATGATCAGACTTTATTGATTTTTGCCAATAGCTTCCGATTGGCTTGTGACGTCACTGTCATGTACTGCATATAATATGTATAAACAAAGAATATTCCATAAATATTACTATGATCCTATTTATATAATCACCAAAACATGCAGTCTTGTCAAGCTTACGATTACACGAATGATAAAAAGAAATATTCAAAAAGTATTTTGACCATCAACACAAACTTCCTTCGAAGGTAGCCATTAGATTTTCCACAGATATTCTAGTCTTCTGGCTGCAAATCCCGTTGTTCATCAATGTTGTCTGACACTTGCTTACACAATGTGCCTCAATCTCTTCTTCTGTTTATTTTGGGTTGAAATTATGGGGGAAAGCCCAAAATTTGCAATTTCTTCAGACTTCATAATCAATTACCTATTTACTTTCACTTTACAAACCAACTTCGTGATGTCACGGCTAAACTGATCATGGTTGCACCCATATGCGTGGGAAATTCACATTCCAAAATTATAAATAGCGATTAATTAGTTAAGAAAAGGAAATTATTTTTTTTTTAATTTAATTTTCTTGAACATTTAACAGATTACTTTTGATATTTATGATTTGCACAATAACATGGTCTTCTCCTTTAAGCTACATTTTATATTCCTGTTGGACCTCTCATGCTAACATTAGGCCAATTTTATATTCCTATAGGATTTCTCATGCCACATTTTTGCATTTTATATTCCTGTTGGTCTCTTATGCTTACATGGCATGCAGCCTATACCTCATGCTTCCTTCTTTAATAGGCCCATCTACCCTTGAGCTCATAAAGGCATGCCATTTGTTGTTTTGAACTTTTACTTTCAGATGACAAATTGCCGTTAATATATCAAAACCAGACTTGTTGTGTTATGTGGATATATGCTTTAACCCTGCTATGGTATATAGTTCTAGCATTATGTAACTCTTTGTAATTCATTGTAGGTTCACCAGGATTCAATCATCATCTGGTAAGGTTATTAGGTCACTTTTTTTCCTAGACTGTAATAAATAGATCATTACTTATGGAAGTATTTCTTATTTAGATTGATATAGATAATTATACCTCTATCTTTAGGCATTGTATGTGGCTGTTTTACTGCTATTTGTACTATGTACATCAGTGTGTATAACTCTCCCATAGATTTTTATCAGTTGAAACATAGGGACCCTTCAATGAATTCATTTGAAATTAGATATGCAACTTTCCTATACAATATTGTCACTGTGACATAAGTTTTTAATTTCTTAAAAATTACACATATAAAGATATTATGATTCCTAAAAAAAAGTGCTTTTGAATTGTTTTTTTTCCAAAAGCTGAGTCAAGACAGCTATGGAGAGTAATGAAAAAGATGCATAATTTGTCATCATGTGAGGGGTTTACATCTTACTTTACAGACATTACAAAGTTCTATAACATCAGGAAGATTATCTGTTAGGACTCCTCCATCTGGTGGAAAAATAGGTATGTTGCTTAACATTTATAGAATTATGTAAGACACCATTTATTTGATTGAAAAATAATTATGATTATAAATATATGTAATACTGATTATTGTATTACAAGCTATTATTCTTATTATCAAAAAATAGATGTATTGATTCTATGAAATTAAATTAAAAGCAAGTATTTATATAGTGAAGCTTAGACTACGTGCCCTTGATATAAGTTTTATGTTTTCATATTCAGCATTTTTTCAAATTTGAATTAATGCAGTATATCTTTTGCTTTTCAAATAGAGAAATGGTGAATATTTAAAAGTCATCCATTGAGAACCTGCCATATTTTGGGGCAAGAATCATCAAATATCAAAACCATGAAATAGAAGCAAAAGTATAAACTAGATTGGACTATGCAAACAGTTCTATTTTCATTTTCTTGTATTTATTCACCTCTGTACCAAAGAGATACAAATAAATATTAATACCAGTAAGCTTTGGGATCAGCATAAAAGGAAACTTAATCAGTAATTCTTTGGTTATAAAAGTAAAACTTGTGTTTAATCTTTGACAGGAACAATACAAGGAACACCATTGACCAAGTCAATGACAATTCCACACACTCCACAGTAAGTAAATATAGCACTGCTGACCCAGTCAATGACAATTCCACACACTCCACAGTAAGTAAATATAGCACTGCTGACCCAGTCAATGACAACACACACTCCACAATAAGTAAATATAGCACTGCTGACCCAGTCAATGACTGCAGTAAGTATATAGAACACTATTGACCCAGTCAATGACAATTCCACACACTCCACAATAAGTAAATATAGCACTGCTGACCCAGTCAATGACTACAGTAAGTACATAGAACACTGCTGACCCAGTCAATGACAATTACACACATTCCACAGAAAGTAAATATAGCACTGCTGACCCAGTCAATGACTGCAGTAAGTATATAGAACACTGTTGACCCAGTCAATGACAATTCCACACACTCCACAATTAGTTATTATACCACTGCTGACCCAGTCAATGACAATTCCACACACTCCACAGTAAGTAAATAGAGCACTGCTGACTCAGTCAGTGACTACAGTAAATATATAGAACACCACTGACCCAGACAATGACAATTCCACACACTCCACAGTAAGTAACTAGAGCACTGCTGACTCAGTCAGTGACAATTCCACACACTCCACAGTAAGTAACTAGAGCACTGCTGACTCAGTCAGTGACAATTCCACACACTCCACAGTAAGTAAATATAGCACTGCTGACCCAGTCAATGACTGCAGTAAGTATATAGAACACTATTGACCCAGTCAATGACAATTCCACACACTCCACAGTAAGTAAATATAGCACTGCTGACCCAGTCAATGACTACAGTAAGTACATAGAACACTGCTGACCCAGTCAATGACAATTACACACATTCCACAGAAAGTAAATATAGCACTGCTGACCCAGTCAATGACTGCAGTAAGTATATAGAACACTGTTGACCCAGTCAATGACAATTCCACACACTCCACAATTAGTTATTATACCACTGCTGACCCAGTCAATGACAATTCCACACACTCCACAGTAAGTAAATAGAGCACTGCTGACTCAGTCAGTGACTACAGTAAGTATATAGAACACCACTGACCCAGACAATGACAATTCCACACACTCCACAGTAAGTAACTAGAGCACTGCTGACTCAGTCAGTGACAATTCCACACACTCCACAGTAAGTAACTAGAGCACTGCTGACTCAGTCAGTGACAATTCCACACACTCCACAGTAAGTAAATATAGCATTGCTGACCCAGTCAATGGCAACTCCACACACTCAAGTCAGTAAGTACATGTATGTAGAATGCCACTGAACCAGTCCATGACAAATCCAAACACTCCAGTCACTATGTACATGTCAATTCTACACACTCCAGAGAAAGTAAATAGAGCACTGCTGACTCAGTCAGTGACTACAGTAAATATATAGAACACCACTGACCTACACAATTTTACACACTCCACAGAAAGTAAATAGAGCACTGCTGACTCAATCAATTACAATCCACACATTCCACAGTAAATAAATAGAACACTGCTGACTCAATCAATTCTTATTCCACACACTTGATAGGAAGTATATAAAAACCACTGACCAAGTCAATGGAAACTCCACACACTCCATTCAGTAAGTACAGGTATATAGAGCACCACTGAACCATTCAGTGACAAATCCAAACACTTCAGTCAGTAAGTACATGTATATAGAACACCATTGAACCAGTCAATGACAAATCCAAACACTCCAGTCAGTAAGTACATGTATATAGACCACTGAACCAGTCAATGACAAACCCAAACACTTCAGTCAGTAAGTACATGTATATAGAACACCACTGAACCAGTCAATGACAAACCCAAACACCCCAGTCACTAAGTACATGTACATAGAACAACACTGACCCAGTCAATGGCAAATCCAAACACTTCAGTCACTAAGCACATGTATAAAGAACACCACTGAACCAGTCAATGACAAACCCAAACACCCCAGTCACTAAGTACATGTATATAGAACACCACTGAACCAGTCAGTGACAAATCCAAACACTCCAGTCAGTAAGTACATGTATATAAAACACCATTGAACCATTCAGTGACAAATCCAAACACTTCAGTCACTAAGCACATGTATATAGAACACCACTGAACCAGTCAATGACAAACCCAAACACCCCAGTCACTAAGTACATGTATATAGAACACCACTGAACCAGTCAGTGACAAATCCAAACACTCCAGTCAGTAAGTACATGTATATAGAACACCATTGAACCAGTCAATGACAAATCCAAACACTCCAGTCAGTAAGTACATGTATATAGACCACTGAACCAGTCAATGACAAACCCAAACACTTCAGTCAGTAAGTACATGTATATAGAACACCACTGAACCAGTCAATGACAAACCCAAACACCCCAGTCACTAAGTACATGTACATAGAACAACACTGACCCAGTCAATGGCAAATCCAAACACTTCAGTCACTAAGCACATGTATAAAGAACACCACTGAACCAGTCAATGACAAACCCAAACACCCCAGTCACTAAGTACATGTATATAGAACACCACTGAACCAGTCAGTGACAAATCCAAACACTCCAGTCAGTAAGTACATGTATATAAAACACCATTGAACCATTCAGTGACAAATCCAAACACTTCAGTCACTAAGCACATGTATATAGAACACCACTGAACCAGTCAATGACAAACCCAAACACCCCAGTCACTAAGTACATGTATATAGAACACCACTGAACCAGTCAGTGACAAATCCAAACACTCCAGTCAGTAAGTACATGTATATAAAACACCATTGAACCATTTAGTGACAAATCCAAACACTTCAGTCACTAAGCACATGTATATAGAACACCACTGAACCAGTCAATGACAAACCCAAACACCCCAGTCACTAAGTACATGTATATAAAACACCACTGAACCAGTCAGTGACAAATCCAAACACTCCAGTCAGTAAGTACATGTATATAGAACACCATTGAACCATTCAATGACAATCCAAACACTTCAGTCAGTAAGTACATGTATATAGACCACTGAACCAGCCAATGACAAACCCAAACACTTCAGTCACTAAGCACATGTATATAGAACACCACTGAACCAGTCAATGACAAATCCAAACACTTCAATCAGTAAGTACATGTATATAGACCACTGAACCAGCCAATGACAAACCCAAACACTTCAGTCACTAAGCACATGTATATAGAACACCACTGAACCAGTCAATGACAATCAAATTCCACACATTCTACAGTAAATACTTATATAATGTTGAAGTAGTTGCTCCACTTTTGTAAATAAAAGTAAGAATATTGCAATAGTTATTTAACTTTATTGTATAGAGATATTTATATAATGCAAATATTCTTTCGCAATTATATTGAGACAAAATTCTATTATAGTATCTTTTTTCTATTGCAAAATCTCTGTATTGAATTTCAAAATGGTGTATCAGATACTACCATACAAATGAATCGCATGATCTGCTTAGTATTACAGGTCAGTTTCCCCTCCAATATCATGGTAATTTTTGTATTACAGGTCTGTTCCCTGTCCAATATCATTATCTGATTTGTATTACAGGTCAGTTCCCCATCCAATATCATTATCTGATTGGCAGCTGACACCAGATTAATCAGGTATGGATTTATTATAAACAATCTTGTTACATCAGTTCAAACCTCCACCTCAGTAAGACCTAGTGAAAAAAAAGTTAAAGGCAGTTTACTGGACTTTACTAACATTTGGAGAGCCTTCTATTGGTCATTGGAACAACCAATCATCAGTTCAGCAAAATGGGCATTTTACCCTAAACATGTAATAAAAAACAAAATTCAAAGTCACACATGATGTCATAAAGTACTGCTTTCTCTGGTCTCTGGTTGTTTTTTTATGTTATTTTGTTTGGTTTTTTTTTTGGGGGGGGGTCTGGAAATGTAAACCACATGCTCCTATAAAATCACAAGCTATCTTGATAACAATAGACATTCATGGTTGAAATATCTTAATTGATGAAGTATGACGAAAAATAGAGGTATGACATTTATTGGTGGGTTTCACAATTATTTAGTCACTTATTAAGTATAAGTGTTTGTAAGGATCAGGCAAAATTGGATTCACTCAGAAACTTTTCTATAGAATCTTATAAAAATGAGATTTTTAACAGAGTTATCTGTCAAAGAAATGTTCATTTTCAGTGCATTTCAATGGAATTGTAACTCAGTGGTTCGGCTTGATATGGAAAATCTTGTCTGTTTTCCTTGATTCTGATGGTGCAAACAGTCAAATTACACTTTCAAAAATGATGGTTTTTTTCACCAACTGTTGGATTCTTACAGGGACAGACACTTAATAGTATTTTTCCTTTGCTTTCCTTTTTATGTGTGCCTGAACTGCAAAAAAGACTTAACTAAGCAAATAGTAAGCAGATAGGCAATATTCATTAATGATATGACAAAATTTATCAAACAAGGCCAAATTTGATGATTTAACAGGTATATACCCCTTTATAGATTTCTTGAACTTGAAATATTTTCTTGTGTATTTGCTATGGCACAAGGTTTATTAGTTGGTAGAATTAAACTTTACAGAGCTAATGTCAATTGATAAATTGTTCTAACATGTGTATTTGCCATTGTATCCAAAACACGAGAAAGATTCAGAACTATTTTTTTTTAAATTTCAGATTGACAGTAAACAGAAAATCGTTTTAAAGTAGTGGAAAAAGATTCAATTTAAATAAGTTATTCTTCGCAGTTAAAAGCAGTAAAATAAACATATTAATAAGTTTATCTTATTTTCAAAAGTTATTTAGCCACACGACAAACTCAAGTATCCTCAACCTGTACTAAGTACATACCTTCAATGTGATGTTTGTGAGGGACACAGCTATTTGTACTTGATTCAGCTGTGTTGTTATACCCCTTATTTTCTTGACCAAAGGAAACTATGCAAAACTTCCTATAACACCACTGTGCTTCTGCATTCAAACATTCACTTCCTAACTACAAACATTATTTCTGAAATATGACACTACAAACGGAACGATTTTGAGTAATGCATGTTTCAGAGCATCTTTATTCATAGGATGTCCCTATTATACAATATGCATGAACAGTTTCATATGTAAGACCTTACTTAAAAAACAAATCTATTATTTACTTCCCATTATATATGCTGTAGCCAAACGAACAAGTGCATGTTTTTGTCTTTTAGTGCCAGTTTTTGTGAAGAAATGAAATAGTTTATTTTTGTTAAACCTACTTAATGAGGGATGGGTACCCCCATGTCATCTTATTTTGTTAAACCTACTTAGTGAGAGATGGGTATCCCCATGTCATCTTATTTTGGATGTAGACTTTGACACAGAAATATGATAATAAAATCAATTGAAAAAATCCCAATGATGATTCTATACCAACAATTAACTGATAAGGAAAAAAGTCAAGGTTAATCTATGAAATATGTTAGGATTAATGATTTCATTAAACATAAATGGAAATACACCTTAGCTTCACGATACTACCACAAAACTTCACATGTTTAGAAAAACACAACTTGCAAGGCTCCTGCTTGTAATATCAAAAAATCAATGGAGCTAAACAAAATGAGAAAATGGACTGTATCACAGTATAATATAATCATATACCAAATAAGTTACTATAAATCAAGAAAAACTGATTGTTGCAGAAGGATTGAATGTTGGACAACAGATTAAAGTATGCACCAGACACTTTGAGATTAGAGCAGGGCTTCATAAAAGATGTTTCTTTATTCCCAATAGATTCTGTAAAATATTCAAAACAAAAAGCAATATTTCATTTTCAAATAATTTATGTAAAACATACATGTACGTACAAATAAGAAATATAAATGAAAAGTTATGATCTGGTGAACAAATAATAGAAAAAGCACATTGGTCCCTACATGTTTCATTCATCAATCAAGGGAAAGAACTTTTCACAAGGCTTACAGTCATTTTCAATCATAACAAATACATTGTAAATGTATACAAAATGTAAAAGTCAAAATAATTACATGCAATCATGTACATGTGTTTAAATACAAGAATTCAAGCACCACTGATGTACAACTGACTTGGTAAGCCTTGTTCAATAAGATTAAATAAGTCAACATATCTTCCTAATTCAAGATTCTCATAATACACAATAAAACTTCGGTATATCAATTATGTAGAAAATAGAACCTTACTGTCATCCATGTGTTTTACCTTCATTGAATTCAAACATTACTTTATATTTGTATTTCTTGATGTTATTAAATTCAGAAGTACAAAATTTTTGTTTAAAATGTCAAATAGTATTCAGAACTTAATATCAGCAGTATGTGACACAACACCCAAATACTAAAAAATACTAGTAAATGGTATTGCACAAAATTAACAGCATATTAAATATTATTCCAGGTTAGGATCAATATTAATCCTAATGGTCCAACTGTTTAAAATGCATAGATATTAACTCTCAAAAGTTAGTGTAAACAAAATCAAAGTTGTTTGGTTCTGGAGGTATTGGTGGTGGATCAGTAGGGATGGTTATTCCTTCTATATCTAACAGATGTATCTTGGTTTCCATGTTAAGTAATAGTTCTAGATCTTTGTTCTTCTGACTACTGTCCATCTGTAACACAAAACTCATCAAGGTAACTAATATTCATTTTATCAACAGATTCAAACTGATTTGTTTAACATGTCATACTTTTCCTTTCCTCTTTTGTCTACCATGGACCATGGAATTTCTTATGAGCAACCTCGGTGGGTGTTTCTAAAAAAGCAGAGGACGCTTACCCTACCGGTGCACCTGGTCCATGCTCAATCAATGTCTTTGGTTCATGCTCCCAATTTTTAGTGGAGTCCGAGTTGCTCATTTACTTTTGTCACTTTGTATGTATGATTTTAGTTACTTTGTTCTGTATGTCTGTTTTCCATGTCTGGTCTTTCTCCCTGAATTACATTCTTTTGATTACTGCTATAACCTTGCTTCCCTTGATTCCTCAATCAAATATTGATATCAGATGCCTGACAAATAAAAAAATAACAGCACTTTTGAAGTCCAACAGAAAATATTACAGTGTGCCTGCTATGGTGAGGTGTATTATCTTCTCTTCAGACATTCAAAACTTGCTTTTCTGTTATCTGCGATGATAAAGTTGAATTGATGCATTGCCAATATTTTTTCAGTATCACAGTAGTGGCCTGGGATAGAAAATATCAGGTATTAAGAACAATAGAAAATTAGGGCATCTTATGGGACATTAAACAATACCCTGCCATATTGTGTTGTATTTAATGAACATATGCTTAATCACATATCGTCGCCCTGTGCAGGTCCAGGTATCTAAAGAAAAAGTCTGCAGCAGCGCTAAGCTTGTCGTAAAAGGTGACTAAATAGTACTCAGATCCCTAGCCGGGGGCTAGGGCGATCTGCCCACAGAGCAACTGGATTGTGTGCCCCAGGTGGTGGAATGGGGTACCCCTGGTGTGTTACATGCTGGAGTTATCAGGCTACAATGGAAAACCTGACCACAAACTATAGTGGTGCACCATGTTAAGAAAGATGCCATATTCCTTGCATGTTAAAGAACCCTGCTGTGGTATTCAATAAGAGTAGGAACCTTTGCACTCCGCTACAGAAGGCTAAATTGCTCAAACATATCCATCCTTCCCTTTTCATAGTGGCAATCAAAATTTGTCAACCCTATTATCCTTGTGTCCAATCCCTTTTTTCATTTCATCATCATTTCAAGTTCATATTATCATCCATTTCATGTTCATTGCCTGAATATAGCTGAAATATTGCTGCTTGGGCATAAAATTCCAACAATCAATCAATCAATCACAAATCGTCACATCAGAACAAAAGACCAAATTCTTTAATATTTTAAGAATGATAACTCTAATTCATCAAAATATTTTTGTGGTTAAAAATAATTTGAAATGGCCAAAACCTGCAAATTATCCAATCAAAAAAAAAATTCAAACTTGATCTGTAGTTTATGATACTCAATACGAAATTTATCATCCCTAAACTATCAGGGATAGACAGAAAGAGGGATGGACACTAAACTCATAATAGTGGTGGGGTATGAAATTGCCCGCAAGTAAATCTATCAGATGTATGAAATCTTAGGATGCAAAATAAGACTTAAAAAAAAACAACAATCATAATTAAGAAGTTTTAATATAAAAGCCATCAAAACATCAAACCTACATGTCCCCGAAGTCATTATTGCATTTCCAAGTAAGACATTGGACTTGTATGACCCCATTATGGTTAGGACTATACTAGTAACAGAAGATAGAATACCTCATTTCCAAGTAAGACATTGGATGTGTATGACCCCATTATGGTTAGGACTATACTAGTAACAGAAGATAGAATACCTCATTTCCAAGTAAGACATTAGACGTGTATGACCCCATTATGGTTAGGACTATACTAGTAACAGAAGAAAGAATACCTCATTTCGAAGTAAGACATTGGACTTGTATGACCCCATTATGGTTAGGACTATACTAGTAACAGAAGATAGAATACCTCATTTCCAAGTAAGACATTGGATGTGTATGACCCCATTATGGTTAGAACTATACTAGTAACAGAAGATAGAATACCTCATTTCCAAGTAAGACATTAGACGTGTATGACCCCATTATGGTTAGGACTATACTAGTAACAGAAGATAGAATACCTCATTTCCAAGTAAGACATTAGACGTGTATGACCCCATTATGGTTAGGACTATACTAGTAACAGAAGATAGAATACCTCATTTCCAAGTAAGACATTAGACGTGTATGACCCCATTATGGTTAGGACTATACTAGTAACAGAAGAAAGAATACCTCATTTCCAAGTAAGACATTGGACTTGTATGACCCCATTATGGTTAGGACTATACTAGTAACAGAAGATAGAATACCTCATTTCCAAGTAAGACATTGGATGTGTATGACCCCATTATGGTTAGAACTATACTAGTAACAGAAGATAGAATACCTCATTTCCAAGTAAGACATTAGACGTGTATGACCCCATTATGGTTAGGACTATACTAGTAACAGATGATAGAATACCTCATTTCGAAGTAAGACATTAGACGTGTATGACCCCATTATGGTTAGGACTATACTAGTAACAGAAGATAGAATACCTCATTTCCAAGTAAGACATTGGACTTGTATGACCCCATTATGGTTAGGACTATACTAGTAACAGAAGAAAGAATACCTCATTTCCAAGTAAGACATTCATTCCATCACACCACATGTCAAATTCTGTTTCATCTTTAGCAACAAAACAGTAACTCTCTGGGTTTTCTCCTGAGGTTGGTTGGGGTGTTAAGGCAAAGTAAAGATTACATTGCTGAAAAAAAGATAAATAGCCGGTCAATTTGTAATCTGGCTGTTACTACTGATTGTTACTGATTCCATGAAGGAAATTACTATCTTCCCGAGTGTCTTTACATAATACATTGTAACTTAATGTCACCATACAATGATCATGAAAACAAAACAACACAAGGAGCTGACAGAACAAAATATAAAAAATACAGTATTTAAATGAGGCTTAATACTGTTAGATGTAAATAGGGGAATGCTTTGATAAACTAAATCAACTGCTAAATGTATTTGTTTTTGTAAATGTAGACTATTTTACAATTATAGTGATCTTGGTTCTTGCCAGAGTAAGTGTAGAATATTTTACAATTATAGTGATCTTGGTTCTTGTCAGAGTAAGTGTAGAATATTTTACAATTATAGTGATCTTGGTTCTTGTCGAGTAAGTGTAGAATATTTTACAATTATAGTGATCTTGGTTCTTGCCAGAGTATGTGTAGAATATTTTACAATTATAGTGATCTTGGTTCTTGCCAGAGTATGTGTAGAATATTAGATTATTTAATATTTTTTCAATGAGAGGGAGTTTCTCATGCTTATCTCATTGAGCGGCTATACCGCGAGACGAGATGAGCATGAGAAACTCCTGCGAGTTGAAGAAATATTTAATAATCTGTTTATCGCTGTTTTGAAATTTGTTAAATAATTTTGGGATTTATTCATTCTAATCAAGTAAGTTACTGTATTTAATCATTTTCCATTGTAGACTAGAAAATATTGCCACAAATTAGCCATCATTTCATACGCAGTAAACAAACAGATGGTATTTGGGTCATCAAATATTCCTACGCTGTTGCTTGTATGTCACGTGAAGACATAGAAACTAGCGATAATTTTCATTCTCATTCAACTGGCATGAGCTTAAAAATTATCGTATAGCAAGATCAAAGGGATTTAAACAAAAATAGCGATAATTAATCTTCTAATACAGAATAGCTAAATGTAGAGTTAATAATAATGTGATCACAAGTGATTAAGAATGCCAAGATTTAACAAGTTTAACCTGTTAGGTAAAGTCTTTAAGTATCCTAAGCAAGACTGGTTATATATCTTGTTTATAATATAGATTCCAACAATGATTTTTTTGTTATTTTAAGCAATAATCTGATTATTACAAATACATATGAATTTCTTCAAACAGCATTGATATAAAAAAAGAAATGAAATACAATGACAGCATTATCCAATAAGTGAAAAATGTAAGCAGTTATTTTTCCATGTGAAAAATGAAATTTATCACATTAGGAAATACTGATATTTCACCACAATTTATATAATAAAAGGAAAATATTCATGGCATTTCAAACAAATGCAATAATGAGCAATGCTTGAGAAAATAAATGCTTCAACACTACTTAGTGTATTTTTTATGTAAATTTATTGTTCTAAGGATATTACATATAATTCTACAAACCCCTTTTTTGTCTCTTTTTGTTGTTGCATGAGGACAATCTTTTCCTGTCACAATGCTTTTTATTTCATTGATTGGTACTGAAAAGGAAAAAAAAATCCTGAAGTCTTTGATGTGTGTGAGGATGAACATTAAAAACAATTTTTTTTAAGGTAAATATCCAGGCTACATGTTACAACAAAAACCAAACCATCTAAATGCATATTTATCCTGCAATTATAATCTTCATATACGATTACAATGTGTTTAATACAGCCTTGCAATATTTACATGTACATTTTTGCCATTTTTTAAGGCACATCTGTAAGTATCTAAGATTACTATGACCACTATAAAGCCATAGATTCCCCATGCATTTAGTGAAACAATATGAAATAAATTTGATAGGGTGCAATACTAAATAAATTCTATCATTATTTAAAAACAATATTTTTTTTGCCATATAAGATGTAGTAAAAAGTTGGCTTTAATAAGGCTTAATTTATCTAAAAATCAAGTATGGTGAGTGTGGTGACCTATGTTTTTTACATTAAAATTTAAAGCATGTTTATTACCAGTCATCTTTGAGAAAAACTAGGAAAATTTATCTACTAGAAATATTAGGTATGATCTACCTTAAAAACTACAGCCTGTATGTATATTCAGCATGACATGTAGAAATACTGGGTAAAGCCTTCATACAAGTTGTATTTTTCAACAATGACATCATACTTCATTAAAAAATACTCAGTATTACTAAATTTTAGTATATCAAAGATTGTGCTGCTTCATCATATGTTGATGTGTCAGGTATTTCCCATTTAAACTATCGAAGTGATGAGTAATTAGATTTTTGTTCGTGTCGCAATATGAGCCTAATCACACTTGAAACAGATAACAAGATGTACCACTAAGAATACTGGAACTGATATTAAATTCCTGCGCATTACCAGGAGTACTTGACACTAATATTGAGACAATGCACACTACTAGGAACACTTGACACTGATATCAAGGCAATGTGAACTACTAAGAGTACTGACACTGAAATCAAGGTCCTGTGCACTACTAAGAGTACTGACACTGATATCAAGGCAATGTGAACTACTAAGAGTACTGACACTGAAATCAAGGTTCTGTGCACTACTAAGAGTACTGACACTGATATCAATGCAATGTGAACTACTAAGAGTACTGACACTGATATCAAGGCAATGTGAACTACTAAGAGTACTGACACTGAAATCAAGGTCCTGTGCACTACCAGGAGTATTTGACACTGATATAGAGACAATGCACACTACTAGGAACACTTGACACTGATATCAAGGTCCTGTGCACTACTAAGAGTACTGACATTGAAATCAAGGTCGTGAGCACTACTATGAGTATTTTCATACAGACATCAAGACCCTGTGCTCCTCTAGGAGTGCTTGATACAAATACATGTATATTAAGGCCCTGTGCACTTCTAGGAGCACTTGATACAGATATCAAGACCATATACACTACTAAGAGTACTTGATATTGATATCATGGCGTTTAGCAATACTAGAAGCACTTAATACATATATGAAGTTCCTGTGCTCTATTGTGATCACTTGATACATAAATCAAGTCCCTGTATTGCATACCTTATATCACACTCCTAGACCTATATTGCATACCCTATATCGCCCCCTTAACAGACCATACTTAAAATATTATCAAAATATGATATAATGAACACGACATCTCAAAATCTGCATCATATGTAATATCAATCCTCCCCCTATATCATCTTGGGGGCCGGTGTCCCTTGAGGTGATATAGGAGTCTCAGGTTGATACCACATGTGATACAGATTTTGACATGTAATATTCAGTAATTATCAATAGCTACAGATTATCACTTCACAACAGTCTTGTAATCATATATCAGCAAAACAATCAGAAAAAACTTTTATACCCTTATCAGACACTTTAAGGCATGTGCAAAGCTTGGATGATGGTGCACTACATGCCATTTTTTATAAATATCACATCCTAACTTAACTTGACAAGTATAACATTGACACTTCCAACTGATTACCATAACAAATGCACAACCAAGATACATGTAATATCATGTCCCACTTTATTTTTGGTTCAATGTACCAACCAAGGAAGTCAGGAGATTGAGGCATACAGTATTTTCTGGATTATAAGTCGATGTGGAGTATAAGTCAAATTGCCTAATTTTGACCAAAATCAATGGAAAAACATAGATAAGTCGAATTCGGCAGATAAGTCGAGGGTCAGACATGTGCATTTATATCGTATGTGTCAGCGGAGGTCCCAGTTGAGCGGTTTGTTTTCAACAGCATATTATTCCAGCGATGTTACTAAGTACAAGATTTCTGAATTAAATAAAAATCTGTGTTTCTGTTAAAGTGTATTTTATCCGCAAGTTCAATAAATTTTTATTGAATGGCAGGTCAATGGCTCTGAAGCCATAAATCATCAGGAGTAGAAAATTGTAAACATGTCGAACGCAGGCAGCCATGTGTGAAATAAGCGGTAAATTTGTTTGATGAATCGGTCAATATTACGAGCGATAATTAGTAAACAATAATACCTGGTATTACGAAATACAATAAAAATAATTGTTACCTGCAAATTTGGTTGCAATTAGCCATTTAGATAACACCTTAACTAATTATAATTTGAACCACGTGCAAATGTGTTATGACATACCATAAATGGGTATAAATTTGCATATTAAAGGACCAATAACTCCAAAACACTTGATAATGTTTTCTAAGTTATAAAAAGAGTTTTGTTAACATATCTTCTAGAGTTTATTTATATTTTAACGGTTTCAATGTTTCAGAGTTTTATTAACATCATCGTTATCATTCATAAAGGATAGCGGCAATGATCAATAATATTTGAATTCAATCACCGGTTTGACTGTTTGACAGCTTTCGTTAATTGCAGTTTACCAAAAATTTTGAATTAAAGCAATCAAAAGTGAACTAAACAAATCTAATGAAATGCATTGCTGATGAACATTTTTCTTGAAAAATCCTTAGATAAGTCGAAGGGGACGATAAGTCAAGGTTGACACTTAGCTGAAAAAAAATATTGACTTATAGTCTGGAAAATACGGTAATATTATATCATTTTTATCTGCAGTTTTTTGGTCAGCAGAGTTAACTGTTGGCACTATAAATAATGAAAATCATGAAATAATCTACAACAAAGGTGAGGATAAAACTCACATTTCTTGTTCAGATCTTCCAACATGACTTCATCATTCTCAGAGCAGTCAGCAAAGAGGAGGGACTTCTGATTTGGTGCTAGTCTCCAATACCAAAACTTGTAATCTGTAAAAAGCAGTGAGTTTAAAAATTAGTCTGATGGAAAGAAAAATGCAATACACAACTATATTTGAGTACCAGTACATGGTTAATATCAATATACTTGAATAAATGATAGACAGACCAATGAAAAGGATTTTATCATGCAGATAACACATCACAGGTCTGTAAAATGGGAAGTTGAATACATAGTAATAAGATGGGAAATATCTCTATTTTTTTTTTAATGATTTTCAAAAATATTTTTAATACAAATACAAATCAGTTCATCATAGATATCCTAAGATCATGAATTTTATATGCTCACCTTTAACTTTGCCTCTGTAATTATATTTGGTGAACTTAGTGCCTTCCATTAGATAGTTGAGTCGCTGTTGTTTGATCAAGTTTATCATGTCTGGAGTTATATGCTGTCGGAGATCACTTCAAGGAGATGAAAATTGAATAAATTCATTTGGTTAGATAAGGTTAAGTCATGATCTTGGTTTTCACTACTATAAATATTTATGGGAAACTAAGTTTCACAGTGTTTGTAATCAGATGGAACCAAAAATTCATATTCTCTATGAATTATAAAATTACTTCCTGATGAAAATTAAAAAATCTGATATCCACTTAGGAATAAAATTCAAACAAATCATGAGAATGGGTATCTATGAATAATAGAAACACATTTAAATCCATCAACATGTCATGAGACTTAATCTATTATTTATAAACAGAATTGATCTGCTATGCCTTCACAACAGTCCACACTATGATCCTTATATTTAACCCTTCAAACCTTCTATATATACATATAATAGATGTAACCTGACATTTCAAATTTCAACTTGCCCACCCCCCTGTACCCACAAAATATGTAAAGCTTGAGATTTCAAATTTCAACTTGCCCACCCCCCCTGTACCCACAAAATATGTAAAGTTTCAGATTTCAAATTTTAACATGCCCACCCATCTACACCTACATATAAAGTTATGCTCCACACCAAGCTTAAAGATATAGCCTGAGATTTCAATCCATCAAACCTTACTTACATAATAGGTTTAGCCTGAGATTCCCACTCCTCCTTGGTTTGTCTGTCCTGTTCCCATAATTTTAGAATATCCTGGTATGTCAGCTGTTGTAGGCGGTTTTTGAACACTTCTAGTGATCGAGGAAGAACTTGTAAAGCTCTTGTTATTTGTTCTTTTACAACACCCAATACCTTATAAAGATAAAAAATACCTTCTGTTTAGAAAAAAAGTCACATTTAAAGATAAGTGGTCAAACATTTCTACAAACATAAACACTACATATATTACAGTTATCAACATAATAAAAACACACATTAATACCCTAAAAATTCAGAGATATTCCTACTTATGTGTATTAATGGTGTATTACAAATGGTGAAAATTCCATTACACAAAAAATAGAATCATCCATTGTTACAATAAAATTGTGAAATTTTCAACTTGTAAAAAGCAGAATTATGTGGTAAAAATTCTAGTATCGGCAGTTCTGTATATTTGTATTACATGTTCATAGTGATTATAGCTACAAATACATCATAGTTTGCAGTATAAAACATTGAAGTTATACAAATGATGCAGGATAGTGACTTACTTTAGGAAAATCCTCCTGTGATGCTCTCATTTCTCTCCATGTTTTGTTCAGTAATTGTATACAGATACAGAACAGTTTCTCAAAAGGTTTATCATCATTGAAGAACATTGGGTAATAGGTTTTACCATCATCAGAAGCTGTGAAATGAAAGTTACGGTTAAACAAATGAGAACATTCTACTACAGACAAGTTTTTAAATTTGTGCTCATATCTTCAATCTTATATAGAGACCTGGTTATGTTACAGTATGACAAAACATACTTTTGGTCATATTTTATAATGATTGAAAAAATCCTGAATTTTGTTGGGTTTTTTTTATAAGTACAGACAATACTATGAAGAGACTCACAATTTGCAGTCAAAATTTGTAGAAAATACGGACAACACTTCTGGAAATACCAGTCTTTGCCATATAAATTTCTGACAACAAGCCTGAGCTAAAGAAGTTTAATGAACTTATATAGCAATGATTGGCATGTTAGCCAATATCAGCAAGCCCACCAGAATTTTGACCAATCATGCCTGTCGGGCTGGTATCAATTTTGGAGACTGAAGTACCATGAAGAAAACTTGCTTGTCTCATGTAGTCTCATGGACATTTTCCCAACATTTTTGCTTCACTTATAAAATTAAGAAAACATATTAGACAATTACTAATAAGGCTGTTCAACAAGGACTTCAAAGGGTTGTGAAACCTATTCAGATCTTTTGTGCTAGAACAATATAAGAAGAAAAAATTGAAGGGTCAGTGTGGTTCTTTGAGATATAAGCATTTTAGCATCCATAAGTAGCTTTATTCATTTGAGTTAATTATCATTTGTGCAATTTACTACTATTTGATATAGGTGTTCAGTGAGAAAATCTCATATTGGTAGAACAAAACCAGTACCGTTATGGAAAATAACAAGTTTTGAGGTGCCAGTCATTTGTTTTTTATTCTTACGTGGTTCTCCAATCTTCAGTATATCACATAGGCCTCTTGTTAGCATTATACTGGAGCGAATGAATGGACAGTCATGCCTGTCCTCTCGGCAAGAATTCTCTAACACTACCTAAAATCAAATACTCACAAATACATTACATGTATAAATAAGTAAATAAATCAAATACATGTATATGGTCTCATTAAATATCAAGTTTTAACCTGATAAATTCATGGTACTGAGGCTGGTTGTCACTTTTAAACTAAAGATAAGTTTGAAAAGGTGGTGGTGGGTGGGTCACCAAATAATGGTCATTTTTTTTGGCAACATTTTTGGCTCAACATGGGTTAGACAGGATCCAAAAGTCATTTTTACCAAAGTTTGCACCCTGTAAAAGCCATTGAAGGCAAATATTGTGCACTTCAATCATAAGTGGAAGGTCAAGGGTCCGTAGAAGGGTCATTCAGGTTGGAAAAAAGGAGGATTTTTATAAGATTTTTGCCAGTTTGGCCAAAGACAGGAATTGGTGAATTCAATGGGTTGACATAGTAAGAGAGTGAGAGACATCATTCTTTGTCAGGTTCAAGGTGAAACCCTTCCCCTAAAAAAAACTTTTTGTGGCCAAGCACATTCAATTTGCTTGAAGATGTAAAAAAATACTACTTTCCTAAGCTAAAAATAACATTGCCAGAACCCCAAAAATCATGAAATTAACCCCAGACCATATATTTCCTAGTTCAGCATAATAAGGGTTAATTTACATTTTTTTACCTTTCTCAATTTCATTAAACAAGGTTTTTTTAATTTAACTTAAAAATGTTACTATAAGTACCTTGACAAAATTTTCTTCCTGGTTCTGAGCAAAGTAGAAGACATTATCTAAGGCTAGTATTCCAGGTGGGGTGTGCCTTACAAAGTCCTGTGCTGGGTTGGAAGAATCCTGTTTTTAATACAATATCACAAATCATACCAATATGAATAAACAAGTTAAAATTTGAATAAATAAAACAGTCTAAAACATTCACAACATATCCATGAAATTCCCCCTACCAGTAAAGAATAATCAAATTCAAATTAGACCTACCAATTGTTTTACTTAATCATACAATGTAGGATCTGTCAACATATCATTCTACTTTCTGTTCAGATGACCTTTTCGAAAAAAAAAAAAAAAAAACATTTTCATAACATTTTACTCAGCAACTATAAATCATAGCAACTAGATATTAGGTATGCAACTTCAGTATGGGGTGTGATTTCAGGTTTGTCACACTTCAACTTCATGTTTACTGACTTGGTGTATTTTTCAACAACAACCCAGCCATTTCTGTCTTTGACCCATTTTTTCCCTTTGAATAAGTCTTTCATAACCAGGGAAGCTGAAATCTAATTGGCTGATCAGAAAGGTCATCCAAATAGAGTAGTAGAATGAAGTGTTGTTAGATTCACATGCAGTGAATGAATTCCTTGCAGCAGAATATGTTGGTGTGTTGGGCATGCACAGAAAAACTACATCGCAGTTAAGACAAAGGGTCTATTGAACAAATAACTAAACCATGGCAACCGTGGCAAAAAAAAATCATCAAAACATATTCAACTAGATGCTCATAAACAAAAAATATTCATGGGAATATAAAACATAATGAATCAGAAGATAAACTTATAGTATAATCTTACCTCAAATCCAAGTTTTTTATAGACATTAGACTTGCGATTCCCTGGCTGATTAGAGTCTGTATCTATATCTAGTACTGGTTTACGCAATGTTTCTATGTTTTTTAAAACAGTCTGAAATAAGTATTGTATAAGTAGTAAATGAACATTATTTTTAAATACATCTGCCTTCCACTTACTGAAAATATATAAATTTGTTCAAACTATTATGGATTGAATACAAATTAATAAGCTAAAAAGTATGTCTCCTTTTCATTTTTTAAAAGTACAAAATAGATGTCCTTGAATAATATCAAGGTCACAGTGTTACATGACATACAGAGAATGATTTTTTCCCTATGACCTGATAAGACAAATATCAGGAAATTTAATTTTACCTCAACATAACTGGAATAACAACATGCTTCACCATAAAAACTGTACATAGGCATTATAAAGTAAAGCTGGTCAGAAAAGCTAATAGGACTGCTTCATTTCTACTTGTTCCTGATTACTAATACATGTATTTGTGAATGATATATACTAACAGTATGTTTAAGTACCTGAGAGTGTGGGTCAGCTGGTGTTAGCATTTTTTCTTCATACATATTAAGCAGTAGTGTCTGTAGTTTGTAAAGTTGGTGTGCCATTTCACTTCCTACTTTACCACTGAATACTGACTGTAACAGTATGATAATTATTGATGACATCTGTAGCATCATTCAAAGGGTAAGATCAAATTGTAAAATCTTAATGCAAGTTTACAACATAGTGGTTTTGATTTAAATGTTTTTTTTCTAAAAGATAACTGTATTGATTTTTTTTAATTGTAAATTTCCATGTTTGTATGTTAAAGGCATTATAAATAGCTGTATTGCTCATGTGTCTTGCCAACATTATATAAGATCAATAGAAATTACTTACAGACATTAAAACATTTCTAAAACTTCTGCTCTGCACATTGTCTGATAATTTCTACAAAAAAAGGACATAAAATTGATTTGAGAAATCATTGTGAATTACTTGTATATCTGAGTACAGTATTTTATGGAATCCAATGAAATAATCCAGGTAAGATGAACAAAATAAAGAGCTTCACCAAGCTCAGCATATGATCACAGCCAGTTGAACTCCGTTTACTTGGGGCAAGTGTTTACACAATATCAGTTTTTTATACACTTAAACATATGGACTTACAGTTCATTGTGGACACTACAGGTTTGGAAACAATACTCATTAATTATGGACTTTTAACCAAGTCAATATGCTATTTGTAGACCCTTCAGTATATTCAAACAGGTACATACATAACATCTTGACTGAGAAAAAGTCTGCAATTTATATGTTAAACATGTAACAAGAGACTTCCAGGAGCCTGATTCGCATTAAAATAACATTAAAAATAGCATAAGAATGTCTAAAAAGGGCAATAACTCCAACATGGCTTAACAGATTAAAATGAAAATTTGACCACAGATAGATTTTATCATGCTAAACACTTTAACTGGGTCAGAATTTGCTAAACCAAATGGTTTTGGAGATATATGCAAAAAACTACTGTCTGACCCCTATGTTCTATTTTCAGTAACGTGGCCATGTTTTTCAACAGATCAAAAATCCCCACAACAGTTCTATGCAGGATACCCCAAGGAACATTCATGCAAAGTTTGGTTTCAATTGGTCAATTAGTGTCAGAGGAGAAGAGTTTTGAAAAATTGTTAACAACAACAACGGACAATGATGGTGGCAAGTGATGGCAATAGCTTACATGGCCTTTAGCCAGGTGAGCTAAAAAGTGCATTTTGGAAATGATATTTCATTTGTGTATTAAAAATTTCAGCCTGCATGTCATTTTCTCCTTTTTGAATCCAAGATATAGCATTTTGAATTTTTTAAAGGAAAATCAGTTACCAAGGCAATATTGACTTTTGAATTGTCTCAAAACCTCAAAATTTAGACTCAGCATGTAAAACTCTTTCTAAAAACCAAATTTCATCCAGATCAGAGCATTTTGAAATTTTGGCCATGGGCAACATTTCATTTCAATTTTTCTTGCATGATTTCTCTAACTTGGTTCCAATTGGTCAAGTAGTGTCTGAGAAGAGTTTTGAGAAATTGTTAACAACGATGACAACGAATGATGATGATGGTCGCCAAATGATGGCAACAGCTCACATGGTCTTCGGCAAGGTGAGCTAAAAAGCAAACAAGATTCTATAAGTTTGGTTATAACTGGCTTTCCTATATAATTTCAACTACATCACACATTTCACAGAAGGAAGAAACACTGTACCTACCCTCCTTTTCTCTGCATTAGCCTTTATGAACAAAGCATTTAGTAAAGCTATGGCATTCTTCTGGACTTCATTGCTACAGAAAAAAAAATTAATCAAAAGAAATTAATCAACTATCATTACAGTTCCAGTTGGAATTCATTTGCAGTGGTATAACATAAGACCAGCAGGTACCAAGCAAAGATATAAGTGGAAAGTTTCCATATTTTTCTATGAGAAAAGAGTTATCCTCTTTCTAGCTAATAACCTACCAATATTTTGCAACTTTTTAAAGTGAGGTTTATGTACAGCAAAACCTGTATAAACAGAACCCTAAATAAACAGGAAACCTGTCCAAACCAGATTCCTCCCAAAGTTCTTTCTTATCAATTTCAAAACATTTTAAACCTACATAAACCGAAAACCTTAATTACTAAACAGAGAAATTTCTTCAGTCCTAAAACCTTAATTACTAAACAGAGGAAATCCTTCATTCACAAAATCCTTAATTATTAATTCAGGAAATCCTTCAGTCTCAAAAACTTCTATTACTAAACAGAGGAAATCCTTCATTCACAAAATCCTTAATTACTAATTCAGGAAATCCTTCAGTCCCAAAAACTTCTATTGCTAAACAGAGGAAATCCTTCCATACCAAAATCCTTAATTACTAAACAGAAGAAATCCTTAAGAACCAAAAAATCTTTGTTACTTAACAGACGAAATCCTTCAGTCTAAAAATACTTAATTACTAAAAAGAGGAAATTCTTCAGTCCCAAAAACCTTAATTATTAAACAGAAGAAACCCTTCAGTCCCAAAATCATTAATTACTAAACATGAGGAAATCCTTCATACTTCAGCACCAAAAAAAACCTTAATTACTAAACTAAGGAAATCCTCCAGTCCCCAAAAAACCTTAATTACTAAACAGGGGAAATCCTACAGTCCCAAAAACCTTAATTACTGAAAAGAAGAAATCCTTCAATCCCAAAAACCTTAATTACTAAACTGTTGAAATCCTTCAGTCCCAAAATCATTAATTACTAAACAGAGGAAATCCTTCATACTTCAGTTCCAAAAAAACCTTAATTACTAAACAGGGGAAATCCTACAGTCCAAAAAAACCTTAATTACTAAACAGAAGAAATCCTTCAGTCCCAAAAATCTTAATTACTAAACAGAAGAAATCCTTCAGTCCCAAAAACCTTAATTACTAAACAGAAGAAATCCTTCAGTCCCAAAATCATTAATTACTTAACAGAGGAAATCCTTCAGTTAAAAAGAACCTTAATTACTAAACAGAAGAAATCCCCAAGAGAATTCAGTTTATATAGGTTTTACTGTACATTGACACTGGTCAAAAGTAATTTGGTTTTTTTAAGAAAATATTTTCAAAATCTACAGTTAAAAATTAGAATCAAATGAACAAAATAATAAATGGAATTGAATATAGATCAAATGAGCAATGATATGTCAAAACATTTTCAAAGTATCTGTAAAAGATAGCATCGCTTAAATACAATTGATATAAACTAACTGTTTCCTAGGTCATACAATATTTTATCATGGATTTATATCACATTTATAAGGACAACAAAACATCAGGATACACTACTTTTTGTAAAAGTGCTTTATAAAAAAAATCACCTAGTTATTACAAATAATCATTTTTAAAAAATACTTCAATCAACAAATATTTCCTACTTTACATGTTACCATTTGGATTTTATGATATTATTCAGTGATTTTATGAGGTCAACAAAGCAGAAATTGACAAAATCAGAAGTAAAAAAAGGGAATTGTAACAATAAAATTTGAATTTGAAATAGCAGAAATCTACAAAAGCAGAAAAAAACCATATCTGATTACTTTAAGAATATTATTTGAAAATTTTGTTTATTATGTTTGGGCCAAGAATTTACAGGTTTCCAAGCTTTAAAATCAACGAATGGCACATACACAGATATTAATGGGCATTGTTATTTGTTTTCTGTAAAAAGAATGTACTTTGCAAAGGTTAACTTAATCAAAAAGCAAGCCCAAACAAAAGCAGAACAGCAATGAGAATTTTTAATGGTTATACCCAAGCATGCATAAAATGTTCCAACATATGGTTGTACATAATTTTTGTAGACTAATTGGGTTCTTATAGAAAAAAAGGGTATTTCATTTTATATAAAATCTTAACTAATGCATTACATAAAAAGTTTTATTGAACCTTTTGGCTTAGTATCTCATGAAGTGCTTTCATATAGTCAATTGTTTTGAGCTGTTTAGTATCTTAACTAAGCAGAAAATAAGCATAATAGGTCTTCTTATTAAACTTTGTTTTTATTTCAAAAGTGCAATATCTTTCTTTTATCTCTGACTTAGGAATTTCATCCTCTTACATCTACCTCATGTTACCAAATAGCAGGAATAGATTACATCCTCTTATGTTATTTATTTAGAATAGTTTTCCCTTTGCTACTACATATGGACCATTCCATTCTTGTGTTCAAATCTTTCTTTGATTTTAGGTAAAAAATTGTGTTGGGAAATAATTGTGCACCAAGAAAAACATCAGTTGCTTTTTTGTGAACACACATAAGCAATAAAAAAACTATAAAAGATAAACAACAGCATAAAAAATAGAAAGCAAATAAAATGTACTATGTATAGTACAAATTCAACATTATCTTTAAAAAAAAGTGATGGATATTAAACTGTAAAACAATATGGAAAAAAATGGTTTTTAAACTAGACAAAGTACTCTACACGGACACGTCTGTATAGCCAAAACAATCAAGGTAAGACAAACCTAGTAACATCTTTGTGTGTAGGAGACACAGAAGATGCTCAAGCACATGTCTTGTCTATTGACATTTAAGGTAACACAATAAATAAACAACTTTATATGAGCTACTAAGTAGGTCAATAAACATATACATGTGTATGAAGAAAAACACATATAGATCAATATATTTTAAAGTCTTATACTTAAAAAACCACCCTGCTGATTTGAATCATTTGGATCACAAAAGTTGCTGCAAAGATTTCAAAAAAAAATTTAAATTAAAAAAAAATAATAAAGCTTACTACTACAAATGTATGTACACTTTCTCATTAACCTGAAAACCCCCCCCCCCCCATTTTATGAATAAAGGAGTAGGTTCAGAAAATATCAAAATCAGCCCAAAAAATGAAAGTGTATAAATATGAATTTGAAAATGTATAATTCACTAGTTGTATATTTGCCATCATTAAATACAAAGTTGCTGGTAATGCAAGTGCTGCACTAAAATTGAAAATGAAAACAAAGCAAAATCAGAAAATTTTGCCAAATTGTGTTAAAATTGCATAATTCATGAGACATTTTTTATGTAGAAAATATTGAACGCATTTGTCGAACTCTTTGATATTTATACATAAATAGCCTTCTGTACCATTACAACTCTTGACAAAAGATTTTGTTGTTCATAGCTTACACTCAATATTTTAGGATTAAAAAACTACCCCTTATCTTCTCATTTTTGTGAAAATTCTATGAAAACAGTGTAGAAACAAGAGTTTTGTGCCCTCCTTAAAACCAAATTATGACATAGCAGCTTGTATTTCTGTATATTAGTATTCAGATAGTATTTAAGCTTTAAAATAGGCAAATTGAAAACTTCAAATAGTAAGTTGAAACTTCAGCAAAATAGTAGGCCTGAAACTAATGTTAATAAATTTACCCCTTTTCATAGCTCAAAAATGTAAAGTTTGAATATTTCAAAATGTTAAAGGAAGCTTCCTACTATGAATATATACACTTTCCCAAAGTTTCATTAAAGTTGGATGCAAATGTTTTTTGGTTATTGTGCAAAAATGGGAAAACACCATCCTGTTTTCTTTAAGAATAAATTTCAAATATATACACTTTCTCACAATTTTCAATTTAATTGATGAAAGTGTTTTGTATTACTTGTAGGTGAGGGTGGAATATACAAAGGAAAAACAATATACTCCCCTGAACTTTTATTGGTGGGGGCTAAAAGAAAACAAGACTTCTTCACATCATTTGAGGTTCAATGTGAACTTGATCAAAATATGGTACTAGTACTCATTATTTTCAATGAAATACTTTCAGTGAAGACTTCAATTGGGCAAACAATACCAAACTCACTGTCTGTAAAGACTAAATGTAGAAATCCAAATTTGGACTTTCCAGTAAATTTGTGAATGTAAGACTGCTTGGACTGTGCATCACTTCCAGATTATTAGTTTTAAATACCTTAAGCTCACTAAAAACTTAACGTAATGGTGTTACAATTTATCTACACAAGACACTCCAATGAGCCTGAAATCCCTCACCTGGTTAAATGTTTTGCCTTTCAAGGGCAATAACTCTAACAAGGAGTTGTCCAACATTTCTGACACAAAGAAGACTTATCATTGGTAGGACTTATCATAAGGATCATTTCATCGATTGAAAGTTTCTTTTCATTTCATATAGTTTTCAAGATATTGGTTGAAAACTGCTAAAAAATACAATTTTTGGTCTTTCATACTTTTGAAGGCCTTATAATAAGGATCAATACAGCAGTAAAAAGAATTTGGCTAAACCTTACGGTTTTGGAGATAAATGAGAACTATTGTCTGACCCATATGTTCTACTTTTAGTAATGGCGGTCATTTTTTCCAACAAATCAAAAATCCCCATATCAGTTCTCTGCAACATTCATGCAAATTTTGGTTCCAATTGGTCAAGTTGTGTCAGAGGAGAAGAGTTTTGACGACAGATGACAATGACAACAGATGCCAAGTGATGTCAACTTATCGTTTTTCTTCATATACATACCTGTTAACCCTCCCTCTTTTGTGGTCAATCTCCCTCTTTGAGAAAGTCTACCATGTGGGAGACACAAATCTCCCTCTTTCACAAATTTCTCCCCCAAAATTTCCCTCTTAGCAGAAATATTGCACAAATTATTTTCTAAATGCTTTATTAAATTGATATAGATATAATGTTTATGAAACATAATAATCACTGAGAAACAATCAACAAATTATTAATCCTTTTGTTGTACTAATTACTCAAATTTTGGATAGAAACCCTTAGTAGATAAACAAGGTTATCATAGATTTTCTATCTTTGCCTTATCTTTGAACTTGGATTTCTAACAAAAACAATCCTTTTTTTCTGTGAAAATGGCTGTCACACTAAATCTCCCTCTTATAAAAGTGGAAAAGAGGGAGAGCTCCATCTTTAAACATTCAAAAGGTTAACAGGTATGCTGAAACTGTAAAAAGGTCACAAGAAGCTTTACAAAAGTTTAAGGAGAATGTGCTTTGTGAACATAGTTTGTATCTTGAGTAGAAGAAACTAGCAATTCTACAAAGCACAGTAAAATAAATCTTGGTCACATGGTATTACAGAGAGGAATAATTGGCTTATAGTATAGTAGAGGAATATGGTACTATAAAACTTTATTCAAATATAAGTATTGAAAGTTAAGGCAAAATGTAAAAATAATTTGCTTTTACATAAAAATCTCCCAAATAAGACAGTGTTAAGGGTGGGGGGGGGGGGGAGGGGAAACTACCACATGATATGTTCCAATGATTAACAATTATGTACAAACTTATCCTCTTTTTCTTTTTATTGAACATTCCTGATACTGTGACCAAGATTATTAAATACAGACCTGCACAAATCCACCTTGTTTTTAGACCATTGGTCCACATTCCTGTATAATATTGGTTATGTATCATAGATCAAAGTACATGTATAACAGGAATTACTACAGACGTTGAACAATTTTGGAGAGTATGGATACTATATTCAAACACTATATGTCTCTATCCTATTACATGTACCTGACATAACTTCTTTTGCAAAAGATACTAAACACCCAAGTAAGAAATCCCAGTTTTTTAATAAGGACTTGCGTAAGATTGATTGTTGGGGTTTAATGCCTGAGCAGCAATATTTCAGCTATATTCAGGCGATACTTGTGTAAGAACCTATTGATATTCTACATCATAAGTTTCTGGTACACAAATTATCTTATCACTGTACTGAGAACGTTAATAATTAAAATTCACAAAGCAGTTACAAATGAAACCTTTAATGGATGATTTTAATGTTTGTACATACATACAAATGTTCTTATTCATCTGATATTTTTATTATCAGTGACTTGTCAACTTATTTATCATACTTATGCCAGAAGAAAAGTTTCTATTAAGATAATGAGTCTTTCATTATGGATAACATCATAAGAAATTTCATGCCTTTTATTCAGTGAGGGCCTTTTATTTTCCTTAAGTAGACCTTTCATTCCAAATTTTAAAAGGTCTTTAATTCTTACAATAAGTATATATGGTATCAAAATACATAAGGTAAAATGTTTCTGTACAATAAACTGTGAACTATACAGAATATGTTAAGTTTTATGTTCCATTTATCATTGATTCCCATTGAAGGAAAAGGACTTATAAACATGAAGCATTTGTTAAAAAGTCTTACGAAAAATTTTAATGTGCCAGGTTTCAAGTAAAGACTCAATTGCTCAAAAATATTTAGAATGAAACAAAAAATCACTAATTGCTGTTTGTTCAAATATTACAGCGTACTTAATACTAATGATTGTTATTACTTAAAGGAAGTTTAAATATGTTAAAATTAATGTTTTTATCATATCAGTAAACCTTTTCTTCTCAGCTGAGAAATACAGAATAATTACAAGTGTATGTGATGTCAGTCATCATTATTATAACTCAAAAAAAAGGAAACAAAATTATCGGCCCCTACCACTGGTAAAGTCCAATAACTCCTGAAAAACAAAATCATAGGCCCATACCACTGGTAAAGTCCAATAACTCCTGAAAAACAAAATCATAGGCCCATACCACTAGTAAAGTCCAATAACTCCGGGAAAACAAATCATAGGCCCCTACCACTGGTAAAGTCCAATAACTCTGGGAAAACAAAATCATAGGCTCCTACCATTGGTAAAGGCCAATAATTCCTGGAAAATTGTGATATCATCAAATCCAATACTTCAAAATTTGTGCAATATCTGATAGCCTGACATTGAGGAGTTGAATGCCTGAAGTACTACAGATGTACAGACAAAACTAATACATGAATTTTGCCTCATACAAGTACCAGTAGGTACATGTTTTTTCCTATAACTATATACATATACAGGGAATCTATCAACAGCATGCCCCATACAATATATATCAACAAACATATTTTATATGCCCTCGCTAAGATATCTCCATAAAAAATACCCTCACCTCCACTTACAAGTAATATCAGCAACTTAGTTGTCTTCAGAAAGTATAATAATGATAATTTGTCATTTTACAATCCTTTTTTTTTTAAACAACAAAAATGACATAAAATAAGCAAAATTCCATGGAAATACAATGTAAACTTTCATCTTATCAAATGTTAGCCTACCATAGTGACATGCATTTAATCATACTCTACTGAGACTTGACACTAGATACAATCTGGCCCCAACACCACAAGACTTTAAAATACTCAGGTCTAAGATTATTCTTAAACTTCCAAAGTAAATTAAATCATAGACTTAGCATATGATGACTTCACAAACAGTTAAGAATTTTCTAAGACTTAAGTCAACTTTCAAGTTTTGTGGCGATGGGGTCTGATTTTACTAATGATAAATTTACTACTTATTTATAACTAAGACTAGTTCAGTGAAAATCTAGCTGATGAACCACTTGTATAAAAATGTAACTAAACATTGAAGTTATACAAGATACCCAAGATAAGGTTGACCTACACAGGAAGATGATCTGGCCTGGTCAAAAAATCTCTATTTGAAATAATTTAAGAGACTGGACACTGGCCTAGCCCTTTTTGTTTTATTAGTACATCAATAAAAATACCAGGTACTACATGTATTGCTACCTTTTTGAATCTTGTTCCAACAAAGTTTTCTTTAAGTAGACCATTAGTTAATACACTTACTGGTCCTTTTACAGAAATACTGTTTTTATAAAGATCCCCCCACATATCAGTATGTTAGCAAACGAGTCTATTGATAAGCCATTCAAATGTTGCAAATAGGAATAAGACATGGTATAATAGAAAAAAAATCAGTGGCTATCTGGGATAAGCTAGATTTTCACAAAAACAGCCAAAATGTATGTGATGTTAACTCATTCCATGGTCTTGGGTATAGTTCTACATATGAGTAATATATTGGCATTTACAGGCAGTGACCTATTGACCATGAAAGGAAAGCATTATTCAGCCATAATAGAAGGTACAAACCTTTGAGTAAGAAATATTCTGAAACCACAGTGCTTATGAGTATAGGTAAAAAAGCTGAATATGTGAAAAAGTACCAGTCATTGACAAATCATGCAGAAAGGTTTAAATTTATAAACGTCCTAAACAGATTACATTATTTATTATTTCTAAAACGTCTTTAACGTCACTTATTTTTTTAGCCAAACATATTGAAAAAGTGTAAAATATATTGCAATAGGCAAAATGATCTTAGTTCTTTGTCTTCATCATCTAATACTTAAATATTAACTTCAGTTTTTACTCTATGGAGCATATTTTTCGTATATATACAAAGCTACCTCATTATATTTTTTCATAATAAAAAAATCAATGATATATTGTCCATGGAATTATTTTTCTAATGTTCTGGGTTATGCATATAGGTAAGAAATATATCCATGCGTTATTACCCCACCCAACGCTTATTAATTGAATGTAAGTGTTCATTACAGAGTAAACTTGATTTTCAATGAAAATATCATGATTAAATACCTTTAAAACATTCAATATTAAGAGCATAATTGCTTAGAAATCTTTCAAAGAAAGCTACTATTGTCATGTCATACTACAGAAAATTAAATCTATTGTGAATGGAAAATTTGAACACACCATTGGTGTACCATCAATATATATCTACAAGAGCCTGAATCACTCATTTAATTGATGAGAACTCTAATAACAGGTCATCCTACAACTTCAAAACTGGAGACTTTTGTAGGCATTACCAAATTCATCCACTGAAAGTTTCTAAGCATCTATTATAGTTTTAAAGATATTGGATAAATACCACAACATTTTTTTCTTCCTAGGCTAATAACTTTAACAAGGAGAATTGTGTATGCCTTAAGGACTGTTTCATCAACTGAAAGTTATGTTTCTATCTTTTTAAATTTTCAAGACATTTGCTATAAACTTAAAAAAAAAAAAATTTTCACCTTTCAAGGGCAATTACTCTAAGAAGAAGTCACCCACCAACTTTGATCCAATGAAGACTTTTGCAGACCTTTCTAGGCAGAAGAAAAAGTAATATATATTTTCCAATATCTCTTTTTTAGTTTTTGAGATAAATGTAGAATTTTTTTACTTGACCCATGTGGTCTAAAAAAAGCAACAATGTCCATGCATTAAGGTCAATCTATATAAACCATTATTCTAAGGCTGACCAAACAATCCACTGAGTGGTTTCAGAGAAAAACATTAAAGATGACAGATGCCAAGTGATGGCAATAGCTCACATGGCCTTTGGCCAGGTGACGTTAAAAAAAAAAGGTGAAATGTAAAAAATATAAAAAAAACAGACAGCATATGGCATAATAATAAAAGTTATGATATGTGTTTCTGGTAACCAAACAAGATCTTTTTCCTTCCAGACCCTACTCATCATGATACGATTAAAAAGGAAACAACACTTTTAACCTGAAAATGCAACTACATTGCTCAAATTATACAGGAATTCAGAAAATAATTTAAATAAAAAACACTACCTATCAACTCTTGTTATGTAGTAGATGTTTCTGGAAACACATATTTTTTTAGGCCAAGAGGAAGTAAGGGAACAAATCAAAATGCCATAATTTAAACAAATCTACAAATACTAAAGTGATACTATACCTCTGTAAATGAGAAGATATTCTTTCTGGAGTCATGTGCTGCTCTATGACTGGATGCTTAGACAAATCACTGCTGTAAAACACATGTTTATTTCATATGCATAGGTATCATAAACCAATATTAATTTCTGGTCAATATACAGCTGTGAGGTGCAGTATATGGTACATGTATAATTTTCATAAAAAAAATCTTAAGGAACTATGCAATGCCATTCAGATGTGTACAATTTTGATTTCATGTGGAGAACATTGTTTTTCTTGTGAAAATTAAATAAAGAGCTGCGCTTTAAGTGCATGATACACCCATTGCCTTTTTTACTTGTCTTTATGCTTTCAATGAATTTATATGATTAACTAGAAATACTGTGAGCCATGTCATATACCCTCCCACTACACACCCATCCCCACCTTAAAAAAAAAGTAAATAAAAAATGCTAAAAAAATTTGGCACTATCATAATGAATGGTCGTTTCTAAAACTTTTCAACGAATAAATTTCCTTGGCCGTTTCTGCCTTTTTTTAAAGAGTAAAACTTCATAACACCGAAACGAAAAATCTGAAAATTATAAAATTCAAAAGAAAGCTTACATCAATAGATATGAACAATTCACCAAGGTTTCATAAAAGTTGGTGAAAATGTTTTTGAGTTATTGTCCGAAAACTTGAAAATCCCCCTTTTTAAAGTATAAAAATTTATTACACGTAAACGAAAAATCTAAAATTTATAAAAATCGAAAGGGAGCTTATGTCAATTGATATAGACAATTCAACTAACTTTCATAAAAGTTAGTGAAAGTGTTTATGAGTTATTGTCTGAATACTTCAAATTCCCCCCTTTTTTTAGTATAAAAATTCACAACACCAAAACAAAAAAATCAGAAATTTATAAAAATCGAAAGGCAGCTTATGTCCATACAAACAAACAATTCAGCAAAGTTTCATATAAGTTGGGGAAAGTGTTTTTGAGTCATTGTCCAAAAGCTTAAAAATCCCCCTATTTTAATTATAAAAATTCATTACACGGAAACATAAAATCTGAAATTTATAACAATCATAATGGAGCTTATGTCAATACATATGAACAATTCAGCAAAATTTCATAAAAGTTGGTGAAAGAGTTTTTGAGTTATTGTCCGAAAACTTGAAAATCCCCCTTTTACATGGAAATGAAAAATCTGAAATTTATAAAAATCAAAAGGGAGCTTATGTCAATAGATATAGCCAATTCACCAAAGTTTCATAAAAGTAGGTGAAAGTTTTTTGAGTTATTGTCCAAAAACTTGTAAATCCCCCTTTTTTAAGTATAAAAATTCATAACACGGAAACGAAAAACCTTAAATTAAAAAAAAAATAGAAAGGGAGCCTATGTTAATGGATATAAACAATTCACCGAAGTTTCATAATAGGTGGTGAAAGTGTTTTTGAGTTATCGTCCGAAGTATGGACGACGGACAGACAGACAGAAAATGGTATACCATAATAGTCCTGTCTTAGACTGGTATATAAAAACAGGGGTTCAAATTTGATTGAATTTGAAGATACAAGACCTTTTAAAATTTGAAATGAAAGGTCTACTTAAGGAAAACAAAAGGCCCTCACTACTGCTCAATATAAAGTGTTGAAAATCCAAGACCTAGGTGAATTAAATTTATAAAGTCCTGAATCAGAAATTGAGGGTCCTGGACCTCGACCCAAACTAATTTGAACCACTAAACAACTTTTCTGTCCTTATCATTATAAAGGTAATATTTATGCAATGAACATGGATCACTATAGAGGTTAAAAGTCAGCCATTTAACTTTCAACTTTTATCATAAACCAAACATTATTTGACAAACTTTTTGTTCATGTAAAGATTATTATATCCTAGTTATTCTGGTAAAAAAAACTTGCTTAAACCATTTCCAGAGTTCTTGTAGTGAATATGAAAAGATTTCTTGCTTCTAAAATATGGAGTTCTAGTCAAGTCTTCTGTTTTGATGTTTCTAGGGTTGGATCATTAAATAAAAAAAAACCCTGAAAAACAATGAAAACCTGGTTCTCAGGCAAAACTTGGGTTTCAGAACACATTGAACAGCAACTAAATTCTAAGATTATTGCAGACAGCAATACCATTCTAATTAAAATTAGGATCTACCAACATATTCTTCTTTCTGTTAAAATGACCTTTAAAAAAAAATCGCTATTTTTTTTCATTTGAATATGGCCTTCACAATCATGAAAGTTGCAATCTGATTGGCTAATCAGAAAGGTCATCTGAATAGAAAGTAGAATGGAGTGATGTTAGAACCTACTATGCAATTACTGAATGAATCATTTAGTTGGTCTAATTTGAATTAAATTGACTGCAATTTCTTGTTATTTTCAGTTAAGCCTGCAATTTCATAAAAAAAAATCAATGGACTGAACAAAACACCAATTTGATCTATTGCATATCAAGATTCTTTATTTTAAAAAAAAAAACATTATATATTAGGGACAGACTGACAGATAGAGTGCAAACCTATATGTAATCCTCTGTTGGTAAGGAATCAGTAACTTATGTTTCTAATTAGATGGCAATTTAACCTAAATTAGATCATCCATTATCACGGTGATAACACAAAGGTCAGGGTCAAACTTTGAATCATCTACTCTGTATATCTTTCTGTAATATTTGATAGTAAAACATACATCAAAAACATACATAGGTAGAGAACATACCAATGCAACACAATATTTTCTAAAATTTCTAAGGCTGGCTGTAAAGAACTTATTCCTGTTTTAGGGCTAATAATACAGTCCACAATCTGAAATAAAAGAAAATGTAAGTTAAGGCATCATATAAAGATATATATTAGATGTTTTATCATTTTTCAGAAACTTTGAACAACTTCTTTCTGATTGGGAATTGTGAAATTTTAAATATACAATGGTAAGAAATTTTGCAGAAAATGAAATTCTCACTAAAGAAACACTGTTACTCCTATTTTTAGCCATGTGAGCTTTCCTTACCTCACCCATCCACAGATGAGGTTTGTGACGTCACAATAAAATGTTTTAAAAGGTCCTGTACATTCAATAGAATTTCTGCAAGCTGGGCATTCTGAATTGGCATACTAACAATATAATGAATTTTAAAAGTGAGAAAGAGAATCAAACACCACCAGAAAATGCTAACAAATCCTGGACACACTTGGGTAAGATGTTCTCTGCAGAGCCTTATTAGAGAACTCAAAATCTTATTTTTAGGTATCTGAGATTTATCTGTCTTGCACTCTAAGCTGGGTTAAGATTCTTAGTGTCTTTTCTGGTAACAAGTAGCAGATGGCTTACTCACATCTGTAACAATATTTATGCATATTTGTAACAAATGATTATCAGATTTTAGATGTGCATTCACTGATATTTATCTTAACTGTTGTTCATAAGTGATATGTAAGAACATAGTATAGTATTGTCAGTATTTTAATTTTCTCCTCTTGCCTCATTGACAAACTCAAACTATCAAGGATTATTAATACTAATATATCTGTAATACGAATATATACACGTTTAGTAAAATCTTGGTCCAGTATGTCCCAGTCAACTACTCCATGTTCCATTAATGCCATAAAGGACTTTAACTGGAAAGCCATTGGTTCACCAGGACTGAAATAAATTACAGGAACAATCCAAGCAAGCTTTTGATTGGTACATATCCCAACCACTTATTTATATATGTTTTTCTTCAAGTTGTTAAAGGAATGAACTTGAACTCAATTATATTTTTTTTAAATTTTTTCCACTTTGTAGTTATGAAAACAATATATCTTGGTAATTATTTTCTAAAGAACAAACTGGACAGTGTCCTCTTCTTATGTTTTTGTACTGATATGACTACTTTGTCATATGGACATTTACCCCACATCTCAGAGGTTCTAAATAGTGGTCCAATACCTAACACTGCTTAACATATAACGTTTCATTTACCTAGGTTCTGAACCTTCAATTCATTGACACTGTAATAAGGGCTTTTTGTTTATCTAAAGTGGATCATTGATTTGGAACTGTGAAAAGTTCAGGATCCATCACTCTGTAAATTACATGTAGTAACCTATCTCTTTGCTTCCATTTAACAATGTTTTAACTGTTTTCTAAGAATGGCTCAGAGAATTAAATGTAAAGAACTCTTACTATGGCATAATAAGGAGTAGACTTTACCTAAAATCAATACTCATAAACTTTGTACTGGTAATTTTAATTCTCTCTAAAAACATTCATGACATTGTTTAACTTAAAAAAGAATATTGGAGACTCATTTGCATTTTCTTCATGACACATCAACTCCAGATGATGGATTGTTTGTTTTGATCATTCAGAACCCCCACTAACTAGCACATGCTTGTGGCCACAGAGCTCTCTGCTCTCACTATAAAGAAATACTTTAATACTTAAGTTATTAATTATTTTGAGATTTAATTTGATATGTTTAAATCTTCTACATCGCTCCATAACTTGATATATAACTTACTTTTTTCCGTCAATGACATACATTATAATCAGCATATGACCTTGTTTGTTTATAAACTCATGAGCAAAAGTACTGTCAGTAGCTAGCTTGACTAATCGTTTCAATGCTTCAATCCTTTCCTCTGGTTTCCCATCCTTTAGATTAAGATAAAGGTCCTTTGCTGTCTTTTCCTGTTGTAAGTATCATAAATATAATATCTTTTGGGATTTTTTTTGTTTTTTGAATGCTTCCAGATATTACAAAACCTTCAAAATAGGACATAAGAATTTCTGTAATTTCACTAATTTACATATGTAAATGCATCCTGATGCTGTTTTTAATATTGAATCAGAAGTAAAATACAGTAAAACCAGCCTTAACTGAACTGTACTACTAAACAGGAATTTTCCCACCATCTTTTTTTAGAGTTTTGTTGATCGATCCATTTTCATGTGGCCAACTGAACTAAATTAAATCATACTATAAAATATATATGCTCATTAACATAGTACTATGAAATATATATGCTCATTAACAAAGTACTATAAAATATATATGCTCATTAACAAAGTAAGTACTATAAAAGAAAGTTCTATGAAATAAGTTAGACAACTCACTGGCGACGATGTCAACAATAAAACATTTCCATTCTGTAATTCTTGTCGATTCTGAAAAAAGAAAAAATATTCAAGCAAGAATACAAATGTCATCCCCTTAGTATTATGTCAAAGATATTTATCAGTTTACTTTGATATGGGTATCAAGTATAGATGTGTAATTTGAGAAAAACTTTGCAATAATCAAGTAAAATACGAAGAAATTCAATAAATATATTCTTTCTTTTAATTCCATTTACAAATTAAGAAAATAGGAAACCAATGGAAAAAATCATTGCAGCATAAACTCTACCAAAATAGTAGTGGTCAAATTTAAGGGCAAATACTTGCTAAATGCAAGTTGAAATTTAATTTTGCTAGTAGAAATTATTTCCACTTTGCTAAAATTTGCTAGTGGAATTCTCTATGTCATGTAGGAAAAGTCCAGAAATAACCCAATCAAAGTGCTGATAACACTGGTGGTTTTTGATACTTGTGAGAATTGTAGCATGAACAAAATTTCAAAGAATATATGATGTTAAATAAAATTGTGATCATACATTGCATTTAAAATAATATCAAGAACTATCCTTTTTAATATGTTTAAACTGAAAGTCAATTACTGATCCAAGTTCACACACATTTACAATTTTTTGTTCCATTTCACCTTTTTCCCCCAATTTTAAATTTATCCAAAAGTTAGTGTGCATTTACATTCAAAAGCTATATTAAGAAAGTATTTATCCTACATTATAATTATACTTAAATAAAACCAACAACAGCTTAAGAAAATAATTTTCTTTACAAAAGATTTTCAAAATCTAGACACTTTAATCAATTTGAATTTTCCCACCAATTTTACTTGGTTAAAATCACAGCTGTTCACTTCCTGTTTATAAATGGTAAAATATAATGATAGGATGTATAATTTGACTTATAAGTGTGTTAAAATGAAAACATTAGTCATTTATCTATCCAGACACATTACTGCATTACTGCAAGAAATAAATTCCCTAAATGTAAATTTATTACTAAATATCTCTCAAGACCAAAAAGGAGTCCTTCAAATCTGAGTTGTTATGAAGACTAGATTTTAATTTTATCTGCATAAATAATAGAATATTATTGAGCAGATAAATTGCAAGAAACATACATGTATATACTTTTTATGAATGATTAACATAAAAGGAATTACATTTGGACTATATTTTTGTATAGTGTTCAGAAATAGTAGGGAAGTTCCAGTGATAGACCAGTGACATAAGGTTTTTTGATCCTGAAGGATCAAAAACTGAAAAAAAACTACAAATTTAGCAAGCGTGAATTTTCAGTACTTGCTAAATTTAGCTAGTGGAAAAAAATCTGAAATTCAATCCCTGAAACAGTTTCCAAATTAGGTTCCAGTCATTGTATGTTGAAAGCCAGACAGAAGTATTCAATAATACATCTTCTAAAACAAGCAAAAATACAAAGACAAATATTTGCTCCTTTTGAAAAATATCCATCAAAATCATTTGGAAAATTGTCTATATTTTTATAAATATTTACTTCAAATATTGACAAATTATGAAATACACAGAATTTTTTTTCCTAGGTAAAACTTATACAAATTTTCAGCATTCTATCTGAATAAGGCCAATCTAATAAGCATAGGTCTATTTCTTACAATCATGATTGGTTAATTCACCTTCTATAGCCTCAGTGATGAGTTTTTACATATCTAAAATTCTGTGTCCACAAAATAAAAAATCATGGGTACAATGACTTCAATAAAAGATAAGAGTTGATTAAAGATGTGAAAGAGTATTACCTGCTCTATTCCATTCATGTTTAACATCATATATTCAAAACAACACTTTTAAAGGAATGTGGTTATCAGAAGCCACCATTTACTTGGAATAGTGAAATTGACAACTATGTCACATAGTTGGTTGACTGCCATGATTTGCAATGTCACAATGAGGTGCCAATTTCACTAACTGAGAGTCTCAAAGAAAAAAAAAACTATAAATACATTTAAGTTCTTTTTTAATAGAATCATATGACTTAAATACTGTTTTTCAAGAATTTATAGATGTGCAATATTAGACCATACATTCCCAAACCTGACATACACATCCTCAAGACTTTTTGTATTGTGAGTGAATGGATCAATAAATTCTTGTGAAACAGTGTTTAATACAAATGATTCAAATCCTATAACAGACTTTCAATAGAGATCAATCTAATTTACAACTTGACCAAAAAAGAATGTAAATACGTTTACTATATCTGTCTTTTCAAAAATCATCCAAAAGAATTAATTTCTATACGTGTATGATGTGACTTAATTTTGAATCACGGAGTACAAATTTGTAAGGTTTTCATCATTCCGTCAAACCATGAATTAAAATTTGAAACAAAATGTTTCATTTGAAACTGAAGTTTTCATTGGTCTTTATCAAATCCATGAATTCTAAAATGTACAATATAAATTTTCGCATTCCATAAAATCTTGGACTAATTAAATACCTTATCAGTAGTCATTAATTTTAAAACGAAAAATATTTGTTTAACAAAATAGCATTGTGACTGATTAATGATTTTTATGACCTGTTCTTACTCTTCCATAGATTATCAGACGATAAATCAGAGATCAATACTGAAAATATTACTTAAGAAGGTAGACCTAGGGTAAGGGACACAACTCTTAAAAATCATAGGAACGTTTGTATTCGGCATTTTACATCAATCTTATGTAAGCATCTAATTAACTTGGATTCATTTTATTCTGCTTCAAACGAAACCTTGAAAGGCTTTGGTGAAATTGAATATGATACAAACATATCTCTGACTTTATGAGTTATGACCCTTTCCTCAAAATTGCATTAGAATGAAATGATCTTGTGTGCAACATAAGTATGAGTAATCATATTTCACAGTGAATTGGTTTTTTTTTGTAATAACTATTATCTATATAAACATGCAATATATTTTAATACTAACTCTCTCAGTGATGTAAGTTTGTCTGTTTGGTTCTGTAAATTGCAGGGCATAATCTGAAGCATTGGGTAACTCCCATCTAAAAAAAAGATAATTACATCAATGTACACAGCTAGTTATTTGTTTATATGTTTAACATAATGAATACAAATTTCTAAGGTGTATCATATCTCATACTTTTGGGCCATAGAATTCCCCATTTTTATTAAGGGATGAATTCAACACTTCAAATTTCAATACATTTTGTACATATAAAACATAAGTCACCAACATACATGTAGGTATCGAGAAACTCTAACGATGGTCAATTTTAAATTATATAATAAATGGATTTTTTTCATATTCTTAAACAATCTAAAAACTCGTTTCTATGCTGTCATACAGAAAATATCACTAGACCTTTTTTTTCTAATGCAAAAAAAAAAAAAAAAAAATTTAAATTCTATTACATTTCTCTAGAACAATTTCTCATTATTTGTCTCTCCCTGAAATAATGATGAGATACAAATCTTCTTGTATTAGGAATGATTGATTTTACTGTGTAGATTTAATCTTTATTCTAAACTTTGTAACACAAGCAGAACATTTCTACCATTATGATCAACATACATATTAAGTTACTGTAGCATGAACATAGTCAATAACAGTGTACTGACTTGTCATAAAACCAATAAAAGTTTGATGCTTAATACCGTGGCAATGAATGTTGAGCCAAGCATTTTAATTGCTTCAACTGATCTCATTTACAACAATTTGTTTTCGAGTCAGTGTACTAATATTGTTTTTAAATTGCAGTAAAAATCTTTCAAAAAAAGAAAAAAACATTTTAAGGCAGGAAACCATTATTATTCAATATGGGCAGCTTCCAAAAAATGTAATGTTTTTAAAATCACAATGAAATGTTACATATAAATTCAGTCAGTAACAGCACATCACTTACTAATACATATGCCTTTTGACTGATCATTGACAAGAGTTGCAGTGTAAAATGATGTAAAACACATATCTTCTGGTATAAAAAAGGGCTTTAGAAGACCCCCTCAAAAAATAAAAGGGTAAAATGCTTAAGTTAAAAATTAAATACAACATCATGACAAACAGACCAATGTTTCCTTATGATGTTCAAATTAAATAACTTGAGTTGATATTTTGTGATATTCAACTTTATTTTCCCTCATTACAAAATCTATAAAATGATACTAACTCTGATGCAATGTCTTGTATTATCGCTGCTAGGGGTCGATTCTGCAAAATAGAGAGAAAAAAAACAAAATAAATCAGTTACCATGTTTACATGTCCCCTAACTCCTCCCACATGTAACTTAGTGAATAAATCAAGCAAAACTCATAAATAGCATCATTTATTGTAAATCGTATTCAGTTTTCCATAACTACAAAAAATGTTCTTATCTTACAACCATGTCAATTGTTCTTGACACAACACTATTTTACTACCAGTATTATATGCAATGAGTGCCAGGTTTTGGAGGAAAATTACCAGGTATTTCATAAACATTGGCTCTAGAGTCAATACATGTTGTATTTCATGTTCAATTTTGACCAATTTGTAATTTTTAAATTCTTTTTATGAGCAACTCAGCAGGTGTTTCTAGAAAAGCAGAGGACGCTTACCCTACCGGTGCACCTGGTCCATGCTCCCAGTTTTTAGTGAGTCTGAGTTGCTCATTTACTTTTGTTACTTTGTATGTATGATTTTAGTTCTTTGTTGTGTATGTCTGTTTTCCATGTCTGGTCTTTGTCCCTGGATTACATTCTTTTGATTACCGCTATAACCTTGGTTCCCTTGATTACTCTTTGAAAAAAGAGCTTTCCAAAAAATGCATTACAAATGCAACTTTTAAAAAAGAATCACACTCAAGTTGTAAAGTTAATTTTTTAAATGCTTGTCTTTGGAACCCTCTTGACCCCTATTAATGAACAGCACAATGGAAACTTATGGTACAAATAATGTCATATACATGTAGATCCGAAGAATTTATTAATGTTACAGTGTGAAAAACAAGAACACTATTTGTTTTTGTCCTTAACAGACTCTTATTCCTATAATTAGTGTATGTCACAGACTTTGTGATAAACCAGTAGTCCAAAGCCAAAGGCTGATAAAAATACTGGTAGGCCTGTAAAAATTCCTGTAATATGCTACTAATTGTTCAGATAATTCTTCTGAGAAATTACATGTATTTGTTGCATGTTCAAAAGGTGCAATGTTCTAGGATTTTTCAGAAATTGAGGTTTCCTCAGGAAAAATCCATATAAAATCAACTTTCCCACAGTCAATGACTGCTTTCCTAACAAAACAATTCCTTACAGCATATGAAGTTTTCAACTTGCGATGGGAAAGTGTAACTAAGTACTTAACTTTCCCTAACCAAAATTTCACTTGCCCCAGGTAACAGGAAATAGGAATCCCAGAACACTGAGATGTCAAAAAAACTATGTCAAGCACAGCATGATACAACTGCAGTTGTCAAACCCTGAACAGTTGGGGCACATGTGGACACAATATTAGTTTTTGACACACTTAAGCATAAGGGCTTACAATGTATTATGGACACATCAAATGGTTTTGACACTATACTGCATACAATTTTTAACAAAATTAAAAAAAAGTTAAAAACAGACCCCATCCACCCCCCCTCCCCCCCCCCCCCAAAAAAAAAACATATTTTTTCATTGCAAAATGCAGACAGGGATTTTATCAAGAATCCAATGAAAAATTTTTTTAAATCGGATAAAAAACAAAAAAGTTTATTTTTATTCTGGTGTGGCCCCTTTGATCCCTTATAACTTAAAAACTGTAAGAGATGTCTTAAATCTGATTGAAAACAGATACAGGAATTTTTATGAGGAATCTAACAAAAATAAATTCTCAATATTGGACCAAAAATTAAAATTTTATTTTTTAGGGTGTGGCCACTTTTATCACTTATAATTAGAAAAAAGAACGTAAGAAAAATCTAAAATCTGGTTCGTATATGCAGGCAGGGATTTATTTTTTTAGCAAAAAACATTTTCGAAATCGGACCAAAAATATTTTATTTATTGGGTGGCCACTTTGACCCCTTATTATTCAATACTGTAAGAGGTATCTGAATATGATTGACAATATGGGTAGGGATTTTTACACTTATGAAAAAAAAATGTTGAAATCAGACCAAAAATAAAAAAGTAGATTTTTTCAGGTGTTACCTCTTGAAAACTGTAAAAAATATCTGAAATCTGATTGATAAATCCAGGCAGGGATGTTAATAAAAAATCTAATTAAAAAAATTGAAATCCCACCAAAACTTAAAAAAAAGTCTAATTTTTTTAGGCATGGCCCCTTTGACCCCTTATAAATCAAACCCATAAGAGAAATCTGAAATCTGATTGAAAGTTATTTTTTCGGGCATTGCCAAACTTTGACCCTATAAAATGGTCAAAAAACTTAGAATTTGCTGATATATATGTCTACCAGACTTAAATACGGAACACAAAAAAAATCAGAAAATAACAAACATTCTACATGGGTTATTATTATTCAATACAGTATTGAATAATAAGGGGTCAAAACACCTATTTTTAACCTTTATGGCCCCATTTTCTAAAATGGTAGGGCCCAAAGTCCAAGTTATATAGGAACCTCCCTTTAGTGGTAAGTAAAATCATATCAAAATTTCAGATTAATTGGTCAACCACAACAAAAGTTATCACACAGAAACAAAGTGTCCCCAGTTGACGACTGTGTCATAACATTATACAACTGCAAATTTTTTGCTGTCATATAAAAATCGTGTAAAAATTATGTATTCCATGTATATGTACTTAATATGATATCACAAAAAAATAAATATGAACTACTGACCCCAAGTTATTTTTTCATTGATGTTATAAGAAACAAAGAATTGTTTAACTGGGCCTTAAATATATATTGTACATGTGATAAACTGTGACACTCAGAACAGATTTTTGAAACTTTGGTAGACCTCAGAACATTACAGTTATAGTTAGTAATTTTTCTGCCACATTTGACATTTTTGTATTCATTACAAGAGTGCTTGGGATGTTTGGAAAAGAGAATTACATTTTATTTGTAGGTTGGTCGCCTATGCCATGGCTATGCTAAGTGGAAGGATGGGCAACAACCTCTGAAAATACTGGTGGGAGGTTCACATGCAAGTCTGTACCTGATCAATTCCTTTTAAAAGTGGAAGTTTTCCATCAGCAGTAATGGCAATTTTCTTCACATTGTCCTGACTTCGTGAGTTCGTACTGGTAGTTGACATCCTACTTCCAGCAGGAGCATGAAATCTCGGCCTTACTTGATCAGTCATATTCAAATAATGTCTTTGGCTACAACTAATGTGGAATATACAAATAATAACAGGATTATCTGCAAAAAGGGAACTCAATATTTTGGATTTTACATTATTAAGTTCAGATTTGCTTCCTTTTTACCCAGCTTCCTTGTTTCATTTTTTTCGGAGAAGTATAAGATCATGTTACCTATTTCTGACACCAAAATGAAACTTCTGATATTTATGGAAATTTTGTTTTTTTGTAAACCATGTGAATCGGAAAGAAGTGTTTGTTTTCTATCTTATGTTGAAAGGGTGTTTTCTATGATTAGTTTGTGTTTTTTTTTAATGAATTAAGACTGGTGTATTAAAAGAAGGGACATAAGTCTTAAGTTAGCCTTATCTTATTTGTCTCCCCTTTGCCGTACCAAAATTTTTGACCTTGAAGATGGCTCTTAGACAGGCTAAAAAGTTAACGAATTTCACTCGTTTGTTACCCCAGTGCACTTCGATAACAACTGTAAAAGAAGGGTACGTGTTTTTGTACAATATTTTAATCCATTAAGTTTTTTCCCGATAACTGTTCTTACAGACATGTTGACTGATCACGTTTACATGTACTGCCACTGCCACTGATCTAGTCCAGATAATCATGACGTTCACTGAGGTATTTTTAGTCTGACGTTTATGCCTTGAAGGGAGGCGACCCATCAAAATAAAAATTAGTCTCCCAAGACTACCCAATTAAGTACTGCCACTACCAATTTTGTAGAATGCATGATGAATCGGACCATGACAAAAGCATACCACACTCGTCCACAGTGGAATCGGACCAGTTTATTTATTTTTTATGCTTTCTCACTATTTATTAGTTTGAACAAGGATTTTTTGTGCTAAAATTGCAATTATTATAGTTTATAGTACTGTTATTTTCTTGGTTTGAAATTATAAAACGAAAATGGCTATTTGAGTGTATGAATGTGTGATTTTCTAGTTACATATTTTTTTCATTTAAAACTAGTGTGATGCAGGGACTGTATATTACACTCCCTGTGCAGTGCCATAGAACATTTACTATATTTTTTTTTATCTTGGTAATGGAGTTTTATATAGTACTATTCTTAGAAATAAGAAACTCAGACTCCACTAAAAACTTTGAGCATGGACAAGTTGGACCGATAAGGTAAGCGTCCTCTGCTTTTCTAGACTTGAACACCCACTGAGTTGCTCATAAAAAGTCAATTCAGGATAAATGAAATAGGAAAGGAAAACAATGACATATTGAACAAATCAGTTTTCACGCATTACAGTAGTAATTAATAATAATAATACCAGTGTTCTAGGATTTTTCAGAAATTGAGGTTTCCTTAGGAAAAATCCATATAAAATCAACTTTCCCACAGTCAATGACTGCTTTCCTAACAAAACAAATCCTTATGGCATATGAAGTTTTCAACTTGCCATGGGAAAGTGTAACTAAGTATCTAACTTTCCCTGACCCAAATTTCACTTGGCCCGGGTAACAGGAAATAGGAACTCTAGAACACTGAATACATTGTATTTTCTTGCCTGAACTTCTGTAAGTTGTTTGAATGAAATATTTTTATTTCCTTAGTAGGGATTTTTTTATTCTAAATTATCTTTTAATGTATTGAACAAGTGCTACTACCTTTTTAATTGTAACTTTCATTCTTTATTGTTTAATTTACCTTGTTCCTGCTCGAGTACTTTTTGTAAGATATATATGTCATTAGAACATACACATGCATTTTTTAATTTTTCTTGTCCAATTTTGTAATGGTCCACTTTTGGTTTGGTTGGAATTATCCTGTCACCCATTTGTATTACTTGCCCACAAGTACATGTAATTCTCACCAACCAATTTTTTCCTTTCTTGTCATTGGTGGATGCAGGGAGTTGGCACCCCTCCCTTTTATTGGAAAATTTGTAATTTTCATTTTTAAAATTGAAAAAAAAATTATAAATAATGTCCTTGCACCCCCCCCCCCCCTACGTTTTACTGAGGAACCCCAGCTGTACCCCTGCCCCTGAAACCAGTTCGTGCCCATAATTTAAGAAAAAAAAGTCCAATAAATTGCTGATATTTGCGTATCAAAAATGAATGTCACACAATGATTTTCATTCTGGAATGAAAAAAAATGTGAGCAGATTAAAATGCTTATAATTCTGGGTTTACCCCATCCAGTGGTCCAAGTATTAAGCCTCAATAAAAATTCGAAATCAACCATTGATTGAACTGTTTTTGTTTCTGTATATGTAACCTGGATAATCTTCTATTACATGTCAAAGAAAATTATCACGATTGTAAATACTGACCAACTTTATCTTAAGGAATGAATAAATGACAAGTATCATTGGTCGCACTTATTTTCGTGTAACCTGGTTCCAGTGCAAAGGTGAAATATTTGGTCATGCATTCATTTAATTTTCATCTGACTTAAGCAATGATTGTTCTAGCGCTCGTCATTTTCGCCAATGACAAAAGACTTTTCAGAATGACAAAAATAATCTAGTCTCATTTTGTCACTTGAAATCTTTGAAAATACTAAAAACATGAAGAGTTGTAAGCCCAACATTGGTTCAAGTGGCGAAAGTGACAATCTTGATACCCCAACCTAATTACAACTCTCAACAGGTGTCAAAAGTTTGTGTAAACAATCACCTAATTTGCCAATTGCACTAATCAGACACATGGAGTAAATGATTAATTGATTGATTGTTGTGTTTTAATGCCGTTTCGGCAACTAGGGCCATATCACGGCAAGAACATTTAATGAAATGAAATGGAATGGAGGGTTTATACCCACTTGTCCTTCAAAATTATTTTGACTAATTAGATAATTATGTTTTTATAAAGTGACGGTAGTGTTATAGTCTTTTCCATTAATTGGCAATAAATCTGTATCAACAAAAAAGGCAAAATGATATTCAATAATTTAAAAAAAAAATGTATTAACTAATGCACAAAAAAATAATGTATATAATTTATTTTTGTTATTTAAAAAACTTACTATATATATCAAAATAAAAAAAAATTATTACATAAATAAATGTTATAAGATATTATATATATATATGATCAAAAGTTCTAAAAAATATAAATAAATAAAAAGAAAATGTTGCTAACTTATTTACTTAATCATCATAACTTATTGAATCTTATAATCATCATAATTAAGCACATCTTCAAGTAAGTTGTCATTATAATGAGCTTGGTATATCACTTTAGCTTAATTCTCTTAAGTTTGGTAATAGTTGAAAATTATTTTAGTATTCTTAATGAGCTTGGCCTTTCTCATTCATATTAGTAAGTAATGTTCACATGATTATCTTATTAGCATGGCTTTGAATACGGTTCAGTATATGTATCTGGAGAAAGACTCAACACGCAGGCCTACAGATTGCATACAGAGACATTGACGCTATCACAACACTAGTATGCAGAGCAGCTGTATTACCACTTGTACCGCAAGAAAGTGTAGAAGATGTATGGTTCAATGCCTTGAACGAGCTAGACAATGCCGATGTGAACATGGACACAGTTCCGTTTACCTACTATGTAACCACACAATGGGTAGAGTCAGACCGCCACATTTGGAACCACTTCAGTCATGATGGACCAAGAATAACAATTCACTTGGAAGGATGGCACTCAAAGATAAAAAAAAAAGATACAAACTGCTCATCCAAACATCTACTCGTTCATCAAACAGATTCAAGCTGTCAATGAAGTAAACATAATTGAGATTGCCACCAGAGGGCTACCAGCACGAAAACGCAGGAAGTACCACAATATAGACACCAGACTGCAACAACTCAAACAAAGAATCCACAACGAGATGACAGTAGTGCAGTATGCTGACACCGCCTCTCATCTGATACATCTTGGTTAGGTGATAATGAACATTTTGTGTGACAATGAACATTTTATGAAAACAATGTGATGTATTAGTGCTTATAAATGATATTTGTAGTGCAAATGTAAACATTTGTTATTTTCATTGTTATATTTATGTACGAAATAAAATATTGAGATATATTTTGTGTACTTTTTTGCAACCTACATGTTTACAAAGAAAAAAATGGCATTATAATGGTAACTGCATACAAAACGTAAACCAAAATGCAAAATATATAAATGAAAGTTTTGGACGTTTATTTATATATTTTACAGACTTTACCTTTTGAATGTGGCTACCTTTTCACACAATTTAAAACAAACTATAGATAGCTCCCTTTGATCTTTTGTTGTGATAAACAAGCAATTAACAGGTAATTAATAACTACATACCTCCCACTTGTCCTACAAATTTTCACCTATATTTTACCTGTAATTAACAAATGCAGGACAAGTGGAATGACACCGAATGGAGTAAATGACAATCTCTGACCACTCAAGCGTGAAAGTTCAAGTGCTGGTATAAACAATTGCTGCTTGGAAAATTCCTGTACTTCTTATTAATTTTGTATCAAAATGACATAAAATGTACTTTAATATATATTTTTGTACATCAAACTTGAGTGTAAACTAAATGTGGGTAATTTTGTCACTACCCCGGTGTCACAACATTTTGTAGTTGCATGACAGCAACATTTACAATCTTGAAAATATCATTTATGCTATCAATGAATTCCTCAGGGACCAATACTAAATATAACTGAAAAAATAATGACATAAATTTGTCATTAACTGGGTCTGGTTCCCTAAAGCACAGTTAAAAATTGTACTAAAAATAGAATCTCATGAGGCAACGAAAGGGAAATACGTATTTGAAAATATTTATATCTGTCCAACGTAGCACTGGTGCATTTTAAGGCAGTTCTATATCTACACTGTGCTAGATGTGTTTTTTTGTGTTTCTACAAAGGGTGGCAATGCAGAAAACAGCATTTTTTTTAATATGAAATAAATTTAAAACTATGCCAGGGGTGTATGTCTCTGATTAATGTATCAGAGTGTGATGGAATTTCTATTTTTGATGATTCATAAAACCTGGGGAGCTTTTTTTTTAATTAAATTTCAGGCATGCTATTTGGATTCTCCGGAAATCATGCTTGCATGATAGTTGAAAAAAAAAATTGTGCTTTATTCATAAGCAATGTACATTTCAGTTTTATTTAATGTTTTTACACAGTGCTGTAAATAACAAATGATTCTGAACTATGTTATGTCAGATGCAAATACTACCATACTTCAAAAAATATACCATTAAAATAGTCCTTATTTTCTTACGAGAAAGTGACTAAAGCTTTCAAAATCCTGGAAAAAACCCTGCTAAGTGTGGAATGCCTCATACATAGCAGACCATTTATCAATTCTGTTTATTGTAGGTTGAAAATCAATATAAAAATATAAATTTAATTTTTGAATTTAAAGGTGTACAGTAAATCACCATGGCAAACTTATAAACAAAGTATTACTGTATATACTCGCTGATAAGTCAGATTTTTTAGACTAAATTTTTAACTGTGTGGAAGGGTTCCGGTTTACCGCTTACCCCAATAATTAAATTGTAAACGTCAGTTTTAGAAAGACTGTCTTCATCATCTACCTTTTACAGCTAAAATAGAATTCTGTAAAAGAATATTTACTGTTTTGTCTTAATTTTGCCACAATACTGGCCTTTTATGATTTTATTCATATATCCCACTCATTTTGTGTATTGATTTTTACCTGTATACACACATATAGCCAAAAAGTTGTAATAGAAACATGACCCAATAACATACAATAATTCATGACAAAAGTAATTGATATTTTAGTTGGATATGACAATTCTTTTATGAATTTCTATTTCCTTAAGATAAAACCTCTTAACTTAATGAAATATCTTCAAAAATGAGTTGTTACAGTGTCACAAACTTTCTGTTTTATTCTTTGTTGTTTCTTATATTTATGATTTTAATTTTGGTTATTGGTTGTACCAAAATTAGAATGAATGAAAAAATGGCCATATCAAAATAATTCACATGGCTTGTTTTATTTAATTACTTACATTGTACTATTATAAAACAACTCCAGCCTGGCTTGTAATTATTTATTTCAACATTAATTGAAATTATCAAAACAAACAGGTATACTCATTGTTGTAATTAAGGAATGTTAATGATGCAGCTGTCAGAAATCAGTCTGACTTATAAGCAGGTCAAGGCTAGGTTCCAGAAATTTTGCACTTGAAAGGGGGGACCGACTTACAGGCAGATCAACTTATACACAAGTATATATGGTATATCATATATGAATGTGAAGCTGATTTGAATATGTTAGTCAACACCTCTTGACCTGACCTTGATGAAGTATGATCCACATGCTCAGGCCTCTGTTCTTCATTACAAAAAATCTGAACTTGTGATTGCACCAGAAAGAGGTTAATCCACTATAATCATGAACATATTACATTTTCTTGCTATAGTAATTTATTTCAATACTCAAACTTACACTCTGAATTTCATCTCTGCCTCAAAACTCTGATCTAAAACCTCTGCTGCCTTGCGGCTACACCCTTGACAGGGAAAGGCTTCAGGAGACAACCTCGAGGAAAATCCAGAACTAGGAATCTGTAACTTCATTCCTGTACTTCCAGGATCAGAACTTCTGTTTAGAAGCTAAGGGTGAGGTAACCCCGACAGAAAACCTAGAGTGCTGAAGACGGAGGTGTTGGGCAATATAGTGCACTCGAACAGACCACAACACCATGCACAAACAGCCAAAATGACACTTGAAACCCTGTGAGGACCCACCAGGCAGGTGCAGTGCCGGGCTCTCTGTTTCAAAGAAGCCCAACTAATGCTACTGGAGATACCTTAGTTACCTTGTGGAGTCAGGGGACAAACAAGGAGAGCTACTGACCATAGAAAGATCAAACCGAACAGAAAAGAGCAACCACATATTAACATCGTGCAGTGGAATGCAGAAGGGGTATCAAACAAGAGAGAAGAACTTCAACACATCTCCAAGAGGACAAAACTTTTAAGATCAGAGGATACCAAGTCTTCAGGAGTGACAGAAAGGAAAGAAAGAAAGGTGGTGTTATGACTCTTGTAAGAAACAACATTAATGCCTTAGAGACAAAAAAGTTTATGAAGGAAGCAGAATACATTGAAATCAAAGCAACTATTGGGAAAAGCTCGTATAACATCGTTAACTTCTACTGTCCCAATGATAAGAAACTGTCACTAGACACCATACAAATACCAGACAGTTCATTCCTCATAGTAGGTGATTTCAACAGCCAATCATATAGTTTGGGATATAATACCATGGACAAAAGAGAGGAGACCATAGAAAACTGGCAGGATGAAAACCACTTTATCCTTGTTAACGACGCCACTGACACGCCTACTTTTTATTCTTGTCGATGGCATACAACCACCACACCAGATCTAGTTTTCTGTACTGACGATATACACCAAAAAATCAGTAGAAAGGTATGTGACCAGCAAGGAGGCAGTGATCATTTACCTGTCATGATATCCATTGCAGAAACAACAACATCTGAGTATGCTCAGCTACCAAGATAGAATTACAAGAAGGTAAATTGGAGTATGTTTCAAGCTAGAACAGATGAACTTACAAAGGACATAGAAGTACATGTAGAGGGAAAGAATATTAACAATGTGGTGAAAGCATTCAACACTGTTGTATTAAAGGCAGCAAAGGAAAGTATACCAAGAGGTGTAAGAAAGGACTACCAGCCATACTGGTCCAGTGAGATACAGGCAACACATGAGGCACTCAAAGGGCAAGGGATGATGCAGAATTAAAACCCAGTCAGGAAAATAACATCAAACTCCAAAAGTGCAAGGCCAAACATCTAAGAACAAAGATTGAATGTCAAAGGAAAGGGTGGAGTGAGAAAACATCATCTATGAATATGGAAAAAGATACAAAAAAGCTTTGGAACTTGACAAAAGCACTGAATGATGAGGGAAGCAAAGGTGAAAAGATCACCCTAGAAGTTGAAGGAGAAACAACCATAGGGAAAGCGGCAGCAAATGAATTTGCTAAAGTCAATGAGAAAGAAAGCAATACTGATATACCACCATCATGGAAAAAAGAAGTAAGAACTGAATTGAGAGAAAGATCAAAGGTGCCAACACATGAAGTTATGCAGAGAGGTATCACCATGTTTGAGATGAAGGCAGCCATTAGAAAAATGAAAATGAAAAAGGCACCAGGTTCAGATAACATCACCAATGAAATGCTTCAACACCTTGGCACCTTAGCATTAATAACTTTGCTAGAAATTATCAACCTGAGCTGGAGACAAGGTCAAGTCCCTCAATATTGGAAAGAAGCCATAATGATGCCAATACTGAAGAGCGGAAAGAACAAGTCAAAAGCCTCAAGCTACCGCCCAATTAGCCTAACAAGCAGTTGCTGCAAATTAATTGAGCATATAATCAACAAGCGCCTACAGACATACTTGAAATCGGAGAACATTCTTGGTCATGAACAAGCTGGTTTTAGACAGTACAAGAGCACAGAAGATCAGACAACACATCTATCTCAAGTAGTCGAGGATGCATTTCAATCAAAGAAAATAACGCTAGCTGTCTTTGTAGAACTTAAGAGAGCATTTGACAAAGTTTGGAAATATGGCCTTCTTGTGAAACTTCTTAGATTTCGAGTAAGTGGAAGAATGTACAAATGGACCAACTCATATCTGTACAATAGAAGGGCAAGAGTATTCGTAGATGGGAAGCATGGCCGAAAATTACTTCTAAAACAGGGTGTATCACAGGGAGGAGTTTTGCCACCGACTCTCTTCATACTCTGTATGAATAACCTAGTTCCAGAGCGACCAAATGGTATACAATCAGCACTCTATGCAGATGATCTTGTCCTCTGGTGCTCTGAAGAGTATGCAACTACTACAAGGTACAGGATACAAACAGCATTAGATATGTTAGTCAAATGGGCCAATGAGTGGTGTGTTACCATCAATAGAGAGGAGACAACAGCAACCCTCTTTACACTCTCACCTAAAACCCAATGTGTCAAACTGACCATGGATGACATCCATATCACAATGGAAGATCAGCAAACATACTAAGGTGTAACCTTCGATATAAGACTTACATGGAAACAGCATATAATGACAGCAGAAGCCAAAACCTGACGAAAACTAAACATCATGAGAAAACTTGCTGGTACAAACTGGGGTGCTAATGAGAAAGTTTTGAAATCTGTCTAAGAAGGAAATGTACGCCCATATCTAGAATATGGCTCTAGTGCTTGGATGACAGCAGCTAAGTCTCACCATCAGACTAGATACAGTCCAGAATCAGGCACTCTGCATCATCACAGGAGCCATGAAATCAACACCTATTGCTAGTATGGAGGAAATTACAAACATACAACCATTAAGTAAGAGAAGAGAATGTAAAGCTATGATACAGGCCACCAAATATCAATGCTTACCAAACCATCCAATGAATGAGAGACTGAAACAACTATCTTCAGGCAGACTCAAAAGATCCAGCTTCACTCTAGAAACAAGAGCATTGCAAAGAAAACACCAAGAACACCTACCTAAGCATGTCAAACCTATAGATTTTAAAATGAATGACAAACTATAAGGAGGACAGTATAACCATTCAGACAACAGTTCCGTTACTCAGTGCCAAAGATGAACAATCAAACATCGTCAGAAAAACCGTAACAATAAGCATGCTGGAAGAAGAGTATCCATCAGAATTGTGGGCAAGAGTTTACACAGACAGTTCAGCCACAAATGCGACAACAAAAGGAGGGGGCGGTATCTACATAGAATACCCAAATGGAGTACAACAGTCAGTGGCAATACCAACAGGATTACATTGCTCCCACTACAAGGCTGAAGAAGAAGCACTCATCCATGCAGCAAATTACATCAAGGAAAGTGCAGAAAATATGCAAGTAGTATTCCTAACAGATGCCCTCTCCGTAATACAAGCACTGACCAACAACAAACTACCTCAACTTGAAAGAGCTATTTATTCCATCAAGAGCCTTAAAACTGCCATACAGTGGATACCTTCACATTGTGGAATCAATGGAAATGAAAAAGCAGATAAGCTAGCAAAGGAAGGCACTCAACAACAGCAAGATGAAAATCCTGTCTGCCACACAGAGATGAAGACCATCATCAAGTCTCTGCACAATAGCCCTCAGAAGCAAGATAGCTTCCATCAACTAAAAAGATTTGAGCAAACTACAATCTTCAGGCTCAGGACAGACAATAGACTCAACCAACATCTGTACAGAGTTTTGAAGGTCATACCATCACCTATGTGTCCCTGTGGAGAAGCAGAGCAGAATACGGAACACTTTGGCATTAAAGTGTAATGGCGAATGACAAGAAGAAGATCTCTGCCTTTATTTTAAATTAAAAATTATTGACAGTTTCTTGAGTTTTGTTGCTTCCATGATGAAAATATATTTTGATGTTGTTTAAAATAACATACTTTTAAATTCTAGTCTGAATATACAAATGTATGCATTTCAGACAAAACAAACAGATTTTTCATGCTAGGGGTTGCATCATTGCAAGTAATGGGGTGGAGTCTAAACCCTGTTTTGAGACTATCGGACACAGGATCGTATTGTAGTACATGTATCAAGTTTACATGTTTTGTAAATTAACTTACTGGTATTTTGCTCACTGCAATATGTACATGTGTACCTTAGTGATGAATGTCATCAGACTGACTGTTTTTTGCATAAAGAATCTTGCCATGTAAATATTTGATTTCAGAGTTCTGTGAACGAAATGGACTTATTGCCAGAAGAATGTAAGAATACTGTCTGTATGCCTAGCTGTAGAGTAGAAAGTTTACCCTAAACTCCACCGCGCTGCCAAACCATCTTAAAATACATGTGCACAGTGTTACACAAACCCATTACAATACCAACTAAAAACTGCCAGAACCTAAACGGTTGATCCAGCAGTCCTTTTCACCAAAAAATTGTAGGTGCAAAATTATAGTTGTAACTAATGATGTCATTACACATTGTAGATCAAAGTATTGTTTTGTCATAACTTACAACTAATATTCCTCATACATTTTTTTGTAATATAGGGCTGCAGGTGTCAGAACATCCTAATTTTATTACTAACTGTCTTGAATATATTTGTAAATTTGTTTTTTGTGCACCTTTTTTTAGCTTACCTGGTCAACAATCTTGAAAATATCTTGAAAACTATGATAGATAAAAAACTTTCAATTGCTGAAATGATCCTAATGATAAGTCCTACAAAAGTCTTCTTGAGTCAAAATTGTTTGACAACTTCTTGTTAAATTTATTGTCCTTGAAAGGCAAAATTGAACCAGGTGAGCGATTCAGGTTACCGGGAACCTCTTGTTGTTTCATGAAGTCCTAATTTATGTGTAAATTAAATTTTTTATTTAGTTTATTATCTGATAGTAGTCATCAGTGTTGTGATTGATCATCATATGATGTAGAAAGAAAATTCTTTACAAGAAGGTACACTAAAAAGTTAAAAAAAAAATTAAAAAAAACATCAATAAGCAACAAAATGGAAGAAGTATCTATTTATACCATTTGTTAATTTACATTGCTTTTCTTTAGTGTCAAGTCTTATTTATTTTCATTTGGAATTCTTTGAAATTGTACATGTACAAATGTATACAGATCTGGATCAGAAATGGGTATCTACAGCCTGCAAATGGAAAATTAAACACCATTACTGACACCATCATAGGATTAACACATAATCAAAATGTCTGCTTAAATGGCAGTATCCTGAATAACTATTGGAAAAACAAAGTATTGGCTCAAAAAAGTATCTCACTTGAGGTAAAGTTATCCACATAAATGACCATTCTGTCAAAATGTGAAGCTCTAATGATTTCATCAACTCAAATATCCATCAACCTATCAGATTCTAACAAACCATAAAAATGAATGCATACAGATAAAAATACCTTTGCTGTAATGTTAAAAAGGTACAAATGTACTTCAAAAACTTGTAAAATGCATGAAAAGGTAGATGATAAACCTGAAACTTTTGCCCACTGATTTCACCAAGACCAGTACAGGTTGTTAGTACAAAGGGCTTTCAATATTATTAAAGTACTTTTTTATTATTTCTTTGGAATTTCTAAAAATTGTTTCTGCTTTGTAGATCAACATGGGCCAATGTCGAAATGGGTCCACCAGATGCAATTCTTGGTATTAGTGAAGCCTTTAAAAAAGATTCCAGTCCAAATAAGATAAATTTGGGTGTTGGAGCTTACAGAGATGATACTGGGAAACCATTTATTTTACAGTGTGTTAAAACTGTAAGTGCAAAAAAAAAAAAAATTTGTTTTTTTGTCCATTTGTCATTTATTATATTTTTGCATTTTCTCATTATTTCTATGGCAGTGTATAAATTTAAATTGCATCTTGATTACTTTTTCAAGGAAACAAAAAAGCATTTTAATTTGACATGGTTCAAAAGTCTATAGAACACAGCATGGTAAAATAGTGATAAACATATGATTAATGTTATGTTATGGCCTTATATCCATTTGTGATAAGATTTACTCAAGTTTACTGACATCACAATAGAATTTTGTGGTCACCATTTAGTGCAGCACAATCTATGACTTTTCATAAACATGAAGAAACTGATCCTGTTAGGATAGATATTTAATTCATGGAGACTCCATTTTATATTGTTTTTACATGGGTTTGCCATTTATGCAATCTAATTAAAATTAGACCTATCAATTGTTCCATTTAGTCACTGCATGTATAGGATCTAACAACATTCCATTTTTTCTTCTGATGTGTATTTTGTGCTCAACCCAATATTGAAAGCATTATAAAAAAACTTGAATAGGAATTGTAAACAAATCTTTCCAGTTCTCTAACACAAATGTCGGAAATCGTTTTTGCCAGTAAATTCATTTATATTATCAAATTCCTACAAATAATGTTGTATATAATAGCATTGAGGTCATGATAACTTCAAGTAAAGGCAGATTTTATTATAACCCCACAAAGTTTGGGGGTATATAGGAATCACTCCGTCTGTCTGTCTGTCTGTCTGTCCATCTATTTCTTCACATTTCTTCTGAGCACAACTCCTAAACCGCTCAAGGAATTTTGATAAAACTTTATAGTAAGGTTTGGCTTCACATGAAGATGTGCATGAAGGAATACAGATACTGTTGGGTACTCCAAAGGGAGATAATTAAACTTTTGGGTTTTACAAATACAAATATTTATTCATTCAGACACATTTACAATATGCTAAAACCTTGTAAGTGCAATGCATCCTAAACCATTCAAGAGATTTTTATGAAAATTTATAGGTAGGTTTTGTAACATATGTAGATGCATATGAATATAGTTACTGTTGGGGGACTCCAAAGGGAGATAATCCAACTTATAGGTTTTACATATTTAAACCTTCGTAATTGCAATACCCTCAAAACCGCTCAAGGGATTTCAAAGAAACTTATAGGAAGTTTGGGCATCATATGTAGGGTAGATATACATGAAGGAATAAAGTAAAAAGGCCCTTTAAGCTCACCTGTTTAAACTGGCTCTTTAGTCATTAACTTTTTATTTTTGTTGTCCCCCGCCGCAACATGGAGCTTGTGGACGCAACTTTTCAGAAACGGCTGAATGGACTTTGATCAAATTTTGTAGGATTGTTTGTCACCATATGTAGTTGATCATACATAACTGCTATTTTGATTCGACAATTTTTATGGGAGTTATGGGACTTTGTTCATTTTTCACATCATTTGCAATAGGAACACCTTGTGGGCGCAACTTTTCAGAAACGGCTGAATGGAATTTGCCCAAATTTTGTAGGATTGTTTGCCACTATATTTAGTTGATCATACTTAACCACTATTTTGATTCAACAATTTTTATGGGAGTTATGGGACTTTGTTCATTTTTCACATTATTCGCATAGGACCATCTTATGGATGCAACTCCTCAGAAACCGCTGAACAGAATTTGACCAAATTTTGTAGGATTGTTTGTCACCATATGTAGTTGATCATACTTAATGGCTATTTTGATTTGACAATTTTTATGGGAGTTATGGGACTTTGTTCATTTTTCACGTACTGTTTTTTTGGATTTTTTTTTGTTGTATGAAGAATTGTTAACCTAACTTAATTTGATTCATTAAGATACATTAACCTTGAATTGCCACATGGACTTATGAAAGCACATAAGTTTTGAATCTGCTATTTATACAAGTGTCAAACATTTGTAATTCAACTCTTTCTCAGAGGCGGGGGACATATGGCTACGCGTAGCATTCTTGTTATACTTGTCGCCCTTGAATGAACTTTTCTAATCTAAAGATTTTTGTCTATCATATCTAAGTTATTATTTTGATATTTTTATCGTATGAATTTTGTACATTAATATTTATGTTGTGTAAGCATTTAATTTAAGCTTTTATTTTGCCTTACTTTTTATTGATTTTAAAATACATATGTTATTCATGCCTTCTTTAATTTTTGTCAAATATAAATCTAATTTCACTGTTTTCAGTCATTTAAAGATTTATTCAAAGTTCAATGTAATGTTCAACATGACATGTTGGTAATATTCTATTCATTTTAAAATATTTTACGTAATTTATTTTTGGACTCAAGTAATGATTTTATTCATTGTGGTTTTTATTTGATTATTTTTTATGTGTATCTGCTTAATAGTTTTTTCTATGCAATTGTGCTCAAAATTGTTATACAGTGTATATGCTATTCATTTTAATGTATTGATATATTGTGAATGTATTTCATATGTTTTTAACATGTAAATTGCTTAGATTAATTGTATAATTATATAATGCCCTATACAAATATTGTGTAGTAATAATAATAATAATAATACATGTACATTTTACTACATTTGAAGGGATAGTCTCTGTGAGCTTGCTTACAGTATTTCTAGTTTAAAATTAAAATAAGTTTTATTATTTCACTTTTTTTTCATTTAATTCATGACTGTCATACCAATTTTTATGTATTGGTTATTAACTAAATGTTCAAATGAAACTGATAAGTATTGCTGAATTCCAGGCAGAGAAACAGATGTTTGATGAGAATGTTGATCATGAGTATGCTCCTATCAGTGGAACTCCAGCGTTCTGTAAGGCTTCTGCAGAATTAGCTTTTGGTGAGGACAGCCCTGTACTAAAGGAAGGAAGAGTTAGTAGTTGTTTTTGGCAAAAGTAAAATAACTTCAATGCAATTTAATTAAAATGATAAAAATCTTAGGTGATGTTCCGACTTTTTTATTATTCTAAGAACGACTAAGAGACATTGAAGTATCAGTGTTAATAATTATGTGCATTATTACTAATGTAGAAACAGAACTGAAATCTATTTAAATTTCTCCTGTTCTTAATTTCTCGAATTGTTAAATTTAACAATCACATTTGTAATTAGGTTTTGTTCTTTAAATAATGTTGTATGTATTTACTGTTTATCTTGTTTGTTTTCTTTTTTTTTTTGGCTTTTTCAATATGTGGATTTCAACATTAAATTTTCTTTTTTTCCATATATTTAGTAATTATTTCATTAACTTCTGCTTTTTCATTGCTTTGGTAAAATCATGTCTGATTGTTGTAATTTTTTGTGTTGCGCCACGTTTACTTTTTACAAGTTTTTGTTTTTTTCATTTGTGTTTTTTTTCTTCTCTTTAATGTTAGTAATCTAAAGCAAGATTAAAACATGATAGTAATAAATCCTGATTACTTTACAGAATGCTACAACTCAAGGTGTATCTGGTACCGGATCTTTACGTCTTGGGGCTGCTTTCTTTGTGAGTTAATTTTTGTATATACCCATACTTTGTAAATAACTATGGTGTACTGCTGATCTTTGTATGTTCTTCCTTGATTGGTTAATCATACATCAAGGGATTTCATTTAAACATTTTGGAAGGTTGTCTTCAATTTCTCCAATTTTAGATTAAAGGGACTGTAAATAGAAACAGCTGGGACAAATATGAGTTATTTTTTGTTTAAAAAATCAATGTATCAGGCAAGGCTCTAGAAATTTTATCAATTCATTTCAGTTATTTTATTGGTGTAGTGAGAAACAGTCATTGTTATCCATACATGATTTGTGTGCTTTGAATTTGAATCTGTTAAGGATGTTAACTGCTCATTTTCAGTCATTTTTTTTTCAGTTTTTCTGACTCATTTCATAGCATTAATATTTTTTGCCCAGTGACAACTACTTTTCTTTTCATATTTTCATTAAACACACCTTAAAATGTTATTTCAAGAGTTTTTATGAAATCCTTGTTATTTCTTTGGTGTTTTTAATAAATAAAACCTACTAAGACTAAACCTATGGAAAATCAAGAGAAATCCTTTTCCTGCCAAAATTTCAACTCTAGAATAATGGCCCATCAATTCGTTTTACTTACATGTATATTGTTCTATCATGAAAGATCTTAAAAGGTTTCACAACCCTTTGAAATCCTTGTTACTCTAAAATAGAGCACAGAACATCCTTAACAAACACTACTATTTTTCATGTATATGTGTACATGTATTATGGGTAAATATGGGACTGTGAATTTAAAAAAAGACAATCACTGACATGAAATTCAATAAATTTATAATACAACTTGTACATGTATAACTTAGATATAATAATTTTTTTAGTCTAAATATTATACAAAGAGTAAAGTGTTTTATGTGCCTACACCAACATGGGGAAATCATGGACCAATTTTCAAGTAAGTATCGACAGAATGCGTGAATAATACTAAGTGTATATGTCATTAAAACTAATTTAATGTAAGAACTTGTTAGAGCCCAGAAAATGTAAATAATCCACCAGTTTGACAGTTAGATTTCATTAAAAATAGATTTCTCTATTTAAAATGACCACATTTGATTGGAACAGCATTGAAGAAGTATGAATAGATAGACAGAACACTGTGCTTACCTCCCCTTGAAATGTTTATTTGCAGTGCTTTTAGATGAAATTTAAGTTCATTCTACCAGACAGATATGGCACATCTTGTCTTATATTCTGGGTTCTTATGGTTCGAACAGTAGAATTACATTGTCTCTTAATTCTTACAGAAACAGTACCAGTGAAACACTCTATCTGTTGGGGAAATAACTGTATCATTTGTCATTAAATGATGACATGTATACCATAGTTACCTTAGTAATACTCTATTCATGTAAGATCTTAAAACACTCCTGTCTATTTTCTGATCAGATAACCTTTCTGATAAAATGTCAGTTTTCATTATTGGAACTTTTTAGCAGAAAGTACAGGGAAGTACATGTATATGATCACTTGACCAACCATCATCAATATTTATACTCATCGCTTTGAGGCAGATATAAAGTAGTCATGGTGTCTGTTCGTCTGTCCGTAACTTTCCACAACTTAGTTTATATTTTGACAATATGGTTACTCTGATGTTAGTGAGCTTTGTATAGTTTTCTAGTTTGATTTGACGTTTTTTAATATACCTGATAACCTTTGGATCAGTTCATGTTGGAGATTCTCTTACATTGACACTGTCACATGCAGGAGATTTTTACATAAAAGCAAATTTTTTATGTAAAAATTAAATTATTTTGTATTTTTCACAGAAAAAATAGATTTTTTTGGCGATAACCTCCCACAAATCTTACATTTATGTGTAGGAGAATCTAAATTTCCATTGATTTTGTGGGAGTCTCCACTCCCACAATGTGGAACCATTAACAGTAAATTGAATTCAAACTAGTACAAAATGGAATTGTTGTATATAAATTGAAGTGGCAGATTTGAAAGTATTGTAGAAAGGGGAGTCTTTAAGGTTGTTTTTATACCCTGCCACATGTAGTGGCCAGGTGCTGTGTGATACTCCCTGAAAAAAATTGTGCTTGCATGTTTCTCTGTCTGTCAGTCTATCCCCCATGGTTTGAGATTGGATCAATTTTTTTTGAAACTCTGCACAGTTGTTAAGTATTATTAAATACAGATTGTGATCAATTTTCATGTAAATTCAAAAATTATTTTTCAAGTTAGTCCATTTTGCACAGTTCTTTTTTTACCAATACATGTTTCTAGATTATAATTTGAGAATAGCTGAAAGAATTGCTTTGAAACTTTGCACAGTTGTTAAATACTATGGAATACTATGGAATACAAGCTAGGGTCAATTTTCAGCTAAATCTAAAAATTAAGTGTACTTGTTATTCTGGTTGTGTAGTTTCTTTGACAAATTCATCATTTCTACTCTTTTTAAATCCTACATTTATATAATCAATGTGGTGTGGTATCATTTAATGTCTCATATTATGTCCTATTTTTAATCAAGTAGTAACAGTGTTGTTCTTGCCATATTTACAGACATGCTGGGTTAGATGTACAGACCTATAGGTACTATGAACCAAAGACATGTGGTTTTGATTTTAATGGTGCTCTAGAAGATATATCTGTGAGTGTCTAGTAAACCTGTTATTAGACATTAGGGATTGCAATAATTCATCTTGATGTATTGTTCAAAGACACATAATATTAATACTGTTGACAATTATACAGGAGTAAAATAAAAAATACTCTATTGAACAAAATACAGTTTTGTGTTTTTGTAATAGAAAAGTCATCATTATCATTAATTATGAGTATCAACATGGTTTTGAAAGTAAATATACTACAGCAAACAGCCTTATTTCAGTTGTTTTATAAATTAATTTCAGAAAATTCCTGAAGGTGGTGTAGTTGTGTTACATGCCTGTGCACACAATCCTACTGGTGTAGACCCAAAGGTTCGTATAGTACAACTAAGAACGTGGTGTAGACCCAAAGGTCTGTATCGTAAAGCTAAGACCTTGGTGTAGACCCAAAGGTCTATAAAGTACAGCTAAGACCGTGGTGCAGACCAAAAGGTTTATTAAGTACAGCTTAGACCATGGTGTAGACCCAAAGGTCTGGATAGTACAGTTAAAACCATGGTGTAGACCCAAAGGTCTGGATAGTACAGTTAAGACCATGGTGTAGACCCAAAGGTCTGGATAGTACAGTTAAGATCATAGTGTAGACCCAAAGGTCTATAAAGTACAGCTAAGACCGTGGTGTAGACCCAAAGGTCTATAAAGTACAGCTAAGACCGTGGTGTAGACTCAAAGGTCTATAAAGTACAGCTAAGACCGTGGTGTAGACCCAAAAGTCTGTAATGTACAGGTAAGACCCTGGTGTAGACCTAAAGGTCTATATAGTACAGCTTATACCATGAGGATGATATCAACACAAGTACTTGGGCTTTCTAATCCAGGACTTTATTTGTGTCATCTCCTTTTACTTTATTGTTTCTTCTTTCTCATCATTCTATGCCTACACAGAATATGATTTGCTATTGTTTGTCATAAATTCCAGTCATTTTTTCCAGAAAATAACAGTTAAACTGCCATGTTATAATAGTGTTAGTCCAGTTCTTTCTGACTTTCTTGTGTATTATTGTTCATTTATGTTTAAACCAAAAAACTAAGAGGACAGTAGTTGTTTGCGTATTTATCATTTCTGTAGTACACATGTATTTTAATCTGAATCATCTAAGTCATTATCATTCCATTATATATGTGCTTTATCATTCCATTATATATGTGCTTTATCATGGGATTAGATTTCAAATGAAAGGGACATCAACTTCCTGTTTGACAATATTGTTATTAGAGAGAAAAGAAGGAGTATTCTAGTTTCATAAGTACTATGGGAGTATTATTGTTTGTGAGGTACCGATTTTCATGGTTTTCCTGGGTTTGGCATACCAAAATCAACGAATTCAAGAATCTATGAAAATAGCATTTTTTCCCTAAGCCACAAAAATTGGTATCCATGAATAAAGTATGTTCACAGTATTTTGATTTAAACAATAAGTCATTAATATCTTATATATTTGACAGCCAGAACAATGGAAAGAAATCAGCAATGTAATAAAACAGAAGAAATTGTACCCATTCTTTGACATGGCCTACCAAGGTTTTGCCAGTGGAGACATTTCAAAAGATGCTTTTGCTGTTCGGCAGTTTTTAGCAGATGGTCATGAATTAGCATTGTGTCAGTCTTATGCTAAAAATATGGGTCTCTATGGTAGGTTTGTACTACCTCAAAAAAAAAGTTGTCTTAGGTTTTAATTATGAATTGTCACTCTTTTGGTAATACTCAGAGATAGGATTAAATCTCAAGGTTTGCATAATTTATTAGAATATCTCAGAAATAAAGCAAAGTTTATAAATAAAACCTGCTAAGTATGCAAAACAATCAATGGAATGAAGCTTTAACTTTACAAATTACCTACATTTTTTACCAGTCTTATAATATAATTTAAAAAAAAAAAAAAAAAACATGTTGCATATGAGCATTGATGATGCGACTTTTTAGGTAATTCACTTAGTATTCAAGTTGTATGAACTAAATTTAACAGGATTTATTTTCCTCCCTTTCTGTAAATGGGAGGCATCTGATTATTTAATGATGTAAGTGCTCTTACCCCTTCATTTGTTTACAGATTTTGATCAAACACATGAAAGATATGCTTTGGTGACCACTAGACCAATTTTAGATGAAAGAGATTAAAGAAATTTACATTTGCTTGAAAATGTTCTTATCAGATATTTATAATATTATTCATTTATGTTCTTGCTTTAACATTCATGTTACAGTCAAACTAATTCAAAATAGAACATTCAACATTAAAATATTGTCACATGTCTTCTGTTTAAAAAAAAAAAATTCCATAATTTTATTTCCTAAATACATATATTGCTGATTTCATTCATATTAAAAAGTATACAGATTAAATAAACTTATAAAGTGCTAGTCTGATGAAAGATAATTTGACTACTTTTGCTATTTCAGGTGAGAGAGCTGGAGCTTTCACCTTAGTTTGTCCTTCCAAAGAAGAGGCTGATAGAGTAATGTCACAAATAAAGATAATAGTGAGAGCTATGTACTCAAACCCACCAATACATGGTGCTAGAATTGTAGAAAGGGTACTTACTAAACCTGAACTAAGGAATGTATGGTAGGTATTAAACGATGTGTACATATTGTAACAAAACAGTCTGAGCAGGATGTGAAGTGACTAATTATTTTGTGCTTTAAACTGGTTTACTTTTCTTTCAGTAAGAGTTTTGGTTTATCATATTTTCCGTACTATAAGTCGACGTGGAATATAAGTGAAATTACCTAATATTGACCAAAATCAAAGAAAAAAATGTAGATAAGTCAAATTTGGCAGATAAGTTGAGGGTCAGACGTGTGCATTTATATTGTAGGTGTTAGCGGAGATCCGAGTTGAGTGGTTTGTTTTTAATAGCATATTATTCCAGCAATCTCACTTTGTATAGTATTTCTGAATTAAATTTATATTTGTACTTTCGTTAAAGTGTACTTTGTCCAAGATTTCAATTATTTTCATTAAATGATGTGATAATGGCTCTGAAGCCTTAAATCATCAGGTGTACGAAATTGTATACATGTCAAGCGTGGGCACTCATGGGTGAAATAAGCAGGAAATTTGTTTGATGAATTGGTCATAATTACAAGCAGTAATTAACGAACAATATTACCTGGTATCACGAAATACAATAAAAAATAATTGTATCATTGAGAGGTTTCATTATAAACCAGCTACTGTCAAAATGTAGACAGTTCAAAAACTGGAAATGGACAGTTCAAAATCTAAATGGGCCTTATTCCCCCTTTAATAAATTTTTAAGGTGTAGACGGTCCATTTTCTCCCTTGAGGCTTTTCACTGAATAGATAATGAAAGCCCTGATCATGTAAATTTGGTTGCAATTAGCCATTTAGGTAACACCTGAACTGATTTTAATTTGAGCCACGTGCGAATGTGTTACGACATATCGTAAATGGGTATAAATTCGCATATTAAAGGACCAATGCTTTGGAGGACTATGCAAGAAAATGGATAAAATGAGAACAAGAAGACATTGATTCACTGTCAGAGTGAGTAACAGCTGTGAGGTCTTAAATTTTGAAATGTATAAAAGTTTTAAGGAGGTCAATGAGTGTCAGTGCTACATCAGTTTTTAAAGACCCTTATGTAGCCTGAACATTGTCTACTATATATGACAAATATGTTGTCCTTCCATTTATCGCAGGTAGACAAAGAAAATAAAAACAAAAATAAGACCTATACTGCCACTTCACTCTCCAAAGAAGAGGTAGTGGAAAACCATAAGTCTCTGCTATCCTATTTTGGTCTCTCTACCAGAGGCGATGATTGTGATCCATCATCTGTGTACTGGATTTCTGAACCCCACAAGAATCCATCCAACAGTAGCTGCAAAATCTACTGAAAAATAGCAAAATACCAAACCTCTTCAAACTTTTAACTCACTGCTGTCAAAGAGGATCTCCAGTCCTACCACAACACTTATTACTCCCATAGTTGTATTAATTCAATGTGGATCATAAAAATTCAAAAGATCCTCTGGAAACCATCAATTCAAAATTATTATCTGAATACAATAGCATTAAAACCTATGATTTTTCAACTCTTTATACTTCTCTTCTCTGTCCTTAGTTAAAATTCTGATTCAAATAACATTATACATCTTTGTTACTCCAAAAAATATGGTACACCTAAGATACAAATATGTAGTACTTGGTAGAGATTCCTCATGCTTTGTAAAAAATGATTCCAAATCAATTTCTTGATATACCCAAGAAGTTATCCAAATTTTCAAATTTTTGATAGACAACACATTTGTCCAGTGTCGCAGACATGTTTTTCACAATGTTTTTTCGAATTGTGCTCCTCTACTTGCTGACTTATTTCTTCACTCTTATGAGGCTTACTTTATAGCTGATCTGATCCAAAGGAAGGAACATCATTTAGCCAGATCCTTTGATCCTAGTTTCCACTATAAAGATGACATATCATAAAATAATCTTAGTTTTGGGAATTTTATGCAAATGTACATCATACCTACCCCAAAGAACTTGTATTGTCAACTTTGCTTTCATCTGTGGCAATATCACTTCGGCACCTGCTTATGGAGTATTCATATCACAACCCATACATTATGCCAAGGCTTGCTGTAACTACACACCATGAGAACCGATTTGTTCAACATGTCATAGTTTTCCTTTCCTCTTTCATCTACCATGGAATTGACTATATGAGCAAATTAGCAGATGTTTCTAGAGAAGCAGAGGATGCTTACCCTACCTGTGCACTTGGTCCATACTCCAGTTATTAGTGGAGTCTGAGTTGCTCATTTATTTTTGTTACTTTGTATGTATTGGTTTGGTTCTTTGTTGTGTATGTCTGCTTTCCATGTCTGGTCTTTGTCCTTGGATTACATTCTTTTGATTTCTGCTAGAATATTGGTTCCCTTGATTACTCTTTGACAGTATAAATGAATACTGTGAAAGTACTTTTGTTCGTGGGGTACCAATTTTTGTGGTTTTTGTGGGTAGGCCAAACCACGAAATTTGGTTCCCAATGAAAAGGAGAATCATTGATTTGTATACTGAAAACTTCACAACCACGAATTCAAGAATCCACGAGGTTGTGTTTCTTCCCTTGTCCTCGAAAATTGGTATCCACAAATTAAAGCTTTTACAGCAGAAGCCTATTTCCATAATTTAAAAGAGGAAGTTTACTGTATTAGTTGACCAATCATATCAGTCAAAACAGACCATATTTGTTTAAGTTTTCCACTTTAGTTGTAATTAATGGCTGATTTATAACAATAAGATATGAACTTATTTTTTGTGTTTTTAATAGGTTAGGTGAAGTGAAAGGAATGGCTGACCGTATTATTACAATGAGACAGAAATTGAGGGATGGTTTAGCTCGTGAAGGATCAAGTCACAATTGGCAACATATCACAGATCAGATTGGCATGTTTTGTTTCACAGGTCTTAAACCTGATCAGGTAAAATTTTACACTGTTTTACAATGGAGATATAATGGGGTCAAAATTCACAATAATCTGCATATTGTGAAGATTTTTTTTAATCGAAATTTCAAGTTGTTCATAAATAGAAACTATACTCGGCGTCACATAAATAACATACTGTTAAAATTTGAATAAAAATATTTTCTACGACTTTATTGACACCAACCGTCGTTTAAATTGTCTTAAATGACTTGCTCATTCGTTTAGCCAAACAGCTTCTCAAAAACAAGTCGCTTATTAGCTTAAATCATGCGTAACAAATCCTTACGGGAAAATCCCATACTAATATCCGCCATGTTGGTTTTTACGGGACGAAGTTCATAAGTTCCAGTCGAACTCCGGTGACAATCGTCTGCTTGATCAACTTCTCGGTATTGTACGTTGTTCGCGTAAAATAAATTCGAGATATCCGAAATAACGCCGAAGTGCATTCTGGGTTCTTCGGTTTTTGGACAAACCATTTAAACGTAAACAACATCTCCTAGCAACCCGATCACTGTAAACATGGCCGACTTTTTACAATGTAAATATTGGCACCTAGAATTAAAATCTGACCGGAATTTAACGATTCAATGTTTAGGGAGAAGCCGTTTGGCTAAACGAATGAGCAAGTCATTTAAGACAATTTAAACGACGGTAGGTGTCAATAAAGTCGTAGAAAATATTTTTATTCAAATTTTAACAGTATGTTATTTATGTGACGCCGACTATACAAAGAACTTGGTAAGAAAAATAGTATTTTACTAAAAAGGCTGTCTGGACAAATTTTTATCCTGGCTTTATAGATCCCCTATATATTAAATCACTTGCTTCCTATACCTATTCATGTCAGCATAATAGAATAAATACTGAATTACCTAAATCTGAGAATCAGAGATAGAATGCTCCTTCATCAAGGTAAGGTTGTTGGCTTTAAGTCACTGGAAGGGGGTCATGCTTATATTTTCTAGCAAATCATTTATGCCATTAAATTTAAAAACTGAATGGATATTAATAATCAATAAGTGTTCTATGCTAACATGTTGCTTTTAGGATGATGTCATCACAGTATTTGGGAATACAAGACAAACCAGACCAGAGTCTGGTCAGACAAGAACTAGAATAATATATATACTTTAATCCCACAGCATTTGGGATTTACATGCATGTCTGCTGTGAACATTAAAGACATACTATTTATTTAAACCCAAACTATAGAATCTTATGTTTTCAATGGAAAAGTCTAATTACCTTGACCTTATCATTAATATAACTATGACATTTTCATTAGTATTACTTTGACCTTATCATTAATATTGAAAGAGATGTTTTATCAGGTTTACATGTCTTCAATAAAAGCCATACACTACATGTGAAACAATTAATTTCGATGATGAATTTACTTCTACTGTTCTTTTTATATCAAAATATGGTGATATTACAGAATTAGTCATAAACCATTGGTGGAGGTGTTCCTGTTAACAACAGTTTATACAGGTAGTTCTTCATTGTATCAATGATAATGTTTGACAAGGGAGTTATTGTAAATATATATATATACTTATTTTTTTGTAGGTTGAAAGGTTGACAAAAGATTTCTCAATTTACCTTACAAAAGATGGCAGAATATCTGTGGCAGGTGTATCATCCGGAAATGTTGACTATTTAGCAAAAGCCATGCATGAAGTTACTAAGTAACTCTAGCAGAACATTGTCTTCATTAGTTGATCTAGTGGAATGTAGGCCTTTTAGGGGGATTTTTACTTAAGTGCTAATCATAAATATTAAAGTGCTAACAACAAACAGTAAAAGGCTGCTAGGCCTTAGCTCTATATGTTTTGCAGAAATCCAAGCATGATGAATTAAATCATGTGTATTCAATCTTGTCATTAAGATTGTAATGAAATTTGATAGTAAGATTATTCAGTCTCTTTACTAACATTTATTGTAATAGTTTTGCTTTTTTTGTTTTTGAAGAGGCAACCATACTTGTTTGTTATATATAATCTTCAGAATCTGAACTTATTTTTTTCTAATGAAAACTATCTGGATTTTAACAAATATTTTGCATAATATATTGTTCCACATGTGCACTGTGTTTTATTTATACTGTTTATTGGGCTATGTTGTTAGAAAATGTACATTATATACACTACAGCAGAGGTGGATTTACCAGTATTACATGTTCACAATTTACTTCAATTTTGAAATTACACAACAGCATTACCCTTTTACAAAGTTACTTAAGGCTACATTAGGTATTTTTATATGTCTTCATTATAGGTATGGTTAGTATCGCTTACCATGTGAAGTGAATAAAAGAAAAAGTCACCTATTAATTGTATTGTATCTTCCAGTATTATTAAAGTATAGTTTATCAATGTGTCAGTTCAGTATAAATAGCTTTCAGGATATATGGCCTCGTTAGAAACAGTTGTTTCCAAATCCTGTGTTTTATACTCACTACAGCAATGATATTTCCACCATGCATTAGGGTAGTGGATTTTAAGTTATTTTTAAATTACTAGGTTGAAAAAAGTGCTAGGTATTGGCTGATGAAATTGTTTTTTTTTTTGTGATCAGTTCAAAAGAATTTAAAATAAATAATGTTTATATTTCTTACTGTTTTTATTACCGTTTGTTATTGTGGAATCTCCCTTTTGACATGCCATATATTGTATCTCTAAGCAAGCCTACTATTTTTAAGATTCTGAGGTTCATTTTCCAATTAAAATGTTTGATGTTAACTGGTATTGTTATAAAAAAAACATAAAATGTCCCTGTGGTAATCTTCATGATGGACCTTTGCAGATGGACTGACATGCTTAGCATACCTATGTTCCTCAAAATATGGGTGAGGGACCAACATATTTACATAAAACATAAAATATGGGTGAGGGACCAACGTATTTACATAAACGGAGCAATGTAATAAAATAAGGTTGAGGGACCAACATATTTACATAAACGAGCAAGGTAATAAACACAATGTTTTCTCTCTTGTGTTTTTCTTTCTTGGCTCATTTCTTTTCCTCTCCTGTTTCTTACAATAAAGTAAATTGTAAGATCTGGACAAACACATGTGCCATTATAGCCAAATATGCTTAGTTATTTACCAGTGACAAAGTCTAATTTAAAATACATAACCATCCCTTATGTATTTTTTATGTTTACAACCAGAAAGTACAGTTACTACCATCCAAAGAAACCATATGCCTTTTGTATTGGATGCTCCAAAAGTAGTACATGTAGTAGGCCATATAAAGAAACAAACGTGTCATCGTTAGTAATTGCTGACAAATATATGTACAGTGCACCATCGTTATATATGCAAGTGTGGCGAAATATTGAGGAACCACCATTAAAGAGGGGCGGTATAACAAGGGTGCACTATATGTATGGAAAATTACTTTACACATATTTTCTGTTGTATTTGTGTAATAAATAGATGATATATAAAAAAAATATTGCATAGTAGTTTGTCCATACTGCTTTAAGTAAAATACAGGACTTGTACAATATGATGTTGAACAGATCGTCATGCTAAGTATATCTCACTCTTACAGGAAGTTGACATCAGACAGCAACCGAAATCTTGTATAACATATGCCCAATCTGTATAAAGCCACATATTAAATTTGATATCAATCTGTCCAGTGATAGCCAAGATTTTTGTGACCAAAACACAGACAGATGGACAAGGTGATTCCAATATAGCTCCTACTGAACAATTTAGATGTAATATTTTGGTATCATAACTTGTTATTATTACCTCTGACAGAATATTCCACTAATTATGAAATTGCTCGGAAGACCACAAGAACTAAGAAAAGTAAAAATTTATAGTGTAATTTCCTGATGATAAATCCTACATGTAATAGCTTTGCCAGCCATCTCTTACCTTTAATTATAGTTTTAGATACTTAGTATATTGACATTTACGATATTGAGACAGTATTTCTGTTGGTTAAATACTTGCTATGTAATTGAAGATGAAAATGTTCTTACAGTTGACAAAAACCAAAATTAGATTAAGTGAAGAAATGAATGAATTTAATGAAGCAGTAACAAAAGATAGCTTATTTTTATTTTCTTAAGGTAGAAATTCGGATAAATGTAGGAGTCACAACTGCTCAATGAGAAGTGGTAATTTCCTGAACAAAATTCCTCATAATGAAAGTAGTAAAGTTTACAGGTTACTTACTAAACTAATATGTTGGATTAATTGTGTGAAGATACAAATGTTTACCTCGGCAAATATGATACTTGGAAATCTAAATTTTTGTACAAGAATGATATCCAGTGCCCATCATAATTTGGTTGTAAAACAACATTTGGTTGGCATTATGTAGATAATTTTGAAAGGCCTGTCTAGAGCGGTTAGTTAAAGAGGAAACAAACGTCTGTGTGGAGCTTTTGAAGGATGCTAATTGTAATGTTCACAAATATACTATGGTCGGGCAGTCATGTTACTATATCCCATCATAATTGTGTTGGCGAGGGGATAATAAGGCATTTCATATATTCCTTTTAACACATCTATAAATGATGTTTTCTGCTTTGTGTAAAGTTTCATTCAAATCCATGAAGTTGTTACAAGATATGCTTACAATAAATGTGGGGACAGAACTGTTAAACTCTAATTATAGATTTGTGTTGGAATTATATTATTCATTCATGCTTATCATTATATAGTGTCGTTTAAAATTCAGTAAAGTTATTTAAACCCAGAGTGATACAGTTACAATTAAGAACTGTGAATGGAATAAAGTTGACCGTATACAGCCTAAACTGCGTGTAAGATCTACAAGTTCTACATTCTGCTTCCTGTTGAGATGACCACTTTGTTTGTGAAAGCATTAATCAAATGGCATCAAGAGTAATCAAGGGAACCAAGGTTATAGCAGTAATCAAAAGAATGTAATCCAGGGACAAAGACCAGACATGGAAAACAGACATACACAACAAAGAACATAAAGTAACTAAAATCATACATACAAAGTAACAAAAGCAAATGAGCAATTTGGACTCCACTAAAAACTGGGAGCATGGACCAGGTGCACCGGTAAGGTAAGCGTCCTCTGCTTTTCTAGAAACACCCGCCAAGTTGCTCATAAAAAGTCAAGTCCGGGGTAGACAAACGAGGAAAGGAAAACTATGACACGTTGAATAAATCAGTTTTCATGGTGCAGATGGATACACCATAGCGATCCACGAGTTCATGACGATGACCATTAAACTTCTGTAGTGATGACTTCAATCTTGTAGCAACATAACCCTGTTCCGGAAGCCTATTTGTTAGAGTTCTAGCATGATACAAAAAGTCTGCGTAGTTTCGGCAAGCTCTGGCATAATGTATGAGTTGTGATATGAACCCTCCATACGCAGGTGCCGAAGAGATGTTGCCACAGATGAAAGGAAAGTTGACAATTCTGAATGAAAAGTCATCACATTGGTCGTAAAGTTTGGTCAATTGTTTTCCTTTACCATCGATTTCTAAGTGTAGGTCAAGATATGAGGCTGACTTCATAGTGTCTGTAGTATCCTTTATCTCAAGTTCTTTTGGGTAGATGCGATGCGATGTATCAAATCCCCGAAAATATGATTGTTTACAGATAATACGTCATCTATATAGCGGAAACTGAGATTGAAGGATCCAGCCAAACGATATTCTTTCTTTCTGATCAGATCAGCTATAATATAAAGTCAGCCTCATAAGAGTGAAGGAATAGCTCAGCAAGTAAAGATGCACACTTTGTTCCCATTGGAATGCCGACCTTTGTTGAAAAACACGTCCACCACACTAGACAAATATGTTGTCAATTAAAAATTCCAGCATTTTGTAAACATCTTCCTCTGTATATTTGGAAGATGACTGGGAATTACTTCTTACAAAGTATGAGGAATCTCTACCAAGAACTATATATTTTTATCTAGGTGTACCATCTTTTTTGGAAAAACAACGATGTATAATGTTTTTAAGTCGGAATTTTAACTGAGTATGAGGAATAGAAGTATACAGTGTTGAAAAATCATAGGTTTTAATGCCATTATATTCAGATAATAGTCTTGAACTGATTGTCTCCAAAATATCTTTCGAATTTTTCAGGATCCACAACGAATTGATACCACTACAGGAGTAACAAGTGTTGTGGTAGGACTGCAGACCCTCTTTGACAGTTGTGAGTATAGAAGTTAAAAATTTTGAAAGAGATTTGGTGGTACATTTTGCAGATCCAGCTATGAAACGTTGTTTGTATGGATTCTTGTGGAGTTTAGGAATCCAGTACATAGACGGTAAATCACAATCATCGTCCTTGGTAAAGAGACCAAAAGAGGATAGCACAGATTTATGGTTTTCCACAATCTCTTCATTGGAGAGAGTGGTAGCAGTATAGGTCTTATCACTGCTATTATTTTCTACGTCTACCTCTGATAATAAACATTGGATGTAGTACGTTTTGCAGACAAAAACAGTGTTGTTTTGGGCTTTGTCTGCTGGTACAACAACATATTTGTCATGTATAGTAGACAATGTTTTTGCTACATCGGGGTCTTTGAAAACTGATGTAGCCTTGGCACTCATTGACCTACTTAAACTTTCATCCCTTTCAAAATTAAAGACCTCACGGTCTTTAACCACTCTGACAGAGAATCAAGTCTTTTTGTTCTCGTTTTATCCATTTTCTTGCATAGTCTTCGACGGCATCCATAAGAACTTTAAAGTTATAATTCCAATTTATGGAGCGTGGTTCACGGTACTTGGGATCTTTAGAAAGGATATTACGCAGAGATTCGTTTTCGATCATGGTTAAATCTCCCGTAACGACGAGACCAGAAGGGCCATATTTGAATGGAGAGGTTTTGCAAGAACAGTCAGGTGGTTTAGCCTTGAAGTCCTCAATCTCGAGGTTCTGCAATAGCCTTTTATAATTGAAAATTTTGGATGCAATGGGTGAAGTATAGGAATATGAAATAATTGGTATGGATTTGTCTTTTAAATATGGGGGAATTTTGCTGGTAACGTTTTTGTGATGGAGGATGTTAGCCAGATTAATTGCATCTATACCTTTGTTGACAAAGGTAGTGGAAGAAATGATCGTTTTTCTTCATCTTGACTTTTCACACAAACTGGTTTAAAGAGTCTGTGGAAACCAATATCCAAAATGATGGCAACAAGTCTGTATAATGATGAGGTGGGGTCAGAAACAGGAGTGTCAAGACTTGTTTTGTAAAGGATGTGTAGTAGAGTGAGAGGTATAGAATAAAGTTTGGTTCTAATGTGATGAAGTCCAAGAGGTTTTTGTATGAAAGGAAGGAAACCATCTATGGAGACATCATGTAACTTAGGTGACGTATAGCGGCGATGGCCATGACTCCTTTCCCGTTTTGGATTTTTATCAAATAAATTCATCACATTTATGCTATTGTTATATTGGCTTGAAAGGTTTCCTATACTTTTGATGTTGTCATTGCATCCGTAAGGTATTGCAGTACCTAGTTTGCGTATCCGGTACTCCTCTCTTTCCCTACGATAGTTTTTACTTAGAACGGGACTATTCGTAGGATGGCAATTTTTTTCTAAAATACGAACTTTCATGGAGAGGATTGAATGATCTTGTTGATAAAAATTTTGATAAATAGTCGGGAATTTGGTGGTGTTAATTCCCGAACGATGACCGCACATTCTTTTATTTAATCGTTTTTGCGTTTCTCCGACATATATTAAACCACATAAGTTGCATTCTAATCCATATATTAAGTTTGTTGATTTGCAACATAAGTCATCGTGACTTCTTGTATGGAAGGTTTTGCTAGTAAGGGAACTGGAGAAGTAAGAATCGGTTATAATTTTTAATACCACATTTTGATATGGTACAATGTGGTTCGTCATCGTTGTAGTCAAGTATATCGTTTAAAGTGATGGAACATGGTTTGATAATTTTAAAGTAGTCAGAATTTTTGTACTGGAATAGATGGTCTGCAGACTGAACATGTGATCGGGTACTTTTAGTTGAAATGGTCGGAGCACTTTCCATACCAGATGTGAGTGTGCTGAGATTCCCATCTGGGGACACCACATACTTACAACAGTGTCCGATCTGCTGTCAGGTTCGGACCTTTTTATACTGGGCGACGTCCGAGCCAGTTTTCTTTCATTTCTCTTGTTAAAACCATTCAAGTACAGTTTGCACTGGTGGTTTTTGATCCTTGTGAAAATTGAAGTATGAACAGAATGTCAAGATTACGTAATGTGAAAAAATACTTTAACTATAAAATTACATTTCCTATATTATAAAAAAAAAAATTCTAATATGTATAAAGTGAATATCAATATTTCCTACTGATTTCAGAGGAGTAAACTGTAGATCATTAGTTAAATAGTATTCAACTTCATATACATATACAAATTTTGTTTCATCTCACCTTTTTCGAAAAAAAAAAATACACCTGTCCTACAATGAATTTGCAATTACATTCAAAACTATATTAACAGAGTATGTATTAAACTTTAATAAAAATAATTTCCTAAATGTATAATTATTTTTCCAAGATGGATGCTTTTTATTAATTTGAATTCTTCCAATCAATTTTATTTTGTTAATGTTACAATGTACTCCTCTTCATGTTCTGATTATAAAATATCCATGAAAAGATGAAGATCTTGTACTTGCAGCAATAACAGAATAAAAGCTGAATAATTTCCTGATTTCGAAACAGATACTTAATGGTATAAAAAAAATTAAATTTGGACCACAATATGTGATATGATTTTGTGTAGTTTTCAATAACAATGGGAAAGTGTCCGACATGAATTTGTGACATATGGTATTTTGACCCTGTAGGATGAAAAACCTAAAACCTGCGGATTATAAAAAAAAGTCACCTGAACAGGAAGTAGAACAAGAGGCTCCGAGGAGCCTGAATCGCTCACCTTCTTGAATTTTGCCTTCCAAAGGCAATAAATTAAACAAAATGTTTCCCAACAATTTTGACTAAAGAAGTCTTTGGTAGGTCTATCACAAGATCTTTTCAACAATTGAAAGTTTCTTTTAATCAATCAGTTTTCAAGATATTGACTGAAAACTATTTAAAAAAAAGGTCATTTTCCCCTTTCAAGGGCAATAACTCTTACAAGGAGTCTGAAGACTTTTATAGTCCTAATAATATGGATCATTTCAGCTATTGAAAGAATTTGGATAAACCCAACAGTTTAGGAGATATATGTGAAAAACTACTGTCTAACCTCTATGTTCTATTTTTAGTAATGGCGGCAATGTTTTTCAACGAATCAAAACTCCCAATATCATTTCTATGCAGGATACCTCAAGGAACACTCATACCAAGTTTGGTTTCAATTGGTCAAGTAGTGTCAGAGGAGAAGATTTTGAAAAAAAAATAACATTAAAAATAGCAAAAATCGTTGAAAAAGGGCAATAACTCTAACATGGCTTAACAGATTAAAACCAACATTTGACCCGAGATAGATCTCATTATGCTGAACACTTTTAGCTATGTCAGAATTCAGCTAAACCTAACAGTTTAGGAGATATATGCGAAAAACTACTGTCTGACCCATATGTTCTATTTTTAGTGATGGTGGTCATGTTTTTTGACGAATCAAAAATGCCCACATCAGTTCTATGCAGGATACCCCAAGGAATATTCCTACCAAGTAGTTTCAGAGAAGCAGAGTTTCGTATAATTGTTAATGACGATGACGGACGACAATGACAAACGACGACAGATGCCGAGTGATGGCAATAGCTCACATGGCCTTTGGCGAGGTGAGCTAATAAATGGAGTTAGATCCTTAATACAGAAACTGAGTAAAACAAATGGTCTAATATGAAGGCATTCAAAAGACTGACCATTATAAAGAATCTAAAAGGAACAAAATTGGTGTAATATTTTATTCTAAAAGTGTAATATAATGTGTCTTAAGATTAACATAAAATATAATAGTACAGCTTGATACAAATTTTGGGCAAGTATGGACTCAATATGCCAACTAAATACAACTCTGAACTTTGATTTGACATTGTATATCAAGCCAACAAAATAAAAGGAAATCGCCAGAAGCTAATTACAGCTCTGAATTTTGTTCAGACATGATTTTATCAAGCCAAAAAAAAATGAGAAAAATTACCAAATTTGAAGTAAACATGGTAGATAAAACAACTGGTTTGGAAACAATGTAGCACAAAATTTTGAATTCAATTAAAGGTAAAAAAAAATCTGCTGTATGTGTGCTAATCAAAGACTTTACCTTCAAATTCTTTAATTAACAAGATAAGCTTCTTAAAAAAAAAAGCTGAGGTCATTCATTTGACATATTTGAGGGAAACTTCAAATTTATAAGGAATGATAAGCGAATAGAAATAGGTTTCAACCTTTAAATTAGAATGTATTTTGAAAGTTGGAGATTTCGAAGTATTAGCTAGTACTATTAAAATTCTGGCTTATTTTTATGGTATTTCAGGGACTGTTCATTATGATCCTGTCACAGTTCTTTGATTAAAATCATAAGTAGAAATACAGAGTATGGATGTTGTTGTCCTAATAGATCAAATATCATGCCTTAATACTTGTAGTTTCAAACATTAATTTCATTTACTTGCGGAATAACTTTGTCTCACTCAAGCATCTTTCTAAATAGAATGAATCTTCTGTATCAAAATTCAGAAACAGATATTTTTAGATCAACACTTCATCAATTACTAAGTGTATCCAATTTTGCAAAGAGTTTCGAAGCTTCATTAGTTATAACGTCACTTGAAACATTTTCAAGCCTTGGATTCAACAAAACTCATATCAATCTATATAGTAATTCACCCAGGTGATTGACAAAAAATAAAAAAATCAACAACCAAAAGAAAGTAATACCTGTTATATGATTAATAAATGCAGTCAGTGATCTACATGAATCCAGTAAAAAGAAGAATAATTCAAATCTGACCAAAAAAGTTGATTTTTTAGACATGGCCCCCTTTGGCCACTTCTATATGAAAAATCATAAGCAATAACCTAAATCTGATTAAAAGTTGCAGGCAAAGATCTGATTTTCATGAGGAATTGCATAAAAAATAATTTAAAAAATCGGACCAAAAATAAAAAATTTGTACCCCTTTAACTTAAAAGCAGTTAAGATAAGTCTGAACTGTAATAAAGTAAAAAAAAACAAAACATAAGGACATCTGAATTATTATAATTGGATTAACAATATAAAATGTTTTATATCAATTTCAATAATAACCCCTATTTTCAACCTTTCAAAGGGGGTGCGGCAAAACAATATTCCCTTAGGAAGATGTGATTAAATTTCAAAAAGATTGGAAAAGTTTTACTCAAGTTAGTGTAAATACTAGTAGATGCCAAAAAATGATAATTGGGTGATACCATTATAAAACAGATCATTTTTTTTTGCAATGTATAAGTAGATTTTCATTTTAAAGGGGAAGAAAATTATGTCTGCCCGATAAATAGTGATTAAATAATATCCTGACTAGAATGGCGGTCAAACAACTTCAAAATTTGCATTTACTTAATACGACCCAATATCCAAAATTTGAATAACTTGGTCATCTGCCATCACAATCCCAGACTGACTTTAGTGGTATTGAACCTTGTTGTATAATTTCATAGAAATCAATACATTTTTGCTCAAATTATTCTCCAAAAAAAAGAGAAAACATTGTCATTTAATCCAACCACTAAACAGTAATATATGTAACCTTGTATTATAGAGGATCAAACATTATTACTCAATTCTTTAAAAAAAAAGAAAATTACAAAATATTCCTTTTTTGTCCCTTTATTGATCCCATTCCTGCTATACCCTAAAATTGAACTGTGTGGTACAAGTTCATGCAAAGACAAATGTCCTAAATGACATCAAATGATACCATAATATCATACAACATTTTGTGGTGGTTTAATAAAGATAAATGAAGAAAACTGAAATGAATATACAATGTAATGAAATTTTGATTTTTCAAGCTAAATGCAAAACAATTTCCATGAAGTACAAATTTAATTGTGGTCAAACATTTTAAATTGAAGTATATTATTGTGATCCCAGTCATAACAATAAAATAAAAAAATAAAAAAAAATGATTACTAACATTGTAATTTTTTCCAAAACAAACATTAAAAACTTGAAGATACAATATTGCATCATTAACAGACTAGACATACCAAAGCTATAATAAACTGTAAACAATTACAATAAAATATGATTTATACAAATGTAATTGATAGGCATGTCAACAAGTACTAGACTATTGCACACTAGTGCGAATACAAAAATAATAATTGAATAAACAGTGCAGTAATTAAAAGACCTTTACCTCTTACTCAGCCTTTTATGAATTTAAAATGTCTATGGAAAAATGCTGATTAGAATGAAGATGAACTAGATATTTGTTTTGTGAGTAAATGGCCCAATTTAACACATGTAACATGGTTGTTTGTCAATTGCAGTAGTCAAAGTATATAGAGGTACTGTTACTTGTTCTTAATTACTGATCCAGATATACAGTGCTGATTATGAATGGAATAAAGCAAAAAATACCATATGACATCCTAACCAAATCTAATAATTGTTCAAGTTTGTCAACCAAAACATGTACATGGAATTTAAAAAGTTTCACCGCAGTAGAAGGTGAAAGACTAATCATAATGTATGAGTCATGCAAATGAGAATTATTTCAGCATCAAATAACTAAAAACTAAAAAATATTTATTTAATTCCTTACTCAGCTGACATACCTAAGCATTAAACATACGAACACAAATATATTTGAAGAGATCTATTCTAAAAATAAACTGACTAGGGCATATAAGTCCAACCATTTCACAATTAAAACAATGAATAGCTATATAAATATAAAAATTCATAAGTAAAAATGTTTTATAAATTCATATGTACAAAATAGAAAACTACAAGAATGTGAGTAAACCTCACTATGTGATACCAACTACCCTTTCCGCTCCACAGAGACCATTTAGGAAACTTTGTAAGTCTCTTAGGTGTAAACATAATAGGAGGTGCACAATGGCATCAGTCATAAAGAATGTCAAAGTTTCATTGAATTCCATTCAGCAGTTTTAGAGGAGTTAGGGATTAGAAGATGGCCCCTCCTGATCAATGCAAGTCCATGTTTTGTATCAGGACACCCCAACAGTCATTCACATGGTTTAACCAAATAGAAGGTGCATAATGGCATCATGTGAGAAATGATCTGTAATTTTCATCAAACTCCATGCAGTGGATTTGGAGAGTTGCAAACTTGGGACAGACAGACAGACTGCATGACCACTACATACCTCCCACTTTTCAAAGCAAGGTAGATATGAAAAAATACATAAAACATGTATGAACTGGCCTTCTTCTTGCTTGTCATGCAATTATGAAATAAATATTGTAATAAATCATGAAAGTAATGCATCAGTCAAATATTGAATATGTTCATCTAAACATGTGTCTATGGTGTATGGCCTGATATCGTCATGGTGAAACCCTGAACAACTTGGACAAGTATAAACACTAAGTCAAGCTTAATACAGCTTTGAATTTGGACTGTGATTAAATATTTGACACAGCATAGTTTTTTGACACAAAAATCATACCAACAAAATTAAAAATTGGAAATTGCATAATTTTTTTTTACAATACATTCCAAAAAGCAAAAAAAAGAAGTTTTTTCAGGAATTAAAAAGAACATTAGATATTCAACTTTTGACAATATAGACTAATGTAATAACGAAGACCATTAATCCAAAATATTAAAACTACATGATTAGATACAGTATACCAAACAATCCTAAGAATGCTTGCGGAAATCTATACTTAAGTTTAATGTTAGGCCCTTTGGATTTTTGTGTGGAACAATTTGAAAACCAGGCCCAAAAGTTTAAATCTGAAAACACAGTTAGTTTCAGCATATCACAAAACCTCCTGGCAAATGCCCAGGCATATAGAACAATTAAGGCAAATGCACAGAGAGAGGAGAAAAGCAGAAATTTTGTAAAACACTAGGTAATTTGTGAAAAATACATTTTCAATCAAAATGTAGAAATCATATATAAAGTGGTGTTATCATTGATATAATAGATGTAAATTAATACTAATTTCTTGCTGTCCTTTAAACAGCTTTCTATACTATACTATACAATACTCTAAAGTAAAATGAAAACTAAATACCAGGTGATGAGTAACAAGAGTTACTTCCCATTAACACAAACTACACAGAATATGATTGAAGACTAAGATTATCAAATTGCTGCCTCATTGACTTCCTTCCCCTGCAGTGCTCTTGGGTCTTTCCTACTGTAAACAAGAAGCTGAAAACCAAAAATAAATCATACATTTCAAGAGGCAAACTATTTCCCAATATGTCTATACATAATCTGTAAGCAAAAAGATTTTCAAAGAATTGCACAGAACAGCACACTGTCCACTTAAAATTTGGTCATAATAAAACTTGAACTCAATCAATAACTCACACAAAGACAATTAAAAGGTCAATTGTTCCAGAACAACTGAAAGGTCTTTCCAACCAATTCTCTCCTGACAACTATCATGTTCCTGAGAAATGACATTTGTTTCATGTCTATAGTCTGCGTCACATAAATAACATACTGTTAAAATTTGAATAAAAATATTTTCTACGACTTTATTGACACCTACCGTCGTTTAAATTGTCTTAAATGACTTGCTCATTCGTTTAGCCAAACGGCTTCTCCCTAAACACTGAATCGTTAAATTCCGGTCAGATTTTAATTCTAGGTGCCAATATTTACATTGTAAAAAGTCGGCCATGTTTACAGTGATCGGGTTGCTAGGAGATGTTGTTTACGTTTAAATGGTTTGTCCAAAAACCGAAGAACCCAGAATGCACTTCGGCGTTATTTCGGATATCTCGGATTTATTTTACGCGAACAACGTACAATACCGAGAAGTTGATCAAGCAGACGATTGTCACCGGAGTTCGACGGGAACTTATGAACTTCGTTTGTAAACAAATCGTCCCGTAAAAACCAACATGGCGGATATTAGTATGGGATTTTCCCGTGAGGATTTGTTACGCAAGATTTAAGCTAATAAACGACTTGTTTTTGAGAAGCTGTTTGGCTAAACGAATGAGCAAGTCATTTAAGACAATTTAAACGACGGTTGGTGTCAATAAAGTCGTAGAAAATATTTTTATTCAAATTTTAACAGTATGTTATTTATGTGACGCCGAGTATAGTGGATTTTTATGTTCTAGCCTATAGAGACAACTCGATCGACAGTATTTATTTCTTGTATATATTTTAAAAGGCGAGGTTTTTGACAATTATTAAATTTGCAAAATAGTTCTGATTCGTATAAGAAAGATGAATTCTGTAGTAACTGTGTTGTAATAAACTATTTTTTTCTGTCAATTTCATCAATACAATTAGTTGAGAACAAAATGAACTTGTGATTTTCATGAAAATAGATAAATTCAAAGGGAGATAATTATAAAGTATTGCAAAGCAAAAGGTCTCAATCGTCACTTCCAGGTCAAATGGCCACCCCTCTATGAAGTACTAAAACACACTTAACCTAGAATTATGCATTGTAAAGGTATTATTTGAGTGTGTATTGAACAAATGTGGTCAAAATTAAACTCAGATTGTAAACTCTTTTTTCGTACTTTTAAGTCTCTACAAAAGTATGAGTATTGTGTATAAGTGTGAATAATGTGCCTCCATTGTGTAAGTTGGAATAACAATGTCGGAACAAAGTGACTTTACAAAATTACTGTACAATTACTGTTTAAATATTTTGATAACCAAGAAGTCGGTCTCTGTTCTTGCTATTTTAAGGCAACTAAAAGAGTCAATGTAAATTGATTCAGTACATGAGTACTTTGATTTTCCTATTTTAATGACAATTGAAAATTATTAATACATGTTAATTTATATTGATATTCTCGCTATGCTGTTGTTTAAATAGTAGGCCATACATGGGGTTGTTTTGCATTTAAAGATCGTAAATAGTGGTTTTTACTGATAAAACTCTAGACATCCCCGATTTAGGTGCCCATGATAGGTTTAAGGCCACTTTTAAAAAAAATGTATTGGAAGTATACTTTTAAAGACAGTTTTCAGAAACTAACATTCACGCATGTATTAACATTATTTACTTATTCTCTTATAATATAGGGTTATTGCATGAATACTGGTGAATATCGTCTGGAGCAGAATATTATATTGCACGAGATTGCGAGTTTTTTCTAAAAAATGCATTAATTACAGTAAGAACTGTTGTTTTTAACGTGTGCACCAATTTTCAAAGAGAGAGGTGATTTTCAATAATGAAAACCGACAAAGACACCACTAATGGAATTCGTTGTAATCGAACATAGTTCTAAATGTCGGTGGAGAGTTTTCCTATATATATACATATTTAGACAGTAAATACTGTGTTACCAGTAGTTATAACTCATACTACAAAGACTTAAACAAAAAACTACAGCAAAAAAGTGCCTAATAGAGATTCAGAAATGACCATATAAATGAGGTAAAATATCTTATCAAAGTTTGACAAAGAACCAAGAAATATAAAAAAAAAACTACAAATGATTTAAGATCAACAGTGAAGGTCCCAAGCCTATACGACTTACGGTTGAAAAGCTTAGTGACCAACTGAACAATTTCATTTTAGGTTGCGAAATCGCATAACAACAGAAACCTCAAATCTTTTCAAAACTTTAGTCATATAGTACTGCCCCGGGTTTCTAAAAAATATGGAGCTTTCGGTTTGTGTGTATCTAATACGGTTTAAGAAATTTTAACAAAATTAGTTTTTCCACTACGGGGCAGATAACTCAAAAGTCTCCTGTCAGATTGCAAAAGATCGTCAAAATCTTGTTGTGATACGTTCAGCCTAAAATAAAAAATAATAATAATAATAATAATAATAATAATAATAATCAGAAGAAATACAAGAAGGTCTTCCCATTGAAATGGGAAAGACCTTAACTATGAACTAAAATCTGAACTCAATCAATAACTCAAAGAGACATAACTATGAACTTAAGTCTGAACTCAATAACTCACACATACTTAACTATGAACCTAAGTCTGAACTCAATCAATAAATCACACAGATATACTATGACCTGAAGTCTGAACTCAATAATTCACACAGACATAACTATGAACTTATGAACTTAAGTTTCAACTCTATCAATAACTCACACAGATAATAACTATGAACTTATGAACTTAAGTTTCAACTCTATCAATAACTCACACAGACATTACTATGAACAAATTCTGAAGTTAATTCATTTAGTAAATCACACAGACATAACTATTATTAGCAATATTAAATTAATGACCGAAACAACTTTCAAATCCAAAGTCTTGAAAACTTAAAATTTCATACACAGAATATAACTCAAAACCAATGAAACCATTAACATGCATGTTTGTTAATACCTTTTGGTTGAAGGCTCTGATAATGGCGTTCCCAGTAATGCCCAAGTAATAATGGTTTAGTATCAGTAGAACCTTTTCCTCCATCCACCCATACTAAACAGTTTTCCTCTGTCGTATCAGGGGACGATGTAATTATGCATATGTTCATCTGTAGCATCCTTGCCATAGCAACAACAATAACATGATCTGACCATTCTCCATCCTTAGACATTTGATCACAATATTTTGCAAAGTCTCCTACAAAATCTCTTTGGTCTACATGTGTATTGTTTGCCTGTTAAAAGTAAAGTTAAGATTAGTGGATAAATAAAACATAATTATCTTCTAGCATGAAACAGTTCTATATATCCTGATATTCTGCACAGAGCAATTTTATAAAACAAATACAATGAACATTATTTTTTTGGTGAAGCTGACTACAAAGTGGTCAACTAATTCATACATATTTAATAAGTCATATTAAATAAAGCTAGCTGTCTATATATATTGCAACATGCAAAGCATTTATATATTTATAGTAGACAGTGATGCATGTACTTTATACTTTTTACACTGTTAATAAGTACAAATTCACCTACATGTAAGTCATATGCAATTACTGACACACTCTTTGAATTTGTCAATGGTGGTTAAATTTTCCCCCTAGCTTTCAACTTAACGCAATGTTTATGACCTGTAAAGCAGGAAGTTGGTGTCTGACAAATACCAAACATTTAACCATTCTTCTCAGTAGAAACTGAAAACAAAAAGCTCTAAATAAGCCAGCTGATTCTCTCACTTATTCAGTTGCAGTTCTATAAGGGGTAATGACTCCTGTAAGAAAATGTTGCATTAATTTGAACCATTTCACTTTTGTAAACCTAGTCTTAACAAAAACAGTAATGGTTTACAAGATGAAATTTGAAAACTGCAAAATTCTCTTATTTGGCCCTTCAAGGGCAATAACTCTAATAAGAAGTTGCAGTTAAGATTGGACTCAATAAAGACTTTTGTAGGCCTTATCATAAGGATCATTTCATCAATCGACTGAATCTTTGTGTCTGTAATGGTTTTTGAGATATTAGCTAATAAAATACTTCACAGAGTGCAGCTTAATGCAACCTTAAAAGTTAAACTATGAACACAGTTGGGACAATTATGGACACAACATTCAAACTTGGATATAAATAGAGGTGCTACACAGTAACATGTCATTCACAGTAAAATTTCATAATATAAACATAACAATTTATCCCTAGCTAATAAATATTAAGCTGTTAAACTTCTTGACAAAAGAATGTCACAGTTTGAAATTTCAAAGAAGCTGGGGTGGTCCCAATCCCAGTTTTTCAGAATTTCTACTAAGAGAGATGAACCATAAAAACATCAACCCAAGGACAAAAGACAAAGACAAAGGATTGGTAAAGCTGCAGACATGGAAGCAGCACTAATGAGATGGTCCAACAATGCTAGACAGAGGGACATACAAATTACTGGACCTAAACTAGAAGAGAAGGCCAAAGATCTAAAAAAAAATATTTGACTAAGTATAGTATTCTGACTAGAATGAAAGTGGTGAAAGAACTTCTAACATCGCAATTTGACAAAAGAAACAAAAAATTATACAAAGTTTTATTTCTGACCCCTTCTTGGTTCCTAGTTCTCGTGATAGTTCATATGGATCTTTGATTAGTAAGTGCTATTAAACTGTACATCATGGCATGTTAAACCTATAAATTTACCAATTCAGCTTCTGAAGTCCTCAGTATATTATATAACAAGTAATGCCCTGTCCACTTCTTATTTACTCTCATAATATAACTACCATAGACAATATGTGAGCAATGCTCACTAAATTAAAACCCTCCTTCAAAATATAAAGTAGTAGGTGCACGATGGGAATATGTAAAAAGATTCAGTGAAAGTATCATCAAATTCTATTCAGTGTCGTAAAAGGAGTAACTGATACAAGATGAGTACCTCCATGCCCCCATATTCATAAATGACGAAGTCCATGTTTTGCTATGTGAAACTACAAATTGAATTTGATCAAAATATAGAATAGGAGATGCACAATGAGAATATGTCATAAAGATTTTGTGAAAGTGTCATCAAATTCCATTCAGTGGTTTAGGAAGAGTTATGGATAAGAAATGGGCACCCCCCCCCTCTACATTTCTATCACTATAGATACAAATCATTTCCAGTATGTTGATCTTTGTGGTAATTGGTTTTTCACACTAACCCTAAATTTGGTGATTTGTCAGTTCTCAGAACCAGTTCCTTTAGATAATTACTCTAAAAACATCTTTTTCTTATTTAGGTTTAAGCTGGTATTGAATGTAACTGTCTATTTGAATCAAATTTCAAGCTAGTACAGAATATTATTGTCTTTCCTATTAAATTTCAAGCTTGTTTAGAATGTTAACATTCATTTCTATACAGTATCAAGCTGGTATACAATGTTATTTTCCTGACTATGTTAAATAGAAAACTCACAGTAAATGTTGGATTTCTCTTTAAATAATCGATGACATTGTGTCTAAGCTCTCTAGGTGACTGGTTCAAGTGAAGTCTTCTTAACTGTGAAGATACTGCTTCAAAGAAGCAGTTGCCATTTTCAGGAGTTCGACCAAGGAACTCCATACCATGACTACCACACAATCTCTTCAACCTATATTCAGCATACTCTTGTTTGTCATAGTCAGCTCTGGACAGCTTGAAAGCTCTCTGTAAGTCATATGGACTGAAAACCATCATACTTTTATCTGAAAGATACAGTTAAGTGCTTTTTTTTTTAATTCTTTAAGACATTACTGTCAATAAAACCCAATTTTTTGCTTATTTGATAGCTTTCTGTTTTTCAATTTGTGTGTGTGTTTTTTAATCATTATTTAATTTTTCCTTTGTGGGGGCTAGATGAAAGGATTACATGTGTGTCAATTGTCTATTAATGGATTTCAAAGAACTTTTTTACATCCAAGACTGAATTCCATTAACACTTTACATCTTCTGGTGTAAATAATCAGTAAATGGGTCTACTTCTATCTATGTTGTATTGTGGAATCACACTCACCTAGAGCATGGGAGGTTATAGTATGTAATCCACATCAAGTAACAAGAGGCTCCCAGGAGCCTGAATCGTTCACCTTCTTGAATTTTGCCTTTCAAAGGCAATAAATTAAACAAAAAGTTTCCCAACAATTTTGACTCAAAAAGTCTTTGGTAGGACTTTTTGACTCAAAAAGTCTTTGGTAGGACTATCACAAGATCTTTTCAACAACTGGAAGTTTCTTTTAATCTATCATAGTTTTCAAGATATTGACTGAAAACTATAAAAAAAAATCATTTTCCCCCATTCAAAGGCAATAACTCTTACAAGGAGTCTGAAGACTTTTGTAGGCCTAATAACATGGATCACTTCAGCTATTAAAAGAATTTGGATAAACCTAATAGTTTAAGAGATATATGTGAAAAACTACTGTCTGACCCCTATGTTCTATTTTTAGAAATGGCGGCCATGTTCTTTGACGCATCAAAAATCCCCACTACAGTGCTATGCAGTATACCCCAAGGAACATTCATAACAAGTTTGGATTCAATTGGTCAAGTAGTGTCAGAGGAGAAGATTTTGGAAAGAAATAACATTAAAAATGGCAAAAATTGTCGAAAAAGGGCAATAACTCCAACATGGCCTAATGGATTAAAACCAAAATTTGACCAGCGATAGATCTCATCATGCTGAACACTTTTACCTATGTCAGAATTCAACTAAACCTAACTGTTAAGGAGATATATGCAAAAAACTACTGTCTGACCCCTATGTTTTATTTTTAGTAATGGCAGCCATGTTTTTTGACAAATCGAAAATCCCCACATCAGTTCTATGCAGGATACCCCAAGGAACATTCATACCAAGTTTGGTTTCAATTAGTCAAGTAGTGTCAGAGGAGAAGATTTTTGAAAGAAATAACATTAAAAATAGCAAAAATCGTTGAAAAAGGGCAATAACTCTAACATGGCTTAGGTCTCACTAACCACTTCCGGGTCAAATGGCCACCCCCCTATGTAGTACCAAAAACACACTAAACCTAGACATATGCATTGTAAGTGCATTATTTGTGTGTATTATGATTAAAAGTAGTCAAAATATAGCTGAGAATGTGTACTTTAAAATCATATATGTAATTAACTACAAAAGTGTATGAATATTGTTTACATGTGTGAGTAATTTGCCTCCATGCTGTCAGTTAGCAGAACAGGTAAAAATGTGGATTTTCAGTATTATTTATTCAAGTAAATTTTGTGAAGAATTTCTACTATCATCGTACCATTAGCATAATGATTTTGGAAGCCTTATTTTCCAAGCTTCGCAACGGTATGCAGCTTTAAGATGTCATTTGTCCTGGGAATTCACAGTGAGACTTTGAAAATTACTTTTTTAACATGTAAAGTAATGGAAACATTAGAAGTGGTTAGTGAGACCATAAATTAAATTATGGCATATTTCAGAGAAATGCATAATTTGAGGAAAATTGCCTTTCCTGGTCATTATTTCCATTTTCCCATAAAATCAGTATTGTGATATTGGTAATCTGGCTATATTTTAAGAGGTGCATTGTGCAAAGTATTTTAAAAAACAACATAGCAACAAGATTTTTATCAGTAACAGTGACTCATAACTTGACGTCATCCATGAAATACACAACGTCACTGCTTGGGATATTCAAAGTACTCAAATAGTCACACAGCACAGACTTGGAATCACACAGTAATGAAATAGGTATGATATAAATTGTTGAAATCTGTTCTTTTTTCATAATGATAAATGATATTTACTATTACAACTTCTTGAATTATCACAGGTATCAATTTGGTGTGACAAGTTAGTTAAAATTGTAATTTAGGGAAAATATCACTGAGGGGCATGATATAAAAATGACCATTTCTTTGTAGTCCTATGTCTGATTTTGATAGTTTTGGTCTTATTAGACTCACAATACCACAAGCTTTCATAAAATGTAAAAAAAGAAAAACATATAAACTCATAAAATGTTTTTAAGGTCTCACTAACCACTTCCGGGTCAAATGGCCACCCCCCTATGTAGTACCAAAAACACACTGAACCTAGACATATGCATTGTAAGTGCATTATTTGTGTGTATTATGATTAAAAGTAGTCAAAATAAAGATGAGAATGTGTACTTTAAAATCATATATGTAATTAACTACAAAAGTGTATGAATATTGTTTACATGTGTGAGTAATTTGCCTCCATGCTGTCAGTTAGCAGAACAGGTAAAAATGTGGATTTTCAGTATTATTTATTCAAGTAAATTTTGTGAAGAATTTCTACTATCATCATACCATTAGCATAATGATTTTGGAAGCCTTATTTTCCAAGCTTTGCAACGGTATGCAGCTTTAAGATGTCATTTGTCCTGGGAATTCACAGTGAGACTTTGAAAATTACTTTTTTAACATGTAAAGTAATGGAAACGTTAGAAGTGGTTAGTGAGACCTTAACAGATTAAAAAGAAAATTTAACCAAAGAAAGATCTCATCATGCTGAACACTTTTACCCCCATGTCAGAATTTGGCTAAACCTAATGGTTTTGGAGATATATGCGAAAAACTATTGTCTGACCCCTATGTTCTATTTTCAGTAATGGCATCCATGTTTTTTCAATGAATCAAAAATCCTCACTTCAGTTCTATGCAGGATACCCTGAGGAACATACAAAGTTTGGTTTCAATTGGTCAAGTGGTATAAGAGGAGTAGAGTTTTGAAAAATTGTGATGACGATGATAGACGCCAAGTGATGGCAATAGCTCACATGGCCTTTGGCAAATGGTCATTTTGTGCAGGATACTCTAAGGAACAGTCATTACAAGTTTCATGCAAATCTATTCAGTAGTTTCAGAGAAGAATAAGTTGGAAGAATTGTTAACGACGACAATGATGGCGGACGCTAATTGATGGCAATAGCTCACATGGCCTACAGCCAGGTGAGCTAATGAACAATTCACTTAAGCTTCATAAATGTTGGTGAAAGTGTATTTGAGTTATTGTCCTAAGTGTGGATGATGGATAGACGGACATACAATGGTATACCATTATACCTCCCATCTTAGAGAGGCGTATAAAAAAAAAAACAACAATAAATCAAGTTGATTAATTGTTTTTAAATATAAAAGTACATTATAAACTAGTAATTTGTCATCATTGGAAGGCAATGAAACTTGTCTTTTTTTCACTATAATATCCTGTGATTTAAAATGGTTTAAAAAATTTCAGTATTTATCAGATTTAGGAGTTTGAAATAATCTGCAAAAACCAACAAATTATGTTTTAATTGAATTTTCTCAATTGTTTCATAAGCTCTTTTGCATATGTCCACACAAACTTCATAGCTTGGATTTTCCCACTAATTATCTCCCTTTTATTTATATCTACTTCCTGTTGAGAATAAAAACAAATCCATGAGGTTTTAAACTCTTAAATCATTTTCAGGAACTTCTTACATTCTTTTCAATTAGTTATTTTTACTTTATTATCTCTAGCCAGTGTTATCTCGGTTCCCAAACTACTAAAACCCTTTGAACATGATTTTATTGATGGTGGTGAAATGTTTGTTTGTTTGTTGGGGTTTAACGTCCGAGCAGCAATATTTCAGCTATATTCAGACAATGAACATGAAATTGATGATAAAATGAACATGAAATGATGATGAAATGAAAAAGGGATGGGACACAAGGACAATGGGGTCAACAAATTTTGATTGCCACTGGAAATAGGGAGAGGTGGGTAGGGTTGGGTAATTTAGCCTCCTGTGGCGGAGCCCTATGGTTCCTACTCCGGGAGAATACCACAGCAGGGTTCTTTAACGTGCGAGGAACATGGATCTTTCCAAACACGGTGCACCACTATGGTTTGCGGTCAGATTTTCCATATTATAGCCTGACAACCCCAGCATGTAACACGCCAGGGGTACCCCATTCCACCACCTGGGGCACACATCCCAGTTGCTCTGTGGGCAGAGCGCTCTATCCCCCGGCTTAGGTTCTGAGCACTATTTAGTCGCCTTTTACGACAAGCTTAGCGCTGCTGCAGGCCTATTCTTTCAACACCCTGACCTGCACGGGGCGTGGTGAAATTTATGCAGTCATGTTGGTTCAATCTTCTCACTGACATGTTGTATGGATAAAACTAGAAGCAAGCATAGTAGATGTAACAATTTTACTCTTTCTAATTTTATTTTGTGGGCAGTGGCAGTTAAAAAATAATAATTGGAATTCCAATTTTATTTTTTTTCTTCTTGCTGCAAAAATCGGGTCAGAGAATCCGTAACCAACAAATTAAAAAACTGTGACCCTACCTTGTAAAAATGTTCACAACAGAATTTCAAAAATAAACAGACTGACACCTGAATCATAAGAATCGGATCAATAATAAGCTTTTTTCTAACAATTCAAATGATAACATCTATTTTCCCCCTTTTAGCCCATTATTTCATAAAGGGGTGAGGAAAAAACCTCCAAAAGCTATAGGGCTCTCAGCCATGTTCCTAGAACAATGTATTTAAATTTTAAAAAGACTGGAGAAGTTTTAGTCATTTTTTTTGTAAATAATATAACCTTAATGGACACCAACAAGAACAGACAATGAAAGGGTGATTACACAACCAAAAAACTTTTGCTGTCATATAAAAATGATACCAAAAAAATTCAGAAGAAAACATTTATCCCTTCAACACACCAAATATACCCAACATACCTTGATGACTTCTTTGTGAGGTTACATTTTTCTTCTGTGTAACTGATCCATTATCACCATCAAAATCCACATTTATCCCATAACTCTCACACAGTTTTAAGATTGCTTCATTGGCTTTATCAACATCTGCAAAAAGTTAAATAAGTACTTATCAGGCAAAGGTGCAATGTATTAGGATGTCACTTCCCTTGTGTAAGATGGCAGTAAAACTATTATAGAAACACTAGACTGCAAATTTTTTGCAGTTGCATTAAAATCAGAAATAAATATCAGAGTGAGAGCATTTATCATCATGGGACAGATGGACACATGGATAGACACATTTATCATCATGGGACAGCACGACACATGGATAGACACATCTATGAATGCCAAGCATGAGTATGTCTCCATTCCGTGCAGCATCAGAGGTTTATGTCATTGAGTGACATCAAGTTGAAGGGAAAAATCATTACATGACTTTTAATTGTTGTGGTATGATGTTGTGCTTCTACAGTCAGTAAGTATATATTGACATACCATCAAATATGGTACTCCTCAGCTGTTGACCATTAACAGACCACAAAGGTTCAAATCTTACAAGTAAATAGGAAGTTAGCCTGTCACATACATCTAGTAACTCATCCTTGATTAATTGCTAAAATTAAAATATAGAATTTTCAATAAAAACAATTACATAGAATAACTTTAAATGGTATCTTATTTCTGAAAACTGGAACAATTAAGAACAAGAGGCTCCCAGGAGCCTGAATCACTCACCTGGTTGAATTTTGCCTTTCAAGGGCAATAAATTAAACAAGAAGTTGTCCAACAATATTGACTTATCATAAGGATCATTTCAGTAAATGAAAGTCTAAATCCATCATAGTTTTCAAGACATTGGCAGAAAACTGTAAAAAAAAAAACAAAAAAAAAACCTGTCATTTTCCCCTGTCAAGGGCAATAACTCTTATAAGAAAGCAAGCATATGACAAATTTTATGCCTGAAGACTTTTTTATTCCTAAATATAAGGATATTTCAGCTATTGATAGAATTTGGCTAAACCTAATGGTTTTGGAGATATATGCAAAAAACTACTGTCTGATCCCTATGTTCTATTTTTAGTAACAGTGGCCATGTTTTTCAACGGATCAAAAATCCCAATATCAGTTCTATGTAGGATACCACAAGGAACATTCATACCAAGTTTGGTTTCAATTGGTCAAGTAGTGTCAGAGGAGAAGATTTTTGAAAGAAATAACATAAAAAAAGAGCAAAAAGAGCAACAACATGACTGAAGGATTAAATCGAAAATATGACCACAGATAGATCTCATCATGCTGAGCACATTTACCCTGAGTCAGAATTGAGCAAAACCTGATTGTTTTGGAGATATATACGAAAAACTACTGTCTGAATCCAACTGGTGGCCATGATTTTCTTCAAACAAAAAATTCCATACAGGCTGATACAATTATATGACTGAAGAAATTATAAAAAACAAATATAATTGTTCCAATAAAAAGGAAGTTGTGGGCTGAATCAACTAAAAAACTTACAAAGGCTATAACCCATCAAGGTGAAGCTGCACAACAAATTTCAAATCATTCTTATGAAAGGTTGTGGAGTTTTTGTCACAAAATTTACAAAACATGAAAAATAAGTAACTGTTTAAACCGATACAAACACTGCTCATATCAGATTAAATTGAACTATTACCATCAAGTTTTTCAGCTCCTTAGTCAGCTCCTTTTTCAATTCAGAGAACATAGTTTCCTTTTCTCTGTCAATTCCCTCTCTTAGTGTATCCAATGCCAATTTTTTCATACCTATCCCTTGCAAAGGACAGCTATTATAGGTCTGGGTAAGATGAGTCTGAAAGAAGAAAAGTTACATTTTAATATAACATTGCTGTGTTAAAATAATTTAGAAATACATTTCACTTCCTTTGAAATCTTATTTAATAATAAATTTATTTATGTTATATCAAGATCAAAATCAAATCCGCCATTTTTTCCCCGATTTTACACATCACATCTACCCCAAAGTTGGGATAAAGGATACTAAAGACACTGTGATGTCAGCCTCATATCTTGACCTACTCTTAGAGATCAATGGTAAAGGAAAACAACTGACCAAACTTTACGACAAATGTGATGACTTTTCATTCAGAATTGTCAACTTTCCTTTCATCTGTCGCAACATCCCTTCAGCACCACTGCAGATGTAAGATTTGAAAATTTAATGCATGTACTAACAAGTTCACAAGTTGGCCTTTCATTTACCTGAACAAAATCAAATCCTGATCTGTGGATTTTCCTCTGCTCATTTTCTGTCAATTTCTTCAAGTTCTGCATTTTTTCATCTAACTGAAATGAGAAAAATATAAATTATAACTAAAATGATTTCAGTGGTTTAAAACCTAAGTCTTATTACATTGATGATATTTTTTACATAATTGTGAATGATGACAATGATGTGTAACAACTTCACTGTTCTTACATAGATTTACAGGTATTTAATATTTAAAACAAACAAGAGACTCCCAGGAGCCTGAATCTCTCACCTAGTTAAATTTTTGCCTTTCAAGGGCAATAACTCTAATAAGGAGTTTTCATACAATCTCGACTCCATTTGACTTTATTGGAGACTTTTGTAAGCCTTATAATAAGGATCATTTCAGCAATTGAAAGCTATTGGTTAAACCTAACAGATTTGGAGATGTATGCAAAAATCTGTTGTCTGACCCCATTGTTCTATTTTTAGAAATGGCAGCCATGTTTTTTTCAGCGATCAAAAATCTGTAATTTCGTTAAGGATACCCTATAAAACAAAAAAAAAATGTCAACTTTCATTGAATTCTATAGAGTAGTTTCTGAGATTTTTTTAAAGTAATAACATCAAAAACGGCAAAAAACATCCAAAAAGGGCAATAACCGACATGGGTCAACAGACTTTCACCAAATTTGACCACAGATAGATCCTATCATGCTGAATACTTTTACCCTTTGTCAGATTTTGCTTAAACCTAACTGTTTGGAGATATATGCAAAAATCTGCTGTCTGACCCCTATGTTCTATTTTTAGTAACAGCGGCCATGTTTTTTAACCGATCAAAAATCCAAATGGTCTTTAGTGCTCACTGTAGGGTTGTGGGCAAGTTAACCTCAATAATTCAAAAAAACAGTAGAAGTAGATAAAAGTTAATTTATTTGGCAAATCAGATATGCCAATAATAGAATTAAATTCAATTCAATATCAAACAATCCACAAAATATGCTTAAAATAGATATATAAAGTAAAGGCTTGAGGGACAGTGTATGCTAGTATTTACCTAGAGACTGTACAGGATTCAATTAGCTGACTGTAATAACAATGTAACAACGAATGTCTTTTCAAAAACTAACAATCATTTTTATAGTTTTGTTTCACTCAACATTCCCTACGCAACCCAACATAACGCTATATCCAGTTAACAAGGTCAAGGAAGTAAATTGTAGTTTTGGAAGTAAACAAAACGGATTCACAATGAATATCAATGATTATAATAACTTTGAAAGAAAATCAAGCTTATAGGTAAACGAGTAACTGACTCAGATCACGTTACTAATAAAATTGATACGCAATACATTGAAAACAACAATGTTACATCCAGGAAATGACAGAAGTTCATGGAAATATATATTGCAGCAAAGATGAATCTGATACTCGATGCACACAAATAAATCAGTCAAGTATCAGATTCATCCTAGCACAACATGGTCAATTAAAAATTAAGTACAAAAATGTAGGTAAATGCAATCTGCAAATGTTGTTAATTTCGATCATGAGTATTCTACCATGAAAATTTATCATAGCATTACTATGCAAAATACCTTCAATTTTGCACTTAACTCTGTGACTGAAAAATTGAGAATGACAAAAAAATAACAAAAGCATAACCATGGTCATGAAACCATCATGGCTGTATAGCATTTTATATTTCTACTTCTTCAATGATTCAAATATCTTCTTTAGATGAGTTGGGAAGAAAAAAAAATAACTGCTGTCAGTTGAGAGACAATGCATACACATGTAAACAATTTAAGTGTTTTAACTTAACAATGTAATACATGTAGATGCAAATAAAAACTGTTTTATTATTATTATATTATTACCTTGTTTGAATAAATAAATAGATGTAGTTGGTTCACAGATACAATAATTATATACAACAGCAAAACAACCAATCTTTGGAGTCAATTTTATATCATTTATAAATGTTTATGCTTCAACAGCTGACATGTTAGACTGACTGAAGGTAACAAAGGCAACAAGCATGGGATGTTTAACTAACAGGACCAACATTTACGTTCCAGTTTTCAAGTAAATGGGGGTCTTAAAAGATAAAAAGATAATAAAAAACTGTTCAAATTCTAAAAGACAAATTATAAATTCATTTTTAGCAACTTCAAGTGAAAGTGTCAAAATGTAATTGAACAAGATTGCTTCGCATAACCATATGCCCCCCCCCCCCCCCCCAACCAGAAAAGTTGAAGCCAAAAGGTGCTGACAGTATAAAACAAGGCAACAAGTTTCGTAAATATTAATATTATGGTTTCATAACAAGAGGCTCCCAAGAGTCTTAATAGCTCACCTGGTTGAATTTTGTCTTTCAAAGGCAATAAATTTACCAAGAAGTTGTCCAACAATTCTGACTCAAGAAGACTTTGATAGGACTTATATGGTTCATTTAAGCTATTGAAAGTTTCATTCTATCTATCATAGTTTTCATGATATTAACTGAAAACTGTAAAAAAACCTGTCATTTTTCTCCTTTCAAGGGCAATATCTCTTACAAGGAGTCATCTGATAACTTTTATGACTGGAAACTATTATAGTACTAATGATAAGGATCATTTCAACTACTGAAAGAATTTGGCTAAACCTAACAGTTTTGGAGATATATACGAAAAACTACTGTCTGACCCCTATGTTCTATTATTATAAACGGCGGCCATGTTTTTTTTCGACAGATCAAAAATTCCCACATCAGTTCTATGCATGATAGCCCAATAATCATTCATACCAATTTTTGTTCCAATTGGTCAAGTAGTGTCAGAGGAGAAGAGATTTAAAAAATTGTAAACGATGATGGATGACGACAACCGATGCCAAGTGATGGCAATAGCTCACTTGGCCTTCGGCCAGGTGAGCTAAAAAGCGACTTAAATTCCAAGATAAAGTTAAAACCTAAGTGTGACTGAAAAGAATGAAGAAACAGTTAAAAAAAGACTACATGTTTTGCAGCATAATTGATGGAATATAAGGATGGAGCATTTTGACTTTTGCAGGTTTGTTGATGAAAATAATATTCCTACAAGGCTGCACTAGATATAATACACACGATACAAGTTTACAAAGTGTTCCTATAGTAAACCATGTTAAAAGTCAACAAAGTCCCAATAACTTTTATATTTACCGAATCAAAATGGTGGTTGAATAAGATGAACTACACATTGTGACTAACCCTACAAAGTTTGAACAAAATCCATTCAGCCATCTCTGTGGAGTTGCATCCACACGATTCAGATGGACACACCCAAGCAAAAATTGATGCACGCATGGACATAGGTATTTTTAAGTGCCCTTGTGGCCGCAGACAAAAACAGAATTTAGCTATCCAAATAGGAGAAATCCAACAATCTTCTTGAAAAATGTAGAATTCTATCTATAATCATATTTGATATACCTTTATTCTTGTATTTTCTTTAATGAGATGTATGATCCTGGTGAGCAGCTCTTCTGGTATGACTGTATTTACCACATCAGACACCCTATCCAAGGATACATTTACATCCTCCTGAATTCTACCACGACAGCTGTCTATCAAACCAAACACCTTCTTGCTGAAATGAGTTTTAAAAATTAATAAACAAAATACTAAACTCAAAATAGAATAGACATGCCAAATACCTGTACACAACTATCTTCTGCAGAAGGGTGTTTATTATATGAAAGGAGTGTAATATTATATAAAAATGAGAAATCTGTGAGCAAAGGCTTACTAGTGATACCCCCGCTTTCAGTCACAATAAAATGGAAATAAATGATGTATTCGTTAAACAGGAAGATGTCAATTTTTTTTAAAAATTGATCCTACTATATGGCATATCTACAGGAAGAATGTGTTGAAATTTCAATCCACTGTAATAAGTAGTAGCTGAATAAGTGTGACAAAAATTTCAACTTTCAAAAATACAAAGTCAAAAAATAAACAGAGAATTGTCATTGAATTTTTCCAAAAATAATTCCTACCAAATGGCATGCCTACAGGAAAAAGGTGTTAAAATTTCAAGCCGCTGTGATGAGTAGTTGATAAGAAACTGTGACAGAAACACGGAAACATGACACAAGAATACACAGAAACACAGACAAGGGGTAAAACAGTATACCCCCATCTACTTCAGACTGAAGATATAAAAAGACAACTAATATGTCATGACTTGGTTAACCATCATATGTTACTCAACAAATAACTTCCAATATTTGCATTAAAATTATTTGAGACTTAAAAAAAAATGGGAGTTACATATTACACAAAACAAATACTGCTGAAAAACTAAAAGCTCTAAAGAGCCAACATGGATTAACAGATTTTCAACCAGTTTTGGAGATACATGAGGAAAAACTACAGTCTTACCCCTATGTTCTATTCTAAATAACATTGGCCATGTTTTCAACAGATCAAAAATCGAAGCATAAACTTCATGCAGGATACCCTGAGAAAAAAATCACACTAATTGTCATTAAATTCTGTTCTGTGGTTTCTTAGAAGATTTTTGAAAGTAATAACATCAAAAAGAGCAAAAAACATCCACAAAAGGCAATAACTCTACCATTGGTGAACAGATTTTTACAAAAATATGCCTACAGTTAGGTCTCATTATGCTGAACACAATTACAAAATGTGAGAATTTGGCTAAATGTTTTAGGACATATATGCGAAAAACTGCTGTCTGACCCTATGTTCTGATTTTATTAATGGCCACTTTTTTCAATGGATAAAAAATCGAAACGTTACCTTTGTGCGGGATACACAAAGAGACAATCATAATAACTTTCATTGAATTCTGTCCAATAGTTTCACAAGGGAAGATGTCTGAATGAAATGTTAATGATGATAACAACCACGCAGACAAGGACAACGAGGAAAGCCAAGTGATGGCAACAGCTCACATGGCCAATGGCTAGGTGAACTAAAAAGGACTTACTTTAATACATTTAAATTTATAATAAATATTTGACATATTTGTCTTCAGCTGGTTGAATTATCAAGACAGAAATGCATGAGATATGGTAAAATTTTTTTGAAAGATCAAATAGAAACTAGAGGCTCAATGGAGCCTGAATCGCTCACCTGGTTAACCATTTGCTTATATGAAAAACTTGAGGAATGAGACAAGCTAAGTTAAAATCAACTAAATTGTCAAATGCAGGAAATGCTTATAATAGCATTTTCATGATCTGAACCAGACTTTTGCTAAAGACAACAATTTTTGAATTATTTTCAAAAACCTGTCTTCCCTAAGTTCCATTTTTAGTATAGGCAGCCATATCTATTCACGGATTAAAAATCACAACAGTCATTTTAAGCACAATACACTAAAGAACTATTATGCTTATTCTCATTAAATGATCTTAAATAGTTTCAGAGAAATTTTCTAAAGTTGTTCATATGAAAAAAAAAAACAACAAAAACAACAAAAAAAACTTTCAGGGGCCGTAACTCCTACATCAGTCAATGAATGGTTTTGAAAATTTGGGCATATGTCCTTCTCATGATGCTTAACAATTTTACCCAACCATAAATTTGCTAAAGGCAACTGTTTTTGAGTTATTTGCAAAAAACTGCCTCCTGGCTCCTATGTTCTATTTTGAGTAACAGTAGCCATGTTTTTTCACAAATAAAAAATCCCAACGGTCATTTTGTGTGGGATACCATAAGGAACATATATGCCAACTTTCATTGAATTCTGTGCAATGGATTTTGAGAAAAAGATTTTCAAAGTTGCATATGTGAAAAATGCCAAAAAAAAACTGTCTCAGTGGCCGCAACTCCTACATCAGTTGACGAATTGTTTTGAAAATTTGGGCATAGGTCCTTCTCATGATGCTTAACAATTTTATATGTGCCAAAAATATGCTAAAGGCAACGATTTTTGAGTTATTTGCAAAAAAACCTGCTATCTGACCCCTATGTTCTATTTTTAGTAACAGTGGTCATGTTTTTTCATGGATCAAAAATCCCAACAAATATTTTGTGCAGGATACCCTAAGAAACATATATGCCAATTTTCATCGAATTCTGTGCAATGGATTATGAGAAGAAGATTTTTGAAGTTGCACATGTGAAAAACGCAAAAAAAAACTGTTTCAAGGGCCACAACTCCTACATCAGTTGACGAATTGTTTTAAAAATTTCAACATAGGTCTGTCTCATGATGTTGAACAATATTACCCTGCCAGAAATTTGCTAAAGGCAACAATTTTTTAGTTATTTGCAAAAAACTGCCATCTGACCCCTATGTTCTATTTTTAGTAACGGCGGCCATGTTTTTCCAATGGATCAAAAATCCCAACAATCAATTTGTGCAGAACACCCTCAGGAACAATGAAGCCATGTTTAAAACCTGTCAGTCTAATAGTTCCAGAGGAGACTTTTGAAAATTTGTCCACAAAGACGAAGTTGAAGACGGACGCAAAGTGATGGCGTGAGCTCACCTGCCCTTTGGGCAGGTGCGCTAAAAAAATATCATTAGAAAATGCTGCTAGATCAGCATCAAAATGCTTGAGTATCACACGAATTCTGTGAAATTTGACTGGCCAGCCACGGTAGGAATGCACATCTTTTATATGCATATACACACTATGTAATTTGATTGACATTGGTTTAATACTGATTGAGTAACAGATTACAATGAGTAATCAAGCAAACCAAGATTTGAGCAGAAATCAAAAGAATGTAATCCAAGTATAAAGACCAGACAAGAAAAACAGATACAAAGAACACAAAATAACCAAAATATCACATGCAAAGAAGGAAAAGTAAATGAGAAACTTGGACTCATCAAAAACTGGGAGCATTAGATTTAGTAGAGTAAATGTATCCTCTGGTTTTCTAGAAACAGCTACTGAATTGCTCATAAAATGTGAAGTTTGGGGTAGACAAAAGAGGAAAGGAAAATTGTGACATAGGTATCATCAATAACAAAGCAACAAAAGTGACCAAATTGATATGAACACTGTACAAAATTGGAAAAAACATTGCTTAATGAGTTATCCATTATATATAAGTATATTCTGCTCATCAATAGTCAAACCTCTTACTTTCAAGCACCATATTGCAAAACACAATTTTCAACATACTTTAACATCGGCAGAATTATACTAAAAATATAACTTTTAAGTGTAAGCATTTGTAAACATCAGGCAAAATGGGAAAAATCAGAAACATGCATGTCAAAAAGCCACCAATTTGACAATGCAATATCACTCAAGAATACATTCTCTATTTGAAAATACCATTATATAATCTCTGCATCACTGACATTCCTCAAAAAATATTTCAATAGAATGTTAGAAAAATGAGGTATTTAACAGAGTTAGTTGCACTCTTCAAATGTTCATTTCAGTGCATTTCAATGAAACTATAACTCAATGGGCTAGCATGATATGGAAAATCTTGTCTGTTTTCTTTTATTCTGATGATGAAAATAGTCAAATTAAACTATAGAGTTTTTTTATACCATGTTTCACTCTCTGCCTGATTCTTACAGATACTGACACTTAAAGCTTATTATACAGTTTCTTAACTTGCACTTGTGAGAAAGCAAAAAAATGTATACATTACCACTAGCAATCTTTGCAAAAGCAGTTTAAATGAACTTTGCATTGCATTGAAGATATTTGTTTGGTACAGCAACATAAAAAAGGAGGTCCACAACAGGAATATATAATGAAGATTCTGTGGATATTTAATTATTTATTCCCACTCAAAGTGGGGAGGGGAAGAATAAAAAGTATGAATGATTTGTTATATTTGTTACAGTACATACCTGAAGAAATTATCCCACACATCCCGTACACTTTTAAACAATGGACATGACAATTCAAAATTGAAATCAATATCTCCACCCTGTCTTGATTTGTATTTGCCCATCCTTCTGATGACTGCTTTCAATGTTTGTGTGTGATATTTATCCTTAAAAATAAATAACTCCAAAATAGGATATTCATCAGGCATACCATGACTTCCCTACAACTAGACTTGTTGGTTTTAAGTGGTTTAACCCATTCTTATGATCTTGTAGGACCAATTGGGATTGTTTATGATATTCTACAATACAACCATCTTTTGGGAAGTTTCAGCTTCAAGAAATTCCAAGCCATTAATGAACAAGCCAAAATTATCTTAAGTTGGTTTTGCAAGCATAATTAGGTCAAAAATTAAAAACAATCATTCTAATCAAATTTCTAATAGGAAGTGGACATATGTATGCAGGTTTGGATAGTGCCATGTGAGATCCTTAAATTAAGTTGTACACTAAATACATGTATCAAGTGACAGAACAGCTGAAATGTGACAACAAATATTTCAATATACAAGAAAGGTGACATCTAATGGGACAAAAATTGATACCGGCTGCATTGTATCGAAAATCACCCTTCTTCAGCATTCCAAGAAAGCTACCTCTAATTAATTGAGAAAAAATCCAAAAAAGATAACTCTAATTCATCCGAGATAAAAAAATTAACAAGTAAAAAACAACTGAACATGAAATATAAATTTGATCTAGACTACATAATATCCCAGAAGAACTTATTTTCACAATACCTTAATATTCAAAGAAGATAACCCCAATTCATTTTTTTTTTTTGGTTTGGGGGGGGGAGGGATAAAACAACTAAAAATGGCTGTAACTTTTGAGAAAATAATCTGATCACACTGTCAACATAATTTGATCTGTATTTTGGAAACTAAATGATAACGCAAAGTTTGAAAAAAATCTTTGATATTTTCTAAAGTTTTCATCTTGAAAGTATCACATTATTTACCACTTCATGTGATGGGGTATAAAAATGTCTGTTTGGGAATCCTTATTAATACTATCAAGGAAAATTATTAATTTTCATGAAATCTAAGCTCTGAAGTAATTTAAGGAGAACAAAAGTTTAAACTGTCTTTTCACCTAACATTACTTACTCACATACCAAACATCTTTTTAATATTAAAAATATTTTTAAAAAATTGGATGAAAAGACCTAAAAGGATTTATTTTCATTAAATCGACAAATTTCAAGGGCTGAAATTTTGTCAAAGATCATTGAAGGAAACTTAACAACAACTTGATCTTTTACATCTGGAAGTAGTCGGAAAGAAAGTCTGAAATTAGGTGCAATTCTCTCCAAATTAACTTAGTTTAGTTAACAAAGTACTCTCACATACAAAACTAGAAAAACTGTAATACAACCCACTCCCAAAAACTAGAAGACCTGTTTATCACAGGAGCCCCCGCCTCCTCTGTTAGTAGTTTTTTTTTTTTTAAGTAAATCAAATGTGTCCATAAGCCACTAATGATGCCCCCACTCAATAGATTTGCCAAATTAGGAACATGTTTATTTTTGTATGAAGACATGGTTTGCAGATTCAGAAATCCTTCCAAGACTTGCGATACTTGTCATGAAATTCTGTTTGGTAGTGTCAAGACTAGTTGCGATGAGGAAAAAAGGACCGATAGATGGACTAACTGACACATAAAAAATGTTAGTACCCCCCATAACAATTCCCTAACTTTGTTGCTGGGGAGATATTTCTGACAAAAATTACTAAGTCTAACTATCACTCAGTTCCGTAATATTCCAAAGTCCAACTATCACCTAGTTCTGTAATATTTCATGAAAATCAAGATCCTATGACCTTGCTTACCATCACTATGTGAAGAAACACCCTGCAGAAAATGTTTTAGATGTAGTTCAAAAACTACAGGAAGAAATAGCCATACAAGCCATATAGCCCTATTTCTGATGAAAATAAGTAAGTCTAACTTTCACCAATTTCCATAATATTTCACGAAAATCAAAATCCTTTGACCCTGCACACCTTCATCATGTGTAGAAATATCCTGTAAAATATTTTGAATGTAGATCAAAAAGTGTATGAGGAGATAGCCGGACAGGCCATATAGCCCAATTTCTGAGTAAAATGACTAAGTGTAACTATCACCAATTTACGTAACATTTCACAAAAATCAAAATCCTTTGGCCCTGCACACCTTCATCATGTGTAGAAATCTCCTGTAAAATATTTTAGAAGTAGTTCAAAATCTGTACAAGGAGAGAGCCGGACAAGCCATAATCATGTGTAATCTGGACGGACGGACGGACGGCATGATGAATGGATGGACAGGGGTAAATTAATATGCCCCCGAAAGTTTGTCGGAGGGACATAAAAAAAAAGGTGATACAACCCACTCCCCTCCCCAATAAACCATATTGGGTATCCCAGAAGTGATTTAAGCATTCAGATGGGAAAACAAAATAGGAGGTGTACAATGGGATCATGTAATTTCATACAGCAGTTTCAGAGGAGTTGCAAATTAGAAGAGGAGACGGGCGAATGAATGGACTGAAGAACAGATGGACACCATAATCACTACATACCTCCTGCTTTTTCAAGAGGAGGGTATAAAAATTGTTTCAATTTCAAAACAATCTATAAACATGTGGTGGACTGACTGTCTGAATGAGTACAAATCACAGTCCCATCAGCAATGCTGGCATAACCTAATAAGTATTTATGATAAAAGACAACTTATCTTCACCAGCCACTTATACTTACCCAGGAACAACAAGTATTTATAGCCTCATTTTCAGCAATTATCTGACCATTCCTAAGACAGCTACTTATACTTACCCAGGAACAACAAGTATTTATAGCCTCGTTTTCAGCAATTATCTGACCATTCCTAAGATTTGTTTCTATATTATAGACCTCTTTAATTAAATCATTGTGAAGTTTTGCTGTTGAATATTGAAATTCAGTCTGAAGATTTGTGGAAATAGTCTTGATATCAGATCGAAGACTATCTGAATCTGTCCTAAACTGAAAACAATAGGAGAGTAAGATTTATAGTAACACAACTTGCATTTCACAGAATAAAATGTAATATTAAAGAAATAACTTATTAATCTACTCCTTTAAAAAGTAAAACTAACTAATGCAACACACAAACTCTCTCTTCTAATACACAAACTCTTTAATCCAATACACACTGTGACCATGATCAGAAGAGAGATGATTGAAATGCTAAGACTGAAAAAAAAATGAATTAGGGATGCAGATTGTCAGATTATACAAGTTTACAGATATACTTAGATCAGACTAGATTTATAGTTGACATAATGAAAGGTATGTTGTTAACATACCTCATACTTGACCCTCAGACTCAGAAACAGGTCCAGTTAGAGGGATTTCTGTGAAAAATTACCTCATCCAAGCATATAAATATTGCAAAATTTCTTCGTAATTGGGTATGGTTTTTTATGCATAATGTAGTTTTTGCAGCAGACAAAAAGTTTAATAAATAAGACAAAGACAAATAACTCTATTTTATCTTCAAAAATATCTCAGGTAATTTAATTTTTATGTTACAACTTTAACAGGGAATACAGCAAAAATTAAATCTCAGTAAAAAATTACCACTTGTACAGTATGCTGTACACATGTCTCAAGGAGTAACCTCTCATCCCAGGGGTTACTCCCTTAAAAATTGGTATATATGTATATGTAAGCAAGGTCAAACCAGAATCTGTTCAAGATTCTAAAATTTGGAAAATCATACTCTGTTGGTGACATTTAATGTGCAAAGGTAACCCAGTTAATTACTTGATGACATGATGATGAAGATTTTGAAAATCACACCCCACAGAGATCAAACTTAAGCCTTGTCCTGCTGACCCCTGGTTTATCAAGGGTTGGCCCTGTTTCTGCTTTATTGGTTCAGGCAGTGTTAATCTTAGTTTAGGCAAGCATAATTTGTTTCAATCTGCAAGCAGCATGACTGTTCTTTAAAATGAGGCTTTCCTAAATAGATTTTGTTAAAAAGTATTGACTTAAGAGCTGAAAAAAGAGGTCACGAGTTAACGCTGCCCAAAAAAGTGAGATTTTTTTTTGGAGGAGGGCTCATTTCTTGGCCCCACCCCATGGCAGAACTAATTTATATTATAGTGCTTTATTTTGCCTAGAATCTAAATAAGAATGATGTCTCTCACCCCTTGTATTAACTACTTCCAGCTTTAGGCCAAACTGAGGTCAAAAGACAGGTCATTCATGAAAAATATACCTTGTTCTGCTACATACAAATACTACCATTTTTAATGGGAGTAACCTCCCTGGCCCTCTCATTTCAGCAGAATTAGAACCATTGAATACATAGAAAGTTCAAGATTCAAAAGTAACTAGTATATAATTACTCAAAACAAAAAATATTGAAATAGAAATAGAAATTGTTCAACCAGAATTCAAGTTTCATTTTCATGTGTACAACACAAAAATTAAGTTTAATTCGAATACACAGAAAAAATATTGCATGGCTTTGAATCAAAATATAGTATCAAAATTTATCACAGTTACCACAGAACAGGATCATGTCATGAGTCTTTGACAAAATACTAAAATTTGATAATATTTACACTTAAACAACATAGTACACAACAGGCAAAACAAAAACAAAAAATACAAAAATATATGATCATTTTAACTTCCTACCTGATCATTATCTTGTAAGAAGTTCTTGACAGACTTCAGAAAGAATGCCAAGTTGAACATCAACTGTTCTACAGCCCGATGTCTATTTCTTTCACCAAGATTTTTTATCCACTTTCTCAGGGCAGGAATCTCTGTGTCATCTTCACAGTTAAACACCTATAATTTATACAACCTGTTTTTCAGTTCAGCACATTGTATAAATCTCACTATAATTCGTGTTAAACTAGACATTTTCAAGTTTTATTGTGAATCCAAAGGGAAAACTGTTTGCAGCATTAAAAACTTTTAAGTTGAAATATATTCATTTCAAGCATCCTGATTCCATGTGCAACCCTTAAATTGGATTACCTCCCTTTAAAAGAATTGACCTACACACTCATTTTTGCATGATGTCTCACCATCCTATAAAAATTCAACAAAATCCATTGCACAGTTTAAAAGGTGTTGTGTTTACAATGTTTTAACATTGGAAACCATTTAAATCAAATTATCTCCAATCTCAGACTGCAGGAAATAATTTCCTTTCATTGTGCTCATTTACATATGATACCTATCTTTCCTCTAAAATTTCATAAAAATCCATTTAGTGGTTTAGACTGAGTAGCCCTGCAAGGTTTAAACATCATAAACCCCATGTTGGACTATCTACCTCTACTGTAAATAGTAAAAGGGCAATAAATTTAACAAATAGTTGTCCAACAATTTTGACTCAAGAAGACTTTGGTAGGACTATCATAAGGATCATTTCAGCAATAGAAAGTTTCTTTCTATCTATTATTAGCTGATAACTGTAAAAAAACCTGTCATTTTTCATCTTTTAAGGCAATAACTCTTACCAGGAGTCACCTGACAACTTTAATCCCTGAAGACTTTTGAAGGCCATATAATAAGGGTCATTTCGACTGAGAAATACCTTTTGCTAAACCTAATGGTTTTGGAGATATATGTGAAAAACTACCGTCTGACCACTTTATTATATTTTTAGTAACGGTGGCCATATCTTTTTCGACGAATCAAAAATCCCTACATCAGTTCTAAGCACAATACCACAAAGAACATTCATACCAAGTTTGGTTCCAATTGGTCAAGTAGTGTCAGAGGAGATTTTTGAAAGAAATAACATTAAAAATAGCAAAAATCGTTGGAAAAAGGGCAATAACTCCAACATGGCTTAACCGATCAAAATGAAAATTTGACCGCAGATAGATCTCACCATTCTGAACACTTATACCCAAGTCAGAATTTTGCTAAACCTAAGGGTTTTGGAGATATATGTGAAAAACTACTGTCTGACCCCTATGTTCTATTTTTAGAAATGGCTGCCATGTTTTTGACCGATCAAAAATCCCCACATCAGTTATATGAAGGATACCCTTAGGAACATTCATACCAAGTTTAGTTTCAATTGGTAAAGTAGTGTCAGAGGAGAAGATTATTGAAAGAAATAACAATTAGAAATAGCAAAAAAACATTGAAAAAGGGTAAAAACTCCAATATGGCTTAACAGTTTAATACGAAAATTTGACCGCAGATAGATCTCATCATGCTAAACGCTTTCACTCATGTCAGAATTTAGCTAAACCTAACTGTTCTGGAGAAAAACTACCGTCTGACACCTATGTTCTATTCTTAGTGGCCATGTTTTTCGACCGATCAAAAATCCCTACATCGATTCTATGCAGAATACCCCAAGGAACATTCATACCAAGTTTGGTTCCAAGTGGTCAAGTAGTATCAGAGGAGAAGAATTTTGAACAATTGTTAACGACGAGGACAGACGCCAAGTGATGGCAATAGCTCAGATGTCCTTTGGCCAGGTGAACTAAAAAGTCCGGAAAAATGTTATTTCTGTGAATTTTGTCAAGTTCAAGGCCAGTAATTCTGGTAAAAATCATTAAAGCGAAACAAAAATTAAACTTGACCTGTAACTTATCATGGTAAACTTATATTACAAAAATCATGTCAATATCAGCATGCACTTAGATAAAATGCTGGAAAATGTTTTTTTTCTGTGAACTTTGCTAAGTTCAAGGCATGTTATTTCGGTGAAAATCAATAGAGCAGAGTGAAACGTAAACTTGACCTGTAACTTATTATGGTGAACTTTTATACAAAAAATCATGTCAATATCTGCGAAGGTTTAGAAAAAAGTCTGGAAAATTTTGCTAAGTTCAAGGCCAGTAGTTTTGATAATTAAAGTGCTGTCAGCACTGGAGGATTTTGATTCTTGTGAAAATTGTAACATGAACAAAATTTTGAAGACTACACGTTGTAAAATAAAATTGTGATCATACATTTGCATATTTCATATTTAATATTAAGAACAGTTTTTCCCTAATACGTATAAACTGGATGTCAATCCATACTTCTGATCCAACACACAAATACAACTTTTGTTCCACTTCACCTTTTTCCTAAATTTTTAAAACTATCCAAAAGTTAATTTGCATTAACATTAAACAACTACAGTAACAGATTATTTATTATACAATGTACTCAATTAAAACCAATTTCAGCTGAAGAAAAAAATTTCCTTGATGAACATAAGATTTCAAAAAACTTGACACTTTTATCAATCTGAATTTTCTCGCCAACCTTACTTGATGAAATAACTGCTCTTCACTTCCTGTTTATTAATGATAAACTATTAATGAAAGGCTGGAGAATTTGACTGATAAGTGTGTTAAATGGAACGTATTTCATACTTTTTATGCTTCTTGACACATTACTGCAAGAACTAAATACAAATTTATTACTAAATATGATCTTTCAAGGCCAAAAAGGAGTCCTTCAAATCTTCAGTTGATATGAAGACTAGATCTCAATTCAATCTGCAGAAATATTAGAATATTTTTTGGCTGAATAATTGCTAGAAACATATTTACTGGTTATAAAAGAGGTATTGAATGATATAAAAGGAATTACATTTGGACTATATTTTTGTGAAGTGTTCAGAAATAGTAGGGAAGTTCCAGTGATAAACCGGCGACATAAGGTATTTTGATAAATCCAAAACCTAAAAAACATCTGAGCAGAACGAAAGTAAAACAGGTTCTGTAACTTATCATGGTGATTTATATACTAAAAATCATGTCAATATCTTCAAGTGTTTAGAGAAAAAGTCTGGCAAACTATTATTTCGGTGAATTTTGCTAAGTTCAAGGCCCGTAATTTCAGTAAAAACCATCAAAGCAGAATGAAAATTAAACTATCATGGTGAACTAATATACCAAAATCAAGTCAATATCTGCAAGTGTTTAAAAAAAGTGTCTAGAGAACTGAAGACGTCAGAAACACTATACCCTTTGCAACTTCATTGCGTGGGGTATAATTAGAATGAGTTGTGTTTACAAGATATGAGGACATACAAATACACAAAACAATCATGTCTCCAAACCAGGTCATACAGTTAAACTTCTCCAAACTAGGTCAAACAGTTAAACTTCTCCCAACTAGGTAATACTGTTAAACTTCTCCAAACTGCTGGGACAAGAAGAAATGGCCAGTTTATAGGAATGGCCAGTTTTGTAAAAAACAGCAATGCATTCTTAGAACTGTATGCATTAATGTGTTTTATAATTCTACATGTTGTCAGTTTGTTGGTCAAGACATGTTTGATGTTAATTCAAAACTTTGGGCCTTTTTATTACATTTCAAAGCTTCCATCATTTGTAAATGGTTTGATTAAAATTAAATGGTACTGCTGAAAAATTATGTACACAGATTAGGAAGAAAATGCATTAAAGATGAAAGGGCTTCTGATGTTAATGAACCATTTGTTCCATTTTATCAAACTACCTTTATACAAAGTTTTAATAATTTTGCCTCTTTATTATTTTGGCTTGGGTGGGTACATTTCACATTAATTAACAGTTTAAAGATCTAATTTTTTTAAATTGTCTGATGTGTGTACACACCAATTAACACCTATCCAGTGACAAAAGTTTATGTCTCGATTAAATTGTTGGTTTAAACAAACGTCCACTGTAATTAGCATCTGATGAAATGCAAACCGGTCAGTATATGAATTCATTTACATTTTGGTAATACACTTTTTATAGGTGAACCATAATTGGTCAGCCGAAATTGAGAAGTTGTTTGTATTTAAAATATGTGACTAAAACTATGAAAAACTGGCAAATGTACAGTTTCTGGAGATGTCAGGTCTTTAAGAAGACAATACACACATGTTTTAAGGTATACTTTTGTAAACAGCCGGTTTGAAGGGTCCTGTTTAGAGAAGTTTCATTGTATAAAACTACACATATAATCTTTGGACACATTTCTGTTATATACAACATGATATACATATCACCCTTTTTCCAGTGACAGATTTTTGTAATAAAAAGTATGACAAACAAAAATGGAGCTTTCACCAATTAAATACATTGAACCAATTGTTAAAATCTATAAAAAAAAAAATTGTAAGTTATTGTTCAACAAGTTGATAAACAGACTACAAACAGACAGACAGACAGACAGAAAGCAGTATCCCATACTTAAACAGCCAAGAGATAAGGGTAAACAACTCTTAATTAAGAATACAACTGTTAGTTAGCTATTCATAAGCTTTTGGCAATAAATATTAGAGATACCTTAGGAACATCTATATAATCATTAGAGATACCTTAGGAACATCTATATAATCATTAGAGATACCTTAGGAACATCTATATAATCATTAGAGATACCTTAGGAACATCTATATAATCATTAGAGATACCTTAGGAACATCTATATTATCATTAGAGATACCTTAGGAACATCTATATAATCATTAGAGATACCTTAGGAACATCTATATAATCATTAGAGATACCTTAGGAACATCTATATAATCATTAGAGATACCTTAGGAACATCTATATAATCATTAGAGATACCTTAGGAACATCTATATAATCATTAGAGATACCTTAGGAACATCCATATAATCATTTTTCTTCAAACTCCAATAGTCATTAGAGCTGACACAAAATACTTCCAAGTTTTTAGTAGAATGGTCATCATCGTCGTCATAGTCATTATCATCATCATCGTCATCATAGTCATCATCATCTTCATCATCATCACTTTTTGGATATTTTAAGTCCTGTGTAAAACATTTGATGATTTAGAACATTTTTAGTCTGAAAATGTACATAGCTATAAAGAATACAAAAATAATTGCTGTCAATATAAAAGCTAACTATTTATGTAAATTTTAACACACACTAAATGACTTTTGTTAAAAATGTCTGGAATCTTTCAGCCACGTGAGCTAAAAAACAGGTGCAAAATGATATTACCTAATAATCATTCAAAGAAAGTCTCATTAAATTCCATCAAGGTTTAAGAGGAAATCCACATAAAAATTTTTGATATGCAAACAATGAATCAGTTACAGGTGTTTTACAAAGGTGGCTGCACATAAGCTATTGACATACATCCAATTTATTTCCAATAAACAATTAGGAGACAGTTAGACAGGACATTTAGACACCAATAAAACCTGCCCAGACTATAAATCAAAAGGGCTGAAAAAATTTCACGTCTGACATTGAAAAATCGTAACTGGTCATTTGCAAAACTTGTCAGTCAATGACAGGCACTTTTAACCTTGCACTCTACCATTCATTGAAGCAAATCTTATGTAGTGCTTATGGGAAGCCAAATTCAATATAAAGAAAAAATAGCCAATGCAATATGACAGTCATAATGATAATTCTAAGGAAGATGAAGAATTTGAGATGCTAATACAAAATGGAAACTCCTCTTATTCACCTTAGTTAATGGCAAAGACCATGTTACATCAATGCATTTACTTCCCACTTTGCAAGTGGGGGTATAATTAATAAAGAAACTTATTCTACATTACACAAATGCAAAAACAAAGGGCTACTAGCAGTTAACTTACATGCTAGCCCCAGACCAGTTTAAACATAAAAAAAGTTTGTCCTAATTGTATGTAATATCAATCCTAATTTTTCCTATGCAGGGTTTAGAACATTAATATGGCACCTTGCTGAACAATTTTAAAATGATCTATTCACTAATAGGCAAGGTAATGTCCAGACATCGTGAAACTACTTATTTCTGGCCCTATCTGGTCCTTTAATCCTAAATGGTTCAAGTGACAACTCTGAAAAATGACTGCCTGCCTTCCTTTTGAGGTATGGCACCTTCCAGTATAATTACATAAAGATCAAAACATTTATACTGAAGTTTTTATCTGGAGACCATGTTCTCTTAGATGGCAACAGCATGATACCATTAATTTTACAACAGCAAATTGTTTGTAGTCAATAAAAGACAGACAGACAAAAGAATAGACATCCTGATTGCTATATACATGTAACACCTTGCACAAATAGCATTACATTTTATACTAGATAATACTTTCATCTCCATAATACCAGTAGTTATTTTTCAAAGAAAAACAGGTATTTACCATTTTTCAACAGATTTTCAAAAACTATGTAGAAAAATAAACAGTTAAATTTTTGCATCGAAAAGGAAAATATAATCTCTTCTGTATTAATTTTCAATGTATTTATTATACAGTGATGTAACAATGGAAAGAAAAAAAATACAACTGTCGACTAGGTTTCAACTCTTTAATAACAAGCACTCTTATTTATTTAGTTCTGATGTTCAAGACAAATGTGAAAAATCATTTTATGATATTATTTATGATTTAAAATCTAAGCATACTTTAATTCCTTTCTTGAAATCAATTTTCAGTTGTCTCTTGGCTTTCTCTGACCTTCCTTTAGCACAAATAAGTCTCATTTCTTTACAGTTCTTTTCTATTTCTTTCTCTTTTTCGTATCCTTGACTTCCTTCCTGTCGTATAAAGTACATGTATAAGTGTTTCACTGCATATTTACATTTTGTCCTAAGTGACAATCAATAGCATCCAATGACATTTTTAACAATCCTAGAAAGATACCTAGGTATTCATTAGGAGCTAATTACCAAGGCATAATAGAGAGAATTTGAATTACTGTTTAAAGCAACATTTCAAGTAGCACTACAGCTAAGAATCATGCAAAATGTGATTCATAGGTGAAAAGCCTACATATTTTTATTTTTGATAATTTCTTTAAGTTGCCATAGTAAACAGAAATTGACCATCAGTTTTTCATATAACCTGTGTTCTAAGGAGATAAAAATTATATAAAATGCACTGTAGATGTCAAAATTAAGGGAGATAACTCTGTAAATGACACTCAAATACAATAGAATCTACTGGATGTTAAATGTTGGTTATCTCCTAAGAACACACAGACTGAAATGAATAATTACACATTTCATAGTATAGACCTAAAAAAGCAACTTAATTTCAAAAATAAAAATACGTAGACTTTTTTTGGGGATGTATCACATTTTTCAGAATTAGAAAACAGACATTGTTTAGTTTTGATTACAAATACTATGTATAAACTCTCTACATTATGAATTCATTCTCTGATGTAACCTTATACCAATCAACAAAAGTTGTACATTAATAACCAATTAACACGACCTTGTAAGAAAACTTACCAAAGTTTTGAGTTCCTTGGATAATGCAATGTTTTTCTCCTGTAAATGTTTTACCTTATCTTCCAACTTTAATTCCCTACATAGAAAATTAAATACATAAATTAGACAAATAAGTTTAATTATTTCAGTTACTCTTCACAGTCATTTTTCACCCGAGAAATTTGTAAATATAGACAGCTGAATATATTTAATAAAACATGTTTCGCTGAGCACACCTATTCATGCCGGCAGAGGTCACGGGTCATGTTTGGACATAGAATTCAAGCTAGATAGAACACTGAGTTTGCTTGTGATTAAATATTTGATAATATATGAAAATCAAAAGGAGGATTAATAAGACAACAATTCTTAAAAAAGTTCAATGAAAAATTGTGTGAAGCATTTCAAAGTCACTGTGCAATTCTGGGAAATCACAAGTCTAAACCATAAAATCAAAAATTTACAAAAAATAAAGGAAGCTAACATTAATAAATACGATATACCAATGTTTCAAATACATTGCTACAAAGACTTTTGAGTAACATCAATTTACCACATTTTTGTATGAGTTAAGTCCTATAGCTCAAAAAAGAAACAGCAGGAATTTATTAAAGTAGAAAAGGAGCTCATATCAATATAAAGAAACAATTCACCAAAGTTTCACTAGATTTTATAGCAGCATTTTTGAGTTATTGTGAAAAGTGTGAAAGACAAAAGGACGAATGGACTGTCTAAAAGACACCAGTATACCATAATATGTCCTATCAAGAAAGATTGGCATATAAAAACAAAAAAATAAACCAGTCAAATTTTGCTTATTACGGAAAACATCACAGTAGGGAAATACAGCAAAAACCTACATTATGGCATATCGAGGACAATGAATGGGAGACTTTTGTAAGCCTTGTAATTTTTTTGATCTTTTATGGTTTTAAGATACAATCCTTAAACAACAAATCACCAGTTTTTAACATGCAAGCGTAATAACTCCTATATGGAATCATATTACAAACTTATTGAGACTTATGTAAAGCTCTTCAAGCCATGGCGAAAGAGTAATCAAGGTTCTGCAACAGCCTTTTATAATTGAAAATTTTTTTAGTAATAGGTGAAGTGTAGGAGTATGAAATAATTGGCATTGATTTATCTTTGAAAAGGGGGGATTTTGTGATGGAGGATGTTAGCCAAATTAGTTGCATCTATACCTTTGTTGACAAATGTTAGTGGAAGAAATGATCATTTCTTCTAAACTTGACTTTTTACACAAACTGGTTTAAAGAGTGGAAACCAATATTCAAAATGATGGCCACAAGTCTGTATAATGATAAGGTAGGTTCAGTTGTTCTACTTTTTACATAAATACCCTAAATATGTTTAAGACTGTTTTGTTACAGTCCATTTATGGGTATTAGGGAAGAGGCCTTTAAAGAAAAGTCTTGAGACTGAATTTTGTTACAGTCCATTTAGTGGTTTTAGGGGCGAGGCCTTTAAAAAATTTTTGAGACTAAATTTTGTTAAAGTCCATTTAGTGGCCTTAAAAGAAAAGTCATGAGACTAAATTGTGTTACAGTCCATTTAGTGGTTTTAAGGGAGAGGGCTATAAAGAAAAGTCGTGAGACTAAATTTTGTAACGGTCAATTAGGTGGTTCTAGGGGAGAAAACTTTTAAAGAAAAGTAAACACTAATAAATGAATGACACCATGAGATGGCGGTAGCTCACATGATCATTTGGAAATGGTAAGCTAAAACAAAAGTGATGTTTTGTAAATAAAGGGTTACAAGTGTAAAAATATTACTACTTGTAAGCCAAATGGCTGCCACTTTATGTAGTAACAAAAATACATGCTAATCTAAAGTAGTCAAAATAAAGATAAAAATGTGAGCTTTAAAATCATATTTGTATTTACCGCAAAAGCCTATGAATATTGTTTACAGGAGTAACTTGCCTCCATGCTATCAGTTAATATGCATGAAGAGCAAAAATGTAGATTTTCAGTATTCATTTAGGTCAATTTTGAGAAAATTTCCTGCAATAATGAAATCATTCTCCTTTTTTTCTAAGCTTTAAAATGCTATAATCTTAAAGAATTCATTTGTCCAGGGAATTCACAGTTATTTTTTTTTTTAAATGATTAGATATCTGAAATCTGATTGATATATGTCCTCTAGAAATGATTATACATATGTATCCAGTATGTGTCCTCTAGACTGGATTAAAATATGTATCCAGTATGCATCCTCTAGACTGGATTATACATATGTATTTAGTATGTATCCTCTAGACTGGATTATACATATGTATCCAGTATGTGTCCTCTACACACTGATTATATATATGTATCCAGTATATGTCCTCTACACACTGATTATATATATGTATCCAGTATAAGTCCTCTAGACACTGATTATATATATGTATCCAGTATGTGTCCTCTAGACTGGATTATACATATGTATCCAGTATGTGTCCTCTAGACTGGATTATACATATGTATCCAGTATGTGTCCTCTAGACTGGATTATACATATGTATCCAGTATAAGTCCTCTAGACTGGATTATACATATGTATCCAGTATGTGTCCTCTAGACTGGATTATACATATGTATCCAGTATGTGTCCTCTAGACTGGAATATAATATGTATCCAGTATGTGTCCTCTAGACTGGATTATACATATGTATCCAGTATGTGTCCTCTAGACACTAATTATATATATGTATCCAGTATGTGTCCTCTAGACACTGATAATATATATGTATCCAGTATGTGTCCTCTAGGCTGGATTATACATATGTATCCAGTATATGTCCTCTAGACTGGATTATATATATGTATCCAGTATAAGTCCTCTAGACACTGATTATATATATGTATCCAGTATGTGTCCTCTAGACTGGATTATACATATGTATCCAGTATGTGTCCTCTAGACTGGATTATAATATGTATCCAGTATGTGTCCTCTAGACACTGATTATATATATGTATCCAGTATGTGTCCTCTAGGCTGGATTATACATATGTATCCAGTATATGTCCTCTAGACTGGATTATATATATGTATCCAGTATGTGTCCTCTAGACTGGATTATACATATGTATCCAGTATGTGTCCTCTAGACACTGATTATATATATGTATCCAGTATGTGTCCTCTAGACTGGATTATACATATGTATCCAGTATGTGTCCTCTAGACTGGATTATACGTATGTATCCAGTATGTGTCCTCTAGACTGGATTATACATATGTACCCAGTATGTGTCCTCTAGACTGGATTATATATATGTATCCAGTATGTGTCCTCTAGACTGGATTATACGTATGTATCCAGTATGTGTCCTCTAGACTGGATTATACGTATGTATCCAGTATGTGTCCTCTAGACTGGATTATACATATGTACCCAGTATGTGTCCTCTAGACTGGATTATATATATGTATCCAGTATGTGTCCTCTAGACTGGATTATACATATGTATCCAGTATGTGTCCTCTAGACACTGATTATATATATGTATCCAGTATGTGTCCTCTAGACTGGATTATACGTATGTATCCAGTATGTGTCCTCTAGACTGGATTATACATATGTACCCAGTATGTGTCCTCTAGACTGGATTATACATATGTATCCAGTATATGTCCTCTAGACTGGATTATATATATGTATCCAGTATGTGTCCTCTAGACACTGATTATATATATGTATCCAGTATGTGTCCTCTAGACTGGATTATACATGTGTACCCAGTATGTATCCTCTAGACTGGATTATATATATGTATCCAGTATGTGTCCTCTAGACTGGATTACACATATGTACCCTGTATGTCCTTTAGACTAAATTATACACATGTACCCAGTACGTGTCCTCTAAACAGTTTACACATGTGTATCCAGTATGCGTCCTTTAGTCTTAATTATACATAAATTTGTATTTATCCAGTGAAAAATAACCTATGCATACATTGCACGTTATTCAAAACACTATACAAGTCAATCAAATAAGAACACTGAATCATCCATTTAAAGGAAAAGAAAGCATAAAAATGAAAAGTAGTTGATACATACCTTACTAGCTCATTTATTGTAAGATCATCATTTTTAGTGCATACAAATTTGATAGCATCACTAGTATAATTCCCATCCATTTTTAGTTGTTGACGGAACCGATCGCCTAGCAAGTTTTTAGCAGTCTTTTCGCTGATAGCTCTCTGAACTACAGCCACTACAATTATGTTTGAGCATTTCTGGAGATACTGAAAACATATTCCATGTATAAAATGATAGTGAAAAAATATCAAATGACAATTCAAGTGCTTCACAGAGAGCAGCTAATTTATAAAATGCTCTAACTTGGGCAGCTTTATACAATCACAGCTAAAGCCTTAAATAAATGAGAAAAGTATTGGCATAACATTGACTGCTTGATAAAGCTTTGATCTTGAATTGTGATAAAATGTTTTGACACTGCACTGCCAAATTTGGACATGATTTGAAGTGGAAAACCTAAATAAACAATCAGGTTCAGCTTATTGAAGAACCTCAAGAATTCAATTTTTTGTTGAAGCCAAGTGAAATTTAATAATGCTTGGACCATTTGGAACTCAATCTGCAGCAATCTGAAGAGGGTCTAGAATCTATACTCTGATAACATGACTAGATATTTCCTTCCATATATACTTACTTCCTGTGCAATGCCATCCCTAGCAGCATTTGCATCGCCAACACCAGGCAAATCTACTAAAATACATCCAGTGTCAAACCCTGGTATCCTAATTGTTACCATCTTTATGATTGGCCAGAAGTGTTCTCCTTCTTTCTCAGTACTAACAATATACTTTTCTACCTTTGGTCTGAAATCTGCAAGCTACAACAGAATGAGAAGCTATTAAACTTCTAGGGGTATTTATTCTGAAACTATTGACTAGTAATCCACAGTAAAGCAAATATATATGGAAAATGTCAATGAGTCATTCCAGTAGTTTTAACCTGTAATTAAATTTAGGAGTGTAATGTCTAGCCACCAATACTGAGTAAAAACTATATATCTAAACAATAAGCTCTTACCAACCCCTATCTGACAGTTAAAAAAAATTGTATTAAGCCAGCACTGGCATTTTTGTAATAATACCACACTCATGTACTTAAAAAGATCAACAAACAGCCAACAATAATTTAACACTGAGGAATTTACAAAATACACCAACAGTCAACTCTTGGAAGACACTAATGAAATTACACCACACTCATGCACTAACAAGCTACACAAACACCCAAACACTTACATCACACTCATGCACTAAAAAGCTACACAAAAACAAAAACACTTACACCACACTCATGCACTAACAAGCTACACAAAAACCAAAACACTCACATCACACTCATGCACTAACAAGCTACACAAACACAAAAACACTTACATCACACTCATGTGCTTACAAGCTACACAAAAACCAAAACACTCACATCACACTCATGCACTAACAAGCTACACAAACACAAAAACACTTACACCACACTCATGTGCTTACAAGCTACACAAACACCCAAACACTTACACCACTAACAACATACTCATGTACTAACAAGCTACACAAACACCCAAACACTTACATCACACTCATGCACTAACAAGCTACACAAACACAAAAACATTTACACCACACTCATGTACTAACAAGCTACACAAAAACCAAAACACTTACATCATACTCATGCACTAACAAGCTACACAAACACAAAAACCCTTACACCACACTCATGCACTAACAAGCTACACAAAAACCAAAACACTTACTTCACACTCATGCACTAACAAGCTACACAAACACAAAAACACTTACACCACACTCAAGCACTAACAAGCTACACAAACACAAAAACACTTACAACATACTTATGTACTAACAAGCTACACAAACACCCAAACACTTACACCATACTCATGCAATAACAAGCTACACAAACACAAAAACACTTACACCACAATCATGTACTAACAAGCTACACAAACACCAAAACATTTACATCACACTCATGTACTAACAAGCTACACAAACACCCAAACACTTACACCACTTACAACATACTCATGTACTAACAAGCTACACAAACACCCAAACACTTACACCACACTCATGCAATAACAAGCTACACAAATACCAAAACACTTACATCACACTCATGTACTAACAAGCTACATAAACACAAAAACACTTACACCACACTCATGTACTAACAAGCTACACAAACACAAAAACACTTACACCATACTCATGTACTAACAAGCTACACAAACACCAAAACACTTACATCACACTCATGTACTTACAAGCTACACAAACACAAAAACACTTACACCACACTCATGTGCTTACAAGCTACACAAACATCAAAACACTTACACCACACTCATGTCCTTACAAGATACACAATTAGGTAGCCATCACTTTCACCTAACCCTGTACTTACAAGACATACATGCAGCCATCACTTTCACCTCACCCAGTACTTACAAGACACACATGCAAACATCACTTTCATCTCACCCTGTACTTACAAGACACACATGCAGCCATCTTTTTCACCACACTCATGTACTTACAAGATACCGTATTTTGGTGTGTATTGTGCGCACCTTTTTACCAGGAAACTAATATCAGAACATGGTGGTGCGTATAATACACCAATACATCATTTCAACACATATTTACAGACCTAAGATCAGTCGAAAATTAACCCCCTCGAGGGAGTCAACATCGAATCAGAGACCACTTATGATCCACATATTTATGGATTTTTCATGAGTTTTTTGTTGACTTGTTACCTTTGTAAGCATAGATAGTTAATAAAATCTTCTTTAACATAATTTGGTTTTAATTTATTTTCTCCAAAAAGAACATGGCAGATTATGTTTACAACCACCATACTTTCGTTTTGTTATATTAATTAATGTTGTCACATGGTTATAGAGGCGTTGCAAAGGGTATTTAGATGTCACTGATCATGGTTTCACCTGTTAATTTTATATCTAACAAGCAATTGACATGTTTATTGAGGGATTAATTAATCATGACGAGGACACAAGACAATTAGTTACCAGTATTATCAGAGGAGATTGTAAATTTTTTGCGATGTGTATATAATTACGTCTTTATGATGTATACAACTTGTTAATGATTTGAAAGAAGTAATTAAAAAACACACAAGTTTAAACAATCTAATTACTGAATAACAAATCTTGGGCACACTGGTCATAGAGCCTTCACATATTTCCATTGGACAAAGTAGTTTGTTTAAAAAAAAAAATGGTTATTTACGCATCTTATTGAACTCTACTTCATAGTTTTTGGATACTCTACTTTTTGATAATATTTGGCTACCTTTTTTCAGTGAACTAATATCAAAATCCTTATCCAACATAAAAACTATTAATTTTAAACATAAACCCTTTATGTATCCGCGATACACAATGTAGAAAATTCATTATCATGCTTGGCCGAGCTATCAACACACATGCCCTATTTGATGACTGTCTGAATTGTTCACTCAGACCTCTTAATTGATTGTAGTAAAAACAGTCCTCCTTCTAGAATTAGCAATCTTCAGAAATTTATTACTCTCAATAGACAACTTTTCAAAGGTAATCAAAACATATGTCCAAGCTGAAAATTTTAGCTATTGTCTACGTTACGCATTTCTTACCCGAATAGTAAATTAATACACATAAACACAGACAACACAGATAAATACAAAAAGTAACAAAAACAATATTCTTTATTGAAATAAATACACTAAACAGACAAAATGGTCCCTTCTATTTACAAATAAATTAAAGCCAGAAATGTTTGTGGTTCTAACAAGTTACGCAATTTTCTCTGCGTATAATACATACATACATCAGTAAAAAGTTTTTTACATCAACTTTTAAAGAAAAAACCATCCAGCACATTATACACAACTTTGCACTATACACACCAAAATTGGGTACCAACACTAATACCACACTTGCACTTATCAAGCTACGCAATGAGCCAACACATACACCACACTTATGTTACTGCATAAATAACTTGTAAGATACACAAACAGCCACCTAAAACATCACACTCACTCACTGACAAGATACACAAACTGCAATCACTTACACCACACTCTTGTACTTACAAGATATTAACAGCCAACACTTATATCACATTCATCTACTTTCAAGATATATGAACAACCATCACCTTCTCCCACTCACCTAGTTAAAATGGATCAAAGACAGAAATGGCTGAATTGATGTAAACAAGAAGCTGAAGTGTAACAGACCTGAAATTGTATCCTACAATATGGAACACATACTGAAGCGGCGTACCAAATATCTGACATTTGTAGGCCTTAAAATATAGATCATTTCAGCAGTGACAGTTTCTTTCTATCTATTATAGTTTTCAAGATATTGGTTAAAAACATAATTTTTTTCGCCTTTCAAGGGCAATTGCCCTAACAAGGAGAATCATCTTTGATCTCTGCATAAGGATCGTTTCAGCAATTGAAAGTTTCTTTCTATCTATTATAGTTCCAAAGAACTGAAATTGGCTGAAATCTGAAAGGTTTTCACCTTTCAAGGGCAATAACTCTACCAAGGAGTTGTCCGACAACATTACAATACAAACTTAAGTAGGTCTTAAAATAAGGATCAGATCTATGAAGAATACCCTAAGGAATATTTATACTAAACTTGGTTCTAATTGGTCAAGTAGTTTCATTGGAGTTTTATGAAATGTTAAAAATAGCAAAAAAAACATAGAAAAAGCCAATAACATGCCTTAATGAATTTACATGAAAATTACCACAGATATATCTCATCATTTCAAACACTTTAACCCTGTCAGAAATTTGCTCAACCTAACAGTTTTGGAGAAATATAAGAAAAAATGTCTGATTCCTATGTCCTATCTTTAGTAACAATGGCCATGTTTTTCGACAGATCAAAAATCCACACAAAAGTTCTATGCAGAATATTCCAAGGAACATTTATACCAAGTTTAGTTCTTATTGGTCTAGTAGTTTCAGAGGAGAAGAGCTTACAAAGTTGTTAATGACAATGATGACTGACAACAATGGATGCCAAGTGATGGCACATGGCTTATGGCCAGGTGAGCTAAAACTTTATGTGCTGGACAAGAATCTAATATCTGTACATGAGGTCAAAGGTCAAGGTCACCAAATATGGCACAGAACAAATTGCTCTTATATGATCTACCTATATACCAAACCACAAAAGCATAGATGTCAAAAGATAAATCAAAGTATTCTGCGTTCAAATTAGTTCATATAATGAAAATCAACTCCATTTCTAGTATAAAGAAAGATGTTGTGTGCTAACAATTCTGGTTTGTTTATTGGTCAGGCCTACAAAGTTCAAAATGAATCAAAACCCCTTTGAATAGAATTAATTGAATACAATCAGTAAATACATTGATCAATTTGTACTTCATTACCTCAAACAAGAGGTTCCCAGCAGCTGAACTTCAAGACAAATAAGTATAAGAGAAATACATTACTGACACCATATTTTCAGTATGTGCATTAGTCCCCAAATAGTACAGACATACATACATTTCATTTCCTTAAAAAATCTTATAAATAAGTTCTTAATATTGGATTAGTTTATTTTTGCATGATTTATTAATACAGAACATGATTATCTAGATCAAAATAAACAGCATTCAAGGGTTTAGGTGTTCTATGTTATTGTTTGATTCTCTATATTTGTCTACTTTGGATGATTTACAACCATTTCCATATTATATACATCATCAAACCTTGTTAAACTAAATGATATCACCAAGGTATAAATTGGAGCTAGATTCTTCCTGGATTCTACTTGCTTGGAATGGGAAGATGTTGATGGCAGATCAGGGCATATTAACCCTTCCAGAACATGAACTTTATGTGGGAGTTCATATTGATAGTGCATTAGGTTTTTGTGTGATGTCTTGTTTTCCTTTTCTTCAGTTTGTATATTATGTAAGAGTAATCAATTTTATTTGCTTTGCTACACTGTATGCAGATCGTTTCTTGTTTTAAGGCCATACAAATAGATTTTGCTGACACATCAGTATATTTTTGCCCATATTCAGAATGAGAACTTTATTGAATCTATGTTTTCTTTACCTGTACATGTATTTAGAATCCTATTAATTCAGATGGAAAGTCAGGCAAAATTTAAACCTAATAAAACTGATAGCTAAATTTTACCTTGAAGAAACAATGAATACTGTTAAAGACTTACAGAATCATCCCTAAAGACAATCTTCCTCCCTAGATGAGATGTAATGCTGGTTTCCTTTTCAAGATCAGCCACAGAGGTGAAAGGACCATATACTGCCCTCATTTTTAGAAATGCTACACCAGCTGGTGTCTGTTCATCTGCCTTGGAATTTCTTTTAAGGGTTCCATCATTTTTTGTCATATCTTTTACCAAAAGGTCCCGTTCTCTCTGCCACTCCTAAAAATCATATACATTGTTTGTAGAAAAATAAGAACATGTTTGTACAAAAAAAAATGGTTAACAAAAAATAAGTAGGTCTGTCTCTGATTCCTTTTTTTCCTGATTTCTGGTTTAGCCCTAAGATGGCATATACATGTATTGTAACTGCATTCAAATTAGTTCATATCATGAAAATCGACCCCATTTCTAGTATAAACAAAGATGTTATATGTGCTAACAATTTTGGTTTGTTTATTGGTCAGGCCTACAAAGTTCAAAATGAATCAAAACCCCTTTGAATAGAATTAATTGAAATCAAGCAGTCAATACAATTTTTCTCCTTGAAATTGCTGTTTTCCCAGGAACTTTTTTTGTTCAACTTGTCCTGCCATGCAGGAGCATACAAATTTCACTAAGGCTGTCTGACAATAACATTACATGTAACTTGTCCTGAAAGTCTTCTAAATAGAACACTCATATTCATAAAACTAAGCTTGTCCATAGAACAAATACAATTTAATTTTTAATTTCCACAATGTTAATTTTACTTGTTCCATGCCATAAGACAACACTTAACATCATATTCTTTTTTCATTCAAGACAGGCCAGAATGTATTAGTTTTGGACACACATAAACATAGGGACTAACAGTTCATTAAGGACTCAACAACTGGTTTGGCTACCATATTGCCCAATATTTTGAAATTTAATGTAAGAAAAAAGTTCTGCTTTCAGGATGCTTTCATTGATCAATTTGTAACCCATTATCTCAAACAACAAGCTCCCAGGAGCTGAATCTTTCCCTGGTTAAGTTTTTGCTTTTCAAGGGCAATAACTCTAATTAGGAGTTGTCTGACAATTCTAACACAAAAAAAAAGACTTAGGTAGGACTTATTATATGGATTATTTCATCAATTGAAAGTTTTATTCATTCTATTATAGTTTTCAAAATACTGACTGAAAACTACTAAAAACATAATTTTTCACCTTTAAAGGGCAATAACTCTAACAAGGAGTTGTCAAACAACTTTGATCTCCACACACTTTTGTAGGACTTATCATTAGGATCAGTTCAGCAATTGAAAATTTCTTTCTATCTAACACAGTTTTTAAGATATTGGCTAAAAACAAACACCAATTTTCAACTTTCAAGAGCAAGAACTCTAACAAGAAGTTATCTGACAACGTTGACATGATGCAGACTTTTGTAGGCCTTATAATGAGGATCATTTCAGCAATTGATAGAATTCAGCTAAAGCTTACAGTTTTGGATATATATACCAAAAACATCAGAACTGACCAAACTTTTTTTTTTCACAGTTTTGGAGAAATATGCAAAAAACTTCTGTCTTACATTTACGTTCTATTTTAAGTAATGACAGCGATGGTTTTTGAAAGAACCAAAAAAAACCCATATCAATTGTATGCAGAACACACTATAAAACATTCATACCAAGTTTGATTCCAACTGGTGAAGTAGTGTCAGAAGAGATATTTGAAAAAAAACAAACATTAAAAATAGCAACAACAAAAAAAATGTCAAAAAAAGGGCAATAACCAACATGGCTTCACAGATTAAAACGAAATTTTATCCAGAGATAATTCTCATCATGCTAAACAGTTTTACATTAATCAGCATTTGGCTAAACCTAACAGTTTTGGAGACATATGTAAAAAACATCTGTCTGACAACAATGATCTATTTTCAGTAACAGTGGCCATGTTCAACGAAACAAAAATCCCCAAGCCAGTTCTATGCAGGATATCCCAAGGAATATTCATACCAAGTTTAGTTCTGATTGGTCTAGTAGTTTCAGAGAAGATGAGTTTTGGAAGATATAACATTTAAAATCAGGGAAAAAACATCACAAAAGGGCAATAACTCCAACATGGCTAAATAGATTAAAACAAAAAATTGACCATAGATAGATCTTACCATGCTGAACACTTTTACTCTGGCAAAATTGACTAAACCTAACAGTATTGTACATATATATATAGAAAATGTCTGTCTGACCCCTATGTTCTATTTTTAGTAATGGTGACCATGTTTTTTGAAGTATCAAAAATCCCGATACCAATTCTATGCAGAACACCCTAAAAAAACATTCATATCAAATTTGGTTTTGATTGATCAAGTAGTGTCACAGGAAAAGAGTTTTGAAAAATTTTAATGGCAACAACAAAGCACAATGATGATGACAAAGGATGACAACAACGGATGCCATGTGATGGCAATATATCTCATGGCCTTCAGCGAGGTGAGCTAAAAAAGGGTTTAAATTAGAGTAAAACTTTTTAGCTTACTTCTTAAAGCCCTTGAAAAGAGGAACAATTTACAAGAAATCATTAAAATCAGATGAAAAATTTTATCTAAAATACAGTCTATCAAAAATTATGTTTTTGGCCCCCATTGACCTCCTGTTACTAAAAATCGATGAGAGATATTTAAACACTTATTAGGAAAAACAAGTAGGGATTTCAACAAGGAATACACTGAATTTTAATTTTTAAATGGACTTTTTTTAAAGAGCCTCTCAAGAGCCTGAATCGCTCACCAGTTTTGCTTTATAAAGTTGAATACATGCAAAACCTAAAAATGGTCAAACACCTTTGACCAAATTTACACAGATGATACTTGCAATGATACTGAAGATTTAAACATTAATCATTCTTTTTATGTTAACTGAATAACATGCTAAAAGTGCAAAAAATCATCAATAAATGCAGTCAACAAATTTTTCCCAAATATGCACAAATCATAACTTTACATACTTTTACATATATATTTTTACACAGAAGTCATGTGACTTCTGAGTCTTAAAACCATCTCATGTCGATCAAAAGGACATACATTTGATAACCGCCTTAAAAGTACTTCCATCGAAAAAGAGATCTAGCGGATGAAGATTAAAATGTATTAAAATTGATTATTTCGTATAAATACACTGCCCGGTTTTTCAGTATATGATAGAAATTATTTTTTCAATATAATTGATAGCCAAAGAAAAATTCAAATACATATATAGAATTTGGAACTATATTTTATCAATGCCTTTGATATCCATATATGAATTCCACGAGAATGACTATGTTTAAACCTAAAAATAGGTTTTCAAGATTACACAGTGAGGGAAAAAAAGACAAAATGAAACCCAAAGCAAAAAAATTACTAAATAATAGGCAATAAAAAGCTTTGCCTGACCCAAAAGTGAGCCAAGTAAGCTAAAACTTGGTTTTCAAGGCATTGCCCTTCTTTGGCCCCCTGTACACTGAAAATGCAATATGCTATTTCAAATCTATTAAATATTCTTAAAACAGAATTTAATAAGAAACATTAAAAACTGGAATTGTCAAAATAGAATGACAAATAAACCTTCTACATCAATTCTAAATAAACATCTTTTTTATACTTCTTTTGGCCCTTATTTTTTTTTTTTTTTTTGAAGAATGAAAGGGGGCCAGTGACCCTATATGAAATAGCAAGTTTCCTCTAGAGGCAAGTAAAAATATATCAAAAACAAAAAAATTAACAATGACGCCACTGAAAACACAGACAACAACATCAAAACAGTATAGGACTTCAATTTTCACTCAAGGATACCCCAACTCCAAGAAACTATATGGTCAAAATTAAAATAACCATCAAACAAGAAATTCACACGGCTCAAAATTCCAAATTGATATGGCATGCCTATATACACATAAAGCTTCTGTCAAAGTTCATGTGATACAATGTAAATAATTGCAGTGAAACTTAACACAAAATATGTGAATGGACACCATGATCACATTCGTCCCAAGTAATAATGTTATAGTCAATGTTAAACAGTTGAGTGAAATGTTACCATTATCTGTCTGTAATTTAATCTGCATGCAATAATCAGGAGTTTAACAAAATAGGTACTTCCACCCCTCTTCCTAAGGCAAGAAATCCCAGATCTACAATGTGGACATGCACAAGATCCTATAAATTAATTCTAGTTTATTAAACTTTCATTTTGTACATGTAGTTCCTGTATGATTGCATAGACTCTGGTGAATCACATGGTGATATTACAAGAAAAGAGATTTAAAATAATTGAAATAAATGAATGAAATCTACCTCCTTTTCTAAAAACGATATTTCAGCCTCGTATTCATTTCTTGGGTTATTCTCTATCTTCACTACTACAGATGTACAAGCCTGGGTGCCTGATGTAGGTAACACACACCATTGATCAACAACAGCATTGATCAGACTAGACTTTCCAGCCCCTGTTGCTCCTACAACTGCAACTGGCACCTCATGTATTTCCAGAAGCTTCTTTATATCCTCCAATTCATTCCTAGAATCATACAGGTAATGAAATAAATCATTTTTGTTCAGATTTTAAAAAAAAGAAAAGAAAAATTTCATCATGTCATTGTTGGTTCACTTGTACACAATTCTGAATTTTAATAATGTCATGCATTCTAAGAATTCTTCAGGACTTGAAGAGATCCATTTATATGTCTGACAATTTTAATAATGTCATACATTCTAAGAATTCTTCAGGACTTGAAGAGACCATTTATTTGCCTGACAATTTTAATAATGTTATGCATTCTAAGAATTCTTCAGGACTTGAAGAGATCCATTTATATGCCTGACAATTTTAATAATGTCATGCATTCTAAGAATTCTTCAGGACTTGAAGAGATCCATTTATATGCCTTGTCATGTATGAGCATGAAGAGACATAGGGAAACATCTTCCAACAAGATTAAAGGAAAACAGTACAGATTGTAGACAAAAGGAAAGTCCTCAAAACATGTGGTCGCTAAAAGGTTTGTATATAAGTTATCTCATGTGACATTATGCATTTACTAGCATACATGTGGTTTTCGAAAATCAAAAATTAGTAAAAATTAAAGAAAGGTATATGTGCGATTGCGCTTTGGCGCCCACATGTTTATGAAAGTTACATAATCAATATTACCCATAATTCTCTGGTCATAAAAATTGCAAAACGAAAACGAACCAAAACAAAAATAATCGATAAAAGAAAGAATCTAAACGAATCAATTCGATGAAATGAATCAAATCATTATAAAAACATAATTAAACTATACAAAATGTACAGAATGAAGCGAAATTAAATACAATGAAAGAAACCCTTGAAGATGTTTCGCAAATATAAGGACCATAATGTTAACCTGTGCTGGACAATTCGACCCAAAGACATTTGGACCATGACAACCAATAATTTCCTATGAATGCCGCACATTTCGCACAACAGACATATCAGACCATGACTATCAGTATAATGCTTTAGGACAAATATATATCACTACAAAATTTGCCATACTTGAAGGTTATAAGTATAAAATATCAAATCAGAGCTGACAAAAATGATCAAAGTTGTTTTTAATTAATGTTTCTTCGGGAGCGTTAAAATGTTTCACCTTCATCATATTAATTCTAATTATGATTATTACACTAATATCAAAACTATGTGTATGAACACTGTAAATATCAAACAAAACTTACTTCCAATGTTTCACAGTATCTTCACATTTTCCACTTTCTTCCCTTTCTAAAGCAGACTCAACTTTCAATATCAATTCTTCACATCTGAAATATGAACATCAAATAATTGGTAGTAAATACAATAGTTTTGAATATCTGAATTAAGTCTGAAAAGTTTGATCCATATTTAACTCTTTATCACACCCCCTGTATTACAAACATTGTACATCCCTTCATCAAATGGATGAACCTTTTAACACCCCTGTATTACACACATTGTTCATCCCTTCATCAGATGAACCTTTATCACACCCCTGTATTACATACATTGTACATCCCTTCATCAAATGGCAGAACCTTTATCAAACCCCTGTTTTACATCCTTTATCACATCCCTGTATTACATCCTTTATCACATCCCTGTATTACATCCTTTATCATACCACTGTATTACATCCTTTATCACACCCCTGTATTACATGTACATCCTTTATCACACCGCTATATTACATCCTTTATCACAACCTCATATTACATCCTTTATCACACCCCTGTATTACATCCTTAATCACACCCCTGTATTATCACAACCTCGTATTATTGACATTGGACATCCCATCATTGAACTGTTGAACCTTTATGGCACCTTACTTTTTTTCATTTATTTTGTAAGGTATTTCTGAGTTTGCGTACTAGATTTTAAATCTATGATAAAGTGAATAACACATTGTAAAATCTGTATCATGTATATCTTTATAATAATTTCAGGTATAAACAGTGGATGCTTGATGTTTCAAGTTCATAGAATGAAATATGTTTTCACATATTATACATGTACTAATATACAAAAACAAAATACAAACAAGCATTCTGACAGTATTGCTGATGCAATACAGTGTCCCCTTTCAGCCTTCGAACTCATTGCCTTTATGAGATTTTTTTTTACATATGTGAACTATGGTGTTATTTTTTAACAATCAAGAGAAAATAACTCTTGAACAGCAAAAGCAAATTCCATAAAAATCAAATCTGAGCTTCATTTTACAGTAGATAGTAACATTTTTGCATTACAGAAAGCTGCATAAAGACATTCTCTTTCTATCACCTGGAAAGTTGAAAAAAAACTTTGTTATTATGAATTAAAGGGCAAATAACTCTAGAATGACAGCAGCAATTTGCATCAAAATGATGAAACATAAAATTTTATGTAATTTTCTATGTCAAAGGGCCATAAGTTCCATATTAACCATTTCGCCGCAATAATACTTAAATTTAATTTGTAACTTGTCCTGATAAGACTAGCTAACAAATATGAAATCAATTGGATGAGGCATTACAAAGAAAAGTCTGGAAAACATAAAATTTTATGAAATTTTCTATGTCCAAGGGACACAACTTCTGTAAAAATCATTCAACCTTAACATCATTCAAACTTAACTTGTAACTTGTCATGATAAGACTATACACCATATGAAATCAATTGGATGAGGCATTACAAAAAAAAGTCAGGTAAACCAAGTGTGACTTATGGACTGACAGACTGACTGACGGACGGAGTGCAAACCTAAGTCCCCTTTGGCATTTGCCGAAAGGAGACAAAAAAAGAATATACTCCAAATTATTTTATCATTTTTCAAATGGAATAAACATCAAGGATACAGAATTTTAAGATACATGTAATGAAGTCTTCAAAAATGCTGACATTGTCTTAATTAGTCCGATTACTTTTTTTAATGAAATCTTATATCAATTTTTAATGTTTTTACCCATAGGATCATAACCTCAAAAGCTACCACACTAACCCTTCTTTTTCATGGCGTTGAATCTTATAAGTACAATTTCATTATGATCCATATAAACATATTGTCTGGAAACCATAATTATGTTCATTTAAACCCTTTATGGCCATTCAAGTTTCTTTTCATAAAAAATACCACACAGAGCACAGCATGATAGGACTGCAGATGTCAAACCCTCAGTACTAACAGGTATGTATAAGCTTAAAACAGCTTTGTATACATGTATGGATTGTTATTTCAGGTTTTACACACGATTCAAATTTTACATAATTGAAGTGGCCTTTTTTGGTTCTTAATTCCTAATATATACAAGTCACAACCTTTGAAATCTTCTCCAACCTCCTTTTTGAAGTACAGCACATTGTGATAAAAATTCAGAGATGGATTCACTTATACTCAAATTACTGTTCATACATCAAGAAAATGCTTGTTTCTGGCACCTTCTTTGGATGACAACAATGATGCTGTCAGATAAAGACAACATGATACAATATGACTGCAATTCATTTGTGGCTGTGTTAAAACAAGCACCATACAGCCAGCCTCCTCAGTATAGATTTTTCAATTAGGTTACATTTACTTCTACTTTTCAATTCTGATTGATTTGACAGTTTTTACTTATTTCAGATTTATGGAACAAAGTACAATTGTACAATATAATGCTTCCCTGGGTACAGTTTGATATGCCTGTCAAGGTCAAACTATGAACAATTGGTGCAAATGTAGACACAACACTCAATCTGGATACAGCTCTGAATTTTGATTGTGACTGAAAGTTTAAAGCAAATATAGACACAACATTCAATCTGGATACAGCCCTGAATTTGGATTGTGACTGAATGTGTAAAGCAAATATAGACACAACATTCAATCCGAATGTCATCAGCAAAGGCTGTCTTTTAAGAAGTTCATCGTCCATCTGATGTCTGTGTTTTTATTTCCTAGTGTTGTTTTCATACACCAGTCTATTGCAGTGATGAATAGGAGAAGGGATATGATACATCCATGTCGTACCCCAGATGTCACTGGGAACCAATCTGACTGTTGACTATTATGTAATACACAGCATTCATAATTGTTGTAAAAAGTTTGTATTAAGACAAAGAATGTATTAGAATGGCCCACAAGCAGTCTCTTCTGATGCTATCAAAGGCTTTTCGGAAGTCTATTAAGATGAGGATTAGTTTATTTTGCCATTCAATACTTTGCTCTATAATGTTACGGATGGTGAAAATGTGGTTAATACATCTTATGCCAAATCTAAACCCTGCCTGCTCTTTGCTTTGCAGATCATCTATTACATCATCTATTCTGATGTGGATAGTCAAGTTATACCCCGCCAGTTGCTGCAGTAACTTAAATCTCCTTTTTGGGCAGCTATATGAGTCCTCTTGCCCAGTCATTAGGAATTGTGTCATATTTCCAGATGTGCTGAAATAAAATGTAAAATACTTCTGTGCTGGTTTCCAGATCTACTTTCAGCATTTCTGATGTTAAGAGTCCATACCAGGTGATTTCCCATTTTTATCTTGAGTATTGCCTTCTGATCTCTTGCCTCAATACTTCTTCCATGCTTATATCTAATTCTTCTCCAAACTGTTCTATATTGGGTATGTCACCCTGATGATCAATATTTAGAACTTCCTTATAGTGCTCAGTCCATATTTCAAGCTGCTGTTTCTCTGTTGTTAAGACTCGACCATCTGTAGACTTGCATGGTTTGCTGGCATTGGTTTGTTTGCCACTTAGTTGTTTTGTGATCTTATATACTGTCAGTGTTCTAGGATTTTTCAGAAATTAAGGTTTCCTCAGGAAAAATCCATATAAAATCAACTTTCCCATAGTCAATGACTGCTTTCCTAACAAAACAAATCATTACAGCATATGAAGTTTTCAACTTGCTATGGGAAAGAATAACAAAGTACCTAACTTTCCCTGACCCAAATTTCACTTGCCCCATGTAACAGGAAACAGGAATCCTAGAACACTGATACTGATACAGGCTGCTGTTTCTGCCTCCATGGCTATTGTTTCAAGATACATTTTCTTATATGCCTTAGCTTTTTGTTTAACTTCTTTATCTCTGGCAGAGTATTCTTTCTGTAAGGCAGTTTTAATTCTCTCAGATTTTGCATTGTTTATTTTTTTCTTTGTCTTTTCTTTCTTGAATGCTATTCAAGGTGTTGTCGCTTATCTATTCCTTTCTCTCACGTTTCCTGTAACCAAGTATTTTATTAGAGGTGTCTTTGTAAATATTTTTAATCTCATTCCATTCCCGTTCTAATCTTTCCACTGTATCAGTGTCTGAATCCTGTAAGTTCTCTAAAACTCTAAATCTATTCCTCAACTCTATTTTACACTTCTTTTGTACCTCAGGTTGTTTCTGCTTGTCTATATCAAACATTTTTCTCTTACTTATTACTTTCTTAATAGCCTTTCTTAATTCAAGGTTAATTTTTCCAATTGCTAGATGGTGGTCACTAGCACAGTCTGCTCCCCTCATTATTCTTACATTGGACAGTGAGTTTTTCCAACGTCTATTTATCATCAAGTGGTCTATCTGGTTTTTGTCTGGACCATTTGAACAGTTCCATGTGATATTGTGTATAACTTTGTGCTGAAACAGTGTACCTCCTATTATAAGGTCATTGACACCACAAAAATCTGTTAGTAATTCTCCATTCTCATTGATAGTACCAACTCCATGTTTGCCCATTATTCTTTCTTTCTCCTCATTGTCATTACCAACTTTAGCATTCAAGTCTCAAAGGACTATAAGAATGTTATGCCAAGGTGTTTCACAGTGCTTTGTAATTTCTCATAAAATGCTGTCTTTAAGTCATCTTCAGCATCACTAGTGGGTGCATAGTACTGTATCAAAAGTCATTATGCAAATTTAGAATGAAATCTTGCTACAATCAATCTTTCATCTACTGGTGACCATTCGATGAGTGCTTGCTTGGCTTTGTTGTTCATGATTATAGCACCATCTTGTTGACGTTGCGTATCTTTTAAACTGGAGTATAGGATCGTCTCTCCTGTAGATGTAGTAACAGATCCAGTCAGTCCACCTATATTCACTTACTCCAAGAATATCAATGTTATAAGATTGCATCTCCTTTACAACCTGAGCTGTCTTTCCACATTCATACATTGTGCGCACATTCCATGCGCCTATCTTAAGATAATCTTTTGGTCCCAGAAGGCTGTTCCTCTTGTTGTTAGCTTCAATTGACCTATCACTAACAACATTCATATTGTTGTCATGACAACCAAAATCCCTTGGTATACCGTTGCAATTTGTTTTGTTAAATGGTCTGGTTTCCATAACTATTGTGGTTTTATGAGACGAGACCTGGAGGACCAGGTGATTTGCTGTCGTTTCCATCCTCTAGATCTGCCACCATCCAAGGCTTACAAGCAAGGATCTGCCTGGTTTTATGTCAGAGTTGTCTGTCTTAGATAGGTAGCCTTCCTTTGCTTACAACCCCCATCTGGCCGGCTATTTACTCATAGCTGGGGGTTTGGTTGGCAGCCACCAGGGCATCTCTACTCGCCAGTTGGCCTAGCATGCTGTGCAATCTAGGGGCCAAACCTCATCCGAGACCAGTTTACCATCCGCCACCTTGAGGAGGATCCCATATCTGGGCCACATATATTGTAGGTCTTGCAGCATGAGAGGCTATATCTGGCAGGGAAGACTGACTCACTTGGCTTCCTTTTCACAACGAAAGTTGTTAGCCACAGGTGGAGTTGAAAGCAAGAGTGGAAAAGCACAGACTCCACAACACACACTGTACCCATCACAAAGCCATTTGACAGATGCAAGTTCCACTGTATCACATTATTGCTAGAACATGAATATGGAACCATGCACGCACATTTTCAGTATTTATTTTTCCTTGAACTAAGAGTCCACATGTATGACTGGGAGTTTAATAATCTTTCAATTTGTTTAGTCCATAAATTTGATCATGAGTAGACAATCATTGTGATTTCGTATCAAGAAGAAAAGAGAATCGTAAAATAAATATTTATCGTTGATTAATACTTCCTTAATCCCTTTTGGGATTCGGCGCTGGAGATATTTTTTGTTTTGACCACCAAACAAAAAAATATCTCCAGCGCCGAATCCCAAAAGGAATTAAATACTTCCTAACTGTCCGCTATTGCGTTAAAAATAATTGAAATCCATGAGATGACCAGTCACACATCGGAGACATTGTTTTTGTGTGCATTTATAACTTAAATTTCTAACAAACATATAAATATAAATAGACCTACCTATTTAAAGCATCTGTTGTCTGCACCGTTGTAAATGCAGGTTGCTCCCTATTTTCTCCATTTTTCGGCTTTTTAGTAGGGATGGAAGTATATGGTTCTCTGTCCATTCCATTTTCAGTTGTTCTGCGCTTAGCTGCCATTCTGTGTGTAACTAACGGGGGGGATTCTGTGTGTAATGCCAACTAAAATGTGACGGGCTGTCGATTTTCGGAAACCCTGTTCTATTTTCGGAAAATCGACGGCTACATAATCGACAAACCTCGGGTAACTCCGCTACTCTACGGTACGGACTCGACCAAAGTTGCGACGAGAAACCAATCTCCGAAACAGAGGTCCGTGTATCTCCTACGTATACGTCAAACAATCACCTTTGCCACGCATGAAAACTGCAGGAAGATAGGAGTTATTAAGATATACATAAAATGTAGTTGGACTGAACTGTTGGACTGCGACTTCAGATTTCAACGACCAATGAAATACCGTGTTTCAAATAATGAGATTTAACCATTATCGAAAACGAATCTCTGCGTAATATCCTTTCTAAAGGTCCCAAGTACCGTGAACCACGCTCCATAAATTGGAATTATAACCTTAAAGTTCTTATGGATGCCGTCGAGGACTATGCAAGAAAATGGATAAAACGAGAACAAGAAGACACTGATTCTCTGTCAGAGTGGTTAAAGGCCGTGAGGTCTTTAATTTTGAAACGAATGAAAGTTTCAAGTAGGTCAATCAGTGCCAAGGCTACATCAGTTTTCAAAGACCCCGATGTAGCAAAAGCATTGTCTACTATACATGACAAATTTGTTGTCGTACCAGCAGACAAAGCCCCAAACAACATTGTTTTTGTCTGCAAAACGTTTTATATCCAGTGTTTATTATCAGAGGTAGACGTAGAAAATAATAGCAGTGATAAGACCTATACTGCTACCACTCTCTCCAATGAAGAGATTGTGGAAAACCATAAATCTGTGCTATCCTCTTTTGGTCTCTCTACCGAGGACGATGATTGTGATTTACCGTCTATGTACTGGATTCACAAACTTCACAAGAATCCATACAAACAACGTTTCATAGCTGGATCTGCAAAATGTACCACCAAACCTCTTTTAGAACTTTTAACTTCTATACTCACAACTGTCAAAGAGGGTCTGCAGTCCTACCACAACACTTGTTACTCCCGTAGTGGTACTAATTCAATGTGGATCCTGAAAAATTCGAAAGATCTTTTGGAGACAATCAGTACAAGACTATTATCTGAATATAATAGCATTAAAACCTATGATTTTTTCAACACTGTATACTTCTATTCCCCATACTCAGTTAAAATCCCGACTTAAAAACATTTTACATCGTTGTTTTTTCCAAAAAAGATGGTACACCTAGATACAAATATATAGTTCTTGGTAGAGATTCCTCATACTTTGTAACAAATAATTCCAAATCATCTTCCAAATATACAGAGGAAGATGTTTACAAAATGATGGAACTTTTAATCGACAACATATTTGTCCAGTGTGGTGGACGTGTTTTTCAACAAACGGTCGGCATTCCAATGGGAACAAATTGTGCTCCTTTACTTGCTGACCTATTCCTTCACTCTTATGAGGCTGACTTTATATTATAGCTGATCTGATCAGAAAGAAAGAACATCGTTTGGCTAGATCCTTTAATCCCAGTTTCCGCTATATAGATGACGTATTATCTATAAACAATCCTAATTTCGGGGATTTGATACATGGCATCTACCCAAAAGAACTTGAGATAAAGGATACAACAGACACTGTGAAGTCAGCCTCATATCTTGACCTACACTTAGAAATCGATGGTAAAGGAAAACTATTGACCAAACTTTACGACAAACGTGATGACTTTTCATTCAGAATTGTCAACTTTCCTTTCATCTGTGGCAACATCCCTTCGACTCCTGCGTATGGAGTGTTCATATCACAACTCTTACGTTATACCAGAGCTTGCCGAAACTACCCAGACTTTTTGTATCGCACTAGAACTCTAACAAATAGGCTTCTGGAACAGGGTTATGTTGCTACAAGATTGAAGTCATCACTACAGACGTTTTATGGTCGTCATGGATCGTTATGGTGTATCCATCAGCACCATGAAAACTGATTTATTCAACGGGTCATAGTTTTCCTTTTCTCGTTTGTCTACCCGGACTTGACTTTTTATGAGCAACTCGGCGGATGTTTCTAGAAAAGCAGAGGACGCTTACACTACCGGTGCACCTGGTCCATGCTCCCAGTTTTTAGTGGAGTCCGAGTTGCTCATTTACTTTTGTTACTTTGTATGTATGATTTTAGTTACTTTATCCCTTTTGGGATTAGACCAGAAGCCTACCCCTTTTTAATTTATTCGCAAAAAGTTGCATTGATTATGAAGTAAATACTGAAAATCACTAGAGGAGTATCCCTTCCCTTATTTCAAAAAATCTTGATCTGACCGCCACTGTGGATAATACTGGTACATGTATTTGGTAACATAAGCATTTTTTTAAATAATAACTGCAAGTGCAAATTCAAGGTCACAAATACTATATATATATATATATGGCAAGCCAAAATGGACAAAACTGCCTATTTATTCATATTTATAAAAATTATAAATATTATATTTCATTTATAAATATTTATACATCATTTAATAATATTTATAATTCAATTATGAATAATAATAATTCAATTGTGAATATTTACAATTCAATTATAATTGAAATGCTGGGTTGATCCACGATTTCAGGTTGGGGTGTAAAGTATGGTAAGCAACTTTCATATTTATTCCATATATTAGATACCTCATACATGTATAATAAATCAAATATCTTTTACATATATAACTTATACCCCGGACTTGACTTTTTATGAGCAACTCGGCGGGTGTTTCTAGAAAAGCAGAGGACGCTTACCCTACCGGTGCACCTGGTCCATGCCCCTAGTTTTTAGTGGAGTCCGAGTTGCTCATTTACTTTTGTTACTTTGCATGTATGATTTTAGTTACTTTATGTTCTTTGTTGTGTGTGTGTCTGTTTTCCATGTCTTTGTCCCTGGATTATATTCTTTTGATTACCGCTGTAACCTTGGTTCCCTTGATTACTCTTATATCTCATATACTATATAAGATATCTCTTATATATGAGAGATCTTATTTAGTATAATTAAATATTCTAAAATATGGAATTAATATGAAAACGGCTTGCTGTGCATCACAAATTATGTGAGATTTCTTATATAATTTATATCTCATATATATTAATTTATAAAAAGGTCTCTTATATTATATAAGATATCTTATATAATATAAAGATCTCTGATGTATAAAATATGGAATAAATGTGAAGACAACTTGAGACTACACCTGAATTCTATCAATATATCAGTAGATATTTGTACCCTAAGGTTAATATTATGTAGAGGTTAGAGACATAAATCCCTAATGTAGATTTTGATTTCCTTTCCATGATTTTAGGACTGTTAAGCTGTATTAACTGATAACTATGAGTAAATTTGTAAATTAAAATGTACATGTAGCTCATTTTTTATATTCATAGTGTATTTTATGTTGGTTTTCTAAGATATTTTTTTTCTATTTTTAGCTTAAATTTTGTTCCATCAGCAGACACATACTGAGAATTTTAGGCTGAGGAATACTGTATTATAACACACTTCAAACCTGCCAAATTAGAAAATGCAACAGGAAAGTGACAGATGGACAATAACAGGGATTAAAGTTTGACTCTGATTATGTGCAGTACAGAAACATTACTACAGACCTAACATTATGCTAACTAAATTATATGCATACAAAGACCAGAAGAATTAGTTTTTAAAAATGAGATTGAGGATTTTTTTGCATCATTTTAGAGACACATCAGCATACTCACATGCTTTGTTCTTCAGAAGATGGATTGATACTTTTTATTTGTTGTTCAATAAATAGAACTTGCTTTTTTTTGGTTTTAATTTGTTGGACTGAAAACATTTTTTCAAAGCTACCACAAAAAAAACTATGTACTCAAGTTAGTAAGAGGGCCAAGGTAATCAAGGGAACCAAGATTTGAGCAGAAATCAGAAGAATATAATCCAGGGATAAAGACTTAAACATGGGAACAGACACACAATACAAAGAACATGAAATAACACATTACATTTTAAGCAAATAGTCAACTCAGACTCCACCAAAAACTGGAAGCATAGGCTAGGTGCATCGGTAGGGTAAGCATCCTCTGCTTTACTAGAAACACCTGCCATTTTATTTTCGAAAACATTTTACATTCAACAAGTTAGTTTGCACTAAAATAGATCTGTTGAGGGTATACAAAAATAGGGTATGTTGGGTAGCACGAAATGTACATTTTGAATGTGAAAAGGCTTCTGTGTGGAAGTAGATATTTCAAAACAAAATGCTGTTTAGTTTTACTTTTTCTACTTTAGGACACACAGAGAACAGTAATATCAGTGGGACAGATATAATATATGTGTAGACAAATCACTAGTCCAACAGGTATATTACATGATCATTGGACTGATCTGTCACAAAGGACCATTATTTCAATGGAACAGATATGATATAGGTATTGACCAACCACCAGTCCAACATGTACATTTTATGATTGTTGGACTGATCTGTCACAGAGAACAGTTATACAAACAGGACAGTTATGATATAGGTGTAGCCAGTGGTCAGTCCAACATGTACATTATATGATTGTTGGACTGAACTGTTACAGAGGACAGTTATGATGTAGGTGTAGACCAGTCATCAGTCCAACATGTACATTATATGATTGTTGGACTGAACTGTTACAGAGGACAGTTATGATGTAGGTGTAGACCAACCACCAGTCCAACATGTACATTTTATGATTGTTGGACTGATCTGTCACAGAGGGCAGTTATACAAACAGGACAGTTATGATATAGGTGTAAACCAGTCGTCAGTCCAACATGTACATTACATGATTGTTGTATAACGCTGTAAAGGTGGTCAAAATTGCGTAAAATTCATTTTTAAAGAGTTTGCATTTTCAGTGGAAGTTTATTTTTGATATCCGCATTTTCATAATTGAAATTACTTTTAAAAATTTCAAAAATGATTTTCATGGATTTAAAGGTGTAAATAAGTTAATTGTGTTAATTTATATATGACATATTTGAGTCGAGTAGTATTCTTCGGCAGGTAAAAGTTGTTTGTCTAATTAGCCGCCAAATTCAATTAAAGGATTTCGTATCTAGCGCCCCGAGCTTGGGTACTTCTTTGACGGAAATTTTTCATACGGAAACATTGTAGTTTTGAGCTAATTGAATTAAAAATGTCAAGCCTGATAAGGTTCCTTTATAAGCCATGCAAACTTTACTTTCCTCACTTGGCTACGTTGAAATAAAATGTGTATAGGTTGAACCTCGTCTATTTTAAGGTTTGTAAAATTGTGACTGATTTCGATTATAATAGATTTTAGTTTAAAGCATTTTTCTTTCAAGTTTTGAGATGAAGCTTCCTTATTTTATATTTGAAGTTGGAAATTATCATATTGAATGTAGGTCTTTGCACTATGTTTAATAAACAACACGAAAGCGTTGCTTCAAAGTTCTGTCTACTTGTATATTGTATTTGTTTGTAATAATGTTAAAGGGAAAAGCTAAATTGATGTCTTATATTGTATTTATATATTGTGGAAATTACTTAAATCGACTTGACTGTGTGGAAATAAAATGTGTATATGTTAAACCTCGTCTATTTTAAGGTCCCGCTAAGATGTGTGTCCGCCGAATCCCGTATAAATCGCACAATTAAAATCAAGCGAGTTTCCCCACAAAAATGAAATAACATGGAAAAGAATCAAACACAGATAAATCGGTTACATCCCCTGAAAAGACCAGTTCACAGCATAATAGTTGGACTGAACTGTTACAGAGGACAGTTATACAAACGGGACAGTTATGATATAGGTGTAGACCAGTCATCAGTCCAACATGTACATTATATGATTGTTGGACTGAACTGTTACAGAGGACAGTTATGATGTAGGTGTAGACCAGTCATCAGTCCAACATGTACATTATATGATTGTTGGACTGATCTGCTTCAGAGGACAGTTATACAAATTTATTTATAGACAAATTTAGTTTTTAAAAATCATCTATAGGTCGGATTCGGGTATTAAGATGAAAACTGAAAATATTTAGATGAAAGTTGAGGGTAGTTAGATAAAATCTGAAATTATTAAGACGAAAACTGGAAACGCTATGATCTTTATCCTTTTAGTTTTCACCTTTATAGATTTAAAACTTTTCAGATGTTTTCCCCAGACGGATGAAAAAATTTCAAAAAGCATCTTGTAGAAAGTACCTAGATGACTAAATGATACCGAAATCCAGATACATGCAGCCTATCATCGATGTGTACTGATATATCGAACTAAAACTTGATGCTGCTAGAATCGTTACAGGGTTAACGATATTTACAAAAACAATTTTTGTATTCTGTAACAGGCTGGGAGCCACTCTCAGAAAGAAGAAAGCATAGAAAACTGCATTTATTTTACAACATTGTCAATAATAAAGCACCCAACTATCTCAATAACCTTGTACCCACTGAACTTCGTATCCCTTGAGAAACAGCAAGGATTTAACTACCATTTTGTCATTAACATCTGAATCTTTCATTCCTTCTGTTATTGAAGCATGGAATAAACTCGACCTATCCGTTCTCGATCTAGGCTCTCTTTCAAAATTCAAGGCAGCACTAAAAGATCCTCAAAAATAACTAAGCCTTCATGTAATTCTTATGACCCACGAAACCTTAACATAATACTCTCGCAACTCCGTTCTTCGGCTTCGTTTCTAAATGATCTTGCTAAAACTAACATAATGTCCAGCCCAGCGTTTAAATGTGGTGCTAAAATGAGGATGTAAATCATTTCTTCTTTGTCTGTCCTTTCTACAATGATATCTGAAACGACCTTATTCATAAACTGAATTGGCTACCCATAGAAATAACAAGTAGTAATCTCTTAAGTGGCCATCAAGATCTTACATACGAAACGAATGTAGCAATCGTAGAAGTTCTAAAATTTATCAAGAAATCGAAACGTTTCCTAAACTACTTGGAGGCGTCGGGTCCACGCACAAGCTATATGTATTTGTTAACCTTTTGTTTTGGTATTTTATTTACCCAATTGATATTAGTTGCTTTCTTCTTTTTTTTTCTTGCGCATATCATTACTGTATATCCTTGTAGTATGCTATGCGTAATATTGTAAGAAATGTAATTTACGGGAGAAGACTTCATAAGTTTGACTAACTTGTGTCCTATCTCACTTCTTCTAGTTGAGCAAATAAATTGTCATAAACTAAACTGATCATAAGTTCATTTTACAAAAAATGAACTTTTTTAAGCGGATAGGAAAACATTTTTTTATTCACTGTTCATTGCATAGGTAAAACCATTTTTTTTTAAAGTGAGCAGTGCATAAGTATAGCGGTATAACAACATTGATATTGAAGAATCACATTTGATACCACACTAATACAGTAACTTAGAATTGTAATAAAATTATGTTGGAAAAAATGAAGTAAACAATGTCAGTGTTAAGGTGCGAATAAAAGGATTTTGGGAGCATACTGCTAAAGAAATAAAGAAAGAGAAACAATCTCGCATAATTTATACAAAATGTTATTTAGATTAGATATTCGTATTTGTTAACGTTTCAAAATGACTTAAAGTGGTTAACAAAGCTCAGTGTCGGAATGGCCAATCTATTCTGTACTATGCGAGTTTAATTTGTCTAACCGGTATGGCATAACAGCGATGCTTATATTTAAGGGTGCATTTACAGCAATTGCATGTCCACCGTTGTAAGTGAATTCATGACAGAATCCCTACGGAGTATCGTATTTGGGCATAATTATTTCAAGGATCATAGAACTTTTCATTTTTAAAGCAGTGTCCTAAAATTGAGGTGACATTTTCATCTCGGTGGTGTTGTTATCTATTAGACATATACATCATACCTATTCTCGTTATATTAATTTCAATAAAAGAACATTTTGAAGTCCATTTCTTGAGCCGACATTTTTGTTGTTACCTTAAACTCGTTTTGTGTTACTTTAAATTTCAAAATTTATAATACTACGTGTATTTGGTTTTTAAAATAACTAACAATATTACCCTCTGATTTAACAGTTGCATATTTATTTTTGTAAATTTAGATGAAGTAGTCAAAAACTTATAAAAAGAAGCAGTAGCTTCAACTAAGTTGACTGTTGGCGGGAAAACCACAATAATCAGTTTTCAGTCCGTGGGTCCGTCCGTCACAAATTAAATTGTATCCGCACTTTAACTTTTCAAACATCCAAGGATTTTGAAAATCAGCGGTAAAACATGTTTTCACCATTTAATACCATTAATAGAAAGTGTGTCACAAGGAAAAAATAGAAAAAGGGTAAAAAATAAGTCAATGGAAATTGCGGATAAGCTGCACATGTGTTTCAAGGAGTAATATCTTATAAGCAGCATTAGAATCAAATATGTGGGAATATCTAAAAAAAAATAATTAGTATATAGAAATAGTACTCATAACATTGGAAGACAAATTCACCATGGAGAGCTTCTACCATGACCAATACAAAGAATGAAGGATCGGTGTTTTAGTTAACTGTATTTTGAAATTTGTACTACTGCAAATTTTGACAAATATAAATGAAATCTGATATAAATTCGGGGTCAGACAAGTCTGATTACTGCGTGATAAATTTTTAATTAAAATGAATTTTTGCAAGAATATAGATACCTATTATGATATACTCTGAACTACTGCATCGACCCACTACTTACACCTTTATGTTCCTAGTTGAGGGAACCTACAGTTCACTCATTGAAATTAATCTATACTCTATACAAAAAAAAAAAAAACAGGGAAAATGGTAGCTTTTAGTAGGGTTTGCGCTGATTATTTACTTCGGTTTTATTGTGTTGAACAATTTGTTCTTTCTATGCTGTCTGTTTTCTGTTTCATGTTCCTGATGTTGTCTTTTCCGTAACTTTCCTCTTTTTGCTACTTCTGTCAGTCGATACTTTTAGAAAAGTTAACAATTCTCTTATAAAGTGACACACATCCAGAGAAAGGAAACGCAACGGGATGCTTTTAAACATAAACTTGTCAGGAAATCACATGTAACTACAGTTGAACTAGTCTAAAAATACAAAGCAGTGTGCATCATGTATAAGTGGAAGTTCATAACAGAAAGTAAAACAAAACAAAATGGACTAGTGACATCATTTTATGAACTGCTTGTATGAACGCCTAAGCAAAATCCAAAATTACACTGGACGAAAGGAAACTAAAACAATTGAATACAACTTTGACCTAGTACACTTGTTAGCATCTAAAATAAACATATAACTTTACATTCAGTTAGTTCAAGTGCCGAGCTAAACCAAACCCTATAGTAATGGGGGAATCTCCTTTTGCGCAACATCTCATTTGCGACAATAACCCCTTTTCGCCAGTTTATTAAAGAAGAAGAAGCCTTTTGCGCCAAATATACAGAAAAAATTACAACTATCTTAATATTATTAAGATTGCTCGTTAAAATGAGCATGAAACACCGTGGGTCTATTGTTTGTTTGGCGATTAGTTGAAGGAACCTCTGCCCAAATTGACGGAGGAAACATAGCATTTATAATCGTCAATGTATGTTGTCGAGACGTCTGAAAACTACTCAACTGCACGGTTACGTTGCGTCATCTATAAAAAAAAACTATAACTGACATTTTCAGGGTAAAGAACAGCTAAGCTAAAGAAATGTATCAGCCATTTGGCTGATCTCATCACTGCAACACTGTGAATTACATCTTCTATGCATTTTTAGATAATTATATTCTTAACTTATATTATGGATGGATACTTAACCCTACATAGGACCATCAATAGAGGAAAAAAAGAATGGAAATCCCGTCGACTTATTTTCATTTATTGATAAAACCCCATTTGAAAAAGTTATTTGAATTTTTGTAAATTTATATTAGGCATAAAAAGTCTGCATCAAATATTGCGACAAGAGCCGAACTAGGTTGTCTGTCTACCTATTGAACATTTTATTCTGTCTCAGGCTCTTGTATATTTGGCAAGACTCCACACTGAAAACATTAATCCTCTCCTGAAAGAAGCCTTTCTATTGACAAAATCCCTAGACAGTTCGGGAACTTATTCCTGGTATACATACATGAAAAAAAAAACATATTTAAGGACGATAATATCTTGCAAGAAATGGAAAACTGTAAAAACTTTACAATCTAATTAAAATTAAATCTTTAATTACGCTACACTCCACTTGGCACATGACAGATCGTGTATTTTAATCAGATTGAAAAAAAAAATTAAAGATGCCAATCTTGTAAAGATCCATATAAAAAGGTCTGTAGAAAAAAAAAATAGATTACTTGTGGAAAATAAATTAAAAAGCCATGATGAAAATAGCAAACTTTCACTATGTAAAAATATAAAATGAAGTCATGACTTCTACATAAGAAAATGTTTTACAAAATTACGATAAAGCGATCACAACCTTGAAATAGATCAAGGGAGGAAATATTTTAAAATTCCTAGATAAAACAGACTATTTGAGCATTGCAATGTTATTGAAACTGGAGAACACTTCCTTATACAATGTTATTTATACGAAAACCTAAGACATAAACTTCTGAAAGATTCGAATTGGAAATTTGAAGACATGACTGTATCTAAACTACTTAATCCCTTCTCTAAGGAACATGTAAAATTTATCCGCTCCTTTTTGAAACAGTCATTAGAACTGAGAGTAGAAGAGGCATAACTTTTTTTCATGTTCTACTTTAAATAGACTCATATTTGCATTTGTCATTATTGTATGATTTGTGATTAATTTTGTTGTTGGCTTTTGTTTCCACAAACATTAATATGTTCACACGACAATTAAACATTTGATATTTGATATATTCTATTTTCATATATTTTGTGAAAAATTTGACATCACTAGCTTTAAAGATTTTTTACGGGCAAACCATCGCAATTGGTAATCTTTTTTCACGCGATTCAACTTCGGGAATATAATTTTGCACAATCGAACTACATGTTTTCGCTAATGGGCGCAAAAGGACGATGCCCAAATAATGTACCTATGTGAAATATCTGGAACTGATTTAGATGCATGACCTACTCTTGGTCAGACCAGCAATAATACAGCGTAATGGATAGCTGTATCATAAAATTGTAGCTTTTGAATGAAATCAAAAGGTATCAGGTGTTGAAACGGTTTTTCATAATTGGGCCTGTAATCCTGTATTGAGACTGGTTTGTCTGTATGTATGTCACGCCGTATTCATATCAATTCCAATTTGTAGATTTCTTATATAATTAAGTAGATATGTCCTATTTTTTATATGATTTAGAATAAGTTATCTCATAAATTTCATAAGATATCTCATAAAGTGTATAAGATATCTAGTAAAGTTTATCAGACATCTCATAAACTTTATAAGATTTCTTACAAAAAAATAGAAGATATTTACTAAATTATATGAGATATCTAAAAAATGAAATTCCAAATTGTAGATATTTCATATAATTTTGTAGATATCTTCCATTTTTTAATAAGATATCTTATATAATAAACAGTTTGTAAGCGATCTTAAAGTATATAAGATATCTTATTGTTGTATAAGATATCAGATAAAGATCAGAAGATAAGAATTAAGTTTATAAGGTATGTTATGAAGTTAATCAGTTATCTAGTAAAGTGAATAAGCTATTTAATAGACTTTATGAAATAACTTATAAAATTATGTTTATGAGATAACTTTTATACTTTGAAAGATATGTTATAATCTTTATCTAATATCTTATGTGCTTTATGGAATATCTGTTATAGTTCGAGTTTATGATATCTTATTAGCAAAATTGTATGAGGTATCCTACAAACACAATATCTAAGACATCTAATATATTTTATCATATATCAAATAAAATTTATATGATATCTTATATATTTAAAAGATATCTTATAACAAATAGCAGAATATTATCTACAAATTGGAATAATAATAAAATAGGCAGGTCGTAAATATTTCCTCAATTATTGATTTCGTTAAGATTGAGCATTATTACTGAACATATTACGAAAATGGTTGATAATTGATCCCTTCTGGGATTCGGCGCTGGAGATATTTTTTGTTTTGACTACCACCGAATCCATTAAAATGCCCTATATGTAGTATTCGGGAAAATTTTACAACTCGACCTTGACTCGAACCGGGATTGATTGCGCCGACAACAGCACGCCACGGATCCGGGACGGTGGATGATTTGAAAGTAGACATATTTTGCTATGTAAGTATATCAATTTGAATACCAAAGTCCACCTTATTCGTTAGCTACAGCACGTTTTTCTCGGACGACCGCTTCAAATTGTCTGGAGGCCGCCATCTTTGTGTATATTTAAACTGATCATGTGACACATATTCTCGTAATTTAAATACTATAGGGTGGTTCACAGTATCGCCATTGGTATTTATAGCTTACCATTGGTAATTATTTTTACCATTTGCAAGACATTGGCACCAACGTTGACCATTGAAAACTGCCATTGGTCAACATTTTTTTGCAGGCAGACTAGAGACGAGTAAGCATTGGCAGGTCACGTGGTTTTATTTTTTAAGATGGCATCCATCTTACCTACACCAACTATGCAAGATTTAAGCACCCAGCTTTTCCCAATACAGCTACCAATTAATGGAGAAAACTTTAAATTTTTAGTCAAGAGTGAAACAATAAAGGCTATTGCAGATAGTATGTATAGATATATCAACGTAATAAAAAATATAGTATGCCTGGAATAAACTTACAGTTACAGAAATTTATTAAATGTTCACATTAACTGACTTTAATGAATTCGGGAATGTGATATTATATAGTTTTATAATAATCCAAAATGTTTTCAATAAATGTGTGTATTCGATTACATATTTTGCTTATGTTTGACATCAAGTCCCATTACACATTCATTGCCCTCTTTATAAACGCCTAACAGGATTAATTGGTATTAAATATTCAATAAATTTTCAAAAAGTAGGCATGGTTTGGGGTATTTTTTCACACTGTGTATTCATTAAAATTAAGATATTTCTCATGTATTTGTATATATTAATTGTGAGTTACAGACCACTAAAAGTGAAATTCTACTCTTGTTAAGGCTTGTAGAAACCATTTACATTACTGTTTATGCATGCCAGAATTGCACTGAAGTCAGGCTTCTTCATATGTATCTGTATTTTTTCTATTCTGTATGTTAGATAAATGAGCCATGATGTGGTTTTATTAGTTTAATTTTTTTCTGCAGATCTACAACATGTCAAAGATGAACTTGCCAAAAAGACTGCCCCCAAAGCCACCAAATAATCCGATTTTCTTTGAATTGGATAATAGAAATGTGCTATTACCATAAGTGATATTTAGAAACGACAAGCCGGAGCCGGAAGATAACCAAAGCAATGATTTAAATCAGATCGATGAAGATGAAGAAGATTTGAATATTTCTAAAACACGGTATGACTGGAGAGTCACCGCCATTAGGTCTCTTCTAAATATCCTCTCTGACAAGAAGAAGGCTGCCATAAATGATTTTGTCATCAGTAGAAAACTGTGGAGTGAAGTAAGCAGAGAAATTGCCAAAACATCAAACAACACACCAACTTCAGTCCAGTGCAGGGAAAAATTTTACTCCTTGAAGAGAGGGTACAGAAAATACCTGATGGAAACCAAAAAAAAAAAAAACAGGAAATAAACGCCCAAAACCATTTTACTTTGAAACAGAAATGGAATACATTCTGAGGGATGACCCTTCTTTCAAACCCAGTGTTCTACGAAGTTCCTTCGGCACAAAGGAAATAAATAACAATGCTGAAAGTGTTTCCGATCATAATGTAGATGAAGATGACGACAATGAAACAGATCATGGAAGTTTAGAAAACTTTGCCTCAACTTCTGGTTCATCGAAAAAATCATTGAAGATTAAGAAACGTAAAACTTCCACAGACGAACTTAAAGACTATTTAGCAGAGAGGGATGAAAAATTTATGGCAGCCATGAAAGAGATGACGTAAAAGCAAAACAAACTTTTGGAAAAATTTATTGAGAAACTTTGAAGACTTTGACCAAAACAGAGAATTGTTGACTTTTATGCCATGTAATGTTGTTATTTCTTTTATGATATGTTTTTCTCAATTTTTATTTACAGTGCTTGGTTTTTCACTATGTTACGTTTTAATAGTCATGAAAGAGTTGTTAGAGATACATTCAATTTCAGCATTTTATTTGATACACATGATATAACAAGATGTGATCATGTGAATTTAATTTTTTGTTTGTTTTCATTAAAGTTCTAATTTCATAGAAACATCTTTATTCATACAATCAGTCAATCAAGTATCAAAATTACAGAATTTGGTTCATTAATTGCTGTCTGAGGTGAATGCCCTGCAGCTGGTGTCCTTCCCTTGCATATCCATTGCACATATAATCGTCTTCAGTATCTGGTAAGTCAAATACATCATTCTCATAAAGACATAAATTGTGCAAAACACATGCAGCCATTACAGAGTCAACCAGTAATGCAATGTCTGATATGTCAAACCTCAGCAATCTCCTAAATCTACATTTCAGCATTCCAAATGCTCTCTCAATTACTTGCCGAGATTGGCTGTGTATTTTATTAAAACGTTTCTGCTGTTGTGTAAGGTTACCCAAATTACGGAATGGAGTTATCAGCCATTCCAAAATTGGAAAGGCAGAATCACCAAGTAGATAGTATCCAGGTAGAATTTTGTCAGGACTGTTTTGGAACAAATCTGAACTCAATACTGTAGCGTCATGAGTACTGCCTGGATTACCTGTCCAGACATAATTGAATTCCATTTTGGCATTGCAACATCCAAGCAGAACAATAGAATAAAAATGTTTTCTGTTAAAATATGCATGAGGTTGCCGTGTTGGTGCTTTAATTGGTATATGACAGCCATCAATTGCACCAATAACGTTCTGTAGCTGTGATTTTTCACTGAATTGTCTGCTAGTTTCAATGAATTCAGCTTGGGTATTGAGTAGTCGTACTATCTCGGGCATTACTCCTGCCAATGCAGATGGCATTCGCTTGATGACTGCGTGATAGCTACCTTTAGATGTTCCAAATCTATCTGCCATTGATCTGAAACATTCTAGGTTTTCAATGTACCATAGAAACATCAACAGATCTTTCTCCACATTTGGAGCAGGCCCTTTTGGTTCGTTATATTCCTTGGTGCGAGATAAACGCATGCATGTTCTGTGAAATGTCTCTCTTGTAAGACGGAAATGTGACTTAAAATCATCTGGCGAGTAACTTGGAATTGTTAGTTCATAGTAATTCTCTATTCTTGAAATTTTTTGTCGCTGTTTGAATACAAACGGCAGTAAACTGTCAGCAGCTGTTTGCATTTTCACTCTTAACATTATTGTTTACATTAAGTAGACAAAAGATACCTAATATTACCGTTGGTAAGCTACTTGTGACTATGAAACACCACTGGTACATCTGGTAAGAAATTGGTACAATATGTAAACCATTGTTACAGTTGGAAAGAAATTGGTACAAAAATCACACCATAGGTACATCTGGTAAGAAATTGGTACAATATGTAAACCATTGTTACAGTTGGAAAGAAATTGGTACAAAAATCACACCATAGGTACATTTGGTATGTCATTGGTAGTCAACGTACCATTGGTATTATTGGAAATAGGACAGCTTTTGGTACCAATGGTGCCCATTGGCGCAATTATTACCACTGGCATAATTGGTATCATTGGTAATATGATAGCCTACGGTACCGATGGCGCACAATGGTGCAAGAGGTACCACTGGTACAGTTGGTTCTTGATGTTATCATTGGTAATTAATTTGCGTGCAGAGTTTAATGTTCAACTTTGGTACCTATGCTAGACAATGGAACCAGTGGCACAAGCAGAAAATTACCAACAGCAATACTCTGAACGCACCCGATCTGTTTCATTTTGACATTTTTCTCCTATCAAATGGATCGAGTTAGAAAAAAATTAGAAATGGTTTTTATGCTTTAAAAGGCTAAAATTAAAAGAATATAATTAATTTAATGCTTCTAAATTAGTATTAGAAAGAGTAAAAAGAGGGTACTCACAGGCTATTTATTTTGATCACTTATATAAAGTATCTACAACAGAATTAGGATAAGAAAGACGGTCTACAAGTAAGTAATATGGCCCAGGGGTCGGGTGGCAATTAATTTATTTTGATCACTTCTATAGTATCTTAAAAAGAAAAGAGTAAGGAAACAATATGATGAACAAATCCAAAGTATATGGCAAAAAACCTGTTGAAAACTTGAAAACAGAGGCAATTTACATACACAATGTAGAGAGCAGAATAAGAACAAATAATAAAACTGTCCAAACTTTTTCCTTCGAAAACCCCATCCTCAAATGGGCGTCGCCGGTTAGATTTTGAGCTATTTCCTCTCCCCTTCCACACTCGATGGAAATATACGAAAAAAAAACGTCTTTTTTTGGGCTGTACCTAGTTTGACACATCGTTTTTCTCAAGTTACCGAATCGGACCCTTTGCTACATGTACGGTCAAATAAGCATTCCTGTGCGAGTTCAAAGGCGTACAAATTATCCTGAAAAGTGATGAATAAATAGCAGAAACTTACCATTTTCTTACAACACGTTCGGGTTTGTTTTGTTTTTGGTCAGCCGTGTTAGCAATATGTACCGTGTTAACGATATCGCGTTCACCCGGGTGTTGCATCACTACGGATTGTAACGACGTTTTGAACGTTTACAACTTAATGAAAGGACTTGTTTGTGTGCAATAATGTTATCGAAACCGAAGATTACATCCTGCTTGAATGTCTCGGCATTGTATTACGATATTAGATGCGAACTTTTTGACACCATTACTAAGACATTCCAACACTTTAATGTCCTGACAAATTTAGAAAGAAAAACCTATCAAATGTCCTAGCGTGCCAAAATGTAATATTGATTCAAGCTTGTGCCAAGGAATAATCAAGGGAACCTGCAAAATGATTTCAGATAGGAGAAAACTATATTATACCGCTGATTTTATTGGTTCATATAATTGTTATTATTATTTCTTTTAAATCATCCATTGACATCCATCCTTCCTCCACTTTTAATTACCCCAATTATCTATCAGTTTTATAAACAAAAAGATACAAGATTCGCTGACCATGAAGTTAGTCTGTTCCAAATTTATGGGGGTCATACATGTGTATATATATACGAGATACTTGCGATATTTATTCCATTTCAAGTATATGCGTATTAAGCTTAAATTTGTTACATTTTTTATAATATTTGAGCAAATTTGTAGCACATTTCAACAATAAGCACACATTTTGGCGAATTAGTTTGAAACATATACGAATACGATATTGAAACAAATTTGAATACGTTTTGTTGCTTTTTTTATGATAAGCATTTATTTGGAAAAAAAATGCCGTTCGCTTACTTTCCTTTCATATGTGGCAATATCCCTTCTGCACCTGCGAATGGAGTTGTTATATTACAACTCATACGTTATGCCAGAGCTGGTCGAAACTACGCAGACTTTTTGTATCGCGTTAGAATTCCAACACATAGGTTTCTGGAACAGGGTAATGTTGCTACAATATTGAAGTCATCAAGTCATCACTACAGAAGTTTATAGTCGTCATCATGAACTCGTGGACCGTTATGGTGTATCCATCTGCGTCATGATTTACTCAACGTGTCATAGTTTTCCTTTCCTCGTTTGTCTACCCCGGACGACTTTTTATGAGCAACCCGGCGGGTGTTTCTAGAAAAGCAGAGGACGCTTACCCTACCGGTGCACCTGGTCCATGATCCCAGTTTTTAGTGGAGTCCGAGTTTCTCACATAATTTTGTTTATGTGTATGTATTATTTTAGTTACTTTATGTACTTTATTGTGTTTGTCTGTTTTCCATGTCTGGTTTTTGTACTGAAAATCAAGTTGTTTGAATACCCTTTTGAGTCTCTCAGGACTGTCTCATTGTATGGTCATATAATTCACATTAATGTTAATTAGACAGCAAAAAATGACGAGGTTAAATGCTTTGACAGGATTCAACAGTGGTTTAGCTGCAAAAGCCTACGATGCACTTATATGACTTCAGAGAACCCTAATTTTAAAGCTGTTTAGACGAATATGCAAAAATATTTGGTTAAACAGTATAATAAATAGGAACATGGGAGATTGATTTAACATGTATATATTTAAATGTGTATCATAAATAGACAAATTAAGTCCTCGCTAAACAAGAAGTTGTTGCCGATTTTGTTTCGAAAATGAACACCACCAAATGCCATACATACAGGAAGGTGTTACGAAGACACGGACAAGGGTAAAAATGTATACCCCAAATCCTTCGGAATGGAGGTTTGAAAATTACTTTCCCTATTTAATATTATACAATGCATTTTTTTTATAATTTGAAACGTGAACAGAACAAATTATAAAGGCCTTCATTGACACAGTACTTCAGTACTTTGGTTAAGATATTGATAGGTCAAATTTAGTTGAGATGCACTATTGAAAAATGGCGGGAAAATTATTGTTCATATATAAGTAGTAAAAAAATATCTACGTCACCAATGCTTCAGGATAAAGTTAAATACCTTGATAGTTGTTTTCTAGATGTATTTGAATATATTTGAGGCAAAAAAAAAAAAAAAAACAAATAGAGAAAAAATTATGTGCCACTAATTGCCTGATTCTTACACAGAATGGTACTTAATATCTGACAAAACATCTTTGTTGAAAAAGGCGGCTAACCCACCTCTTACTCTAGTATTATTTTCAACATACAACCATCATTACATAAAATTTCCTTGGAGGAGTCATGTGTTTCAGGCAACAATACAATATCAGCTGTCATGATATCATTCACTGTTAATGTCTTCCAATTTATTTGATTTGTCCAAGGAGTTAAATAGGCTTGTTCCCATTTCGCCTTAGTAAAATTTGGAGTGAACTAAGGCGACATGGGAACTTGTGTAAACATGAGATTTTAAATGCAAGTTGTGTTTTTATAGCATTTAAACCTAATATACACATGTATATGTAAATCTTTGTTTTGCTTATTGATATTTTTTGTCAATTTATTTATTTTTATTTTGTGATGTGTTTAAGTGGTTTTTGTCTTAATATCTTTTTTATGAATGGCCTTTTCATTTTCTGTTTTAAATCACCTTTTTATGGATACTATTAAAGAACAAAATTCAATATGATATGACTGACAACTTTGATAGCAACTTAACTCAGAGAAGCACATCCAAATATTTATAAGCATAAAACGATGAAGAGGCAAATTAAAATGTTCATATGAAACATACAACAAAGAATGAGCAAAATTGTAATAAAAGCATGATTCCTGCAGAACAAAATTAAAAACAACAGCAGAAGACAGTATCAGGCTGAGGTCAGCGGTCACAATTGTGAAGGTTCATAGACCATATATAACAATCAGTGAAGCTTGGAGATGGTGGGGCTGCATCTCCAAAGTCCATGTCTTTTAAATCTCCAAAGTGATTTTGTCTTTATGTATAAGTTAATTCTCAATTATATGTGTACATGTTTAATCAGTACTTCGATAGTAATTATTCAATCATATACAAATACAGTCATTAGATTTGTTTTTAAAAAAAATCATATCTCATTTTCGAACTTATTTTCTTTTTTTAATAGTCCTTAAATTGTATGTGTACTAAAATATGAAACAAATTTATATACATTATCAGTATTTTTTTAAATGAATTTTTATTAAGACCAATCATAACTTGAAAAAGTATTCAGATATTTTAAATTAGTGGCTTAAAAAAGAATAAAAAAGGCCTATAAAAATTGATTTTATAATTATTTTGCCTTAATCATTCTAACAACACCACATTTGTTTAGTGTTTTGTTTTTACAACATAAAAATATAAAAATTCCCATTTCGCCTTAGTACTTTTTTTATCTATTTTTAACTGTTATTCACAGCTAAGGCGAAATGGGAACACACCGTTAAATATAGCTATTACCTTAATTGACTTGTCACTACCTAATCTGTTAGAAAGTCCGTTGACATTCCAAGATGTAATTGTTATTTTTTTGGAAACTTTGGTGCACATTATTCAATGCATATAATCATATTAAACCGTTATACATAAAGGTGATTTGATAAAATTGTTATATTTCAATCTGAAATTTATATGTTTAAACATTCATATCAAAATAAAAGAAACTTTTCAATTTTTTAGGCACAGATAATTAGTTATACTGACAAATCGAACTAGATAAATTCAAAATTCATTTTTTATTGACACAAACTCATAATGCAATACATAGTTATGGTCCAATGGAAATGATAATACAAACAAATATAATTGTATACTAACATGTTGGAGCATGTAACTTTCAAAATGGCTGCCGATTTCAAAACAAATCCTGAAAAAAATGAGAGAAAAAAATATAAAATTACTGGAACTATTCAGTTGTATGAAAGTAACTCAAATGGCAGCTCTTGACTTGCTGCCACCACAGGCATCAACACTTTTTTTTTAATTTCAATATTGTTCGATTTAGATGAATTAAATATCTAGGGTAAACATTGCTTTCTAAATTCAATAGCGATTTCATAATTTGGATGATTCCGATTACTAATCCCTTTTGGGATTCGGCGCTGGAGATATTTTTTCTTTTGGTGGTCAAAACAAAAAAATATTTCCAGCGACGAATCCAAAAAGGGATTATCCGATTATTTGCAGGTTTTGGCAATTTTTGTGTTGTGCACGCAAACACAGTATCACTTGCTTTTTGGTTTTTTTTTTAGTTTTGTTTGTTTGTTTGTTGGGGTTTAACGTCCGAGCAGCAATATTTCAGCTATATTCAGACGATGAACATGAAATTGATGACAAAATGAACATGAAACGATGATGAAATGAAAAAGGGATGGGACACAAGGACAATGGGGTCGACAAATTTTGATTGCCACTGGAAATAGGGAGAAGTGGGTAGGGTCGGGTAATTTAGCCTCCTGTGGCGGAGCCCTATGGTTCCTACTCCGGGAGAATACCACAGTAGGGTTCTTTAACGTGCGAGGAACGTGGCATCTTTCCCAACACGGTGCACCACTATGGTTTGCGGTCAGGTTTTCCGTATTATAGCCTGACAACCCCAGCATGCAACACGCCAGGGGTACCCCATTCCACCACCTGGGGCACACATCCAAGATTCTCTGTGGGCAAAGCGCCCTAGCCCCCGGCTAGGGTTCTGAGCACTATTTAGTCGCCTTTTACGACAAGCTTAGTGCCTTTTTTTTAGTAGCTTCGTTAGTGTTTATGTGCATATGTTGAAGATAACTAATACCCGTATTGTTTAATATTATAAATATATTTAGTATAATAAATCGACTTCAAACAAAAGTACTTTTAAGCACTAATACTGATAAAAATGATCACATACGTCAGAAGGTAAAAATCTTGTTTCAAAAATTCATTTTCCAATATTACAAATCCCTGATTTAATAATATTATAAAATATCACACATTTTGTAATATTAGAAAATGAATTTGTAATATTAGAAAATCAGTCACATTTTTTTTTTATTACAAAATGATTTTCTAATATTAAAAAATAGTTTTTTAATATTAGAAATTCAATTGAACTTTTAATATTAAAAAAGTGTTTTGTGATATAAGAAATCTAATTTGTAATATTAGAAAATGAATTTGTAATATTAAAAAAAGTCATTTTTTAATATTAGAAAATGTCCATTTTTGTCCACTTTGGCTTGCCATAGGTTAATGATTTTCAGATATTCAACAGTCAGTATATATTAGTGTAATCATGACAAGTATATGGCAAGCCAAAATGGGCAAAAATCAATATTTTGAATTATCAGAAAATAAATTTGTAATATTACAAAGTCATTTTTTAATACAACAATGTATTAAAAAAGATTTTTTTAATATTAGAAATTCAATTTTGATATTAAAAATTCATTTTCTAATATTACAAATTCCTGATTTAGTAATATTATAAAATATCACACATTTTGTAATATTACAAATTGAAGTTGTAATATTAGAAAATGAATTTGTTATATTAGAAAATGAAATTTGTAATATTAGAAAATCCGTCACATTTTTTAATATTACAAAATGATTTTCTAATATTAAAAAATCATAACTGAATACCACAAATCCATTTTCTAATATTAGAAAATCAATTTCTTATATAAAAAAATCGTTTTTAATGTTATAAATTCAATTGAATTTTTCATATTAAAAAAGAAAGCATCATTATACTCCTTACTAGTATCATGATACAAGTTAAAACTAACACGAGAGAGAAAAGCATCATTATAGAAATATCCTTAATGTGAAATGAATTGTCAGTCATACATATCCTTTATACAATTTTCTTCCCATCTTTACTAAGTGATCAAATATTTTATTAAACTTTCAAGTTACAAATAGTAAACTTGTTGACACTTCACTTTTCAATAGTGAATAGAGAATAATGAATAGTGAACTGTACTTAGACCGGTAACATATATAGTATGATAATACAAGGTAATACAGTTTTACAATATAAGATAATATTTATATCAAGACAATCTGTTATATAAACAGAAATCATTTATAGGAGGTTAAATATTAGATTTAAATTTTGTTTGATTTTTTTTTATGCTGAAACATATTAAGAAAATTTATATTTGAAACAGTGTTAAACGTTTGGTTTTATGTGCCTTAGAGTGTAATAAAAATTCTCTTTGTTTTTAATTTTCTCTTCTTTACAAATTTGGCATTTTCTTTCAGACTTATCAATATTCAGATGTCTGCCCTTTTCAATCATCAAATTATGTGCACTTAAAACGCATTTTACTGACTGCTGCTCTATTTTTTAAATTTGTTAGTAACATCACAAGCCGGTCTGTAATTTGCAATGTGAATGCTTCTGAAAATCCAATCTGACATGATGTGTTATATCTGAAGAGAAAAATAGTCTTAAATAAAACTTTAATCATAAATGAAAATAAAAATTTGTTATCTAGAATTTTCACAAAAGCTTACCATTTTTTATATCTATGAAAAAGAATATCGACATTTATCAAGAGATAATCAATTTAGGTACCAGTATCGTATTGCATATCCCTGAGCAGTTGTACGTCAAAACATGGATGCTATAAAAATATAGTGCATTTTCTTTCTGCCTCTCTACAAACTAATATTTTGTCAAAAGATACGAACAATGACTTATAAAATAGAGCAAACATCACACTGTAAGATGAAGAACTTTTTTAAAAGAAAATCTAACATAATATCATAAAAATGTTCCACTGAAAAGGTTGGTTTGGTGAGTGCAAAACGAAAGTGAAAGTAGGGAAAATGGCTATTTATAGTTCGAGACTACTTTTCTGTCCGATCTTCGTGGACTCGCCCTATTTTCTTTGCGGGAAATTATTTTTTCACATGTCCTTAGAAATGCTACATAAGTGAAAGTTTTATTGAATCAATTTACATATTTTTAAAAAAATCTTAAAAATATGCACTTCACTATAGAAGTCTATGGGAATATTAATACGATACTGAGACCTTTACATTGGATGGATTGACTTGCAAGCCAGAGTTATCTTTCTTTGTCATCCTAAGTTTGGCATTAAAAAGAAATTCAATAACAGAACCTTGTTCCTATAATATAGACTAGATTTCAACATAACCGCTGCATCTATATTTTCTAGCCTAGATGAACTGCCACACTTTTTTCACAAAAAATATTATAGAAACCCGATACACGAGGTAATACTTAGTTCAAAAAGTAGGACGCAGGAAGTTACCTTTATGATCACATGATCTATTTTATGGCACGTGATGGTGTAGCGAATGACCAAACAAATGCAATGGTTGGCAGATCTGAATTTTGACCTGTGGGAACTGAGGGAAAACCCTCTCATACCTGTTATCTATTATGAGTGACAGTTCTTCGAACTGTGATGATGGTGGTAAGAGATAAAAGTATCACTCGATTTTATCCCCAATTAGTATTTCAATTGGGCTGGGTGCATAATTCTTGTAAAAGTTCTTCTCTGCTTAAAGACGTTTGCCTGGTGACAATATTATGCAATGCTACATATCTTCACATTTAATTTGGAACATATTTTTTCTTTACAAAATTAATTCCGGTTTTACTTAAATAGTACATTAATTGTTACCCTGTTTGATAAGGTCTTTAGTAACAAAATACAGCATATCACACCAAGTCCATATGTCTTAATTGATAATGCCAATCACTTATAATGTGATTCTATGTTCTGTGAAAGGGCCCTTTAACAACCACACTCTAAAACTTTGTAGGGTGGGTAAGTAGGTTTTTTTTTTAATTTTTATTTTGACTTTCTTTTTAATTTTGAAATGAAATAATTGTGACAAAATTCTTTGAATGCAATAAAAACAAAATCTGCAAATATTAAACAAGCACATGTAGTAGACTAAGTCCATGGCCAAGAGCATACTCACATGTGTGTTTACAATTGACTCTAAATGTAAACAACCAGTATTTCTAACTCTTTGTTTTTCCATCTAGGATAGAAAAAAATATCTTTGGCTTCTTCAAAATCCAAAAAAAATTTGGGGTTTCGGGGTCTGTAGGAGGGTCGGAAGGGTGACCAGAAACAACAATTTGTTAAGCCTCATGCAAATATTCAGGGACTTTCTTTCTGATATGTTTGTACATTATGTTCTGTTATGTATAATATAATTCAATTTCTCTTTGTTAAGTTCTTTTATGTACTTCCACAAGGCAACTATAGCAAAGATATCAATATTTTATCGGTAAAAATTAAATATGAGCATGGATTAAAAACCCAGTAAATTAAAATCTTACAAGCAATGATCTTCATCTATTGGTCAATTTGTTCAGTTTTTATTAAGTCTGATAGACAACAAAGGATTAAATTTTTGAAGCCTTTATCATCAGAACTTACTGTTAGTAGAAGTTCTAGATTTAGTCTCCCATTTGATTCTTTATGGTTTCCATTTTTCAATTAATGCTTCAACTGTTTTAAACTTCTGTAATGTTTGGTTTGTTTTTTGGGTTTCATAAACATTTTAAACAATTTTAACATCAACAAAATTCATGAGAGAAAAATGGCCTCTTTTTTTCCTGGTTGCTTTGAACACTGTATGTATGTATTGCTCAACCAAATTCAAATGCACTTTTGTGAGGATTTTTTTCATGCAAATGTAAAAAAAATGTGGTAATAAAATGATATAGATCTTGTCGTCAGTAGACACTTCGTTTTTGTGCTATAAATTAAATATAGGCTTGATGATCATTATGAAATTTGATAAAAAGGTTTCAAATTGCAAGATGAAGTTTGGTAAGTTTAGGGGTTGTGACTCAAACTGTTTTGAAAGAGTAATCAAGGGAACCAAGATACAGAATGAGAAAAAATACAAAATGTAATCCAAGGATAAAAACCAGACAGGAAAAAACAGACACACAACAATTTCAAAGAACATGAAATATTCAAAATTAGGGGCCAAAATGGGACAAAAACAAGCATAGAACTTGAACTACAGTGCACAAAAAATGTAAAAGCATATGGATGTCTAGATATTGTTTCACAAAAAGTCAGACTGGGGTTGATTAAGTGGGTTATGACTTGAGCCAACTAAGAACAAGCATTTTTATGATTTCTGAAAATTTAAGTACCAGTACAAGTGGATTAATCTCTTTGAAATTGCACTTCAAGGTGCTATACCACTAAGGGGAAACTGGGATTGAGATTCTGGAAGTTGATCCTTGAACTTATATGGGATATGGGGCCAGAAACAAGCATTTTATGGATATCTTGTTGATAAATTGGGTGAAGGAATAGAATTTTTCGAAATTGTATTTCAAGGTGCCATACCTATAAGGAAAGGTGTACTTTGACATTTTGTGTTGTAGGAATTAAGGACCACTTCAATTACGGTCAAATTCTTATGCAAGTGGCTGTCCATTGTAAAAATCAGGCAGATGTTTGATACTGAAGGCACAGTGTAAAATTTATGCCTTTGAATTTTTTTAATGGAAATGTATTTATCATATGTATGTTGAATAATATCAAGGTTGTTTTATATCGACCATGGATTGCTCAGAAAATGATTAATATTTTTCCTAACAAAGCTACCAAATTTTGCTAAAATTAAAGAGTTATCTAACTTTTTTCAATTAATTTTAATGGTTTCTTTGTAATTTATTTCTATTCTATAGTTACAGTCAATCAAAATCCAACATTCAACTTTTATGAATAATTAAAACATGTGCCACCCATTGCCTGGTTTTTGCATGGACACCCTCTTAATTATATACAATTGATGAGCTGTAACAATGGAAATGTTACCATTTTACATTTATGTATTGTGCTTTGAAGGTACTATCAGACATATTATAATTATACTTTTTTTGCACAACACATTCTGCTTTATCCTTTAAAAGTTTACTACTTGTATAAGTGTATTAAATTGTAATATAATTATTTAAACTATTGTCTGATATGACTTTGGTAAAAAATAATATCTAATTACAATCAAAATTCTGCCCAGAAGTACACTTGTATTCTGGAACTGCATCAGTATTTAGTTGGTACAAAACTGATTTGACCTTTTAACCTCACTAAAGTAAAGAGAATGTTGTTTTTGAGCAAATTAAATTTTCAATGAATCTGATTTGCCTTAGACATAGAAGTCCTTGTGTACATTTGTGTTCTGGAACTGCCTCTGTATTTTGTTGCTAGAAAACTGATTTGACCTGGTCCATGCTCCCAGTTTTTATTGGAGTCTGAGTTACTCATACTTTTGTTACTTTGTATGTATTATTTTGGTTATTTTATGTTCTTTGTTGTGTTTGTCTGTTTTGCCTGTCTGGTCTTGTCCCTGGAATATATTCTTTTGATTTCCGCTAGAATCTTTGGTCCCTTGATTACTGTTTAACCACACTAAAGAGAATATTTGTTTGTGAGCTAAATAACTTTCCAATGAAAGATTAATCTGATACTTTTTACACTTAAAGAAATGATTTGCTTTAGACTTTGAAGTCCTTGTGTACATGTATTATGTATACCAGTATTAATGTTTGACTGTTTTGGAAATCCATAATAATTTACAGATTAATGTCATCCTGCTGGTCTCATGGCTATTTCCTGTCAACTTGTTAGTACCTGAACTTTGTCCACATCTAAGATTGAGTGTCTGTTCTACAATTGAACAAAATAATACTTAGATTGTTTTATTCAATAAGTATTGGCTTTACTTCCTACAGATGTGCAAAATCTAATATTTGTTATAAAGGAATAATATTTTTGGAATTATTTGTTTTCTGGTCAAGTTCTACTTTTACCTCAGTAATAATACAATGTAAAGTATATCTAAACCTATCCTTGTTTTTGGTGTTATTTCCTTGATTTTAGTATATAGTGAGTTCATGTAGTTGAATACTATTTTTTTCAAATGTTTCTGGTGCCTGATGCAAGGGGTACAATGACAAAATAAGATTAAGAAATTATTATTGTGAAAAATGCAACTGGGTATAGACAACACAAAATGATAAATTATTTTTTTAGCTCACCTGGCCGAAGGCCATGTGAGCTATTGCCATCACTTGCCGTCCGTCATCCGTCGTCGTCAACAATTTTTCAACTCTTCTCCTTTGAAACTACTTGACCAACTTGAACCAAACTTGATATGAATTTTTCTTGGGGTATCCTGCACAGAACTGATGTAGGGACTTTTGATCCGTCGAAAAACATGGTCGCCGTCACTAAAAATAGAACATACGGGTCAGACAGTAGTTTTTCGCATAAATCTCAAAAGTCGTTAGGTTTAGCCAAATTCTGATGGGGGGGGGGGGGTAAAATTGTTCAGCAAGATGAGATCTATCTGCAGTCAAATTTTAATTTTAATCTATGAAGCCATGTTGGAGTTATTACCCTTTTTCAACATTTTCTGCTATTTTTAATGTTATTTCTTTCAAAACTCTTCTCCTCTGACACCACTTGACCAGTTGGAACCAAACTTACTTTAAATATTTCTTGGGGTATTGTGCATAGAACTGGTGTGGGGATTTTTGATCCGTCGAAAAACTTGGCTGCTGTTACTAAAAATAGAACATAGGGGTCAGTTAGTAGTTTTTGCATATAATTCCTAAACTGTTAGGTTTAACCAAATTCTGACTGGGTAAAAGGGTTCTGCATGATGAGATCCATCTGGTCAAAATTTGGTGAAAATCTGTTTACCCATGTTGGAGTTATTGCCCTTTTTGGATGTTTTTTGCTGTTTTTAATGTTATTGTTTTAAAAAATCTTCTCCTCAGAAACTACTTTACAGGATTCAATGAAAGTTGGTATTTTTGTTTTAAAGGGCATCCTTAACAAAATGTCAGTTTGGATTTTTGATCTGTTATAAAGCATGGCCGCTGTTACTATAAATTGAACATTGAAGTCAGACAGCAGGTTTTTGCATATATCTCCAAAACAGTTAAGTTTAACCTAAATCTGACACGGGGGTAAAATTATTCAGCATGAAGAGATCTATCTGTGGTCAAATTTTGGTGAAAATTTGTTGACCCATGTTGGAACTATTGCCCTCTTTGGACATTTTTTTCTGTTTATGATGTTATTACTTTAAAAAATCTTCTCCTCAGAAACTGCTCTACAGAATTCAATGAAAGTTGACATTTTTATTTTATAGGGTATCCTTAATGAAAAAATAGAACAGTGGGGTCAGACAGCAGATTTTTGCATACATCTCCAAATCTGTTAGGTTTAGCCAATAGGTTTCAATTGCTGAAATGATCCTTATTATAAGGTTTACAAATGTGTCCAATGAATCAAATGGAGTCAAAATTGTATGACAACTCCTTGTTAGAGTTGTTGCCCTTAAAAGGCAAAAATTTAACCAGGTGATCGATTCAGGCTCTTGGGAGCCTCTTGTTTCTTATTACTGATGTATGGTTTTCATTGGTGTCCTCCAAAAGAAATGATATAATATAATGATACAAAAATAGTAAATCACAGTAATGTACCTCCATTTATTGATTCCATAGGGTTCTATACATTTTTTTACTGACCTTTTTTATTTTAGCTTGAACCATTTAATTTCTTGGAATATGAAGACCCACTCAAATTGACCAGAATACATCTCGGACACTCCCCTTGAAATATGTCTTTTTCCCCTGTTAATCTCCAAACTCAGAGGTAATATCCAAATGTTCCCTAAAGCACCAAGATAATCCATGAAACAGGCACTTGGTTTGCACCTAAATAATTCTTTTCAGTATATATTTAATTTTTCCATCTTTTTGTCAAACATTCCAAAGATTTTAGAGTCTCAAATACACTTTACTCTGAATTATTCATGTAACTGATATTCTGACACGACATTCAAGTATCGGTTGGAATTTAGTGTCTGTCCAGTATTACTTTTTTGTCTGACTCTGGTCAAAGTTCAGAAGAGGTATCGGGTTCTGAAATAATGAAACACTTTTATTCTTATTATCAAAGAAAATTTTCCTTTGAATTTATGTTTCAATGTTTTGATACTTTAAACTCTTCTTTGAGAAGATGCACATTTCGCTAATGAATATACATTGTACATGTACATGTGTGAAGAATGTCCTATCGACAAATCCTCTGCATCAGGAAATTTTTTTTTACCAAATCTATGAGAATTGGGATTTGTTATAAGCCTTGTATTTGCAAAAAAATTTAGTTTGTCACCCGGGGTTGATCCACATGACTCCATTCCTTCTAAAATAAGTAACAAATACCATTGCTGCATGAATTTTTGATTTGTCACAAATTCTACCCCAAACATTTTCTAACTTCAAATTTAACTGAAAATCCTGAGTCCAACCCTGGTTACTTCAGAAACATTATATCAGTAATATACAATTTTTACCTTTTTATTTTAGAAAAAGATATAAAACAGGTATGTTCAGAAAGCATCAAATTCAGCACAAAAACTGAAGTTGTTCGAAAAAAAATTTAAATTTCATAATTCACTATTTTAATATATGCCATCATAAAAAACAATTTATTGTCTGTTCATGCATGTGTTGTACTGAAATAAAAGATATCTTGTGCATTTGTTGAACTCTTTGAAATTTATACTAAAGTAACTTTCTGTATCATTACAACTCAGGACTGACAAAATATTTTGTTGTTCAAAGCTTGTGCTCTACATGTACAAATATATTCCTCCAATTTAAAAAAAAAAAACTAGCCTAATCCTCTGTGTTTTGTAAAAATTTGTATACAATTAAGAAGCAGTATTTCATGACCTCATTGTGACTAAATTATGATATAGCAGTTTGTATTTAATGTATGATAGGAGTCAGATATTATTTTTGCTTTAAAATATGAAAATATGAAATATCAAGTAGTAAGTTAAAATATCAACAAAACAGTAGGCCTGAAACTAGGATTAGTGAATCTTTTAGTTAAATGATAATTTTATCATAATTTTTTGTACAAGATTCTCTTCCAGTCTTCATTTCCTTATTTCATGACCTTGGTACTTTTATGGAAAATTTGACATTTCGTGAAACACCTGATTGGTTGACCAAGAAAAGGCCATGTGCTTGGGTAATTGTGAATAAATATTGAGTAATGGTAAGTTTTAGATATATTTAAAATTTAATTTCCTACACTGATAATGACAGATTTAATGCGTTCAAGTGATGTTCTGGAAGGTTATCCTCTTCATCGTGGTACTGAAGTGTTCATACCCAGTAGAAGAAAAACATTTGGTTGTAAATTGGCAGGAAATCAGTTTAATTATAATAGCAATTATTATCTGAAGTCTGCTGTTTACAGAAGCTTTCAGAAGAAAGCTAAACAATTTGGGCAAGTCATTAATCCAGGGGAGACAAATCTTTTAAATTCCAAAATACAGATGTTACTTCTACAGGAAAAACAAGGTATAGTTTAGATTTCATTTTTCATCCTATTAGATTTTTTTAAAAGATTGATGTATTTGATAAAATAAGTGGTGATAAAAACATCAAAGATGTTCCTCTGAAAATGATTTTATTAGTACATGTATTTGTCTTTTTTCTACAGAATAAATCATAATTTAAAAAAATATATATATAGATGTTCTTTTTTGGTTTATTGAATTGACAGGTGCACCATAGATACCTAATATACCTTCAAATATATATATATTTACAGATACTTACAGTTAGTCATTAGCTGAGATAAATGTTATGCTATGGTCCCATAGAGGTTGTTTGTCTCACTGCACTAAGGGACATCCATCTTATATGTGAGCCCTTGGAATATTTCTTTGAACCTAAATATTTATTTTTACTTTGTTAACTGTTGAAATATTTATTTTTCACATACATGGAATTCAAGTATTTATTTACATATACATGTATGTTAATGCATAATGTTTGGTTAAGAGTGATTTCAAAGGATCAATTTTCCTATTCTCTCCCATCTTCACGATCAAAATATTTATTTCAAGAAATCTGAGTCAAGAGTACATGTTACTGTATTTATTCTTCCAAGCCCCCCTTTAAACTCAAATGGTTATCCCCTTATGTTTCCATGGATATTTAGAAATGTCCAGTGTTTAAGAGTTAAATTTCATTAATTATTGAAATTAGATAGCAATCCGATTGTGAGTGTTTACAACATATTATTGCTGAAATATGATATTAACATGATATGATTCTTTTGTCATTGACCCATAAAACATACTATGCTTATGACAACAAGTAGTTATCATATGACTGTCCTTTTCGTCACCATTTTAAGTGGCCACTTTTATTACGATTTTTATGAAGTAGTGACACTGTCTGCAGTGTGTTAATACTGGAGCATTATTTTTTCATCCAAGAAATGAACATGGAAGTCCATGCCATTTGATTTGCTGTAATTACTGCTCCAAGAAAAAATAAATTGTAGGAATGCTGAACTGTAGTGCATGGTGCCTGAAGCTAGACAGTAACCTTTATGGTATTATGCTGGGTCAGATCTAGGAGTTCAGGGTGGCATAAATAGAATCAAAGGCCAAGTGAGGCTAACATAATTAGGGGTGGTAGAATTCGTGGAAAATCAAGATTTCATGGGAACAAAATTATTTTTTCAATATGTAGGACATACAGCTGGCCCTTCTTTCCTTATACCCATGCCAGATCTCTGAAAAACTGAAAACTAATGGGACAAAATTGTTTTGGCAATTTTTTATTATTTAAGGACTGACATTTTGTTACATACTGTGACCATTCTATCTGAGTAGTCAAAATACACTAATTTTATAGTCACAGAATATAAATCTGAAATGTAACATTGTTCTAAAGTTGCCAGGATATCAAATAAAAGCTTTTTTGTGCATAAACTGGTGTTTTTCTTTTAATTTTTTGTTGCAATATAAAGACAATACAGTGCACTGACCTGCCAAAACTTTGATATACAAATTCAGCGTGAACCAGCAAAAAAGCTTGATGTTTCCCACAATTCTAAGCCCCAAATATGTATCAGTTTTTATATCAAGTCAATTCACTGTTACTATTTACTTGAGTTTGTAGAGATTGTTTGAACCCCAGTAGATCAACTGACATTGATGTAAAATCCAGTCTGCTTCTGTAAATAAGAGCTGTATTTCTGATAGTGTTACTTAGATTAATCTATCAATATACTTAATGTCTGTATAAGCCACTTGTCTACTAACACGTTATAGACATTACGTAAGCACTGAAAGTAAGAAAGGTGTCAAGAAGGCTTGATGACTATATGGCTTTTCCTATTTGTCCACTTTCTGGGTTTTTAGATGTTTTCAAACTTTAGTTGTGATTGGACTGCTGTGTTTGAAAGTCATGTATTTATCTGGTAGGTACTGTTATATTAATTTTTTAATTACTTACTTTTTTATTTCCATGGGCAGATACATGTATTTCATGCATTTTAGGTTAGCTATTGCAGATATACTACTTTTATAGTGAAGGAGTTTCAGCTATTTTCACAGTGGACTAAGTAGCATGAGAAAAAAATTTCCCCCTAAAAAAGTAATTGAATAATACAGCACATGATTTTAAAAAGCCATGAAATTCTTTTTAAAACCCAAATTATTGGCAAATTTTAAGGGTACTATTTCTTTGTCCCAGAGATATACAGACTGATTTTGGCCTTATAGCAGCAATTCTATAAATAAAAGTATGGCTTTATTTTACACATGATTATAGCCATCAACCTAATAACTAAACTACAACTGTTATTTTCACTTGGGTTTAAAACTTCAGAACTAGTAAGTTGTTTCAACTATTTGTATAAATATGTATATTGCTTTTGGTCCAAAATCACAACTTGTCTTGGAATACATGCAACGGTATTGTAGTGTGGGGAATGCCAATAAATTAAGTCTTTTAGGGCGCTGTAAAATTTTGTTCTTTTTTACTTTCAAATAACAATATTTGAGACATGTTTTCAGTTTTTCGATACATTTTTTCATACACTATTTAGTTATAAGTATTTGGCAATTTAGAAAAAAGAATTAAGATCAAGTCACTTGTGTTTCCATAGAAGATCGTGTTTTAATCATCAAAGGGCAAAAAAGCTTAACTATACTGACTGCATCGAAAAAAAAACATTGAAATGTCAAAATTAGTTTTCTATTATTTTGTCATGTACAATTTTGTAGGGTCTAACAAACTTCCCTGAGAATTTAAATCATTTCCTGACTAAATTATTAATAGTAATTAAGAGATTGTCACAATAATTGGTCAATAGGAAGAAGTTAATTATAACAATGTCATTTATATCCCATAAATAGCAGTTCTACTCCCACCTCTGGTTTGTGTGGGAAAGTTCTGTCATGAAATGCCATCTACAGAACTATGAACATCAGGATATTGTAAATTCTTTGATTTGAAGTTTTCATATTGTTATGTCTTGTATCAAGGTGATACTTGGTCTTTTGTGTTGTCCACAACTTCTCCTCAACAACTTGCAGGATTAGGATGAATTTTCAGGGGTATTAAATTACAATACTAGGGTGTCCATATTGTCAGGAATTCAGGCTTAAAGTAAACTTGCATTGATATTCTGTTTTGTTGTTGACAACAACAACAAAAAATAGCACTGATTGTGGTTTTAAGTTGGGTGTTTTATAAATGGCAGCAAAGTTGTATGTAAAAAGTGCTTAGTCTATCCACCATAAAAGTTGTGACCAATATGAATTGTATGTCCACATTGGTCCCCAAATGTACAGTGTTCAACAGGCTGTGGGGGTATTTGTTCCATTAGTGGCAATGTCTAGTTCTGTCTAAGTTAAGTCATAGTTATGTTACAAAATACTGCTTTTGTGTTATTTTCAAAGAATTTGTAGGAGAATGAGAGGTTGTAGGGTAGTTTTTCAATCCCAAAATATAGAGTGCAAGCTTTGAAAAAAAATATGCCAGAAGTCATAATAATATGGAATGCTGTTTTTTTCTATGATTTTGAAGAGTACATATATGCTCTACGTAAGCTATTTTTCAATAATTTGTCTGATTAAGTTCACTTAATTATTGTCTTAGTTTTAGTGAACAGCATTAGAACAATATTTTAAATGAGGACACATATTTAACAATTGAATTATAAAATTTTCAAATTTATTTGGAAAACTTCGGGCTGCTTTTGATATTTTCTGAACATACCCATTTGACATGCTTGTTCTTCACAGTTGTAGGGTAAACACATCTAATGTACTACATTTGCCAAAATATGACTATTGAATCTTTTACAACCATGGCTGTATATATTTTTGATGCCAAATGAATATTTGCTGAAATTTAGAAAGAAAAAAATGAACGATAAAAAATATGTAAGGGAATATTTATGGTGAAAGGAATGACTTACAGTTTTATGTTTTTTTTTTATTAGTGAATAAGAACTTTTTTGTTCTTCACTCTTGTATTTATCCACAAAAAATTGTGGAACATTTAATTTACATTGCAGGTACATGGAATACAAATTATGAATAGCCATAACTTGCACTAGCAAACAGAGTGTGGCTCTAAATGAATAAAACTCCCCATTATGTAAAGTTATGTAAAAAAAGGTAAATTGGTAAGTTGATAGATAAGATGGTTGGGTCTTCATGCTGGGTTTTAAATATCCTTTTTTCTTGTGACAAACAGTTAAAATTTTTTGTCACCCACTGGACATGAATACAAAGAGGGCCATAATTAGGAATAATGTTATGAAGTCCAATCTTGTTTTCATTGTCAGTAAATTTTGACTATCGTTGTTGTTAAAGTACATTAGAAGGAGGTGTTGAATGTATGTGTAAGTACATGTATATTGATATGTAACTTCCTAAAAGTTTTCAAACTTAGTTTATTATGTATTTATGAACTAGCATTTCATACATTTAAATTTTTAGTGGTTATTTCTTTTCTGATCAAATTTGATAGATAAATACCATCAAGTACGTCTGTGATATTAATATAACATGTTTAAAATACATCACAGCTTGGCAAAATTTGCAAAACTAAAAAGTATTTATATTTATTAATTTGTAATTAGTTGGATATCGTACGGGTAATATGTACATTTGAGAGTAATTTTAATAAATAATGAAGACATTTGATGTAATGCATTAAAGGATATCATTCTCATTCCTGACCTTGTGGTGTGTGGCTGTTTTCTGATTTTTGGGTTCTGGTAAGCCCCACATCCAGTGAAAAATGACAAAAAGTCAGTCTGATTTTCCCATGCATGCCAACCCAACCTTGCTCCAACTACCCCATTTACCCCACCCTGTCATTACCTACCTTTAACTTATATATAACAATCAGCATCAGCACTATGATGCAACTAATTTGCATTTAATTTGCATAATTTTGCAAAATTTTGAAATCTTGAATTTTTTTCAATCAAATCAGCATGGTACGAGTTAAAATGAGGCAGGTTTAACCTCTAAGGAAGTTTTAATATAGAATGATCTTATTGAAGATGCCCTGAGTTCTAGTAGATTTGGAGAATGGCTTTATCGAAGATGCCCTGAGTTCTAGTAGATTTGGAGAGTGGCTTTATCGAAGATGCCATGAGTTCTAGTAGATTTGGAGAGTGGCCTTATCGAAGATGCCCTGAGTTCTAGTAGATTTGAAGAATGGCTTTATCGAAGATGCCCTGAGTTCTAGTAGATTTGGAGAATGGCCTTATCGAAGATACCCTGAGTAGATTTGGTACAACTTATTTGAGTGTTACATATATTCGATACAAAACTAACTTACTCAACATTCAACTTATTTTTCTAATTCAGAACTATTCTGTAATTTTGCATGCACTAAATCCATAAATCCCTGAAAGTTTTGCTGGATGTAACTTCCTGTTTGACAGAAATGAGGTAGAGCATCCATATCTCAATTAATAAAGGCGAGCTACAAACATATTTGAGCTTGTCTAATTACAAATTAGGTACCATGTGGCATTCAAAAATTATTTTTATGGTGCTATGCATACATGCTGTAACTGCAGCTATACCCCTGGACAGTGGTTAGGCACTGTGACATGTATAAAGGGTGTAAACAAATTCAGAAGACATCTATGAAGCTATCTGTAGTGTACTGCTCTACTCTGCTAAAAAAAGGTGAGGTTTAGGTTACAGACCACCAATTCAACCAATGAGCATTTGGAACGTACGCAAAAATAGTCCTACGCAGAAATTACCCCTGTTCCTCATAGTGCTGTGAAAAAAGTTCTCATCTTATTTAAAAAATTTAAACAGTTTCTGAAAGGAAAAACATTTCTGTACATTTTATAGGTGCATTTTGCTTCTTGTGATGTGAAGCCTAATCTCCATAATGATTTTTAAATATACCCCTATCTTGTGAAAACACTGGGATTTCCCATGCTATTTATAGACCCTTCACTTCCGGTGACCAGTACTGCACTGCAAGTCTGCTAACCCCACATGCCATTCTGAGGATTGTGAGCTGACATATGTAGAATCATGCTGATATATAGTCCTCTGCAGGTTAAAGTTAAAGTAAAGTCCAGAGAAGCCATTGAATATTGTGAAATTAGCATAGAAGCCTATGGAAATTGGAATTAGTGGTTTTTAGCCTTTAACACTACTGTTCAAGCTTTGAAATATCAAATATACCATCAACATAGAAGATTGTAGCTACCTATTAACATTAAATTGTGACAACTTTCTGTTAATTTTTATATTAAAAAATCTGTATTGTTGTATTTGCCATGTTGATACATGTATTTGGATATTCTAATTAAAAGTAGCCCCACTGTTTTTTATTTGTTTTCCCGGACATGAAAAAAAAAACAACAAAACACAAGGTCTAATTTTAATTGGACTAGTATTTGGATATCTGTCTGTAGTTGGAAAGTTTATTGAAAACATAAAATTTCCCAATTTTGTAAATTGATAGTTTGAATGACTAAAAACACACAACTATTGAAGAATATACCCAGTAACTCATAGGTGAGCAAGAAGTTCAGGCACTTGGCAGAACAAAGAAACATTGAAAAATACTGACTGTTAACATTTAATACCACTGTTATGAAATTTGGCACCCACAAAAATTACTTGCTAATGATTTATGTGGCTTATAAGTAAAATTGGATGAGGACAAAACAAGAATTAAAAACATGAACACAGATTAACAAAATAAAAAAATGTTAACATGTTGCTCAAAAGTAATCCTTTATCACATTCATATGCCAAACCTTTTTGTCACTTTATAAAGTACATGTATAGATGTGATAATATTTATTTGTTTTCTGTCTGTGAGATACTCTTGAGACAAATGTCATTAGACACTTGATTACTAAAGGAGTAGAAATTAGATCAACCTTTTAATAGTTTGTTCTGGCATTAATATAAACTTTTTTATTTGAAAAATTAAATTTTTAGACAAATTGTAGAATAGTTATCTTAGACATGAATGTAAATTAATTATTTGAATGGTGTAAGGTTATCAGTTTGATGATTGATTGTCTAGACTTTGGTATCCATTGTGAAATTTGTTCCTCATCAGCCCAGGGTTAATGTACAAAGTTAATACTATATATAAACTAATTAAAATTTATTACTACAATATTTTCATTATAATTGTTGTTTTTATTGGGATATGTATTCTGTGTTAATGTTAACAATGCCAAGGTAATTAATTTCAGTGGCTTTTAATGGTTGTTTTAATCACATCTTAATTTTATTGTTTTAAAGCTTTTAAACTTTTACAACCAGTTTATAACATGTTTTTATAGTTTCTCAATATTTTTACTAATCACAAATTTTCTGAATATTATTGAAAATTAATGTATCGTAGGGAAGGAAACAAATCTATTGATGTGTTTAAATTGTGATGTTTAAAACTTCATTTTTGAAAAATGCTGGGATATTTCAAAACCTTCTAGTACAAAGTCAGAAACTTTAGACCAAATAATTTCCAGTGTTAATTTGACCTTACTACTGTGACCATTCAATTGACATTAATCTTATAATTTATTTGTTTCCCCTACAGAATTTCCCACCTCCTTTTTACAGCTTCATCCCCATGAATACAATGTATATGTAATAATGTTTTACCTGTCACCACCATCAATAAGACAAAAAACCTCTGTGATATAGGATTAGTTTCATCTTGTATCAAGAGCACTGTCTGGCAGGTTGAGGACAGACAAATCATCTCTGTATATTTAGCTGTTCTCTGCAACTTGTAATACAATGTACTGACCAAATTACTGGTAGCATCACAGAAATAAATATTGTTATAATGCAGTACACAGCAAGGGTAGATATTAAATGGTCTGAATTGACCAAGAATTACATTGCATATATATGTTCTTTTGACTAATACAAAAAATATACATGTATGTACATGTAGGGCCTTCTAGTACCTGCTGCAAAGTAACAAAATGTTATTTGCCATACTGCAGTAGGTACCAATAGTAGGTACTGAAAAGTAAAAAAAAATTTCAACAATAAGAAGTGTACATGTTGAAGACAGTATGCTGTGTAAGATTTGTTTCTTTGTACCTGGTGCATTATAGAAAGCTTAGTTGTCATAATGCAGAAGGCACCATGGGTATTTACTAGCAATATGAACCTTTCTGCAAATCATGTGTTACTATAATACTAGGGTAAATATTACATGTACCATTATATTAGCAATATGAACTTTCTCCTACAAGTCATGTGTTTCTGACTACCAGCATTGAAATGGTACATTATTAGTATTAACTTTGGTTTGAACCCCCTCCTACATGGCTTGTAGTATTGGGGAGACACTTGACATTCTGTCACTAAGTTTGTCATATCTCTTGTGTCATATTTAGGGATTTGATTGGGCCTGCTATTGTGGGCATATATGTGAAAGTAACTTAACATCTGTGCAGATTTTCATGTAATGCATGTTTTTAAATCTGTGTATCCTTGTTTTTTTTTGGTTTGTTTTTAATTAATAAGACCATCCTGAAAATACCCCTAGATTATTGGTTTCTATACAGGTGACTTTTGTAGAAGGGGACTTGAGGTTCCATCTGTTTGTCAATCTGGTAAATCAGTTTTCCACACTTTTTTTCATGCTGGAAGATATACATTTGATATATGGTACCTTGACCAGTTACAGATCAAGATCAATTTTGTTTTAGCCCTTGGACTTCGAGAAAATTCATGTAGAAAGCTCAGTTTTCCACACTTTTCTGGTCATATTTGCGGATATACATTTGATATTTGGTATATTGCCTTGCCATAACAAGTTACAGATAAAGATAAAATTTGTTTCTAGTCTATAGAAATTTTGTTGAGATATGGCTCTTTGACTTTAAATATTAATGTAAAATTCAGTTTCCCATACTTTTTTGGTCATATTTGCAGATATTCATTTGATATTTGTTACATTGCCTTGCCATGACAAGTTACAGATCAAAATTAGAATTTGGTTACAGTCAATAGAATTTTTGATGAGTTATCAAACTTGGACTTTCAAAATTAATGTGAAAAATTAGTTTCTCAGTTTTCTGCTTTTTTTCATCATGCTTGTAAATATAAATTTGATATTTGGTATGTTGGTCACAGATCAAGTTTGAATTTTGTTCTGGATCATGTATTTATTTTAATATGAAATGGTCCTTTGACTAAAACGAACAATACAGACTCAGTTCTCCTCACTTTTCTCAAATGTCCCTATTAAATAGCGAGCAGGAATGATTCTCTAATCATTGTATAGCCATAGTTTCTTATCACCCACTTAGCTGATTACTTGAAGTTCCAAGTTCTGACTTCTTAAAAAAAAGCATATATGTTCTACCTTGCAAATGCTGAAGGAATTTTTCTTGTGTGAAATATTTAAAAGAACCTATGTTTTCAACTGTTCACTTCAAGTGAATATGATAAGGAAGAAAATTTACATTATGATACTTCATACTAATCAATATCCCAGCATAATTTGTAGCTTTAGGATGTAGTGCCCTTAACAAAAGAACGTTTGTATGAAACCTTAGTGGACATGTACTAATTTTTATTTGACTGCATGAAAATTGCAGTAGTATTATGGCACCTTTCCGTTGTCTTTGTCATTGGTGTCTGTAGACAATTTGTTTCCTAGACAGTTACTGAAGGAAGACTGGGATTAATTTTTGGGTTGTGACTTGAACCATTTAGGAATTGGGGGAAAAAAAGGGCCAGAAACAAACATTTTCAGGATACTTAAATTGTGAAATTTTACCACAAGGTTCAATACAACAAAAGGAACGCTGAGATTGATTTTGAGGGTTGTGCTTTGAACTTGTGGGAATAAGGGGCAAAAAACAAGCATTTTCATGATATCTTGATGATATCTTGACTCAAGTGATTGGATTATATGATATTATACAAGGTGCCAAACCACAAATTAATATACTGGTATGGACAATGACATGGTAATAAGTGAATGGATTTCATTTTGAATGGTAACACAAGATGCCATCTACAAAAAAGGCTGGGATTGATTTAAGGGTTGTGACTTGAACTGTTCAGGAATTAGGGGCCAAAAAGGGGCATCTTTGATTATGGTCAAATTCTTATTTTGTGTCAAATATTTCATCAAAAACAAAATATAAAGCTGAATCAAACTTAAATGGTGTGTTCATATTTGCCCGAACTGTACAAGGTTTGACCTTGATGGTTGTATCAAGCTTTGCCCAGCAAAGCATTTTTAAGTTGCCAATATTGTTAGCGACTTCTTGCACTAGTAATTTCAATTCTTTACATTTGCAAATATTTGCATGATTGTATATCACTACTTCACATGAAGCTGCTGATTGGTGCCATGTTTACTGTCATAACTTCATAGTTCTAGCTTCATACAACATCGAAATGTACCTCTCTGTGTTCTATTGTGTGTTTTTGTGCTTGTTGGATAATGGGAAGTTTACATTAAAAGATGAAATGATTGGTTTACATTAAAAATTACCCAGTTTCCAATTCAGACACAGGGGGCTCGTTACAATTTTCTTTATAGGTCATAACATTATCAGAGCTAATAAGTTTTTTAATCTAGTTCCTTATCTGGTTCCCTAGTCAATATCATAAGCAACCCCAAGATCGCTAAAAGTTCGAGAGACACTTATGTGCCCTTTTTATTTAATTTAGTATTTCATACATTATATATCCTCTTCCACAAATTAAACACAATTTTTGCTAATTTTAAGGAAAAATGTTCAATAATGTCAAGATTATTTAATTGAGTTTCATTGGAGTTATCTTTCTTTTTTCCTCATCTTAAAAGTTAGCGTTTTTATTGATACATACAATAAGAATAGGAAGTGTTTATCATAGTTTTACTTGTACAGGACATTATATTTCCTTAGAAAGGTGTAACTTCTACAGGACGTTATATTTCCATTGAAAGGTGTAACTTCTACAGGACATTATATTTTCTTAAGAAAGATGTAACTTGTACAGAACATTATATTTCTTTAGAAAGGTGTAATTTGTACAGGACATTTTATTCCCTTAGAAAGATGTTCAGAATTCTTATACATTCTTATCATTACATATATTTCTTTTGATAAATACATTTATGATAAAAATGAATTGACACTTTTTAATAAAAATGCAATTACATTTTTCACAAATGTATATACTTTCTGCATAATTCTTATTGAACTTTATGCAAACGTTGACAAAAAAAGTAAAGTATATATATAAATATTAGTATAAGATTGTAATTATAAACAAATTTGGACGTTGTTCCATCCTGTTATCTTCATGATGATAGGCATTATCTCGGCAGTATCTGTACCAACCATCCTCGGTACATCAACATGTCTTGGCTTGATAAATGTCATTCCTACTTTATTTGCACACCATACAATGTTTTCCATAAAAAAAATTCACACTTTTACATAAGTGTAAAAAAACCTTGAGATTTAAATGAAACATGTTTTTACAAGAAATTACATTTCAGTGGGTTTTAGATGTCACTGTCTATCTGGTTTTCTTTTTTTGTTCTTCATTATTGCTAAATTCTTTTGGATATACAATGATTTACACTCCAAAGCAATGGTATTATCCCACTTCAAAAATTGGAGTATCATTATGACATTGTAATTCTTTAAGTGTCATTTTATAATATATTATTAAATCAGTAGAAACTGGAAATTTTTCTCCATAATTTTTTTTTTGCCATGTGACCTTTTTACCCAAAGTTGAAAGCTTCCACCAATTTTTTTTTATTAGAGAATATTATAATTTGATTTAACAAACAATTACATTTAGAGATTTATATGACTGTTGATTGGTTAAAAAAATAATGACATGTACAGTATCTATTGAGCATTATGATATTGCATAGTCTTCTTTATATATGTATAATCCTACTATGATCAAGGATCTTAATATGTTGTTATTTAACCAGTATTAGATAACTTCAAAGGAAACTAAAGAAGCAGAAATCTGCTTTAAAGTGTTTATTTTATATCATTTTTTAAGTACAATTAATACTCAGAGATTGTTCTACAAGGGAGATAACTAGATTATCTCCCCTTGTGACTTGTGTTTGTTCTCTTCCATTCTTATCACAAACAGTTAGGTCTAGATAAAAAAGAGATAGAGGGTCATCTGATCTCAATTTCATGATAACTATATATTATTGTAAATAGTATTGTGTGATTTATCAATACAAATTTTTCCCAAGCTTGTGCGAATACCTGTGGCATCTTACAGTGTATTGTTTTGAAATTTAAAATGATGACACTTTGATAATTGGATTAATATGTTGTAATGTGTCAAATAAATAAATAATATGACATCTGAATAGTGGCTTGGCCATAAGATTTTAACAGAACATATCTTAATGAGATGTTCAGTACTTTTTTTCACTATTTTTCAAAGTCTCTAATGTTTTTTTAAAAATCTTTACAAGTATCTAATATTTCCACCTACGCAGATTTTATGTGTATCTGTGGCCTATAAGAATGAACTTCCAGATTCTATAGTATTCTTATTAAAATAATTTAATCCATTCATTCTTATCAACTAACATCAAAATATATCACTTATAGTCTTATCTTATTGTTCTTACAATGTGAACAGTCAAAGTGTAATGTCTATCCTCTGAGGGATTTCATCATATCTTGATCAAATTTCAAAACAAATTTCAATATAGATTATCACAAGGTCTACTCAACGAAAGGGTGGTATATAGGTGGAATTACTTCATCTTTCATTCTGTTCCTCAACTGTCAGTCTCTGTTATCTTTTCAAATATGGGTTCCTTCTGATATCAATGATTTTAATTTTATTGGCTGCTTCATTTTAATGAGTTGTATGTTCGATGCATTTTTAGCTCACCTGGCCTTATCTGGCATATTGCCATCACTATGTGTCCGTCGGCATCGTCATTCGTTGTTGTTTATCGTCATCATCTATTAACTTTTTCAAACACCTCTTCCTCTGAAACTACTAAATAGAATGTAACCAAACTGCAGGACTACTCCTTTGGGTATTTTTAACAATCCCTCTGTGGAGATATTTGATCTGGCAAAAAATGTGGGCGCCTTTACTTAAAATTGACCATGAGGTCAAATTGCAGAATTTTGGAAATTACTCAATAAGAGTTGTGTTTAGCTTAAATCTGGCAGAGGTTAAAACTGTTCAGCATGATAAGATGGACCTATGCCAAAACTTTCAGAAAGATCCTTTGACAAATGATTCAGTTATGGGTCTTGAAATGGATTTTTTTGCCAGATTTTATATTTCCACCTTTGAAATTACTGGATGGATTGAAACAAAACTTAGCATGAATGTTATTTAGAACATCTTTAACAATATGTGCATGGGAATTTTTAATCTTGGGAAAAACATGGCGGCCATTACTAAAAATAGGCCATAGGGGTCAAATTGTAGAATTTTGCACATAACTCAAGAACAGTTAGGTTTTGATAAGCAGGTAGTAAAATTGCTCAGCACGATTAGTTGGAGCTATGCTGAAATTTTCAAAAAGATCCATTGATGGATGATTGAGGTATGGGTCCTGGAATGGATTTTTTTCCAGAGATTTTGTATTTCCTACTTTGAAAAATTATCTCCTAAACTGCTGGATGGATTGTAACCAAACTTGGCATGGATGTACCTTACAATATTTTTAACAATATGTGTGTGAGGATTTTGATCTGGCAAAAACCATGGCCAATGTTACTAAAAATAGACCATTGGGGTCAAATTGAAGATTTTTGGAAATAACTCATGAACAAATGGGTTGAGAGCTAAATTCTGATTAATTATTAATCAGCATATTCAGACCGACCTATGCGGAAATTTTCATAAAGACCTGTTGACCAATATGAGAGTTATTGCCCTTGAAGAGTCAAAAGAATGACTATGAGAGATTTATTTTAAAATATGAAAACAGGTTAGATTACTTAATGTTATTGATTAATTATTAATCAGCATGTTGAGACAGACCTATGCCGAAATTTTTATAAAGATCTGTTGACTGATATCAGAGTTATTGCCCTTGAAGAGTAAAAAAAATGACTATGAGAGATTTATTTTAAAATATGAAAACAGGTTAGATTACTTAATGTTATTGATTTAATGATTCTTGTGACAATAGTACAATAAGGTCAAGAGTCCAGCTTTAGAAAGCTGAAAAGACTTTTTTGATCAGGTGAGTCATTCAGGCTCTCTAGAGCCTCTAGTTTTTTATTGCTCCTGATTCTTACTCCTTGTTAAGCAGCACTTTGAAATTTTCAGCACATGTCAATGATAGTGAAAATTTCTGTTGTTAAAATCTTTGCTTCCTTCAGTGAGTATGTTTGAAAATGGGTAAGGATCTTCATTGTTAATTGTTGTTTATAGAAACAGTAAATGTTATAAAGACAACGACAACTCTTGATAAGGATTGATAATTTGTGTGGGGGATAATACTAGCATGACAAGTTGTGCAACTCGTAGGCAGAGTCATGGTGACTATAGGACATAGGGGTCAGACAGTAGTTTTTCACATATATCTCCAAAACCTTTAGGTTCAGCTAAATTCTGACAGGGTAAAACTATTCGGCATGATGAGATCTATCTGTGGTCAAATTTTGGTTTTAATCCGTTAAGCCATGTTGGAGTTATTGCACTTTTTCAATGATTTTTGCTACTTTTAATGTTATTTCTTTCAAAAATCTTCTCCTTTGACACTTCTTGACCAATTGAAACCAAACTTGGTATGAATGTTCCTTGTGATATCGTGCATAGAACTAATGTTGGGATTTTTGATCCATCTAAAAACATGGCCCCCATTACTAAAAATAGAACATAGGGGTCAGACAGTAGTTTTTCGCATATATCTCAAAACCGTTAGGTTTAGCCAAACTCTTTCAATTGCTGAAGCACCATGCAGGTCTGGGTATCAAAAGAATAGGCCTGCAGCAGCACTAAGCTTGTTGTAATAGGCGACTAAATAGTGCTCAGAAACCTAGCTGGGGGCTAGGCGCTCTGCCCACAGAGCAACTGGGATGTGTGCCCCAGGTGGTAGAATGGGGTACCCCTGGCATGTTACATGCTAGGGTTGTCAGGCTATAATACGGAAAACCTGACCGCAAACCATAGTGGTGCACCGTGTTGGGAAAGATGCCACGTTCCTGGCACGTTAAAGAACCCTGCTGTGGTATTTGATAGGAGTAGGAACCTTTGTGCTCCGCCATAGGAGGCTAAATTGTCAACCTTACCCATTCCTCCCTTTTTCTAGTGGCAATCAAGATTTGTCGACCCTATTATCCTTGTGTCCCATCCCATTTTTCACTTCATTATCATTTCATGTTCATTTTGTCGTCCATTTCATGTTCATCGTCTGAATATAGCTGAAATATTGCTGCTCGGAAGTTAGACCCCAACAATCAATCAATCAATCATTCAATTGCAGAAATAATCCATATTTTAAGGCCTTCAAAAGTCTTCAGAGATCAAAGTTGTCAGGCAACTCCTTGTTCTACCAGTCTCCTTGAGTCAAAATTGTTGGACATCTCCTTGTTAAATTTATTACCCTTGAAAGACAAACTTTAACCAGGTGAGCAATTCAGGCTCCTGGGAGCCTCTTGTTTTATATAATTAGGTTATAGTGTGGTGCCCATTTTGCTGAACATTGATTCAAGGTAAAGTTGTAGACACACTCTGGGTGACTGTTCATTAAAGGATCATGGGAGTGTTTTTTACACAGTTTGGTTGGGTTGATCTGTCTCTTTGACCCATTTTTTGTTTCCACTAGCTTATCTAAATCATGAATGAAAATGAAAATTGTACTTTTAGTTGCATATCAGTGCACTGGATACAATTACAAAATATATTCTGGACATGGGCATAGAAAATCTGGAAATTTTGTGAATAGGAAGGTATAGTTGTTATCAAATTCAGAGCTGTAACAAGCTTAAATGTTGTGTCCATACTTGTCTAATCTGTTCAGGGCTCAATCTCTGAGGTATATATGGAAGCATTTATATTAAAAATGAAAAATGCATGTAACAAAACCAATATCTGGCAATTTATAATGACTTTTATAATATCTACAATCCTAGAAAATTTGAGTCTATCAATTTGTTGTACTGTTTTTTGATAATTTACTGATTCATCTTCCAATGGATATTGGAGGTATGGTCTAAATTATGAATAAATTGAATAGCCTCTCAGTTGTTGTTTTTTTTAATGACAAGTTTTAGCCTCTGCCTGATTTTGCAGGCACCTCAGTAAATTAAACTTGACCAGGGGCGGATTCCGGCAGGGGCATAGTGGGCGTGCGCCCCCCCCCCCTAAAATTTGCAAAGCATGGGTTGTCAGGGGTAGATTTAGGCGGTTTAAGGTTGAAAATTATATTCTCACTAATTTTACCACAAAAGACATCTATATTGCACCCACTCTAGAGGAATATTTCAAAAAAAAATTTTAATTGTACCCACCCCCCAATCTAAAATCCTGGATCTGCCCCTGTTGACTTGAATTATCATATGAACTTAGTGATTAAGGCAGTTGGTTCAAAATGACATATTTGTTCTGATTTCCATAGGTTGCATTTTTCAGACTTATTTGACAAGAATATATCTACCCCTATTAAAGGTGCTTTTGGTCATCTTCCAGATTTATCTAAAATGTGCACTTTTACATGTAAAAAATATGTCATGTGCAAATTTCAGCAGTATAATGACATGGATTTGATGATATCTATACATCTATCTATTGTTTATCTAAATATAGAAGTAAACTAATAATTAGTCAAAGTCCATATGATATGTAATCATTTCACCCCAACATAGCTACCTAGAATGATTAATCAAGGACAGTAAATCACAGCCCCTAAAAATCACTTTCAAATTAGATTTTCTAAAGTTTGCATGAATCCTGTTGTGAAATATGAATTTTGTTAATGAAGGGATAACATACATACTAGGTAGGTTGGATTAGGATAATATCACTTGTTTATCACTGTAGATGTATGTTGTTCATAGCTTGAAGTCCTTAATAGTGTGTGTCTTCCTTAATCTGGAAAACAATGCAACATATTTAACACTTTGAAAGATAACCATCATCTTTCAGAGTCTGTAATTAAATGTCATTTTAAATTGATGCAGACTTTGTATTTACTGAATGCATATATACATGCCTATTATAGTGTACTTAAGGTTTGAAGGGGTATGTTGCTTCATGGCATCAGAATCTTTTTAAATGTTATTTTATGCCAAGACAAGTATTTTTGGAGCATATGGATTTCCAATCACATCATTCTGAAACTTTGTATACCATGTGCTTTTTGATATTTGATTTATCATTCAGACTCCAGGGTAAGGTTTTATTTCCACTTTTGATATACACCAGCAGAGCCAATGGTGTGCCTGTTAGGCCTTGTATCCTTGCTTATACTACAATTTAAAAAATGCCATAGATTTGTATTCTAAATAACAAAAAAAAACAAAAAAAAACTCAGAAGCAATGAAGCTCAATAAATAATGATGTGATTGGTTATTTATAATTGTATTATTAAAACAATTGAACAATTGGATCCCTTTTGAAAATTTCTGGATTGGACTTTAACTGATACAATTAATGTTATTCCTATGCTTAACTTAATGTAATTACCAGTAAATTTCTTTCTTATATGTGAAGTTTGAACTCCAGTTTTTTTAAATAGATTTTGCTAGATAACAAAAATATATTTTGTTTTATGTATGATATTGAATATTTTGCAAGGAGTAATGTCAGGGACAAAATAATGATATTTAACACCTGTGTTACTGAATGCCAAAATGTTAATTTCTTTACCTAGATGAAAAGAATTTGATCAGAATTATTGCTGATATTTGATAAATTTAAACATCTCTACGATAATACTTCATCTGTGGTTATCCATTTTGAAGGACCTTTCAAGTGTGGCTAACACTTAAAAATTTATACCTGATCTTGTCCTGAAAAGGACAGCATGGATTTGGTTTTTGTTCCTGTATTGGAGACTGTACAGGGAGTGGTTCTCATACTTGTGGTCTATACTGATATTCTGTTTAATATATATACTAACTCTTCTATTGTTTATGTGGGTTTTAGTCCTCTCACACATTTGCTTCTTGAAATCTTGGCAACATTGGCCTGAGATTGTATTCTTTCTTATGTTCATACCCATGTTTTGTTTTGCTGGTTACTAATCACAGAAGAAAATGATGAAAAGTTATCAGTTGCTAATGGATTGTCTTCTGTCAAAAATGAAAGAAAATGATACATGTATTGTCCTGTGGACTATTTCAGATGTTGTCACTTGATATTCTTTAAATTTTTGAAAAAGTCATGATGTCATATTACATATCTTTCTTTCATCTTCATTATTTTTGGTATGTCATGATACAACTAAAGTGTATCAGTTTGGTCAAAAGAAGTCAATAAACATCAGTCTACAGTTGTGATCAACATACTCAAGTTTGATATGAAGCTAACCATTAAAGTGTGATTGCATAATGTATGGGATAATAGTACATGTAATAATTTCTGCTTAGCACAGTCCTAAGTAACTTTAAGTCATTATTTTTAATGAAAATATTTCTTTGAATCTATTTCTTGCACTTTCTAGATTGAAAACTTCATTTTTTAGATTCAATTAGAAATCTCTGTTAGTGTTATATTTTACATCTATTTGGGATCAGCAATAAACATTTCTTTATAGAAAGTTAACAGTTATGAATACATTTGATGTTATTGTACCATTACTAAATGTTTCAGGACCCTTTAAGAATTATTTTAAATCTGAATTTGACTCCCTCTGTACTGTGTATATCATACCAATAGGAATTATAAGGGTCATATCCTATGTACCTATGCTTCATAATGAATTGGTTAAGGTAAGTTTACAGGCTGTGTTATGTTGGGCTTATACACACATTAGTTGGTTTGAGTTTTCTACTTACTTACCTAGTCTTTGTTCTGCCAGAGGGCACATAGTGAAAGGAATAGTAGTCTCCATTCATCTCTGTTTCTTTCCAACTATAACCAAGCTCTTTAATCTCTGTGTTTTGTGGAAGTACTTGTTTTCTCTTCCCTTTAGGTGTCCATTTTGGTGCTACTCTCCATCTGATCTTTTTCTTTTTAGAAGTGTTGAACTTTCAAGTATTTATAGGTCATTTGACAGTAGAATTAAAAAAGCAATATTAAGATATTTTGACATATTTATCAACAATGGATAAAAAAATTGTTTTTTCCAAGAATTCTAACCTTTTTTTGAAGCTGTTTATCAAGAGTGCAAGGTCTTATTCTTTGATTGACATGGGAATAAGCTGCTTGTATCTGCTAGGGAACAACTCCATGATAACAAAGGGAATGGTAATAATCTCTTGTTAAACATTTGTATGGGCTCTTTGGTTTTTCCATGACATTCCAAAGTGGGATGTTTGAGTGAATTTTTACAAGAATAGGTCATGGTTGTACAGATATTAGTACTGCCACTTGTGGTTTTAGGGTGTGAAGTGGCCTATAGATAGCCACAAATTCCATACTATGGTTTAGTTACTGGATGACCATATAGAAATAATACTTTATCTCTTTTGTAGAAGATTACCTGATAAAGGGTGATAACTCTTGATAAATCCATTTTCAAATGTAGCTTACTGTATAAGAGGGCCTCTCCTTGAGTGACAGACTTGAATCTACATGTAAAAAGTGGGAGGATCCGAGGATTAATCTGTTTGTTTTAATCTTGGACTTTTCTTATTTAAACTTGGATTCCTGTCACTGTTTCTTTTTCTACTTTTACTCTGATCTATAATACTCATAGATATATCATGTTATACTCGTATTTGGAACACTGTGCTCAATTTAAACAAGAGCAAGAATATTATTATTATGATCCAGGTAAGATGCCTTCAGATACATTTTACTGCAATTGTGATGTTATTTAAATTGTAATGCCAAATTTCAATATTTATGTATATACATCATTACTGTAGTAAGGAATTCTAAATCAATTTTTAAGAACATCAATTATTTTTATTTTAACTTGGATATGGATATTTTATAGCATATTCCATTTACTTTACTATTTCTTGAAAAAAAAAAACATGGAATGTTTAAAACTTCAAACGAACCTTAGATGTGGATTTTTCGTAATCTTTCAGTGCATGAATTCTATTTCTGCACTCATAATTGGGAAGGTCATTTATCTTTCATCTTTTTTCTCCACATCATTATTTGACTGGAAGGTTTACTATGATAATCTGTTGGTATATTAGCTATGGCTTTTGTCACAAGGAAGCTGTTGTCTAAGAAGGTTTAAGTTCTACACTTTCTATAAGAGTTAACAGTACAGTACTAGATAGAGTAAAGTTTTTCCCCCTACATTTCCAGTTTTAGGCCCAAAATATTAAAAAGGGGTTTTGGATCTATTTTGTTAACAAATAAGGGTTTTTTTGGATTACAACATTAATTGGTTAAGTACTATCACCAGTTGATCAGACTCCTTTAAGTTACTCTAGTCATGTTTTCATGTTCTTAAATCATGTTTTTAAGTATTGTTTACCTGTCATGTGTTCTACTTCAAATCTTTGAGATGGCATGTGGCAGAGAGAATGACTTAAGGCTGAATTTTGTGTTAGTCATTTGATATGGCATGTTGTAGAGAGAATGACTTACTCCAAGCACATTTTTGTGCCAGTGATTTTCTTGGTCAGTATTTGTCTGATTGCTGTAATCAAACATGTAAAACATGTTTAGAATTTAAATACAGTCTCTTTTTTTAATTGGTTGATGTAATTGGTTGTATTATATTTTGTAGATTCTCCAGAACTCAGTATGGGTGCTCTGGGACACACCCCAGCCATGTCTGTTTCCACTTCTCCCACCCAAGGGATGAGCACATACTGTGCTATCTGTGGAGATAGAGCCACTGGGAAGCATTATGGAGCTTCAAGTTGTGATGGATGTAAAGGATTTTTCCGTCGCAGTGTAAGAAAGAACCATGTGTATTCCTGTCGATTTAGTCGTAACTGTGTTGTGGATAAGGACAAACGTAATCAATGTCGATACTGTCGGTTGAGGAAATGCTTCAGAGCAGGAATGAAGAAAGAAGGTATTCTTTACTGTTTTTTATAGGGATAATTGTTTCCTTCTTTTTTTACTCAACAAGAAATAATTTTTATTCTTATGTTTTTTATCATTGATTTTCAAAAAGGAAAAAGATATTGTTAGGTTTTATAGTTTTGGTGTGTTAATTAATGAAAAATGTATTTCTGTTACAGTTATGCTATTTTTATGTCTGGAAAATATGTACCTGTATGAAAAATTACCAAAAAATTGTGACATTCTTTTTAGTTTTTATCTACACAAGCTATATTTTCTGAACCGGATATTATACATAGTGCTAACCTTTTTAATTGAACCAATTTCCTGAAGATCATTATGAAAAAAAAAAAAACCAGTATACTATAATATAGAAGAAGCTAAGTTGACACGTGTATATTTCATTTTAGCTGTTCAGAATGAGAGAGATAGAATTAGTGTTAGAAGGACCAGTTATGAGGATACCAGTCAGAATAACTCGCTATCCGTCAGTACATTATTGAATGCTGAAATTCTTTCTAAACAGGTTTGTATTGAATCATCAGATATCAGTTATTAAGCCTGTGGGGTCTTGTATAGAGTATGATGTATAAAATATGAAAAAAAATATCCACAGCTTCATCGCACTCTTTAAAGCATTTATTGATACATGTATTAAAAGGATTTTTTTTTGTGTTTATTTAATATAAAATATGTATATATATTCTTGAGTTATATTCATGTATATTCTTTATCACTTCTGAAGTTTGAATACTGTTTATGAAATAAATCAAATCCCTTTTCAAGAAAAGATGTGTCATGGTAATCACATTGTTTTATCAGATTGCCTCCCCTACAATGGGACAATGTGATCTGACCCATAAGATTGTAGCCACTGCCGATGATGTTTGTGAATCAATCAAGCAGCAGCTATTGGTTTTGGTGGAGTGGGCCAAATACATTCCCTGTTTCAACGAACTTCCTCTTGAAGACCAGGTAATTTACAATAATATCAAATGATTTCTGTTTATTTGAATTGACTGAGTTTTACTTAATTTGTATGAATCAGTTACTAAACACTAATTGTCTAAGGTTTAAGGTTAAAAACTTTATAACAGTTAGCAGGAGAACATTAATTGGTCAGAAATAGTTCCATTATTATACACTGTACTTATAAATTAAGTAATGAAATCTGCCGAGCCTTCCATTATGAAACCTGCTGAGCGTTCCATTAGTTACATATTCAGTATAATAATGAAACCTGCCGAGTGTTCCAATTGTTACATATTCAGTATAATGATGAAACCTGCCAAGCCTTCCATTAGTTACATATTCAGTATAATGATGAAACCTGCCGAGCCTTCCATTAGTTACATATTCAGTATAATAATGAAACCTGTCAAGCGTTCCATTAGTTACATATTCAGTATAATAATGAAACCTGTCAAGCGTTCCATTAGTTACATATTCAGTATAATAATGAAACCTGCCGAGCCTTCCATTAGTTACATATTCAGTATAATAATGAAACCTGTCAAGCGTTCCATTAGTTACATATTCAGTATAATAATGAAACCTGCCGAGCCTTCCATTAGTTACATATTCAGTATAATAATGAAACCTGTCAAGCGTTCCATTAGTTACATATTCAGTATAATAATGAAACCTGTCTAGCGTTCCATTAGTTACATATTCAGTATAATAATGAATCCTGTCTAGCGTTTCATTAGTTACTTATTCAGTTTTAATATTCTAGGTTGCTTTGTTAAGAGCACATGCTGGTGAACATTTAGTCCTTGGTGTTGCTAAGAGGTCAATGGTGGTTAGGGATGTTTTGTTGCTAGGCAACGATAACATTATTCCTCGTAATGCCACAGACCTTGAGATGGGCACAATTGCTGCTCGTGTTTTAGATGAATTGGTCACACCATTTAGAGATATACAGATTGATGATACAGAATTTGCCTGCATGAAAGCTATTGTGTTTTTTGATCCAGGTAAGATTTTTGATTGACTATTAATGAATGAAATATATCCTTTGATATATAAGATTGATTATGTAGCATAAACTAAAGATCATTTACCAGGATAAACCTCATGGTATGGTATATAGCAGTCTGATAAGAAAGTTTGGGTTATAAAGCTACCCATTCTTTTTTTAAAGACAGGCATTGCATTTTCATGATCCTTTTTCTGTTTATAAATTTTGTATTGAAATTTAAAAGGCTTTTTCATATTTGTGGCTTGAAGGAAGGGAAAAATTTAAGATATTTATTTTTTTTTGGTCTCATCTTATCTATATTCTTTATTTGTTTATTTAATTTATATTTTTCGGCACCTAGATTGACATATGTGTTTTTCAGTGCATTTTGAGGTGTATTGGATGCAGAAATTCAGTATTAGTGATAAATTAATTAATATTGTTGATTAATTTATCATTTTTTTTATTAATCTTACAATCAGATATTTTCTTTCTCGTGGTTCTTGCATTCATATTTAAAAAATTCAGTAATTTGGATTGACTACATCTCTGCAGAGCATCATAATATGACATGTCTACTTGCAGTCTTGCCATAAAATTTGCCTTTATTTCATTGGCTGACACATGGGGTGTTTAGCACCATTATGCTCGAAAAATTTGATTTATATTAAAGTAAAAATTGAAATACTCTGGAGTGGCCCCCCCCCCCATTAGGTCATTTAGTGCCTCCTTTTTCAGATTTGTCCATTATCATCATACTGAGAAGATGTTTTACTTTTCTTCCATTTCTAATTGCATATTTTTCTAATGATAAATATCATTTTAATTATTTCAGAGGCTAAGGGTCTTTCAGACTCACAGAAGGTAAAAAGTTTTCGTTACCAAATACAAGTAAATTTAGAGGACTATATAAATGATCGTCAGTATGATTCTCGCGGAAGATTTGGAGAGATTCTGTTACTATTACCAGCCTTACAGAGCATCACATGGCAGATGATTGAACAGATACAGTTTGCTAAGCTGTTTGGAATGGCAAGGATAGACAGTCTACTACAGGAAATGTTATTAGGTGGTTAGTTCAGTTTTAGTTTAAAACATTTAAGTTTTAAACTGGGTGTTTTCATGTTGCTTATTTCTCATATCAATTTATCAAAATTTAATTTACAATGCTGTGGGAGTAGTAATATATCATTTTTTTGCCATTTTAAGTACCCGTAGCTCTCCAGCTAAAAATCGAGCAAAATTTTTAATCTGTGATACACCTAAAAAAATGCTACAGATTTTTATGATTAAGTTGCTGTATGGATTAATATGATGAGATGCATAACTATTTGTTCATAGAAGATAATTCACGTTGAAAATTCAATATTTTCTATTGGACATATATTTCCGTGTCATTTACAGAGTTATATCTCTTAATTTTGAATTCTACAGTGCATTCTATATAAATTTTATCTCATTAGAGCAAGGGTTATATGAAAAGCCACATATAACTTCCTCATTACTTTAATATTTTAAACAAAATATCAAAAATAAAAATATGTTGGCTTCCCAACCATGAATCACATTTTGCATGATTCTTATCTGGAGTGCTACTTAAATTATCTGTAGTGCTTTGGCTTTTTGTTAACTGGTAAATGTAGTTTTGATATTTCTGATGTGTTTGTGGTTCTTTTCTTGGTGAATTCATTAAAATCAACAAATAATAACTTTGTGTCATAAAACAATAGAACTGTCACAGTAGGATGTATTTTCTATCTTTGTGCTAGTATTTGTGAATTCTTGTCAAAAACTTTCTTTAGAAGTTTGCTTATTTATTAGCCAACTGATTTAAAATTGATAAGCGGAAATTTGGATATGAATTATTTTTTGAATGAAATTTATGTCTATATATCAAGAGCATAATCTTTTTCGTTCTACTTGTAACACTTGTTTACAATATTTTTTTTTCACAGTAATGAATGAAAAAAACAATGAAATGATTTGAATAATTACAAGTAGGCATTATCCCTGCTTAAAGAAATTTTCACAATATTTAATATACATTAAAATCTTAGTGAACTATTTCTTTTATATATTTTGTATATGTACTAATGAAAGTTTCAACTACCTGCAAGTCAAAAAAAAATCCTTAAGGTGTGAAAAAATGCACAAATTAGGCCATCTTTTTTCAATTATATGTAGGTTTGGTACACTCTAAAGTTTATACTTTTTGCTATGCTTTTTGGATAACAATTTATTGTATTATTGCAGGTGCAGCACCAACAGATATAATAACTAATCCTCCAGTTCCTGCTTCACAAACATCACCACTTGGGAACAGCTTTGGTGATGCCTTTGCAAATCCCTCTGATGTAATGTCAGTTCCTAATTCCTGTGGAGATCATTTATCACCACACCCAAACCAGGGGTCTCCACTAGGCTCCAGTCCTATCAATATGGGGATGCCACCAATAGCTAACACACCAACCCCACCTTTGTGTACAACAGACCAATTTCTCAGTGGCGGGTTACTTCTGAACTCTTCTGACAGCTCACTACAAATACAGAATGGACTAATTGACACACCTGTGTCATCTCCTTCTCTGCCTTCGTGTGAACCATACAAGAAATCTTTGACTCCTATACAGAGGTTTAAACAAGAGTCCATGTAATGCTTCATAATCTCAATGTATTGATTGGTTTTTCGCATTGATAGTCAGAAATCGAATTGCATTGTCAATCACAAACTGTGTCATTCTTTTTAGTATTGTTTCTTGTTATGTAAAGTTTATTTTTTATAGCATTCAAGCAAGGGAATACATACATCAGTATGATTCTAACATGACAATCCTTCGGAGTGGAAAAATAATATGATGTAAGGGAAAAAATCATTAATTATTTAAAAAGTTGAATTACAACTATAATGAGCTTAGCTTTACAATACTTGGATTTATTTAAAATACAATGTTATATTTCATGTAAAGATGAGATTTGTATTTTTATGAAAATTGCCAATTTGTTTTTGCTGTAAGATGTGACACTTCAATTCACAATAGATTAAATACTTCATATTTAAAAGATGAGTTCTAATATTATTTTAGGCTTTGAGGGATGGAGTTATTTGTAAACAAATAATATTTGACTTTGTTGATGCATTACTCTATTGTTATAGTGCTGATATCACAACATTGTGATACTTCTTATTACACATGTTGTACGTCTTATAATCACTTCTTAACTGCAAATGTCATTATATCACTTCCAACAGAAGGATTTTGAGCCATTAATGTTTAAAAGTTCCTATTGGTATTAAAATGTTACAATAAGGCTTAGTTAAAGCAATTCAGTTGTGCCACTTTTTTTTATTTCTCTCTTATTTCTGTAAAATAGTCTTGATAATAAAAACCTTAAAAAAAAGGTTACTTGTAAACTTGTCAGTCACATAATATTTTATGTTCCGTTGCTAGGAATCTTATGGTTATTTTATTTCTTGGTTAATGTCTTAATTTCCGTCGATTGTTAAATTGTATTAAATTATATTAGGTTGTGGTTGAATTACTGTATTTTGTAAGAGAATCTTATGTAATCATAGGATTTATAGAGGTCAAGGAGAAGTCATATTTTTGTGGTTTGGATGACCAAAAAGAAAACAGTGAAAGTTGGGACAAAGTTTATGTGATTTTAATTAGCTAAAATTAATTAAGTATTTCATGTGTGAAACTTGTTTTTATATGTAATTATTTTTAATTTTATTTGTTCTGTTTAAGTGATATATCTGTATTTGTCACATGGTTTCCAAGAAATCTCATTCATTGCTCCTCATTTTCTTATGTTTGTATCTTCAGTTGTCATTTGAATGATGCTTATTTTCATTTTGTTAATTTTCCATTTGTCTCTTCATTGAGTGTAACCTAGCAACAGCTGTATATTGAAGATCTATTTTATTCTGTACATATATTTATATGATATCATTGTCATAATTTCATATGCATTCATCATTTTTTATGAAGACCAGCCAAGGAAGAAAAATAGTTTTCAATAAAAAATTATGTACTGTAAAAAATATTTGTTATTCAAATATGTTGTATAGCAAAAATATAAAAACAACTTAGATGAAAATTTTGGAAGGTGTCTTATGAATAGTCAAACCGGTATTAGGGATCACCAGTTCCCAACAATAACTTGTCTTAAAAGACTATGATTAAAATAACCTTTTTAGTGCATTCTATGTAAAATTTATCTGTATATAAAGAACACAGGTCTTTTGTGCCCATGATTATTTGCTTTCCCTTAGAGACAGGGTTGGATATAATTTCATTTTGTGATGTTGTTTTTATTCTTAATCTTGCAAGTTCAATAAATATTAGGATCACTGTTTTATCACCTTAATCCTCATTCAGATGTGTAACCAGATGTTACAAGAATCATATAGCTGGGTCATACCATTACAACACAAAATGCAGAAATTTATTATCACAATGTTCTGTAACTAACTGCCTACAAATATTATTATGATTTTCGTTTTTTACATTTTAAATCTTTTTCCCCATATCCCTACAGAAGAGTAAATGAGGATTTACCTCTTGGTTCTATCAGACTATGAACTAGCTGAAACAAACTAATTCTTTCTGAACAACATAAAATCACAGCAGTACCTTATAAGGTGTTAACTATAATCACATCATCATCAATGTATCTTTCATTCTTTCAATTGTTTTTCCAAGGCAGATAACTCCTGTATGCTTGCTTGTCAAAAGGTTGGCATCAATTATTAGAAATACCGTACTTTCATTTTTCCTCAAGCAGGTAGTGAAAAGCACTTTCAAGCCCCAAGAGTTGATACTAGAAATCATTACCTCATCATTTGATAAGAAAATTCAGTATGCCTGAACAGTTCAGATAAAAAAGAATTCTTTGTAAGTTAGAAATTAAAGTTTCTCTATCTCTGATTTTGTTCAAACTGGATAAAAGGTTTAGGATAATAATTTTTGTATCTTCACAATATCAGACTCTTACACACGTCAGCCTTAAAAACAAAGCTATTTGGCTTGTTAAGGAAGTCAGTTTGACATTGGTCATTTTAAGGAAATACTTAATAAACCTTAAACCATCATCAGGGTTGTGGAGCAAATATCAAGAATAGGCAATCAGTCTATCATTAAAAGATTATAATTGAAAATAAATAGCAAGGGCTGTCAATACTTAGGAAAAAAAAGTTCTAGTCTCCTACTAAAAATCTGACTATTTATGATGATGACCTCTTTTACATTCCATAGCATTGTTTAACTGCATTTAATAAGTCCATTTGATTTTTATCCTCTGGTGTATACGGCAATAAATCATTTATAATCAGTGAATTCAAGTATTATTCTGCTAACTGGTGCCATATTTCATGTCATAGTTATGTATAGAAAATAATTGTTACAGTTTTTACACCTGTGCAGGTAGAACACTATTATTGCTGCTGTCCTATGTTAATATACGTTTCTTAGTAAATTGGTATATACATTGAGAATTTCTACTTGATGGAAAGTCCATGTTTTTTTTTTCTTCAGAATTGTTTATATGGTGATAAGCTGTTTTGAGCTATGCTTTTATTTTGTTCAGTTTTGGAGAAATATTATATAATAACAAAAGAAATACCATTACCCTAGAAGTGTGTCCAATTGTGAGAATCTATTTTCACAGTTTGTCAAATATTTTTTAGTTACCGAAATTTTGAAATAGTAGATTTTATTAGATCTTAAAAGTTAACATTTTGTTGGGACTATGCATTTGTATGACTGAATCACAGAAAACTACAAAAATTAGTACTCCATGTACAAAATACAATGAAACTTGTCTATACCAAACCCCCTGTATTACTTTAAAATGTGTTCAGTTTAGACAGGTTCAAAATACATTTAAATTGATGTAAAGGGACTGTATAAAGTGTCTGGTTTAGATAGGGTTTGATTTAGATAGATTTCACTGTATATAGTGAATGTAGATATGAACTTTGTATTTCACTTATGAAAAAGGGCAGATAATGAAAGTTATTTGGAGTCGTTTTTGATATTTTTATTATGAGCTATATACTTTCCTATTTATTGCATGTGGTTTTGTTTTTCTTTTTTTTGTTGAACAAAAGTGTTTTACAGACAAAAAATGAAGTTATGATTTTGCTAGAACATACAAGTTTAATCCTGCTTATCCATACCATAAATTTGTGTTGAGTTTTTTTAGAGCTTATCACTTGAGTATATTCTGTGGCTGCTATTAACCAATGATTCAATGTGATTGTATATGTAGATACATGTTGTAATTGTGTAAAGACAGAACATTTACAGGAACCATGTTATCTTTGAGTTCTCTATGCCAATTGCCTAAGCTGAACATTATTAAAATAAAAAAAAATTGTCTCCTGCTTTTCTTTGCAGTTTAATTTCAATTTTCTTTTCTTTTGAATTGAATTGTGTCTTGTCCTTCTTTGCATTATTTTGGGTAGTTGTGGAGGGTTAAAATAAGAGAGTATATCTAACAAATTAAATAGAAGATATTAGGAGTAAAAACTTTGTGAGAAATAAATGGACAGAAAAAAGAAAAATTGAAAGTTTAAAACTTTCTAAACTAAAAAATGACCAAAACTACATATCTATTGGAACAGTTCCTGTAAAAGTCCTGTACTTACCTTCAATGCAAATCAATGCAATGATTGTTAATTATCAGGGAAAATGAATTTCATTCAGCATTCTATCATTGTTCTGCCTGTCATGTGACTACCTTTTTCTTTTAATCTATTTGACTGTCACATGACTATTTTATAGTCTGGCTGTCACATGACTATTTTATAATTTGGTTGTCACATGACTGTTTTATAGTCTAGCACATTACATTGCTTATGTTCTTGCTTGAACAGTACACAGAAAATATATTATTGGTTTGCCTAGAAAAATCTAAAGGTGTATAGAAGTTTTTTTTTTGTTGTTTTTTTTTAAAAAGTAAGCAAGCATAGTACTGTTGAGGTATATGGATGAAGCTTTTCTGTTAGTGTCTTTGGAAATTGGGATATTTTGTTAAGTTAAACTCTCTTTGTTTGTAATTGTCACTGAATCTAATTCAGAGACTTTTAGTTCTCTATGTTGATAACTTCTTACTATATTTAATAGAAGCGTTTCATCACAACTAAAACAAATTTACAAGCTAAAGTTTGTTGTGGTTATGAAATTAATTTTGGTGTAAAATAGCTTTGTGACCAAGTCAATTTTATTATAAAAGTAGTGTGTTTTTTAAAGAAATTCTGTAATATACAGTTTGTTATTTTGTAAATACAATAAAGAACTTTAAATATTTGTCATGTCTTTTTTTTTTTCATGTAGATCTAGAGATGATGTTTATTTTTGATGGTTAACTACCTAGACAGCCAAATGTGCCACAGATGAGAATCATAAAGCCAAACATATGATCATAATACAAATTCTGTTTTTATTTCTATTTTAGCTAACTTCTGACTGGGTGAAAGTGTTCAGCATGATGAGATCTATCTGTGGTCAAATTTTCATTTTAATCCTTTGAGTCATGTTTGAGTTATTGCCCTTTTTCAACATTTTTCGCTATTTTTTATGTTATTTCTTTCAAAAATCTTCTACTCTGACACTACTTAACCAATTGGAACCAAACTTGGTATGAATGTTCCTTGTGGTATCCTGCATTGAACTGATGTGCGGATTTTTGAACTGTCGAAAAACATGGCCATGTTACTAAAAATAGAACATCGGGGTCAGACAGTAGTTTTTCACATATATCACCAAAACCGCTAGGTTTAGCTAATTTCGGGGATTTGATACATCGCATGTACCCAAAAGAACTTGAGATAAAGGATACTACAGATAATGTGAAGTCAGCCTCATATCTTGACCTACACTTAGAAATAGATGGTAAAGGAAAACTATTGACCAAACTTTACGACAAACGTGATGACTTTTCATTCAGAATTGTCAACTTTCCTTTCATCTGTGGCAACATCCCTTTGACTTCTGCATATGGAGTGTTCATATCACAACTCATACGTTATGCCAGAGCTTGCCGAAACTATGCAGACTTTTTGTATCGCTCTAGAACTCTAACAAATAGGCTTCTGGAACAGGGTTATGTTGCTACAAGATTGAAGTCATCACTACAGAAGTTTTATGGTCGTCATCATGAACTCGTGGATTGTTATGGTGTATCCATCAGCACCATGAAAACTGATTTATTCAACGGGTCATAGTTTTCCTTTCCTCATTTGTCTACCCCGGACTTGACATTTTATGAGCAACTTGGCAGGTGTTTCTAGAAAAGCAGAGGATGCTTACCCTACCGGTGCACCTGGTCCTTGCTCCCAGTTTTTAGTGGAGTCTGAGTTGCTCATTTACTTTTGTTACTTTGTATGTATAATTTTAGTTACTTTATGTTCTTTGTTGTGTATGTCTGTTTTCCATGTCTGGTCTTTGTCCCTGGATTACATTCTTTTGATTACCGCTATAACCTTGGTTCCCTTGATTACTCTTAGCTAAATTCTGACTGGGTAAAAGTGTTTAGCATGATGAGATCTATCTGTGATCAAATTTTCATTTTAATTCGTTAAGCCATGTTTGAGTTATTGCCCTTTTTCAACATGTTTTGCTATTTTTTGTTATTTTTTTCAAAAATCTTCTCCTCTGACACTACATAACCAATTGGAACCCAACTTGGTGTGAATGTTCCTTGGGGTATCCTGCATAAACTGATGTGCGGATTTTTGATCTGTCGAAAAACATGGCTGCCATTACTAAAAATAGAACATAGGGGTCAGACTAGTTTTTCGCATATATCTCCAAAACCATTAGGTTTAGCTTAATTCTGACATGGGTAAAAGTGTTTGGCATGATGAGATCTATCTGTGGTCAAATTTTCATTTTAATTCATTAAGCCATGTTGGAGTTATTGCCCTTGTTCAACATTTTTTGCCATTTTTTGTTATTTTTTTCAAAAATCTTCTTCTCTGACATTACATTACCAATTGGAACCAAACTTGGTGTGAAGGTTTCTTGGGGGTATCCTGCATAGAACTGATGTGGATTTTTTATCCATCAAAAAAACATGGCCACTGTTCTAAAAATAGAACATAGGGTCAGACAGCAGTTTTTCACATATATCCCCAAAACGTTTAGGGTGAGCCAAATTCTTTCAAAAGCTGAAATGATCCTTATTATTAGGACTACAATATTTTTAGTCTTTAGAGAGAAAAGTTGTCAGACAATTCCTTGTAAGAGTTATTGCCCTTGAAAGGGAGAAAAATGTTGTTTTTTTTACAGTTTTCAGCTAATATCTTGAAAACTATTTAAATTTACTGCCCATGAAAGACAAAATTCAACAAGGTGAGCAATTCAGGCTCCTGGGAGCCTCTTGTTCTAGTTATATGTTAGCAATCTACTATTTCCATACATATCACATTAGAATAAGATAATAATCATATTATTATCATATGATTTAACTGTAACACTTGTGATTGTGTATAGTCTTGGCTGGTACATAATTTGTAGTGAACTACTGTAACATTTACTACTGTATCTTTACTGCATCATGGTAATTATCAGATCCCCAAAGTCAAACCATACTATTCTTATAACATTAAAATAATCTTAAATTCTATGGCAATAATAACTGGTATCCAAAAGTATGCTTACAACAGAGTATGTGTTGAGTAAAAATTCTGTTTACATGATTTATGGTTAAAAAAAAATAAGGTGTACGAGTTTTGTGTCTTGTAGTTAAAGCTAACTTACCAAGTTACAATAAAAATTTCAGCTTAATGAAAGAAAATAAAGAGGATGTCATAAAATAAACAAAAGTTAAAACATGGTTGCTATCCCTAGCTACATGTACTTGTCCCCTACAAAATACCATAACTCCTGTAAAATTTGTTGAATCAAAATGGCAATGTAATATGATCAACTACTTATGGTGACTAACAATCCTATAAAATTTTAACAAAATCAGCTAAACAGATTCTGAGGAGTTGCATCCACTAAGTGTTATGGACACACCCAGACACCAGTATTTTTATGTCTGCACCTGCATAGGGGCTGGAGACAAATAAGCAACATCAAATTTCAACCCATTTCTAAAGGTCCAAAGTAAATAGAGAACTTTCAAATTCTTCTCTTACAGTAAGAGTTAATAATTTAATAGTAAATGATATATGCTTCCCTTGAAATATAAATAAAGCTCAAAATGTAACATCATGTATCTCTAAACAATGTTATCAGAAAGTCTAAGATAGAAATAAAATCTAGGAGGACAAGTGCGAAATCCATATCCTTGGGAAAGACTAGATGGTTTAAATAGACAAGACACTATAATAACACAAATTAAGTTAAAGAATCATTAAGGAATAAACACCTGGACTCCACTAACACATAAGACCATGTGCACCAATAGGTTTGCTTATACGAACATCATAACACCAAGAATTACATGTAATTTTAAGAGCTGACCACAGCATTATTGGGAAATAATAGATTATTCAAGTCTGACAAAAATCTTCAATGTTTGTGACATCATTAGCATTCCTGTGGAACTATGCAATAATCTTAGATTTGTTTTTGGTTTGAGGTATATCAGAAAGTTAATTCTTCCTATGTAACTTTGCCCTGAAATTTTACAATATAGAAAGCCATAGCTGATAATTTGCTTCTATTTTTTTCATCAATGATATTTACAATTTCTTATATAATATTTCAGTCCAACAAAAACAATTTAAATTTACAAACAAACTATAAATAAACAGCAATTTGAACAATCACATTTTTCCACATTCAACAGAAAACAATGTTTTCTTATATTGTTAGTATTGTGAATCATCTTACTGTACATTAGTTTCTTGTTAATTTTATGTGTAGAAATAAATGTAATTCTATTCTGGGTAACTGTTGGAGAAATACAGAATAACAATAACGGTATTATGACAGACATTTGAAGATCATGTGGTGACCTGTTTAATTGTTCATTGCATAACTCTAGGTGGATGACTGTCTCATTAGCCATTATACCACATATTCTATTTTTATATATTACACAACATTGATTCCATTATCAACCAATATCAAAAATTCTGTAATATTTCTTCCATTTTGAACAACTGTTTTAAAGGAACTTCAATTCTGTGAAAGCAGTAGGCTGAGATGAACATTTCTGGTAGTAAGAACAATGCAAATTTATTAGTTGCTAATAAATGTTACAAAATCTATTCACTTTTTATTCAAGAACAATTGTAATAAGATTAGCTGTAAACTTAAAATTCAGAGAGAATTTTTTTAGGCCAGTAAAAATGGCTTTATTTGTGCTAAATCAAAGTTACAAAAGATATTCTGTTATGATTATTATATAATATAAGTCAAAATTTATTTTGTGTTCAAATTAAGTCTTCTCAGTAATGGTAGGCCAAAAAATGGGACATATGCATATTTTTAGGATGGCCTATAAGAGCTTGTAACCATGGCTAACATTAAATTAATCATTTGTTGTTCATTTTATAATACAAATGTACATCCTGGCCACAGTTATTATACCAAGAAATCTCCTTCTGAATATTTCATAAAATTACTCACACTGGAACTAAAACTCTAATGCTTCATAACCATAAATTACAAGGATGAATGTATTACTAAACACACTCAGAGATGTAATATTTATAGATTAATATCAATGGAAAATTGTCAGGAAAATTAGCACATGAAGTACCTTAAAACAGGATCAGTCTTAAGATATTTTACCCTATTAACATCACAAGAAATATATCTTGCTTTTTTTTCCCTAAATTTTCCTTTTCTCCTTGAACATGGGGTTAGTTAAGGGATGACTGTTAATTTTTTGAGTCTATGAAGAACTCAATCACATGGAGCACACTAAAGCACCTAAGTAGCATGTCATTTCCATGTGTGCACCACAGGCATTGAGGTTATTTCAAATAGACAGAAAAAATACAACTCATTCTTTATATGGTAATTTAATTTTAGTATAAAAATTGAACTAGTAAATCATTCTAAAAGGTTGATACTGTCACATTATAAAATTTGGTCTATGAAATGATGGACAGAATTTTTATCCAATCAGAAAGCTTGTTACTTCTGAAAATAAATTAATCAATTTTAATATAAAATCCATTGTCCCACTTAGAAAGAAATACAAGATACATGGACAGATAGATGAAAGACAGATTAGGATGATTCCTCCACATAACATTGTTTGCAAGGGGTATAAGCAATATTAACTGTTTACACTACATAAGATCATTGAAAGAGTGTAACCACATCATGTTCTATAGCTCTGCAGCAACTATACTAGAACCGTCATATAAAAATTTACTTCTCTTCATAATCAAATGATATCAATTTTGAACATTTCCCAGGAAACAATCTAAAATAACACAAATATTCTAATTATAAATAATCATATACAAATGTACAGTAATATCACCTGTATACAGTCAAAATTTCAACACAAGATTTCAGATGTTTTAAAACATGTGGAAACGTATGTTTAGGACCAGTATAGTAAAAACATGTTTTGGTGCTTTTGAAAATACTTGAAATCATTTGTTTTCAAAAGTCATATGAAAACCATACTCTTTTCATGTACACAATCCTATTGAAAAGACAAAATTACCATATGATTTTTATTTAAATGTTTTTAATGAATTAATTAATTAGTCAGAAACAAATGTTTTTCAGGTGGTTTTTTTTTAACGTACGAAAATCATAAATTGCAATTTTTCGTGTATAATTTGAATATTGTGTGAAAAATAACAATATGCAAAGAAAAACATATAAATAACAAAAATGTAACAATAACTAAAACTAAATTAAGTAAGTTTACAATAAGATCATTACCAGTCAAGAGTTACCATATAAAGCCATGTAATTTTAACACATATTTATATAAAAAAAGAGGCCCTCAAGAGCCTGATTCACTCACCTATTTTAATATCTTTAAATGTTAATGATAATCAATATTAAATATTTACAACAATACATAATATCATTGAAAGAGTTTAACCACATCATGTTACTCCTTCCCTTGATTACTCTTTAAACAGTTGAATACATGCAAAAACTAAAAATGGTCAAAAACCCTTGACCAAATATGCACAGAAACATAACAAAGACACTTTTAACAACCATAACTCAAAAATTTGTCAACAAAATTTCCTGAAATCTGTACCATTGATGAATCTTATCTTTATATTGATAATACAGTTTGAATTGTGCAAATAACAAAAAACAGAAAAAAAGGTAAAATCAGCATAAAAAGGGCATGAACTCCAAACTTGGTACATTAATTATCTTAAAATTTTGAAGGAGGATAGATCTTCCAAGTCAAAGAGCCTAAGATGTCTCAGATTTCTTCTATCTGTCATGGTTTTTAGATATAAACATACCCTTATGTTTTATTTTTAGTAACAATGGCCATGTTTTTATGACAAGGGACTATAACAGACATGGAAGTAGACATGCCAAGGATGATTGTCACCAAGTTTCATCAAATTCTGTTCTGTGGTGTCAGAGGAGAGAAGATTTTTAAAGAAAAGTTAATGACGGACAAGAATGCCACTAACAATGGATGCTAAGTGTTGACAAAAGCTCAAAAGGTGAGCTAAAAATGTACACTGAATTTAGGCGCTTTTGAATTTTGAAAAAAAAAAAAAAAACTGGTAACATTAACACATTTGTACAGGTTGCTGCTGTTTTAAATAAAAAGTTTGTTTTTGTCCAGCTAAATACAACATCGAAAACTACAGTATGCACCTTCTTGTTTTAAATAAGGTACCTCCCATCCCCCCCAATAAAAAAAAACGAAACTGGTTTCAAGTACTAAAACACTTGGCTATTTGATGAAATTATTTTTTTAGACAAAAAATCCACTAAAACATACCAATCACTTTGTATACCCTCCTTCCCCTTTAAACAGCATGGGTTTGATTTAAAAGAGAAGGCACAATGTATACCTTCAAGTAAATCTTCAGTACATAAAAAATGAGCCATACATATTGGACCATCAACCTAGCAACACTACATAGACATACATGTACATGTACAAAATGTAAACAGGTTTTCTGGAGAAATAACTACTGTGAAATATGACCACAAAATTATTTCTAAAGAGAATATGACTGTGATTAAATATGCTACCACTTCTCTCATTTGTGTTTGTCAAAAACCCAAACCTTAAACTGGAGAACTTACAATCAAAGTGACTGAAAAGGGAGTTTTAAGAGAGAACAATATTCAAAATTACAAGGGTTCATTAAGATTCGTTCCTTTTCAATGTGGTAAACTGGATCCTTTCCTATTTAAAGTTTTAAACTGGTTCCTTTCCTATTTAACGTGTTAAACTGGTTCCTTTCCTTTTTAACGTGTTAAACTGCTTCCTTTTCTTTTCAAAGTGTTAAATTGGCTCCTTCACTTGTCATGTGTTTTAACCAACAAGGTGAATACAGCCCCACTATATAAATAGTAACACAAGATGAATGTGAGAGATGAAATTATTGATCAGGCTTTCTTGTTCTCTGATTAAGGTAACACTAGAGAAGCTCATGATAATGTAACACTTCAAAACATCTTACTAAAACTACAAATGTAGGTGCTGATCAAAGTTCATACATCACAGAAAATAAAATAACAAAGTTGGTGTAAATATCTCACTGTTCATATACCAAGGACAATTACTACTATAAATTACATGCTCAACTCAGAATCATGCAAATAAATAAATGGATGATAAGTTCAAAAACTGCTTAATCTAATAAAATCTTACAAAAAGTTAAGCCATCATAAAATAGTTCCAAGATTATCATCCAACATTTATTGTTATGACAAGAATACAAATCTAAGGCTGAGAAAGTAGAATTAGCCAAAACAGATCAGGTTAATTTCATTTTAAAAGAATTTCCCATCATTATTTTCCTCCACCACATCTTCATCAGATTTATTGATTTTAAAATTACTGATAGGGCACACTGATTATATTGACAATACTAAGAAAGTTGACAAGAAATATACTTCTCATCCTCAGCATGATTCTTAGTTGAACCTGTAGTTAAATAAAAGATTTGATATCTCAACTATAAATGGTTTTTCTTCTATCACCATTACAATAAAGAAAAATTCTCAATACTTTACATTGGAAATGAAATGTTTGTTCCCCTGATATCCATGCAGTATATCACACATGACACGAAATGTTAAAGATCATAGCACCACATGACACAATACTTCATTGTCAGCAGTCGAAAAAAAACTTGATGCTGGCTTCAACTTAATGAAAACTTTCATTCATTGTAAAGAATACTAATGTTTTCTTTAATCCACTGAGCTGATTCATATAGTATATAGAGTTTATGTTTTATTGTGATATTTTTTCACCACAATGTGAATTTTTTCTATTGCTTAATGCCATTAAGTCCTTAGAAATAGAGTTCAATCCTTTTCCTGTTTAATTTCCACATTTTAACATCATCACTATCAAACAGTTGTTTTAATCAAAAATGCCATGTCTATGACCTTGTCCTACATAATGACTTCCACGTCCTTTACCTAGTAAACGTTTACTTCGTCTTGGTTGACATCGATATTCTTCTTCACTCTTGTCAGAATCTGAATCAGAGTCTGTAAGTAAGTCATCAGTTCCCCAGGCTTGATAAGGGAGATAACTCCATCTACCAATCAGACCATCCCACTATTGAACAAAAAAGTTACAATTATTTTAACATGAACATTAAATTGTATAGTGAAAAAAATATCAGTACCAAATAATTCTGTCAATGGATGAAGCAAGAAGTTTTATTTTACTGTGAAAGTATAATTGTTCATGGAGTACTAGTTTTCGCATTTTTGTGGGTTTGGTAAACTAGGAAATTTGGTTCCCAATGAAAAGGAAATTTCCCATTTGCTTGTTTGATGGAGTTTCAAAAACATGATTTCAAGAAATATATGAACTGCTTTTTTTTCCTTCAAGCATGAAAATTGGTACCAGCTAATGAAAGTACCTTAACTGTATATTAAAACAGTAAGTTAATAATGTGTTTAATTTTTATAAAAATCTGTAAAATAATAGTAAACATTTTTTTTATGTTTGAAATAAATCAACAATATACCAAAATCAAAAAACAAAAAAAAAAACATGAGTAACTGTAAAAAATTTACCACACTAACCAAGATTTTAATGTATATCACAGTGTAATAGAAAGAACTAAAGTGAATCATAGAAAAAGATTGGTTAGTGCAAAAAAGTGAAAAATATGCAGGACAAATTGATGGCCTGAAGGAGTGAAAACCCATTGTTCCATTAGACAAAGCTGATAGAAGAGTTAAAAGTCAAAAAAAAAAACACGCAAACTACCAAACTCTGAAAAATGATTAGACACCTTATCTATCAAACTTACAGATGTAGTAACAAGGGTATTTTCATATGGATGCCAGGATACATCTCTGACACACTGTCGATGACCTTCCAACTTCTTCACAACACTACCAGTAAGAATGTCATATACTGAAATAAATATTTCTTATAATTTAAAACCATTATTATTATCATTAGAGTAAAATCGTCACATATCAAATGGAAAATGGTAAACTAATTAATTAGCAATAAAATAATCTAACTTACCTGGGTTGTGTAATGTCAAATGTGAACACAAGGTGTCTAATGTAAAGTTGACATTCAACCATATACTTTTCAGTCTACATGTTGAAATACCCCCAAATAGTTAGAGTGGGGAAATGCTCTCTGACCCATGTGGAGTCTAGGAGTAGGCCTGAGCGTCAACAGTGGAGCCCAGCCGCTAGTAAGGATAATCAAGACCATAAAAACCCCCATAGACGTATTCTTTTTTTTTTCACAATTTATAAATTTAAAATGGGAGTTAGATCTCTCAAGCAGGAAGACACGAAACAGCCCCTTAAAGGGGATATTCAACCTCCTGGAAGGATGTTCACATGTATGTCATATACATGTATATACTTACCAACTGCAGCTCCTGTGGCACAGCCTGTATAAGCATATCTTTGTCCAGTGGTATGTTGTGGAGAGAAATGACATCTGACCAAGGTATGAAGGATAGAGTGACCTCTGTATGTCATCACAGATGAATCTCCATCCAATGTTTTCTTTGCTTGCACTAATAGAAACATTTAGAAATTTGAACTTATTTTCTATTCAAGTATCACAGATATTATATTTTTAAATTAAGTCTTTATCTCATGAATTTTCTATTGTGTGTCAGCCCTGAAACAATATGAATGATCAAAACTGCATTTGTCCTGGGTAAATCAAGAGGACTACTGTCTCCTTAGTCTAGGTTTTAACAGCTTAAAAAATAGACCCAACAACCAATTCAGGATGCAAAATAAAGAAAACTATAAAAAATGAAAAGGCACCTCCTGACATTAAGGCAAAACATTCGATAAAACATTAAAAAAAGTCCTTAAATATATTTTCAGATTTCTATGATTTGTGGACAGATGAATTGACGCAGTATATAAAATGTGTCTGTCAAATGACTGACATATAAAATCCTAACACAAAAAAGTCTTAATTACAATAAATGACCAACCTTTCCTGGGAACCTGTTGCCATCTGTAGTCCCATTTCTGCTTAGATACTGCAGTTTTTGTAGCCTATTTCAAATTGAAAATCATTAAATAAAACTACAAACTGATCACAGGTAAATAATTCTGTAAATGAACTTTTTTTGTGTATTTATTTCCACAAATTATGTGGTAAGTAAGTACTTCTCATGAAATTAATACACACAAATCTAAGTACCCATACATTTGGAATAAGATTAACATTCGTAAATGTTTTTTTTTTTTAATAATCATTGTACTCTACTTCCAATCAAACTTCAACATTTAATTATCTCCCCTTACTAGCATCAAATATTACTTATTCATGAATCATCTTCTGTTATGCACATCTACAAAACTTTAAATAAAAAACCTAAATAATAAAAATCCATAAAATTGTTTAAAAATAAAGGATTCGCCAAGGTTTTAGTGAAATTTTGTGTTATAGTCTAAATTGTGAACTACATAAGACTAGATGGACAACAAAAACCATAATATGTTATGCCTGGAGGATGGTGCATAAAAAACATTCACATTTTAGCACTGTAAAAATAATAATCAGACTTTAAAAGATCACTATTAAAATGTTCTTGGTTAGCTGTTCCTCAACCTGCTCTTTATATATTCAATTCAACTTTATTTGGTAAAATAGTACTTTTCCATTGTTTTTATCACTACTTTCTTAAGAAAGAAAGGTTTTGCGTAAAGACCAAACAAAAAAAAATATTATTGTTACCTTGATGGCAGCCTCTGAGGAGAACATTCTTATGTCCCATAACTTCATAGTCTGATCTTTGGAATTAGACAACAAATACCTGGCATCACCCTGAAAAGTTAGTTTATATTAAATATTAATTATACTACGATACAATTTAACTTGTAACAAGCTATCTGATCGCTTAGTTCTCTGTAGAAAAAAAACTCAATTCTTAAATTTAGACTGGAATCCATTAGAAATTCAATTTTTAAAGGTTATACTAAATAACCAGGTAAGGTGAAATTTGTGGTTTATAAGAGTAAACTGCCCCAAAGTACGTCATTTACTATAATTAGAAACATTTCTTAAACAGAGGGCCATACTGTCGGTAGTACAAGCAACTCGTAAGATAAAAGTAAATCTATGTTCTGTTGTGGTATTAACTGATAAAGGTTGTTCGGCAGAGTGTAGGTAAAACAAGGATCCTTCAATATGTTATATGTATGTCATTGTATGTGTAAAACTACGAAGGAGAAGGGGTATTAAAGGCTCTTTTTGGTCTAAAATACAAATGAAAATAAATGATCAAGTGCTGCAAGTGAGAAACATGACCTTGGACACTTAAATCTATAACACAGAAGAAAACATAAGCACTCAAACAAATTCTTGCATTGAAAGGACAAAACAGTTGCGTGAAGTTTACCAAATTTCAGATAATCTATGAATTTTGTACTTTTGTTATTTTTCTGTCATATTTCTGACAAGTAAATACTGTTTATATCCAAGAAACAACTTCATATTTACGGATACATTCATTTTTGCATAGTTATCATATTTGGAAATAAAATGATGTTTCTTGGGTTTGGACATAGTTTTCTGGATGTATGTCTGTAAAACCAACAGAATTTACAATAATCAGCAGTTTTGTTAAATGAAGTATAATTATGGCAATATTTATTTCCTCTATTTTACTATATAACATTAGGAAAATAAATATAGAAAAATTCTTGCTTCACAGCACATCAATATATGAAGACTCAAATTCTGACCTTTGAGTCAATGTAAGTGATTCCATCAGCATGCCCAGCTAAAATTCCGACAGGTATTGGATTATCATCTCTCAGTGTTCGTCTATCCCATACCTGTATGAATACATAAATCAATACAGAAAAATAATTTAAGTTTACAGCATAAATGTCTCTTAACTGTTAATCTAAAGCATAAATGATATTCATGCACATTCTAATCTAAACTTAATTAATAACCAGACTAAATTTCTAGTGGAACTACAACACTAACATGTATAAATCTGGACAGAATCACATCTTTCAATGGTCAAATAGTCCGAGTTGCTCATTTACTTTTGTTACTTTGTATGTATGATTTTAATTACTTTATGTTCTTTGTTATGTATGTCTGTTTTCCATGTCTGGTCTTTGTCCCTGGATTACATTCTTTTGATTACTGCTATAACCTTGGTTCCCTTGATTACTCTTAAATATTCAGTCAAAGAACTACATCCAACCAGGTACAAAATGCAGTATCAAAGTGTTGTATACTCTGATAAAATCTGAAAAGTTTTATTATACATTGTAATATATCCATTTCAAACAAAAAATTCTTTCAAACTATTTGAGCCTTTTTGTACCTACCTTTATTAAACCATCATCTCCTCCACTAAACAGAATATGGGACATATCATCCGCAAATGTTACGGCATTAACATCATCTTCATGTGCATCAATCTAAACAGAATAAAAAACAATCCATATATGGGGTGGGTTTCACTCAAGACAATCCATATATGGGGTCGGTTTCACTCAAGACAATCCATATATGGGGTGGGTTTCACTCAAGACAATCCATATATGGGTGGGTTTCACTCAAGACAATCCATATATGGGGTGGGTTTCACTCAAGACAATCCATATATGGGTGGGTTTCACTCAAGACAATTCATATATGGGGTCGGTTTCACTCAAGACAATCCATATATGGGTGGGTTTCACTCAAGACAATCCATATATGGGGTCGGTTTCACTAAAGACAATCCATATATGGGGTCGGTTTCACTCAAGACAATCCATATATGAGGTGGGTATCACTCATGACCAAAGTTTGCTGTAGCTTCACTCATTTTAGATACAGCAAAAATTCCCTAAAAAGGTGGAGTAATTGATCATCCTTTTGAAAATTGATGTTAAATTAAATCTTGGTTTCATTTGTTTCCTGGCTCATTGTCCTAATATGATTTAAGGCTTTGACAATAAAGTATGGAGCTGTTGTTATTGATGATTTCCCCAGGAATGTGTCAGATTTTCTATGACAGAACAATTTTGAGCCCTTCATGTTTCATGAGCATCTAAATACCATATAGCAGGCAACCTTAGCATGATGCTAATTTTGGCCTAAATACCATATAGCCAGGCAACCTTTGCATGGTGCTAATTTTGGCCTGAATACCATATAATTTCGGCATATTTTAGCAATCTGTCTAAAAGTGCCAAAATAAATTCTGCAAATTATTAACTCTGGGCTTAATTACTCAATGCACCACTTAGCATCCACAAAAATTTAACAAATTATTTGTACTCCTATATACCTGCCAAAATAATTAGCCATACAGTATGTAGGGTGTTGGTGATGTTCTGTCCCTAATGAAGTATATTTCAAAAGGCAAAGTACAGGTCAAAGTGGACTTTTTAATTCAAATGTTTTTTTGTTTGGAATATATCTTGAGACAACTAAGATTATATTATTCTGAAATAATCATACCACAATACCAATGATATACCTGTAATGTTCTTCGGTCTTCATGTCGGTCATATATGTACAAACAACCATCATTTGCTCTGAAAAGTTCAAGAGAGGTTCTGGTGAAAACTTTTCCAAGGAAATGCTTTCTTGTGGGTATTACTTTAAGTACTTCTGTCATTATTTTGTTTGTTTCATAAAATATCATTTACCAGTAAAGTAGACAATGAGCTTTGTGTAAAATTTGGTACTTTTGACCAGACAACATTACCACAAAAACTGTTACAAATGAAGTAGTACTCATACAATAAGACATAGGAAAATCAACAGTGATATGTTTTCACATATTTGATTACAAAGACAATTCATTGACATTTCAAATCCATTAAAGTAATGAGTGAAAGAAATAAAAGGTTTAGATCAGTACCATCAGATTAAAAATCAATTGTCTCTACTTACCCTCCAAGAATCTCCATGTTGTCAGAGGAGAAGGCTAAGGAGAAAATACAGAAACTATGGTCTCCTGGAAGTAGGTGAAGGGACTTATGGGTATCCTCTTCTCCATAGATATTGCATAAATGAACTGAAACAAATCAGATGTCATAGATATGCTACATGAGTTGTGACTAGTGTTACATTTAAATGACAAATTAATGAGCTTTACATAGACTATATTACACCAGACAAGTGAAACATTATATGCTCCTGCAGGGAGCTAAATGGTAGAAAAGTACTAGAATTCTGCAAGATGGTAGAAACTAGGTTTCCAGTACATGAATTCTTTTCAACTTCTTGAATATGCAGGCACTGTAGCCAGTGTGGAAGACTACCAAGACCAAAGGTGGACCCAAGCTGGGTGCCAGTTCGCTGCTTCTTCAATTCCTGTATCTGCCCATAAAAGACAATTTCTGTCATCAATAAACTCCCCAAATTTCTTGCTGCTTCAGACCACTGATGCTCATATTAAGACGAATTCAAATGGTTGCTACTTTGTTATTGTTTCCTTGCAAGGGTTTCAGGTAGTACATGTACCTATCTCATATATTATCTTGCATCATCATAAAAATAAAAACAGGAGTTATTGAAAATAACCCAAGATTTTATGATGCACATATCAATGTTGTATTTCTCCCAAGTCATGATAGAGAATGTAGCATTTACCTTACTGTAATAAGCTGATGAGTACCATCATCATAGAAATTGTCAAGTATAAAATTGGGACTAGTGGATGAATATTTTTTAGCAAAGACATTTCATAAAAATACTTACTACAATCTGACCAACTAGAATATGCCATGTATAAACCATCAGGACTGAAAATATAAATATATATAATAGACACATATATATATAAGACATTCAAACAGTCTGAATTCCATTTATAAGCAATACAAACAAGCTTGAAGAATGTTTTAATACAATGCATTCCTCAGATCAGATACCAAGGTGTCTGTATTATGAAAACTACTCAAATAAGTCATTATGTTGTCTCTTAGTGGAAAGATATATCATGTGCAGTTAAATATTGTAATACCATGGTTGTGTGTCAGCAATTGTTTCTTTGTTTGAATATCAGTCCCATTGTGTAACTGTTAAAGATGTATTTATTACAGTTATAATTGATTATAATTATTATTAGAGTTATAATTGATTATAATTGTTATTAGAGTTGTAATTGATTATAATTGTTAGAAAGTTGTGTTTAAGTATAACGTTAATAACATATGAATTACGCTATGAAAAAAGGGACAATATACTAGTAGGACCATAACTGTATAATTTAGCCAGCTATAGTTATACAAGTACAAAGAAAATGACTTGATTTTAAAGCACCAATAAATATACTCTTTCTTATTATGTCAACAATACTCAGACACCAACATTACTTAAATTTGTGAACGTCATATACAACTTCTACCAAATTATTATTCTGTGTTCTAAGATATATCTGAAGTCATATGGAGCCTTAGATCCTTGTATCTTACTTATTTCACTTTACTTTCTGTTCTAAATTACCCTGGAATCCAATGCAAAGTCCCTTTTGTCATTTACTTTCATTTTAAATAATGTGACTTCTAGAGATTGTCAACTAATCTTACTTACTGTCCAAAATTAAATACCCGAGATTTCTCTTGGTAGTGCCTTTTAGTTGGTACCCTTCTTGCACCCCCACCCAATCTGACTTCCACAACTGAAACGCTTGCATATATACTGCGAGCTGCCGGTATTGTGACTTTCCCCTTTGGTAACCTCACAGTCAAAACTATGTATATGTGTGGAAACCTTTGTTTCCAATTTTTGCAGTGAGACAATTTCTTTAAATATTGAACCTCATACTCAGTATTTATTTAACAAACTATTTCTGTTTTATTGCAGAGATACTCAGGAATCAAAACATATCTTCATTTCATTTTTGAAATCTTCTCATTTCTGAAAACCAACTCTCAACAACATGTTACATAAATAGATCTACATATAGATCTGAAAATCTCCATTATAATTTTAACCAGACTTCCGAGTAATATCTTGTTTTTCATTTGTTTTGTAAGCATATACCATTATTTTGTGTATGTTCTATATTGTAGTGGTTAATAATAGAATACACAATAAATTGTAAATTATGAAGCGAGAAGCTTTACAACTTTCTATAGAAATTTGTATTTTCATGTCTCATGCCTTTCTATAAAATTTACTGCGGAGTAGGCAACAGTTCATGACAATATAAAATGTGTATATAGCACCACCAGTTTTACTCTGTTGCCTAATTTAAAAATGTCCAAAGTAGGCTCTGTAAGATAAAGTTTCATCCAAGACAAGAATTTAAAATATCGTTCCGTAAATAACAATTAAAGTAATTATAATAGTTTGAGTTATAAAAGAAATGTTTGTCAAATGAAAAAGTTTCCATGATGTAGTTGGCCATTAAAAAAGTAATCAATTCATAGCAGTAGTGGATTAACTGACAATATAATTTACCTAAATGCTGTATCCAGAACACTCCATCCCACATCTCTGGCACGGATAGTTTTGAATTTTTCAAACTTGCCATTTTCTGTATTGTAAATTCGTACTTGTTGGTCTGAAATACAATTCCATTATGTCTAAGTTACCTTATTTCACTTCATTCATAAAGGCTATCAATGTGTTATCCCATATCTGCCAAGTATGTAATATCACTATATATATCATATATTTAGATTAAAATATAATTTTCCTATATGCATTATAAGTGTTTGATTAAACCCTGTATCTTCATTTTTTTATTATTTGTTATCATTTTTTTCAGGAAATGGTTTTGAAAAAAGCTTTTTTTAGCTCGTTACCAAATCCTGTGTTATTATACTAATATGTATGTATTTAATGTCTTCATGAATAAATTTGTTTAATCTAAACTAAATGGCCAATCTTATTCTTTCTAACTAAACATATGTAAACAAAGTATATTCTTATCAAGATAGTCAATCTATCAAAATCCTGAACAAAATAAATTCACCATGCTAAAAATACATGGAAAAAAATAATTTCATTTATCCATGAAGGGAGCTGCACATCTTCAATATGTGCAGTTTGAATAATGGTTCAATACATTATTTTGAGTTACATACTACACAGCATAGGTACCTCCTAAGAATGACAGCTACTATATCTGTTTTCACTGTTAGTGGCACAGGTAAAAATTAGGGACGACATGATCTGCAATGTTTCCCAGTAGCTTGAGGCTAAACTTTAGACTATATGGAAGTAAGTCCATCATAAGCAGTAAGCAGATAAGCATTTAAACTCTAAACCATAACACATACCTTGAGCAGCTGTTAGGAAAATATTTCCTTCTTTTGAATAAGTACCACAAAAAGCTTTATGATAATAATTATCTACTATTTCTTTATAGTTAGGAAGATATCTGAAACACAACGATCAGCTTGTTGGAGTACATTTATAATATGTATAAGTATTTTATTATTTTTAAGTTTGGTGTCAAGTCAAAGTAATAGAAACATGATGTATACTATAGTGGTTACTGCATCTGACTCCAAAATACTACAGGAGTTCCATATGAAGATCATCTTGAAACTGTATGGCCGGAGTAAAAGTTTGCAATTTTGAGCCCAAAAAGAATGCAAAAAGCTTTGTAAAAATCTATTTTGACAGACACTCAGTTGCTCATGGATCACGAAGTAATTACTCTCATTTTTAATTTCTTTTTTTTGCAGTTTAATTTTGCATTTTTAAACAGACCCCTTATATACTGTAAAATAAGCATCCCATGATATTACGGTATGTAGAAAGCCATCACACAAACTAATACCTCTTAACATTTTATCTTTATTTATTACAAGAATGATTAACTGAAAATGAGAAAAAATTGATGCTGAAATAACCACTGTGAGGTAATGTTCTATTTGGTGGTGTTGATGACTTGTTTTTTGTGCTATTCAAAATACAGCCTTGGTTGTGCACTACTGCCGTGGGCCATAATAAGAATGATTCCTTGCAAGATACATACTGACAAGAAATAGCTTTTTGATCTCCTGAGGTAAACTGTTCTCTTCCTCTCCTGCCTATCTCCCTCTACAAGATAAACCATATACAATTTTAAGATGAAACTGATTGGATCATAATTGACAGTGAAACCTCCTTATGAACTTAGTTGGTTTGGTTAAGACTGGTGTTCGGTTTACAAAGGTTCCAAATACATTTAAACTGATATAAAAGACTTAAAATTGTCTGGTTTGGACAGGATTTAAGATTTTTCAGGGTATGGTTTATATAGGTTTTGCTGTAATAGAATTAATCAAACATGTGACTTAAATAAATGTGGAATATATAACTATACATGTACATGTAGTAAGTAGCATCCATGGGTAAATTTGTAAAAGCTACTTCCAATGTCTAACCATTAGTAGATTTTTGGCTCAGCCCATTACTTTTATCTCAGATACTCACAGTTTCTATAACAACCAGTATATGTGAGAAAACTATTAATAAGTATTACATATAGATTCTCCATTAGTAACATGGGGTTACAAGATATCTCCACTTGATACAGTTAAATCTAAAACTATCTCATAAGGACAAATCTTGTAATCACCAAGAGCATTGGAGGAGACTCTGTTTCTCCCATGAAATCAGTAGAAAACCAGGAAATTTAAAATTTTGGGAAATATCTGACAGAAATTTAATCACCACCTGGTAGTTAAAAAGTCACATGCATTTTTAATCACCAACTTAGAATGGGAGAAACCACTTTAACATGCTTAGTATTCATATCTTTGGCAATGAAAGACCAACATAAGCTCAATTTGTGCAAAAAACTTGAATACAGAGATGTTAACTCACCTAATAATTATTCAGTACCTTTTTGTTTTATTCTCAATCTCTATTATCAACTAATTTCATAAGATTGAATTTCAACTGAAACCCCCTCCTTCCCTCTTTCACTATTGTTTTTACAAACTCACATTTTGAATCAACCCAACAAGATGAGAAGGTTTCTTTCTCATTTCTGTCTTTTGCAGTCTTCCTGTGTCCTTCAGTATTTGTAATCTCAGATCATTTGTCTGAAGAAAAAATAATGATTACCAACAGTTACACATCAAAATACATAACAAGACAAATTGACAGTTATGATAAACTCATTACAACCATAAAATGACTTCAATGTAAAAGATCTGCCTCTTAAACAATAATCTCCATGCTAACAGTTCATCTATATTTGTTACTGAATGATCTGCTACAATTCTACTGTCTCTTGCATTTAAGCAAAAAGCAGCTGTCGCAAAAATTAAACCAGTACAAAGTATAATTTTCATCAAAATCACAGTCTATTGGACCATTAAGAACCAACAGCAAACAATAAGATAATTATTTAATTGCTTGAACAGTTACATGGACCTGTCCTATAAAATGGTCTATACAGAAGTACAAAGACATTCAAGATTTAAGTCTAAATTCAGGACTTCCGATCCCACATCATGACACCATTTTATAGTTATTGGGTCAAGGTATTTAAATGGTATTATCATACCACATTTTCTAATTAATAAAATACCAATGCATGATCACATAAATTCAATAAAAGAGAAACAATACCACTTATTATGTGTACTTTAAAATTCTTTGAATAACTTGTAACATGTATTTTTATTTTGCACAAAATTAATTTTCTGTACTATGCTATTATTATGGACAATTTTAAGGAAAAACAATACTTTCTTTTGTTTGTTTAAAAAAAACCCCCAAAAAACCTATATTACACAATGTGGGTATATTTGCGTTACATATGCATTCACTTCCTATTCTAACAAGTAATTAGATTTTAAAAAAAGTTTGAAGCTGACATAAAATAGAAAAGTAAAATTTTTCTACAATTATTCAGGTAAGGGCCAGTTCAAACTAAAAATACAGTAGTTAATTCGGTAAGGTCTTAAATTGATTAAAACCATTCTCCATATAAGATTCAATGGAAGGTTACTGAATAATTTACTGGCAGTCAGTGGTAAATACCAGTACTATCAAAGTGACCACTTTTGAAACTTGTATTACCAAGACTGAGCTGCAAAAACAAAAAAGCTTTTCATTCAAACTTGAAAATTTTGCTTGCATAATCAATCACTACAAAAGATGAAGTTAAGCTTCCTATAACCATTTATAAACTAAGGTACCAGTATACAATATGGGTCAGTTGTTCTACAGTATAGACTAGGCTAAAATTTCTCCTGTTCAGCTGTCAATGTAAGAACTTCACATATAATAAACACAAGGTCACATAGCATGTTCTAAATATCTACATCTATCCTTGTTCCTATATTCTGACCTATTGATTTGATTTTAGTAAATGTGTCTGATATACACGTTTGTCATTTGTTGAAAGAATTTTGGCTTCCCTAAGCAGCTGATTTTTCTAAAACTGACAAGACAACAAAATGATCTGCAGGGTACAGCTTGATACAACAGCCAAGGTTGATCTCTGGGCAGCTGAAATAAGTATCAATTGATTGATTATTGGGGTTTAACGCCCAAACAGCAATATTTCAGCTAAATCCTAGCGATGAACATGAAATGGATGATATAATGAATATGAAATGATGATGATGATAAAATGAAATCAGGGATGGGACAAAGGGATAATAGGGTCGACAAATTTTGATTGCCACTAGAAAAAGGGAGGGATGGGTAGGGTCGGGCAATTTAGCCTCCTGTGGCAGAGCACAAAGGTTCCTACTCGTATCGAATACCACAGCAGGTTTCTTTAATGTGCCAGGAATGTGGCATCTTTCCCAACATGGTGCACCACTATGGTATAGCCTGACAACCCCAGCATGTAACACGTCAGGGGTACCCCATTCCACCCTCTGGGGCACACAACCCAGTTGCTCTGTGGGCAGAGTGCCCTAGCCCCCAGCCAGGGTTCTGAACAAGCTTAGGGCTGCTGCAGGCCTATTATTTTGAAACCCGGAACTGCACGGGGCGAGACAAGTATTAAATTCAAGATTGATAATGTAATTAAATATTTGACTCTGCACAAGTTTCTGAATGTGGTAATAGAACTTAATAATATACTTACCTAGAATGGACCAGAATGCAAAGACTAAATAGACAGTTATAGTATGCCTAACAAAAAACCCAAACTGGCCAAAGATCTCAATTTTTCATGAAATCAAATTTGACTTCACACACTTTAAACCTCAACATGGACTACCAATTATCTGATGATGAAGACCAAAAAATCCAAAATCCAAAATTCGCATTTCAAAAAACCTCAAGCATTCATTTTTTCTTGAAATCAAACACTCGTTTTTGAATTTTTTCATCCTTAATGTAAAACAGTATTTTTGAGGTCATACTAAAAGACTGAGCAACTAGAATTGTAAATACCCAACTTATGAGTTAGCTCCATTTATAATCTATGTTCTACCATCACATAGACATCAATACATAACCTGAAGAATGCTTCATTTGTATTCTTCATAACAATGAATTTGTTGATACAAAATATACAAAATGTTTTTGTTTTACTTGGTCCCTATTAAAACAAAATGTATACTGCCACATGTAGATGCATTAATATAGTCAATGGAAGTTCTTATCTAATAATTTCTATAGGTATATAATATCAAGATACCTAGATACTCCAATTAATACCACAATTCAAATTTTTTTGCTGTTACTTTCATTCAAATTTATTATCAATCTTCATGGTTATTTAAAAGTGTGTAAGTAAATGAGTATTTAAATTCATTTGTTAAGAAAGGAAAATTTTTATTGCCACGAGAAGAGCAGAAACATGAGGCTCCCAGGAGCTTGAATCGCTCACCTGTTTGAATTTTGCCTTTTAAAGGCAATAAATTTAACAAGAAGTTGTCCAACAATTTTGACTCAAGAGGTCATTGATGGGACTTATCATAAGATCTTTTCAACAATTGAAAGTTTCTTTTATTCTATCTTAGTTTTCAAGATATTGACTGAAAACTGAAAAAAAAAAACATTTTTCCCCTTTTAATAACTCTTACAAGGAGTCATCTGAGAACTTTTATCTCTGAAGACTTTTGTAGTCCTAATAATATGGATCATTTCATCTATTGAAAGAATTTGGCTAAACCTAACGGTTATGGAGATATATGCGAAAAACTACTGTCTGACCCCTATATTCTATTTTTAGTAATGACTGCCATATTTTTTGACAGATCAAAAATCCCCAGTCAGTTCTATGCAGGATACGCCAAGGAACATTCATACCAAGTTTGGTTTCAATTGATCGAATAATGTCAGAGGAGAAGATTTTTTAACATTAAAAATAGCAAATATCGCTGAAAAAGGGCAATATCTCCAACAAGACTCAACTAAAACCAAAATTTGACCAGAGATAGATTTCATCATGCTGAACACTTCTACCCCTTTCAAAATGGGCTAAATCTAACCATTTTGGAGATATATGTGAAAAACTATTGTCTGACCCCTATGTTCTATTTTTAGTAACAGCAGCCATGCTTTTCAACGAATCAAAAATCCCCACATCAGTTCTATGCAGGATATCCCAAGGAACATTCATACCAAGTTTGGGTCTAATTAGTCAAGTAGTTTCAGACGAGAAGAGTTTTGTATAATTTTTAACAAAGACGACAACGACGCCGACAGACACCAAGTGATGGAAATCACTAGCCTTTGGCTAGGTGAGCTAAAAATAGAACTTTTACTGTAAAGTCAGATTTAACAGTAATATTTACCTCAATTCTACTTAAGTCTGGATTGTCATCAGCTACAAATAGAAAAAATACCAAATTAAAAAGCACAAATATGTATATTAAAGAAGCATATCTCAAAAATGTTCACATACATATACTGATATGATACATGTATGTTACGCTGTGACTACTGTTTTCCTGTGATTTAGATTTATTGAACATAAGAACTAAAATGATTATCCATAGGGCACATACAACAATGTATACTATGGCATATAGCATCCATTAGTTAGCTAGGACATGTATACTATGGCCTATAGCATCCATTAGTTAGCTAGGGCATGTATACTATGGCCTATAGCATCCATTACTTCACTAGGGCATGTATGCTATGGCCAATAGCATCCATTAGTTAGCTATGACATGCAGAGTTAGTTAGCTGTCACTCTGTTTACACGTAAGAGAATGTTGATGTTTAAAACAACCACACACAGGATACAATCTATCAAAAGCTGCAAATCCAGTTTCAAATCATTCTGATTAATAAAAAAAATCATGGGAAAAGTTTTTGTCTACTGGACATATGTACAAACAGAACTTAAATTAATCCTTAACAGTTGAGGACAGTATGGAAATTATGTATCAAGGATTGATGCTTCTCTTAATTTGAACCATGGTTTAATAATGGTTTAATATTAAACACAGTGTAATTCGTGACACAATGTGTATTTGATAAAGAATTTTAATGAAGAACACATAGGCTAAACAATTCCCTATTTTCATTACAATAATGAGAATGAATATGGTAAATATATAAAAGAGACAACAACCCCACCAGGATGAAAAATGTTAGCTCTAGGCCACCTATAGGTCTTCAATGAATAACAAGGAAAACTTCACACCACAGGGCAGGCTGCACCTGACCCCAAAACAAAATAATAAACAACTGGAACAGTGAAATAGTTGCTCCAATATACTCAAGCAACATAAAAGTAAACTGAAAGTGAAAATGAAACAATACATAAAGAGGCCAGAACATATGTATATTGCATGCTACATCATGCTAAGAAAATCCCACTTAACCAACCACTAACAGGGAGACATGGTCCAAGTCTTCATGCAAAAGCCATATAACAAATATCTAAGCATTCCCTCCAATAAATTCTGAGAAATCTAAAGTACAGGTCATCATGCAAAAGCTACCCACCAAATATCAAATCATTCCTTCCAATAAAAGGTGAGAATTCTGTAAAAATATATTCATCATAACAGAAGTCTTACAGTATTCAGGAAGAAAATAAACAAGGAACCTGAAAAGGGGAGACATGGAGCAGGTCAGCATGCAAAAGCAATACACCAAATAATAAGCATTCTGAGTATATTGCATGGCAATACAAAATCCCCTACCTGAAAAAAATCTGTTGAGGAGAACAGATTGCAAACTTCACACATAATTTGTTAATGAGAAAAGTGCCGAAAACTAAGTATATGCAAGAGTGACCAAAAAAAGTGTGGAAAACTGAGTTTTTACAAATAAATTTCTAAAGCAAAATGCCATAACTCAGCAAATGATCAATGGACTGAAACAAAATTTGAACATGATCTGTAACTTGTCATGGTAAAGTAATGTACCAAAGTACATCTCCAAGCATGACGAAAAAAGTGTGGAAAACTGATTTGCCTGACTGACAGACATGTGCAAACTAAAGTCCACTTTCGTGAATTTTGCCAAAAGACGAATAGGGGACTGATAAATCATTCCCTTCATTTCTTAAATGCTGAGAAATCTGTTACAGAAAAGTGTAACAGACAGACAGATGGACAAGATGGTTGCAATATAACCAACACTTTAATGAGTTGGTGTACAATAAAATATAATGTAGTATAGAGCCAGGTATTTCAAGGTAACTGTTTGTCTAGTCAGTCTAGATACATGTCTTAAATTATGATTATAATACTATCATTACTTATATATAATATAAAGGTTACAGACCACCAATTCAACCAATGAGCATTTGGAACGTACGCAAAAGTAGTCCTACGCAGAAATTACCCCTGTTCCTCATAGTGCTGTGAAAAAAGTTCTCATCTTATTTAAAACATTTAAACAGTTTCTGAAAGGAAAAACATTTCTGTACATTTTATAGGTGCATTTTGCTTCTTGTGATGTGAAGCCTAATCTCCATAATGATTTTTAAATATACCCCTATCTTGTGAAAACACTGGGATTTCCCATGCTATTTATAGACCCTTCACTTCCGGTGACCAGTACTGCACTGCAAGTCTGCTAACCCCACATGCCATTCTGAGGATTGTGAGCTGACATATGTAGGATCATGCTGATATATAGTCCTCTGCAGGTTAAAGTTAAGGTAAAGTCCAGAGAAGCCATTGAATATTGTGAAATTAGCATAGAAGCCTATGGAAAGTGGAATTAGTGGTTTTTAGCCTTAAGTTGAAGCCATGGCAAAATGAAAAGTTTCTTGAAATAGCTTTAAACTACTTGAAGATCTTGTTAACTTTGCCATGAGAGAAATACACTACAAACATCCTTCAAAATATGCATTTTTTTAAGTTATAGGTCCAAATTATGGAAAATTGGTCTTTTTTGGCTGATTTTTATGTCCTATCTTGTAAAAAGTGTCGAAAATTTAGTAAAAATGTCAAATATTAAACTTTGAGGGTTATATTTACCTAAATATGGTGGTAATAAGCACTTGAAATCAAGTTTTGTGTAGATGTGAGCAAAAATTAGGTTAGAAATGAGGAAAAACTCACTTTCATTACTGCGGTTAAGGCCATATCAGCATTCCCCTATGGCAACATGGAAAATCCATTATTGAGTACTTTTTTTGCTTTAGATGCCCTTTACTGGTCATGTTTTAATGTGAAAACACTGTATTTACAAATTTAAAGCCAAATATATCACCTTTTGTGAAAATTTAAAGATTTAGGATTTTTTACATGTGATCAAGAAAAAGGGGGAGGCATGTCAGAAATAAATTTTTAAAAATAGACCAATTTCTCAGAAAATGATTACTTTTAAAACTATTTCTTCATTAATATTGTTAAAAAACAAGTTGTGAATGATATTTTTTATTTGAAAAGTCAGAAAAAGTTCTTTGCAAATATTTAATGCATTTAAGTATGGTAGAATATTGTCACTTTTTTGCTCGCACAACTTGGTTACCCTATATTTAAAAATCAAATATTTAAAAAAGTGCTTGTCACATTTTACTGAAACTTTGCAAATGCATTCAGTATGTGTGTAGGAAGATACCTGTATAGTTATTTATTTTTTCTAAGACAAAAAGTGACTCTTTAGGTTACAGACCACCAATTCAACCAATGAGCATTTGGAACGTACGCAAAAGTAGTCCTACGCAGAAATTACCCCTGTTCCTCATAGTGCTGTGAAAAAAGTTCTCATCTTATTTAAAACATTTAAACAGTTTCTGAAAGGAAAAACATTTCTGTACATTTTATAGGTGCATTTTGCTTCTTGTGATGTGAAGCCTAATCTCCATAATGATTTTTAAATATACCCCTATCTTGTGAAAACACTGGGATTTCCCATGCTATTTATAGACCCTTCACTTCCGGTGACCAGTACTGCACTGCAAGTCTGCTAACCCCACATGCCATTCTGAGGATTGTGAGCTGACATATGTAGGATCATGCTGATATATAGTCCTCTGCAGGTTAAAGTTAAGGTAAAGTCCAGAGAAGCCATTGAATATTGTGAAATTAGCATAGAAGCCTATGGAAAGTGGAATTAGTGGTTTTTAGCCTAAATAATATGATATCAATACATACGTTTTGGTGGTTTGGAAGCACTGCTACAAAATTCATAGTCACTTGAGTCACCATCATCATCAGCCTCCTCGTGCTGGGTAACAATCCTCACCTGCCCACTAAAAACAGACCTAGTCAATGTTAGCACCAAACAAATACAAACAGGCTTAGCCAATATAAATTTCATAACCTGATTACTTAGGTCAGCAGAGAATTTTAGAACTACCTAATTTTGGTCTTGTAATCTGATGCTTTGTAACATATATCACTTTAAAAATTTGTCAAGCATCTATAAATCTATTTTTCTAGAAATAACTCAAACCAAGGCCTTCAGAACGCAGTAAAAATTTTCTTGGAAAAATATGTGCACAAAAAAAATAGGGTTACCACAGAAACCATGCAAAAATATGCTAAAATTTGAGAAAAAGTTAATGAAAAATTAAAATGTCAAATTTCCCACAGAAAATCTTAAATTTTTATTTCTGGCATTGAAATTGTCAAAACTTCTTCCTTGGAAAACCCTTTCTTCATATGGGCATTGCCGTTTAGATTTTTAGCTATTTCACTCTGTAACCCACTTTTTGACTTCCTTTCACCTTCACAATGAAGTCAAATTGTCAATGAAAAAAGCCCCTTCAACAATGAAAAATATATGAAACATTGCAAAATACTTATAGAAGTCACCTTTTTCAGAAATTGTTTTATTTACAATAGAATCCTCATTTTTAATCACGATAGCAACCACAAGTTTCCATTTATGTCATTTTTCATCCCTAGCTTAACTAAACTGTGGAGTGCTAGCTAATGTAAACAGACTTATTCAATGATAATTAACAGCCAGACTAATAAAAAGAAACCTAGTCATTGTTAACATATCACATGACCTATATAAACAGACCTAGTCATTGTTAACATATCACATGACCTATAAAAACAGACCTAGTCATTGTTAGCATACCACATAACTTATAAAAACAGACCTAGTCATTGTTAGCATACCACATAACTTATAAAAACAGACCTAGTCTTTGTTAGCATATCACATGACCTATTAAAACAGACCTAGTCATTGTTAACATATCACATGACCTATAAAAACAGACCTAGTCATTGTTAACATATCACATGACCTATAAAAGCAGACCTAGTCATTGTTAACATATCACATGACTTATAAAAACAAGTCTAGTCAATGATAACAATCAAACAGGAAATACTGTGAGCAAGCTTACAAAGAGAATACTCCCTGCTTTACATGTAAAAGGACTCAAATGCAAAACCTTTAATTTGGATTTATCTCCCTTTGGAGTCATCCAACAGTAATCATATTCCTCTATGCACATATATTTATGACACCCAACCATCCCTAAAATAACATCAAAATTCCTTGTGCAGTTTAGGAGTTGTATTTACAAGATTTAAACAGGTAAAGTCATGAATATAGATTAACTCCCTTTGGAGTCCTCTGACAGTAATTGTGTTCCAACATACATATTAATATATGAATTCACACCATCTTATAAAATAATATAAAAATCCCTTGAGCAGTTTAGGATGAGTTGCACTTACAACGTTGTAACATTAAACCAATAAATTTGATTATCTCAATTTGAAATCCTCTGACAGTAATCACATTCCTCCATGCACATCTACACATGATTTCCAGCCTTCCTACACAATAACATCAAAATCGCTTGAATGGTCTTGGAAGGATTTGCTCTTACAAGGTTGTAACATATAAAACCAATAATTTGGATTAACTCCCTTTGGAGCCCTCCATCAGTTATTATGTTCCTTCATGCACATCTACATATCATACCCAGCCTACCTACAAAATGGCATCAAATTCCCTTGAGCTTTTTAAGGGACAGGCACTTAAAAGGAATGTGGACAGTTGGACGGACAGACAGACAGGGTAATTCCTATATACCAGGCTTAGTCAATAATGACACACCATCTGACTATGAAAACAGACCTATTCATTGTTAGCATACATGTACCACTAGACTAATGAAAGTAGGTCTAGTCAATGATAGAAAACAAGCTAATTAATGAAACCTAGTCTAAACACTGTCAGATTGTCAAGTGTTAGTAGCAAAAACTGCTTCATTCAGCATTTGGCAATATTTGCCTACTCCATACTGCATATATACAAATATCTATTGTACTGTCATGGTACATGTATTTGATTGATTGTTGGGGTTTAACACCGGAGCAGCAATATTTCAGCTATATTCAGGCAATGAACATGTATTTAAAATGAAAATATTTTTGATACATGAATATGTAAGCAATACCTTCAATCAATAATTCATAAATGGAATTCTGTCGCCACAACAAAATTTTAATAAGCAATAAAATCATAAAAGGAACAACTCATTATGTTTTCATGCGGTCGGCCAATAGATTTCTCTGTAAGCTAATAAACCTTCTGTTTTCTGAACCTAAGAAAGGTCACTGCTTACATGTTCCCAAAAATGACATTGTTATTACATGAATATTTATATCAACAAATCAACAAGGATGTTTTGGTCTAAAGACATGTAGGAAAAGTATAAATATAATTATAGTGATATTTGTTAATCATTTTAAAATTAAATTCAACACAAATAAAACATTTCTGTGAATTTGATGCATTATCAAACAGTAAAGGTCATCCAGAATTTATTTTTAAAAACAATGCTAAATTTATCTTTATTGTGAACTATTTACCTACACATATGTATAATCTTTTAACTATTCAAACAGAAATGAATTATTGAGGTAGTGTAGTTAAATTGTATTTAAATGTACATGGAGTACAATTTATCTTCAAAAAGGGGGATGTCAACAAAACAGAAATCTGCTGTGTTTACTTCTATAAATTATTTTTTGTGACTGGAAGTGGCTAGTCTAATCTAAAATACAAATGCAACAACCCATGTAGTTTTGTGTCTTTTGATCTACAATGTAAAAGACTTAAGCAGTTATTAATTAGTAGACAGTTCAGGGGCCAAGTGTACATGTACAAATGTAGACCTGTGGTCCAGGACTCTTGATTTCTGACCCTGGACTTTCCAAATTTCATTGACATACATTTGTACATGTACATTTAGGTCATATACTTTCAATATTACACTACATAGAATTTTATTGAGTATGTTAGGTTTTCTTCAAGTGGAATTTTGATATTAAATCTAGGGTCATGTATCTTCCACTATCAAAAGTAAAATTGAACCCCTTAAAATTCATATTCCCTTTACTTCAAAAGACTCTTTTAACTTCTTGTGCTAACTAACTATACATATTCCTTGTCTGGTTATTACATGTATATTAAGTAGCACTCCTGGTAAGAATCATGCAAAATGTGATTCATGGTTTTCTTTTTGATATTTTGTTTAAAATGTTATAGGAAACAGAAATTAAGTATTAGTCTTTGTAGGAATCATGCAAATTCTGCAATATGTGTAATACACCCAAAAAAGGCTACACATTTGTATTTTTGTTATTACATGTAAGTTGCTTTATTGGCCTATATGATGATATGTATAATCATTCATTCATCTGTCTGCTCTTTGAAGATAATCCACATGGAAAACCCAAAAGTTTCTATTGAATTTTATTGTCATTTACCGATTTATTTCCCTTAATTTTCAATTCTACAGTGCATTTTATATAATTTTTATCTCCTAAGAACATGATTTATTTGAAAAGCTACATGTTAGTTTCTGCTACATTATGGTGTTATGATCATTATGGTGTATCCATCTGCACCATGAAAACTGATTTATTCAACAGGTCATAATTTTCCTTTCCTCATTAGTCTACCCTGGACTTGACTTTTTATGAGCAACCCGGTGGGTGTTTCTAGAAAAGCAGAGGATGCTTACCCTACCGCTGCACCTGGTCCATGCTCCCAGTTTTTAGTGGAGTCCAAGTTGCGCAATTGCCTTTCTTAAATTGTATGTATGATTTTAGTTACTTTATGTTCTTTGTTGTGTATTTCTGGTCTTCGTTCCTGGATGCATTCTTTTGATTACCCCTATAACCTTTGTTCCCTTCATTACTCTTTAACAATGGCATTTTAAACAAAATATCAAAAATAAAATAAGTAGGGTTTTAAACCATGAATCACATTTTGCATGATTCTTAGCTGGAATACATTGTACTACTTAAAATGTAGTTTTTTATAAATAACTCTTCTTCTTAGGAGATAAAAATTGTACTGTAGAATTTAAAATTAAGGGAGATAACTATGTAAATAACACTATAATACAATAGAAACTGTTTGATTTTCAATGTGGATTATATCCTAAGAGCAGACAGATTGGAATGAATACTTATGCATTTTACCATATACATGTTTTTTTTTGTGTAGACCTAAAAAAAAACTTAATAACAAAAATACAAATGTGTAGCCTTTTTGGAGGTGAATCACATTTTACAGAATTTGCATGATTCTTACAAAGATTAATGCTTAACACCAGTACATAACAACAAAGAAAGTATAAAATATAGAACTTGACAATCAGTAAATGTTCATTAATGCAATTATCAATTGATTGAGTAAATATGAAAATGCAGGGTGTAATTCAATAATTCTGCAATGTAATTGTACCTATACGTCAAGGACTTGTAACCAAATATAAAGACCACTAAATCCTTGACATTAGAAAACAGTAGAAGTAGTGACTGTTGTGTGTTAATATCATGTGAACTGACAATGCAACAGACTTGAGGAAGGAACTCTTTATAGGGAGTATATACCATAACTTTAAAATCATGGAAAGATAGAATTATTGTAATTGACTACCAAAGCTTTAATATCATTTTCACAGTCTTCAAGCTTTCTTGGAATAATATCAGTGTAAAGTCATACAAAAATGTACATGTACATGTACATTGTATACATGTACACTTTCAAAGAAATAAATATATGTGAGAGTAATGTGCATGTATGCCAAAATTTTCCACTTATTTTTGAAAACAGATTCTACGAGGCCTACTGAAGGATTTCCAATCAAAAAAACATTTGGGAACTCCTGTACATGTATATATTGAAATATTTTTTGACTAGTTATAGTTTAAAAATTCTGGTGGGAAATTTTCAAGTTCTTTTTCTGTTGTTGAAAATAACAAAATTTTAAGTTTGAATACCTCCAGTGGACTACTTTTTTGCACTCATATTCCCTAATACAATTTCTATGGGCCTACAGAAAAATTTGCAATAATCAAAGTGCTGAAAGCACTGGAGGTTTTTTATTCTCGTGAAAATTGTAGCATGAGCAAAATTTCAAAGATTACATGATGTTAAATAAAATTGTGATCATACATTGCATTTTAAATACTATTAAGAACTGTCCTTTTCTAATAAACATAAACTGGAAGTCAATCCATACTTCTGATCCAACTTCCACACATTTACAAATTTTGTTCCATTTCACCTTTTTCAGAAATTTTAAATCTATCCAAAAGTTAATATGCATTTACATTCAAAAGCTATATTAACAGAGTATTTATCCTACATTATAATTACACTTAAACAGAACCAATTTCAGCTAAAGAAAATACTTTCCTTAAACCAAGATTTTCAAAAACAAGACACTTTCATCAATTAGAATTTCCCTGCCAATTTCACAAGGTAAAAATCACTCCTCTTCACTTCCTGTTTATGAATTGTAAAATATTAATGATAGGAAGGAGAAATTAAAGATAATACCCAACACATTTTATGCTCCCAGACACACTACTGCAAGAAATAAATTCCCTAAATGCAAATTCATTACTAAATGCCTTCCTAGGCCAAAAAGGAGTCCCTCAAATCTTGAGTTGATATGAAGACTGGATCTTAATTTCACTTGAAGAAATAATACAATACTACTGAGTTAACTAATTGCAAGAAACATACTAACTGGTTATAAAAGAGGTATTGAATAATATAAAAAGGAATTACATTTGGAATATATTTCCGTGTAGTGTTCAGAAATAGTAGGGAAATTCCAATGATGGACATATCGTATTTTGATCCTAAAGGATAAAAAACCAACAAAAATTGGGGATTAAAAAATACATGAATCACCCAATATAAGCCTCTGTCTGGTTTTTAGGAAGAGCTGAACTTAATATCTAAAATTTTCTACAAAAAAATTAATTTTCGTTTTAAATTATCTGCCTGTTAATATATATTTCATTAAATTCACGAGGGCTTTAAATACATAATTTTTTAAAATCATTGGAAAAACTTATTTTTTTATATAATACTATACATGTACACATAGCAATATCAACCATAGGGATGGCATTGAGCTTTTTTGTTTGATCTGGAGACAAAAATAATCAGTTAGCCATCAATTACCTTTTACATGTATGTTTTTATTAATTTGAAGTCCAACTTCATCTTGCAATTTTATGTACATAGTACATGTAACATTTACTAGTACCAGGCATGAAAATGATTCATGTAAATACATTGTATACGTGTACAGAGGGCAGTATAAAAATATACCATCTAATAAAAAAATACATAATCTATGCAAAAATGGTGTCAAGGGCGAAATCCATTTCTTACTTAAATGCCCTGAAACAATATTTAGGATAAGTTCACAAATAAATAATGTTGAATGATAAAGATTTATTTATTTGGCTTTTATCTGCAGAAACAAATGAAATTCCTGACTCAATTCAGAATTTGACAGTTTTCACAGTTAAGCTGTAGTCTGAAGCCCAAGGCTTGTCAAAATGGAGGTGGCCCTGTGAAATTAAATACCACAGACAAACAGTCAATATATAAAAATTTCTGAAAAATTTATGTCAGGACTGTGAACTGGAAATTTAGTTGTGAAGACTGACACTGTACTTGCAAAATGTTTTAAGAACACTGAAATATTATTTGAACATTTTTTACAACTGAAAATTAATGTTTACTGCATTTTTGTGTCTTTCAACCTTGCACAATGTACCTGACACTGCCCTGAAGGGCACTGAATAAGCAAACAAATGTTTGTATTTGTATTTGTACATGCACATTTGTATCAGTAAAAAAAAAATTCTAAATTTGTTATGGGAATTAGCATAAAAAGGCTTACTCAATTTATAACACAACATTAATGCACAAATTTCTCTGACATTCAAAATTTCTTTCCTGTTGTTTAAATTTTTTAACACAAAAGAAAATATGTGAAAGAGAAGAGGTAATAAATCCACTAGGATATACCAATTTAACAATTAGGTGGAAGCATACATTGTACTACATTAGTACATATTTTTTTTTAAATTTTGGTCTCATATCTTTATATAAAATATCCATAAGTATCATTTAACCCCAGCACATACTTTATGTGCCTTTCCCAAGCAAGGAACCTGCAGTCCAGTGGTTATCATTTTTTTGCTCACTGTCATTTCATTTTACAATGTATGTTCTCACTACAGATAATTTTGTCTTTTATGAATAGTTTCACTTCATTTATTTAAAGGCATTTTACAGCTTGCTTTACAGTATGGATTTTGACCATCACTGAAGACAATGTGGTGACCTGTAGAAGTTTGTTTGTAGTCTTCTTTGATACCTGTAAATGTACTGTACATTATACATGTACATGTACAATATATTTATCTTAAATACTAGATTTCTATTTACTATGCTGTAAGTTTTAATGTACCTTACTATCTAATCAATGTTTTCTTCTATAAAATATATATATTCATTTAGCCCCTTGTGGGCCTTTTAGTATGGAAGATATAATATGTTCTATGTTATATGACTACATACATGTATGTTCATATGAAAATGATCTCTACTCTGTGTACATGTACATTTTGTACATCAAGCTACCTTCGAATTAAGTAAGCCAGGATTGCTTGCAAGTCCTGTTGATCGTCTTCACTACCTGACCTCCCAGATGATCTTGGTGGTGGGCAATCAGAACCACCTTGAGCTCCTAATACTTCTGTTTCAGCCTCACTGCTTGTGCTCATAGTTCTGTTCCGCCTTGAATTACTCGAACCCATCAACACATTTTGTCCACAGCAAATATCCAAGTAAAGTCCTTGTAACCATAATATGGGTCAAATGAAAACACATTGATACGATAACAAGTAGAGCTCTTATATCACATATATCAATCCTTTCTAAGTTATGCAATGAATAACAAAACGCAATTTTAAAAGCTATTCGAATTTCGATGCAACCATGGCAGACTCAACAACCATAAAACCAAGAAATGAAACATAAATATGTAAGTAGCAATGAACTTGCTTCATTTAAGTTGGAAATGTTCCAATAAATTGACAGAGTTTGTATCAACGTCGATGTTCCAGTTGTTGACCACTTTAAAATTTACCCGGAAACACAACAAAACTATGCTCTTCCGCCGTTCGGAATCACACTCTAAGGAAAATTCCGAAGGGACAAGCAGATGACGGAAAAAGTGATGTGGAAGTTGAGATAGTTGTTTGTCACCAAAATGATAACAGAATCAAGACATGCGGAGTTGTTTGATTTTCTTTATCACGGCGATTGCTAGGTATTTGTTTTAGGGTTATTTACTGTGTAGAACATTGCTTGGGGAATGCCCTTATTGGTAATATTATTGGACAGCAATCACTTGCTGTATCATGTATGCTTAAGTGAATGGTTGTAAGATAATCCCTTTTGGGATTCATTGTCCCACTGGGTGGCCAAATCAGAAAACACCTCAATACACTGAATTCCAGTACAGGTTAGGTCACGGGACACACTTGTTTCTTATAATTTTTTTACGGTTTCCTTTTACTGTACAATACACTTCAATACAATACAATACTTTATTTGCACAAACATGCGTAAAGGGAAGAGAATGGCCATGGGGGTTAACGTTTTTTAAAGGAAACATTCCCAAACAAGTGCCTGTGGCAGTGGGTCAGGATGGGCAGTTCTATTCCAGTAATTGGTACGGTAAAACCACATCAAATTAAAACTCCGAGTAAATGAGTATTCCACTAGTGCAGGTAACGGAATGCCATATTATGGTTTTGCCTGCCTTTAAGGGACATAGCTATTTGAACTTAATGCTGCTATAACAGATGTCTCCTCCAATGACAATATGTGAAACATTCTATATCACATGATGTACATATCTGGGTTAGAGTTCAAACAATCACATCCAAACTGCATACATCACTTACATAATACATCATGTCTTACAGATTTGTAACAGAAAGATTTTGAGCCATACATGTTTTGACAGAGGATAGATTTATATATGTAGAAAGTCCCTGAGCTCCATCCTTATTACCTGTCAGAGGGATAAGATCAATACACCTCTACCAAATATTATAATATTAATAGCATTAGCATCTGCCTAATTTATGTCCCATGATGAACAGGACCAGTCTACTGCAATTCATTTGGATAGTAAACCAGTCTTTTGGGTTTGAAAGTTATTTCCCTTGCTTACAATTATAAAAAAAAAAAACAATTATAGTCTGGAATATGAAAAAGGACTTTTTAAGAAGAATTTGCTCATAGTATTTTAATATTAGGTAGGATGGGATCTATATATATTTTGAGTTCAAGGAGTCATATGCCAGAAGATATATGAAATGAAAAAGACCGTATTATGTTTTTGATATACGTCCAGAACTGTTTTTGTTTCTTTTTTGTAATTTACCAATATGCTTCTACAACTTTTAGACTTTTGAACATTACTCTCACAACTATAACAAAATAAGGAACAAATATGTGATATATTGGTTACCAGAGGTTCTTTTTCTTAGCTTAACATTGTAATAAAAAACAATACTACTCAGTGATTTTCCTACCCTTATTTTTTGTCAGAATATCAGCCCCATTCCCTTAGAGAAATATGTTTAAAAATTCACAAATTTTAGCTGTCCAATTCCCAGTTGTGACTTAAAACACTATCTGGATATTTTTGGTTTTTGTATCAAAATTTTTATTTGCAAATCTCTGATTGTTTGAGGTGTTTTGGCAGTTATTCTTAATCTTCACATACTGAGGTGATTGCATTGCACTAATGCAGTCTATCTTATTCTTCAGAGTTGCACTTAATATAGTTATTTTGAAATGCTTTAAAAAGTTCTTGTCCCCATGTATATATGATAAATTTATGCATCTTTTTTTTTTCAAATTGTATGGTCCAAGGCCCTTCCCAAATATAGCAGGAAAATCACTGGTACTTGTAAACTGAGAAAAATGTTTTGACATGATTATTTTTCACCCAATTCACATGCATTTTTTTGTCTGTGTTTCTTGCACTAACAGGAGACTTGATTTTTTTCCACTTTTTAGCAGAATTCCACTATTTCAAATCTGGATTTTACCATTACGATTCTTTTTTACTGTATATTTACTTCGATTTTGCCAATTTCTGCTTGATTGTAGACCTTGTAAATTCATGTCTGTAACAGGAAACTTTTCCCAATTGTTCCATATTTTTGTATTTTTTTTAATGACCTTTGACTTGGGATAAGAAAATGAATTAACTATATACTAGTTTACAATGAACTTGACAGTACATCATGTAAGTCTTCTTGATTTTTAGCATTACAGTTCAAGCTGAATATATTGAAGACTTGGATGATCATGACCAGCTGATTGCCCAATACTTTACAAGTCATCAAACTAAAGTTCACAGTCATCGACATACCAGAGATTGTCAGCACATTAGTTATGGAAATGTAACCAATTCTAAACAATATGCTCACGGGGCGGAAAGTACTGATATAGAGCAGCCTTTCATTGAAACTCGTCATGTGATTAAACCAGTGGGATTTATTTACAACCAACGTTTCACTCACATTCGTCTGACAAAAATTAGCTACCCATTAAGAACATTATCTGTGTTAGAACCAAAGGAGAGGGGTGGTTGTAATGACCAAATAAGAGTTACTGTTGCAGAGTCAGCATTGCAGAAAAATTGTTTAGTTGCCATCAATGCTGGATTTTTCAATACTCACAATGGATCTTGTTTAGGTAAAATGTAAATGTATTTCAATCATTGCTAAAATGACTCTTTATTCGCCGAACTTTTGGAATTGACAATCCTTAAAAGCCTGTATGTATATAACAAGTGAAATTACAAATTAAATATCCTGCATGTTTTGAAGTTAGTGGTACTTTGGTGTGTTAGTCAAAAATGAACCTATAATTGTTCTTCGGGACACCTGCTTCTTACATTTTCAATAATGTGTGTTATTTATTTAGATTGTCAGTTACCTGTCCAAAATACATGTATTTGTCTCCTTGTATGTATGTCCACAATAAGCAGTTATTTAAATGAAAACAACCTAGAGTAGACTTTTTAAGAAACTTTTTTACATACATGTATTTGAAAAAAACTTATTTGAAATATTTTTGTAGGTAATGTGATATCCAATGGCAGAATTGTTATGGATTCAGGTGGAGTGCAGAATGCACACTTCGGTATAACTAAAGATGGGCATCTGTTCTTTGGGTAATGTCAAACAGATTTTATTCAAGATTAAATATCTAGAGAATGAAGTGTTCTATAAATGATCGCGATAGAAACAGTAACTGTCAAGTTTTACACTGTATGATTTAAAGGAATCAATATTTTTAATAATTTCCTAAGACACGGACAAGTACATGTATGTGGTTACATTTAGATTGTTTTTACCCAATCCATAACATTCTATAAACAGTGGTGGACCAGAAAAAAAATTGAGGGTGGTTTCAAATGAATGTCAGTAGGCTTTTTTTTTCATTCCTGCGTCATTGCATAAGTTGAGTTTCCACTAAATGTGTGTTAATGTGTCATCTATAATATAAACTTGTGAAAACAAGTTTTGATTTCAATATAAATCGACACATTTAACAACAAAAAGCAGGGTTTAACTACTTTTCTTTCAATTTTTACATTTTTTGTGTTTGCTTAAGGAATAAAAGGTTGTAGCAGTAATCAAAAGAATGTAATCTTGGGATAAAGATCAGGCATGGAAAACAGATATACGCAACAAAGAATGTAAAGTAAATAAAATAATACATGCGAAGTAACAAAAGCAAATGAGCAACTTGGACTCCACTAAAAATTGGGAGCATGGACCAGGTGCACCGGTAGGGTAAGCACCCTCTGCTTTTCTAGAAACACCCGCCGAGTCACTCATAAAAAGGTTAGTCCAGGGTAGTTGAAAGAGGAAAGGAAAACTATGACATATTTAACAAATCAGTTTTCATGGCACAGATGGATACACTGTAACGATCCACGGGTTCATGATGACCATAAAACTTCTGCAGTGATGACTTAAATCTTGTAGCAACATAACCCTGTTCCAGAAGCCTATTTGTTAGAAGTCTAGCACAATACAAAAAGTCTGCAAGCTGGGGCATAACATATAAGTTGAGTTGATATATGAACACTCCATAGACTATGGAGTCCTTACGCAGGTGCTGAAGGGATGTTGCCACATGAAAGGAAAGTTGACAATTCTGAATGAAACTAATGTCTGATATCATTTGAAATAGTTTCCATCACAACAAGACAACTGAGTGCCTTAAATTCTTTCTTCAAAATTTGTGTTTTGTGTAAGAGCAATAAATTTAAGAAGGTAGGCATATGAAGCCAACATTTCCTTCTGAACACTGAGGTTTTCTCAAGGAGACCCATACTTAGGAACAAGAAATTCAAATTTATTTATGGTTCAGAATGAAAGGGTTCTTATAAAGCAAGGATTTTGGTGAAAGTCTACTATGGAAATCCCCAGTAAAAGTTGGTATTTTTGTTCATTGCTGAGTTGTTGTTTGCAAAGGTACCAACATCATATTTAGCAGGAATCGTCAGTTGTTGTTAAGATGGTTTAATATCTTTTGAAAGTGATGCTATGGACAAATGAATGTCCTTGACTTCTGCTAAATTAGAAAATTGGGACTTTTTTTTAATAAAATACTTATAAGATATCCTGCTTTAACTTGCTTTTGGAACTTTGATGACCTTAAAAGTAATTGTCTAGAGGCTGTTTTGACAGTTGAATACCAGGTAAACCATAATGATCCCAATACTGCCATTTTTACACCCCAAGATATTGCAATCCAGTCAAATATTAGTTAAATAATTACTACTGTACTTTGAGAAAATGACACCTTGAAAAAAAAAAGAGATTTGATAAAGGGGTGGTCAGATCAACCCCTGGATCAGCCGCTGATAAATGAAAATCATATCAACTCAAACAGTTATGATATATAATGGTATTATACAATTATTAGTGGTATTATTTAAGGATTACCTTATTTCTACCATTATTAGTGGTATTATTTAAGGATTACCCTATTTCTACCATTATTAGTGGTATTATTTAAGGATTACCCTATTTCTACCATTATTAGTGGTATTATTTAAGGATTACCCTATTTCTACCATTATTAGTGGTATTATTTAAGGATTACCCTATTTCTACCATTATTAGTGGTATTATTTAAGGATTACCTTATTTCTACCATTATTAGTGGTATTAGTTAAGGATTACCCTATTTCTACCATTGGAGTAATTAATTGTTTGTTATATATGCTGTACTATATTTCTTTAATGAGATTTTTATCATTGTTTAGTGGCAAATAAATGATACTGATTTAAAATAAAGTGATTTCAATACAAATCTTGATATTAAATCTTCTGGCTGATTAAAATGGCTCTCTAGATAAAAATCTGCCCTACATTATACCAATGTGCCCAACTACCATTGAACTCCTGTTTGATCTTTTGGACTCAATCTTTCAAGTTAAAAAAAACTGTCAGTTATTATGGCCTTAGCCTTTAAATTCACTTTGACCATGGGATACAGGTCAAGTTATTGTGTCAGCAATGGTGACTTGACTCTGTCCATTCTTATGTGCATTCATCTGCCACTCTTAGGGTACCTACTTTGTGTAATTTGTAACTCAAAAAGTATTAAAATCATTCTTATTTAAGATATGCACATCCTATTATAGAAAAGTTTGATGATTTTTTTCCTGTATTTTTAGCATGTTGAACTTTTTTCAGCAGTGTATACAATCATTAGTACATTACTGTAGGAAATTTGTAACCCACACTGTAGTTTTTTTAACTTGCTTAGTGTTTATGTACTTCTTGAAATTACTAATGTGCTGAAAAATATATATAACAGTGTCACAGGTCCTATCTTGTATTGGTCTTGTTACAGGAAGAGGAATATTGTATGTTTTTTATTACTGATGATATGATTTGCTTTACAGTTATTTATCTGAGATAGATCTAGTCGCAGAGCAGTTTCAACAGTTGGTTGGTGGGGTGATCTGGATCATAAGAGATGGGAAGAATCATATACAGGAGAGCTTAAAGATAGAATGTCAAGATACACAGGAAACTGGTAAGAACTATATATATATATATATCACCAACATGGGGTTGTATTTGGTTATTTATTGTTAACATTGACAATTTTAAGGTGTTTTTATGTTAAATGATATTTTACGATGAAAGACTTTATCAATTTTGTTCACATCTTCTAGTAACATATTTGTCAATTTACATCACAGAGCTCTGAAAACTTATACATGGAGCTTTTATATCCTCCAAAAAAAAAAAGGTTGTCAGTTCTTTTTATAGTATGACATCAAGAAATAAGCAATATTGACCAAATTTACTTAATCTTCAGTTGTTGATGGAATGCTGTCTAGCTTTTTAATTTGTTTGTTTATGGATTTTAACTTGATGAAATTGGGTCGGTTGTTTGGGTAATGAAAGGTCGACCAGAAATGTTGTTATCTAATATATTATTTATATTTTAAATAAAAACTTTTTTCTATTTTCAAAAATTCCCCTATCAAACCTGTCCTTGTTTAGAAGTGGGATTCTAATCTACTGTAGGTACTTATAAGCAAACATTTTTCACTTGAAATTCATGTTAATCTAGCCTTCACATGAAATTAGCATGATTTTCATGTAAAATTCTCTTAACACAACTTTCATGTGGACAATTCATGTGAATTTCACATGAAGGCTCGATTAACCTGAATTTCACGTGAAAGTTAATTTTCTCAATTCAAGTGAAAATTGTATGAATAATTTTGCCTGTATATATATCATTTATAAACACCAATTCTAATTCCCATTTTTTTAGTGTCCAATAAACTTAAACAATTTGTAATCTATAGCATTCCTTACAGTATGATATAGTTATTGTGACTAAAATGTTAAGGTAAAATTGAAGTGGAAATCCAGTTTTAAAACGGGGTTGGTTAAAAACGTGTAAGTTGTTTAATTTATTATTTAGCACTATTTTTGTATAAACAAGTTTTGTTACAGAAGGGCTTAGTGATAAGTCAATACCCTGTAGACTTTTTTTTCCTTTATGCATTTGGTTTAATGTTTAGGAACCCTGGACCAATTTGCCAATGTCTTGTCAGCAAGAACTGTTGTTGGAAGTGACAAAGATGGACATGTTGTGTTGTTCCAAGTTGACGGAAAGACACATAGTAATGGGTAATTCTTTCTTTTCAACATACACAACCTAGTTCTGAACACTTTACTCATTCTTTTTGTCTACACATAGGTTATTTAAACATTAAATAAAGAATTAATTTTCCTGGTAGTTTTTTTTTAACCTTTTATTTGTCTTGATGAAAGTTTTTATCGCAGTTTCCTACCCATTTGTAGAGTTTAGAATGTCCCAAAAATTCCACCCTTCTGCATATTTTTATATTTTGCACAGTGCAGGTTTTTTATATGGCCGTAAAAAAGGTTTATGAGTGTATAATGGTATTATGATGTCGTCTGCATTGTCTTTGGTGTCTATTAACTTTTATTTATTTCTGATAGCTTAAGCCAAACGTATTGGATCTTTGAAATTTTAACAAATTATTTCTAGTGCCATGGCAGAAGGCCCTATAGTTTTTTTGTTTTGTTATTACCCCACCGCCTTTGAAAGTGGGGGGCCCTAAGGGGAAAAATAGATGTTATGTTATAAGAAATGATAGAAAAATTTAAATGCTAACCTGGTTTTTATGATTCAGATGTCAATGTGTTTCTTTTCGAAATTCTGTTTAAAAAAGTATTTTAGGGATGGAGTTATCAATTATTGTTTTGGAGTTAAATGGGTACCAAAATTAGGCAATACCAAAAAAAAAAATTTTAACTTATTTTTTGTTGGTCTGATTTTGAAATTAACCAGATTACATGATAATTCCTGCCACCCTCTCTAAAGGGCCAAAGGGATCACACCAGACAAATCACTTGTTTAATTATTTTATCTTGATTTTGAATTTTTTTCATTGGATTCCTTTTCAGAATGACTTTATATGAATTGGCTGATGTTTTACTAGAGTATGGTTTTGTGAATGCTATAAACCTTGATGGCGGAGGATCAACTACAAATGTGATATATAATACTTTGGTTAACTATCCCACAGATACATGGTAAGACTTGTTTTTATGAAGCAAGGCATATTTTATGAAAAGTATATCATGTAACATGATCCTTCAACTCTAAAGTTTAGAATAAATTTAATTTTTACTGTTCATGTTGTTTATTTGACTTCAGTTCTTTGGTTTGCTTTCATCAGTCAGGTCTAAAACATGTTGGACAACTAAAAATTGAGATGTTTTTTTTTGCCTTTAGCTAATTCTGTTTATTAGACAACGGCTGTCTTCACTCAGTAGGAGGTCTAATTATTGTTTTTTTTTAAATACCTTTTTGTGACTCTTGAAGAATTAGCGTTGCAGGTCTAGATGTCAAATGAATAGGCCCACAGCAGTGATAAGTTTGTCATAAAAGGTAACTAAATAGTGCTCAGAACACTGCTCAGAGCAACTGGGTTGTGTGCCTCAAGTGGTGGAGTGGGGTAACCCCAGCATGCTACATACTGGGTTCGGCAGACCATAATATGGAAGACCTGACCACAGGCCAAAGTGATGCACCGTGTTGGGAAAAAAGCCACATTCCTCGCACGTTAAAGAACACTGCTGTGGCATTCATTAGAAGAAGGAGCCTTGGCCACAGGAGGCTAAATTGCGTGGCCTTATCCATCTCTCCCAATTTCCAGTGACAATTTAAACTCGTTGACACTATTATCCTTGTGTCCCATCCAATTTTTCATTTCATCATCATTTTATGTTCATTTTATCATCCATTTGATGTTCATCGCTAGGATTTAGCTGAAATATTGCTGTTGGGGCGTTACACACCAACAATCAAACAGTTAATCAATCTTGAACAATTATAACATTCCTTTTTTTCTCAGAAATTCATAGCAAAATGCCTAGATGTTGGATAGAAGAATAGTACTTACACCGTTAAAATGTGGATGGAAAAATCATTTTTAAAATTTAATGTCTGTGCCCTACTTCTGCTATGCTCCACTTAGGAAAGACATGATTATTATAATATATAAAAAGGTTTTTAAAGTTTTTATTTTGAGAAATTGTGTGAGAACCTTCTGTTTTTATTCAATAATTAAATGCACTTACTAAATCTTATATTTTGAGTCAGTTAAAAGTACATGTAATTAACTGAATTTCAGATGAAAAATATGAAAAGGCAATTAAAATTTGGGATGCTAATGATTAACTGGGACTGCATATCATTTACCATTTAATAAAAAAAAAATATGAAATTTCTTGTTTAATGTCTTTCTTTACTCAACACTTAAGCAGGTCATAAAGACTAACATATTTATGGCAAACTAAGAAGATCAGATGATATTCCTAATGAACATTAATTGGTCATATGAAATTATTTGTTAAGCATGAATATTTGTTGCAGTTATAGTTATTTATATGTGATAAAGTTGAAGGATAAATTGAGTGATATGTATCAGAATTTATCAGTAGTGCCACTTTTGCATTTTCATTTTAGTACCTATGACAAAAAATTCAACTGTGCTAGGAATGTATCAACAATATTGTGTGTACACGAAGCAGAGTGCTCTCCCTTTGATTGTTCTGGCCATGGGATATGTAGGAATGGGAAGTGTATTTGTAATAAGTTCTGGACAGGACCACATTGTGATCATTTGAATTGTCCTCATGATTGCTCACAACATGGTATTTGCACAAAAGGTGGGATTCTCTCATTATATAATATAATTACTTCAATCTTCAATATGATATGCCAGTAGAAGTTATGATATTTCCAGTTGTTTTGGAATTTATTCCCCTTTTATTGATATTTAAGGTTTACTATTGATTTTAAAAAATGTTACTGATTAATCAAAATGTAAAACATTTAACCACATGTTCAATTTGTGATTTATTGTTATCAAGAATTGAATTATTATATGTCATATTTATACAGTGAAACTTGCCCAAACTGAACAGCAAGGGGACTTAAGGTTTCGTTCAGTTTAGACAGTGTCACTTACAACCAAACAGGTTTTGTCTTCTTCAAGGTCTTAAAGGGGTAACTGGCAGTAATTTTGTACTGCAAATAGACCATGATTTGTGTGTTTTGTTTATAATATTATGATAAAGTCAAACTTAAGATGCTTTTATGAAGATTTTATTGACAATTTATTTAGAAAAATTAGTCTGCCAATTATACCAGAAGTTCACAAAAGATTATAATATACTATTATGACGAACAGGTACATGTGTTACGGTAGAAAAGTAAATAGATTTTCCAGCCACTTTATTATGATTTGAATTGGCAAAAGATAAGGGATAAGACAAGTAAGGAGAGGAAATTAAAAGATTGAAATGTTATTTTAACCGTATTGTAAGGTAGACATAAAAATGAATAAAGCATGTGTAATCAATCAAGTGCACACATCTGAGATTAAAAAAATATTTCAAATTTATGATACTCCTCATGACAATATAGATGAATTAAAATCAATTTTACAAACTATTAACTTTTAATTGATGTTTTAATGAGCGAATTCATTCACCCACAATGTACTTACCTGTTGACAATTCATTAATTACAGGTGAGTGATCAATCGGCCCAAGTTATAATTTTGCTTCATAGGTGTCAATGATCAGTTAATGAAATAATTAAGCTTCGATAGGCAGGGGTTGGTTTATACTGGTCAATTAAGGGCAGTGTTACAGATTAGTTCTGAATTCAGAATTTACAGGATTTGGTTTAGAAAGGTAAAAGTACTACAGTTTGAATAGGAAATTCTACTGAACTTTGAAATTAGTTTGGTTAAGAGTGAAATTCGGTTTTCTTTGGGTTCAGTTTACACAGTTTTCACTGTACGCTTGATACAAAATAATTATTGATATTATTGACATCCAAAATACATAGTCCACAAAAGTTTGCCATATAAAAATGTTTATCTTTTTCTCTGAAGTAGTTAACTTAGGATGAATGTAGTTTCACTTCCAATGCAAAAAGCAAATGTCATCAAAATGTAAGTACATTGTACTAAGCAAGTGGTTTAGAAACGAACTCGTAGTGGTAATACAGTTTTGATTTATAGTTTTATTCAATATTTATTTCATTTTATTGTTGAAATTTCAAAGATTTGTTGATTATGATTTGGCAAGCTTTAATTTTTTAATTGTTTTTTCATTTTCATAAGCCACTCAAAAATGATAAAAATAAGAATCTTGAAAGAATGTTCTATTCTGTTTACTTTGATTTGGATGACTTGAACAACATATTGGTCTAAATAACCCTTGTTAATTCAAACTCATCAGTCATTTTGTCAGCTTGAATTTGAGAATGTCCCAAAGTTGACATAATTAAAAAGTCAAAGAAAATTTAATGAAATGATATTAACCCTAAACTATAATATTTTAAAATTAAACATTGTCTACAAATCATAAAAGCCTTTGAAAGGCAAATGAAAAGTATCTAAAAACTAACCAAAACTTTTTAGGAGGTAAGCAATATCTGACAACAAAGTAAAACTTGTGCCAGAAATAAAAAATCCAGAATATTTCAAACTTCACTTTCTCAAACTGCAATGAACTTATATATAATTAAATGATCTGGTTCAGTATGTTTGATCTACTAAGGTTGGACAGTATTTAGGTAAATTCTTAACCACAATCAAATCATGTCTTGTATTTATTTTACAGATGGTTGTCAATGTAATGCTGGTAGGAAGGGTGATAGCTGTAGTGTTTCCTGTCCTGCAGGGTACTATGGGAAAGATTGTGTACAACAGTGTTCCTGTTCTTCGGGTTCCTTTGGTGCTTGTGATCCAGTCAGTGGGAAATGTCAATGCAAACCAGGTTTTACTGGCGACCTCTGTCAAAATGGTAATCTGATAGTTAACAATAGATATCCAAGTATTCTGTGGGTATGATGACTTTTATTGATAGGCTTATTGAGCCCCAACAAAAGTCCACAAACAAGATTTAGTGTAATCTTCACTTTTTTTTTCACTATCCATGTTTTTTTTTAAACAATAATACCAATAACTGAGTCAAATTCTAATAATAAAACATGGAGACTTGTAAAACAATATTATCAGGAACCAATTGAAAATACTGAAAGAACACATGTTGTAGTTTAAATTGTGTTATATTTTATTCCAGATTGTGCAATAGGTTTCTATGGTAACCATTGCTTGAGTGTGTGCATGTGTTCTGATGGATGTCCATGCCATCCTGAAACAGGAAGCTGTGATTTTTCTAAGTTAACTAACAACTATATGCAAGGTAAAATGAATTAAGGATACTTTGGGTATTAAGAAAGGGTTCAAATTGGCAAGGGTTCAAGTTGGTTGTTGTCTGAGGTCTGGGACCCTCAATTTCTGACCTAAGACCTTTTTTAAATTTTAAATTGATATCTACAACTGCATTCATTGACATTTAATTGAGGATTTTTGGACTATTGAAAGTCCAAACCCTTCTACTCTTGTAAGTAATTTTGGACCTCTGAAATGTCTTAGGCTGAAGATTTGGAGTCTTTACTCTTTGATCAGTCTTATCAAATTTAGACATTGAATTTTCTTGATTCTTTAATGATAGAGTTTTTTTTTTCATGGAGCACTGGTAAGGTGGAATGTTTTGCTTTTTATAATAAACATTATAATTTTGAAATAGTTATGTATGATAGTATTCAATGCTTGGAGTATATCAACTTATATACTTGACCTTATTCCTTTACAACTATCATATGTACCAAAACTTATTACATGACAAGAAGTCTAGGTTAAAAATACAGTAAGTTTTTGGTACATATGCACGTCTGTTGTAAGTTTTGGTATATATAAAAAAAATTAATTAATTTTATTAAATAAACTGAAAACTGAAATGTTTTAGCTGGCTAATTTTGTACATTTTTTCCATTGCATGATAACAGTTGGAACATGCTATGCAAAGCAGCAGATTAAAAGGCAGCATCTAGTCCCTGATAGGTCTAATGAATTCAGGTGAGTGTCTGATATGTCTGATAAACTCAGGTGAGTGTCTGATAGTTCTGATGAATTCAAGTGACTGTTTGATAGGTCTAATGAATTCAGGTGAGTGTCTGATATGTCTGATAAACTCAGGTGAGTGTCTGATAGTTCTGATGAATTCAAGTGACTGTTTGATAGGTCTAATGAATTCAGGTGAGTGTCTTATATGTCTGATGAATTCAGGTGAGTGTCTGATAGTTCTGATGAATTCAAGTGACTGTTTGATAGGACTAATGAATTCAGGTGAGTGTCTGATATGTCTGATGAACTCAGGTACATATCTGATCAGTCTGATGAATTCAGGTGAGTGTCTTATATGTCTGATGAATTCAGGTGAGTGTCTGATAGGTCTAATGAATTCAGGTGAGTGTCTGATTTGTCTGATAAACTCAGGTGAGTGTCTGATAGGTCTAATGAATTCAGGTGAGTGACAAATAGGTCTGATGACTTCAGGTGAGTGACAAATAGGTCTGATGAATTCAGATGTGTCCCTGATAGATCTGATGAATTTATGTGAGTACCTGATAGGTCTGATGAATTCAGGTGAGTGTCTGATATGTCTGATGAATTCAAGTGTGTGACAAATAGGTCTGATAAACTCAGGTGAGTGTCTGATAGGTATAATGAATTCAAGTGAGTGTCTGATATGTCTGATGAACTCAGTAATGTATCTGATCAGTCTGATGAATTCAGGTGACCTCAGGTAAGTATCTGATCGGCCTGATGAATTCAGATTAGTCCCTGATAGATCTGATGAACTCAGGTGAGTGCCTGATAAGTCTGATGAATTCATGTGAGTACCTGATAGGTCTGATGAATTTAGGTTAGTGTCTGATAGGTCCATGAATTTAGGTGAGTTCCTGAGTTTGTTATGAATTCAGATGAGTACCTTATAGGTCTGATGAATTTTTTGTGTGAATTTCTCTGTACCAAAATAAACATAATAGTCACCTGTAATCATGGGAAGTTCAAGAAGTACATGTTGTATATTACTTGCATACTTTGATCTCAGCTTACAGAATATGGTTTATGAATGTTATTATATTAAACAATGTTTACATATGAACAAAGACCACCCCTTCCACCTTAATAAAAAAGGTCCACACCTCAAATCAAATCTCTTTTAATCTTTTCATTGAATGTTGAAACACAAATATTGGGTAAATGGTCATTTAATACTTACCCCACATCCTTTCCAAATCTGCCAAAGATGTGGTCATTTAATACTTACCCCACATCCTTTCCAAATCTGCCAAAGATGTGGTCATTTAATACTTACCCCACATCCTTTCCAAACCTGCCAAAGATGTGGTCATTTAATACTTACCCCACATCCTTTCCAAATCTGCCAAAGATGAGGTCATTTAATACTTACCCCACATCCTTTCCAAATCTGCCAAAGATATGGTGATTTAATACTGAGTCATCTTACTTTGATTACATGAATGAAATGCAAAAGTAAAACACCATCCAACCATCAAAGAGTGGAAAGTCACAGGGCAACGTCTTGTCTGTCAACAGTTAAAAAAATTGTACAAACCACCACTTATAAAAATTCAGTGGATTATTGAATTATGATTTCAAATCTTCTCCTTGCTTGTCTGTTGGCATTATAAATACACAAAACAAAAAGGCATGTACATGAAAAATCACCAAAAAGAGTTCTTTATCCATGAAGGCACTTGAGTAAAATCAGATGCAGCTGAATTGATTTGTAAAGTTTTTTATGTGTCCATTTTGACTTGTTGTCTTTATGGACTCTCCCTTTAGTTTTCATAATTATTGTTTATTTTTTGTTTATTTAATACAAATATTAAGGATGTTATAAGAATTACCTTATAATTTGAAAATAACAGAGATAAATGGACAACATATGCTTAATTACCCCTTTCCAATAAAGTTGCAAAGGGATATAGAACTGTACTGTCCACCAGCCTTATGGATACTCATAATCAATATCCTTCAACATTTATCTAAGCTGTACAGTTGTTGTCCTCTGGATAAGTTAACTGCCAATACATTTTCAAGGCCATACATCAAAGATCATGATTACAGGCTTACAGTTGGGCATGGCTATACATCTTATATTGTGATTACAGGGTTATAGTTGACCGAGGCCATACATCTATGATCATGATTACAGGGTTATAGTTGGACAAGGCCATACCTCTGTGATCATGATTGGGCAAAGCCATACATCTAAAATCATGATTACAGGGTTACTGTTGGGCAAGGCCATATATCTAAGATCATGATTACATGGTTACAGTTGGGCATGGCAATACATCTTATATTATGATTACAGGGTTATAGTTGGGCAAGGCCATACATCTATGGTCATGATTTCAGGATTAGTGTTGGGCAAGGCCTTGTATCTAAGATCAGGATTACAGGGTTACAGTTGGGCAAGGCAATACATCTTATCTTATGATTACAGGGTTACAATTGGCCTAGGTCATACATCTAAGATTATGATTACAGGGTTACAATTGGGATCATTTACATTGTATTGCTCTTTTTTTTTTTTTTTATGGCAGTGTTAGATAAAAAGTTCATTTATCTCATACCTGTTATTTTTCAGGTCCGTCACTATCAGTCTAATTTGTATAAGCATTTTTGCTGGAGCCAGTGCAATAATCAACATCATTTTTATTTGTAAACTGTGTACCAGGAAGGAAAAACAGAAAAGGAAGAAAGTTTTTAAGAAATCAAAAAGTGCCAAGAACAACATAGATGGAGATTACTCTGAAAATGAAATGTCTTCATTCAGTGAATACCCCATGGTGACTACATCATTTTCAAAATCAGCCAAAGATTATTAGAAATCAAACTCTGAATAAATGAATACTATGAAATAACTGTTAGTGTTCATATTTTTCATGGTTTGTTCAAAAATTGAAATAAAAACTTTATGTTAAAAATCTACATGTTCTTCCAAAATCCACTAAGTTATAACTTTACAATCAAATGAATTGCTGACTAACCATGAAAAATTATGTGTCCATGTATGAAAGTACTTTTACAGTAATATGTATTGTTAAGTTATAAGTTATTAAGGGCCCCAGTGCCACAAAAAACTTGAAATATTGTAAACATAATTTGTTGTAAGTGATGTTTTATAATCCCAATACTTTGATTAGATTAAGTATTTTATAAATTTTGTTGCACCCAGGCCATACAAGTTAACTACTGGTAACCTGTTGATGCTGTCACTTTTTTGTTACTCTTCTGGGTATGACATATACACTTGTTATTGGACTGTTTCATTCCTGTGCCTAGGTACAAGCAATTTCTACCTCAAAAAATTTTATAGGAGTACTCCTCCTTCTTTAACTTTATGAAATGTTGACATATATGTGCTATTTTGTTTTTTAAATGATTAGACTTGATGATATTTTCTGAAGCACATTTCAAATTTTAGTACTTCGCTGAATAGTGAAAAACTGTCAATCAAAAATCAGGCATCAAAAGATCGCATATCTTTATTTTGATATGTTGTTAAGAATATTTTGAATTCAAGAAAGAAAAATTCAACAATATTTCAATTTAGTTTTCCCTCTTATGACTGAAAAAAAAAAACAAAAAACAAAAACTGTAATACACAATAATTTCCTTTTAAAGGGAGATTACACTTCATTTTGCCGAACATACTGTAATAAATCTTTTAGTGGAAGGCTTTATATAAAAGATTGTTTGTCCAATTCCATTGATAAAATGTAACTTTCATCAAAAACATTTTTTTTCAATGGATAACATAATTATAATTACGCACGATTTTTATGTGGACAGCTACTAAAATTCACTAGTTAGCTAGAGAAAAAAAAATTCATTTTAAAAATACCCTACCAATCCTGTTTTTTCACTACTCTAGAACATGTTATAGGTATTTTTTGATGGAATGCAGCTGAACCGTCATTTTTAGCTTACCTGGTCAAAGGCTATGTGAGGTATTGCTGTCAATTCGCGTCTGTTGTCCGTCGTTGTCATTGTTAACAATTTTTCAAAACTCTTCTCCTCTGACACTACTTGACCAATTGGAACCAAACTTAGTATGAATGTTCCATTGGGTATCCTGCATAGAGCTGATGTGGAGATTTATAATTCATTGAAAAACATGGCCATTGTTACTAAAAATAGAACATAGAGGTCAGATAGTAGTTTTTTGCATATATCTCCAAAACCATTAGGTTTAGATAAATTCTGACTGTGGTTAAAGGGTTTAGCACGATGAGATCTATCTGCAGTCAGATTTTTATATTAATCCATTCAACCATGTTGGAGTTATTGCCCTTTTTCAATGTGTTTTGATATTTTTAATGTTATTTCTTTCAAAAATCTTCTCTGACACTACTTGACCAATTGAAACCAAACTTGGTGAGAATGTTTCTTTGGGTATCCTGCATAGAAATGATGAGGGGATTTTTGATCCATCGAAAAACATTACTAAAAATAGAACATAGGGGTCAGACAGTAGTTTTTCGCATATAACTCCAAAACAGTTAGGCTTAGCCAAATTCTTTCAATAGCTGAAAGGATCCTTATTATTAGGACTACAAAAGTCTTCAGGGATGAAAGTTGTCAGATGACACCTTGTAAGAGTTATTGCCCTTGACAGGGGAAAAATGAGGGTTTTTTTTTTTTTTTTTTTTTACAGTTTTCAGCCAATATCTTGAAAACTATGATAGATAGAAACTTTCAATTGCTGAAATGATCCTTATGATAGGTCCTATCAAAGTCTTCTTGAGTCAAAATTGTTGTACAACTTCTTGTTTAATTTTTTGCCCTTGAAAGGCAAAATTCAACCAGGTAAGCAAGTCAGGCTCTTGGGAGTTTCTTGTTTTAGTTGAGCTCTATCATAGTCAAGAAATCCTCCCATAAGTGTCTATATAAGATAATTTTATATCTTTAGTCTAATTGTTTTTCTCCTGTTTTTTTTTTTTAAAGAAAAATAAAACGCTATAGTTTTGTTCTTGATATATATAGTACAATAAAATTTTTTAACCCTAAATCAATGTTATAACTATGGAGTTTAGTTTTATGCTGTTAGCCTTCAGTATGATAACTATTAAAAAAAGCTAGATACACAATAAGTACCACAGTGTATTATATTCCTACAGATTTTGGATGGTAAATATCTGAAAATTTCCAAAGAGCCTAAAGATGAATCCAATTAAAAAAAAATCTTGATTGTTTTCCCACCATAAGTCCATATGCTTCACTTTTTTGACATTCCAAAATTAATTGCTGCTAAATTTTAATAAAGACTGAGTATTAGCATCCTATATTTCTAGGCTGTCTGAAACATGAATTGCTCAAAATCTTTCTGTCAGAAATGGTATATGGAATTTAGAAGTGAAGAGCAGGTGTTCTAGAAGTTTTCCTTCTTAGAATTAATTGTTAAATTTGGCAACCATAAAAATTCATGCTAGACATGTATTTATCAAGGTCTAAAACAAGACTTTTAGAATAGCTGATTAATTTTTGTTTTGTGAGTTAGCCAACACGTACACCACACTATTATGGCTATCTTTTACAGTCTTCCACTTTATTTTATTAGTGTTCATGTCTTTATTTTTTTTTCTGACAGGTATTTGTATGGTCAAAAAATGAGAAAAGAAATGTATAAATTGTACATGTACCATACTATGCATTATTAAGAATGCTTGACAAAATTATTTAGCCATGAAATGCTCTCTGCTTATAAAACCCCTCACTAGTTAATTTTTCCTATTAATAAAGCATGGGTAAGTTATTTGGGATGTTTCTTGTTTTATTTATTGTTAACCAGTAGATGTACTGGTATTCACTAATTATATGATTGCTGACTTATAATGGTATCATGCTGTGGTTGTCATAGTTATCTGCCAACTTTGGTTAATAACATAAAGCTTTTCAGATCGTTTTGAAACTTAACTACACAGACTTTTTGTATTGCGCTAGAACTCTAACAAATAGTCTTCTGGAACAGGGTTATGTTACTACAAGATTGAAGTCATCACTACAGAAGTTTTATTGTTGTCATTATGAACTCATGGATCGTTATGGTGTATCCATCTGCACCATGAAAACTGATTTATTCAACATGTCATAGTTTTCCTTTCCCCGTGTGTCTACCCGGACTTGACTTTTTATGAGCAACTTTGCGGGTGTTTCTAGAAAAGCAGAGGACGCTTACCCTACCGGTGCACCTGGTCCATGCTCCCAGTTTTTAGTGGAGTCGGAGTTGCTCATTTGCTTTTGTTACTTTGTATGTATGATTTTAGTTACTTTATGTTCTTTGTTGTGTATGTCTGTTTTCCATGTCTTGTCTTTGTCCCTTGATTACATTCTTTTGATTACCACTATAACCTTGGTTCCCTTGATAACTTTTTAATACAAAGTTCTTAGGGACATGGCAGAGAGTCTCATAGTTTCTTGAGATTTTGACCCTACTCCATTTGAAAATAAGAAGCTGAAGGATGGAAAATAAATGTTGTAAATAGAATTGCTGGAAAAAGTTTATTGTAATTCTGATTTTGAGTTTGTTCTCAATGTATTCCTTTTCAAATTCTTGTTTCAGATGTTTTTTTTCTTTACAGATTCAACTTATCTTTAATTTTTTAGGAGTTATAGAGACCAAAGTGGGTGACACTCCAAAAATTAACTTTTTTAATTGGTCTGATTTTTAAATTTTTATCATTGGATTTTTATTAGATTCCTCTTTAAAATCCCCAGGCTTGTTTATCCCTTGGCTACATGTCATACCACAGAAGGAAGGCTTGGATTGACTTGAGGGGGTTATGACATGAACCATTTAGAAATGAGAAGGAACCAACAAGTGAATTCCTTTGTCCAAGGAAATACAAGTGAGAATTCATTGAAGCTGATTGTTACCCTATAGTTTGATTTTTATGTATTTAGGACCAAGTGTTTGAAACTATAAAAATAGTATGGGTTCATTACATTGTATTTGTCAATGTTGAATTACACAGCAAACAGAATGAATATATTATAAATATTCTCACTCAACTCACACATAAGTTAAATTGCAACAAAAAAACTAAATTCTAGGAGTTCTTTGGTAAGATCATAACGTATATGTATTGTCTCGTGTGGCATAACAAAATTAAACTCTTGGTATTCTTTGACATGTTTAATTGCTAAGTTTTAAATTTCTTTGAACACTTTCATTCTGTGTCAGAAACTTCAATCATGATCCAAAATCTGAGCTGTACTAAGCTTTAATGTGTCAATACTTGCCCAAATTGTTTAGGGTTGGATCATTGTGGTCATATCAAGCTGACCCTGCACAGAATTTTATTACAAAAAGATTTCAGATATCTTTATGATTTTTAACAGATTGGGCCCTGCCCCTAGCTAGAACATGTGGGTCAGAAGGCTGTTTCTTGCAAATAACTCAAAAAACATTGTCTTTAGCAAATTTCTGGCAGAAGGTTATATTGTTATATTATCAGCATCATTAGATGGACCTAAGCCGAAATTTTCAAAACGATTTGTCAACTGATATAGGCATTACGGCCCCTGAAACAGTTTTTTTTTGCATTTTTCGCATGTGCAACTTTGAAAATTTTCTTCTGAAAAACCATTGCACAGAATTCAATGAAAGTTGGCATATTTGTTCCTCAGGGTATAATTAAATGATTATTGGGATTTTTGATTCATGAAAAAACATGGCGGCCACTACTAAAAATAGATCATATTGGTCAGAGAGCAGTTTTTTTGCAATTAACTCAAAAACCATTGCCTCAAGCAAATTTCTGGCTTGGGTAACAAAAAAGTTTGGGTTACATTGTTCAGCATCATTAGATGGATCTATGCTGAAATTTTCAAAACCATTCATTGACTGATGTAGGAGTTATAGCTCCTGAAAGTTGTTTTTTTTTGGCATTTTTCGCATGTGCAACTTTAACTCGAATAATTCAAGTCCTCACTGTCATCAATTCTCTCCAACTCATGTTAATGTAGCAATCAGTAGTGAGTGTAATGTAACGGCTGAATTATTGGGGTTACTGCAACATTGAAAATCTTCTGAAAAACCATTGCACAGAATTCAATGAAAGTTGGCATATTTGTTCCTTAGGGTATCCCAAACAAATTGATCATTGGGATTTTTGATTTGTGAAAAAAACATGGCCACCATTACTAAATATAGAACATATGGGTCAGAAGGCAGTTTTTTGCAATTTACTCAAAAACCAGTGCCTTAAGCAAATTTATGTGTGGGTTATATTGTTCAGCATCAATAGATGGACCTATGCCGAAATTTTCAAAACAATTCATCAACTGATGTAGGAGTTACAGCCCCTGAAACAGTTTTTTTTTTTTTTTTTTTTTTTTTTTTTTTTTCATTTTTCGCATGTACAACTTTGAAAATCTTCTGATGAAAAACCATTGCACAGAATTCAATGAAAATTGGCATATTTGTTCCTTTGATACTTAGGGTATCCCAAACGAGAGCATTTGAAAATGTTTTATTATGAGATACACTATGATAATCTCTATCTTTTCAATCAAATTTCAGATATCTCTTGGGATCAAAGGCAAAAGTGTTTGATGAGCACCCTATACAAAATTAGCAGAGTGTAGTTTGAATTTTAATTTTACCCAGTGTATAAGCAAAATTGGGATGTTCATGATTGATTTATTGTAGTTTAACATCCAAGTAGTTCATACATTTCAGGAAAATGATATTTGATCAATCAAGCTGATCTTGTTTTATGCTGAGTCAGACATTTTGCTACTTACGGAAACAAAAGCCTGAAGGTATCATTCTGACTCTGAGCCAACCAGTGGGCCAATCGATCTCCTATATAATGCTTGCCTGGCAAAGAAGCAATGACTACCAGTTTTATAGTCTTTCGTGTGATTCAGTCAAAGATAAAAAACAAGAGCACACAATGTTAAGACCACTGAAGCAGTTGTTAATCCATAAATCAAAGTTAATGGTGCTTATGTAGATTTTGAACATTTTAAATTCTCCTAAAACAATCAGTGGACTTCTAAAAAACTGTGAAGAAATATAATTATAGCCGAATGCTTGCAAACTGAACAGTTCCTACATGTTTCTGGTATTTTCCAAGTTCTGTTCCCAATCATATGAATTTCATATAAAATAAGTTCAATGTTACATGGGGTATAAATAGACACAATGCATATTCCTAAAGATTTATTGCACACAAGTGTAACTATGGCATTATTCCAACAACATTATTAACAAAGTTATTAACAAAGTATTTTTAATATAAAATAAATTAAGAAACATTTACCTGATCTTACTCATTTATACTACATATACTACATGTACATATATGTAGCCTACTAAAGGCAATATTGGATGGACTTTATCCGTTGTTATTCTAAATTAATTTAAAAAAAAAAACAATAAAAGCGGTTTGTACAGTCTCCAAATACAAAAAAGGCATGTGTACAACAGAAGTCATCAAGACGCCATACATCTATACATGGTTGTGTATTTATAATGGAATAATTGAACACTTGTAGATAGGAGAGAATCAACTGAAAAAGAAAATTATAAACCAGTTTCAAAGGTCAAGGATTTCATACAAATCAAAAACTTCTGTCCAATAAATAATAAAAGTAAAAATTTGTAAAACAAAAAAACTACTAATGCTTAAAACTGAATGTACAAAACTGCACTAATGCTTCAAACAAGTAAATAATAATAAAAAAAAAATACATAAAACATGAATACAACAGGAACAATGAAAAAGTGCCATAGAACTATATATAAGGACTTGTCAGATTTAAAGCAAGAAAGGTACTTTGTACTGTACTGTAACATTAGCTGGGGTAATAAAAAGTACTCTACTGCTTCACTGGAGGATTGGAGGTGGAACCTCCTCTTTTGTTGAAAAATTTTACTTAGAGAAAAATTCGGGGAAAAATGAGCAGAGGATATCCTGGAATGCCCTCCACCCTTTTTTTATAGACTACTTGATCTACTAAATTTGTGCTTAATGAGATCAAACCCTCTGAACAATATATAACAAAGAAGGAACCATTATGGAAACATGAGTGACATAACAATCAAAACTATTATCCACTACCATGATAAAAAACATTGATTAATGCTGACCCCCCCTCCCCCAATTTATTGTCAGTTGAGACAACTGTACTATCATATTTTTACAATTATTTAAATTTTATTACACTAATATATCTTTGTACATATTCAAATAATTTGTAAGAACACATACTCACTATGTTCACATGGCAATAAAAAAATACATGAAATCCCATATGTTACTAAAAACCTAAATTTGTGATACACATAATGCAGTTACAGATTATAATGATTCTGTACCCAAGCAAGTCATGCAATGTAAAATTTACTTCAATTAAGTTCATGGTACAAAAGCTACCCTACTGTTTTGGCAAACAAAAATCTACTTTTGTGCAAAAAGTGACAAAAAGGTTTCCAATGAATTCTGTTGCTATCAAATGATTTAATGTCCTGAATATAATGTTAATTATAAGTGTGCTCATACTTGTTTATCATAATATACATTGCATTTTATTTTTTTTTAATAAAACATCTCTATGGAAAAACTATATCATTTCAATAAATTTATATGTCCCTGAACTACAATTTAAGTTTCAAACAAAAGAAAAAGTTTCAATAAAAAAAATGATTTTCTAGGAAAATCTAGAAATTTTGATACCCATAAATGTAAGTACTTTTATAGTATCTGTTTTCAACTATAAATTAACATACTGATTGGAATCTCATCAATAACCCATGAAATAACAAAAAATTGATATCATAAAAAATAAAATACCTTTCTCAATAATACAAAAATTACAAACTTCAATCATGAGTTTTCAAGAAGACATTGGCCTCACTCAGAACTTATATGTAAATATCTTGAGTGTATCTTTTCTTTTTTTAAATCCAGGTAATTTTTCATGGTGAAAAAGCCAAATGCCATATCAATGAAAATTCAAGAATTCTTAGTTTTTAGTCAAAAGTAAAAATTTCCTTTTACCGTTAATTTGGGAATTAAAGGGAGTGAAAGTTTGAAAATTGAGCAAAATTGGGAGGCTAATAATATAAGGAAAACCTGTTATCATGTTTATGAACTCCAGACAAAAAATATTCTTTTTTAAGAATTAAAAAAATTCTCCCAAAACTATGATCCTAAATTTGATGACTACAAAAACAATATTAATATATACAGCTGAGGCATAGCACCTAAATCTAGATTGGTATGGCAAGATCGATGCCTTGTCAGGGGGGTTCTGGGGACATTCATAAAATATCCTATTTCATAAAAAAATTGACAATGTTTTTAGGTACAGTATGCCATTCAAATGAGAATTATTTGTTCAGCACTAGCAATATAAATGAAACTCTATAGGCCTAGAGGACAACATTAAAAAAAGACTGATCTGTATTAAAAATGTATCAAATTTTATAGCTTATGAAGGCCTTATAATGTAGGTTATTGCCAGTAACAATAGTTGTTCATTAATCGTCAAATAATTTTTTCTGATATTGTGTACATTCTATTTTCAATATAAAGCATGTACTTGGTACAGAATGGCTTCATTGTACAGCAGGATCCTGGTGATTAATAGTCTATTCTACTTTTCCTCCATATCACAAAATAATAAGGCACGACCAAGAGCATAATTCTTACTCTTATAATGATTTATCAAACTAAATAGAAATTCATGGAGCACTATACAAAATTCACAATAGTACCAGGCAGGATTCAACACCAGGGCCCCTGCGACTATACCAACTGAGCTAAAGGAGTACTCCTCTAGATCAGCTACTGGAGCACAATATTTCTGCCAGTGAGAAGAAGCCACTACACTAATATCCATGTGATGTTTTCACCATTGAAAGGTGCATTAAAGATGTCATACAATAATAATCCACAAGTACAATGATATGTTTGTCTGGGAATGAGTAAGCCTGAGATCAAGGAATGGATTTCTACATTCAGCTTGGAGATTACTGAGTAAGGCTGAGGTGCACTTCACTTTCAGCTTGGAGAGTATTCTTTAAGTTTCTTTCTATTCACCTTGCATTCATTCATTGTCTGAGTTCTAAAAAAAGATTAATCATGTTGATATGTTTTTATAAAATCAATAAATAAAATGATGTTGTTAACAGTTTTAATTGTTGGTATCTATTCTCTTGCACATTCAAGTTTGTGTTTAATGTATGCCAAATGATCAATGGTATTAAACATTTCGTATGCTTTTCTATAATGGCATTTAAGAGCTAGCTGTTTTTTGAGATAAGGTGTGCCCTCTTGAGTACTTTTATTATCAAAACATTTTTCGTATCAGGGTGGGGCTGCACCACCCTTGAATTTTGAGACCCATACTTAAATATTTGAAAATTGATAATAAAATCATATTTAAAACCAAAAACAAGTAACTACTATGTAGGAAATGACTTTTCTGTCTTTTGCAGCAAAATATAAGCTAAGAATGCAAAAGCCAGAGACCTCTAAAAAATATGAAATGCTTTGAAGAGTATGAACACAAACAAAAGTTGATTTGCCCTACCCTTGAACTTTTGTTTGTGGTGATCCCTGTTGTGTAAGACAGAATAACATCTTAATTAACAAGATATCATCTGACCTCAAAGTTTGAAAAAAAAGAAGTTTTGTTGCTTCTTTCATTCCTGGCTCTTTTCTCTTTGTAATATTCCACTGTATAGGCAACCTTTTCTATGGGAGAAATGTAACAAGAGGCTCCCAGGAGCATGAATTGCTACCTTGTTAAATTTTTGCCCTTCAAGGGCAATTACTCTAACAAGGAGTTGTCCACCAATTTTGACTCAAAGAAGACTTTGGTAGGACTTATCATAAGGATCATTTCATCAATTGAAAGTTTCTATCTATAATAGTTTTCAAGATATTGGCTGAAAACTGCTGAAAACATCATTTTTTGCCTTTCAATGGCAATAACTCTAACATGGAGTCGTCCGACAAATTTGATCCCCGAAGGGTTACGAAGGCCTTATAATAAGGATCATTTCGGCAATTGAAAGAATATGGCTAAACCTAACAGTCTTGGAGATATATGAGAAAAACTTGCGACTGACCCCTTTGTTCTATTTTTAGTAACAGCAGTCATGTTTTTCGATGGATCAAAAATCCCCACATCAAATCTATGCAGAATACACCTAAGAAATATTCATACCAAGTTTAGTTCTAATTGGTCTGGTAGTTTCATAGGACAAGATTTTTTAAAATAACATTAGTAGAAATGGGGATGAAAAATAGTTTTTTTATTTTTAGTTTTACGAATCCACCGACCCTAATTTTTAGCAATTTGGAAAAAAAAATAAAATGACTTTCGTTTTGTTTTTTGTTTTTGTTTTTTTTTTCCACAGACTCGGTGCTTTACTGTTTCAAAAAAAAATAATAAAAGGTTAAAGGTTATTGGCTATATCTATAATAGTCTTAATCTTTAATGCGCTTGAAAGACATAGCAATTTTTACAGTAAAAACCACGTTGTTCAAAGTTTGTTTTGAATACTTTGAAGCGAAGAGATCACTCTTCACAACTTCGGCCGAGTCCAGAGTAGAGGAGTCACCTGAGGTTTACCGATTGGCGAAGAGATCTGAAGGTAGAATAACCCGAATAATTCAGTCGTTATATTCCACTCACTATCTATCGCTCGTGAGTCAGAGAAAATCAATGACAGTGAGGGCTTGAATTATTGAAGTCAAAGGTAGAACGGTACTATTTATTTCCCACAGGCGACAATAGTGAAACTTTTGAAAAATTGACACCTTTAAAACAATGACGGAGCTATAAACTGACTTTTTTCAAGTAATATCTTCATTTCTCTAACTAAAATTGCAATCAAAGTCATAGCAAAACTGTCTCGATTCTTTGGTATAGAAAGCAGATGATGTTTGGGGTCAAAGTTCTCCCTTTATATGCGAATAGCACATAAATTTTAAAAAGTCATAATATTCATATAAAATGGTTTTCAAAAAATATAATGCAATTTTTTAAAAGTATAATAATGTTAGAGTCTGGAATTAATAAAACATTTTGGGTATCTGCACAATTTGTCCAATCACAGTGTCCGGAAGTATTTACTTAAGTAGGGTACACAAAAGGCCAACCTAAAATAATGAGAAATAGTACCGTTCTACCTGAACAGCGAGCACAGGAAAGATGCATTCATGGTTCTACATTGTGGTGTTTGATCCTGGTCTTAAAACAATTAAAAACAATTTTTTTAAGGCCCAAACTGATTCTACAATAGGCCAGGCTATATCTGACGAATTAGATCCGGATCTATTAATAGAAAAAATATATGGAAATAGTGTTTACATTCATGGACAGGGCCACAGTACAATTCGTTCCTCCACAGAAGTGGCAACTGATTTGCCTGTGGGAGTGATGAGTGAAATGGGGTTTAAATACCTATACATTTATTGTTAGAAAAATAATAAAAAGAATGTTCAACTCTATTTCTGTTTAATATTTAGGAAAAAGTGGAAAAAAAGAAGGCAGGTCCTAGAGTCTTGTGGGCAGAAAATCAACACATTATTTTAAAATGGTTGAAACAATGTCAGACACAAAGAAAACACCACAATTTCAAATGCACAAACACCAATTCAACCTAGTTCAGAAAAGTATTATCTTTAACAAAATCAAAAAAAAAAATTCTAAAATGTCTAACTGTGATATTAGCAATTAACTTCTGTCCGTCCACTTTTTTTTTTAATATCGACAGCCATGTTTTTCAACAGATCAAAAATCCCCACAACTGATCTATGCAGAATAGCTTAAAAACATTCATACCAAATTTGGTTTCAATTGGTCAAATGATGTCAGAAGAAGAGATTTTTTAAAGAAAAAACATTAAAAAGAGCAAAAATATGTTGAAAAAGGGCAATAATTCCAACATGGCTTTACAGATTAAAATGAAAATTTGACCAGAGATAAATCTCATCATGCTTTCTACAGTATTTTGCTCTTTTTCAGTGAAATGATACAGGAGGTGATCCATGTAATAAATTTTAAAGACCAAATGAACTTTAACATGGTAATTTAGTTTGTAATCTCCAAAAATAAAATATCCCCTACTCACAAGTTTTCATCTTATACCTATTGTTTCTACATGAAAAATTAACAATGCACAAATAAAGATTTCCTGAAAAAAAAAAGGCATTTGTCAAACTATTTTACAAAGAGTGGATTATCTCATATGTCTACCGGTAATTAACACATTATTTACTTGAGTGACTTTGATAATTCTTCAACTTGAGATTTATACAATTCTACTTGTTCCTTCAGGAGCTCTATTTCTTTGTCTTTTTCTTCAATAACTGATCTTTGTGTACTCATACTGTCTTCAAGGGATTCACAATATGCCTGAAAATCAATACAGGTTCTGTAAAACCCCAAACAAATATTTAATCTGAACAAGATTAATATTTTCTCGGTGTTAAAACAACAAAAATTAATCCCTACAAAATTATTTTTGGAAAAACTCTATGAAAAATAATGCAATTAAAACAGTGCATTAAAGTTCAGTCTTAGACTACTGATAATATTCATTTTAACTTTCAAACAATTTAGTGCTTAATTATAAATGGGCACTTTCTATATTCTGGTTATATTTTCAAGGTCAATAAAGGCAAAATGGAACTTCTATCTTGGTCATCACTTGGGAGTGCTAATTTATTTCTCATTTTTTTGTGCTGCTGAAAAGATCAAATGGTAGTTATTTATTGTAAAGGAGGTTATTTTGACTGTATACTATCCAATCAATGGTTCTTACAATGACTTCCATCCTTCTTAATTAGACTTAGAGAAACTATTTAAAAGTTGTTTAATATTGGTAGATTTGAAAGAGGTTTTGATTCCACCAATTTCTTAATAAATTACCCTGCTCTCCTCTATGCTATCATGAGGCCCTGGAGGGTCATCAAAACAGAAGAATTCTCTGACAGGCTTACTAAAATAAACCGCAATTAAGTTAGTTACATGTTTAATGAAAAAGAAAAGTACAATACACCAATTACTAGAAACATTGAGTGCAAGCTGACAAAGAGAATATCCCGCTACATCAAGTGGATTTCCATGATGTTATATCCCGAAGTTGTATAATCCACCCTCTTACAGTGACCTGTCATCTTCCTTCATGTACATTTAAATATGATGCCTAAACTTCCTGTATATTTTTATTGAAATCTTTTTAGCCATTTAGGAGGACTTGCACTTGAAAAGGTGTCAAAATGCATTACACTGTAGTGGTATCATCTCCCTTTCAACAAATCGGACAACAATTATCACCTACGTTAACATCTAATAAGATGCCAAACCTTCTTATAAAATTTCATCAAAATCTAATGAGCAATTGACGAGTTATACATATGAGGTTTTAACAATTACAACCCTTAATACATCCCAGGTGATATACTGTCTTCCATCGGTACTCCAGTATGACACCCTTTTCTAAAGACACTATGTCAAAACATATACATATATGTACCTATTGCAAATGTCATTGTTAGAAGTACAATTATCAACGAAAGCTTGTAAGCCTAACAGTCGATCCTCCAAAAAGTTCTTATCATAGTTGTCTCTAAACCATCTTTTGGGAGGTAGGGACAACCTTATACCTGGAAATCTTTTCCTCACCTGACGAAGAAACAAGTAAATTACACATAAAACTTTGAGAAACATATTTCTATGAAAACAATCAACAAAAATTACTTAGACTCAAGTAAAACTCTGAACAAAAATTGTTCAAGTCACATGGATATACAAAGTCATTCCTATAACACTCAAGTTACTAATATATAAAGTAATGGCATTACTACAACACTCAAGTTAGTAATAAATATTAAATTAAATTTAACATTTCTTAATTTGCCAAAAAAAAAGAGAGAAAAAATGCAATATAAATTTGTTCATCATGCAATACTTTCTTCATTAACAATATTTAGCTCAGAAACACTGATATGAACTGTCTACATATTTACTCAAGCCATAGGTTTGACAGTTAAGAAAAATAAAATTTTACTATACAGTATACCTTTTAGATTTCTTCAAAATTTGGAAGTTGCAAAAAAATAATAGGTGTACTGTAGGTGTACTATAGGAAAAATATCATCTTTTCACCCTTGTATACTTGCAAGTATAAAGTTAAATTAAGTGAAGGCAGAAGGAGAATACTCTTACCCTATCGTTCAGACGAACAAAATCTGTATATCTTCTGAACACATACCAACTGTCACCTTCAGTTCTCTGAACCTGTATCTTGAACACCTAAAATATGTAAGTTTAAGATCCCCAACAAATGGTCAACAAGGACTGAAAAGGTCATTTAAATATTCGGGAAATGAGAGAATATTTAGATTTATCAAACCTGGTTTAAAAAACAGATGTTTCTCTGATTTGAGAGGGTTATTGGTTTGAATCACTTAACACAAAACTGTTCATAATCTTATACTGTTCATAATCTTATCCTGTTCATAATTTTATCCTGTTCATACTCTAATACTGTTCATAATCTTATCCTGTTCATACTCTAATACTGTCAATACTCTAATACTGTCCATACTCTAATACTGTTCATAATCTAATACTGTTCATACTCTAATACTGTTCATAATCTTATCCTGTTCATAATCTTATCCTGTTCATAATCTTATACTGTTCATAATCTTATCCTGTTCATAATCTTATCCTGTTCATAATCTAATACTGTTCATACTCTAATACTGTCAATACTCTAATACTGTTCATACTCTAATACTGTTCATACTCTAACACTGTTCATACTCTAATACTGTCAATACTCTAATACTGTTCATAATCTAACACTGTTCATACTCTAACACTGTTCATACTCTAATACTGTCAATACTCTAATACTGTCAATACTCTAATACTGTTCATACTGTAATAAGTTTATTCCTTTGGGTCGCAACATAAAGTAACTTGAAATAACAGAATCAATATAACTATACCATAGAAAAAGGAACGGTTATTGTTAAAAGAAACAATTGCACTATTGTATAACCTTTATAAAAATAGTAAATACTTAAAGAGATCACCAAAAGGTCTTCCTATAAGTGTAAACACACCAAGTAAGCTCTGAAGCCCTGATAATACTTTATTTTTCCCTTTATTGAGGATCTCATACCTGTTCTTTTCATACTTACAGTAAATTTGGCTCTCTCTTCCATAACTTCATATCCAATGATGGGAACTCTAACCTCCTCTGGAATTAGTATATCCCTGGATTCCAACGAGACAGACATGTCATTACTAACATCAGAGATAAAGCTAGCCACAGAGTCATGTCGACTGTCCACTTCAAATCTAACATTGGACTTCCTAGTGTTATCACACATAGGAGTACTTGTATGTGGTAAGGATGGACTGGTTACAACCATATCTATAGAAACTTCTCCATTAGTAGATAGGGAGGCTGTTGAACTAATTGACTCAGATTTTACATCGGTTTTGTCTATACCAGAGTCATTATAAGCAGAATCTGGGGTTAATGGTAAATCTAAATTGTCAGAATGTTCTGGAACTTCAACATTTGTTTTCATCTTAGCAACACCATTCTGCCTGTTCTGTCCAATGTCATCTTTCTGGACATCTTCATTACCCTGTACATTTGAGTCCTCTGCCATTTTCCCATTATAATTATCTCAGTTTCTGAAAAATATAGTGAAATGAGTGTCACAGGTGCCCTTCAAATGTTTCTTGTACAGGAATAAACAATATGAAGATATATGTAGCTACACAGAACCACATGTCCTACATATATGCCAGTACAGATTCTGAGAAATACAATTGTAAATTGTGATGACCCACCTAAGTGCTTTAAATTGTAATAATTCAGAAGCCAAATTAATTTATTCGATTAAACAAGAGCAGTGCTTTAGGTCCCTGCCTTGCAACAAAGTAATCTTTCATGGAATATCAGTAATGAAAAGAAAAAAATTGTGCAACAACAGTTATGCTCTGTAAACGAAATTCTGAGGGACAGACAGAATTTTATAATTTTATACTCCCTCGCTTACCTAATAAGATTTTGACTGTGCAAGTCTGATTAAAGCCTATGAAGGCCTTCAAAAGTTATGCCCTGGGAACCTATTTTCGACCCAAAATTATATTTCACTAAGTACATGTGTCTTTGACCTACTGACCCTGAAATTACCTCATAGGCCTTCAACTGTGTAAGTTTGATGAAAGTCTATGGTGTTCAAAAGTAATGGCATTGCTTGGAAACCAATTTCAGTCAGACAGAAGGATGGACGGATGGAAAACTGAATTCTTTACTCCCCCATTTTCGCGAAAGGAAAGGGACAAAAAAAGAGGATTAATCAAACATTAAATAATACTCTGCCACATAATAGAGAAAAAAGGGGGATAGCAAAATGTTAAAAATTACCCAACTCAAAAACTACATCTTGGAATTTGCTGCAAATTGAACTTAACTTGTAACTTATTATATTTAAATAGCACTCCATCTAAGGATCATGCAAAATGTGATTCATGGATAAAAACCTACATATTTTTATTTTTGATATTTTGTTTTCAATGTCATAGTAAACAGAAATTAACATGTGGTTTTTCATATAACCCGTGCTCTTAGGAGATAAAAATTATATAGAATGCACTGTAGATTTGAAAATTAAGGGAGATAACTCCGTAAATGCGGCTCAAATACAATACAATTTACTGGGTTTTCAATGTGGATTATCTCCTAAGAGCAGGCAGATTTGAATGAATAATTACACATTTCATAGTAAAAACCCATAAAACAACTTAATTACAAAAATAAAAATATGTAGACTTTTTTGAGGTGTATCACATTTTTCAGATTTTGCATGATTCTTACAAAGACAGCTACTTAACAACTATACAAAGTTTATTAAAAATTCATTGATCCATTCTCAAGTTATCATCTAGAAATTGAGGGGACTGACAGACAGAAAAGCAAATTTTCAGAGGGTATCACATAATACCTTTCCTCTTCGTGTGGTGGAGTATAAAATGGTATGAAAGATGTAGTCACTTTAATAAATGGTGTGTCAACATAGAATAATACATGCCACGTATCATATCACTCAATCATATTGTAATACAGGCGTCAAATTCACAAAAAGTTGTGTGAAATTGATCGTAAATTATGACATCACAATGCTATTTCCTGTTATGATGTCATTACTTATATGTATTTGTAGCTGATGTAAGATTAACTCCTAGGATTATAACAGGGGTTCAAACTAATTTTATAGACATTGAAAGGACAATCAGAAAAAAAAATTGATGAATTTTGTAGGTCTACAATACGAGTAAAAGTGAAGTATGATAAGGTGCAATACCCCATGGTAAATGAAATCTAAATGGTCCTGCAAAAAAATATACATGTATCAGAAATTGAGGTTTCATGACCTCAGACAAGCTTTAATTTAAACACCAATTATATGAAACAAGGAGTGAAAGGGAGAAGTTACTTGTAATAATCTAAATACATTTGTAGGACACTGCTGTTGCTATTTGGCTGTTTATTAGCCAATTTTCTCAAATTTCTCTGTTGAAAATAGGGTAAACTTCGCTAAGGGTGTTTGTAAAAATCACTGGCTGGGTTTTGATGAGTATGTCCCAAATTAAAGATAAAAGATTGGAGGGAGGCAACATATATTTTTTTATTCATTTAAAATAAGAGAAATTTAAATATTTTCCATTTCAAAATTAAGTCTATTTAGATAAATAAGCTAAAAAAATATTTTTTTAAAGGTTCATAAAGTAGGATTTACTCATTGAATGTTTGTGAAAAATATTGCATTTATTAAAATGAAATTAATATCAAATGAAAGAGAAAAGTCTGCTGAATGGCAATTTTTAATAAGTGTGTTTTGAATATCAATAAAGTGATGACTAAATGTATGTACCTATGTCTTGAGAAATATCAAAATTTTCATTTTCCTAAACTATACCCCAGTAAGCCATTAATCATTGTGTCTTCCTACTTGTTTAACCATATGAAATTACCAATTAAAAGATAATAGAAACTTCTTTAAAATGATATGATTTTTATTACATAATAATGAGTTTGAAATATTCAATTAACAGTTAGAAGGTTGCCAATTTCATTAATTTTCCCTGTGGCAATTACTGATAAATAATAAGTAATGATTGATTTTAACAGGTAAATTTTGACATTTTTATTAAATTTTAGTGTTTTGAGAACACACCCTTCCTCTGTATTTTCATCATAACTTTGTTATTATCAATTGGTCAATTTAATAACTTATATAAATAAAATCCTGAATAATTTTTCTTCCCCTAGTTATGTATCTTGTAGGGTTTAAGTCTATCCAGTATAAAGATGGAGAGGCACAATTATTCTTACACATTATATACACTTTATTAAGAGTGACCAGTCCCTGAAATATAAAGTCCCTGTATGAAAGTACATCATGGAACACATTCAAAACTTGGAAGTACCTGCATGTTTGGAAAATATAATTAGATTTGAATCTGTAATACATGATCAGCTGTAGATACTTCTAGTTTGTAATGATCAGTAGTTATATAAGGGTGGGCACTGATATGCATTGTACTTGTACACTGTTCTAGACAGAAACTAAAAATAGAGGCACAGTATGAGGCCATGTCAATGATGGCACTTTATTTTGTAAGGTACTGAACATACCATAGTATGATAACACTCATGTTCGTCATATTGGTATATACAATGTGTGGCACTGTCAATTGTAAAGTTGTGTCCTTTAGGATTTAGGTCAACAGATATTTTTTATTCAACATAAAAACAAAAATATTACAGAACAATATATTTTGTAACTACAATGACACTAGAAAATGCAGGAAAGTTTATGTTCCTAGTGTTATCACAAACATGATAAGAGCAGAGCAAACCCTGTTTCTCAAGTGATGTCAAAGGTTGCCGTAGTTTCACTTTTGATCCAAGCGATCGTAGAAATATTGAGTTTGGATGTAAAAATCATTGTATTGACTTGATTAGAAGTGTTTGATGGTGATACTTGCGTTGCATTAGATTCATCATTGCTGAGCAGTAAATAGAAATATATTCAATTTTGTGAGAAAAAAATTGATTTATCTGGTCAGTCTGGATCAAAACTCCCTTCAAATAGTATCCGCAGTTAATGGACTGCTTATAACAGGTGCAAGAGAGTGTTAGTCCTCTAAACAGCTTGTATTGTTCAGAGGGGGGTAACTTAATAACTGATAAAAGGGTAAAGGTGTGCAGCCCCAAGAATTTTTACCCACCCCATTCATATACTGACAATGAAAAACTGACTAACATTCATATATATATGTAATGCTAATGCATTTATGCAACCCATTCATATATATGCATGGTGTTTAACAGTATCTACCTAGCCCCGTGCAAGTCCGGGTGTTAAAAGAATAGGCCTGCAGCAGTGCTAAGCTTGTCGTATAAGGCGACTAAATAGTGCTCAGAAACCTAGCCGGGGGCTAGGCGCTCTGCCCACAGAGCAACTGGGATGTGTGCCCCAGGTGGTGGAATGGGGTACCCCTGGCGTGTTACATGCTGGGGTTGTCAGGCTATAATACGGAAAACCTGACCGCAAACCATAGTGGTGCACCATGTTGGGAAAGACGCCATGTTCCTCGCACATTAAAGAACCCTGCTGTGGTATTCAATAGGAGTAGGAACCTTTGCGCTCCGCCACAGGAGGCTAAATTGCCCGACCTTACCCATCCCCCCTTTTTCCAGTGGCAATCAAAATTTGTCGACCCTATTATCCTTGTGCCTCATCCTTTCTTTTTTTCATTTCATGTTAATTTTATCATCCATTTCATGGTCATTGTCTGAATATAGCTGAAATATTGCTGCTCGGACGTTAAATCACAACAAACAAACAAACCTATCACAGCAGGATGCCGATCACGAGACATTTGACATTGTATCTAAAGACATTATCATATCCCAGCTGATTGGATCCCTACCTGTTTATTAGTCAAGTGTTAATATTTATTTACTTTGATGATTTTAAGGATGATTCAATTGATGTCAAATCAATTACCGTGTGTAAATACAGGCCTAATTTGTAAATTTTAACCCCAATCACATATACTGCAACAAAATTCCTACCCTTTTTATATATTACTAATTATAAAAAGTAGAACGATATGGGCCGCACATCTGTACCTACCCATTGTACTTAAGTTAACCCCCCACCCTTGGTGATGGTGGTAATCACTGTTTCATATAATATATTAGCCGGACGTCATGTATTTGATAGTGGAAGCAAGCACCTACGTTATGTGGAAATGAAAGTAACCTATAGATATTATAACAGTTTAAGCAGTCAACGAGTTTACAATAAATGAGAGTAAAGCGAATGAAGCAGAAATATAATTAGTTTCAAAGAAACGAAGTTTCCTTCTTTCGATTTGTTTATAAGCTCGTTGAAATAAAACCTTTATGGCATGTGACGTTCATGTGACTATCTTGTCCACCGGAAATAGTGTTTGTAAGTTGCGAAACGAAGCTGAAATGTAATTAAAACGGAACAGAACATTCCAACATTTTAGGCAACGATAATTATTTACCAGAAGATGGGACTTGAATCGTATGAAAGCCAATCCTTACAAGTTCCAGGCTGTTGGATTTGGTTGCAAGACACTAAAAGAGACAAATTTCACAAAAAGTAGTAAGTGTAAAATTGATCGTAAGTAATGACGTCACAACATAAAATAGCAGGGTTACGTCATAACTTACGATCAATTTTACACTTACGATTTTTGTGAGATTGACGCCTTGGGTTTGATCCAACTATCAAATGTCACAGGGTAGCCCGACTAGCAATATGATATAGCAGCATATTTGATAGAGGAAGCAAGCCCTTGTGTCAATGATTAGGTTAAATTACACGGTGTAATTTTTTATTTTAAATTTTATCACATTCGTATTTTATAGTGAATATTATCCCAAGTATAGAATTTTGTATGAGTTTACGAGCGCAATATACATTATACGAGGGATATATTATTCCCAAGTATTCATGCAATAAAACTTTTGTCACGGATAACGTGCTAGACTTCTTAAAATTAGGCTTCTGGAACAGGACTATGTTGCTACAAGAGGTCATCACTACAGAATTTATGGTCGTCACCATGAACTCGTGGATCGTTATGGTGTATGCATCTGCACCATGAAAACTGATTTGTTCAACGTGTCCATTCATCAGGACGTTGCGTACGTTGTTGGTGTCACATTCGATTGAACCGGGGTTGGTTACGAAAACAGAAATATTGCTATCAGAATGTGGAGTTACATGTATCAAAGGCAATATTGATATTAAAATGTTCGAAAATGGTTGCTGTTTTAGGATTACAATCATAAATCTTTGAAAGATGCCGTTAATTGTAGAGGGAAAGCATTATTCGATCACAAGAACGTCCATTTTCATATGTGGACGGGTAACATTAAGAAATGCTTGCTTCCCATTTCACCAATATATATAAGTTGTTTCTTGGCGTATTTTGATAAAAACCAACTTTTTGGAAAGTGCAGTTTGTGCTGCAGATGATGTCATATTTTTCATGACGTAATGATAAGATTAACGCGTATTACAATATCACATATGTCTCCCCTTTCATGTGGACATTGTAGAAATGGGAAGAAACCGATTTGAAGACAAAATGTTAGCCATTTTTTTTAAGTTATGCGAACAGCTTTTTTTAAAAACTATATTGACAATTTATTACATAACCCCAATGAAAATATATATAAAATGTTCAATCAGCCTTGTTGTTAAAGCTTTTTTGTCCGTATTTCAATCATGTTACAAATCTTAATTTGTTCGACGTTGCGTGCTACCCAGTCTTTATCAAAAGCTTTTTTTCGTTACCTTTGAGTGAACTAATAAATATGAAATTTTGAATTTTACATGTATATATGCTGCAGATAGTATATTAAAAAAATAATGGTACTTGGTTGAACATGTATTTAAGCGCAGCATTTTGTCTGTGTCTAACCAAAATGTCACAACATCTAAAATTTGTATATTTTATTTATTCACGCGTACACTATGCGAAATTCGAACGAATTGTTCAGAAAGGCAAATGGTGTTGAGTCGATTTCTTCATATACTTAAAAATGTATTCATCCTCCGCTATGGTTTTATCATTTCATTTTTTCTTTGGCTTAACAAATGGGTTATATATATATGCAAAACAGTGACTAACAAAGTGCATTTTTTTACGTTTCCAAAGTAACGTTCTGTTTTGCGACGTAAAAAATCTTTTAACGTCAATTTTAAAAACAATAAAACGTATTGAAAAGTTACGTTACTAGATTAAATTATTACGACTGTTGACGTAATGAATAAAAAAAGGTACGATTTTAGCGAATCTGATAAATAATGAAAGAAATGTTGAAAAGAAAACAGGAAAAAGAAAGCACCCCCCTTGCGCGCACTCATGTCTGTTCATAAGCAATGATGTCCTGGTGAAATCGGGATCAGCGTGCCTGCATCAAAGTATTTTGAAATGTGTAGACCACGTGTGTAGACACGTGCTTGTACATACACTAATGAAATGTTGTAAAATCAACGTATTTCATGATCGCCCAATTACCTCTTGACAATTATTTTAGCTAAAAGATATAATAAGCAGTACAAATATTGCAAAAATATTTTTTTTATTTTTTTTTTCAAATCGGACGAAAAAACAACACAAAAAATTATTTATTCTGGTGTGGCCTTTTTGACCCCTTATAACTCGAAAACCGTAAGAGATATCCCAAATCTGATTGAAAAATGCAGGCAGGATTATTAATGAGGAATCCAATGAAATAAAAAAATTCGAAACCGGATCAAAGAAAAGTCATAAAAATGTTTTTAGGCGTTGCCCAACTCTGAAACTCTATAACTTGAAAACGGTCCAAAACACATAAAAACTGCTGTACATTTGTTTAGCGGAATTAAATAAAGAACACATTAAAAATAGAATATTTAAAATCGAAAAAAAAAATAATATACATGGGTTTTAATCAAATACGTATTTTTACCCTTTTGGCCCTTTTTTCTAAAGCGGCAGGGGCAACAAAGTCCAAATTAAATAGGAATCGTCTTAGTTGTTGGTAAAATCATATCAACATTTCATAACAATTCGTCAACCACAACGACGACGCAGACGACGACTGCGCCATAAAATTATACGACCGCAAGTTTTTTTCGTCGTATAATAAAAACGGGAGATTTTGCTCTCAAATTTTCTCAAAGAGGGAGATTTGCCAAGGTTTTGTTTTCTCGTATTTGTTTTCTTTAAATGTTTAGAATGTTTTATATTTAGCAACAGACCTTATAAAATTCTGAAACGAGTACATGTATTCGGAAATATCAACATACATCTACATTACAGATATAAAACCAAATAGGAAAGATTCACTTTTTTTTGGGGGGGGGGCGGGGGGGGGGCACGCGCCTATTAGACATGGACGTGTAAATTTTGCTCTCCTACCTGTTGGGAATTATTGTTTGGATAACGTTACATGATGGAAGTTTGAAAGTTGAAACTTAGATAATTAACTGTTTGTTTAGTATAAATATTGCAATTCTATACACATTCTAATTATTTAAAAGTCCTCCTGAAAAGATTTTTATTGCACGGTCTAATCAAAACAAACATCAAATATGGCCGCCTCCTTTGTTCAAGAGAGTGGACATGATCCCGACATGCTGGTGTCTAATTCTCAACCTACTATCAGTTTATCATCATCTAAATCGAATAAACGATCTATCCCAGACAGTCCTGATCACCTTCCTGCTACTCAAAAACAAAACATGAGACAGATCAAGCGTCGGAACTCTGTAGGGGACCTTCAAGATATCGAAAAAAAAAAGACATCATCTGCAAGGAAAACAGTAACTGACAAGGTCCTTGAAGCGCTCACCAGCCCTGACGTCCTAAACACGATAATTCCTCTACTAGCAGAAAAAATTGGTGAGACCCTAACCCCACTCAATGAAGACCAGGTCCAAAAATGCATATCTACGCATATTGAGCCAATCAAAAGTGCTATCGATGAACATGAACATTTACTTAACAATCACAAAGAAAAAAATTGTAAACAATTTGTATGGATTCAAAAAGTTGATCGACAGGTCAGAGAAAATTCAAACACATTAGATATGTGGGACTCAGAGATTGGGTCGCTTAATAAAAAAACTAAACTAATTCACTTAATACGCTTTCACACTATGTTTAAGTTTAAACATATTTTATTTGCGTAATGATGCAAAAGGGATTAGACACAAGTTAGACAACTTATTAAATCTTCTCCCATATACAGTGTGTAACAATACATATTGAAAGCATGCAAAAACAAGACAATAAATATATAAACATAATATTGACATGCTATAACTGGCAAATATTGTGATGATGTGATGATGTATGTGGTTGTTTTAAATATACTTACAGTATCAATGATACTAATTATACAATATGGAACCTCTTAGATCCTTTTATATAATTATATACATGACTAAAAATCATTGTCTTTTGCTCATCGGTAAGAGCCGGGTGGCCACACGTTAAGGTACTTAACTTTACTCGACAATTTCCCGGTAACCAATTTAGATTAATAAGGAGTCTGTTTCTAATATCAGAATAGTGAGGACATTCAAAGAAAAAATGATTTGAATCTTCAATGCTAGCACCACATCGGCAGGATGGATCAGTTATAATGTTTACTCTCGAGAGACCATAATTTAAAAAGGAGGCCGATCATCGTATTTGTGTTAAAATAATGTTTAATTTACGATTTCCAAACTCGAAATATTTAGGAACTGTTTGTTGGATTTGATTTACTCCTCTTTAATTCATTTTTAAATTTACCTATAGATTCAATGTTACGAGTAGACAAATTGAGTTTATTCCATAACCATATAATTGATGGTAAAAACGAGTCTTGTTTCAAAGACAGTCGACAAAAAGGATGTATCAAATCATTTCTATTACGTAAGGGGTAAACTGTTGTACTCTGAATTGTTGGTGGGATCAAATTGTATAAATATTCTGGAGCATTATTATGTTGAATACTATAGAACAACTGTAGTTTTCTTCTTTCACGTCTTTCTGCTAAAGTTTCCCATCCGATTTCACTATAAATGATTCGTGCACTAGTAAAGATTGGAAGTCCAGTTACTATTCGAGCAGCCTCTAGCTGCAATTGTTCAAGTTTATTGCAATAACCCACGCCCATATTGTCCCAAACTTCACATGCATATTCAAATAACGGTCGAATAAAAGTAAGATATAGTGATTCAAGATTCTTTCTTCCTAAACTATACTTAAGTTTCCGTAATACATTTAAATTTTTCGATACATTTTTGATTATACATTCAACATGATTATTCCATTTTGCATCGTTACTAAATGTTACACCTAAATGTTTATGCATATCTGTAACTGGTATATTTTTATCATTAAATACAAAGTTTATTTCGGGAGTTTCAATATTAGAAAACAACATAATTTCCGTTTTGTCAGGATTAAAAGACATGAGCCATTGTTTGGACCAATCACTTAGCTCTCTGAGGTCATGACCAATCACTGTCTCTATGTGTGATAAGTCACGATCAGAGTAGCTCAGAGACGTGTCGTCTGCAAATAGTCTACATAAGGACAAAAGATTTTCAGCAATATTATTGATATATATTGATATATATTGATATTGATATATATTATGAATAACAGAGGACTAGAACTGAGCCTTGAGGCACACCAGCTGTAAAGTTGCAAGGTTGTGAAGACGATTGTTTGATTACCACCCTTTGTTTTCTATTGTCTAAATAACTTTGAAACCAATTCAATAAATTTCCACATATACCATACTTCATTTTGTGTAATAACCCATGATGCCATACTTTATCAAAAGCTTTTGAAAAATCGCAAAACACAAAACAACTTACCTCCTTATTTTCTAAAGAATTTAAAATACAATTATAAATTTCTATTAGTTGATGAACTGTTGAACATTGTGGAAGAAAACCAGACTGATATCCATAAATGAGCTTATTTCTTTGTAAATGGTTAAACACATGTTTATAAGCAATGCGTTCCATCACTTTTCCAACACAACTTATCAGGGATGTTGGCCTATAATTAGATGGAAGAGAATTGTCTCCTTTTTTGAAGATCGCAATTACATTTGCAATTTTCAGCTGGTGGGAAACTTACATTCTTCTAGGGATTTCTTAAATATAATTCTTAAAGGAATTGCTACTTTTTCGGGGCATATTTTCAACATTCTATGACTTATCATGTCAGTGCCAGATGCTTCATGGGGATCTAATATTTTTATTATGTCTACGATTTCAAATTCATTTATTTCAAGTTCTGTTTAGAAAATATTTGTCTTTTCTTCAAAATCAGGAAGAGGAACATTCTCGTCCTCCAGAGAGGAAATTAGACTGAAGTATTTATTAAGCAAATTACATTTATCGTCGTCTCCGTATGCGGTATCACCAATATTTTCGCCATTAATAATATTTTTAAGTGGGGGTATTTCACCAGAGCCCTTATGAGATTTTATAAGCATCTTCATTATTTTCCAATAAGTTTTTGAGTTAGCAGCATTATTGAGTACAATATTATCCAAACTTTTTTCGAATTTTTCTTTTAAGTATTTTTTAAGATTATTTACTTTGTTTCTTTGCTTTTTGTATTTATTAATGTCATTTTCTCTTTTAGTTTTTAGGGCCTTTTTACGAAATCGGTCCCTTTTTCGAATTTCCTTTCTAAGCTGACTATCAAACCACGGTTTATCATTATTGCGTATCTGAACTACTTTTGTTGGGAGACTCTCCCTTGCAATACCAATAAACCTTTGGGAAAAGGTTTTACACATATCATCGACATCCTCGGTGTTAGACAAAAGTTCGTCCCAATCAACATTATCAAGTTGTGACGAAAAATGTTCTAAATTAATATTATCATATTGCAAAATTTCTCTTTTGAATGATTTTTGTACATATCGGACATTTTAGAAATATTATTGGGGCATCATGATCACTTATTTTTGATGGTACTTTAAGTACATCTGTTAATGAATATTGAATTGTATCACTTATTAATATTGGGTCTAGTAGTGTGCGACTGTGATCAGTCACCCTTGTCGGTTTATCAATTACATTTTTTAAATTGAAGAGATTCATTGTGTCATATAATCTATTATTGTGGAGCCTAAATAAATTCGAGTTCAGATCACCAGTTATCACAATATTTTCGTTAAATTGGTAACTGTGCTCTATTGAGTTGTTTAGCCTTGTCCAAAAGTCAGCGTCCGTCCATTCTGGTCGATAAATACAACAAAGTAGAAAACATTGACCTTTACCTTTTATCTCTACCCATAATATTTCGCCAATGGGGTTTTCGAGTTCACCTTTTCGTATCATTGATCCTTTACAAAGATCAGTATACCGCCACCGGTATTGTTACGATCCTTACGGATAATATTATTAGAAAAAGAATGGAGCTGCAAGTCATCATTATTGACACTTGGATCTAAGTGAGTTTCAGTAACGGTTACTATATCAAATTCATCTGTGACATTTTCTAGAAAGTTGACCTTATTTCTCAGACTACGGATATTGATATTGCATATGGAGAATATGGATTCGTTAACACTAGAGGTAGATCCACTTTTCGAATTTGGACCCGGGTTTGTTTCAATATTGCCAATGATAAGGACGTGTTCTAAAACAAACAACAGGAAAATAATATTAATGTTGGGACTTAAGCTTTGGAGAAAGCAAAGAGAGACGGAGAGAAATGAACACCTAAAATTTGTGAGTAATATTTCTGTCATAGAATAATCGGTATAACAAACTGTCTTAAACGAATAATCACGAAGATTGAATAAGCCAATAGCCGCCCTATATTGTTCAATACAATTACCCATTTGGTCTCAGTTTAAGAAAAAATACACACAAGGAGGCGGCTAAGCGGCCAAAAAAAAAACCAAACAATACTACGCAACCACAAACATCATCAGATTTCACGAAAGTAAAATTCAAAAAAGAAATACAAATTATAACTAAACAAAAATGAAAAAAACACGGTTTGCATTGTAAATAAGTGTCGTGAAGCGTTCTTGGGAATTTGGATAATATTCTAATATCATCGTCGAAAAATAAATATACTTAACTTTTCACACTATGATTTCCGGGGGGGGGGGGTGGGAGGGATGCTACTGACTTTTCAGCTAGTAGGTTTGTTGGCTTTCTGTTTTAGTGAGGGTGTTTTACTTTTTTTAGCGCATCACGAAATTTGTTTTCATAATTCCTAACATTTTTGGTCATAGGATAAAATTTCCTTCAAATCATTTTTAAATGGTTGATGCCAAACTACTTACCATAACGGGATGTAATCTGTTCATTTCAATCGACCAAAACGTACGAAAAATCAATATCGAATCGGATAATTAAATAATAAAACATGTCGTGTGTGCTATTTTATGTAAGAAATGAAATAAGCACACTTCTTTTTACATGTAACAATTATAGGACGATGTACGTTGCAATACAAAAAAGACGTCAAATTGTGCCGATTTCAACGTTACCAAGAATGACACGAACACCGCACGCTACGTCATTACGTCTACCCCGGACTTTACTTGTTATGAACACTTAACTCGGCGGGTGCTTCTAGAAAAGCAGAGAACACTTACACTATCGGTGCACCTGGTCCATGCTCCCAGTTTTTAGTTGAGTCCGAGTTTCTCATTTACGTTTGTTACATTGTATATATTATTTTTGTTATTTCATGTTCTTTGTTGTGTATGTCTGTTTTCCATGTCTGGTCTTTGTCCCTGAATTACATTCTTTCGATTTAGGTTAGAATCTTGGTTCTCTTGATTACTCTGTCAAAAAAATTTAACTATATTTTCACAAGTGAAATATGGAAATTTATTGCACGCTGACGTTGCATTGCTTTCTATGGGAAAATTATATTACTATAAAATAAATTAAAAAAACTATTATAATTTCTGACACACCCATATTTTGTGATATCGCAGGCTTGACGTTTTGATTACAACTGTTATTGCACGGCGGCTGGCTGCCTCAGCTATTTACATTAGTAGATGTCTGTTAGTTGTTGGAGGTAGCAGAGCCGGTCAAAAGCTCAAAAGACCCGGCCAGCGAAAGCTATATTTTTAAATTGCCTAGCTGGCCGATTGGTCTAGGGCGCTGGACTTTGTACGGTACGAGTTCGAGTCCCGCGGAGGGAGCGACCAAAAATTTGCATTGCAAATTTGACAGTTCTAACATCGTTGGGAATTTTTCAGACCTTTCTATACGTTTATGTATCTTCCCTGTATCAATTTGATCCGATGGAGCAGTGTAGCGAGTAGAGAAATTGATACAGGGAAGATATGTAAACGTATAGATAGGTCGTTGGGAATTTATATATATATATATGTCAAATAGAATCCAACATGATCCTGTAATCACAATATTTTAGTCAATAGTACTTTCATGCCTTGTGGCAATCTTCAGGTGAACAATATATATATATATATATATATATATATATATATATATATAACGTCCAAATATGTTTAACATCACCAGAAGATGGTAAAATTTACATTGAATATTTCGGATAACTGATATCCTTCTTCAGCATAAAACTAATAAAACTATATGAGCATAAAACTCATAAAACTTTATGAGCATAAAACTCACAAAGTTCAAGATCAAAACAGATTCAGAAACTGAATCACGTAGGCTGTGGGTGATTGTACCTTTATCAAAGGCACACAAGCAAATGATACCTGAATGAAAATAACAAAGGGGGTTTTTGTATCAAAATTAAAAATAAAAATTAACTGTGCAAAACAATTTAAAAAAGTCAAAATATAGTAGTACGGCGTATTGATGTATAGCATGTAGTGCTGTACCAGCCTTAGACCAAGACCTGAGGTCTGGTTTGCATTTGTAGTCACTGCGATGACCATTCATACGCCTGTTGAAAGGTTGTTCTGTTTCGCCAACGTACTGCATACCACACCGGCACTGGAGAAGGTATATGGTAATTTCGGTTTTGCAAGTCACGTCAAAAAATGGCAAATTCCTTTCCACTGCAGTAGCTTTTAAACGTTTAGGTGTGCAGTATCTGGGTACAGGTTTCTTTATCTCCACATGGTCGACACTGGCCAGTTGTATTTTGTTTGGGCTGAGATGAAATCTCTGCTCTTACTAAGGCATATTTTAGGCTCCCAGGTCTACGGAATGCCAGGACAGGGGCCCAAGGAAAGAGCTTGGAGAGCTTGGATGTTGTTGAATGTCTTCCCAATTTGAATGCAGTAGCTGCGAGAGTTTCCCAAAGGTTGGATGATATGTAAGCACAAAAGGAACCCTTTTGTGATTTTTCTTAGGTTTGTACTCGAGGAGATCTTTACGGCTGATGTTAGCACGTTCAAATCCCCGATTTATATCTATTCATTTATAGCCACGCGATAACAAATGACCACGGAGTTCGCCTAGACGTTTGTTGGTGGTATCGTCAGATGAGCAAATGCGCCGAATTCGATGTGCCTGGCTGTATGGTATGCTTTTAGTACAATGTTTTGGATGACAACTATTGGGAGATAAGTATTGGTGACTATCAGTTGGTTTGCTGTGAAGATCCAATGACATTACCCCGTCTTTTACAAACGTAGTAGTATCCAAAAATGTGATTTTAGTGTCAGAAATTTCATGGGTGAATTTGATTGATGGATGAACATTGTTGGCATGTGTGATAAAATTGTCTAAATTTTGTTTCGTCTTAGTCCATTTCATGTCAACATCATCGATGAATCGAAACCAAGAGAGGGGTTTCGATAAAGATGTTGAAATTATTTGATTTTCTAATTTACGCATGAAGATGTTAGCATACGAAGGAGCCATTTTCATTCCCATAGCTGTACCATTGATTTGGAGGTAGTGTTAGTCGTTGAAAGTGAAGTTGTTACACTTCAAACTTAAGTGAGTAAATTTACTAGGCAGTCAGTAGGGGGGTCTAAAATATCTCGTGATTCCCAAGCTTCTCTGCAGGCTTCTATACGGTTATCATGTGGGATATTAGTATAGAGTGAAGTGACATCAATGGAGACCAGAAATGTTTCGGGAGGTAAAGGATTCATTGATTCCATTTTCCTCAGATAGTCCGTGGTGTCTTTTAAATATGACGGGAGCTTTTGAACAAAGGGTCGGAGATGGTAATCAACAAATTCAGAAACTTTTTCGGTTGGGTGACTATTAGCAAAAACTATGGGCCGTCCAGGGATATCTTTTTTATGTAAATTTTAGGCAGAAGGTAAAAACGGGTCTTGGATCCTCTGGTTTTAAGTATTCTAACTGTTCTTCAGTAATGCTGCCGTCTTTGAACATTTTGTTCAGTTCTGAAGTGATTTTTTTCACTAAAAGATTTAGTAGAGTCGCTGGATAGCTTTTTATAAAATCTTTCAACCGAAAGTGACGCATTGCTTCTGAGATGTATTTATTTTTATCCATAACTACTATGGCACTGCCTTTGTCTGCTGGTTTTATAACTATATCGTCACGGTTTTTCAGCGACTGTATTGCTTTTTTCTCAGAATGTGACGACTCTATTCTCTACACTGCTCCATCGGATCAAATTGATACAGGGAAGATAACGTAAACTTATAGAAGGGTCTGAAAAATTCCCAACGATGTTAGAACTGTCAAATTTGCGAAGCAAATTATTGTCGTTCCCTCCGCGGGACTCGAACTCGTACCGACAAAAATTTGCTTCGGAAATTTGGCAGTTCTAACATCGTTGGGAATTTTTCAGACCCTTCTATATATATATATGTATGTATGTATGTATGTATGTATGTATGTATGTATCATGCCGACTCTAAATATAACTTATTTATTTATTTAGCCCAACCTTCGGGATACCTGACCGAACTCAGTCCCAGTATGTCCTACTAGCGGCTGGGCTGCTCTCTTGACGCTCTGGCCTACTCCAAGTCCCTACATCGGTCCGAGAGCATTTCCCGCTCTATCTATTTGGTAGTACGTCAACGTGTAGAGTGAATGTTTACGATAAAAGTGTTTTATGTAGCAAAATTATCAGAGTGAATTTCAATTGGTTAAATATATCTAGGTAAAAATTTGCGTAAATTTGACCACTTCGAAAATGACATCCAAAACGTATACACACGACAATAAGCGGTTATACATGACTCAGCTAAATGAAATGTATACCAAAATATTTTTTTAATCGTGATGAAGAGAAACTCTCTCTGTGGAAAAATCTTACAATTTAGAAATGTAACGAAACAATTATACCAGCTTGGTGCAATATCATGCTTCGTGGAACACTTAATATAAGCCGTGGGCCTAGGTCCATATCTCTTTTGAGAGTTCCATAAGACATAATATTGCATTCACTGAGCTGCCATAATTGTATAGAATTTAAATGCCATATTTTCAATATTTGTAGAAACAATTAAATGTGTTAAAGAGAATCTGCAGTCATCTTAGTCAATTTGGTAAAACAACAATATATTATTCCTTTATTATGGAAACGCATATGGTACACCCCTTGTAAGGATACTTTGTGGCAAATAAGTCAGAATGATAAGTTCTGTTGTGCGTTATAAGCTAGAATCAAGTTATCATGTTGAAGATAGCATCTCGGAATGATGTAGAAAAAAATGAATTACAATGTCGACCTGCTAATAATAATGTAATGACATGTTAGTAAGATGTCGACATGTTGAATTCAACTTGTTTATTGATGATGTCAACATATACCGTCAAATTGTTCATATTGTGATATATCATCATATTGAAATCAACATGTCGGAATAATAAAGCAAAAATTGGATTTACAATGTCTACTTGCTCATATAAATGCAATGACATAAAAACAAGATGTCGACATGTTGATTTCAACATGACAATTTATCATCATATATATACAAGTTGACATAATAAATAAACAAGTTGAATTCAACATGTCGACATCTTACTAACATGTCATTACATTAATATTAGCAAGTCGACATTGTAATTCATTTTTTTCTACATCATTCTGACATGTTATCTTTTACATAGTGATTCGATTCCAGCTTATAACACACAATATAACTTATCATTCTGACTTATTTGCCACAAAGTATCCTTACAAGGGGTGTACCATATGCGTTTCCATACCCATTTGGCTACTCGTAATTGTGCCTTTTTTGTCTACTTGTAGTTGTGCCTGATATGTCTACTTGTAGTTGTGCCTTATTTGTCTACTTGTAGTAGTGCCCGATATGTCTACTTGTAGTTGTGCCTGATATGTCTACTTGTACTTGTGCCTTAATTGTTTACATGTAGTTGTACCTTAATTGTCTACTTGTAGTTGTGCCTTAATTGTCTACTTGTAGTTGTGCATAATTGTCCACTTGTAGTTGTGCCTGAATTGTCTACTTGTAGTTGTGCATAATTTTCTACTTGTAGTTGTGCGTTATTTGCAATCTGATTAAAATACACGATCTTTTATGGAGTGTAGCGTAATTAAAGATTTAATATTAATTAGATTGGTTTTCTTGGTGCCTTGTCATATGTTAATACGCTTAGAATTTGTGTTTCCATGCTATCTGTAGTATGTATGTCTTGTGTATTATCATTATATAAAGAGATATGTCGAAGGGACAACAACCTCACCGAAATGGAAAATGTCAGCTCAAGGCCACCCATGAGTCTTCAATGAACGACGAGTTAATCCTCACACCACAGGTCAGGCTGCAGCTGATCCCAAAACAACATTAAATACGGGTACAGCGAAGTAGTTGCCCTTATCTATACTTCCACTTCACCCTCAAAAGAAGAGAAAGTGGATAACCATAAAACTGTGCTATCCTCTTCTGGTCTCTCTACCAAGGACGATGATAGTGATTTACCGTCTATGTACTGGATTCCTAAACTCCACAAGAATCCATACAAACAAAGTTACATAGCTGGATCTGCATTTGCAAAATGCATCACCAAATCATTTTCAAAACTTTAACTTCTATACTCACAGCTGTCAAAGAGGGTCTCCAGTCTTACCCCAGCACTTGTCACTACCGTAGTGGTATAAATCAATATGGATCCTGAAAAATTCGAAAGATCTCTTGGAGACCCTCAATTCAAGATCATTATTATCAGAATATAATAGCATTAAAACCGATGATTTTTCAACACTGTATACTTCTATTCCTCATACTCAGTTAAAATCCCGACTCAAAAACATAATACATCATTGTTTCTCCAAAAAAGATGGTACACTTAGATATAATTATATAGTTCTTGTTAGAGATTCCTGATACTTTGTAAAAAAAATAATTCCAAATGTACAGAAGATGTTTTCAAAATGCTTTAATTTTTTATTGACAATATATTTGTTCAGTGTGGTGGACGCGTTTTTCAACAAACGGTTGGTATTCCAATGGGAAAAAAATTGTGCTCCTCTACTTGCTGACCTATTCCTACAGTCTTACTATGAGACTGACTTCATAGCTGATCTGATCCGAAAGAAAGAACATCGTTTGTCTATATCCTTTAATATCAGCTTCCGCTATGTAGATGACGTACTATCGTTAAACAATCCTAGTTTTGAGGACTTGATACACCCCAAAGAATTTGAGATAAAGAATACTACAGACACTGTGAAGTCAGCCTCATATCTTGACCTACACTTAGAGATCGATGGTAAAGGAAAACTATTGACCAAACTTTCCGACAAACGTGATGACTTTTCATTCAGAATTGTCAACTTTCCTTTCATCTGTGGCAACATCCCTTCAGCACCTGCGTATGGAGTTTTCATATCACAACTCACATGTTATGCCAGAGCTTGCCGTAACTATGCAGATTTTTTGTATCGCGCTAGGACTTTTACAGTTAGGCTTCCGGAACAGGGTTATGTTGCTACAAGATTTAAGTCATCACTGCAGAAATTTTATGGTCGCCATCATGAACTCGTGGATCGTTTTGGTGTATCCATCTGCACCATGAAAACTGATTTGTTCATCGCGTCAAAGTTTTCCTTTCCTTTTCGTCTACCCCGAACTTGACTTTTTATGAGCAACTCGGCGCGGGTGTTTCTAGAAAAGCAAAGGACGCTTACCCTACCGGTGCACCTAGTCCGTGCTCACAGTTTTTAGTGGAGTCTGAGTTGCTCATTTGCTTTTGTTACTTTGTATGTATTATTTTAGTTACTTTGTTGTGTATGCCTGCTTTCCATGTTTGGTCTTTGTCCCTAGATTACTTTCTTTTGATTTCCGCTAGAACCTTGGTCCCATTGATTACTCTTCCAGCAACATAAAACTGAACTGAAAGTGAAAACGAAACAAGACGTACTGAGGCCGGAAATTCCTGACTTGTGACAGAATTAAAAAATGTGGGAAAAATGACAGCTCAAGGCCACCCTTGGGTCTTCAATGAACGAAGAGGTAATCCTCACACCACAGGACAGGCTACAGCTGATCCCAAAACAACATTATACACAGCTATACAAAAGTAAATTGAAAGTGAAAACGAAACATTATATACAGAGGTCAGAAATTCTTTGGCCAGGCGCAAAAATGGCGTGAGTAATATTGTTATGTTATATCGGCTTTAAAAGGTCTAGATACAGGGCTTACATTGACTTCTCTCGGCATCGAAGATTACATGAATTGACTTGAAATGTTTTCCGCAATTACTCAGTATAAGATATAATTATCCATTTTTTCCCTGATTCCTATTCAAGCAATTGTCAGAAGTAGGAGACCAAAACCAAAATGACAGAAAAGAAACGATTTCTAAAAGCAAACTACATGAATATGATCGCGAACTAATTTCAAAATATTTTCTCAGTATTTTTTATATAAAGTTTTGATGAAACTTCCCTAATCCGTATTGTATTGTTGAAATTAAGTGCAATACCATCCTGACATACTAATTGATTTTTCGACAGATTTCGGCATTCTAGAAAACAAGAAATGTGCCAAAAGTATCAGACTACACTGTCACTTAAGTCCCTTTTGAACTCCTGCTGAAATGTTAAGATTTGATCTACATGTATAAGAATATCTGGTATTTTTGGTCAATATCAAAAACATTGTATTTGTTTGATTATAATGTTTCAAAGAATTCAAAGGTAAAGTTTTTAAGGAAAAGATAAAGAAACAAATAAATGAGGACATTTCATACGGGTCTACAGTATTCAAACGTCGATGTCACTTATTTGTTTACATCATTCATATGCTATGATGACTAGTTTAAGTAGACGACATACTCATGATACATTAGTGCACAATGTTGTCCCAAACCATGCTACCATGGTCAATCTTACGGATATTGTCATAATAATATAATAGATGAGGTAAATATGGTAACTTCACTGAGCTATTATTGTAGTATAAAAGACGCTAATTGTCTACGAGTGCATCGTGTATTTTTTTAATTATTATTATTATTACACGGTTGTTGTATTTTCAGTATTGAAAATAAAAGTATATGATCATCCTATCAAGACTTAAAGCAGTTGAGACATCTACTGGATGTAAAACGTAAAACACCAAGAATACATTACCTGAATGTGATATGCAGTTTCATAAACAGCCTTTTTCAAAGTAATACTCTTAAAAGGTACATGTTTATCATATACATTCATAAAATTACTATTGAAATATTCATAACACTTGTTAATATCTTGACTGGCATCACATCAATGCCACTAGACTCTAGGTCAGTGAATATAAAATCTGATGGTCGTAATGTTTGTAGCACTTATATATGTCATCATTTGAGTATGTCTAGATGGTAATTCAGCTTCCAGTTATACAGATAAAAATGTGTGTATTACTGAAACCACTATTAAAGTTACATAAATCTCCACATAAATTTGTTTTTTGCCAAACTAACATCAGGAAGACTAGGTTCACATCCTTTTGGAAAACATGTAGGTTAATTAACCATATTTTTTGTTACCAAAAACATCGAAAAAAATCAATTCTTTTCCTTATAAAAACTGTCGAAATTTAAATCACTAAGGAATGTTAGGTTATCACATTTTCTTTCTTATGATTTTAACTGTATTGTGAGAAAATTATTGTGAAAAACGTCTTCCCTCATAGAGGGGGTTTCCATTTCAACTTATTTATAACTACTACTATATTTAGAAATGTGCACGAATGGCACACCCGATGCAACCCGTATTATCCTATTAAACGAACCTTATGTTAGTCTTACGTTTCTCAATAGACTATATGGTATACCAAGTTAACAAAAGTTATGGGGTTACTCTGTACAAATACTGTAACACGGTAAATACACCATGGTAGTTTATAATATTATAAGTAATAAAACATATTAATGGCATATGATCTGTATCTGCTACCGCCGTGAACTTGTTAACAATTATTTTCATTATTACTAGTTTCATGACGGCTCAGATAAATTGATCCGAGGTATTCAAAAGATATTATAAAATTCAGATATTTTTCCTTTCAAAAAATTCATAGCAAAGAAGTTGTAGGTATCATGGATTAATACAGAGCAAAATTAAGATTTACTTGCATAGAAAACAAATTTTTCAAATCACCTTAAATTACCTATAGCTGAAAAAAAATCAAACTCTTACGGGGCCATCGCAATAATTTGCTGGTCATTCATCGACCATTTTATATTCGTTATAGTAACTATTAGTACAGTGCCACCTGCATGGCATCGAAAAAAAATTCTCTAGAAATCCAAGTAAGTAGGTATAAAACAGATAGACTTTGTAACCATTGTAACACAGAAATATGAATTAGTAAAACTGTAATATCCTATCAGTCATATCTCTTTAATGCAAATCTATCCAAGAATCAAATACATGTAACAAAAATATCGTACGTCGTGCATATCTACGCGTTTCCATTAACAATTTTACACGTGGCTATACTGTATTGTAAATAATATTAAAACATATTTTATACATACTAACTTTAGAATTATTTGTTTTATCAAATATACTGTAATTTTATTTTTTTTTCTCGATTTGCGTCACCATATCATATAGTAATTTGCCAATATCATAGCAGTTACCTTTGGGCTTCGGCTTCAACTATATTAAAACATTTTTCCCGTCTTTTTCCTTGAACATGTCCAATTCAGATAAATCAACACAGGCAACAAAATTAAGCAACAACCACAGACACATAGTCCAACAACAACAGCCGGATACACCCCAAAGCACATTTCGTATTCTGGGTCGAAGTCAACAAATTTTTGTCCCTGCATGTGTTTGGGATAATGACAAATTAAATTTTTTCCGAGACTAGACCTTAATTTGTAATATTTTCCTTTCAACCAGTCTCTAAACCAATGAGCTCTGCATGAGCATTCAAACGGATTTCGTGAAAAGTCTAAAAAGGGTTCAGGATATCCATGGAAAATTTGGCCTCGAAAATTCGATTCATTGATCAGTCGAATCCTGTTATTTCTAAACAATATTCGTTTCTTGATAGTCACATTTATAAATGCATCTGTCTTCCAAGTGGATATTCCATTAGAGGACATATCAACGGATTCTAGTTTGCGAAAACAACTAAGTGTTTTTGATGGAATTTCGAACAAACCGGTTTCTGCCAATCGAAGATTTTTAAGATTTGAACAAAGTGGATGAAGCAGTTCATATAATTGATTGTCCGACAAATCTTTTAAACTAGTCGAGTGCATGTTGAGGTATTCTAATTTGGTAGTTTTCTGAAAAAAAGGTTTGAAATAATTCATTATTGGGGTTATGCTGCCATAACTCATGTTGAAGTATTTTAAACTTGCACTTTCTAATCCTTCAAATCTTTGTAATGATGTCATATTACACAGGCTCAGCGATTCTAAAGATCTTAAACGAGAAAATGTATTGTTTTCGATCACGGTAATTGGGTTCCCATCCAGAAAGAGATTGTTGAGGTTCTCAAGACTTTCTCCTTGGCTATATAGTCTACTAAGATTAGAAATGTTATTCAAACTTATGTCAATATGGACAAGGTTTACCGAAGAATTGAAGTCGGGAAAATCTGACAATGAAATACTTCTTGCCGTTAGAATCTCCAGACGTGAAAATAAGTTCAAATCTAGATGATTGATAAAGTTTCGACTGACGTCAAGTTCAATCAAATTAGGCATTTTCTCAAAAAAACCACTATCTAGTACCGTTAAATTACAATTTGCAATGCGAACAAATTCTAATTTTTCGGACACTTTGGTGTTAAAAAACTCCATTGCATAGTCCCCGAGTGGAATTCCAGACATGGTGATACCTTTCAGATGATTGGCTCTGAAACACCTGGCAAGTTGTGTCTGGTTAATATCTTTATTATCACCAAAATCAACAAAATCTAGAGACATTCCTTCAAAAGTATTTTCTTCAACTGCCACAATTCTGCATACATTTAGGTACAATTCAGATAAACTTCGATTTTGCACACTCTCGAATATACTTTTGTTTAGTCGAGGAAGATAATTCCCAGAAAATTTCAGACGTCTATAATTTTGAACGAACTTAGGAACTTTTGTGAGGTTCCGGTTGGTACAATTCGCTGTGAAAGGTTTACCATGTGATTTCACGCACTCGCAAACTTGTGTATTCGGCGGACATCGCCACTTTTTTCCTCTAGCGTCAATTTCAATAGGAAATGTCATGTACACTATGACGGAAATCGCCAAATAAGTTTTCGCGTGCATTTTCTTACTTTTCCGATTTCAGATTTCATTTAAATCAGTCTGAAAAATTATAGTAAAAATCACATATATAGTTGTCTGTGTCATGAGACTAAATATGTGAAAGAATAATCAAGGGAACCAAGGTTATAGCACAACTTAATACACAAAACTGTTATAAATAGCAATAAGCACGACCGTTTGTTTGAATTTCAGGGCCGTTCTTATTACTGTTTGCAGTTATTTGTTCCATTACAATTCAATAGAAGAAATTTTATAGGAAGATGAATTTTACCCATGGTGAAAATATGGGCCACAATATTCATTTTCTCCTGATGCTGACACCTCCGCTCCGGGAAATTAAATGGTCAGAGCTTTCGATAGTATAATTAAACAATATGTACAGTTTTCTATTTCATTTCTTGCAATTGAAGTGTGTAAATACATTGAAAAGTATTGATAGCGGATATAATTAAAAATTGCTATTTGGGATAATTCGAAAACAATCTTTTAAAATCTTATAAATACAGGTCGTAATTTATTACTTACCAGTTCTCTACACTGATGTGTGTGTTAACAATCTCTTCAAGAAGAAATTGCAAATATCATTGTCAACTATTATTGTATAATATATATCTTCCGCTTAAAAAAACAGGAAGTAAATATTTTGGGTTAAAGTCCAAATAGTCAGGCTAACTTAATTATACTGCATGGAAAATATTTATCGTTCATATTGTACTGAAAATTACCGCATGTTTGACCCTATGTGCGACTCGTCCTATTAGGGTTATTATCCAACATTTTCGTGCATTGTAAACAACTGCAGGTATAAGTAGTATAGTATGAGTTTAAGAAGTATTTTTCAGGAGAGCGCCCCGATGCGCATGCGCATGACGTCACACCCGGTGGTCACGGACCGGAAGTCGATCTTGAATTGACCAGAAGTGGACCTTGAAGTGGACCTTTGGTATGACCGGAAGTGGACTTACGTGAGGGACCAATAAAGGGAACAGGGAGGACATTTTGATCTAGGGGGGGGGGGCTTACAGGTTAGGAGGGAGGAAACGACCTCCATAGGTATCCTCATGAAGTGTCTTTATTAGTGTCATTATATAGTGTACTATTAACAGGTAAGTATACAAAAGGGGGTATTATGACCAGAGTTACCTGTCTTTGTTTATATTTTTTTTATTTCTACATTTTCATTTACGTTAATTGTTTTTTAATTATTTTTTGTAAATTATTTGTTTATGATTTCATTGTCTTTATGTAATAATGTCAAATTGAATGGGCACTTTGAATAGATTTTAAATTTTGATTTGAATTTCTTTGTGTTCACTTGATGGTGTAATTTGAATAGATGTCTCACGGATTAGACAGATGTTTGAAACTTTCCATTTTTACTGGTAATTTCAATAGCCCATGAGTTGATTTTTAACCGCTTTTTATTGTGCTTTATGACTACATTTCAGGTGTAAGGACGTGTGGTGCAATGTTTACAACAGGGAAATAAATTTTTATCATTGTTTTGATTATTTTTATTTAATTATGTTTAATATTTTTTTCGGGTTCAGTTTGAGTAATTAATGTTTCTATAGACCCTTTTGTGCTGACGTTGGGGTAAACGATGAGCAAGCTCAGTATACACTTCCGCCAGGAAAATTCTTTTGTTCTACCCAAGCCCTACCTCGCGGAAGTGTATATTGAGCATGCTCACCAACTTAAACAAAAAGGTCTATTTTGACTAACCACTTAAGATTATACTGACAATTGTAAGGTTTACAATTGATGTTTACAATCGGAACGTTGAGAGCTTTTGAATGGTGTATTGCCTTTCATTTTTATTATAATTAGATTTGTATAGTCGACTTATTCATCACTTTAACAGACATACTCAAACTTTTCATCGATTTTATCTGTGTTATGGGCTCTTGTGGGTAAATTCCTTTTTTCATATTTTCAATGTTTACATGTCGCGTGTACTTGATTTGACGTTATGGGGTTCTTGGGTAAACCATTGATTTTGCGGATTTTTTTCTCTCTCCATATTTTCATTCGTAGTTTGTATCTTACGCCTGTGATGTATTGGGTTAATTATGGGTCAATAAATAGTAAATTATAATTAGCTAGATCATGATTAAGATTAATGTTAACAGTTGCATACACAGACTTTCTCAGGACCATCTGTTGATTGGTCCCAGCATCACAGGATAAAGATCTATAGTTTTATTTTGATAACATTTTATGACACTATGTTCCCAGTTGTTTATACGCCCTTTTTGTTTAAGTTTGATTCTTGTACAACCGTATAATTTTTATCTCTTTTTTTATCAGGATTTTGAACTTTTTACTGCTATAGTATTTCCGATATTTGCATGTCGCGTACACCCAAACTTGCATTAAACGTGTTATGAGGCTCTTTCGGGTAAAACGATTTCTTTTTCATACTTTCAATATTTACATGTCACGTGTACAAGATTTGACCCGTTATAGGAGTAAACTATTGAACCACGGAATTTTATTTTTCTCTCCATATTTGCATTCGTAGTTGTTTCCTACGCCCCTTTTTTGGTTTAAGTATTGTATGATGTGGTTTTATAAGGTACTTTTTACTGCTAGTTAACACAGTATGTTTTCAAGTTACTTACACTCAAACTTTGACCCGTGTTACGAGGCCCTGATAGTAACTATGTTTGTTATGTTGACGCTAACGGTTTTAATATGTGTTATCGGTTTTGAGCTACCCTGCTTTGTAAGGAGGTCTTTCTTTAGAATAGTTTTATTACACAAGATTTTTTTTCTTTTACATGTGTATTTTATTTACAATTCATATTCATGTTCCATTCATCGTCGTTTGTTTTTCAAAACCGAGTTCTGCCCAATGGTCTGTTCCATAAAGTGTTGTTCTTCTCCTTTAAATAACACTTCACGATCCGATCTTCTGATGATTCTGCTTTACTATATGTAGTCTTGCCGTCCCAGTATCGTTGACGTCAAGGCTGTTTTTTTTCACTCTATTTAATCTTCTCTTCATTTTGTTATTCGGTTTACATGACTTGTGGTCTTTGGACCAGGTTTTCATTGTACACCCCATATTGCTATTGCGAATTGTGATGAAACATCCTCTCATTGTATAATGTCCTATTATTGTAGATAAATATGATTCATCTAGTCGGAACTTTTGTAACTTTCTTGATTTATTAAGGTCATCGAGTCTTATACAAGAATGCACGATACCCCGCTGTGGTTTCCATTTGTATTTGATATTCTGACGTTGTGCGTTTTACGTTCTTAATACATCCGCACTATCTTTGGTCCGAAGTCCTCTCTATACAGTTCCATTTATAGGTGTCACATCTGTTTTCTGGTCGACTTTTTTCTTTCCTCCAGCTGGTCTTTTTGGGGCCGCACTTTCTTTTGTCAGTTCATTCTTTGGTTTACAGTTGGCACATTCTTTTGTCCATTGCACGTGTACAGCATCACGACTGGTGACTTCTTTTAAGTGAATTCCTCTACAGGGAACTACCTTGTAAATCTTTACAGCTCCGGGTGCGTCCATCTGCTTCACAGGTCATTGACCAAGTGAACCAGTATTCTTTCCCATTTCTTTTTGTAGTCATCTGCATTCAGCGGTCGACTGTCGGGTACATAAAAAAGCTTCCATCTGCTGGGTTTTTGGATTGCAATTCTTGTGTTTCATTTGGGATCAGGCTTTCGTGCTTGGGAAAACATGAATGCATTGGTGGTATACGGGTCTTGGAGTAGCCCGTTCATCAAATCATCTTGGTGTATTCATGTCGTCAAAGCATCTTGGTGTAGCACTGTCATCAAAGTATCGTTGTCCGATAAACCAGGTTGCATGGGTCCTATCTACTGTCCGTGTAATGTAGCTGCTGCTACTGCTGTTTGAACAAGGGGGGGGGTGTTCCAGCTGCTGCTGTTTGTAATTTGGGGGGGGAGTATTTCACATTTGGGAATATTTTTGCTGCTGCCGGCCGTTTTCGGGATCATTCTTCCTGCTGCTTCTATCTGCTGCTGCTCGAGTATGAATGTATTCTAGTTGCTGCTGGCTGTATTCGGGGTCATTCTTTCTGCTGCATTCGTCTGCTGCAAACGGTCAGTGTTGCTCGCTGGGTTCGTTTTTGTCGTGTTTACTTTTCAAGTTTAAATCGGTAGGTCAAGATTTAGTTTTTATTTCCGCATGTTTATTTCATGTTGTCTTCTCCTAAGTAACTTGACGTCTGGTACTTTAAGTGGGGTATTATCGATACCAAAGGCATGAACTTGGTTACTGCTTGGTTTTTACCGCTCCATTACTTTCAATGTTGTGATTTCCTTCATAAATCACCAACTTCTCTTATTGTATGTATATATTTTTTGTTTTTGTTATTTTTTTTTTTTATTAAGTTAGGGCTTAGATCAATCTCTACATTTCATTTATTTTTGTGATACTATATAACGTGCTTCACTGAGTTTCAATTTCAGATAATATTCGTACTGTTGAAATTCCCCTTACCATAAAACTTGATATTTGTTTATTATCATTCATGTAGTTTTCCGCTTCTTCATCCTTTCCTTGCGTCTAACACTAGTTATTGTTCGTTCCAAAACTTTAATCTGACTCAAACTGTAGCTCTATCTCCTCCTGTTACAACTATGTTGATATTGATCTTTTCCAAACGTAAACCATAACTTAAGCGACGAATGAAGTAAGTTGAAGCCTCAACCCATTCCAAGATACTACTTCTATGTAGTAGTCTCGTCCTATCCCTTGACCCTGACACTAACACCAACAACTAACCCTACCTATAATCCCTAACCCTCACCCTAACTTAACCATAACCCCGGACAAACATCAGCATCAAACCCCAACCTTAAACATAACCCTAACCCTAACCCAACACTTAACCATAGGCTTAACCCTTGTCATAGACTTGATCATATATCTAAAGGTTGAGTCTAACAACTTTCTTGACACTAACCCTAACCCTAACCCTAACCTTAATCTTAATCCTAACCCTTACCCTAACCTAACCCTAACCCCTAGCCCTAACCTGAAGTTAACCATAACTCTGGACAAACATCACATCTGACCCCAACCTTAAATGTAACCCTGAGCTTAACCGAACACTTAACCATAGGCTTATCTGTTGCCATAGACTTGATAATATATCTGACGATTGAGTCTAACAACTTTCTTGACACTAGACCTTATATGAAACTCTAACCCTAAACCTAACCTTAAGCCAACCCCTATTGACATTAACTCTATACATAACACTAGGCGGAAACCTATATTTAAACATACACTTGACCATTATCTTAATCCTAACCTTACCACTAACCCTAACCCTAACCTGAAGTTAACCGTAACCCTGGACAAACATCAACATCTGACCCAACCATAAATATAACCCTAAGCTTAACCCAACACTTAACCATAGGCATAACCCTTGCCATAGACTTGATCCTATATCTAACGGTTGAGTCTAACGACTTTCTTGACACTAGACCATATCTGAAACTCTAGCTCTAAACCTAACCCTAAGACAACCCCTACTGACCTTAACACTATACATAACACTAGGCGTAACCCTATACTTAACCATAACTTACCCTAACCCTAACACAACCTAATCACTAACCCTAACCCTAATCCGAACTTAACCATAACCCTAGACAAACATCAACATCTGACCCAACCTTAAACATAATCCTGAGCATAACCCAACATTTTACCATAAACTTAACCTTTGCCATAGACTTGATCCTATATCTAAGAGTAATCAAGGGTTATAGCGGTAATCAAAAGAATGCAATCCAGGGACAAAGGCCAGACATGGAAAACAGATATACACAACACAGAAATCATACATACAAAGTAACAAACGCAAATGAGCAACTCGGACTCCACTAAAAACTGGGAGCATGGCCCAGGTGCACCGGTAAGGTAAGCATTCTCTGCTTTCCTAGAAACATAAAAAGTCAAGTCCGGGGTAGACAAACGAGGAAAGAAAAAACTATGACCCGTTGAATAAATTAGTTTTCATGGTGCAGATGGATACACCATTACGATACACGAGTTTATGATGACGACCATAAACTTCTGTAGTGATGAGTTCAATCTTGTAGCAACATAACCCTGTTCCAGACGCCTATTTGTTAAAGTTCTAGCGCGATACAAAAAGTCTGTGTAGTTTCGGCAAGCTCTGGCATAACGTATGAGTTGTGATATGAACACTCCATACGCAGGTGCTGAAGGGATGTTGTTACAGATGAAAGGAAAGTTGACAATTTTGAATGAAAAGTCATCACGTTTGTCGCAAAGTTTGGTCAATAGTTGTCCTTTACCATCGATTTCTAAGTGTAGGTCAAGATATGAGGCTGACCTCACAGTGTCTGTAGTATACTTTATCTCAAGTTCTTTGGGGTAGATGTGATCAAATCCCCGAAATTAGGATTGTTTAAAGATAATACGTCATCTATGTAGCGGAAACTGAGATTAAAGGATCTAGCTAAACGATATTCTTTCTTTTTAATCAGATCAGATATAAAGTCAGCCTCATAAGAATAGTACATGTATATCTTCTACAGTTCACGTGTGGTTGATTTGATCCCAGGAATTATGTAACTTCTGTACATAAAATGCAAGTAATGTGTTCATGTATGTTAATAACTACATAGCAAAACAATTTTTTTAGCATAGTCCCTATTCGGACCCGCTTATTTGACTTAAAAGTATTTTATTTATCAAATAAATTAAAAGATTGGATAGCAGGCCACGGGCCAATAAATATCTTCTCCCATATACAAGGCATGATGTCAAATATAAATCATATAGACAGTAAATTCTTAAGAATCCCACATAGAAATATATTATACAAAAATGATTTTTATTGAGGATTGGTATGGGATTTTGTTTTTCTGCAAACTACAAATAAGTATTTAAAGATTTTCTGGAGAAGTACTTGCAATAAAACTTCATATTTTGCACAAAAAATATTCTAAAAAAATTATGCAATTGATGATAGCCTCAAAAGATTGATAAGAAAATGGCTATGGATATATCTTGATTATCTGAAATTGCAATTATCAAATAATTTACAAGATTAAACTTTCAAGAAATATTATAATGGGAACCAAGATTCTAGTGGAAATCAAAAGAATGTAATCCAAGGACAAAGTTCAGACATGAAAAACAAACACAAAAAGGAACATAAAGTGACTAAAATAATACATACAAAGAAACAAAAGTAAATGGGCAACTCGAACTCCATTAAAAATTGGGAGCATGGACAGGTGCACCGATAGGGTAAGCGTCCTCTGCTTTTCTAGAAACACTCGCCGAGTTGCTCATAAAAAGTCAAGTCCGGGGTAGACAAACGAGGAAAACAAAACTATGAAATGGAAATAAAATAATCATCAACGATCAATTTAGAAAAATACATTCAAGAATCAAATTAAATAAACGTCGTTAGTTACTCACGAAAAACAACATAGTACATGTACATGTATATGATTTCTATTTAATAAATAAATGAGTGAAATGCCAAGGTCAAATTTACATTATTTCGAAAATCTAACGTATCACTACCATGCAATACATTGTGAATACTGAAATCAACACCCAGCTCTCTACAGACATTCTGTACCACTGCACTGCTGTCAGCATAACGCAGACAAAACATAATAAAATGCTCTTTGTCTTCACCTATGTCCCCTAGGATTGTCAGTCAACTGATGCCACTAGAGATCGTAGTTGAGATTACTAGCGTCATTCCTTAACTGACTGGTAATAATATTTTCCCTTCTGATTCCAAAGTTGAAATAATCAGGTGTCCGTCTACTGTTCGCATCTAATTTTCTCTTAAAAGCCACAACAGATACATTAGATTTTGTTAATGCCAGTAGTGAATTCTACTTGGTAAAACGCTCTTGTTATATGTGATTGTGTTACAAAATGGAATACGAAAATTATTAGTTGATAAAGGTTGTCTCAAGTTATGTTCATGGATAATTTCAGAGTTCGGTTGTACCAAATCTAATCAATAGTTTGACGCATGTCAATTTAGAGTTTAATATTACGATATATCATGTTAAAATTTTTTTATTTTGCAGCTTGATTGCATTAGAAATCACCCCATTCTCAAATTTGTAATCATTATCATGGTGCTGACCCGTGATTTAAATAAAAGTTAGTTGTTTGGTTAGTGCAAGAATTTTATAGAACTTTATATCATGCAATACATTTTGTCAGTCAATGCATGCATTGATTACATTATCCTCACAATGTCCGTGGGACACAAGTGGACACATGAACCCTGACATTGTGAGGATGTGATAAGATGTACAAAATGGACTCTTGTACAGTGTGCATGTTCTTAAAAGGGAAACCACTATTGCCAAGCGAGGGGTGATAAAAGCAACTACTAGATTTATGCAATGTATGAAATGTAAAGAAATAGCAATACAATGTATTTGTGTTTTATATCCATGTACATCATAACTGATGAACAATAATATAGGCCTTTTTAGTACATTGACAAGATATACCAGATACATTTGTTTACAATGTAGACCATAAAGATACGGGATTTTCATGACACGTGAAAGACACAGTTTCTAAATTCCATGTCAATGGAAGTGCATTGAAAATGCAATGGATAACAATTAAGGTATCCAAAAGTAGACCTTTCCTAAGAGCTGATTTTCAGAGATATTCATACATGTACAATGTACCAGGTAAATGTTGAATGCATACTTATTTTTCATATACTTTGTATGTACACATGAATTATAATGTTCAAACCTGCTGATAGGTCTACTCTAAACATTACTAGTGTAGAATAGTTAGTAGTCACACTTCTTAGCAGATTTGCAGTTTATGTGTTAGTATGTCTCTGAACGGGAAATTTACAGTGAAAACTACAACAAAAAAACATGTAAATCATGAGTAACTCTTAACCATGTTAACTGGCATTGTGGTACATTATCTATCAAAGCTCATATTGGAAATTATGATATTTGTAATATTGTAATACATGTATCTAATTTGTTTTCTTTTGATTTACAATGTGACATTAATTGCTCATAAGTAAATCAACATACATGGATGTATTCAGAGATTTTGAAATGACAGCACGGGCATCATTATATATCATTAGGTAACTAGTAACCGCACATAGAAGAAGCTCTAAAGCAATATCCTTAGCAAACTTTCCATTTTCTGTATTAGGAAGATTTTTGTCAGCCAAGTAAAAAGCAAACTGTTCTACTCTTACTGATGTCACCTGTTATTAACAGTTATTGAAGTACATTTTTGTAAAGTTTGTTGTATTTAAGATAAATTTGAGTTATTTTATAGAAGTAATGTTTATTTTCTTTCTTAATTAATGTAGCAGATAGAGAAATTTGAAGTATTAAACTGGAACACAATGAAATATAGAAGATATTATTATATCCATTTTTTTAAATGTAGGACAAAAAGTTATGAACAATGACAGAAATGTTAATTGTTCTATCGACCAGTATTGGCCATCGTGGGAATATCGACAGCAGGTCGTTTAAAAACCAGTAAAACCTTGGACGGTTATAACCTCCCAAACTTACCAGGCAATGAAATGCTTATTTTTGCCTGATTTTGCACGAAATTATACCTACATGTAACAATATTTCCCAACAAAGGGAGGTTTCTGTACTTGCACATCGTGTGTTTAAAACACATGTATATTTTCATGAATTACAATGTAACATATTGTATTTATCGAAAGAGTAATCAAGGGAGCAAGGTTATAGTGGTAATCAAAAGAATGTAATCCAGGGACGAAGACCAGACATGTAAAACAGACATACACAAAAGAGAACATAAAGTAACTAAAATCAAACAAGACATTGATATGACTTTTTTCTTGATTTCTTTTCAGTGGTTATCATTTAGAAGTTTCGATATATATATAGTGATGATAAAGCAAAAGCAAAGCGGGTCATTTTTTTGTGCTGGGACAATCAAGCAAAAAATAAAGCGATGCTCAAGTGCTGATACATGTATACAAGTAAAGAATGAAGCAGCTGTAAATGTATATGTCAATTTCTTTTAATAAAAGCTATACAAATTTGAAGCCTGATTTCTTGTCACTTATTTCTTTGCAAAACATAAAAGTTACTTGTATCTTTTACATAAATTTGAAATAAACAAGCAGAAAAAGTGAAAGCTTAAGCGCAATAGTGATTCATCATAAAAGTGGTACTAATGGGGTATGGGTTCACTAGTAAACTTTTTTGTTTTGGAGAGAAAAAAGGATGGATTTATACTCAAAATTCATGTCTGATAAAGACATCATATTTCCTGCATTCACTACTTATCTATATCCTTGACTTTCCAACTAAATTGCAATCAATTGTTCAAACCTATGAGGTAATTGAAGAGTACCTTTTTTTAGTTTAAAGATCCTGAAACTGTATAGTATTTTTTACAGAAAGAATTTGTATCATTTTTAATTGAAAAATCCCTAGATAAAGGTAATCATTTATTGTAAAAACGTGCACAGTTTCGACGTGTTCAACTCGGGCGTCAATGACAAGGACAAGTTTTTAATAAATTCTCTTTGAATGTTAACAATATCGACATTTTTTTCATTTAATCTATTACAAAAAAAAAAAAAAAAAAACCTGTCAAAAGAGAGCACAAACATGGGGAAGTTTATGGCTCATTTCTCCCCTTATGCCGTTGTTCAACCACCTCCAGTACGCGGGATCCATTTCTATTTCATGCATCTCCAACTCAGAAAAGCAGAGGATGCTTACTCTTCCGGTGCACCTGAACCATGCTTCCAGTTTTTAGTTGAGTCCAAGTTGCTCATTTACGTTTGTTACTTTGTATGTATTATTTTGGTTATTTTATGTTCTCTGTTGTGTATATCTGTTTTCGAAATCTGGTATTTGTCCCTGAATTACATTCTTTTGATTTCCGCTAGAACCTTTGTTCCCTTGATTACTCTTTCGAAGTGTGGATCCATTCCTACTTTGAAAATTCATCTAATATCGATAGTCAGTGTTTCTCAGTGGAATTCATATTTTTCTGAAGAAATGCTGTTTAAGTGTAAAATGTCAAGAAATTTGAGGACAAAAACATACACAGCCTGGAATGTCAGAAGCAAAAGTACAATAGAAGATAAAAAATATAACCATGCAGTATGAATATATATTGCATTAAAAAAAAACGTTATTCTTTAAAATGACTAAGTTTTTGGTCGGTTTATTAAGCAGATAATTTATTTACATGAATATTTTTTTTTTTAATTTGAGATCTACCTTGACTCAGTGCATCAACCCTTTGATTTAGTATTAATATTGATTAGCTCATATGGTCTTTACATAATATCACACTATATTTTAAAACAATTTTCGGCGTGTCATGCCTTATTGTATGACTTAATCACAGGCACTTGGGTCAAGGTTTTTTTTTAATTTTAATTTAAAAAAAAATCGAAAATTCATCGTTTTTAACCATTATTAGCAAGTTCTGACGATATTTAAATTGCCATTTTTCGCAATTTTGACCCCCTCCCCAAAATTCATGTGTATTAGATATTAACTTTTTAGTATGGTATTATATAGCCTAGCTGGCTGAGTGGTCTAGGGCGCTGGACTTTGTGCAGGCGGTGTTGCCATAGTTGTCAGTCATAGCGGCACGAGTTCGAGTCCCGCGGAGGGAACGACCAAAAATGTGCATCGCAAATTTGACAGTTCTAACATCGTTGGAGTGGGGGAATGGCCAAATTTAATTTTAATGGTTAAAAACGATGACTTTTCGTTAAAAAAAAAATTAAAATTAAAAAAAAATCCTGGACCCAAGTGCCTGTGGACTTAATGTACCGAGGTTCTCAGAATTGGGATTGATTTTACATACGACGACGGCATAACTTTTAGTAGGTTTGAACAGGGACTATATTACAATATACACTCACTGGTTTTAACTGTTCTGGAACACTGCTAGTAGTCCTTTGTGTGTGCAATTGTGTAACGTATGTTCAGTTTCTTTATTTCTGTTTCAGCAATGGGCTCAGACCTTTTTGAGCTGATTTTTACACTCCGTGGTGTGAGGGTTTCCTCGTCGTTCATTGAAGACCCATAGGTGGCCTTGAACTGATATTTTTCCCTTTGACATAATCACTGTAACCTTTCTATCTATATTACCAGGACAGGGAAATATTACACACGTGGTATTAAATGTATGGATTAGCCATCACCATTTGTCCAATTTTTAGAGATTAGCACAAATCAATGATATAAAAAACATAACCAATTAAAAATGTACAGTTCCATGAATTTATTTTAAGTCATTATCAGAATATTGCAACTCCACTAATTAATTTTTATATCAATTCAGCCAAAAGTACGTCCAAAAATGGCAATAACTACAACATGGTCTACAGCTTTTCAATTAAGTTTAACCAGAAATAGACCGGAAGACGCTGAACACCTTTACCCTAAACGAGTCACGTTAATTCTAAGGATTTTCGAGATATATTCAAGAAACTGTCCGCTCACCCTACTTAGGGGCAGATCCAGACACTTTGAAAAAGAGGGGTTCCAGTCGGGGTTTCTCAGAAAAGGGGGAGGGTGCTAGGGCATTATTTGCCATTTTTAGTGACAAATTTTCCAATAAGTAGGGGTCACCCCCTGCACCCCTCTAGATCCGGCACTGCTTCGAGTTATTTTTAGTAACAGCACCCATATGTTTTCAGCATAATAAATCCCAACAATCATTTTGTGCAGGATACCCTAAGGAACAATCATACCAACCTTCATTTAATCTAGTCCAGTAGTTTCTGAGGAAAAGATTTTTAAAACATTATTAACAGATAACAACAGATGTCAAGTGATGGCTATAGTCCACGAGGCCAAGTGAGCTAAAAAGGGGCAAAACAGCTTAGATAGTCATGTTGTCTGCACTTATATTATAATGATTCTGTTGGGTAAACAGATCAATATGTTGGTTATATTTTTTATTGGAAACAATTAGAAAAAAAACATAAATAAACAAGACAATAATAATTCTAGTATACATAATCACAGGAATCACAGATCACTTGTACTACATATATACTATAATGTATTAGCAGACATATGCAAATGTGTCTGCCCAAACTAATCAATTTCAAATTTCTGTGGTAAACTGATGTAAAAACAGTATACAAAGCACATTTCTTGAAAAGACGTATGTGATAAAGAAGATCTAAAGAAAAAGACCACCTAAGTTTAAGAAAATCTTTTATTTGGAGAACACACCATTTGTCAGGAGATGAAGGCTTAGTTGATTGAGAGTCCCTAAATTAAATTAGTTTTGAAATAAACATTTTTTGAATAATTATTTGAAGCTCAAGAAAATGTTATTGACATATCAAACTTAACATTAGAGTTGGTTTGAGATACAAGCAGAGTTGACCAAAATAAAAACATACAATAAATACAGGAGTAATTCACTGAAGCTAGGAGAATTGGATGCAATAGCCTATCAAAATTATAACTTGTTAAACTCTTCAAATTCTTTAAATATACAATGACAAAGGGATTGCACTTAAAAGACAGTTTACTACATTAGACTCCCTCCATACTTCTTTTGTACTGGCTTGTATAAATTTATTTGATGAAAAACATTAGTAATAAATCAGTTATTCTTTTATTATCCCTAATCTGTACTTTTTCCCTTGATCTTGTCAGAAATTTTTCTATTTCTGTTACATGACCAGATATTGAAAAAGTAGCTGTCAAAACATTAGTAGTGATTGTGATGTCATCAGATCTTCTTTGAATGAAAACCATATCACACATCAAGTGTATAGTCATAGTACTGAATGACAAAGTAGTTTAAAAACTAAATGTACATTTAAAAAAAATGACTAAAAATGCAATAATAGGATTACTGATAAACAGAATACAAGCTACTTTTGATTCTGACATTGCCAATATCATGTGAAATATCTCAAATTACCCATACTTCAAGATACTTTACATGATATTGTTAGTTTCAAAGTAAAAAATAACTGTTATTCTATATGTATGCCAAATAATCTGTATATACAAGTTGTATAATGACAGACCATGAAGATGAAAAACAACCAACTCTGTACATTCAGATTGTCTACTTCTAGTATAAAAATATGTACTGAAAAAACAACACATGGATGGGATACCATAAGCCATAGATTTGTTTAAGGATTGTATTACTTAAAGGCAAGGAATTTATCTTAAAGCATGATAGCAAAACAGCTAAGATCATTGCATTAAAACTTATTTATACTTACCTTTAACTATCATGTTTTTAAACATAAAAATAATAACTAGACCAGAGATAATTTTCAAAGTATAAAAAATAGTACTCATAAATAGTATATACAATATACACAGTATTCATTCTTCCCAATGTCCAAATTATTGTATTAAAGTATTGAAATGTTTTATCGACCATTAAATAGATCATCAGAAAACCAAAAAATTAAACTCCAAGTAAACTACCCTATCAGGGAAAGCATTGAAGATTTTGATAAGACACGATGAACATTTGCAAAAACTTTAGGTCTAACTTGTTGAGAGCAGATCATTCACTTTTTTTTTGACTAAACAATTATAGCCTTAAAATAGAAATAATTGAAGAATATAATACTTAACTTTTACATGTGATAATTGATATTAATTTTTTTTTCAATTTAAAAAAAAATGACCATTTTTAGGTAAAATATAATTACTAATATGACCAAATAGGTATTTCTGGCTTAGAGTCACTCCAAAACCATGTAAGGCTGTTTGATTGTACACTTGAACCCAATGATTGACACCAGCACTGTATGTTACTACATAGAATTTTATTTAAGTAGCAGACTTTGTAAGAATCATGCAAATTCTGTAATATGTGATACACCTTAAAAAAGGGCATTTTTGTTTTTGTTATTAACTTTCTCTATAGGTCTACATGATAAAATGTATGATTATTCATTACTATCTGTCTGCTCTTAGGAGATAAATTACATCGAATATTAAATAGATTCTATTGTATTTCAGTGTCATTTACAGACTTATCCCCCTAATTTTCAATTCTACAGTACATTCTATGTACTTTTTATCTCTAAAGAACAAGGTTATATAAAAAAATGCATTTTACTTTCGGTTCATTAAACTGTATTAAACAAAATATCTAAAATAAAAATATGTAGGTTTACCAACCATGAATCACATTTTGCATGATTCTTACATGAAGTACTACGTAATTATTTATACCATTATCTGATATGGTCACCATACAGTACTAAAAATACTCTATAAAACAACTGAAGAAAAATTCAAATAAATACTTCAAGGAGTATGTAATAAATACACAATTGGCAACTCACAGCACTTTATATACTACGTAAAGCACTCTATTGCTTGAGATATATACATAATAGTACTTATAAATAACACATAAATGAAAATTTAACAACTGTAAAAAGCTTTACTATAAATAATAATTACAACTTTATGGCTAAGACAATACATATAAATACAAAAAAACATTAACAAAAAAGGCATTTCATTGTAAAACAGGAATGCACTAAAGGACATCTGTTCATATACTCAAACCATTACAATAAAATATATGTTTGCCCTAATCAAAGCTTTCGAAAGACATAGGCACATCCTTGAGTGGATGTACAGTATTCTGGTTTGGCAAAAAAATCACATAATTTGTTTGAAACATTATTGTAATAGTATACAGTATGTATTAAACTGAATTTGTGGTCCTTAGATGTAACTCCATTTGACCTCTGACCTCTTAACATTACATTCTGCATAGATTATTTAAATATGAGCCAAGTAATTTGCACAACAAAATCTTATAGTTTTAATCAAATGGAAATGCCAAGGAATAACACCATATCATAACATGACAAGTGAATAAATTAAATTCACAGCAAAAATTTATTTAAACAAGTGAAAAATGATACAAAACATTTGATACTTGGCATTTTTTTTTTTTTTATCAAATTTATGTATTAAAAGCAACACACCTTTTCATTTTACCTGAGTTTAGGTGCTATAAAATAACAAATGTATTCAAAAGTAAATGTATCTTCCCATCACCCAAATAATATGAATCCTAAATCCCTCATACCTTTCACACTACAGATGTTTACTTGTTGAAGGCACAAACACTATACTTTAAAAATAACCCAATAAACACTGTAATAAATGTCATTAGGAATATTATGCTTAAGCTTTGTAAACAAGCCCAAAATGATTATTTTGAATTTTTTTGTTTTACAAGTAACTGGCTTGAAGCTCCTTAATTTTAACCAATTATATGGGTCATTGATCATAAAGCTAAATTCAAAGACCAAAGTTTGGTATTGATACTTACACAAAACTCGACAAGAAAAGGCCTTAATCATTCTATCACTGAAGGACAAAATATTGTCATTTGATAATATGAAACACCGTTTGTTGACAAATGTATAAAACTATACCTTCAAGGTGATAAATAATTGTTTTTGAATGACTAGTTAAATATGAAAAGTGTAGCAGTAGTCATAAAGCCAAACTGATACAAAATCAATTTTATAAAAGAATATTAATAAACCTGTATCCTATGAAAATAGAAGAAAAACACTGCATGACTTTTTTTGTAAAATCATGTCATAGAAAATTCCTTAGAGAAATGTAAATCAGTCAAGAAAAATGTTCAGAAGGAAAAGACAAAAAAAAAAACAACATGAAAATCATTTATTATAAAAAAAATTGGGATCAAATGAATAAAGCAAGTACATCTTGGTCTTAAATGATACCATACATTAACTATTATTAAAGCTTGTCTTTAATTGGCAGTATACATCAAACTTTAGACAAAATATCATCTGTCAAACCGTTAGCATCAGCAACTCTGTCTAAATGTCCTCTATATTGGCGAAGATCTTCCATGAACGAAGGAATTCTTGTACTTTCTGTTTCTGCAATTTCTCGTACCATGTCTATATCTCTGTAGGAAATCTTACCAAATCTAACGAGTGAATGAAAGTCTAGATGGCGTCGATTCTTTAGGATCTGTAAGGCACCATCCAGGTATACTTGGTCTTTACAAAAACCTCCTAATTCAAAGAAAAAAGTTTCATTCACTGAAGTCATGAAGCATAGACCTTTACTACTAAGGAAATATAATTTTTCCTTTAAGTAGGGTAAGTTATGACCAGTCCCTCACCTTTAAGTAGGGTTAGTTATGATCAGTCCCTCACCTTCAAGTAGGGTTAGTTATGATCAGTCCCTCACCTTCAAGTAGGGTTAGTTGTGATCAGTCCCTCACCTTTAAGTAGGGTTAGTTGTGACCAGTCCCTCAGCTTTAAGTAGGGTTAGTTGTGATCAGTCCCTCACCTTTAAGTAGGGTTAGTTATGACCTGTTAGTTATGATCAGTCCCTCACCTTTAAGTAGGGTTAGTTATGACCTGTTAGTTATGATCAGTCCCTCACCTTTAAGTAGGGTTAGTTATGACCTGTTAGTTATGATCAGTCCCTCTCCTTTAAGTAGGGTTAGTTATGATCGGTCCCTCTCCTTTAAGTAGGGTTAGTTATGATCAGTCCCTCACCTTTAAGTAGGGTTAGTTATGACCAGTCCCTCAGCTTTAAGTAGGGTTAGTTGTGATCAGTCCCTCACCCTTAAGTAGGGTTAGTTATGACCTGTTAGTTATGATCAGTCCCTCACCTTTAAGTAGGGTTAGTTATGACCTGTTAGTTATGATCAGTCCCTCACCTTTAAGTAGGGTTAGTTATGATCAGTAGGGTTAGTTATGACCAGTCCCTCAGCTTTAAGTAGGGTTAGTTGTGATCAGTCCCTCACCTTTAAGTAGGGTTAGTTATGACCTGTTAGTTATGATCAGTCCCTCACCTTTAAGAAGGGTTAGTTATGACCTGTTAGTTATGATCAGTCCCTCACCTTTAAGTAGGGTTAGTTATGACCTGTTAGTTGTGATCAGTCCCTCTCCTATCAGTAGGGTTAGTTGTAATCAGTCCCTCACCTTTAAGTAGGGTTAGTTATGATCAGCCCCTCTCCTTTAAGTAGGTTTAGTTTAGTTATGATCAGTCCCTCTCCTATCAGTAGGGTTAGTTGTGATCAGCCCCTCACCTTTAAGTAGGGTTAGTTATGATCAGCCCCTCTCCTATCAGTAGGGTTAGTTGTAATCAGTCCCTCACCTTTAAGTAGGGTTAGTTATGATCAGCCCCTCTCCTTTAAGTAGGGTTAGTTTAGTTATGATCAGTCCCTCTCCTTTAAGTAGGGTTAGTTATAATCATTTCCTCACTTTTTAATTTTTTTTCTGTGTAAAAAAAAAAAATACTGTGTAATGCTAATAATCTGTATACTAATAACAATACAGAAATTTATATGTTTTTGAACTGCAAAGGAGGTGAGAACAAAACTTCAGGTTTGAACACCTGTGCACTGCTAAGTTTTTTTTCACTTATTGACTACGCTAAGCTTTTAAAGGAAAAATTCAATTTACAGAACATCATTGATTTTTTTAATCCAAGAACTTAAGCAAAAAGCCATTGGAAAATTATGTCATCACTTGTTATCAGCCATTTAACAATAAATCCTGATCTTTAAAATTACATGTACCCTATACCCACAACACCTCATACCTGGTCTTGATGTGTCAGCTTGACCTCGTTTAGCTCTCATACAATAATCCCATCGTACTTGTGGATCAGTAACAAACTTCCCCAAGTCATTAAATAATTCCTTCAGTGATAAATGAGCTGCTTTATATACAGTGTAATACAACATCGCTGATCGCCATAATGAAGGATCCTTACGTAGCAACACACTATGTAGTGAGGCTAATCCTTCTTCTGTTGGGTTCATTGCAGCCATTCCAAGTTCCATTCTCACTTTCCAGCTGTTCCAAGGCTGGTATTTGTTGTTAATGCTGCGTAAATAATGAGTTCCTAGAAGAAGTTGAATTTTATAAAAATTCTAAATTAAATTAAGACAGCATTTAAAGGTAAAATAACAGTAAAACATTATCTAATTTTTTTAAGGTTGTCATTACCTTTTACCAAATATGGGTTCAATTTCACAACAAATTACCATCTGACTACAGACAAATCCGAGTATTTAGAAAAGACATAGCATGCACTATATATAAAGTTACATTAATTTATAATACAACGTGTATATGTGAAATTAAATCAGAAACTAGCCTGAGATTTGCTGTGCTGTTCTTTATCAATTCTCTAGAGGATATGACAAACACCCCAAATTCACTTGGTATGGTACATCCTTACAGATGTGTATAGATGACTACTATCCATCTACTGGTAAGCATATCAATTTGAACAGAGTTCACCTTTAATACATGGGGATAATCTAAAAAATTGTCCTGGTTAATTTTGACACTCCCTGCAGAATTGATTAAAACAAGACAGCAAAATATTTAGTTAAGATTTTTGTATTTTAAAACAGAAAATTAATATCAATTATCTAGATCAAACCATGCTCTAAATTTTTCCCTAGTGTGCCAATTTGTCTGCAGGCAAATGTATGATGGAATAAGGCCCATATTTCTCAAAAGGTGATAATGAACATAACAGGTAGAATTCTATGGAATATCCAAACTTGTTGTCTTTAATAACATGTATTTGGAATGATAGATGAATGTAGAGAGATACAAGGAAAAGTAGAATTCACAAATTATTAGATACTGTCCTAAGTTAGTACAGAAGGTAGGCACATAGCATAATGCTTGAATGTTGAGAATTGATTATTCAAACACATTGGACATTAGCCACAGCATTTGTCTATAGATGCCTTCTTTTTATAAAAGTGTGGGTAATGTGAATTCTTCAATACCACTTACACAGCTATCCTGATTAAGAAGTTAGTTGGGGTTGAAGCACATTAAATCAAAACTATGGTTATCTTCAATAGGATTCTTATTCCTTCAAATACAATGTACTATGAACAGATTTTCAAGCAAAAAATTAATATAAAAAATTATTCTACCACTCTAATTGGAAATGTCAATTATCTTTCAAAACAGTTCTAAAATGTATCACTAAGGCATCATTTTTCATTTTAAAAGAAATATAAGCAGCATAACATACTGTAAAGGATGTAATGCAAACCTATTTCATGTCTCAGAAGACCTTCTACCCTATACTGTCGTATATTGACAATATGAACATTTAATACAAACCTATTTCATGTCTCAGAAGACCTTCCACCCAATACTGTCTTAAATTGACAATACGAACATTAAGAGTTGGTTTTCCCTTCACTCTAGTCATTGAACCCCTAGATAACAAATCTTCACTCAGGTTTAACATAATTTCATTTTCCAAGTTTTCCCTTTTCACATAGTTTTTAACCAGTGTGATAATTTGAGATCGTCCTAAATATGGTCCACCAGTTTGTTGTTCATATTCCTCATAACTTCCATACCGGTTAATGGCAATTTCCATGATAAGTATAGCCTAAAAGTACAATAAAATGTTACAGGGAAAGAAATATCTTATTATAATAAACTGGGAAAAAGTTCACAATAACATAAAATGTAGGGAAAATTCACAGGAAAAAAAACTACCACTTATACTTAATACTAGTGATGAAAAACATCAAAAATATGTAAAACCAAATTGGGGTTTTTCATTTTTCCTGTGTTCAGTCTATTGAAATGAAAATATGTCAAGTTAGATACACTTTAAGAGTGGATTGATGAGAAAAAAAAATATTGTGTAGTTTAATCAGCAAGTAAGCTCGTAGAAAGCTTTATTATGAAGGAGAATTAATTTCAAACACTATCATTGCAAGTTTCTTTAATAATACTAACTATGTTTAAAAATCTGTCAGAGGGAGTACTTAAACGCTCCAGTGCTTCAGGGGGTGCAGGAAATCTGTAAATGAAATATGGGTTGTAGTTGTAGTTGGCACGGAAAAATCTTTCTTTTTCAGATTTCTCATTTTCTGGCTTAATGGCATTCAAAAGTGGAAGTTTTTTCCGTCTATCACATGCTGTGGGAACCAGTTCTCTATTCAGGGCAGGAGGTATACGCATAGGTGTAGTCAGACGTGGTGAAACTTGATAATCTTTGGGAATGGATGGCAACTTAAGGTTTTCTGTAGTGTTTGACCTATGAAGATTGGACTGTCCACTTTGATTAGAAAGTTTTCCTGTAGATGCACTCCTTCCCATAACATTTGGAGCCGCTCTCTTTGATTTCTTCTTTTTTCCTTTTTTCTTGCCATTTTTGTCAGCCCTACTGTTCTGTCTACATATTATCTGTGAAAAGTTAGGCACATTGGTCTGAACAGTAGTTGACATCGTGAAGTAAGTTTATTGACTGGCCAGGTAATATTATTCATAACTGTGTTTATCCCATTGTGTTGAATTTTCCACAACTTTAACCCACTACATGTTCCTATAATAAATTGTATCACATGTAATATAATACATTTTTGTCTTTATAAAGAATACAAGGTGTCAAATACAGTAATGCTGTATTTTTGTACATGCACATTTTATCCTGTATTTTTAGGCCACACCCATAATTATACAAGATAACTATGAAACTGGGGATTCTCCATGCATTAGATGTAACAATGTGAAAATTAAACTTCAATTCCACTCATCTAACTTGTATATTTTTTTAATGTTACCAATTCCACTAACCTAACTTGTATATTTTTTTCATGTTATTTCTCACTATACTAAAACATACTGTTACTTATTAGTGCATGCATTTGATGTATACATTGTGAGTACAATGAAGGAGATGGAATTGTAAATGTGGCGACACTTGTTTCCAGATCCCTTCAGTTTTGCTTTGTAGTTATGTTCTGAAATACTTTGAATATGTACTTGTTTTTCTCTTCTGAATAAATATATGTTAACTAACAGTGTAAAAACCACCAATTTCGTGGGGTACAAAAGGGGTAAATTATAATTCATCCAATTCATTAAACTCTCTATATATAAAATGTACATGTAGAATCAAAAGTTTTCAGCCAGCTACTTTACATATTAGTAGCTGTCCAAAACTTTTAACAAAAAAAGTTCTTGTCTTGTCTACATGTGTCTAGGAATAACATATTTGTGCAGCATTTAACTGCAGATTTTTATTTCACATATGCACACAGCAAAATGGTCAATTGCAGGAATTTTTATGTTAGTTGTTGCTTGCACTTTTGGCAAAAAAAAAATAAATAAAATGATAGGGTGACTTGTTTAAAAGTGAGTATTAAATACAACTGAGTTAGTTAGTCAATTCAGGAATAAATATCAGACTAAAATAGAGAAATACAATTAGTTTGTAACAGATTATTACCTATTTAAAAGTGTTGCCAATGATAGAAGCATGAAAACATTGCAGGAATTATAAACAGGCATGAGAATTATTTTCAAATTTGTCAGAAATGAAGTGCAGCCTAATTTTTAATTCATCACTATATTGTGAATGTTATATATAAAAGACATTACAATATGTTAATTTATTATCAAAATGATAAAAAAAAAAAAAAAAAAAAGAATCTGCATGATATTTATATAGTTAACTTAACATACTTATCAATAACAGAACTTTCATTTGGATCATACATGTACATCTGTTTTTTTTTAATATATACATTCAAATTCTAAGTCAAAGAAGCTGTGCATGTATTAAGCCTCAAATTCTTTGTTTTTCTAATTTTTTGTATGTAAAACAAAACAATAATTACACAATTGTATTTACAATGTACATGTACAATAAAGGATGAATGAAATGGGTAAAACATATATATGTAATTTGGAAATACGGACTTATTACATGCACTCAGGCGATACTCAATGATTTCTGGTTAAACATGAGCAACATTTTTAAGTGGCACCATTCATGCGAACTCTGACATATCTACAATATTTACTAGCTTATTGACATGGATTTGTAAAGAAAGTAATGAGTGAGTATTCCTACATATTGTTGCAACATTCAGATTAGTCAGCGCTCACATTTTGCCATTTGGTGAGATTTTTATGCTAATGTCAGCAGAATTTCCATAATCCTGAAATGTACTTAATTAAAGAGCTAATTCATAAAAAGTAACAAGAACTGCAGATTAATATCTTTTAGTTAGAACAAAGTCGGTTGTTCAGTTGGAAGAAGCTGAAACTGAAAGAAAGAGCATGATGATGCCAAATAAAGGTCATGTCATACTTTAATGCAACCTTCCTGGGGGCAGAAATGAAAGGTTGCATCGACAATTAACTATAATCGAGATCAATGCCAAGTACAAATGTCATTTTGATGACTTTTTGATACATAATTGGATCAGCTTACATTTTTTATCCGACGCTTACCCTTAGCAACCATGACCCGGAAGAAGTTAGATTTTTACAACTAATGACCAATAATGAAGTTATTTCAACAGAGCATAGCTATATGTCTCTGCGTTATAGTATCTAATAGTGGAAGTTTTTATATTATAAAGTCACCTTAACTTTCTTAATATGAAAAAAAAAATGCTTACTAATGCTTTGTCAGATGTTCTCGATACAAGGATACAAATACGTTATTCACAAATCAGTGGCCCTCTAGGAGCATTGTACAGAGTGAACATGAAAATACAAGAGATGCAATAAGAAAATATATTTGATGATTGAAAGAATACAGACTACTAACGCACACGCAAAATATAATGTGTATACAGTTTTATTATTCTATATGCTAAGTGAATAACAATAATTTATAAATGGTTTGACAAACCTGCACAACCTCAGATACTAAGTCCCTTGTTAACAAGGAAATTTATTGTTTACTATTCATATTAGTAATAATATGGGTCAGAATGTATTCCAAACTTGAGTGTTATATGTTTCTTATCAGACATATTATGCTGACTCGGGTATTTCGAGTTAAATGCTGCATTAAAAAGACGTTAGTTTAGTAGCTGATACCAACATTAACCGAGTCACAAGTCACAAATGAACCCATACCAGACAAAGGAATCAATCCTCACCAAGTCACCTATACCAGACAAAAGAATCAGTCCACACCAAGTCATCACCAAATTAAATATCACGACTCGTATCTTCCACCCTGACAAAACATTGCACTATTCATTCTGTCTCACTAAACGAAAACCCCTCCGACACAGTTATTCTCCATACTCTTATCTTGGAAGTTGTCACATCAGCATACTGAAACCTAGGCGCCCCTCTTCAATCCAACTTAAAAGTGGACAAGCATGCCGTTGCAGTTGATGCCATCATTTCAAAAGCTGATAAAACACTCAGATTTCTCAAAAGGACGTAGTGAGTGGCACATGACAAATTTTGTTTTCAAAAATGTTTCATTCATTTCATAAAGTAATTATAACCTTTCTCAAAGTTGAATGTTTATTTTTTATTAACTGCAATGGTTAAAGAGAAATAAATTACAATTCATTGAAAAGGGGAGATAACTTTTCCATTTTCTGCGAAATTTGGTTGCTTTCTTAGAGAACTTTAAAAACATTTTCTAAGTCATCCATTGTCGTTTTAAAGAAATCTTTGTATATACATAATATAAAATTACATTGGAACCACAAATTCCGTGAGATGAAATTTATATCATATGCAACCCTTATCATAGGAGCTGCCTGGTTTCTACATTGACAGTCTCTTAACATTTTAATGTGAATAGGCCACGTATGCACCCATCACCTATTATACTAAGGTATTACTGGAAATCCTGAAGATGAAGAAGAAGACGAAGAAGACGAAGAATTCATAATCTTAGTCGGTAGGACAAAGTACAGCAAATAAAACAATAAGTTCTGGTGAGCTTTTAACAGACACAATTTGCACAGAAAAAAATCTATAAAATAAAACACAGTTCGGCTTTAATAAAAAAATAATCATGGGTATCAAGATTCAAACGGTAATAAAAAGACAATGACTAACAAATAAATAATGAATAACAAGTAAATACAGAAAATAGGCACGCACAACAATTATGAATTGAATATATATATAGATAGATGTAATCACTTTCAATGACCTCAAGGGCAGTGAAGTCATGTGCTTCGTATATCATAATCTTTTTGGTCTGTATGTGTGCATTTTCCGGATAAAAGTCCGTCATTGTTCGAAGTTAAATTTTCTACTTACAAAATCATGTCAACTTCGTCTGTCTGTCGATGTGGCGATTATGGACCGGTATTCTTTTTTCTTGCGTCTTTCATGTGAGAAAAAGGTTAGATATCAAAGCTCTAATTCAATTATCCCTCACATGCATCGCTCAATGAGTAAATCTGGTTATAATTTTAATTTCATCATTGTTGAAATCTGAACTTCGCCCCGACTACAGGCACAGGGCTTGCTCCATAGGCACTTGTTTCTATCAATGGCCGGTTACTATCAAATATGAATGTAACTTAATCTGTGCAAAATATAGATACATGATGAAATAAACGGTGCAAGGTTACTTAAAGTATATTCGAAAACTTGTTGGCTACATTTTTGTACCTTCCACTTTATTCATATTTGATAGTAACTAGCCATTGATAGAAACAAGTGCCATTGGCTTGCTCCTTTTGTCAAATAAATGCAAACTGCATATTTGATAGGTGTAGTAAATCCCTGTGCAAAAGGGCACGAGCTTCATCATGTAATTTCATTGTTACCCATATAGGTAGAACGATACTACATGTATTTATTTCCCATTGGCGACAATAGTGAAACTTGGAAAAAATCACACCTTTAAAAAAATGACAAAGCTATAAACTGACTTTTTTCCAGTAATATCTTCATTTCTCTAACCAAAATTGCGATCAAAGTCATAGCAAAGCCATCTTGATTCTTTCGTATTTTAAGCAGATGATGATTGGGGTCAAAGATCCCCCCTTTTTCTTCAAATGGCACATAAATTAAAAAAATTCATAAGATTTATATAAAATGGTTTTCAAAAAATATAATGCAATTTTTTAAAAGTATAATAATGTTAGAACCTGGAATTAATAAAACATTTTGGGTATTGGCACAATTTGTCCAATCACAGAGTCCAGAAGTATTTACCTGAGTATGGTACACGAAAGGCCAACCTGAAATAATAAGAAATAGTACTGTTCTACCTATAAGATGCTCCATCTACTTTTTACTTATATGTAGTTTAGAGGGTCTGATTAATAATTTGAGTACATAACATGAGTATTATTTTTATGTGTTGAACAGATCCTCCTTATATAACAGTTCGCCATGCATTGCAGGAATATGCACCATTACCTTTTGGGTAAACATTCACACCATATGACAAAGAAGGAAACAAGTGTTCAATGTATTAACTTTCAAATTGTAGAAATGAATTTGATTGTGAATAAATTTTCTCATTTATTTTTTTTGAATTTGAAAAAAACTTAAGAATTTGAAATAGATTTGGAGGAATCCAACACAAAATAGGGGGCTTACAAACTTCAATCTATAATAGTGCATGCACATGTTGTTCAACTTAAAGAGGCCCTTTAATGCTAAAGTGATTGTCTCATTCATACATTACTACAGTAAAACCCGTGCAGTTTGCATAATATGTCCTGAAAATGTTGATTCATATGTCCCACATAAAAACCCCCATGGGGATTTTCAAAAGTTGGCAGGTATGTGACCTCAAAATAACTTTTAGTTAAAATAAACTAAGTGTTTTAATTCAGATGAGTTTTTAATTTTTAAATTGTATAACAATTTGTAAACCAATCAGTGTGCCCTAAAAATCAAACATCGCGACAAAAAGTGCCATTTTGTAAAAAAATTACCATGCCCTTTTCTAATCCTAGATTTAACACTAACAACACTGATGACTTGTCTCATCAGCACAGTGTTAACAGACAGTAATTCCATTAAGATTTAAACAGTTTAAACCATATGTACATCTACAATTTTTGATGCAACTGACAGCATAAATTAGTGGAACTGCAGGGAAATATATATTTTCCAGGACTTTTGAAACTTTTTCCTACCTAACATACATGTACTACACATAAAAATTCTTCAGACTTTTACTTTTTTTGAACATTGGCATTTAATTTTCCTATTGGGAGTAATATTATACAGTAGCATTTTTTATTTTTAACTGAATGGTGGTGGTTCTTCATTTCTCCTTTTTCTGCTAATAGTGCAGTTTAAAAACAGTTATAAAATATGTTTCAAAAATGCTTTATGCAATTTATGTAAATAATAATGCATTTTTTGTTAATAAGAATAATGTAATAGTCTAAAATGCAAAACAAAATATTTCAAATATCAGCACAATTTATCCAATCAAAGAGTCCAGTAGTATCTAGTATGATACACCAAAGAGAAACCTAAAAATAGTACTAACTTTGATATATTGGTTGGTCCATTAATGCTGTCAGAAATATACATTCTGTAGATAAAAAATTAGTTGAACATACATGTATAGAAAATTTTAAACAAAAATATGGTCTGGGCTATCAGCTTGTATTTCCTAATTTTTCCCCCTGAACTAACATCATACATTTCGATTGCAAAAGACCAAAACAATGTGTTTCCTATACACCCTTAGTCCAGTCAAAATAAATAATAGTAACAGAAAATATTTTGATTGAAATATGTAGCATTATGACCCAAATTAACACGTAAAAAATGTCTAAAAAATCTAACATGCCGAAATCTCAAAATATGCAATTCAAATTTCACAAGGAAATTAACATTGGAAAGGGATGATAACTCGATAAAACTAATAATTTTTGTCAGAAAGTATGATACTTTGACGAAAGTTTTTTTCTTATTGACTATCACACATACTATGCTGCTCATGAAATGCAACACTTTTGATTTTGATTAAGGATTTTTGGGGAATATTTTATTACAAAAATGCTTATTTTCTGGCACTTCCATCATTTTGAATTTAAAAAAAATTGTATTGTGTATATCTGCTAGTTTTTAATCAACAGTGTTGTCTTAATAAAAAGAATTTTTTAACCACAAAATGTAGAATATGAATTGATACTGTTGATCAACTTTTATCAAGAGACTGGATATCTTGAACAAGATCATTATGGGTTAAGTGGGACCGGGAAAAAAACCCCAACAAAATGAAAATTCCAGCAGAATGTCACTGCCTGGAATATTCTATTCCAGTGCTGCCAAAAAACAGGACAGTGCACTGCAAGAAGCTTTGCTTTACTCAATCATATAATTTGCTGTAATTAATTTGGTAAGGGGTAGAGTATAAATTAGAAATTCAATTTCATGAATATATAATACAGCCAATCATTCAATCAGCAGGATGATTTCATTTTGTCCAAAATATTTAGTTAGTTACACATTTAGCTTAAAGAAAAAGTAACGTTTATCTCAATAAAAAAATAAACATGAAAAAATGCCTGCTTATAATGTGTGTATGTAAGTAACAGTTAACACATATAATTAAAAAAAGTGTTAGTAAATGATGTGTGCGTACATGTTCACTTTTCCCTGATGACTCCCCACTTCTACCTAGTGTCTCTCTAAAAGAGAAGTCACTTCTCCCCATTTTTCTCAAGTAGCTTGAGCACTGCTAAATCTAAGTTGTTGTTTAGAAAAATATATGAAAAATTTTTCCAAGTTGTTGATGATCCTCTAATCAATGCTAAAATGTCTACTGTTGCTACATTTTACTTATCAGAGAAGGCAAAACTTTATTGTTATTTGCAGCTATTTTGTCAGAGTTATCTCCCCTTTCCAATGGTGATTTCCTTAGAAATTTAAAAAGCTTATTCAGGGGTTTTCACACGTTAGTTTTAGTTAGATGTTTTTCTGTGCTTATTTTGGTCATATTGCAATTTGTTGAGGGCAAAATTTTTGCTGCATTGACTGGACTATTTTATAAAAAAATATGTAGATGGATAGGAACTTTTTTTTTTATTTCACCTTTTTTTTTACACTGAGTCTATGGGAGAAAAATTCTTACTTTAATAGTGCTGACTGAAAAATGTAAAAAAAACTTTAGGGTTACTTTAGATGAAAAAATAGGGTGGGTAGGAAAATTGATAAACACATATCTGTTCAATTTAACCTAAGCTAAATATTTTGCTTTAGAGCACTTGCACATGTACTTGGTCAAAATTCTTAAACAAATCTAAGATATGGTATTAAAAACTGATAAAATCTTGAGTTCATCGAAGGTCCAAATGGCTGGAGTTCATATAAATCCAAGAGGTTTCCAAAGTTGGTCTTTTGCATTGAGTTAGTGTAAAGATTCTTAACTAAAAATACATATATAAAGCTAAAGAACTTAAAGGACTCCAGATGGTTTTGGTCTGAATAATTGACTGGGGTTATTAACATACTGAATTGTACTGTGCTGTGTTTCTCTTCTATCCTGTTAGATAATATGCTGGTAGGCTAGATTAATTTTAACTCATGTCTCTGTAGGATAGATTAAATAGATACTACAATGTATTTCGTTAAACTAATGCAGGAAAAATCAGTTTATCTTGCCCATATTTGACATGGTATTTGTCAGAGTTAACTATGATTGGCAATGCCTTAATGTTATATGCAACAATTGCAATGATATGTAAAAATAAAGATATACTGTTAAAGTATTTTTTTTTGTGGGGTTTCAGTTTTCATGGTTTTGGTAAACCACAAAATTCAGTTCCAAATCTTAAGGAAATTTCTAATACAATTGCAAGGTGGTTTGTCAAAATCCACAAATCCACAAATTCAAGAATCTACAAATCTTTTTCCCTTACACATGAAAATTGGTAACCATGAATAAAAGTACTTTTACAGTATGTGTATTATAATGTCTTAGTATCAGATAAATAATAATATTTGTTGACTTTTTCTTTTAACTAGGTTCAAATTTTATATGTTGCCTTTTTCTTGTATTTATTGTATTCAGTTACCTTTACTTTTGTTTACATTCATTGAAAGTATTTTTGGCAGAAAATATTTACAGTATATTACGGTTTGTCATTTCAGATAATCTATTTTTGATCAAGAAACATGTGAATTCAGGGATGATGGTTTATAAATAACAGATGCCAACAAGTGACCAATTAAATTTCATTGACAAAATGGCTTATATAATATGTCAGCTGCCAGGCATATTTTGTTTTTACTTCAAAAGCAACAAAATTGTCAGGTTTATTGTGCTTTTATTCTTGTTACTGTTCTATTGTGAATTTCTGCATTATTACTTTGTTTTGCTGTTATGTAAATGGCCAACACTTCCTCACCAGCAGGCAAAAGGAACAATCGGAGAAATGAAGTCACCACCTCTAAAAGTAATGATCATAGCTGACACTCATTTACTTGGTTCAAGAGAAGGTCATTGGTTGGACAGATTACGAAGGTAGATAATAGAATAACATACAGTGTATAATACACCAGAAAACCATATGAGACTTAGAGAAGTTCAACTTAGGTAGGCTGGTAGAAAGTATAGGCCAAATTGTCTGAAATGACCTTCCCAAGGGCAGGGGCAGATCCAGACACAATGATAAGGAGGGGTGCCAGCCTGGGTTCCTTGGAAAAAGGAGGGGTGCTAGGACATTATTTGCCTTTTTTTTTCGGCAATTTTACACATGAAAATGACAAATTTTCCAATAAATAGGAGGGGTGCCAACTCCCTGCACCCACTATGGATCAGCCACTGCAAGGGAGAGCAAAATCATTGTCAAATAAGACAGTTGGTCTTTATACACTAGTTAATTTACAAAAAAATGCTCTATATATGGATATTCAAATCTAGTCTCACAGGTAATTGCTGAATACAGGTGGTTGTTATTAAGTAGGCTTTTTTGTATACTCAGGTTAAAAAAATTATCAAAATTAAAAATTTTGTGCTGCCTAAACAGTGTAATATTTATAGAATTCTGGTTATCTTGGATGTTAGACATAAAGAGTAATCAAGGTTATAGCGGTAATCAAAAGAATACAATCCAGGAACAAAGACCAGACATGGAAAACAGACATACATAACAAAGAACATAAAACAACCAAACCAATATGTACAAGGTAACAAAAATAAATGAGCAACTCAGACTCCAGTAATAACTGGGAGCATGGACCTGGTGCACAGGTAGGGTAAGCATCCTCTGCTTCTCTAGAAACACCTGCTGAGTTGCTGATATAAATATAAGTCTGGGGTAGACAGACGAGGAAAGGAAAACTATGACACATTGAATAAATCAGTTTTCATGGTGCAGATGGATACACCATAACGATCCATGAGTTCATGATGACGACCATAATCAATCTTGTAGCAACATTACCCTGTTCCAGAAGCCTATTTGTTAGAGTTCTAGCGCGATACAAAAAGTGCGTAGTTTCGGCAAGCTCTGGCATAACATATGAATTGTGATATGAACACTCCATATGCAGGTGCTGAAGGGATGTTGCCACAGATGAAAGGAAAGTCGACAATTTTGAATGAAAAGTCGTCACGTTTGTTGTAAAGTTTGGTCAATAGTTTTCCTTTACCATTGATTTCTAAGTATAGGTCAAGATATGAGGCTGACCTTACAGTGTCTGTAGTATCCTTTATCTCAAGTTCTTTGGGGTAGATGCGATATATCAAATCCCCCAAATTAGGATTGTTGAAAGATAACACATCATCTATGTAGCGGAAACTGAGATTAAAGGGTCTAGCCAAACGATGTTCTTTCATTTAGATCAAATCAGCTATAAAGTCAGCCTCATTAGTGTAAAGGAATAGGTCAGCAAGTAAAAGAGCAGAATTTGTTCCCATTGGAATGCTGACCATTGGTTGAAAAACGTGTCCACCACACTGGACAAATATGTTGTCAATTGAAAATTCCAGCATTTTGTAAACATCTTCCTCTGTATATTTGGAAAATGATTTGGAATAATTTCTTACAAAATATGAGGAATCTCTACCAAGAACTATATATTTGTACCTAGGTGTACCATCTTTTTTGGAAAAAACAACGATGTATAATGTTTTTAAGTCCAGATTTTAATTGAATATGGGGAATAGAAGTATACAGTGTTGAAAAATCATAAGTTTTAATGCTATTATATTCATATAATAGTCTTGAACTGATTGTCTTCAAAAGATCTTTTGAATTTTTCAGGATCCACATTGAATTAATACCACTACTGGAGTAACAAGTGTTGTGGTAGGACTGCAGACCCTCTTTGATGGTTTTGAGTATAGAAGTTAAAAGTTTTGAAAGAGGTTTGGTGGTACATTTTGCAGATCCAGCTATGAAACATTGTTTGTATGGATTCTTGTGGTTTAGGAATCCAGTACATAGGCGGCAAATCACAATCATCGTCCTTGGAAGAGAGACCAAAAGAGGATAGCACAGATTTATGGTTTTCCACAATCTCTTCTTTTGGAGAGTGTGGTAGCAGTGTAGGTTTTATCACTGCTATTATTTTCTATGTCTAGCTCTGATAATAAACATTTAATGTAAAATGTTTTGTAGACAAAAACATTGTTGTCTTGGGCTTTGTCTGCTAGTACGACAACATATTAGTCAATTATAGTAGACAATGTTTTTGCTACATTGGGGTCTTTGAAAACCGATGTAGCCTTGGCACTCATTGACCTACTTAAAACTTTCATTCGTTTCAAAATTAAAGACCTCACGGCCTTTAACCACTCTGACAAAGAATCAGTGTCTTCTTGTTCTCGTTTTATCCATTTTCTTGCATAGTCCTTGACGGCATCCATAAGAACTTTAAAGTTATAATTCCAATTAATGGAGTGTGGTTCACGGTACTTGGAACCTTTAGAAAGGATATTACGCAGAGATTCGTTTTCGATGATGGTTAAATCTCCCATAACGTGGTTTAGCCTTGAAGTCCTCAATCTCCAGGTTCTGCAGTAGCCTTTTATGATTGAAAATTTTGGATGCAATGGATGATGTATAGAAATATGAAGTAATTGGTATGGATTTGTCTTTGAAATATGGGGGAATTTTGTTGGTGACGTTTTTGTGATGGAGGATGTTATATAATTGCATCTATACCTTTGTTGACAAACGGTAGTGGAAGAAATGATGGTTTTTCTTCATCTTGACTTTTCACACAAACTGGTTTAAAGAGTCTGTGGAAACTAATATCCAAAGTGATGGCAACAAGTCTGTATAATGATGAGGTGGGGTCAGAAACAGGTGTGTCAACACTTGTTTTGTAAAGGGAGTGTAGTAGAGTGAGAGGTATAGAATAAAGTTTGGTTCTAATGTGGTTTTTGTATGAAAGGAAGGAGACCATCTATGGAGACATCATGTAACTTGGGTGACGTATAGTGGCAATGGCCATGACTCCTTTCCCATCTTGGATTTTTGTCAAATAAATTCATCACATTTATGCTATTGTTATATTGCCTTGAAAGGTTTCCTATACTTTTGATATTGTCATTGCATCCATAAGATATTGCAGTACCTAGTTGGTGTATCCACTACTCATCTCTTTCCCTACGATAGTTTTAACTTAGAATGGGACTGTTCATAGGATGGTAATTTTTTTTCTAAAATACGAACTTACATAGAGGTGATTGAATGATCTTGTTGATTAAAGTGTTGATAATCTGTCAGGAATTTGGTGGAGTTAATTCCTGAACAATGACTGCACATTCTTTTGTTTATTCATTCTTGTGTTTCTCCAACATATACTAAACCACATAAATTGCGTTCTAATCCATATATAAACACTCTAAAACCTTGCTGAGAAAGCTATGTTTACTAACGAGGCTCTGCCGAATTAGAGAATATTGAAATTTCACCCAGTGGTGTCTGAGACATCTCTGTCTTGCATTCTCTGGCGGTGTTGGATTCTTTATTCATTTTGTGATTATTATGCCAATTCAGATTGCCCTGTTTGCCAACATTCCTTCATATTCACAAGACATCATAAAATATCTTATTGTACATGTTTTATCTTACCAATGACAAAAAGAACTTGATGTATTATGATTAGCAGAAGGATAATATCTGTCTGTAGATTCTCAATAACATTATACAGATTATTATAATAATAAGTAAATCATCAAATGAATCATTATAGGTTACAGACCACCAATTCAACCAATGAGCATTTGGAACGTACGCAAAAATAGTCGTACGCAGAAATTACCCCTGTTCCTCATAGTGCTGTGAAAAAAGTTCTCATCTTATTTAAAAAATTTAAACAGTTTCTGAAAGGAAAAACATTTCTGTACATTTTATAGGTGCACTTTGCTTCTTATGATGTGAAGCCTAATCTCCATAATGATTTTTAAATATACCCCTATCTTGTGAAAACACTTGGATTTCCCATGCTATTTATAGACCCTTCACTTCCGGTGACCAGTACTGCACTGCAAGTCTGCTAACCCCACATGCCATTCTGAGGATTGTGAGCTGACATATGTAGAATCATGCTGATATATAGTCCTCTGCAGGTTAAAGTTAAGGTAAAGTCCAGAGAAGCCATTGAATATTGTGAAATTAGCATAGAAGCCTATGGGAAGTGGAATTAGTGGTTTTTAGCCTATATACATATACATGTACACGTATGGTTAAACCTTGCATATAATTGTTTTTTAAAAGAGATTTCACAGACTCTTTTGTAAGGCATATGATGTATATATACAATTATACATGCATAATTATATTATGATAAGAAATTATAAACTATGGATACATTTTTCTTTTCAGAGAATGGATGATGGAAAGGTCTTTTCAAACAGCAATGACAATTCACCATCCTCAAGTAGTATTTTTCTTAGGTGAGTATACATCGTATTTACCAGTATATATATGTGTATGACATGTCAAAAAAAATATATAAACAAACAAAACAAAGAAATAAACTGTTATATAAAACTGTTATGATGCTTTAGTAATGTTTTGCAGATCGGTAGTTAATTTTCAACTCAAATCAATTAGATTTTAAGGTAGATCATATCATACCTACAATTTCTAGTAGATAAATTTTCCTTGTTTTTTTCTGGAAGATGACATAGAATTAACTTCAGGATTTTAATGTAAAAAACACAGGTCACCAAACTTGATATCAAGATAACTGAACCTTAATAAAGGCAATTTTTATGCTATGAGGATTTTGTGGGGAATTTCACTATTTTGCAAACTATCAAAAAGTAGTGGATAGAAATTCTTTTAAATTTAAATAAAGAAAACTTAACTGACATTCTTTTAATATTTCAAGAAGAAAATTTGGGGCTCAGTGTAATAGATCTACTTTAATATAAAAATTTTGAGTAAAAAGTAAGATGAATAAAATTTGATACCATAAAGATCTACATTAAACTTTACAAACTTGTACATCCAAGTCTAATTTTTCAAATGACTAGATAAAGCTGTGGAGATGAAAGCATCATTTTACATGACACACACCCATATTTTTTTATAAGTGTGCATCATGGTAAAACAATTGAAACTTTCTGCTACTCTGACTTCTATGTAAGGAGAATTGCATCAGTAGTTCCATTTGTATGGTAAAAATATATGTGACTTTGTACAGAAATACATGTATTTTTTTTAAGCCAAAGAAAAGACCCACACCTTTCATTAAAGAAATTATGTGGGGAACATAAAGTTTTCATGAGTATTTTTTTAAGTCTTCACATTGGCCCTAAAAATGTGAAAAACAAAGCAGCAAATTTTCCATTGTACTAGTTTGTCAGTTATGATATAACACTGCTTTTATTGTAACAGGTGATTTGTACTAGTTTTGTCAGTTATGATATAACACTGCTTTTATTGTAACAGGTGATTTGTACTAGTTTTGTCTATTATGATATAACACTGCTTTTATTGTAACAGGTGATTTGTTAGATGAAGGAAAATGGTGCTCAAATGAAGAGTTTGCATATCATGTCAGAAGGTTTCATAGTATGTTTAAAGTTCCATCTGATACTGTTGTTCACACAGTAGCAGGAAATCATGACATAGGCTTCCATTATATGTAAGTTCACATCATGGAGTATTATTGTATACTTTATAATTTTATTAGTTAGATATCTTCACCAGTAGAATATTTTTTGTTGGTATATTTTCACCTTTGGAGAATACAGAAATATTACCTATCTAATATTTGCTCTATCGGCCTCATATCTTGACCTACACTTAGAAATCGATGGTAAAGGAAAACTATTGACCAAACTTTACAACAAACGTGATGACTTTTCATTCAAAATTGTCAACTTTCCTTTCATCTGTGGCAACATCCCTTCAGCACCTGCATATGGAGTGTTCATATCACAACTCATACATTATGTCAGAGCTTGCCGAGACTATGCAGACTTTTTGTATCACGCTAGAATTCTAACAAATAGGCTTCTGGAGCAGGGTTATGTTGCTACAAGATTGAAGTCATCACTACAAAAGTTTTATGGCCGTCATCATGAACTCGTGGATCGTTACAGTGTATCCATCTGCGCCTTGAAAACTGATTTGTTCAACGTGCCATAGTTTTCCTTTCCTCTTTCGTCTACCCTTGACTTGACTTTTTATGAGCAACTCAGCTGGTGTTTCTAGAAAAGCAGAGGACGCTTATCCTACCGGTGCACCTGGTCCATGCTCCCAGATTTTAGTGGAGTCGGAGTTGCTCATTTGCTTTGTTACTTTGTATGTATGATTTTATTTACTCTATGTTCTTTGTTGTCTATGTCTGTTTTCCATGTCTGGTCTTTGTCCCTGGATTATATTCTTTTGATTGCCGCTACAACCTTGATTACTCTCTCTACTAGTAATTTTGATTTATTTCAATTTTGAACTAGACAACAAGATTTTCTTGAAAATAAAACATATTTTCTCTATCATAACGGTAAATTCACTGTAACACAGTGGTAAACGTTGTTAAGCAATATTTATTATTTTATCACAGGATAACAGATTATAATAGGAGAAGATTTAGTAAAGCTTTCTCTACCTCACCAGTACAGATGGTACATATAGCAGGGGTTACATTTGTTTTGTTAAACAGCATGGCCATGGAAGGTGATGGCTGCAATCTCTGTAGCCGTGCTGTCAATGATCTTGAAGATATATCATGGGAGTTAAAATGTGCCAAAGTAAGTTTTGATGGATTGACAAATGTTTGGTAATGAATTAATACAGTTTTTGTGTCAAAATAGACTCAAAATTAGAAAAAAGTGGCATTTCAGAATCAATCTCAAGTTGGATTTAATTTTTTGAAAGTCTACATATCATACAATAGCTGGAAAACACTTAACCACTGGGTTGTTAGACACCTAACCACTGGGTCGTTAGACACTTAACCACTGGGTCAGTAGACACTTAACCACTGGGTCGTTAGACACCTAACCATTGGGTTGTTAGACACCTAACCACTGGGTCGTTAGACACCTAACCATTGGGTTGTTAGACACTTTACCACTGGGTTGTTAGAAACTTAACCATTGGGTCGTTAGACACTTAACTACTGGGTCGTTAGACACCTAACCATTGGGTCATTAGACACTTAACCACTGGGTCGTTAGACACCTAGCCACTGGGTTGTTAGACACTTAACCACTGGGTCGTTAGACACCTAACCACTGGGTCGTTAGACACTTAACCACTGGGTTGTTAGACACCTAACCACTGGGTCGTTAGACACTTAACCACTGGGTCGTTAGATACCTAACCACTGGGTCATTAGACACTTAACCACTGGGTCGTTAGACACCTAGCCACTGGGTCGTTAGACACCTAACCATTGGGTCGTTAGACACTTAACCACTGGGTCATTAGACACTTAATCACTGGGTTGTTAGACAACTAACCACTGGGTTGTTAGACACTTAACCACTGGGTCGTTAGACACTTAACCACTGGGTCGTTAGACACTTAACCACTGGGTTGTTAGACACTTAACCACTGGGTCGTTAGACACCTAACCACTGGGTTGTTAGACAACTATATATTCCACTTCAGTATATTTACTTTTATGTCAAGCTTCAAGTAAACTATACTCGGCGTCACATAAATAACATACTGTTAAAATTTGAATAAAAATATTTTCTATGACTTTATTGACACCTACCGTCGTTTAAATTGTCTTAAATGACTTGCTCATTCGTTTAGCCAAACGGCTTCTCCCTAAACAAGTCGCTTATTAGCTTAAATCATGCGTAACAAATCCTTACGGGAAAATCCCATACTAATATCCGCCATGTTGGTTTCTACGGGACGATTTGTTTAAAAACGAAGTTCGTAAGTTCCCGTTGAACTTCGGTGACAATCGTCTGCTGGATCAACTTCTTGGTATTGTACGTTGTTCGCGTAAAATAAATCCGAGATATCCGAAATAACGCCAAAATGCATTCTGGGTTCTTCGGTTTATGGACAAACCATTTAAACGTAAACAACATCTCCTAGCAACCCGATCACTGTAAACATGGCCGACTTTTTACAATGTAAATATTGGCACCGAGAATTAAAATCTGACTGGAATTTAACGATTCAATGTTTAGGGAGAAGCCGTTTGGCTAAATGAATGAGCAAGTCATTTAAGACAAATTAAACGATGGTAGGTGTCAATAAAGTCGTAGAAAATATTTTTATTCAAATTTTAACAGTATGTTATTTATGTGACACCGAGTGAAATATTGTTTGTTTTAAATAACTAAAGAGATGTTTATGTTTTACAGGGTATATCTGAAGGGAAGGAAATGCCACCTGTTTGTAATGGATTTAATAAATTCAAGTATTCACCACCTATATTGATGCAGGTAGGTATGTGTGTACTGTTAGTTTCTCAGAATGACACTGTGTTACAATCCTACAGTCAATTATTTCTTTTGCTCAAGCTGGCTTAATGAAAATGAGAAAGTAGTTCAGTTAGGACAACTGTTAATAATTGTCAGTAGACACTTGGTTTTCGTGGGACAACTGGAAAATTACATAGGAGAAGTAGCAACATATGTTTTCACATGTGTAAAACTTATAGAAACATATGTTTAGGACCAGTATAATAAAAATACTGGTATGTTTTTGTGCTTCAAGATTCATGCAATCATAAATCATATGTTTTCAAAAATCATATAAAAACTATACTCTTTTCATCTATGAAATATAAATACATCATGATTTTGTAAATTGTTTTTAATGAATTGATTGGTTTGTCAGAAACATATGTTGTTCTTTGGGGTCCTAAACATATGATAAGCATATGTTTTGTTGGTGTTTTCAAAACATATGAAAAACATATGTTGCAATTTTCTCTTTGTAGTTGGTTGATATTTAAAAAAAAATGCAACAAGGTTCCAAATAGCAAAAGGAAAGTTGGTACTTATTTAGAGGGTTATGACCCAAATTGCATTGGGATAAGTGGCAAAAATGGGACAAAGCAAGCATTTTATTGATGTTCATTGTATTACTCCAGTAAAAGCATATGGATGTCTATTATATTTTTACCACAAAGCTCAGACTGGTATTGATTTAGAGGATAAAGATATGAATTGTTTAGGAATAAGGGAGCCAGAAAGGGTCAGAAACAGGCATTTTCCTGATGTCTTGACAATAACTTTATTTATAAATAAAGATCTCTTTGAAATTATAACACAAGGTGTCATACCACAAGAGGAAGACTGCAATTGATTAAGGGTTTGTAATATGAGCCAATAAAAAACAAGGGCAAAGAATGGACCTGAAACAAGCATTTTTATGATGTCTGAAGAGTTGTGTATAATTGAATTTATCTCTCTGAAATTGTAATGTGAGGTACCAAGCCACATCAAGAAGGGTGGGATTTATTTTGGAGTTAGGATAAGGTACCAAAAGGGGGATACAAACAAGCAGTTTCCTAATGTCTGGATGATAAGTTGAGTAAAAGGGAATTGATCTCATTAAAATTGTGCCACAAGGTATCATATCCCTGTAGGATGATTGGGATAGACATTGGGGTTACAATTGGACTTTTTTAGAAATTAGGGGCCAGTAGTCTGACCTCTGCTATTGTATCAGTTATTTGATTATATTTTTTGCAGCATTTTCCAATGTATCGTCCATCTGATGGTAATTGTACTGTACCAGATGCAGCACCTGAAGATGAGAAATACATTCCATTCAGAGAGAAGTGGGACTGTTTATCTCAGGATGCCTCTAAACAGGTCAAACATTGTTTGTAAGATTATATAAACCAAAACTAATTATATTTTGAATTTGTCATTTGTGTACTGTTTTCATTTAAGTAGTAATCTTTGTAAGAATCATACAAATTCTGTAATATATGATACACCTCCAAAAAGGCTACTCATTTTTATTTTTGTTATTTAGTTGTTTTATGGGTCTATATGATGAAATGTATAATCATTTATTCTGATCTGATTGTTCTTAAGACATAATTCACATTGAAAACTCAAAAGTTTCTGTTGTATATCAGTGTCACTTACAGAATTACTCCCTTCATTTTGAATTCTATACTTGTAAATCATTCTATATAATTTACATTTCCTAAGATCAAGGGTTATTTGAAAAGCCAGATGTTAATTTCTGTTTACTTTAACCTTTTGGACAAAATATCAAAAATAAAAGTATGTAGGATTTCCAACTATGCATCACATTTTGCATTAGTTGGACTGTCTATCATTTATACAGAAGGCAGAGATGAATTTCTTATTCAGGGCCTTTCAGAGCTTACTTAAAGGTGTGTTCACACTTGTTGAAGACTTTTTGGGGATATCTGAAAGTATTATATTTTTTACCACAAAGCTCAGACTGGTATTGATTTAGGGGATAAAGACAATAATTGTTTAGGAATAAGGGAGCCAAAAAGGGCCAGAAACAGGCATTTTACTATCTTGGATTTAGGTTATACATTGGTGCTTTTGTTGCCTTTCATCATATCTGTTCTTTCTCTATCTACTGGATTCCAGCATTCTGTCATATTTTTCTATCTTTAAATACCATTCTGTTTCAGCTATTTGATTGGATTAATCCACGATTAATTATCAGTGGTCACACCCATCATGGATGCTACATTTTACATGATAACATGGTTCCTGAATGGACAGTTGCATCATTTAGTTGGAGAAATAAGAAAAATCCTTCTTTTTTATTGGTAAGTAGACATCTGTCATAAGGTTTCATAAGTTATAACTTTGAAGGAAGATACACATTTCAATGAATTGATGGTTGCAACTTTCACCACATTTATTTGAGAGGTTTAGGCATATTGTGAAACACTTAACCTCTAGATAACCTTTCTGTGAAAGATTTAGGTGTATTGTGAAACACTTGTTCTCTAGATAACCTTTTTGTCACTTTTCCATTTAGATCTGACTATGTATATTATACAGACACCTTACATGTAGTAGTATTGTTTCATGAATTAAAAAAAATAGACTCATCGTAAATGTAAAGCTCATTTAGGATTCTTCATTATTTATATACTTGAATTTTATACATGTGTAAATGGTTACTGATTATTTCAGGCTCTCTTAAGAGCATCTGGTTTATATACTTGAGCATTATACATGTATATATGATTATTTCAGGCTGTGATAACTGAAACAGATTATGCCATCAATAGGTGCTATTTACCACATGAACACACAGTGTTTTCAATTTATATTACTGGTTTCCTGTTAATTCTGTTATCATTGGTATTTCCACGAAGGTCACCAATAGTTATATATTCTGATACTACAAAACTACATTGAGTAACAGGATCTAGCCATGTCATCAAATGGTTGTGTTATGCTCAAGTTTTAATGGGTGAAGAATTATGTCATTACAATGTATTCTCTCAGGTAGTGAAACTGCTTGATAATTCTATATCTGTATAATTTTGGTACATACATTTATGTCATATTACACTACAACGGATATTATATATAATGTTGTCTCTTGCAACAAGAAATTTTTATGTCGGCTGCCAAATCACATGACCCAATTTGCTTTTTTTTTATTGATTATTTATTGTAGTTCACATAGTCAAATAGACTGTGGTAATATGTTGAGTTACAGTACCTGTACTAAATTGTTCAACTATAATTGTGGTCCTTAATTAATCCATTTTAGATCAGTCATTGAGCCATCTAACTTGTAAAACTGGAAATCACTTCGTTATACACCAAGTGACAGCTGATCAGTTCATACATTTTTTGGAATCGTTTGCTCTGTTTTTCCATTTTACCTAAATTTACTGAATGATAAAAATTTAGACATTAATTGTCTAATATTCAATATTTCAAATTCAAAGTAAATGTGCAATTGTGTTATAGATTCATTCCAATGATTTTTTAAAAATTTACATGAATCAATCATTTGTTATTTTACAAGTAAATCTGGGATCAGGACAGTCCCTGGTAATCAGTTGTTGATCAGGACAGTCCCCTGGTAATCAGTTGTTGATCAGGACAGTCCCTGGTAATCAGTTGTTGATCAGGACAGTCCCCTGGTAATCAGTTGTTGATCAGGACAGTCCCCTGGTAATCAGTTGTTGATCAGGACAGTCCCTGGTAATCAGTTGTTGATCAGGACAGTCCCTGGTAATCAGTTGTTGATCCATCAAATAGTTGCACCTATTGGTTTAGGGCTATATCTTTCTATAATTTGAAATAAGTTTCCTTGCTTTCATTATGTTTCATTGTTATATAAATCTTAAAGAGTGTGTTAGAGCATTCTAGTATCTAACATTTGGACCTTCATGCTCTAAAATAATGTGGAGGGGAAATGCAATTATACATGTCATATTTTTTTCTAATATGAGGGTTTTATGCAATAAAAAACAAAAGCAGGTTGTACATAAGATATTAAAAAAAAATATCTGCCTGAAATATATATATCGAGTAAGACATAATCTAGAGTTAATCCATTTTGACAAAATAATAAACATCAGAGAGTTTATTACTTTTAACAAGAGGAAATATCAAAAATGTAAACTATAAACCAAAATTTCTGACAAAATTAAGTAGGGCATTAAAATTTCTTAGCATTTTATAATTTTGTTGAAGTGAGCAGTTTTCAGGTTGTATGTAACAATTATAAAACTGTTCATTTTACAGGAAAACTAGGAAAGTGGTATGAAGAAATGGATTGACCAATCAATTTTTCTTTAATTTTTATCTCTTTCTACCCAGTTGTGTATCAGATTAGGGAAGAATGATTAAAGACCATTGGATACCATCACAGATTTAGTGAGTATGAGGACAGTATATACAATGCTGTATAGAAGGAGCCCTTTACTTTCACTTTATACATTAAAACTTCAGAGCTTCAATCTGTTTTCACTGTGTCATATATGTTTTAATTATTTATAATATAAGTAATGCATTCCTATTTTTATACACTATTCATTATAAATGTGACTTATTATGGTATACTGTTGTTCATTGCAAATATGACATATTGTGGTATAGAAGTTTTCATGAAATAATTGTGAACTGTGAATATGTACTGGAAAAATTTTCTTTGTTTTTTTTTTATAAGAAGTTTTATTTTCTGAATTATGCGACTTCATTCATAAAAAAGTGTGTGGTTGGACGGAGAGAGTTTTCTTACAATAATGCTAAAATGCTTTCAAATACTTTAAATATCTGATTTCGAATTTTTGTATTTATGGTTCCTCATTAGGTCTCACTAACCACTTCCGGGTCAAATGGCCACCCCCCTATGTAGTACCAAAAACACACTGAACCTAGACATATGCATTGTAAGTGCATTATTTGTGTGTATTATGATTAAAAGTAGTCAAAATAAAGCTGAGAATGTGTACATTAAAATCATATTGTAATTAACTACAAAAGTGTATGAATATTGTTTACATGTGTGAGTAATTTACCTCCATGCTGTCAGTTAGCGGAACAGGTGAAAATGTGGATTTTCAGTATTATTTATTCAAGTAAATTTTGTGAAGAATTTCTACAATCATCGTACCATTAGCATAATGATTTTGGAAGCCTTATTTTCCAAGCTTCACAACGGTTTGCAACTTTAAGATGTCATTTGTCCTGGGAATTCACACTGAGACTTTGAGAATTACTTTTTTAACATGTGAAGTAATGGAAACGTTAGAAGTGGTTAGTGAGATCTTAATGAAATTCTGATTATTGGACTTTTATTCACAAAGCTTCAATAAACCTTTTGTTTGATGTGATGTTGGTCATAATGTAAGGGAACTCCCTGTCATTTTACATTGATTTCTATTCTTTAGTATCTAAGTTTGTTTTACCTCAGCTGTTTATTTTAAATGACTTAATCTAAAAATATATGTTTTGCCTTATTACATAAACTCCAAGTTTGTCAAGTGAATGATTCTAGGGCTTCCATTTTTCATTTTGGTTTTTACTTGTTTTGAATAGAATGAGATTCTATTGACATGTCTCAAATTCATTAATCATTTCATTAATAAAAATTGCATAAGTAGAATCTTAAAACTTAAAACAGAATAAAAATCAATATTTTTAAATAAGAATTAATGAAGAATTGATGGTTAGAAAACGTTGTATTAAAAATGTGTTTGTTTTAGTTATATTTATAATTGCCATATGATTTAATTTTTGTAAATTTATTTTATCATTTCATCAAAAATGTATTATTCCTCCTCCTATAACCTTGGTTCCCTTGATTACTCTTTCAAAGTTAACAGCTCAGCAGAAATTTAATGGTAAACTTGCTCAATGCAATGTTAACTTGTTATTACTGTTCTGTGTCTTTGTCTAATTTCGTATGTCCAATTTGTATATTTTGTATTTATGTGTTCAGAATGGACTGATTCAGAAACCATGGAATTATAGGATTGATATTGTGCATGAGGTCCATGATTGGTCAAGATATATTTTATGAGTATGCTGCAATAGGGTAACATTGTTTATAGAGGTGAAAGTTGAATTTTGGAATTGATCCATTGATTATAACTTGAGTCTTCCTAGTATTGTATGTGATGTAGCTGATCTTTGTTTCATATGAACCCTTTTAATAAATCTGATCTTCTTTAAAACCTGTTACCATGACAACTGTTACAACAAGCCAATGTAATAGAATTTTATTACATAGAAATTCATCATGAGCAATTTGATCAGGGTCTATAAAAAGTCACAAGTGTGAAAATGAGTGCAAGCTTAGGTGTCATTATGGTAGGAGGGAAATGATTTTCCACCATTAACTTTTGTGAAACAAGTCACTGATTAAGATAGATCATACCTATTTTATATCATCTTTGGAAGGAATCTTGCTAATTTATTTTCATTGAGAAAAAATGTTGCCTGTGATGTTCATATTTAAATGATTTTATAAAAAGAATATAAAACTTTGAATGGCAAGGCATTTTTGTTCATACCCTTTAATGGGCAAAAATCTAAATTTTGTGCAAACTGATCCCCTGTACAGTATTTCAACACTAAGGCCATAAATCCCCTAAAGGATTCAGTTTTGATGTAATCATAAGTTTCACATTTATTACATTTATGATAATTTATGTTAATTTTAAGTCATTGATATAAATATCAACAAAAAATATTTTTCCTCTTCAGATTTATTTTATTGAGTGAAGTTATAGTCAGTAAACAGATAAGTATGATAATGGCTTGGTATCATCATGAAAATTATGTTCAAATGTGCAGATACCAGATGAGTGAATGTTTTACAGCAGAAAATATTTTCAGAAGTTTACTTTATAATAATCAATTATCAAGATAAGCTATATTCAAGTACCCATTCAGATTTGTACATGATTGGTTATAATCTTAGTAATATATCCTTCCGTCATACTAAGTGGCTGTGTAAGAAAAACTCTTTAAGTAATGCAAATTTTCAAATTCTTTATTAAAGCAGAAACATTTTTTTTTTCTAAATCCAGATTGGCCTGGTCATTTATATATATAAAAAATATTCAAGTGTTTTCTAGTTGCATTTTATTCAATTCCATTACAGAATGAAAAAATGTTTTAGTCCTCCATTTTAATTTTTATCAAGGCAAACATAAAAAACGGTGCAGTCCTGCAACTTTTAACACCAAATTGTCATTGGACAACTTTTTAACACCCACATTTTCTGTGCATGTTGATACTTAGCTGCTATCAATGGGAAGAGGCAATACCTGTTGTTGTTTATATTTTTATAAAACGTTTTTTGATTGAAATAAAATAACTGATTAAATATTGAAAGTCTTGTGTTTATTTGTTATCAATTGTTCAGAACTGTTCAGTATGATACATAATGAAGTCAGAGAGATGGATGTAACGTATACGGTGAATCAAGTAAAAAGATTTGAACATGAATTAGACTCATAACTTCACCAAAAAGTCTCTTTTACAATCGATTCTTTTGTACAATTGTTTAGTTCTTGTTTTATTAAAAAAAACGAATTTTTTACACTATTGTAAGTTATGCCTTTCCTAATCACCCATCGTGATAATTTAACAGGTGCTTCTTATGAAAATCGACTGAAAATGTTAACAATGTAAACTATCTTAAATTCAGTTGAACAGATTGTTGTTTGCTATATTTTCCTCAAAAGTTTTCCTTATTATACTACGATCATGGTGATACTGTTAGGATTTTCCTAAATGGTGATTTATATCATTCAGACAATTTAAAAGCAGTTTTTGCGACTGACCCTACTTGTGATCAGAGCCATTGAGAATAAAGCCCTTATACATATGAAAGTGTCATTTATTGCTTTAATTTGTGTATGAATTATATATCGTCACGACGATTTAATGTGGTATACTGACTCGAGTGTAATAGTGTAATCAATATTCTAAATTCAATCAAACTTAATATGCTTGTAAGTTGTTAATTTGTCGACTGATTTTGATTAGTACCAATTTTAGTTCCACTAATGGCGTTTTAATGTCAAACTTAAGTAAGTTTATAGACGAATCGTTATTAACGTAGACGTTAGAAGAAATGTGTATGGCTAGGCTGTTGTAGATAATATTATCTGCTTAGTATCACTTACTGGTTCATATTAGCAGGTCATGTATTATTACAATCGTGTAGGATTCCGGCGGTAGAAAGGCTTGGTAATTTCGTGCATTTGTGTTTGTGTTTGTGTGTGGGGGGAGTGGAGGTTAGAAGTTGACCCATTAAAAGACTTGCAAAAGATTCTCACACCAAAGTATTTAAACCCCACCGCATACTTCTGCGCCTGTCATAATTCAGGAATTTGTGGCCTCTATGTGTTATGTATCGTTTTCACTTTCACTTAGTATACAGTGGCAACTTTTACGCTGTACCTGTGTGTTGTGTTGTTATGGGGCCAGGTGAAGCCTGCCCTGTGGTGTAAGGTTTTCCTCGTCGTTCATTAATGGCCTTGAGCTGACATATTTCATCCCGGTGGTGGTGTTGTCTCTTTGACAAATTCATCTTAAGCATTCTCGCTATATTATAATCACTTCCCGCGACGTAATATGCTTCTATCAACTTAACTAGACTTTGTTAGAAAAAATAAAGGTCTTCGTCGGAAATATGAAATTGAAATTTTGCATGTCTGAGGTTCTGATGTTTTGTATACTAACCATATTCTAGCATCTAAGTAGGATTTTTTATTGTCATTCAGAATCCTTCTTTTTTTGGTAAGTTAGTCGTTCTAAATAGAATATTTTTCATTGCATATACAAAAAAACATGATTTGTGATTTCTTCTTGAAATTCGACCTCTACGTAAACAATGTAAGTCATTGTGAAAGGTAAAAAGTACCATATGAATCTTAATGATACACAGAGATGATACGGAAAATGAACAACCCGAACTCCACTAAATCTAGAACTATGAAGCAGGTGTACCAGTACTGTATTTAAAATGATGTTGAAAATGTCTGACATGGATTACCTTCTACTTGCGTTTTCCACTGACAAGTTTGTGTTCAATATATCATACAATTAATGTTTGTTTAAACTATATGAATGAACAGTATCAAGACTATGTATTAATTCTTCACATCTCCCTTTTCTTATAGATGTTTTGATTATATTAATTTCACAAAAAATATGAGAAAAAAACAAACAAACAAAAAAAAAAAAATGTTTTGTGGTAATTGAAAAAAGATCGTTGATGAACAATTTATACCATGCTCCATGTTACCTCTTCTATGTACTATAACTGTTCTTGCCTCTGAATTCTAATACCCATAAAAATCTAGATGACACAATACATTTACATATATAAAGAAGCTCAAGTATAATGTCTGGATGCATTTTCTCTTGCCGTTAGTAATATCAATTTACTGTCATATTTTCTCAGACATTGCGGATAATAGACTCTTTTCTATCATTGAAATAAAGACGAATTCTTCAGAAGTCTTGTTTATCTGTTAAATATAATAACAATGTCTGTATGTTGTATTGAACACTTTCCAAATTATTTCTATTCTTGAACTTCTTTATACTGACAAATATACACGGTCTGACCGATAAAACAGGAAACAAAGACATAACCGAATTCTATATAATTAAGTACGCATTTTCAGATGCTATTACACTTTGAAATCGAAATAAAAATAAATGATAGTATCTTTCTTTGTACGGTACTGATATAACAAGAATAGGTACGGTGTATATGTCAAAGAGACAACAAACCCACCGGGATGAAAATGTCAGTCCAATGGCTACCCAATGCTTCAATTTACGACGAAGAAACCCTCAAAACACAAGGCAGACTGCAGCTGACCCCAAAACATCATTATACACAGGTACAGCGAAAACGTTGCCCCTATATACTCAAATAACATAAAAAGTAAACTAAAGGTGAAACCGAAACGAAACAAGACATACAGAGGCCAGATTCCTGACTTGGGACAGGCGCAAAAATGCGGCAGGGTTAAAGTACTTTGGCGTTATCAGAACCCTCCCCCTTTTAAAATCTGGCCACCGTTGAAAAATACCACACAATTAAACACACATAAAAATCAGTTCTGAAAGGTCTGAGTCCCTTGTTACAACGGAAATAAAGAAATTGGTTATAAATTACACTAATATACAAACTAAGAACTACTAACAGTTCACTGACATGTTGAAATCTACAGAAAGCAATGTCCACATCGTATGTAAAATCAATCCCAATCCTTCCCTTGTGGGGTTGAGAATCACGGTACATCATTAGTCAAACAATAAGGACGGCAGAAACTGCTTTTAAAAAATAGTGTTGTAATTTTTATGTAAAAGACCCTTTGCGCAAATCAATGTTAATATAAAAAAAGATATTCTTAACGATGTGACAACAAAATCAAAACTATATCCCTTACGAATGAACCTTTTTATCGAGTATCGAGCTTTCCGTGCTTTGTGTAGAATATTACCGCAAAACAAAGGGTGAGAGACCCGTGCGTATTAATCATACACAAGTACATTGGTATTATAAAGTATATGAATACTAAGATCAAGAAATGGACATTCTTTATTGTCAGTATTTGCTTTATTCAAAGAAAGTTCTTCAGGATATATATCTTTCGGATAAATATTAAAGTCATCGTTGTTTAGAGCCAAAACATCGTCCAGATATCTAAAGGTGTAATGAAAATTTTCAACCAAATATTGCTTGGAAGGGTCTTTATTTATTCCAGCCATAAATTCGTAACCATACAGAAAGAGGTCCGCAATAAGTGGTACACAATTGGTCCCCATGGGAATTCCAATAACTTGACGATAAACGGTTCTTCAAAATATAAAAATATCTATTAATTACATGCCTATGAAAGTGAATTTGGAATGAGTTTCTCCTGGCGTTTTATTGACTGCTTCCAACGGTTGAACAGTTAAATATTTAGTGTCACGATTATGCTTTTTACAATGCTGGTATATGACACTTTTGAACTTTGTTGGTCTGTTGAAACGATACATACATTCCTGTGTACGTTTGCATAGGTATCCAACGGTTTCACCCACATACTGAATGCCACATCCCGGTTTTCTTCATGTTTTTAAGTAGATCAAAAGGTTAGTATTTCAGGAGATATCAGAATCAAATTTCAAAGCAAAAGTGCGACCATTAACATTGGACATTACTTTATTAATCGAGAAAAGACATGGACAAGTTAATTATTTGTTGGCATGACATTTATCGATAGAAAGGTACTCATGACTTTTTTATTGAAAGTATTATCAATAGTATTGTTTTTAGAAAGTCGATTTCGAATGTTGAGTCCTGAGGGTACCTTATGAGAAGGATTAGTAAACTGGATATTTTTGCTGTTACATAACTCCATTGTTGTTACACGTTAGTCATTGTAAGAGTAAACAAAACGCCTAGAAAACTGGTCCCGTGCATAATATTTGAAGCAAGTAAAATGATGGACTGTACGGTGTATTATTTAGTGCTATTTATCATGAATTACCCGACTGAATACATATAGTAAACAACAACAATGAACAAAACAATAAGACAGGATATATCAGGGTGGCATTCTGTATTTGACTATATAATAGCATGGGACTGAAACATAAAACGGAACATCAGTAAGGTTTAGAAAAATCAGAACTTCTAAACCTCCTCGGACATGTACTCCAAAAAATCAACAACGCCATAACCAAAGCATCTCGTTTATTTGATAAAATAACACAGTACATGTCCAACTTGTTCGTTTCAAAAATCAAAATTGCAAGTGCATAATGATAATGTGAATGGTACAAAAGTGCGAAGGACGAAAGGACTGAAAAGAATTGCGACGAACATCTTGATTACTGTGTACAGCCAACTTTAAGACGATTTTTTAAATAAAATTTTCGGCGTGAATATCACACACATACTTAAAAAAGGAAAAAAAGAAAAGTCATTTCTTTTACTTAACAAGTAAAAAATGGGCAAGAACATTTCTAATTATCAACGCCAAAATTTATTACTTGTCAGGAAAAAGTTACATACATCAGACAGTGAGAAAAAAGGTCCCATACGTATTACTGACAAAGACAACATGTTATGTAATAATACCCTTCTTACACAGAATAATGTAACATTGATTCAATTTGTCTCTGGTAATTTATTTTCGTTAGGACTGATCATATTTATCTTATCATACTGGAAAAAGCCATGGACTCATTTTTTTCTTTATCCATAACGTTAGAGGAAAATATTTAAAGCTTTAATAAAGTGGAAACACGCACAAAAATATCTAGATTTTAAAATAATATTAAATAAGTCGTTACGAAAGAGTAAATGCTCTAGTAGTATTCACGAACTATAGAATTGACAGTTTTGTTATTGTTTTTTTTTTTTTGCTTTATTATTTTTTTTAATTTAACTAATAACTTCCATATTTTCATTGCTGTGAAGTTTTAAATATATTTATATTACCGGTTAGATATTTGTGTTAGATATGTTAAAACAATACCTCTATGTTGATGAATACACTCTAGGACCGGATCACTTTTCTATATAATAACTTGCTATCTCAATATTTGAGTTTCAACTTTAAAGTTTATATTTTCAGAATCAAATTAAGTTAACAGAAGTTGTGGGAATAAACTGATGTGTTGGTTGTATTGTTTGTATCGTCAAATGTGAGAAGATGTCAGATTTAACAATAAAAATGAATGAAATGTAATAAATTGATCTATTTCTAGCGTAATCTTACTTGAAAATTAATGGTTTTTTTTCTAAATTTAGAAATAATCTTTATGATTGAAAGATAAAATATCGACCTAAGCTAAACAGCTTCGAATGATCAAATACAACTTGATACAAATATTAACTTTCAGTACAAAAAGAAAATAATACACCATTTAAGCGCAATGAAATATGATAAAACAAACCGATAAAAAGACCATAAAATAACACACAATTACAAAAGAAAGCATCAACAATAAAACAGAAAAAAAATAATACACAATACACAATAAAACATGACAAAAAACAAAACAAAACAAAATAAATATCAACAGAATATATCAAAGTATTAGGATTAAGATTATAGATTATTGGTAGAAAAAAGAAATTTTGATCATAACAACCTCAAAAATTGTACACGGAATTCAAACGTCTCTTTCACTGTGAGTGATGTTGACATATATGTAAAGATACAAAGACACTTAAAAAGGGAATGATATACCCTATATATAGAACCAATGTTATATTCTGGTGAGTTTTATTAATTATTATTTAATTTCAGCGTAAACTCTATGTAAAGGGTACAATACAGACAGTGTTGATTATATGTTTTACTTTTCCTAGAGAGATCTGCTGTGAGGAAATTAGTGCTTTGTAAAAATATTTGTGAATCATTCGTTTGAATAATTAGTGCTAACACCATATTACGCAACATCTCCTAGCCTTAACTTCACAAAGAAAAGGTGTTACACGGATTTTATTATGTTTTGAAAAGTCTCCAGACAAAGTGACATATTTACAATTTGCGCGTTTGAAAGCATTAGGGATATTCATCAAGTGATTTTAAAATGGCATTTGAGATATTCTCTCTGCAAACAAAAACACTATTTTTTTAATACTCAACACATTTAGAAACAAACCAACAGATTTTTACTTTTCATTTCCATCAATTAGACCCAGCATTTTGACACAATTACACTTCCACTAAAGACAATAAAAACGCGTATTTAAATGCTGTGAGCAGGATTCAACAGCGAATGCTTTATAAATTAACTCAAAGATGGCAAACACGTTTATTCGTTCAGAAACACATAAAAATGCATTTATTTGTGAATATTGACAGTCAATTTTCATCGCATAATTGGAAACTTTTACAATCCCATTTATCATACAGAAACTATTGCATCAAATGATAATTTTTTTATAAGAAATTATGTGTTTCATTGCATCCTCACATCAGTAAATAATCTATTTCTTAAAGCTCATTTCTGGAAGGATACATAAACTTGTGACCCTCTATTTTGAAGTACTCAATCAATTAAAAAATCTTTTTACAGTAATTGGTTTTTAAAGTTTTGTTGATGGTTTTTCTAAGGGCATGGAATACTCATTTATATTATCGATGAAACCACCTGAATACCGAGATTTACAGTTTTCGTTGAAAGATTGGGAAGTTAAATTAAGAAAAGCATGATAAGTTAGCTTGGAAATAGATACATTTTTAGATGAATAGAACGTGATAGATTTTCAACAAAATATACATGACTATTTCAATATAGAAGAAAATTATTTAATAGAACCCTTATTTCCAGTGTCCTCCCCGACACCCTGCAGTTAATAATAATTTTATTACATTTATAGAAGAAAGTGGAATTGCGACAAGGATACAACCCTACCTAATACTGAGAAAAAAGGCAATCATCATAAAAAAAGTTTGATCTCATCTGAAAGGACGAATAGACCAGGTTAGCGAAACAGGCACCACACAAAGATTCTATTTATTCTTTTATTTCTTTATTTTATTTTTTTTAAAAATAAAGTAAAGTATACAACTAAATGCAATGTTATTCACTGCCACGTACTTGTATAGCGCTGTTGAGAATGCAACCATCACAATGAAAGCAAACTATTTCAGCGTATTCTACATATCTTAAGATGCAACTGGTTATCAATGAACCAATTTTGTGCGGTTATAATCAATTAATTAAAATAAGAAATCTACTGAAAACAGTTTAAGCGTTGAATAATTTAATTTGATTTGAAACAAGCTTTCTAATTGGTTGGTTCTATGAGAAAACCAGATTATTTTGTATAAACAAGTTTGGTACTATGATGTCATTATCGTCGATTGGTCCGCACTCCGAAATTTAATTAGTCCGAAACTAAATAAAGAATCAAAAAGAATATATTTATTGCCATTCATTAAAAAATAATTCATGAGGAATGTTTCTAATTTCTGCACAGGTTATACTTAATAACTTGGGTGGTTAGTTTACAGTTTATATAAACCGCTTTGCACTCTATAAGTGTAAACTGCCGCAAACCAGATTACCGTATGACCTGTTCAAACATTAGAAACATTCTTTAAATATAGAGTGAAATAATATTTTTGCTCTATTTTAAAACAAATTTTAAATAAAATGTTATACTGATAGGCAAACAATACTTAACTTAAAGTTCGATTGTCAAAGACATTACAAGATGAAGGAAACAGCGGCGTATCAAGCTGTGGTTGAGATGAGGGACTAAACTAAGACTAGATGCAAATACATTTTTCTTCGGTTTGGTTTCAAAACTTAATCTGTTTCTTTTTTTCTCTTTGGTTCTTTTTATAATCTAAACATTGCATTAATAATATAAATACGGTGTCCAGTAAGTTCACTTCTATATACGAACTAGGATACCATACCCAAAGTATATTTCATTTGTTCTTTAGTATACTAACATGTCATTCTGATGGGATAATATAACATGAAATCTTCAATAAAAGGTTAAAATCAGCATTCGGGATGATGACAATCGTGTTGATTGACAAGTTCATGAATGCGACAATAGATCAGTGAAAAGAAAGTAGGCAGAGGACGCTTACCCTACCGGTGCACCTGGTCCATGCTCCCAGTTTTTAGTGGCGTCCGACTTGCTCATTTGCTTTTGTTACTTTGTATGCATGATTTTCGTTACTTTATGTTCTTTGTTGTGTATGTCTGTTTTCCATGTCTGGTCTTTGTCCCTGGATTACATTCTTTTGATTACCGCTATAACCTTGGTTCCCTTGATTACTCTTTCTGGAACAGGGTCATGTTGCAACACAATTGAACAAAATTACTACAAAAGTTTTATAGTCGTCTTCATGAACTCGTGGATCGTTACAGTGTATCCATCTGCGCCATGAAAACTGATTTGTTCAATGTGTCATAGTTTCCCTTCCCTCTTGACTTGACTTTTTATGAGCAACTCGGCGGGTGTTTCTAGAAATGCAGAAGAATCTTACCCTATTAAATTAAAAATAAATGGCCTGCATGGGCTAGTTTTACTACATCGTATTTCTTTTTTTGTGTTGTTTTTGTTTTAAAAACATCGAGAGAGCTCACAGTACAAACTGTTTAGGAAATATGAGCACAACGTAGTACCATATTAATAACAATTGTCGGTACAAAACATAACCGCACTTCGGTGAATATACATAGGGAAAATAGATACTGCAATTATAATTGATAGGTATAGTTTATTGTCGATCTGATTTTGATAATTTCATTGTCAATGTGGTATCTTGCTCTTTGCCTTGTAACAAAATGGATGATAAGAAAATAAGACGAATTTCTAAATATCCTATGCAAATGGTAATCATTTTGACCGACATCTTAGATTTGTTGATAAAAGGTGAAGTTTTGCTGAAATTGTTCACAATCATTAACTTGCTCTGTTCATGATCAAGCTGTATTTCTTGACATATATTGTCTATTTGTTTACCATCATTTTTCTCGCTGGACATATCTTAAATATAGATACATGTTTTTTACAAATATAAAAATGAATATAAGAAATGAAATAGAAAGTAAATTTTTTAAATACGAAATTTTAAATTCCCCGTTTATCTCTGATTCATTTTATATCTAACATTTTTTCATATCACAGAGTAAAATCGAACAACACAAGATTTCTGTTCTGTCATCACAGCAAATCTTCGTGATGTGGACTATTCATTAATTAAAATCTCCCTGTGATGTTCAAGAAGCCTTTGGTCATTTACTGCCAACCAACTTTCTCTGTACTTGATGAAATTAACCCAATTTAAAAGACATCTGAGATGCACTTTCTTAACAGCGATCACAAATTATTGGTTGTTTCATATTATTCTTCTGTTTTACATTTATATCGGTTTACGGAAACTTTTTTTTGGATAAAGTGCACTTAGGTTATAGCTTGAGTAAACAACCCGACGTTATGAACAGAAGACAGCATGTGTTTCAATGTGGTGAATGATTTGTAATATACAGGAAAGAAAGATAAACAAAATAGAAAAAAATATATATTTGACTTATTATATTAATCTCTTTTTTTTTCAGATAGAAATTACGCAGTGAAACATTTCGTATTTTCAATGCAGATGTGACAAATAGGAACATATGTAGCCTAACTAAAATTCACACCATAATTAAATGTAATAAATGTAACAAACACGAAGTCTCAATGGCAATCAATGGTGTTTTTGTAATTTCTAATTTTTGCCACGGCAATTTTCGGTAAATAGTACATTCTATATCCTATGCAGTTCGGGTTAGACAAGTTTGACTATCGGGTTGGGGGATGCCATCGAGACCCTATGGTCCAACATCTGTGACATCGGCCTAGTGTATTGACAGTTCTAGTATAAGCCTTCAAAAATTAGTTCAAATCTTGATTGTTGCTAGCGTACGAAACATAAAATAGTTGGATGTTTCATACAACAGGTGTTTCTCCTCCACAAAAAAAAATATATATATAGATTATAAACTTAATTGTTACGGTCAAGTCTTATCCAAATTTCACTGATCAATACACGAATTTGAACCATGATAGGGTCCTGCTGTGGTGTTACCCAAGATTGACCTGGGTCTCATGGCCTCTGTTTGTCTTTAAAAAGCCTTTGTGGTGGACATAAGAGCAATCTCGGACTTACTGTGGTGCTTGCTTATAGGCAATGCCTAATCCTTGTTTTAATTGACAGAAACGATGTAGTAAAGAATAGATATTTCTCTCCCCGTGCATTGTTTAGTATTGTTTATGATAATGTATCTAACTACGTCTGATTTTGTTATGATAAATTCTTTGAATCTTGCCCATTTTAGCCAATATTATCTTATTTTAACGCCAAATGTATTAACAGTCAAACATTTTCCAACCATCTCGTTCCGTGCATAGTGGATCAGGTTGCTTCTTTTCTTTTGCTTACAATGTATTATCAGAAAAAAACATATAAGATCATATGTTATTTAAACGATCAAATAATGTAGTTTTGTACCTGCAACTAGGACATCATAGTTGACAATTTTGTTACAGATATAACATGATCTATTTCCAATAATAACCCAGCTCTGGTAAGTGGTTGTAAATAAAAATAAGCACTGCAAATATGCATACGAATATTTTAATTATTACTTAAAAAACTAGACTAAACTCAAAAAGTTAACTAATCTAACAATCGGTTGATATATTAGTGCTCCAAAATGAAGGCGTTCCACGGACTGCTAGCGACACCTGCCACATTGTCACATAGCAAGTGAGTGAAAAAATGATTTTTATTCATTTCGCGATTTTTAAAAAAATTAAATGATTTTCTTCAGATTCTCGTCAACTGTTTCAATCCTTTAATTCTGTGTTAATCGTAGCTATATTAACGATTTAAGTATTTTGTATCATTAAATAAAGAATGTGCTTTCTTCTAGATAGATGATGACGAGAACATAATTTTATCTTTATATTTTACAGTTTGTCTTCTATATACAAAACTACATTATTGCATAACCTTTTCAAATGGGCACTCATGGAAATACTCTTCACAAAGCGCGAAAGCTCCATACTCACCCAATAAGTTGACTCAATCGTTTGATAGGCTAACTTGTAAGGAATTAGTTATAAAATTGTTGTCAAATCATTAAAGATAACATATTTTTTGTATTAACATTGATTGGCTCATAGAGTCTTTATATAGAAATGACTGCGGTAGGATCAGGGGCGGGTCCAGGTAAGGGCGTAATGGGCGTACGCCCCCCCTTTAAAAAAAAAAAAAAAAAAAAAAAAAAACTATCGTTATAATCTGCTAGTATTGTATTGAATGATGGCAATTTATCATATTCATTAATTAAACACATACTCTGATTTCTTTTTATACTGATTCCCCAATTTGATGGGTCATCATCAACCGTAAAATTTCGTTTCTCGGAGTCCGGCGTGTTCGACTCTGCGATTAGTATCCATTGTTGTTGATGTGATAAAGAATTCGCAAAGATGTCGATGTCAAAAACAAAACGTCAAAAGACCTTAAAATCGTATCAAGGTGTCTTGGACACCTTTTTTAAACAACCAAAACGGTAAGTAAATCAGTATAATACATGAATTTTGGTTGTTTTGTGTGACACTAACTTCGATTCCCCATAGCCATTCTAAATATACCGGGGGGGGGGGGTATATTACTATATATACAATACTGGGTATATTCTGACAAAAGGGGTTGTATTTTCAGCTAAATTGTCTAAAATGGGGTTATTTTTTCACGCGTTGCCTTGGAAGGGGTCACTCAGATTTGACTATGATATCCAGAACGGGGTTCAAACCTATGATTGCGTTGGATAAAAACCGCAATTTTTATACGTGTGCATGCAAAACAAATTTCTTGGTAGAGTGGTATCAATACAGCACAAACAACATTTTCCGTCGGTCCGTCCATCCCGGTGGTTTTAATACAATAACTCGAGAACGGATACACGTTTTTAACATTTGCACAGTTCAATGTAGTTGTTTAGTGTTAATATTAAATCCATGTTTAGCAAAATCTACGAACTATTTTTGTGAGAAATTACAGTTTTATAGTACACTATTTGCCATCCCCTTATGCGTGGCGAGGTATCACTTGTATATGTTTTGTCAGTATACTATATAATTACCCTTTAAACCTTCTCAGTCTTTATATACGCAACTCCTGCTACATTAGAGACATTCAAGAATATCTCCCCTGCATTGTCTTCCATCGGCCACGCGTCAGAGGGGCATGGAAATGGTGGCCTCTGTTCGTCCGTCACACAGTGACTATTTTGTGTACACAACTCCTATGAAACCTTGGACGGATTCGTTCATTTTTTGCAGGATTGTTTAACATGACATGTAGTTGATATCATTTCGCACCATCATTATAAATGTTTCATTTAATTCTGTATGAGTTATGGGACTTTATTTTTTCGGTTTCGGGGGGGGGGGGGGGGCGACATTTGGCTACGTGTATAGCAATGACATGCACTTTAACAAGAATGAAAAAATGGAGAAGTTCCGTTACAAATGTGTTAAGTGTATCATGCGTGTCCGTGTAATTCATATGTTAACAGATTTTGTTTTTGCATTCTAGGCTGGTTTGCAAAGGGTCAATGCATCAAGGTGATATAAACGGCGGTGGACGACAATGTACGTGCATTGCATTGGCTTTCATGTTGGATAATACTATTCCAAAGACTAGAGATGAAATAGATAATATTCTTCTAAGAGGTACTGACTTGTACCATAAAGTTTGTACTACCGATGGCTACATGCTAATAACAGAGTTTCCGGAGAATATTTTTATTGAAAACGAAAGTTTCTCTATTACAATGAAAGATCCGATGAGTGGACTTGTGGAACAGGAAAGTGACAATTCTGACGCTTTAACATTTACTTTAGAGTCTGCATTACACCAATCATTAGCACAGAGTGAAACTTCTTTCATTACACTTGGAAGTAACCCTGGTTCAACTATCGGCTTAAAAAAGGCTCAAGGGATACTTTATTGTATTGATTCACACAGTCGCAATGATATGGGACTATGTGTTCCATCTGGTAAAGCTGTTGTACTGTCATTTTCCTCGTGTTCAAGTTTGATATCACATATCAAAGATTTAAACAAATCGATCACAGACCGATTCGCTGAATCACAGTTTGAGATAACACCCCTGGTCAGTTCTAAACTAAGAGTGGTCGACTCTGACGTAGTTGGAGACGTCCAGGCGTCTAATTCACCGCGATCCACTGACTATGAGACTGACATACCAAATATAGAACATACTAGCCATGAGATGTCAATTATTGAAGAGTCTACGTTCCACTGTGACAACGGAAGCAACAATAAAACTTCGGGTAAAGAAGTGGATGAGTCTTTTGTCTCCATCAATGAAAATAACGTCGAAACTGCAGATACTCAAAATGATGAGTCATGTATGTCCTGTAATGACAATAACGATGAAACTTCCGGTACTGGAGATGATGAGTCACCTATCTTCAACAATGAACGCAACGAGGAAACTGCGGGAATTCCAGTTGACGATACCTTTGGATCGCAATTATCAGATGATATTGGAGTCATTGATGTACATACCCTATCGGACGATGTAAAATTCAGGATTTTGTCTAATCGGTGTCCGGAACCAGGCTTTAAATTTCCGTTTAAATTATATAACGATAAAAGATGCAAAAACGGAACTTTTAAAAGATCTTGTTGTCGCGATTGGTTTGAGCAATTCCCATTCATAGCATATTCAAAGTTGAAAGATGGGTTATATTGCCTTGCTTGTAAGTTTTTTCCGGACACATCCGTTCGCCGACCAAGAGTGTTAGTTACAGAACCATTCAATAAATGGAAAGACACCACTGTCGATTTGAAAAAGCATGCACAGACTGGTAATCACGCTGACTCGATGGTTAGATTGAATGGGTTCAAGAAATCGTGTGTCAATCAGTCACACAGAATCGACGTCAATCTGCAATCGAATAATGCAGCAATCATCGCTAATAACCGTGATATAATCAGATCTATGCTTAAGTGTTTAGAGTTCTGTGGAAGGCGTGGAATGGCGCTTAGGGGACATCGGGATTATGATACAGGCCATAGTAAGAACAAGGGTAATTTCAAAGAACTTATTCAATTTAGAATAAATGCGGGCGATACAACCCTAAAACAACATTTTGAAACGTGTTCAAAGGTAGCAACCTACACATCAAACACTTCTCAGAACGAGTTGTTAACTTGCATTAAGACATACATTCAGAAATCTATTGTGGAAGAAGTGAAGTCCCAGCCTTTTGGTGGATACTTTGGAATCCAATGCGACGAGGTATCAGACACTAGCAATTGGGAACAATTAGGACTGGTTTTACGTTATGTCGTCGATGGAGTTCCAGTAGAACGCCTGCTAGAATTTATTTTGGCCGAGGAAACCACTGGCGAATCCCTTTGTAATCTTGTCGTTCAGTCCCTCGCTAGTAATGGTTTGGATATCCAGTTATGTAGATCGCAGACTATGGATGGGGCAGGAAATATGTCAGGGAAAAACGTTGGATGTGCCGCACGGTTAACACGAATCTCTCCACGCGCAATGTATCATTATTGCGCTAGTCACAATCTAAGTTTAGTGCTGTGTAAAAGTTGTAAGGTTACAGAAATCCATCTCATGCTAGATTCTCTCAAACAACTCGGGATATTTTTTAAATATTCCCCTAAAAGAAGCCGACGACTAGAAACGGCGGTAGAAGATATTAACAACAATCGACAAGAAAATAACAAAATTTCTAAATCAAAATTCAAAATCTTCTGTGAAACTAGGTGGACAGAGAAACACGCCACACTCGACACATTCGCGACAATGTATGAGGCATTGGTAGCATGTTTAGAAGGCATAAGCTCCAATGAGGGACGTTCGTGGGACCAAAAGGCTATTACGGATGCTCATGGCATTCTGTCCAAGATAACAGATAGTACATTTATTATTTGCTTCCAAACAGTACACAACTTTTTTGGTTATGTACGTGGAGTAAGTTCTAAGCTTCAAGGCTCATCTTTAGACATTGTTGAAGGTTATAAAATGATCGGAGCTGTGAAACAGATCATCGATGAAACCCGTAAAAATGAACAAGAGTTTGACTTGGTTTACAGTAATGCGTCTGACATGGCAGTAAAGGCCGGACTTGATGAGCTTAAAATGCCCCGTCGTTGTGCTAGACAGACACATCGTAACAATGTTCCCGCTTCATCAGATAAAGAATACTTTAAACGGGCAATCTACTTACCTTATCTTGATGAGCTAATTCAGCAACTTGATATGCGTTTTGGTCAAGAGGCTGTCTCTGTTGTTCGTGCCTTGTCAATTTTGCCTTTCCGAGTTCACCTCATTTCCGAAGAGATGGAGAAGGATGTTTATGATTATTACAATACTGATATGCCTTCGCCTGAAACATTCAGGCAAGAGATGAGACTCTGGAAGTCGTTTTGGGAAAATCAATCGGACAAACCAGAGTCAATAACATCAACCTTAACTGATGTAAGGGCATGCTCGACTTTATTTCCAAACATCATGAAAGTTCTCTTCTTACTTGCTTTGACGAGCGTCACGTCAAGCTCCACCGAAAGAGCTAACTCATCCCTTAAGTTGATCAAGAATGATTTGAGAAGCACCATGAAGGAGGATCGCCTAAATGCTCTGCTTCTTTTGTATATTCACAGAGACATTAAACTTGATTTTGATAAAATTATTGACGATTACGCCATGAGAAATCCACGTAAAATGGTTCTTATGAATCCACTCTAGTAATTGAAAATGAGAGTCCGTCAGTATTTTTCTGTGTTCATTTTAGGTTTTGCGTCAAGGTACATGTATACTAGAAATATGTATATTTCCACATTAAAGCAATACTCAGAACGAAAGAACTTTATTCTTCAGTGTTTATTTGTCTTGTATCATGTGTGTCGTTCAACGAAACCCGAACTTAATCAAAAATAGAGGGATTACTTCATAATTTGATGCTAAATTGTTGAAATTCAGGAGCTTCTGATTTTCCCCATGGACCCTCAACCTTAATCACGCCTCTCGTTCATAAAATCCTGGCCTAGGTATTGAAATGTTAAGTTACTCCTTATACCCTTGAGTTTGGAATTTCTCGTTATTGGTCTACTGCTGTTAAGATCCATCCAATCATTTTAATATACCATAGACAATTAATGGAGAAAACTCGGCATAAAAAATGTCACACCCTGACACTTTAACTATAAAATATACATGCTCCAAGTCAGGAACCGTTACATTAGTGCAATTCTCTATTATTTTATGTTTTTAAGCCAAAAAAGGTCCAAAAATTTTTTCGCCTCGCTTCGCTCGGCGAAATATTTTATTCTACGCCCCCCTTTCAAATATCCTGGACACGCCCCTGAGGATTGTTGTCTCTTCGACATATCCATTCTCGTGTTACTGCTACATTTCCGATGTATTTTTAATGACTGAGGATAATTGCATTGGTTTGAAGTAACGCCGAGGCAAAATTACGGAAATCTGAGGCCATGAAGAAAGGGAACTTTTACTTACAAAGAATATTGTTTAACAAATGACCATTTAGGTATTCTCTTTACACGATGTTATAATGTTGTCTGAAAGAAATCAATTTAAGCAAGATTGGAGCGGAAGTCCAAAGAATATATACCAAGGATCAAAACTAGATAGTAGACACACACAACAAAACATGAAATAATCAGAATAAAAACAAAAACAAAAACAAAATGAACAACCCAGACTCAACCAACTAAAACTGGGAACATTGACCTATGCACGGGTAAGGTTGGCGTCTTCTGATTTTCAAGGAACACCCGCCGAGCTGCTCTTAAAATTTAAGGTCCGGTTAAGAGGAAAGAGGAAAAGAAAACTATAACACGGTGAACAAATCGGTTCACATTGTGCAGATGGATACATTATTAGACCCGCGAGTTCATTATGATGACCATAACACTTTTGTAAATAGCATTTCTCCAGTAGCAACATAGCCCTGTCCAGGAGCAAAATTGTATTGTTTGTTTGTTTGTTTGTTTGTTGGGGTTTAACGTCCGAGCAGCAATATTTCAGCTATATTCAGACGATGAACATGAAATTGATGATAAAATGAACATGAAATGATGATGAAATAAAAAAGGGATGGGACACAAGGACAATGGGGTCGACAAATTTTGATTGCCACTGGAAATAGGGAGAGATGGGTAGGGTCGGGCAATTTAGCCTCCTGTGGCGGAGCCCTATGGTTCCTACTCCGGGAGAATACCACAGCAGGGTTCTTTAACGTGCGAGGAACGTGGCATCTTTCCAACACGGTGCACCACTATGGTTTGCAGTCAGGTTTTCCGTATTATAGCCTGACAACCTGTAACACGCCTGGGGTACCCCATTCCACCACCTGGGGCACACATTCCAGTTGCTTTGTGGGCAGAGCGCTCTAGTCCCTGGCTAGGGTTCTGAGCATTATTTAGTCGCTTTTTACAACAAGCTTAGCGCTGTTGCAGGCCTATTCTTTTAACACCCGGACCTGCACGAAGCAAAAATTTAAGCTCCGATGCCGGGAATCGAACCCGGGCCGTCTGGGTGAAAACCAGAAGTATAGCAAAGTACAAAAAGTCTGTGCAGTTTCGCCAATCTTTCACATAACCTATGAGTTTTGATATGGATTGATATGGAACCTCTTTACGAACGTGCTGAAACATATTGATACAAATGAAGGGAAAGTTGGCCTGTCTAATAAACCTAACCTGCATACATGTTTTGAAAACTGAAACCAATACTATATACCTTTGCCTTTTTATTTCAGGCTAATGTTATGTCTTGATATACATTAATTAGTCTTTATGTAGTCATTTACTACAACCCAATGTCATAAATTACTGATGGCCGCTTGCAAAATAGTCAAATGATATAATAAAACCGGTAAATATAATGCCTTGTATGTCATATAATGCATGCCATATAATAAATCAGTTTATTTAAAACATAATTCATGTCTTTCCAATATGAATCCAAGATGTAACATGCAAGAAACCTGAATGTTGAACAATCATTCTTTGGATTTCATTAATGATCTTTTCTCACTAATATTTCTCATGGCCTAATCAAAAGGGAGAAATAAGCAAAAACTTCTCATTGTTTGTGCAATGTAATAGTTTTTGTAATAGATTACAAAGATAAAAAAAAATAAATTTGTTATTTTTCAAACAGAATTTACTATCTTTTCCATGTCTTTGATGTCTAGAAAATGCCTTAAATTCTATACAATTCAAGGAACTATCAAGAACATGTATTAGGAAAGAAAAAAAAATATTTGTGAATACCACACAGATTCTTACAAAGTTTATTCTAAGTCTGAAGCCTGATGTTGTTAAATTTTGAGTTTTTGGTTTCAATTGAACTTGAAATAAAACACATAGATGATACAGGATGTTTGCAATCGAAACTTTGTGACAAACGTATTGATTTTGACTGCAATGACTAATTGTACACTTCCTTTATCTTAGCGGCAATATAGCAACATCAAGGTTGTTCCATAATTGCCGAGCTATGGTCAGGGCAACGGCTTTCTTTGTAAAGCATGGATACTAGCAATTAGCTTATAAGATATTGTTCTGTCCAGCCTTTAATGATGTCATCGCCTCAAAAAATTTACGATTCTTAACGCTACTCTATTGACCAGCAAAAAATTCTAATCTTACAGATACCATCGTAAGTCAAATTTCACGTCTAACTAGATTGCCAACCGGTCGAAATTGGCCCAACAGTGGTGTAACTCTTTTGAGAGAATAATCAAGAGAACCAAGATTCTAGCAGAAATCAAAAGAATATAATCCAGGAACAAAGATCAGAAATAGAAAAAAGACAACAGACAACAAAGAACAAAAATTAACTAAAATAGTACACACAAAGAAATAAAGGCAAATGAGCAACTCGAACTCCACTTATTGACCAATTTTGATGTTGCTATATTGCTGTAAAAATCTGTATCAGAGAAGCTTTAATGACTAAAAAAAAACGATGTTATAAGTTTCAGTCACGCTACCATCATGTCAGGGCGTTAAAATTAGACATTTGATTTTCTTTAAAAATAATATCTCCATATTGGGTAAGTTAATTTTTCGCATGTGTATCAATATGTGATGATTAAGTTCAAGGCCAACCAGTTATCGTTTCTAATGTATAATAAAGTGATTTATGATTTTATTCTGCTGGCTACATTATGTATGTAGATCGTCACCTTTCATAGTTTCCACGTTTAGGTCATGTACATGACTGTTAATGTATCTGAATTGTCCTATTATTGAGACAAGACATTTCGACAAAAGAAAATCATATTAGTAAAGCAACAATGAAAGTTATTCTTACCTCATCTTAATTACTTGTAAGAAAAGATCAGTTTTATTATGCTTGAGTTTGTTATGTAATTGTCACTACCTAAATTAGAACATTTCTTGCCAAGATCCGTAGAACTTTATTTGTCTAATATTTCATTATTTAATTCAAAAGTCCTTATCATTATTTTGTAAAATCGATAAGACAATGCACCACATATTAGTCCCCTATTTTTTTTTTCTAAAATGACACTCTTCTTCGTGATTTAGAAGGCTGAGTATACATTTTCTGTAGAGGCAGACAATCTCCGATTAATGACGTATACTGATATTTCATCACCAACGGTGATCGCTAAATAATATCATATGTGATAATTTTGTTAAAAATATATTGATTTTACGACAAGCATGACTTTCTACCACCGATGTGATGAAAGTAAGTGAATTGGCTAACATGATATCACGCTTGCTAAGCTTTTTCGTTCATTATCGTTTTGTTAATATCACAAACCATAGTTTATTGAATTTTATTTTGCTATCTTCTGTAATGTTTTGTTCTAAAGGTTGACATATCCTGGGACAAATATGAAAAGTAAATGTATTTTTAGTTTGTAAAGTGGCATATGTCGAAACAATTTTAAAAATATTGCTCTTTTTAAAGCCGATTGGCAGCATTGAAAAATGAAAGAATTAATGAAGGACTCCCTTAATTGCCTTTTATTTTGCAATGGTTTTAAATTTAACGTTGTTGTTGATTACCACATAATCATAACAATACATCAACTAAGAAAATGTAAATGCATGTCTGGTCTTTGTCCCTGGATTACATTCTTTTGATTACCGCTATAACCTTGGTTCCCTTGATTACTCTTTAATATACTGACCTAAAATATCATGAATTTAAAAGCAAATAAGTAGTAGAGATAATAGATGTTTTTACATTTATAAATATACACATGTACTTGGTTAAAAAGAACTTTATGCAAGTATAAAATTATTTCAAAGAGATATCCTGCCCCTTGCAGGTCCGGGTGTTAAAGGAATAGGCCTGCAGCAGCGCTAAGCTTGTCGTAAAAGGCGACTTAATAGTGCTCAGAACCCTATCCGGGGGCTAGGGCACTCTGCCCACATTGCAACTGGGATGTGTGCCCCAGGTGGTGGAATGGGGTACCCCTGGTGTGTTACATGCTGGGGTTGTCAGGTTATAATACGGAAAACCTGACCGCAAACCATTTGTACCTTGGCGTAGGACTTTTTTTGCGTATGTTCCAAATTGATGAAGCAATTGGTGGTCTGTAACCTAAACGGTCCCGTATCGTCAGGAGTCTACCGTTACATGTGTTCCTAACTGAAATTTATTTTAGTTTTGAAGATGTGATAATTTCTTCAATATGTTCATGTTTTTATACGCAATATTTGGTTTTGAAACAGGTCTTTGCATTTCTCATATATTGAGAGTAAGTGCAAATGTTTCATCAGGCGTTTTCTGAATTTGTGCAGGTAAGGGTTGTATTTCATGATAAATACAAGTGGAATACCTTTCTTCGTTTTTTGTTTGTTTACGACAACCTATCCTTCGGGAGAGCGAATGCTGATTGGATGTTTACATCTATTTCTTAATCAGAACATCCTCTACATTTTAATTTGTTTTCAAAGGTTTCTGGTTTTTTTCTTTTAAGATCAAAATAATTTGCACTGGTAAAATTATACAAATTAACATTTATCGACACTAAAATTCCAATAATAATAATGACTAAAGTGCGCCTGCTACTGTTCCCGCCTATAATATTTGTCTATAATACAACGAATATTTACCTTATTTTTTGTATTAAAGTATTATCAACCACAATATATAAGTTATACCTCCTAAAACTTTCAACATGATCTCAGTCGCTGCAAAAACCGAAGGTAATCCCATTAAATGGAAGGTAATAATGAATAAACCTTGTGAATACACAGTTTTTTGGGAGCAAATAGGCCACGATATAGTGCAAAAAACATACACAGCACTGTCGAATACTGGTAAAACTATTTCAATATCCGTATCGAGTCCATGAAATATGTTCGTTAATCACCACAAAAATACAATGTAAATGATTAATAGACTTGATAAGAACAATTTAATCATCCTTTCGTGCGTTCCAATATTACAACTTTACTGTATTAATTTCAGATATGTATTTTCGCTTGGATTAAAATCTATTTTTTTATTCCATTTAATAATTAAAATGTAATGAAATCAAATTTTATAGATAATTTGATCATAAATGTCGCATTATTATATAACTCATAAACAGAACATAGTCAATCCATTGCGTTAACATTAAAACTACAGAAAAAATGTATGATTGAACCGCCAACTAGAACATTGTTTAGGAATGTCTTTTTACTGTAGTCTTCTCAAAATGGAAAATTCTAACGTCTATAAGAACATAAAGTAATTGTATTCAAAGCCGCATAGTGGAAAAGTTATGGGAGAAGTTTGTGCAGACAAGTAATTCTACAAAGGTAAATCAGCTATCGTTACTGAGCATCACAAGGTTATATTTTATGCTCCATTAATGTTATACAGATCCGTTTATTCTTTTATCACTTTCTGAAGTATAACGGTCTAAACAAGAACTGCATTTTTCTTCATCAGAAATTTTGTCTTGCATTTCGAACTCTTCGTTTTGATCTAACTGCAGATCGTGACCTACTGCTGAAGTAGTTAAGGCGTATTGTCTTGCGTTTGAGCTTCCTGTTCTGGTGTGATCATGGTGCGTGCCAAAATTTTTACTGCATCGTCGACATCTTTGCTTTGAAATTGATCCTAAAATCAGAAATACTTGTATTATAACTGTCTATGTGGAAACCAAGCACGTCCTATGACAAGAGCAAACATAGCAAATTTTATCCCACTGGTTATCCTGTTTCAATATTATATTTAACTCGTCGCGATGAAGAAGAGAACAAGGATTGTTTCGTTATGCAAAGTGGGTGACTCAAAGATCCTAATAAATCAAAATAAATTATGCACAGATCTAACAGTCATTACCTTTTTTTTTATTTTTAACGTTTCAAGTGCTTTCTGTCTTATTAATTTCAAATTTACCATTTCAGTAAATTACGAACCAAGTTTCTGATGAAGACTTTTTTCAAAAAAATTTTGGCATGTTTGAATAGTGTTTATCAAAAATGGTTCGTCTTTAACAAAATTAGAATAATTGAAATATGTTTAAAATAATACATTTTACCCATGCATTTTCTACAGTTCTAAAGAGGGAATTTTGATAAACATGAAGGTCATGAACATAATTTTTAATTCCATACCTGTCATGCAAACAAGTTGAATTTCTGTGCTAAAAATTGTTTTTTTTTTTTGCTTTGACACGATGACAAAAACAAATGTCTTAAATGACTCTTAAAAAGATAATTAGTAATGACTGTGTACGCCACAGTTTTCTGTTATATCATTTATATCCTGTTTCTTGAACGAATCATAATCGTTATGGTAATTGTTCATACTATTTTTCAACTTATATAGATTATGAAAACATAGAATATATCTTAATCTTTATTCGGTTGTGCACCAATTTAAGAGATGATAAAAATATTTTGAACAACTTACTATGGCACAGAATTGTTGAGAAGGCCTCCCTGAACTTGACCGACATTGCGCTGTATAAAATAGGGTTGATAGCACTGTTGGTATATACCATTATTCTACAGACTAGCCAGAACCAGACGTTAGATATTCCAATATCACTAAAGGAGTTGTAGACAACAACAGATCTGTACGGTAACCACATTATACAGAATACAGCAACTATAACTATCAACATCTTTACTACCTGCAAAGTATAAATAAGTTATCATGGTGGGGTAAAAAATGTATGAAGAAAACTTGACACTTAGAAATGGGTGGGGAAGCACAGGCTTGATGAAACTACATTTAAATATGTTTATTCTCATATAACTAAATTTACAATTATTAGTGTTATCAATTATTTCCCGTGAAAAGCAAGATGTGTAATAATAACACGAATTAAAGTAGGATAAAAAATACGTCTTCTTAGAGAAGGTACTCAAATCTAAGATTGATCTCATAAGACATGTGCCCATAAGTACTATAATGCAATTCATATTTTGACCTTCTGACCTACAACCGTTTTCATTGACAAAAAAAAATAATTGTAGAGCTTTTCAAAAATTAAAATAACATTGCAGAATACTTTCCATCTTAAATTGGACTTTATATTATAGATATCGGGAAAGATTTTGAATGAAGAAATTACAAACAACTCCAGACGGAATAAACGAGAAAAAATATTTCAGTTTTAGGTCTTGGTCTAAGGCTGGTACAGCACTACATGCTATACATAAATATGCCGTACTACTATATTTGAACTTTTTTTAAAAATTGTTTTCCAGAGTTAATTTTTACTTTTAATTTTGATAAAAAGACCCCCTTTGTTATTTTCATTCAGGCTCCTTATCATTTGCTTATGTGTGCCTTCGATAGAGGTACAATCACCCACAGCGTACGCGATTCAGCTTCTGATCTTGAACTTTGTGAGTTTTATGCTCGTGAAGTTTTGTGAGTTTTATGCTCATAAAGTTTTATGATTTTTACTAAATAGTTTACATCATTCAATATTTATATTTTTTGTATTAACGTGTTATTTTGGTTATTTCATGTTCGTTGTTGTATATGTCTATTTTTCTTTCTAGTCTTTATCTTTGAATATATTCTTTTGAGTACTACTGGAATCTTGGTTCCCTTGATTACTCTCCCTAATCTTTATATCTTATTCATTTTATTTGCATTCAAATTGTGATCGTCAAATGCACAACGCAAACAAATATAAAAAAAATTACTGCTTTGTAACGAACAAATCTTCATACAGATTATTTCTTGGAACGGCTTTCGTAACTCCAAGATTGCAGCCATCCCTCTTTCAATAGTTCAACGAAACATCATCATTAATGTACGTAGGCAAATCATGCTAGATATTTAAAGGAAGATAGCAACCTCAATGGTATTCATTTTCAAATGCCTAAAGGATGCAGTGTAGTAAAGGTTGACAGTTCGCTTTAAAGTGTCTGTTTTTTTTTTCACTATTCATTCTTGCTTTGTATTGTTTATTTCCATTTGAGATTTAGATATCCCCTTCATAATGGTTATCCTTGGTATTACTTTCAAGTAATGAATGTAGTTTAAGCTGTAAATCATTTTCGACCTTATGTAAAAACTGCACTTTTAATAACAGCCATATTGTCATTCACATCCTCAGTAATTTTCAAAAGTTTCAAGAGGACATTGTATCAAAGTGTTGTAATAATCTAGTCGATAACACCGTAAGATTTATTATATTCTATTATATTTTAATCAATAATTCTTGAATGTCGAAAAATATCATATGAAAATCGACACGCATTAATGTAAGTATAAAAGAAGGTTTATATAATTTAATTTGATTTGTGAGAAGCTTTCTAGTTGGTTGGTTCTCTTTCAGCAAACCAGGTTGCGTTGCATAATTTTGCTTGGCATTTTGACATCATAATGTCGATTAATTCGTATTCCGCGACTCAAATATTTCCAAAGAAAGTTGTGTTTTGATTACGAAACCAAATTATTTGATTGAAATACATTACAAATTAAATAACAAAAACGTTTCTAATATTTGAGCATATTATACGAAATGATCTGGTTTGGGTTAGTTTATACAAATGAATGGGTATATTTCGTTTAACCTGTCAAAACAAGGAAATATTTCTTAAATATTTTCTATATGCATCAGCTGATATTTGATAATGAGGTTTTCGGTTATGTTTATTTCAGCGATTTCTTATTTGTTACAATACGTATTCTTTGTAGTAACTGTTTTATTAAATTGATAATAATTTAATAAACCAGTTCTGGGGAAATGCAACGATTTTCATACTTTTACTCTCTTATAACATTTTCTTCATAATTGATAAGATAAACATCAAGTGTTTATTTTTTTAAAACGTGTTCAGATGATGCGTATCCATTTTATAAAGATAATACCGTTTTGAACGGATATCTACTGAACTTAGACTATTCCACGATATAAGCACTGTATTTTTACCGACTTATTTTACAAGTAATGTTCATATGAAATCATGATGAAATATTGTCATGAAATTTAAGTAAAAATTACAAAAAAAAAATAAATAAAATGTTTAACATTGGTAAGCTGCATGTGATGTGCTTGATTAGTAGCTTCATTTCAAAACTAAATAGACAAGCGAATTTTATAATCTTTTTACTCCCCTCAATTCAATTTCCTCTAATGTATATAACTATTTTCACCATTCCCGAACACTGCAAGTTTCATTATTAATGAACATCAAAGGTGTGGTGCTATAAACACAAATCTATAGGGGATTGATTGTTGTAATTGGAATTTCTTTGTAATGAAATACTCTTTTGTACAGAGAAGATAAAAAAAGGATTGGTGACTATACAGTTAAAGGAAAGATAGGTGACACAAAAGTGTTTTGATAATTCTTTCACGAGAGAGTTTCGTTCTTTACGTTCACTCCGCCCGCAAACAGTCAAAGTCTGATGATAATCCATGATTATTACGATATAACATAGTACAGAATGTAACGAAAGGGAAGTGGTGAATATTTAAAAAAAAACAAAAAACAAACAAAAACAAAAAAAAAACAAAAAAAAAACAAAAAACAACAACTCCATCGGAATGAAAAATGTCTGCTCAAAGGCACCCATTGGAGCCAACATACTTTCAAAGAGTATCACTATTTTCCCCTAGAAACAAAATGAGCATAACTAGGTAAAGTAAAGTAAGCACTATCTATAACGAAGTATGCCTTTCCATTATTTCGATTTGGTAAGGACATATAATAATCGGAGGAAAACAGATAATCTATCACACGGTGGAGATAGATATCATGATTTACTTAAAGTAATGGCGACTTTAAACTCGTTGAAATATAATTGTTCTTTATAATCACTAATTGCAAGAGAGTGCGGTACTACGGTGACAGAATTCGGCCATGTAAGCAATACTTTGTATGTTGTTCCGCAAGATGTTATGTCGTTCCATTACAGTGACTTTCCTACAACCCTAAGACTCTTGTCACCAATTTGCTGAACAATACAAAGAATTGACAAAGCTATTGGGACATAAAAACTGACGAGTTGTAATTGTAAGATTTGATGACTTGGTAACCATTCGTCCATGAAAGATTACCGGAAAGCGTAAAGTAAAAATGTAAAAATGTAAAATGTAAAAGTGTAAAGCAGCTAATACCCTCTATGTTTCACTTCATATCATGGAATTTTCTCAGCTTATGAATATTACTCAAAATGTGTTTTGGAGGTATTTTTTGCTTTTGTTTCAATTTAGTAATTTTTGTTGTTTTGTTTGTACTTTGAATATTTTTTAAAACTTTTTCCAAGAAAAAAAAGCTTTAAATTCACAGGTTCGCAAGTGGATAGCACATATGTAATGGCAAGTCAAAGAAAAACAATAAACTTCTTATAGTAACCCATTCATGAAATGTTACAATGTTATGCTACTATTTATTTGAATCGTCCCACCTCAAATCTGAATCCATTGAATACTAGTTTTCTTATTCAAAATATATGCGTAGAGATACTAGTCTGCAGTCCTACTACAACACTTGTTACACCAGTAGTGGTATTAATTCAATGTGGATCCTGCAAAGTTCGAAAGATCTTTTGGAGACAATCAGTTCAAGACTATTATATGAATATAATAGCGTTAAAACCTATAATTTTCCAACACTGTATACTTCTATTCTCCATACTCAGTTAAAATTCCGACTTAAAAACATTATACATCGTTGTTTTTTTCCAATATATAGTTCTTGGTAGAGGTTTCTCATACTTTGTAAGAAATAATTCCAAATCATCTTCCAAATATACAGAGGAAAATGTTTACAAAATGCTGGAATTTTTAATCGACAACATATTTGTCCAGTGTGGTGGACGTGTTTTTCAACAAACGGTTGGCATGGCATTCCAATGGGAACAAATTGTGCTCCTTTACTGGGTTTCGGAAACAAATGTTGGAGAAGAACCAGTTCCTACTTCCCAAATTTCCGGTAGAAAGAGAAAAATTGACCATGAAGAGGGTGGAATATCAGAGTCAGAGTCTTCCTCACAGGACTCGTCTAATTCTGATACTGACAGTGATGATAATAGTAAGCTGTTTGACCCGTCTGAAATATTGAAAAAAGAAACTAAGGTACCGGGTAAAATTACAATCAGTTTCCGCTATATAGATGACGTATTATCTTTAAACAATCCTAATTTCGGGAATTCGATACATCGCATCTACCCAAAAGAACTTGAGATAAAGGATACTACAGGCACTGTGAAGTCAGCCTCATATCTTGACCTACACATAGAAATCGATGGTAAAGGAAAACTATTGACCAAACTTTACGACAAACGTGATGACTTTCCATTCAGAATTATCAACTTTCCTTTCATCTGTGGCAACATTCCTTCGGCACCTGCGTATGGAGTGTTCATATCACAACTCATACGTTATGCCAGAGCTTGCCGAAACTACGCAGTATTTTTGTATCGCGCTAGAACTCTAACAAATAAGCTTTTGGAACAGGGTAATGTTGCTACAACATTGAAGTCATCACTACAGAAGTTTTATGGTCGTCATCATGAACTCATGGATCGTTATGGTGTATCCATCTGCACCATGAAAACTGATTTATTCAACGGTTCATAGTTTTCCTCTCCTCGTTTGTCTACCGCGGACTTGACTTTTTATGAGCAACTCGGCGGGTGTTTCTAGAAAAGCAAATGACGCTTACCCTACCTGTGCACCTGGTCCAAGCGCCCAGTTTTTAGTGGAGTCTGAGTTGCTCATTTGCTTTTTATTACTTTGTATGCATGATTTTAGTTACTTTATGTTCTTTGTTGTGTGTTTCTGTTTTCCATGTCTGGTCTTTGTCCCTGGATTACATTCTTTTGATTACCCTATAACCTTGATTCAAAGTATCTACTTGAACTAGTTCTTCATTATACATGTATATACAGTTCTGATGAATTGAATGTACTTAATACAGAACTACAGTTAGAATGAAAATAAAACTTAAAAATATTCTCTATATAATTCCCGTTATATCAGTAAATTTAATCCCAAGCTGTAATTCCAATGAAAATAGCACTTAATCCAAATCTTGAACTCACATCCCGAATTACATATTATGTTAATGAAAATCATTGCCCTTTAATAATGCGCTAAATCCCAAACGGTTACCTTTTAATCATGAAACTCGTATCACTTAATCATAATCTGCAATTCAAATGGAAATAGCACTTGGTCCATTTCTTTTTATTTCAATGAAAACCATTGCACTACACCCCTAACTACTTATCATATAAATGCATACGATTGCGCTTTATTAATCCACAAAAGTTTGAGGGAAAACAACATTTAAATCCGAATCTTTGAATTCAAGGAAAATCATGCGCTTCATGTAAATCCCAAATCCTAAATTACATATTAATTGCACTTAATCTAAAGAAGTTTAAATGTAATAACGTATACTTAATCCAAACCCATTTCATTGCACTTACAACACCCAAATGATAATTATACAGCCGAAAGCTCATAAGATATAACATTGCAATTGCCTTCAAATTTACTAAATTGAGAGAATAAATCAGCTGTTTAAAGAATCACTCAAGTGTGAAAAAAAAAAACCAACTGGACACCTGAGTGACCACAGGTATATAACACGAAGGTAAGATATTATAACTGCTTTTCAATTTTAGCTCGTCGAGAATGCATGTTTAATTTGTATTGTGGTTCGAAGGTTGCTTTTGTGTAAGAGGAAACATACCCCTACACATGATTTAGACTATATATCTGAAATGTCTAGCCACGAAGAAGGGCACTTTTATGACGCCAATGAGGGCGATAAAACACATGCCAATAAGGGCAATATAGATGCCAGTCAGGGCAAAAGGAGTAAAATTCATGGATAATTGCTAGTCACGGCAGAAATAATGCCATTCAGGACAGCGACGATAGAAGGCATATTTCAGACGAGAGTGTGTCTGACGAGTCCGATTAGAGTCCGCGAGAGTTTCGGAAAGAAATGTTGGGGAAGAACCAGTTCCTACTTCCCAGTTCCGTAAACTTTTGACAGAGGAGAGCAAGGACAATAAAGAACTTTAGAGCTTTTTCGCTGGTAGTTCTGGTAACAAACACACCTACAAAAACTCTAAAAAATTTCATTACAGTGGTGGTCGAGGTGTTGGACACAATAGCCGAAGTTCAAGAGACAGGGTGCTAAGAATTAAAAAACAAACAGGTAAATATTACTGATTTAGAATTTCTTCATTCAGACAGACAAATTTATTCATCTACATGTAGGGGGAAGAATGAATTTTTTCTCAAAAATTGGCAATGCTTAATTTCAGATCCTTAGATTTTGCAAACAGTTAAGGAACTGAAGTAAGAGTTTTGTCAGGACCCTCCAAAACAATCACAAGTTCCAATTCTCTTTTTCAGCAACGAAAAAGAAGGACTAACATACAAAGAAGTTCAATCTCTCTTAGACAAATATGCAATTTGTCAGATAAACAAGGATCAATAATATATTTAAGTCACCTATTCCTTGTCGAGAAGAAAGGGGAGGTCAGAGACCAGTTATATATCTGAGAGATTTGAACGAATATCTGGTCTACAATCATTTCAAAATGGAAGAGATTCATTTAGTGAAGGATCTAATTAAAAAATCAGATTGGATGGTCAAATTAGATCTAACAGATGCTTATTTAACAGTACCAATATAAAAAAAATCATAATAAGTTCCTTCAGTTCGATTGGAAATGAAAAACATTTCGATATCGGTACCCCCTATTGGAATTTCGATGGCCCCTCTGGTATTTACAAAGTCAATGAAAGTTCCAATGAGTTTTCCTCGGAGAATTGCCATTCATTTGGTGGTTTATCTGGACGATATTCCCCTGATAAAATCAATCGGAACAACTTTGTCTGTCCGAGGCACAGATAGCTTCGAAGCTATTAGAACAGCTAGGCTTTCTAATAAACAAAACCAACTCAGTTCTGATACCGTCTCAAGAAATGGTATTTTTGAGGTTTATCCTGAACATAGTAGAAATGGCATTATCACATCAATCACAAAAAAGTCAGAAAATTTAGAAAATGTGCATCAAATTCAAAGCCATAAACAAAATATTAGTTCGGAATTTGTCAGAGGTGATAGGCAATTTAACAGCTTCAATTCAAGCTATTTTTCTACTCCCCTCCATTACAGACATCTTCAAATGGGGAAAAAAATCAAAGATTACGTCAGACAATGAGCTACAATTCTCAGATTGTACTCTCAGAGGAGGCAAAAAGACGAGTTATACTGGTGGATACTTCAGCTAATTCATTGGAACGGACGGACACTGTTATCCATTCAACCAGCTGTGTTGATTCAGACAGATGCAAGCAATCAAGGGTGAGGCGCTGTTTCAGACAAAGTTCAAACTGGGGGCCTTTGGTTAGAAACAGAGAAGCCTCTCCATATAAATGCAGTAACACATGCTGTAAAATCCTTCCTGAAGGACAGAAACAATGTACACGTTCTGGTTCAAACAGACAACAGAACAACTTTGACATACCTGAACAGGATGTGTGGCACGGTTTCCAATGTTTGCAACGCAACAAAATTGCATTAGATATCTGGACTTGGTGTCTACAGAGAAATGTAGTAATCACGGCAGATCTGTTTGCAGACAGAACCAATGCAGAAATTCCAATGTACAAAAGTTGGTTACCAGATCCAGGGCTTATTGCATTTAATGCAATATTTTACCCTTGAAACAATCTCAGACGTGGAATCAGACATCGAAACCACACGATGAATGAAACCATTCAAAGATGAAAAGTTATATGTCACAACGACCAACCAAAGAACCCGATCGAATATCGGTGTGTGCGCTACGTAATTCTGGTCATCGGCTATCATCCAATCTGATTGCTGAGTTGAAAAACACTATGAATTAATGAGCTAATTATAATCTACATACAACAGTAAACAAATGACAAAATGTATTTTAGGGTAGGGAAATATAATTAAAAAAAAACAAAACAATTGTTAGGGCAATTATTAAAAACATCATAAAAAAAACCACAGTGACGTTGTACGTCCCCGTCATTCCATTGATCTTCGGTTGACCTTCGTTGTGCATTGTTACGTTTAACGAATCATCTTGAGGTACAATGTTAGATTTCATGTATGAGCAGCTCACTTCACACAACAATGCAATGGTTACACTGGATTTTACAAGTTGTAGTATGTCGTTCCAACAAGATATTATACAGCTCATACAAAATGTCATGTCGTGCTCCCCCAAAAATTATATACCAAAGAAAACGTGTCATTTCCATAAGATAGTCGTCAAGTGAATTCCTTTTCATAACCATAATTACAAGGATGCCTTGTGACTAAAGTACACATATATGTCATTTTACCGCATTTAATAACCAAATTTTCTGGTACAAATTATTTAAAACACATAAAATTACAATAACACTAAAAAAAGTAAGAATCTCTAATTTATGAAAAGGAATACAATGTAAAATTCTTTTCTTAAGAACATTAAATTATGTTTTAATTAGGAAATAATTCGTGGAGGGTATATTTGTACCCGTTTTAACATGGGCATTTATATTCGATTATTTAAATGAGATTATAAATGCCAAACCTATGTTAGAATGAGTACAAATCTACCCCCTCCACGAATTATTCTTTTTCTTTTTTTGACAAAAATTTCCCTAGGAATAGCCGAAATAACGGCTGTTCCGTTTAACCTCCCCCGTACAGCAGTTTGATTAAATTTGTATATTTATGTCATCGTATGTGTTAAATGTGTGTATTTATATAATGGATTTCAATTAGATAACATCTTAGCCGTTAAGTCATCGTGTGAACGTTTTTAAATGAGCCTTGTCTCGAAGCGACAATGAAAGAAAAGAGATAGTGCGCAGGTGGTAAAGGTGGGGTTGTACCGACATATACTATTTGACGATATGAAGACGTTATATTAGAAATTCCCATAATAGAAAATGACACATATTTGGTCAAAAGGTAATTCCTCAAGGAAATTACTTTTTTAATATCTCATCTGTTTCGTGTTTCTGTTTTCTTTTTTAAAACGCTTAATTTTAACGGAAACACTCCATGGCCACATATGCTATTTCTATTTTTAGGAGACAGCTATTATTTAATTCAACCATTTTTAGCTGTTTCCTTATCTTGTATAACACACCACTCTTTATTTCTCTCAATCTTTCACTGGAAATTGGTTTCCGAGAATTTGTGTTATCAATATTTTAATACAATTGAGTTCTTTATCTTTAAAGTGGATCAAACTTTTACACGGCGCATCCTTTTCTGTCAATTTGCAAAATTATACAAAAGTATGTATTTTCAATGAGCAAATAGTGTTTGAAAAGATGGAAAACAATTGTCCTTAAAATTATTCAAAAAGATAGTTTGGCACAAACCTATATATGGCAAAACTACAAACATTGGTTTTACAAAACCTCTTTCAAGGGGGGGAGATGATTGAGGGGAAAATAATGTATCATAACATAATGGGAATTTTAGTTGTTTTTTTGTTTGTTTTTTGTTTTGATAATACAAGTAAAAAATCGATGACCCCTATTTTCTTTTTTAAAAAAAAGAAATAATGTCAGATAGGTATTCATAATACAAAAAACGAAACTGGGAAATACATAAAATGTTGTAAAAATATATATATTTATATAGACTGTATATAGACTCAATTATCTCGAAATTAAGTTCGGTGACTTATATTTTTTTATCTTAAAATTTTGCAGTATGTTCGTTCAAGGGATAATCTTTGAGAATTAATAGGAAAAACCTGTCTACTGAAAGTATAAGAAAATGATCTACCTTTACTACAAGATTGAAGTCATCACAACGGAAGTTTTATGGTCGTCATCATGAACTCGTGGATAGTTATGGTATATCTATCTGCACCATGAAAACTGATTTATTCGACGGTTCATAGTTTTCCTTTCCTCGTTTGTCTACCCGGACTTGACTTCTTATTAGCAACTTGGCGGGTGTTTCTAAAAAAGCAGAGGACGTTTACCCAACCGGTGCACCTGGTCCATGCTCCCAGTTTTTAGTGGAGTCCGAGTTGCTTATTTGCTTTTGTTACTTTGTATGTATGATTTTAATTACTTTATGTTCTTTGTTGTGTGTGTCTGTTTTCCATGTCTGGTCTTTGTCCCTGGATTACATTCTTTTGATTACCACTATAACATTGGTTCCCTTGATTACTCTTTTAGATGGATTATTTACAGATTTTGATAATAGAACTATTCACGAGCTTTATAATTACACAACGACGGACAGTTTGTAAAAATTTTTTACCAACATTATCTACTTTTTTTATTATACATTCCAAATCTCGCAAAACTTTCGTTTGATTTATGTAATAAATACTTATCGAAGCATTGATAGATAACGGTGCATGTGCCTTTGCGTATATAAATATCACCACAGGAAAATAGCAATAACACTGACCATGCAGTCTCATTGATTCGAGAGCGTAAAGGTTTGCTCTTGCTTTAAAAGTAGAACACAACTGAACTGTCAGTAATAAAGGCGTTTATTGCTCGCTGCAAACGTACCAATTGAAGTCAAATTAATGACAATTGTATTTCCTATGTAATTTGTACCATTGTGATAGTATCTCACTGATACGTTATGGCCACGGATTCTTCATTTCAAAATATAATCAATTGCTTACAGATCATATCTAGCTGATTCTAAAAATGAATCCAAGATTGTTAAAATTAATGATTATATTTTTGTTATGAAAATTTTCGCCATATATCAGCATATTATATGTCAAACGTAATGTATATAGAAAAGCTGAAAGTGGTTCGTAGTTTAGTAAAATACAACACATGATAGGCAATCGTTTTATAAATGCAAACGATTAAAACACTGTTCCCTTATACATCTGCACAACGATGGCATAACCCCATCGAGAAACGTGTCCCATTCTCAGACGAATTTACACTGTCGTGAACCAGAAGGTGAAACTGATTCTTTTTTGTTGGGTTTGTGTTTATCGTTTTTGTGTTAACTTTTAAATGTCTTGCGTTTGGTGTGTACTGGTTTCTTTTACCTTGAATTTCCCAACTACATTTGATTGTTCATAAAACAAAAACAAAAATAAAATAAAATGAAAACTCTTTTATAAACCTATTTATTTCTAGGTTTAAAGGCTTTTTTTGCATTAATGATGGAAAACTGTCATAAAAGTAATAGTATTTCCGGCGTTGACATAAGTAGGTTGCTTTCTGTATTCGTAAGCCTTGATTACTACCATTAAATAAGCCAATCCTGTAGGATATGGAAAACAATATCTGTCATCTGGTGATCCCATTCGTAATTTAACGACTGGACATTTCCGATTCGCACAGCGTTATGTTCTTGTCACAATTCTACGACGGTAAATTTTCTATAAAGAGACTCTCGTGCTTAAGGCTTATTGGACTCTCAATTGATGTCACAGATAAATGTGGCTTGAAGAGGGTTTTAATCATACATACTTCCAACGACTGTTCTTTGATTTGATGTATATCATAAACGTTAAACGTAAGAACTGAAATTTCTGTGTATAATACCTATGTAGACATAAACAAAGATTTATCTATTTATTTTTCACTGGACTCGTAAAAGTGTGCTCGTATACTGTCTTGCTACATGCACTGATAAAACACCAAACCGCAGTTCAGTTTCTTATTTTCTGAATATAACAATAAATATATTTTTGTACAAATATATTAGTCAAGTTAATAAAATTATATACATGTTAATTGTTATGTCCTAAATACGCATGTATCACATCTTAGACTCATTTGTTCTTCTTGCAAGATTTATTAACGAATATATAATAGAAAAATTGACGTTTCTTTTTCAAGAATAATTATATTTTAATCATATATCAGCATTCATTTTCTGTAGTAAATTACATCTATTATCTCGAATAAGCCCCTGTGTGTTCTGTTTACCGATATCGCGTTTTTTTCTCCGATTTAGATTGGATTGTCTAAAATTCAAATGACCTCAGAATTTATTCTTGAAAAAACATTGTATTCAGGTTCAGCAGTCAATGATCATGACCGCGCATGATTTCTGGCAGATAAGGGTTATGAAGACATTCCTAAAGTTTTTACAAAGCTTATAAAATTAAAACCATATTTTCCTTCTGTAGAATTATGTTTCATCCATGATGCATGCTGTCATTTTTTACAGCAATCACCTTCATCAGTTATGCAGGATGTTATTAAGTAAGATGTCAACGTAGTTAACACCAAAATTGTCGATAAGACATACTGTTGCCATACTAGGCAAACGCAGAATAACTGGACCAATATCGATATTAGCCTGGTTCAAATCCGTGCGAAAAAATCATTAGTTTTACATTATGCCACGCCTACAACACCAGTAGGTTCTTCATATGTCTGGAAATCATGAATGGAGTAAAAACACAAAATGATTACAAAGAAAAAAATCCAAATGTTTAAAATTTGGATATCATCAGATATATCAATGAATTATCTGCACAGATAGCAGCTGAGGCTATACGCCACAAGATTACAGGTTTTCGAAGAAATGAATCATTTATTGTTTTCGAAGAAATGGATGTTTGTAGTATCGTGTTAGCTCTATCCAACAACATGATCTTGATAAAGATAATTCATAACTCTTAAGATACCCTGTTGAAAGTGAAAGAGTAATCAAGAGAACCAAGGTTAAAGCGGTAATCAAAAGAATGTAATCCAGGGACAAAGACCAGAAATGGGAAACAGATATACATAACAAAGAACATAAAGTAACTAAAATCATACATACAAAGTAACAAAAGCAAATGAGAAACTTGGACTCCACTAAAAACTTGGAGCATGGACCAGGTGCACTGAAAGAAATGTTATTCCTCGTTTCTTCCTTGAGGGCAAAAAGGAGGTTTAAGATGATTAAGAACTTGATGTACTCATTTTATCATCTGAATCATTTTCTGAACACATACAATATTGTGGTGAATAGTTCAACATCAATTTGAGTTCATATTTCAGATCTGAATATTTTCTCGAATAAAGTATTTTTCATTTCTTCGCCGTGTTGGCGTGGTTAATTAATAAATATATTATTAGCCAATGATGTCTGCATTGGTTATGGCATTAGCCTTTGGTCAGTTTTATTTACCCAAGGCTGCACCTAAGACCAATAATACAAGCAACGCACCAATAACCTAGCCAATGATAGATATAACATTATGATATCATAATATCAAAATTTATTGAGCAAATGACGTTTGTTTTTGTTTTTGTTCTCGTTTCATAAATTGTTTTATGTACCTGTGTAGTATGAAATGAGTCCAGAGTAACAAAGTTTTGATATGTTGAACTCTTTTATTCATATACATTTTAAATATCAGTATGAATATAACGAGAGTAGGTATGGAGGATATATCAAAGAGACATCAACCCCACCGAGATGAAAATGTCAGCACGGCTAAAGTATACATAGAAAATAAACCAAACGAAGTAGAGATGTTTAATACTGCCTTTCGTTTTGATCTTGTTGAAAGTAGAAATGAGGAAATGAGGTTAGATTGGTTTTCGGTAAGAAACTTAGAGTTTTACATGCATACTTTGGCACTACATGCAAATATGCATAAAAAATTAAATGCCTGCGAAGAGAAATTATCACACTTAGGGATTTTTACTTGTTAAAAACATTTGAAAGAAAAATGATAGATTATATTCAAACAGATACTAAAAATAAACCGTATATTCAAAAGAACATGCTGTACATTCAAATATATAGGCGTTTGTCTTTAAGACTTGGTAAATATTGATGAGTACACAAGATTTTTGAATGGCAAACGATGGTTAGAACAGAAGGGATAAAACATAAGTTGAATAACCCCAAAAATCTAAAACAAAAAATGAAGCAATAGCAAACAAAAACAAAAAAAAAAACAAAGAAAAAAGAAGAATCAAAAACAAAAAGATGAAGGAGAAAACCAAAGAAAACTAACAGTCTTGAATTAAATTCAGTTTGTTTGGTTAAATATCAAAAATACTTTTTTGTACTTGAACTGAAATTTTAAATAAACAACAAGGAATTCCTAAATCTAGACCTTCTTCCACTGGACCTAATCAAAACTTTCACATGAATTTGCTGAATGAAAAACTCCAATATAATTGTGATAACTTTCGTTAATTTCTGCAGCAAATACGGTTTATGACAACAAAAGACAAAACATCAGAAAAGAACCCCTTTTAAAAGGAATTATAGGTTACCCAGTAGTAAGACTTGGCTGACCCAAAATATATCAGTTTTTAGTTATCTTATTTATCAAAATTTGAAATAATACAAATTTTAAAAAAATCTAAAACATCGAGGCTTCATATCAAATATTGAACGTGGTAGAACCTCTCGGTTTTGGCTTCCTACTTTGATAGTTTGGATTTTTTGCTATATTTATACAATTAAACAAATATCCATTCTATTAGATTGGTCAGATTCATTTTTTTTTTAAATTTTCAGATTTTTTCCAATGTGAAATTTAAATTAACATAACTAATATTTTATTCGTAGATTTATGCGAGTTTATCCGATTCCAAATTTCTAATGGGCATAAAAAGAAACTGGCGGAATAAACAGAAACTGAATCAAATAAATGTAAATGACATATTAAACTATAATGCACTTTGACATTCAGACATTTTGAACCTGCAAAATTCGTTGCTTTTTGTAAACTTTCCATATGGAACTTCACTTTACAAATTAGCAAGATATATAAAAAAAAATGATTGAAGGAAATTGCCTTCATACTTGAATGCTGACATTCAGTTTGGTAAATTAGATTTCAGAATACTGAAAAAAAAATTTAGTTGCCATTGTTTAAAATCAGCACGATGTTAAAAAATTATCAGAAAATGTACCACAGTTGTGAAATATTATGTAAAAATAATTTTAAAAAATTGAATTATGGGAAAATTTTGGGGATACCCTAGGTCAACGACCTTCAATCATGCTAAGCTAATGAGGAATCAATTTCTACTATGAAATCTGTGAAAACTTGTGGCGTGCATTTCTAATTATCGTAATAATCTTATTTTATTTAATCACTGATAGTTTAAACATGTTATTTTTCATCAAACAACAAATAGATTAAACACAAGTAATTTTTAACTTAGTGAAGTCCTTTCCATAAAACACATTACTAGTATATACTTATATAGTAACGAAGTAATGTACTAACAGATAACAGAACTTCGCAAAGACTATTTCTTTGTCGTTTGGTCGTTTGGTTGTAGAATGATCTGTTATGTATTCTCTTATAAACCTCATGTGTGTACATATAACTAATCATTATTATGTGATGGGACGATGTATGTTGCTTTTTAATAAAACCAACAAACGTTTGTGATTATTTTCTCTTTATTGTTAGTTTGCTAACTGAATTATGGTTGTCATTGCGGATACCAGCATGCATGCTTATAAACACCTTCACAATATTTGTTTGCTGTAGTAACTGAATTGTTCATATCTTCAATATATATATTTTTCAAAGGTTGGCACTTAGGTTGATTAACTCAAATTTAATGTCGGGTAAAAATGCATAATATATCAAGCTCATTACTTCTATGTCGTTACATATCCATTTTGTTTCGTTTAGACAATGTATCTAGGGAGCGTGGCTAAATTAATTGGCAATAACTATAGTACAAAGTCTTGTGTCACAGAAACAGTAATTGGACATTTAACACGAATTTTCAATTATATATTAGATATTCAACGCTTATCGAAGAATAAAATTTTATTCAATTCTTTTTTTTTTTGCTACTATTTCTGTTTCTCTTTCTATAATTTTGTACTCTAGTCGTGTACTAATAATGCGAATTTGAGCATTCGTTGAATTTGGTTATTCGTTTAAAAAGTGATTACATTCCTGCTGGTATAAATTCCATTTTATTCCTACTTAACTAATCTAATTTCAAACATCTTTTTTGCCCTTCTGTCTTAATGCTGTAAGTGACTACGATTATGATAGAAAATCCTACGTGTCACAATCACAAATATAAAAAAAGACACATTACAGAACACAACAAATATTTTTCACGTGAAATTCACATGAAATTAACATAATTATCATATGAAATTCACATGCAATTAACATGATTATCATGTGAAATTCACTAAACACGAATTTCTTGTGAACATTTCCTGTGAATTTCACGTGAAGGCTTCATTCACCCGAATTTCACGTGAACTCTGTCACTTAGTTTATTTGCTCAATTCAGGTGAAAATCATGTGAAATAATTTTGCCTGTGTATCCTGGTTCCAGGTATTTTGTTACAGCCATACACTCTCACGATTTATATTTGTATATGTTTAACATACTGAATATCGGGAACCAGTCTACTTATACCGCCACTCTTTAGGTTTACAAATATCTTTGTACTAAAATATTATCCACGTGTACTTTCACGTGTTAAAAAAAAATTTCCATCATAAAATATGGGATTCTTAATTTTTTATCACAACCACATTACACGTATGTTCTGGATACCATCTATGTAATCTATATGGTGTGATAAAACTTTGTAGAAAATTCCTCAAGGGAATAATTTAAATGTAGATATATAGAGTTAAGGCTTTATCTGCACGTATTGCGATATTTTAAGATACGTATCATTCATTTCATGTCAAATCGTCGTAAAATTGTAATCTCTGCATATGTGTTCTATATATTTGTTGTAGTAACATTTAAAAAATACTGCTTATGAGTATTCCATATGTAATTTCCGATTTGTTTTTAAGAGAAGAATGGTCCAAGTTCTCTGTGGCAGATATAAAAATCAAGACATCAGCAAGGAAAATTACACGAGAAAGAAAATGTTGGTTAAATTTTGCTTAATTTCGTTGAACAAAGTTGGGGTTTTATGATTTTGAGTTTTTTAGTTTGTAATGTATATATTTCAGAATGTGAACCACTCTATTCATTACACTGCTTCATCATGCTTTTCACAATAATGGGAAGGTAGCGTATGCATATAAGCATATGAAATATGCAAATGAAAACTTGTGTTTTTTTAAGTGTTAAGAAACAGTATATAAAAATGTTTCCTGCATTATTCATTCTAGTGAATTTTCCAATGAAAGGATGTTTCAACAGCTGCCAAAATGTACAATATATATTTCAGTTTTAACAGTAATTACTTTTGTTGGTGGGGCCTTTTAAAGCTTACTTGAAGCTGTGTTTACACATATTGAAGACCTTTTTGGTGATCTCTTTAAGTATTTACTATTTTTGTAAATGTTATACAATGGTACATGTGTTGCGTTTCGCCATGTATGTTCCGTTTTTTCTGTAATGTATTATATGTCGAGTCATATTTTGACTATTAAACCATCGATTGTGTTGTAACCATAATTAGATTTACATCTAATCATACGAGCCCATTGTGTCATTAAATCTCACTCTTTAATGTGAGTGTCACGTGTATGAAACCTTTTGGAGAGACCTGGTGTTACTGATCTTGTTGTTTGGAATGTAGTTACCTTCATAACCTTTTCTTATTACTATTTATATGAATGTACTCCCAAGAAATTGTCATTTTTCTACAATATACTCAATATGAAAATATCTCTGTATGTAAATTAGATGTAGAAAACACAGTTATTACAATTGGTCACCGTAAAAAGTTCAATCAGTTTCACCAATATGTGACTAAGTTTTCATGTGGTACTGTCTGGATTTTTTCAAGATTTTGCTTTTATGTGCATGTGAAAATATTATTCCTTAAGTACTGCAAATAATTTTCCATTTGTGACCTTGCTTTGTTGATATACTTCATGTCGACTTTCGGTTTAATTACTATTGTTTCATTTACACCTATCTCCATGGTTCCTTTAAGTCATTTATTAAGAGTGTGCATCAGGCTTTGGGTAATTAAAATCGGTAATTGCAATCAATAACAATTAGATATATTTCGGAAGTAATTACAAAGCACAAGTAATTGAAGGAATGTTCAATTACTTGTATTTGAAAGTATTTAATTTTTTTTAAATACTTTAAATACAATTACATTTCAACATCCTCCCAAGTCAGGGTTTTGAGTTCACCCTCGCTCCCTAAAACCCCTGACATCACGCATTCATATTTAGCGTCCAGTCAATTCTGATTAGTTGCTTCTCCGAGTGAGAAGCACCAATGAAACTTGATTTGACATAAAATGTCCGTGAAAGGTAAACAATGATACGAGTAACTGATAGTTGTAAGATGTCACAAATGATTCAATATGACCAAAAAAATGATAACTGTAGATTCTGTTTAGAGTCTTTAGCGAAAAAAATGACGTTACGTGTATGTAGCCATTTTGTAAGTTATATCGAAGAGTTTCTATTACGAGTGATTTCATTGGATTTTGGATCCGGGTTAAATTTAGGTAACTCACTAGATGGCGCTGGACGATATCCGCTAAATATCAACGATTGATGTCAAGGGTTTGAGGGAGCGAGGGTGGACTCAAAACCCTGACTTGAGAGGATTCATTCCAAATACATTGCAATTTAATGATAAATTGATCTATCCCATATGTTTCCTGGAGTTAGTTATCTAAGCTAAAAGGACAAGATTGATCAAACAGTATGAATAGTAAATAAAAAAATGTTGCATATAATTATATTTTGATCAATTACAATAATCAGTGTATATTAGCTATATATTTTCAAATACGTTTTAAAAGAGTATATTGACAAACATCAAAACAAATTGATCAAACCTTTTATCATTTGTTATCTGTTAAAAACTTTTGTTTCTGTCTGATTAATCTCTTAATCTACCTTTGACAGTCATTAATCTTGTTTCCCCTAGATAGTGTGATTTAATAGTGAAATCATTTTTTTTCCTATTTGTAGTGTAATCACATTTAGGAAAAAAATCCTTTTGAAAACCAAAGTAATTGCAATGTTATGTATTTGACAAAAATTCCAAAGTAACTGAGAGTATCTATTTACTTTCAGAAGTATTTGAACCCAACCCTGGTGTGCATAGGGCATTTTCGAACAAATTTAATAAAATCTCGGAGTTTACCAAAAATGACCTATAAATGCATAAACATGGGATATCTTTTAGGACTTTATGGATTTGAAATGTCATTAAGAGAAACGGATGTATCATTGTAATGAAATGTCAAAGGAATGCAATTTTATTTCATTAATTATTAGCAAAACATTGATTATTTATAGCAAATGTACTATTATTTTGAGATCATTATAAAGTCGATGCTAATGAATAGTATAGTTTTCCATAACAGAAATATAGTTCATGTGAAAGTGTACTGTAATTTGATATGGCAAAAAGTTCGAAGCTGCATCTTTGACTAGAGGGTTTATAGCTTGCAATAAGGACTGTAAAGTTACTTATGAGGTATCCTTCAATCGGTCGTAATTATTGTCCTCATGACTTTTGGCCGTTTATGTTTATTAAATAAAAATCTTTAATATTCCCAACGGTTAAATTGTATTGTAATGCATAACATATGTTCCATATTACGGTTGTTCTATGCTCTTTGCTGTGTGTGTCTGTTTTCCCTGTCTTGTTTTTGTTCTAGGAATATTTCTATTGATTTCAACTCGAACCTTGGTTTCCATGATTACTCTTTCCACGCATAGATATACTGATGGTTCAAAATTTATTCTGTATCTTTAGAGCTTTTACACCACTGTATACAGAAAAGGAGGACCGAAACTTTTAAGGTTGATATTTTTTGAGAGATTTTGTGAAAGCGATTGGGTTGACAAGTGAATGTCTGTTCTCAGCAAGACCCTCCGTGCGATTTTTCATTGAATTTTCTGTTGTGTTTTCTTGGTTCTTTGGTTTCCATTCTTTGATGTTTGTTTTCTGGCTTTTTTCAACATTTTGTCTACTAGTTTCAAAAGTTTTCAGATAGATTGTTTGTTACTTAGACTTTACGTATCCTAACATATTCTGGTACTCAATCTGTCACCTCCTATCTTGATCTACACTTTGAAGTCGAGTGTAAAGGAAAACGATTGACCAAATTATACGACATACGCGACGACTTTTCATTCCGTATTGTCAACTTTCCTTTCATATGTGACAGCATTCCTTCAGCACCTGCGTATGGGAGTTTACATATCACAACTCATGCGTTATGCCAGAGCTTGCCGTAACCATGCAGACTTTTTGTGTCGCTCTAGAGTACTTCCAATTAGGCTTATGGAACAGGTTTATGTTGCTACAAGATTGAAGTCATCAATACAGAAGTTTTATGGTCGTAATAATGAACTCTTGGATTGTTACGGTGTATACATTTGCACCATGAAAACCTATTTGTACAATGTGTCATAGTTTTCCTTTCCTCTTTCGTCTACCATGAACTTAACCTTTTATGAGCAACACGGTGGGTGTTTCTAGAAAAACAGAGGACGCTTACCCTACCGGTGCACCTGGTCCATGCTCCCAGTGAAGTCCGAGTTGCTCTTTTACTTGTGTTACTTTGTATGTATTTTTTTTGTTATTTTATGTTCTTTGTCGTATGTGTCTCTTTTCTATGTCTGGTGTTTGTCCCTGGATTACATTCTTTTGACTTCGGCTAGAATCTCGGTTCCCTTGATTACTCATAAGTCACAATGTTGAAGTGTTGTTTGTGCATGCTGTGATTATAATGTATATGTGTGCACTTGTGTTTGAGATAATCAAATAAAATATTGTATATTGTTACGTTGGCTTCATTCATGAATTGCAATCTGGATTTTATAACAACTTTAAACTATTTTTGCAGTTCTAGTGAATGTGACATGAACTATTAACTTAAATAAACTTGGTTTTCATTGCTTGCTGCCATGTTTATACCTGCGTGGAATCCACTTTATCGTGAATAATTTCTACGTCAACTGGTTCGTGGTTACTGGGTCATTATGAAGAATGTTGGTACGTTAATTTTATATTTTAAACTACTAGTATACATATTTTTCTATAAGAAATACAGTTTGTATATCTTAGAATGGAAATCGTACTTTTTTCTTGTCGTAACTAAAAATGCATCAATGTCATAAAGCTTGTGTTTATGTAGAGTCTCATAAACATAATCCTTGTCATAATGAATAGATTTGACAAAGCAACACAATTTTTGGGGTGGAGGTTATATCGTTCCAATCACAGTTAAACTAAAATTCAGGTCAAACCATTAACACTATATTTAGCACTAATTTATAGCAAATCTTTTTAATGATAGTTCACAATATTTCTGTTATCATGTGAAACCATGATAAGATTATTTAATGGTAAGGAGGGTTTTGTCATTCCTCAGTAAAACCAGAAGACTGAAAATGGCAACCCAAGAGCTATATATGTCTTTTTTAATGACTTGCTATTTAATACAACAATTTACTGAAACCATTGAATATCCCTCTCGAGAATAGTTAAGTGATTCCTGAATCTATTTATGTCGTGGAGTTATTGGAGTCAATTACCATAAAATAGTCGAACAGCTTAATATCTGGCATATCAGTCTCAAGAACATACTTTATCGCGATCGGCCAGGAAACAATTTACTATGTACGTTTCAAGCAATAAAATTTGGCGTCGTGCTTTAATCTCAAAGGAAGTTCCCGTGCACAGTGAAATCAGTTGTAATCGTCTTTAACCTATCTTAATCTTTCTCATGAATGTCATTATCAAATTCAGAAAGAACAACGTTTGAGATCATGTCAATATAAATAGCATGATTGGCCTCTGATAATTTAATCTGTCTTTGCCTCGACAATTTACCCATCTGTTATAATTGATTTTGCGGCTGTTATATGTGTAAACTGAAAATGTGAACGACTATAATGGTGTCTACTTTGGTTTGTATTGTAAGCGTTCGTTATTTTGCTGCACGTAAATGTGTTCTTTATAATAGAATTTCCGATGGAACATTTCTTATAGATTATTTTATAATGAAAATTCTTTTGGGAACATTTGTTATAGTAAGTTTATTCCATTAGGAACATATATTACAACCAAAATTCCCGAGGAACTTATATTCTTTAACATTCAATCTTTTGGAACTTGTGTTTCCTTGACCTGTATAAAATTACGGTATAAAATAAGCGGTACCTATAGACTTAGTAAGTCTAAATAAAGTGTACTCGGACAGGGTGGTTGAGTTAACAATACTCAAATCGAGTCATATCCTACGGTTTAATGATATATGAAATAAGACACCTGACAGTTGTATCATATTTACCACTAGTAAAGTAAACTACAACCACAGTCTGTACAACAGTTTCCATGGTAAATGAAAATATGCAGTTTAATCCTAGAACACGTTACTGTATCGTGTGGATCTGAATTTACTTTTTACGGACATTTCTTTCAACACATCTGTCTTGGCGAACATTTTCAAGTACATGTATATGCCTACGAACAACGGTTTTATGTTTTTCTTTCAGCACGGAAGTCATAAAACTATATGATAGATTTACAGAGATCAATATTTAACAAACAGGAGATAGTTCATATAATTGATAACTCATTTTTTAAAACACGTATTTAGATGAATATGTTTAAGGTTCTTATGACGCATGCTGATCATGTTTTAAGATATCGCAAATGGAAGAGAACACTGGTGAATGTGTCTTTCCAAAACAGTGCCATTCAAATGACTTCTACAGTGTTAATTCAAAGTTGTTAACTTATTTTATATAAAGGCATTGATTAAATAACAAGATTCTATATAATAACAAGTTACACCTACAATCGTAGTGTCATTATGTTCCTTGTTTATATACGTCCTGGTGCTTGTCGCTGTAACAGCTTGTTATGTGTGATTGATACGTCCTGGTGCTTGTCGCTGTAACAGCTTGTTATGTGTGATTGATACGTCCTGGTGCTCGTCAATGTAACAGTTTGTTATACGTGGTTCTATACGTCCAGGTGCTTGTCTCTGTAACAGTTTGTTTTACGTGGTTTGATACGTCCCGGTGCTTTGTCGCTGTAACAGTTTGTTTTACGTGGTTATATACGTCCTGGTGCTTGTCACTGTAACAGTTTGTTATACGTGGTTTGTTACGTTCTGGTGCTCGTCACTGTAACAGTTTGTTATACGTGGTTCTATACGTCCTGGTGCTTATCTCCTCTGTAGCATTTTGTTATACATGGTTCTATACGTCCTGGTGCTTATCTCCTCTGTAGCATTTTGTTATACGTGGTTTGATATGTCTCGGTGCTTTGTCGCTGTAACAGTTTGTTATACGTGGTTCTATACGTCGTGGTGCTTATCTCCTCTGTATAATTTTGTTATACGTGGTTTGATATGTCTCGGTGCTGTGTCGCTGTAACAGTTTGTTATATGTGGTTTGATACGTCCTGGTGCTTGTCACTGTAACAGTTGTTATGCGTGCTGATATACGTCTTGGTGCTTGTCGCTGTAACAGTTTGTTATACGTGGTTTGATACGTCCCGGCGCTTGTCGCTGTAACAGTTTGTTATACGTGGTTATATGCGTCCCGATGCTTACCATTGTAATAGTTTGTCATACGTGGTTTGATGTACGTAGTGCTTGTCGCCGTAACAGTTTTTTGTACGTGGTTTTATATGTCCTGGTGCTTGTCGCTGTTACAGTTTGTTATACGTGGTTTGATACGTCCCGGCGCTTGTCGCTGTAACAGTTTGTTATACGTGGTTATATGCGTCCCGATGCTTACCATTGTAATAGTTTGTCATACGTGGTTTGATGTACGTAGTGCTTGTCGCCGTAACAGTTTTTTGTACGTGGTTTTATATGTCCTGGTGCTTGTCGCTGTTACAGTTTGTTATACGTGGTTTGATACGTCCTGGTGCCTGTCAGCGTTTTAATTTGTGGTTATAAACATTCTAGCGCATGTCACCATAACAATATGTAACACGTGGTTATATACATTCTAGCGCCTGTCACCATAACAATTTGCAACACGTGGTTATAAACATTCTAGTGCTTGTCACCGTAATATTTTACTTTACGTGGTTATATACGTTCTATTGAAAATAGTGTTAAATCGTAACGTCATCAGTTCTCTCGGTAATAAAAGTGCCAATAGTCATTCATTTTAAGCCAGAAAATCATTTTTCAAAATAAATAGCAAAACTTCAAAAACTTTCGCTTATAATTTGTAAAACATCATGAAAATGGATCTAGAAATAACTTTCAAATTTAAAAAAAAATGCGATTTTGCATAGAAACAAAGGGAAAATTTACAAATGACCGAACACTTTTGGCATGTTTCTGAAGCTAATTAAGATTATCTTATAGATAAATTATTTTAAGGTAATATGAGGAAGGTAAACGCTCCCGAAGAAACATCTTTCGTAATTTTTGTCAGCCCTGTTTTCATTTACTTCTAAAATTATAAAATTTGTTATGATATACGGTTTTTTTTCCTGATGTATTCTCTTATTATCATGGTCTGAAATATGTATGGGTCAAAATTTCTGGCTTTGGAAGGAACTGTGGGCTGCATGGTCCGAAATGTCTTTGGATCTAATTGTCTCGGTTATTGATAAGCTGATCATGATAAAGTTATTTTTGTAAACATTCGGGTGCCATGTTTTGACCACCCCTATCTGGGAAAAAGCTAAGATTCGATTTGCATTTAATCATCGAAGCTAGCTAATGTTTCCTAGAAAGGTGTGGTGCTCAAGTGCATTTACAAAATATTCGAGAATGAAGCTGCCATGATGCTATTTTTAAGCTCCCGATTTTACATGCACAAACCGGATATTGATGTTTTTTTGGCCAAAAGTATATTGAACCCAGTTGATAATAAAACCATTAATGCTCTCGGCGTAGTATTAACAAATAGAAGTTTTATTACTGAGCAAACATCCTGATTTGTGGAACAATTTGATGTGTCAGTCTCTAATAAAAATAAAACAAGCTATTCAACATTTTATTTAACTTTCGGAAATTTTTACCGGTCATGTGCGACTCGATGAATGATTCTAATAATGAAAGAAAAATCATCCCCTACAGCGTACCTGATCCATATCCCATTTTGTTTTTACTTTGCCATGCACGTTGAATATAGGCTGTTTTTTTTAATTTATTTTTTTGCTAAATTCAATAAAATAAACTTGTTCTCTTGGCAGACCGCAACCTGCAAATCACTCCAAAAAGTTCTAGTATAAGCTGATGTTTTATTGATATTTCCGTGTAAAATAGAAACGACATGATAACTACAATTAATTGTATCACGTGGCCTTAATAACCTTTGGCCTGTCGTTACAACTGATATTGGCACTACCAACAACGCTTTCGAATTTACTGACGAAAACCTGAAACAATTACCGATTATATTTCATTTGATATTTTAACGAATTCGCTACAAGATAACAAAATCCACACAAAAGGACAACCAAGTCGATAAAACCATGCATATTTCAAAAACCGATCCTCATAACACCCGTGGCATTAGTCTTATTACTGTACGGTTTTGTCATAGTCATAACTATTGAAATAACTTATAATGTAAAATAATGCCAATTTCTGTGAAAAAAGATGAATAAATTTTTCACTTGCAGAAGTGATATGCATCATAAGAATTATAACAAAGTTAAAAGATTGCTTCGTTCCTCTCTATTTAACAATTGCTGCTGAAGTCCAAGTTTTATTTTAATTCAATTATTTAAAACAGTAAGGAAAGTATCAATTAATAAAACTAATGGTGAACTATTCTTTTTTAGGTAAACTAAATTCAATTCATTACGTAAATATCAGGAAACAAGTTAGTGAGTATAGAAGTTTTTAACCGCAAACCCAAAGAAATGTTTCACAAGTAACATTTAATATATTAGAACTTACCTGTCTTCTAGATGACACTGTAGCTTGACGTCGTTCTTCAAAACATTTCTGTCTGCGAGAGCAGTAGATAGATGTGTTGTACAACATGTGTACTATAGAAGAGTAAAGAATAGCGGTAATTAGTAATGGTATTATGTAAAATAACACTAAATCTATCACATAGTACAATCTGTATTGGTGTCTCTCTAGTCTGTAGCCACATAGCTCCATTTTGTTCCCCTTTAAATCTATTTTACAAAGTACTTCACTCAATCCTAGCCATGGTCCACAATACATAAACGCAAAGCACCATAGTCCCACGATAATCTTCTTTGCACGTTCAGTTGTGCACATGATTTGTGCCTTCATCGGATGACAGATTGCTATGTATCTTTCTACTGTGAATGCAGTGATAGAAAGCGCAGAAGCGTTAGCTCCGAAATACTGAATGAATACTACTAGCGAGCACAAAGCATAACCATACGGCCATTCTCCTCTCCTGTAGAATGGATCTGCTGTGGCCGGCAGCGCTGCGGACAACAGCAGCAGCAGGTCAGCATAGGCTAGGCTGAGCAGGTAACAATTAGTAGTGGTGTGCATACTCCTACGTTTAATTATGACAACAATGACTAAAATATTTCCAACAAAACCCATAACAAATATAACAACTACGATAGATACGGCAAGAACGATGTAACATTCTGAATAATACTCGTATTCATCAACACATACACACATTTCTGTTTCATTTGTCACGTTACATGTTATATTGAACATTTCAAGTTTTTTTCCTGCTAAGGTTCAATATATCATAGACTTTTTCTAACTTTTTAAAATAGATAAGCTTACGAATACACACTTAATCCAAAACCAGACAAACAATAACTTGTTCTTTATATGATTAGCGTTACCAGTGCAGTTCAGAATACATTCAAGATATATTCAAAATTTTTTAGCTCATTTCCAAAGAGATTATCGAGCAAATTAAATTGAACGAACTCCGTCGAATCCTCTCAGAGATTTAAAGTAATCGATGACGATCAAATCAACGTCGGTGCTGTCATCTGTCAACTTCGTATAAATAATTCAGCTACCAACATCGTAGAGCAAATGAGGGGTTTGTGTGTAGTGATTATTTACCCTGTATTGTGCATTAATCAAACATCATGATGTAGGATTGTCATAGATATGTATCCTTGGGGAATTTCAGTTACTTTTTATTGTTAAATATTTCGCATCCGATTATTTTAATCTTTTAAGAAATGAATATTTTCATCTGGCACATTTTTTTTGAATGCAATAAGTGCTATCAGCGATTGAAATGTAAATTGTTATTTTTTATTATGGATGCAATATTTGACTAAATTGACATGAGACAATAAATTTGACAGTTCGTGCACGTGTTACACATACCATTATGTCCAACAGTAATTAACGTTGACGTGATTCATCAAAAACTATTGCAGTACTAGTCGAAAAGAAATAGTTGCTTTTTGCCAGTAAAAAATCCATACTGTTTTATCGGTGTCTTTCATTAAACATTTTACTGTTTCAAAAATATTTTATTTTGGTATCAGTATTTGTTTTCAGTAGAAATAATTTGACCTTTTGCAGTAGCAATAATTATTTCAAAAACAGTTTTGAAATATTTTTAAAAGAAATAAATGGTAAGGAAATTAATACTGCATTACACCAAACGCCAACCTCCAGGTTTCGCTTTAGGTTTGATTGGAAAAAAACTTTCCCTCCTTTGGATTCGAAAGCCATATAAAATCGCTGAATGCTTAATTTTACATGATATTAGATATATGAAGATGTTTGACAAACAACATCGTCAGACAAGGTTTCCAATTATTGTAATTTTTTCCAACGATTAGCCTGCGATTTTCCCAGTAGCGTTTTCGCCACTTTAATCTTCGAATAAAAAAAATATGACTACAAAATGTGATTAGTCCAGAACTCTGTCTTTTCAACTAAAGCAACAATTGTACTGTTATTAAGTAAATATTAAGCCTGTAATATACTCCATTGAACGGTCTTGGTATGAACTTTCAACTCAAGACAAGTGACATTCTAAAATCCTAAAAAATATTGTTTTTCATGAACAGAACGAAGAACAAGATATCCATAACCCGGGGAAAGACTACATCAAGGAAAACAATTTTTTAAAAATACATATTGATAGTTACGTTCCATTATTTATTCTTTTACTATGATGATCAAACTTAATTGCACTAAAATTGAAAAAAAATGGACCAGGTGCACCGCTAAGGTCTGATTTTCTACAAACTTCTGGATTGTTAAAACAAAAGAGGGGACGACATTGTGAACAAATCTGTTATCAAGGTGAATATGGTGACGATCAAAGAGTTCATAATGTCGACTATGGATCAACGAGTTTATAATGTCGACTATGGCATTTTAATGTTTGCAAAGATTCAATAATTTTCGTTTAAATGTAGTTATATATTTTCAATCCAATTGTTTTTTTTTTCATTTCAATGCAATATTTTGTCATTTAATTGGTGTGATTTTTCGTTTAAATGCGATAGTTATATTCGACTGTTTTATTTTATCTATGCGATACTTGTATGACCCCAAGATGTCATTCAAATGATAAAAAAAAAACTATTGAATGAAAAAAAATATTGCATTCCAATACAAAGTTATACAAACTGAATAGAAATAATACATTCAAATGAAAAATATTATTTGTTTGTAACCGATACCATGCCATAGTCGACACAAAACTTTTCAAGTGGCATCTGTTAGAATAGATGATAGTGATTTGGATTTGTTGATACGACTATTAAGCGTTGTTTGTTGGGGTTCTTGTGTATTTTGGGTAATAAATGGCGTCATCTTTTATAGAGGGGGTTTGAATGCTATTCATTCAAATGAATCAATCTTCTATGAACGATCCTGATTTATTCTATTTAGACGTTAGTAGACGTTCATTATCAATCAAGCCTTTTAACAAGGCGTGACAAATGCCCAATCACCTATTAATTTACTATGTATCACTTTGCAAGCTTATTGATATCCACTTTCACAAGGCATGAACACTCATTATATATGCAAAGCTGTTTCCAGTGCACTGTACCAATTTGCATAGAGACGCAGGATTAAGCACCGATTAAGCAAAGGTGTAAAAACTTTGGCATTGCAAATATAACTCGGCACATGCATGGTTATTTGAATGCGAACTTCAAGGATTTTGAGTTAATATATTGTAAATGTAATTCGAGTAGTAGTAATAGAAGTAGTACAGGTTATTTTTTACATGTATTTTCACATTTCAAACTGTATACTGTAATAAGGATAAGAAAGTAAGTAAGTTAGTCCAAAAGCTGAAATATAACTAAACATTGCAACTTCTTCATACAAAGATTCAACTCAAAACCGCGTGACTTTTAAATGCTTGCATACACACTGGTTTCCATGGTTACTGGCTGATTTAAATGTATGATATGGTGTAGAATCTTATATTTGTCAACACGAAGTATTCTCTAGGCATAAAAAATTAGTTGCCAATAGAAAAATGCCGCGAAGAAATACTTCGGATTATAATGCAAATCTAAAACTCGCTACGAACTGCTATGATAGTCGACCTTAATTTACTATCTCAAAAATTTTTGTTATAGGGGAGTGAAATATCCCACATTGTACCAGTGTAGGGGCCACAATATCATGTTACAATATTATCAGAAACTAGATGAAAAGGTCTACTGTGAAAAGTTAAATCCTGTAAGTATAAGCTCATCTAAGAATGAGGCAGAGGGTTTCCATATCATTGCATCCATTGGGTTCCTTTAGTAACTTTAGAACCAGTAAAAGTAGTAAAGAGATTGGAAAAATGGTGAAACAAATATAGTGATTATATAGTGATCTGTTGTTAAAAAAGATATGGAAAGAAATAATTTTCAATAGTAATGGGATAATTTATTGGAAAGAAAAAATAACCAAAACATGACCAGGAATGCCCGGGAAAACGCATGGATTTCACGAGTGAGTGGTATTTGTTCCACATGCAAGTTAAATCTCCAAGCGTTCTTGGCACTAGTAATTATATTTTGTTATTCACGAAAACCGATTACCCTATTTATCATATCGATTTTCACAATAATTTAGTGCTATTTTCAACATAAATTTTAAATCTTGTGATCAGTGATTTATATTCGTGTTCCTACACAGAAGGTATATCCCTCTGCCACACTAAAGGCTAAAAACCACTAATTCCACTTCCCATAGGCTTCTATGCTAATTTCACAATATTCAATGGCTTCTCTGGACTTTACCTTAACTTTAACCTGCAGATGACTATATATCAGCATGATTCTACATATGTCAGCTCACAATCCTCAGAATGGCATGTGGGGTTAGCAGACTTGCAGTGCAGTACTGGTCACCGGAAGTGAAGGGTCTATAAATAGCATGGGAAATCCCAGTGTTTTCACAAGATAGGGGTATATTTAAAAATCATTATGGAGATTAGGCTTCACATCACAAGAAGCAAAATGCACCTATAAAATGTACAGAAATGTTTTTCCTTTCAGAAACTGTTTGAATTTTTTAAATAAGATGAGAACTTTTTTCACAGCACTATGAGGAACAGGGGTAATTTCTGCGTAGGACTATTTTTGCGTACGTTCCAAATGCTCATTGGTTGAATTGGTGGTCTGTAACCTAAATACTGAACCCCGCCCCTTTAAACAAATGATATAACGAGAAAAGGTATGGTATATATGTCAAAGAGACAACACCACCGGGATGAAAATGTCAACCCAAGTCCACAAATTGGTGTTCAATGAACGACGAGGAAACCCTCATACCACAGGACAGGCTGCCGCTGGCCCCATCAGTATACACAAGTACAGCGAAAGAGTTGCCACTATATACTCAAGTAACATAAAAAATAATAAAGGTGAAAACGAAACAAGAATACGAAGACCAGAAATTCCTGTCTTGGGACAGGCGCAAAAATGCGGAGGGGTTAAAGTACTTTGGCGTGATCACAAACCTCCCCTTTTTAAAATCTGGTCACAGTGGAAACAAATATTACACAATTAAACACACCTAAAAATCAGTTCAGAAAGGTCAAAGTCCCTTGTTACAACGGAAATAAAGAAATTGAATATAAATTACACAAATGTACAAACTAAGGACTACTAGCAGTTAACTGACATGCCAGCTCAAGACCAATTTAGACATACAAAGAGTTATGTCCCCATCGTGTGTAAATAAGTACAGTACGCTAGCGGAATGATACATAGTAAATGGGTTTTTACGTTTTAAATTAAAAGTTTACGTTTTTTACCTTTAGGCTAGATCATGAATATTTACTCTACTTTAACCCATAAAAAGAACGTATCTGTTTCCGTGTTTGCCTAGAGTATTCTATTCACCAATCGGAACCAGTCTTTCTCGATTAAACTGCTCGCTTGTAGTCTATGTAGTGTAATGTAGTAATCAGCCGAGAACCAGCTTATATCGCGAAAAAATGATTACATTCAAATCGGTAAAAAATCATGATTATTGATGGTGATGGTAGGATGGCTTCATAACGTTCTTCTATTTTTAAATGTAATTTAGTTTGAGATAAATAAATCAAAGACTGAAGTCTTCAATGTCGATAATCGTCAAATATTCTATGCCACTGATTTTTTGCTTGCTTGCAACATCCATGCGTATTCAATGCTCTACTAAACTTAACTCCAAATCAATCAGTGATTTTCTCATTTTCACCATAAACCCTGGCGTAGATATATGTATGGATTTGGTTCAAAATTTAAAAAAAATCACAAATTTTAGTGAGCTGAAATTTGAAGATTTTAGGTCGATTGATAATATACGTTCATGTTCTTTTCTATTTCACATCTTTTGACATTGTACATTTAACTAGCAAAATAAGTGTATTCCTTTTCGAAAATATACTTGACATTTTAGAACGTTTTAAAGTTTGTGTTGTAATGTTTTATATGTACCGACTTTACTATTAAACTTTGAATTTTGAACTTTGTTGTGTAACGCAACAGTTCGTCAATCGGGTTAACTTCGAGTGGGTCCGAAATGGTACGAACTCAAACAAAATTACGATATGCTCTATTTAAAATTGGGTTACTTCGTAACCGTGATGACCCGAAGTTTCTCAATCAAAACAACTCGGACAGCTATATAACAGAAAGTTCTATGCTAACCGTTCTTTGTCATCTTTTAATGCAAACTTCCCTCTCTAAAACAAGTACAAACAAACACACATAGAACACATGTAAACGAATGGTATTTAAGGGGTACATTTTGATCTTGGATGAAGCTAGAATTGACGATTCTTCTGCACCGATCTGCTGATTAAGGTGGTGTAGTAATATACAATAATGCAAATCATAAACTAATGCACAGTACTGTTATTACCAGTGCAAGACGTCACTAACAATATTAGCGACCAAAATGCTTAAATATTTACTAAGTAAGTAAGTTTTATTGAAATAAAGACTAAACCTTGATCTATCATCAATTAACAAAGAAACGTATATACATACATACATAAAAAAGTACAGGTACAATTAATATCAATGCCAATATAAAATATGTGTTATAATATCAATATAATACAAAATATGTGTTGTAATATCCCAGCTAGGAAATCGAGTCATGTATCGTGGACCATTTTAGCACTATATAATAAACTCTTAAGGTACCAGTATCGTATTGCATATCCCTGAGCGGGTGTACGTCAAAACATGGATGCTAGAAAAATATAGTGCATTTTCTTTTTGCCTCTCTACAAACTAATGTTTTGTCAAAAGATATGAACAATGACTTATAAAATAGAGCAAACATCACACTGTAAGATGAAGAACTATTTAAAAAGAAAATCTATCATAATAACATAAAAATGTTCCACTGAAAAGGTTGGTTTGATGAGTGCAAAACGAAAGTGAAAGTACGGAAAATGGCTATTTATAGTTCAAGGCTACTTTTCTGTCCGATCTTGGTGGACTCACCCTATTTTCTTTGCGGAAAATTATTTTTCACATGTCCTTAGAAATGCTACATAAGTGAAAGTTTTATTGAATCAAATTACATATTTTTTTAAAAATCCTAAAAATATGCACTTCACTATAGAAGTCTGTGGGAAAATTAATACGATACTGAGACCTAAACACAAAAGCATGCAATATAATGAATTAGGGTTATCTTTCTTCGCACTTGCTCCAAGCTTAGTGAACTGGAATCTGCTAGTCGTCCTTCGTTCGTGCATGTGGGTAACGTATAATATTTTTTTTTAATTTATGTTTTAACAAAGGATTCCGACCTCTTTAAACTTAGTAGTAGTATGTTTATATGTGTAATATTTTTCCACATTGGCCAGTTATAAAAAGGGAAGGCTTGTGATCACACTAAAGTACTTTAACTCCATCACATTTTTGCGTTTTTCCTAAGTCAGGAATTTCTGATCTCTGTATGTCTTGTTTTGTTTTTATTTCCAGTTTACTTTATTGTTGCTGGAGTATATAAAGGCAACTATTTTGCTGTGCTTGTGTATAATGTTGTTTTGGGACCAGTTTTGAGGGTTTCCTCGTCGTTCATTGAAGACCCATGGGTCTTTTTCGACTAACCATTTGTTTGTCATTAATTTTCATGTTTCTTTTATAACCCGCCTCATCAAATTTCAGAAGTTGTGTGATGGAAAGAAACATACGACTATAAAATTTCAGTAAAAAAAGACGGTAGTTTCAATTTCTATTTGAAAACAAAAGAAAGTGTAAATGATTTCAAAGGAGAATTTAAAAGCAACAAATCAGTGACGGCTATCATGGTGATGATCTGTCAGCTCATTTTGTGCTCCATTTATTACGACCCGATAAAGGAGATGCTTTATGTGTGAAGCGCATGAAATATTCTTTGTCCTTAACCAACCATAACTCAAGAAGAGATCGAAAAGGTCAGTTATCTGCCTTTGATGTGTAAAGATTATTTTGATTCAATAGCTATTATTCTGCTTTGTAATTACACCGATTCTCATTTTTGGTCCATTTAAAAGTATGCACTGACTGTTACTACCATTACACAGTAACTAAGGTTTGACCAAACGGTATGAATCTATACCAGCATACAGAATAGCTAAAACTTTTCTTTATCAAGACAATTCAAATAATATAAAGCTGGTCATGCATATTTTTGTATGATTTGATTTAGAAGCTTAACAAAAAATAACATACAAGTTGTTCATAACATAGTAGAATATATAAATATCAGGAAAAATAATATGGGGTAGTCATTGCCTAAATCAGCGAGCACCGTGAGCTTTACCACACATGTACCGTCTGCGCGAGACTCGTAAAAAGGACATTACAAAGAAGGGGGTGGGTGTCAACCCAGGTGAAATTTTTTGCTTCGCAAGTGCAAGTTTTATTTATATTTAAGCAGCAAGCAAAATCAATATTTCTATTTGAAAATCTGTCTTGTTACTTAATCAATAAATGAATAACTTCAACATCCCCCCCCCAAATTCCAACCCCACACGCCCTTTCCCCTCGCTCTCAAAATGGCCAGTAACTTTACGTTTTCTCATTTGTGATGGATTCAAGTCTCCAATTCACAATTAAATCATTCTTATTATTGCTTCTGGAATAGGGTTATGTTGCTACAAGATTGAAGTCATCACTACAGAAGTTTTATGGTCGTCATCATGAACTTGTGGATCGTTATGATGTATCCATCAGCACCATTAAAACTGATGTATTCAACGGGTCATAGTTTTCCTTTTCTCGTTTGTCTTCCCCGGACATGACTTTTTATGAGCAACTCGGCGGGTGGTTCTAGAAAAGCAGAGGACGCTTACCCTACCGGTGCACCTGGTCCATGCTCCCAGTTTTTAGTGGAGTCCGAGTTGCTCATTTACTTTTGTTACTTTGTATGTATGATTTTAGTTACTGTATGTCCTTTGTTGTCTGTGTCTGTTTTCCATGTCTGGTCTTTGTCCCTGGATTGCATTCTTTTGATTACCGCTATAATCTTGGTTCCCTTGGTTGCTCTTCAACACTGCATAATTAATTTTCAGTTGAATTTAGGCCAATGAGACCCTTTATCGCCCCTTCTCCTTTTAGAAATCGTGTCTTAATAGAACTGAAAAAGAGGAAAAACATTAAATGTAATGATAAGTTTAGTTTAATTAGTCTAAACCATATTTTATTCAACACAAATTGAAAAGGATTAGGCAGCAGGTAAAGGCTATGTAAGCCCTCTCTCCCTTTGAAATGATTTTCTCATTGTTCTTTTACCGATTTCCATGGTGATGTCAATAACAATAAGTTTAAGCACTGTTAACACAAAGCTGAAGCACGATGTACGTACATAATTACATAAAAGCTGGTAACAAAGAACCCTGCTTTCGATCGGTTTGTATCTGGTCAAAGACCTATCCCCATGTGGACGGTGCCTAAAAAAATATACATATCGTGACTGCTCTAGTATTTATCACAAATTGAAGTACCATTGTATTGACTGTTATTTGTCCGCACTTTATAATTGTTTCTTCTCTGGCTGTGTGTTTCAGATGTATAAAACTATCATCAACTGTTGCCTGAATTGAGTTTAGGTTTTAGTAAAGTTTTCGGTCTTGATCCCTTTCCTGTTAATTGTACTATTGCTATGGATTATCATCTTTATCTTGATCATCATTGAAGTGGACGACAATGGAAGACGACTGTCATTTGAAAGGTACAACTGTTCTGAACAGACATCATTGTTTATAGGAAAGGTAGGATCAAGTGATGTTTTAATTATCTGCTCACCTGTCAGCTCTTTACAAAAGCTGTAAAATTGTAACACGGGTGTTGATATTGTTGCAAGGTATGAATGATCAAGAAAAATCCCCAGTGATCCATTAAATTTAGACACAAGTAAAATAATCTGTTTGGTTTCAATGGCCATCTTCAAATGTTACACCACACAATATAGAGATTATGGTGACAATTATCCATTAACTACACCGACACAGCTGATAAGTTTTTACAATAGAGCATTGCTTTAAAAATCATTTGAAGTTCTAATTTGATGCTTGACTTTGATAAATGCTATTTATTGTGTTTAGAATAAAAGTACTTTTTGAGAAAAGTTAGTTTCTTTCACCATTTCTTGATGTTGAATGATCACTTTGTGTGAGAGTATTGTATTTCTTAAAAATCAACCTCATCGAAATTCATCGGCTCTTCAAAAACTCAAAATTAAAAATATTCTGGAGCCAGTATTGTTGAAATTAATCCATTAACCAACATTAGAAATACGTGCAGGCATCTAGACATTTCGTATCTTAATTTTCACACGCTAGCACCCATTTATAAAAATATGCATGCGTTCCACTTGTGTTGAAGCTTAGATAAATGTGTCAGGAAACGAGATTTCTGTTCACCTACAAACATCAGGAGGAAATTCTTCAATTATGTATGTACATTTTAAGGTTTTGAAACGAAATATATTTACCTTTTACTTCATAAACAGGGGCGGATTCAGGCGGGATCGTGGTGGGCGTGCGCCCCCACCCCTTAAATTTGCAAAGCATGGGTTGTCAGGGGTAGATTTAGGTGGTTTTAGTTTTAGGTTGAAACTTTAATTTCTCGTTAATTTTACCACAAAAGATATATCTACATTGGACCCACTCTAGAAGAATATTTCAAAAATTTAACCTAAAAAAATTGAACTGTGCGTCCCCCTCCCAATTTAAAATCCTGAATCCGCCCCTGATAAATGCAGATTCAAAATGTTCAATATGCACGTAGAGAAATAAAAGTGTGTATGCTTCCTATTAACGTAACACTACATTACATTTAAAAAAAGAACAAGTATGGTGCACCAAAGTATAACCTTAAGTAAGCTGAAAGTAAACCCGGAACGAGAGCGACCAGCAACTCCTCCCGACGCTTTTGTTTATTGATTGTTGTATTGTTTATTACATTTTTGTTTTTGTTTTCTTTTTTTTTGCGCACTTTTATGGACTTGTGTGATAAATTCTACTTTCCGCGTGTTGTACTCAGTGGAAAACAAGTATATCGATAATACTTAATCTCAGCATGTCAAACTTGTTTTATAACGTTACGCAAAAAGGTACGAGTTAGTAAAGAAAAAATAGTTATCTTTCATTTTTAAAATGCTCCATGAGCCTTGCGTTGTAATCAAGGAAAATAATCGTTTCGAGTGTATCATAAGATTCTATATACCTCACTTGTCACATTGTAAGTTTTTATCTATTCCGAACACTCAAGAAATCAACAGCTCACACACAATGCATTGTTGAGTCGGTTTCGAACAGGTTTTAAGACTATGGATGACTTTCTATTAATTCGTATTACTTCATTTATATGTTTTTATTTTACGACAAACTGGTTTGAGTTTGGAATAAAAACAAGGAAATAGTTTGCCAAATTATTTATTTAAGATTATTTTAAATCAAAAGATCTCATTGCACAACATGTAGACCAAAGAGAAAGTCTGTCCCAAGGACAAACTTAAAACATTTGATCAGAGATATCTTTATTTATACTGAGAACCTTTTTGAACAAATATTTAAACGGTCAAAGATGTAGTACAGAGATACGACATTATACTAGTTACAGAAATCCGTTGTTGTTAAGCTCTCGTTTGTGTCTGTTTTCTATGTTATTATATTTGAGCCGTAACATTTGATTGTCTGTAAAACACTCACCGTGAACAACAGGCAGCAAATACTGATTATTCACATACTGTTCGCTGATAAACAAGCAAAATACACTGACTGCTTCCACCAGGTCAGCGGTGTTCGTCTTTTTAGTTATTTGATACTATGGTTGAAGTATTCTTTGTAGCGAACCCGGCGTACGCCTTACCATCTGAAATAGACGAAAAATATTTTTCTTGCATGAAATCTTGATTTTTCACAAATTAAAAACTAATGTCGCATAATTGTATTTACGCCCCAAGTTGTATTTTGTAGGAAGTGTTTGTATGATAATTTCATTAAAACTATAAGAACCATGGTATTACATTTTGTAAATTTTAGAAGTAACTCCGAGATAGCATTGCCCTTGTGGTACTATAAATTAAAAAGTTTTTACCACTATGATGAACCAGTGTGTACAAAGTCGTAGATTAAAAAAATATTAACTCGAAACTTTCGCGCAATAACGCGAAACTTTCGCGAAAAAAACGCGAAATATTATATATATAAATGTATTATGAAAACACAGTTAAAAAAACGTGTTCAGAAATCAATGGAGACCGAGTTTTTTTTTCAAATGTCTTTCAGTTTCTTCGCTGCCATTTTAGTCATGAATAAACGTCTCCTTGAAAGTGACAGCATTTTGAATCAAGCAGGGCGCCATTTTTTTATATCAAAACTTCGTGGTGATCGCTATATAATCGGGAGCAGCTAATTTGTATGCCTCTGCTTAAAAAATATTTGGTAGCTCAGTTGGCTTTCGTATGTACCAAAGCATTAAGTAGGAACTAACCTGAATTTTGATTAATCAGATTTATCAGTTTCGATTGAAACACCAAAATGTGGTTATAAGGAATTAAATCGTTCTCCAAATAACTCATGTGGATTTTTCTACCCTGTAATTTGTTGTGTCATTTTACATTTATGTAAATGAAAAGATTCACGTTTCACATTAAATCTATACAAAACAAAGCTTTTTCGTGACGGAAGGAATTTAACTTTCCGTTTCTAAGTACTTTTAGAGCGATACCAGTGCAACATTTTAACATCAGCTGCAAAAACTGCAATAAATTTGAAATAACGCGGTTATTTCAAGCAGTTGATACTTTGTTGCCGCCTTTTTCCGGTTCAATATAGGGGTAATTTGTATTGGTAAACAGTCATTATCTCTTCAGTTTGTTTTACCTTGAACTTAAAATGTTTTTTTTTTAAAACAGAGGCGGGTATATCGAAAACAATAATTTTATGTACTTTTAGAGGAAAGTTAATATATTAAGTGAACACTGAAACGCATATAAAATATGGAATTACCCATATTATGGAGGTGAAAATAGAATTGGCTTTTGTTTTAGGTATGACGTCACAATTTCGACAAATTGTAAAATTAGTACATCCACCTTGCCGTAAAATAGATGTTTTAGTGGGTTCGAGTTGCTCATTTACTTTTGTTTCTTTGTACGGATTATTTTGGTTATTTTATGTCCTTTGTTGAGTGTGCCTGTTTTTGTCCCTTGATTGCGTTCATTTGATTTCCGCTGGAATCTTGGTTCCCTCGATTACTTTGATATGGTGATTTTGATACATTCTAATGGAGTAATCATTCAATTTGATTGGTCAGCTTGATAGGGGATATGGTCTCATATTCCCGTGGTAGACCCGGGGGTATGGAAGTGGATAAGGAAATCTACTGCTTTCATGAAAGTGAAGTTAAAATAAGTATACAACCATAGTAATAATGTGGAAATTCAACATCTTTTTTAATAAGAATATCTGAAAACAGTCTTCTTACATCATGTCAAGCTCCGAAACAGGGTCTGATGTTTGAAATTCACTCTAGACGCTGCAGCCAGCCCTCTCAGAAAATGCAAGAATCTTACAATATTTGGTTATCCGATTGTCAAATGACGATTCCCTTGAATAATGACAGAGAACTCCGAAAGGCCTGTCTGCAGCTGTTAGAAGGGGATGAAACCAACGACATATAGAATATATTTGTTTTCATTATTATTAAGATCACGAATAACATATAATGATGATTTTTATATGTTTGCGTCTAGTATATTGTTTTACCATCTGAAAAAGCAATTCTAAAAATCATTGGAATAAAGGATCGATTCTTTATCATTGCACCAGGAGATTTTTTTTTCGAACCTCATTCTCCGGGCGGCTTTAAAAAGTAAAAACATTTTTGTTTGCTTCGAAATAGAAATTGCTTTTGGTCATTAGTATATGTACTTGGTCATCTCTTCTATCACGGAAAGCCAGACAATGCTACAAAAAGGTCAACGTAGTACTGATCTTAGGTAATAACGACACAGAGTATGACTGATTGATATATATATCTACCTGATTTAAGATAGATGAGACCTAATATTTCTAGTAGATAAATTTTCCTAGTTTTTCTCAAAGATGACCCTGAATGAACATACTTTAGAATTTTAATGTAGAGGGAATTTTCAATATTTTGCAACCGTCTTAAAAAGAACCCTGCCTTTTAAAATTCTTTATAACTTTATGTAAAGAACACTTAACTGGAATTCTTTCATATTTCAAAACGAAAACTGGGGGTCATCGAACTCTTTTACTTGCAACGCTAAAAAACTGAAATACCCTATACATTTTAATAGAAAATTTCCCGCCAATTATCTCCCCTTTGAAAGAAAATTTCCCACCAATTATATCCCCTTAAAAGAGGCTCTTTAAAATAAATGTTTAAAATTTTTATGTAAAAAATCATTTGAGATAATCTAATATATTATTTTTACACCATTTCAAACACTATCAATTAACAGAAAAAATATATGTCTGAATGAATTTGCAAGATGACAGATAAGTATGCTCCGTGTAATAGGTATGATCTATGATTGTACCTTAATACGAGAAGCTCCATTTCCTAATTCTTGAAATGAATCCTGTCCGAAATCAAGGTAATATTAAAATTATCGAATCGAGAAGAGAGATAACTAGCAAAATCAGGGATAGATAGGAAAATAGAAAAAAATATAGCCCATATGTTCCTTAGTAGGGCACTTCAAAGTAAACACACATTCAGATAAATTACACTTTACAATACTAGAGCCCATCATGGCATCGATTATATTGGGCTTAAGTTTCGCGACCGTTTTTTTTTCTTTAAAAATAAACTGTATCATAAAAGCCACTTTTCTTTAATTGGCGTACCTCCAAGACGATTAGAGTGGGGAAACTCTCTCATACCTACGTGGTGTCTGGGGTAGGACAGGACCCCAAAATGGCAGCCTAGCCGCTAGTAGGACATACTCTGGCCGAGTTCTTTGATCAGGTATCGCGATGACTGGGTAGCGCCACCAATACCCGTAAGCCTACTAGTAACAGCAGATACACAATCCGCAAGGATAGTCAAGACCGTATACACCTTAATTATCATCACTTATACATCATCAGTATTACTGTTAGGTGTAGTGGACTCCATATGAAATGACCTGACCATTTTTGGTACAGAAAAAAGAATTTTATTTTCTCAATCTGTATGCACATCATGACATCCGAAGTGTAGAGACATTCAGATTTATTGGATCATTTAGTTCCATTCGTTGATATCACTCATGAATTACACAAAGCATTGTCATTTATTGATATACTATACGTATACATATAATGTAATAGCGTCGCTGTGCTTAGTTTCATTTAAAACGGATATGATTGACAAAAACAAATACCGAAGTAAGTCGGGTCGTGTAGTACACTCCTTATAACATGGCGTCTGACACTATCGTAATGCCTTTGAACATCAGTTTCTTTTTTCTCTCGTGGTTAGAATATTATAGATATGTAAAGACAGTTAGAGTATTCGATGAACATGCTCGGCAACAACATGGAAAGGTCCGGTAAATGTTCAAGTTTGTTCGAGTGGATCCAGGACTCTAAGCGAAAAGATGCCAATTTGATCGGAGATTTAGGACATCTAATAGGTCTGTTTTTCTGCGACATTGCTGTGTTGTTCGTTCAAGAGATTTCAACCCAAACTTAGATGAAAATTATAAAGCAACACTGCATAATATAAATTTTTCAAAACTAGCAGGAGGCTTGAATGCATTAAGCCATATTGACAATGAACACTACCTCCACAAACTACTTACAACTAAAGGAGAAGTACATAGTAATGTGTAGAGTGGGTTATTTTGTCCATTTAAACCTATTTAGCACACTTGAACGGCTAGTAGAAAGCAAAGTGCACAGTTTTAGTACATATTGAATAGTTATTAATGGTGCCTTGGGAGAGCCTGAACAATTGGACGAGTACCTCTGCTTTATCTATCTTGTTAAAAGTCCAAGTTCATTCCGTTCTTACCAGGTACAGTGTTACATTTCATACTGTGAAGACGATTGTTACTCTACAGAAGACGATGTCAAACCACAAATATAAGGTAGTGAACATTTCACTGCTATCTGTGGGGTAATACATAGCATGAAATTAAACTTTTTACTATCGTGTCTTTGTCCCGACGTCGAATCATCGATAACCTAATTTAATGACGCAATAATTCTACTACAACTACTGCACAGCGACGCAATGCTCTAAATCGGGCATGTTTATCACGTGTATCCAATACTACATTGTCCATCAGTAAATGAAAGAATAATTTAGTTCATATAAAATGCATCGTATGTGATATCATAATTTATTATGCAAGTGCTTTTCTTGCATAGTGATAAATCGAGTGAACCCTTATATTCGATTTCAAGCGCTAGTATACCTGCATTTGCTTAGGACTTCCTACTATGTTCAGACGTGTGGTGCATCTTGTTTAATTAGCACGATTTATTTGTTTTATCAAGGCCTTATCTTTAGTCTACGATTTTTAAGTCTAGTCAAAATTACAGAGGGAAGTGTTAAGACGACCTAATCAATATATTGTTTGACAAATGTCCCTATGTAATCAAAGCATTTCAATTGTAAAATACATTTCATTTGCATTCAAAGATAAGATTTGCATCATCGGTATAAATTAAAATGCATTTTGGCTGTTTCCAATCATAATAACTCGTTTTGACCTCCCACAATTTTATGAATTTTTAAACAAATAAAGATGAATTTCCAGCGTAAAATTCGCATTGTCATTAATTTGAATAGAAGACAAATATTGGATAATGTTCAATCTAAGCAAGCAATGTCACCCGGTGTTCGGTACACACTTAAATCTACTTAATACTTTACCTGAAAATAGCTTAATACTGTTCTACTGTTTACCTAAGTGTGGGTTTGTCAACATAGATTTTAAGTATACTGGCTATAAAGCGTCACTAAACAACCTGAATTAACATTCAATACGTTTAAACATTATTGACATAAAATATTATATTTTTTAAATCTAATTCACAAAGTTTCTAACCAGTGCCGTTCTCTTATTTTATATGAAAACATATAGAATTGTTTGTCCGGCTCCAGGGGGTTCCTTTAAGTCAATGTCCAGTGTTTACTCACATGACCATATTGGTTCCACTACTAACCAACAACAAAACTTAGTTGAATTCATATTTTGAAGGAAGCTACTTATCTACTTCCAATTGTTGACCAAGGCCAGGAAAACGACCAAAAATATCCAAACGCTGGAGCAAATAAATAGCAAGTTGAAGTTCGGACGTAAGGTCACAATCCACAAATTCCATGAATGCATGAAACACCTCTTTGATATGGGACCCTTCACGCTTGGCTAACGATACTCACCGCCGAGTTCTCTATGGAGGAATGAAACACATCTGTGGTACGGGACCTTCCGTTCTTAGCTAGCAATAATCACCGAGTTCTCTGTGGAGGCACAAAACACATTTGTGGTACGGAGCCTTCCCTTCTTAGCTAACGATGCTCACCGAGTTCTCTATGGAGCATGAATCACATTTGTGGTACGGGACCTTCCGTTCTTGGCTAGCGATGATCAGCGAGTTCTCTATGGAGGCATAAAACACCTCTGTGATATAGGATCTTTCGTGATCAGCTAGCGATACTCAGTATGTTCTTTATGGAGACATGAAATACCACTGTGATAATTTTCTTGTTTAGCTAGCAATGCTCATTGAGTTCTCTATGGAGGCATGACACACCTCTGCGATGTGGGCCTTTCACGCTTAGCTAACGATACTCACCGAGTTCTCTATGGAGGCATAAAACACATTTGTGGTCCGGGGCCTCCCGTTCTTAGCTAGCGGTGCTCATTGAGTTCTCTATGGAGGCATGAAACACCTTTGTGATACGATGCCTTGCACGCTTAGTTAACGATGCTTAGCGAGTTCTCTGTGGCTTCCATCGCAATATCTGCCCACCCTTATCACTGTAATGTCTTGTAATCGTGTACTGGGCTCAACGACATAGTAAGGAAAATTGATTGATTGATCTATTGTTTGATTGTTAATATACAGAAACCGTGGTGTTGATTGAATTCCACATACCATATTTTATGTAGATGTTTTTCTTATCATTATTTTACAAATTAATCAAATTTAGTGCTCATGATATAGTTTTTTTTCTGTTCTGTTCCAGTGTTTTTAGGTTTGTGTTAGTGTTTTTAAGAGTGTTTTTTTCGTTCAGTCACTACTTAAAATGTAGAAAAAATTCCATCTTTTATACTTTTCTGTGTTTATGTCGATTTGTTTGTTTTCTTTTTGTTTCGTCTCTTTTGGGATGCTCGGTCGTTTGTTCTTTTCTGTCGTAGTCAAATTTAGAAAGAAGCACATGTATAAAATTGGTATCACGCAAGAAAAAAATTGGTCTTTTTCAAAATATTGTAGCATTAGTTTCTATTTATAAACAACGATACGGATTATTTAGGTCCCGGATTAACAGCCCTCAACTGACTCAATCCTTTTAACCTTATACAATACAAGTCTTAGTCCAATTTCAATATGTATATGTAGTCCTTTCAGATAATAATCTCTGGATTTTAAAAATTAATAACAATTAATTGGATAAGTTTCTATTAAAATAGAACTACTTATTTCTTAAGCTAATTCACGAAGAGATGTTTAGTAATCAAACAGAACATTTAGTTAGTTTAACTCTGGTTGGTTTCAATTAAAATACATATTCCAAAAATAAATAGGTATAATATTTGCCGAAAACAAAGATCTCAACGGTTCTTTTCCGGGATAAGGCAAATTTCATTTGTAAAAGTTTGAAACTTGCATATCAAGGATTCACCAGTGGAGGCATTTTAACTAATTTTAGATTTCGTTCAATACCATATTGTCTGTTTAGGATTCCACAAACGAAAACAAATATTTGAATGCCTATACTAGTAGTCTCTACACTAAGAACATGAGGGACATTTTAAAACGAGAACACATGACATGGGCGAGTCTTAATGTCGGTAAACAAAAAATCAAATAACTGGACAATTCAGATACACCGAAACCCAAGTACATGGCCTTGACGTAAAAACAGGTAACAGAGGCGTATGTAACAGAATAAAATAAAGTTACATATTAAAACTGGGATAAGAAAAAGAAAACCATACAAAAAAAAAACTTAAGCACCAGTAAAATCAACTTTGGTTTTCTCCTTTGTACCGATTGTTTCACAAAAATGTATACTTTCGCACGGACTTTAATCAAAATGATGAACAAATGAAGAGTAAAAGGTAAACACGTTTTTTGTTACAACACCACCATGCATGCTTACTTTTCCAGACAGTTTTAAAGTGACTGTTATTTTAGAAAGTCTGTCTTTTGGCAGTTTATTTTGGGAAGGAACACATATTTTGTCGTGAAAACTAATCTTTTCTTACATATCAAATTGGTGTTGGATAGTTATGGGCGTATTCAATTCTATTTGTATAAAGTAGTACCGGAGTTCCTGTTTGGAATGACCCGACAATAGACAGACACAACTATAGTAACCTTCATAATCGGAAGTACATTGTATGTGGTATCAGAATAAAAAAAGAGAAAAAAATAAACAAACAAAAAAAAAAAAAAAAAAAAAAATCATTCATTAGGTCTTCATCTTGTGTACATGAAACAGTTTTAGATTGATTCTATCTATTATGGTTTTCAATATATGAGGGATTAAAATAAGTTGTTTTAAGGGGACATAACTCTTAAAGATGATAATGAAATCCTTAGCAGGGCCATTTTCTAATAGAACATGATGACATCTACATGTTCACCAAGTATGATAATGATATCCTGAAAAATGAGTTCGGGGGACCATGTTAACCATAGCGATAAGACGCTAATAAACGGGAGATAACTTCTACAACGGATAATGAAATTCTTCATGGGGATATCCCGTAAAAGTCCTATAAGAGGTCTATAGATGGTCCAAATTTTGTAATGCTATCTTGAAAGATGACGAAACAGGGCCGTGCCAAAGTAAATGTTGAATGGAAAAAAATAGCACACTGTGACCTTTGACCTTGGTTGCAAATGAAAGGTCACATAGACCAAAGGTCATTGATGAAGGTCCCATGTCTCTACAACTTGCGGTTCTCGAAATATAAATGTTTAAAACTTTAGTATAATATTTCAAGGGATATTACTCCCGTATGGTTTGATAACAAAATACAAATTTATGATTATAAATTAGACCGTCTGTGAATGTACATGAAACCGTTTCCAGAATTATTTTATCTGTCATGGTTTTCAAGATATGAGCGATTAAAAGAAATTGTTTTAAAGGAAAATAACTCTTAAAGATAGTAAAGAAATCCATTCCCTAATTGAACATGATGACATCTACATGTTCACCAAATATGGTCATGATAGACTGAAAAATGAGTTCGGGGAACCAAGTTGAAAAAAACGCCAATAAAAGGGAGATAACTTCTACTATGGGTAATGGAATTCTTCACAGGGTCATCTGATAAAAGTTCTTATCGATGGTCCAAATTTGGTAATGATATCTTGAAAGATGAAAAGGGGAGGCCATGTCAAAGAAAATTTTGCAAATAACGGAAGAATAAAAAAAAACATTAGAAAAACAATAAGGTCTTTCCCATGTAGGAAAAGCCCTTAAAAAACAGACAAAAACATAGAATAAAAAGAAAAACAGAACTAACAGAACTAACAAACCGAATAATCAATCTAGACAGTCTTTTGAACGTGACCCTATTCAGCATTCCCTTTGCTAAAACGAACATTTTGCGACGTTCTTACGCGTCTTACTTATACGCATAGCTTGAGATAAATATACTTTCTTTTCTAAATGAAATTAGTGTATTAGTGTGAACACGATAGTGAAAACGACGAATACAATGTCTGAAGCCCGCAAAATAAAAAATATCGGTGCAGCTAAGAGTACTTGCCGTAATTGAACACATATATATACTCTGGTTCTGAGTTTGTTATTGAATTTGCTGTGTAAGAAATTTAAGATGGATGAACACATATGTTTTTGTGTTGAGTTGGGAATGTCGTTTGCATATATCAATTATGGGCAAGCTATGGATGTGTATGAAAGAAAAGATTTTTTTTTTGTGCAAGCGCATAATTCTTAGTTATTTATCAGCTGCTACCGAAATAAATATTTTTATTTGAAAATCAGTCATGTTAAGGTTAAATATAGAATCATTATTTTTATTTTTCTAATGCAGGTGTAAAAATAAAATTTCTCCAAAATTTGGAACATTTATTTTTTTTTCAAAAGATCCCAGGCCTCCTCGCTTATTAAAACGGTCGGTGCCTAAATGTATACACGTACTAACGTCTAAATAGCCCACAACCTTTTAACATTTGTTCGTTGTTCTATTTCTAATATTCACAATAAAAATCTCGGTTAGATCTCCCAATTGTACAGTTCCAAAATATAATAAATATCCTTACTCCAATCTGAAAGCAAATGACCATCATATATAATATTACATCAGAGATAAATCTCTGTAACCTATACAAGAAAAGTAACAATATATATTTCATTATAAACGCAACCTCTTGTCAATCCACTTTTATTAAGCTTCATGATAAGATATAGTGTTTTAGTATCTAGATGTGTCTATCCACCGCTTTTTCAAGACATTTTTCAAATGCAGCTTTAATAAAAGTACACCAGAATTGTGAATACTTCGGTAAAATTTTACCAACTGTTATTACATAAAATTGATAAAGTCGATTAGGGACATAGCCAAGGTACTATGTGCGTGGGTCGGTAGACTAAATAAAGACATCTGTGTAAAGCTGGCAGTGTGATACGAACGCCGTTTTTCTTCATTTTATGTCAATTTAAAAGGGAGTAGACGGCCATAAATCATGGCTAACACTTATCAACATAAATTAAGTCCCGGATTGAATTCAAACCAACGACAATCGGTTTGTTCAGACGTACCAAGTTAGTGATGCCAAATTATACATTGATAACATGGTTCGAAATAAGATATCCTTTTAATGAACGGTTTCTAGTATTGCAAATAAAAAGAAATATAATCTTTAGAAATGTTTAACCTTTTTTAACGACAAGAAAAGATTGCATTTTAAAGGAAGTTCAAATGCATAGATTATCAAAACAGTTTTTTTTTCAAAACGTCGACGTACGAATTGGACATTAATCATCCAATATGATAAACTAGTACCCGAACTACGGTCCTATACTATATATTGTATATTTGACAATATATTATATAAAGATGTAATTTATCAAATCATTAAACCGATTTATGACATACTTCATGACTTCAAATTTCTGAAAAGCTATCTTTTTTTCTCAGTTTTAAATCGAACTGGTGACCCGACCTAAACCCTCCTTTACAACAATGACAAGTGTGTTTTCGTTATGAGATGACAAGGCAAGATCTCCAGGATTTAGGGTCAATCAGTGATATTTGCTATTTCACACAGAAATCTAGATTGATCATGATACACACACACCAACTATTATTAACAATTTAATTCCATTGCACTTGTATAGAATCAGGTTGATATGTTTCACTCGTGAATTCTCACAACTGTCCTTGGTCATTTAACTGGTTAAATCACCTTACAAATCTCACGAAACTTTATCCTAGTATTATTTTCAATTGAAATTGATCTAAAAGATTACACTGATACAAAAAACCAATGAAGTAAACCGAATGAAAATAGAACAAATGTATCTCAACATGTCAATGTAGAGATTTGTAATTGTATTGATAATGTAAGGCGTGACTTGTTAAACTAGACTTGAATTAAATGCTGTTTGTCGTAGTTCATTCTAATAAGATCACCTAAAAGTTTGTTATTCCTGTTACTTTTAAGTCTGTCTGGGTCTTGGTAGATCCTGGTGGGAAGTGTAGGAATCAGCACCGGTTTTCTACATGTTTTATAATTGTAATAGTCTGTTTCCTCTTTACATGACGGTAATAGGTACATTTCTGTATCCTCCTGAATCACAGACTGCAGCTTTGTTTCATGGTCCTTATCCTTAATACAATATGTCTTAAATTTAGGCTTCCTGGACTTGGAAGACCGTTTCCTTTGCTTCTGAACACACTTTTTGAGATCAGTATTAGCAGACGATTTGTCCACTTTAAGGGTGGCTTCAGTGCATACTGTTTGAGCCACTACAGTTTCCATTTGACACGCGTGATCAACTTTTTCATCCTCAGATTCCGACTGGTCTGCGAATACATCCGGATCAGATACCTCCGACGCTGATGATGGAGGAACTGACGACACCACAGATGTTTCTGTTGAAACGGTTGAGAACGAATCAGTACGGGAGCATCGAGTTTGACTCGAATCTGCTCCACTAAGACTTTGAATTATTTCTCTCACTTGCTGTTTTAGAAACAAATTTTGTTCAATTTTGTCAAGAAAGACGGGATATTCGCCTCCATTATTTTCATTAGAATTGAGATCACACTCACTGTCACTTTCAGTTCCATTAGCCTCCCCATGTTGAGCGCGTGTTGGTAATGCTATTGATTCGGTATCACTTTTACTACAGTTCAGCAAATCAACACTTTCATAAGTTGGGGTCTTAGAGACATTATCACGTAAAATTAAGTTAGTGTCTTTTGTAGAATCATGGAAGGATTCCCGTTGTTCTGTAACCTCTTTTGAAGAGCCTACTTGAGATCGTGACTGATCTATATGACTTTTTATGGCACTAGATTTGGCAGGAAGTCGCCTAGCCGGCAATACCGGGACCACCATATATGGTCCCTCCTCATCTTCTGAGTGACTAGAAGGAAATTTCAAACCAGTAAGTATTCTGAACTGGCTTGCTATTATGTGATCTGGTAAATCCTTGATTTCATCATAGATATGTGGCGACGAGGCGCCGTGTAACCCAGAAGAGCCCCCTATCTGGGGAGAAGGTGCTCCATAGATAGGCGATGAACTTGTTTTACAGTCTATTATCACAGTCCCTGATTTGTCCACTTGAGGCACTACGTCTGCATATTGAACACGATCCTCCTGTACCTGTTTCGTAAATCCATACGGAGAAGAATCTCTCGATTTTGAATCTTTAAATCCATACTCCGAGGGGGAATCATCACTACTGTCGTAACATTTTCGTTTATGTTTTCGACCTTTGAACCACCGAATCATACCTTCCTTGTAGGTTGTATTACCTGCAAAAATAATTATAAATTGAAATGCTTGTATTATTTTGCCTACGCCAGTTTCTAAAGAGGTTTGTCTAAGCTAGTTTCTAAAGAGGTTTGTCTAAGCCAGTTTCTAAAAAGGAAAATAATATCAAAAGAAAACAAAAAGACTTACAACAATGTATGAAATTATGATAACATTGATTGCTTTATTAGGCATAGAATTTTACAATAGATGATTTGTATCTGGGACAACTGCGACAGATGCAACTTTTGACACAGAAAAAGGGTGGTTGTGTTTATTTCAAGCACTCCATAGAGTATTTTTCTTTGAATTTTAATATAACTTTTTGTACAGCTAAAAATCGTCAATGCAAATATGAATAATTCATTTGTCGTAACAACATTCGGACTGTAAAACTGTAAAAAACTGAATACATTTTAATAGTCTTACACCTTCTAGACATGCATCAAACTAGACGTAATTAAGTGGATCCTCAGACAAGCACTGAATAATTCAAGATTAACGTTTATTAGGTGATTTACAGTACAGTTTCAACATCCTTAAAAACCAATGGTATTTTGTCACAAAATATTTAATTAAAAACTCATAACGGGGGTGTTTTCTAATCCAGGGAAACGTTGAAATGGCAGCAAACCAAGGTAACCAGATTCTACGTGATAATACATTACATACACAGGTGTATGTCAAGGTTATGCACGCTCCGTCCATGTCTACAGCTACAGTTTTACATTAAGTCAAGTTCAAAGATTAAATAAGCCAACCGGTGCAGACTTCATACATCATTCTTCATTGTAATAATAAGACATTTCATGAGTAGGTCGAAATCAGAAATATTATTTTATAGCTATCTTATAAAACCTCTTCTCTTATCAAAATTGACATATCTTTTTTATAGTGTGTCTCTCAACTTTGTCGAATTGAGAATACGTACTGAAGAATACTAACACCTGCACACACTCTTTTAAATATCTATTTTGAAGAATCCATTAACCTACACCTTTAAAAATCCTGACCGTTTTATACTACACCAAAACACCAAGAAAATATCAAGCACTCGCTGGCACATAATATCTCATTTAAATGTATTCGGCAAGATTTTTGTATTTCTAAGGATAATTACAATATCTAGATAAATTCTGTGTCATATTTAGAGAAATTTCATGATGATAGATTGGTTAACTGAATCATTAAGTTGTAAGACACTACTTATACGGCGGACCAAAGGTGACAAAAATATAGATACATTAGTTTAAACGTAATAAGATGTGATAAACTATTTCTCCTTAATTACATTAATTACATTATTAACCAAGTGTCACTAGATAGTCATTCATCCTTAATATTAGATTTTTTTCTGAGGTAAGTGTAGGAATGGCGAACTGTTTGGTTCAACAGACTGAGTAGAATCTACAATTAAATGTCATAAAATATAAATCTGTACGGACTTATTACATCCAGACGCTAGGGTGATTGTAAAAAATTTTGACTTTTTAATGAAATCTTTCTTTCTTGACACGTTCTATAATTATTCCTTTACTAAAATATTTGGATGGATTTTTCGTACACTAAACCCCTATAATTATGTTACATTATCCAGCAATTAAGATTTTCTTGTTTAATTTATTATCATGTGAAATTATTACATAAGACGTTCAAGCAATTTAAATCAAAGACACACCGATCATGTTATCATCTTAGCCAAAGTTAATTCTTTTATCTAATAATTATCACGAGAATAAAGAATATTTCGTCAATCTTGTAGTGCAACAATAAAATTTATTCCAATGCAAGTGCTTCGCATCCGGCTAAATTATTTCAACGAGGCTTTGCGCTACCATAACTTGTTAAAAATAATTCAAAACAGTCGGAAATGTCAAGAACACGGTTAAGAAACCAATATGTTCTAATAATGAATCTAAAAAGTACACAACTGCATACGGTGAATAAATTTCCATAAAACATAGTGGTCGCCGACCATGTTAATATGTTTGGTGTGTGTAGGTATATACGTGACATGCATTTTACTGATATGAAGTGGTGCATTTGATATGAAACATCAAAGTAAACGTTAGCTGCACTGTTGTAATTGTACAGGTATTGCCGACCAATAATTTGCTCAATCAGAGGACAGTTGGTTAAACGTTTACATATATTTACATATATTATTTCTAAATTTACAGATGTTCACAAAGCATATGAATACACGTGCATGTATAAACATAATGTTTATCGAAAAATGATATGTCCAACTATAGAAAATCCCGAATATAGAAACCCAGTTCAATATGTGATATCAAAACCTTAACTTTGACTGCTTCAATCAATATAATTTATATGTTTTTTTAGCTGAAAATGAGTAGAACGATAAATTAACACATAAATTTATATTGTCATTACACTAAATTGATATGTAATTGTACCAATTGACCAATTATTTTTGTTGTTGTCACTGCGTATCCAGTTTTGAAGGCCCCAAAGTAAGAAAAATATGAAAAAAGAAACATGACTGAAGAATGATTTTTTTAGTAAGTGAAATGCGTATAAAAGGTTAAAGGTCAACGAGTTTATTTGTCATAACCACCCCTACTTGTACTAGGACCTTAGGGGACATGACTGATTCAAAAGTCATATTCCCTCGAACATTATCTTACCAAAATATTACAAAGTCTTGCAGATTTGTTTAATCTAGCATCATCTAGTAATATCCCATTACTATTACATTACCTCAGGCATTATAATGATCATATGATACATTTGTTAATCAATATAAATAGAGATGTGGTATGATTGCTGATCTCATCCACCAAATGCCAAGCAACGAACAATTAAATGTCTACAGGTCACTACAGGGTTTTCAATGATGGGCAAAACTAATCTATAGAAAAACAATGAATATAAAAAAACAACGATAACCACTGGATTACATTCCCAATGTTTTGTTTTGAACATCAGATCCAAATGCACACCTAAATCTATAGCATATATTTAAAAAAAATCATTTAAAGACAAATATTTTATTATATGTATATCGCAAAGATTTTTGTAGAACATGCATGTCCATTATTTCTATGTCCATTTGATAAATATTCTATCTTTAACTAGAAACTGTCGTTCCCGGTTCAACACGATTTTTTCTTTCAAATTTTTAATGAATACCCCATTACGATTCGTTTAATTCTCATCAATGAAAATCTAGACACCAAATTAGAGTTAAATTAAAATAAAAATTAGAATTCAATACAATATTATAATATGGTACGGCAAAAGAACCCGTTCTTATTACGTCTTTTCCTTGAAATCCGAGAAACAATATACGAATGATCGGGCACTTATCACAGAGGCCTTTTATGTTATTTAATCCGACTATGCACCTATAAAGGCAATTCTAGGTCGTGTTTAATGGATTGCATCCCAAAATTTGATTAAACCTCAAAATCATACAATATAGGTGGATAAAAAGATGTTCACTTGACATTAAATGCCTTCATATCTTGAAAAGATATTTTTCAATGACACAATTTTTATTGCATTTTTAAAATGTAAAAAGAACAAAGTTATCATCAGATGAACATATATATTAAATAATTTATCGAATCATTAATCTATTTCAAAGAAGTTTGAAGAACTTAAAATCAGTCGTAGATACCTCATTTGAAGAGTGACAGCAGTTTTTTTTAACAAAAGACAAATATATATATATAGAAACAAGGTCATCTCCGTGAGAATTATGAACAGTGTGTTCCTGACCGTCCTGCTACGTAGTTTAGGGTTTCACAGATCTTATTTTAAATCCTTGAAAACGAATCATCCAAAGAAAATCAATACGGCGAATCCAAAACCCATTTCTTTTTTAAAAATGCTCTTTGAATTTTAAGAAGGGAGACGTGAAAATAATCTGACTACTCGCTAAATGTAAACATTGTATCTTTCAGTTTGTTTTTTCTAAGTTTAAACAGTTAGGTTGTATTTACTTATCGAGTTCTGTATGAAGGTTGAAGATTTAAGATAACAAAAAGAACATTTAAACTGGACTTTAATAACAACCATGCCAACTTAATTTATGGTTACCGCGTTTTTCAGCCCAAAAAGAAAAAAAAAAAACTCGGACGCCTACTGCATGAATCTCGGTTTATTTAAAAGTACAGAAAATTAGCATTCAAAACCAGAGATTTCTAGGTCCAAAAATGTAGTATTTTTATGAAACAATCGACATTTAATCTCATTAAAATTTTGAATTCATGTCTAGTTGCAATTAGGCCTTTTTCTTTAGATACTTATGAAGCACCCTATAACCCTGTAAGATTCATACATGTGCGAATAAAAATATAAAAGGGAGGTTACTGACTATAATTTGATCATATTTTGCCCCAAATTTTGAACAATTTCAGTTTTCTTACTAAAGGGGTAGGTTCCGACCCTAAAGAACCCACTGGATCCACCGCTGTCATACAGTGATTCAAGAATATTATAAGTAATAACTCTTAGAAAAGGGTTGAATATAATACCATTTGATTAAGGCTGGCTACATGTACAATCGGACTCAATCAACATAAATGTACTACAGGGGAAAGTATTTTGTTTGTTTTGGTTTATATTTCTGAAAATTGAAATAATGCGATAAAGCTCAACCTTACGGATCAAATAAACCTTGTTCAGATAATTAGTGAAAGTAAAATTTGTCCTATTATTTTGACTGTTATGCAAATGTAGGGCCAAGGTGTAGTATTTAATTAGGTTATAACTGGAAACGATAATGAAATTGAACATTTATGTATATTTTTTTATAGGTTGGAAGGGACTTATGCTGGAAAGCATGCGAAAGACATTGTTTTTCTTTTTTACGATAAACATTGCAACTGCAATATCAGTAAAATCATCATCATTTCAATAAAAAAAAACCTCTTTTATTACTTATTTATTCTGTTGAGCTCTACATTCGTTAGATCAGTCAAAATATACTTTTATTTTAATGCTTTGCACCCAATCTATATAAAATCTGCATGCTTCCCAGTCAGCATAAAAGATAATTCAATATATGTGTTAAAAGCACTGCAGGATACGAAATCATAACAAACACGATCAATTGACTATGTCTTACTTCTTCATAATCTTTTCAAAGGTAATGACAACGCAAGAATGAAATGAAAACAGTGGTAAGAAAATATTACCATATATATACCGCTACTTTATTACATTGTCACAATTTTATGTTTATTCCTTTTCAACATTAGTTTGTTACATCACTGAAGCAAAAAAGCCACGAAGAAATATTTAATTAATAATGCATCTCATTATTTCAAAGAGAGTGTTGTGTTTACCATGAAAACATTACATGTAAATAAATGCATCTGCTTCAGGGGGTGACAGAGTGTTGTCAGGTGAACTAGTCCGGGGCCATGGAATAACACGTTCCTTATGTAACATGTGTAGTATGATATATATAATATTAATTTACAAGTTGTATAAATGATATAAATGTCCATTACCGGTAATATTGTTCTATTTCTATTAAGAAGGCAACCCAGACAGCTTAACATATATTTTATCAGAAATTCTAGCCATTGTTTGGGTCAATGAAACGTGCGCTTTTAATAGATGTATTCTTAATCTCTTCATTTTCTCAACACTTTTTTACATGCTGAATTCTAGGAAACCTTAAAAACTTAATATTGTATTGCACGGTCCGACTTTTGATGCTGATAATTTTATTTACCTTTTTTATATATAAATGGGTGGTTGATCAGGGTAACTAAATTTAAGCATAACGCGTGGGGATTCTTTTGAAATTTAATGATATAATGTTTGAAATACAATATGCCCCCATTGTCTTCTCACTACATAAACGGTTTCTTTGTTTTCCTGTCTCATGTTTAATTCGGTGGCTTCTACGTGTCAGAATCTAGGTCAACTCTTAACCTTACACTACCAGTAGGTGAACAAGTATTATTATAGATGTTCAATTTTATTTAATGAAGGGTATGTAGTTGATATATATATATATATGATCCAAATAAATACAACAAAACGTGACATTGTCAATAGTATACAGTCTAAAATCTTCGGGCTAAGGAACTTTATGACTTCTATCAAATCACAGGGTTTAACATTATATCAAAGTATGTCATTTTCTGTTGAGAATACTTAGATTTTATGAACTGAAATATTTATGAACGTAGAAATACCAAGCTTTCTGACCGAGTACTCATTAGTGATAATAGCATAGCAAGTCATAAAATAAACACCTTCATTCTTCGGACAGTAGCTTACGTGCTCGAGGTATGCTCTGCAGGTGGAATATAGACATATACAGAGCCGCTGAGTTCCATTAAAAATACATCACTTTACGACAGCAAAGTATTCATTACAAGAAAATCAGGGAAACCGATATAAAACGCTGCATAGAAACCTACCTTCTCACAGTCTATATTCAGATCCTTGCGACATCGCTAATGTTTTCTTAAATTATAATCCATAGGCTATCAGATTGAATTCTTGTACCGTTAAGGTGTTGAAATTTAAGTCGACAGGTAAAAATCTAAATATGAACACCTGAGATTCGGATGAGAGGATAATAAATAGGCGGAGTGTAATGACATTTATGTGGCCAATCAGCCTGGGGCTTTTAAACAGACATACAATGTGACAAATCTGCATTAAAATATCATTCATTAATGACCGCACTGCTTCACTGATATACTACAAAGACCGTTGCATTGCTAATGGAGTAGTAAGCAAAAACAAAGGGGGTCATTTCGATCAAATACACGAAAAGCCTGCTCACGGAAACAACATCAGGGAATAAAAATCTATATAAACTTTATAGAAACTGGAAGGTTGAAGAATAAAGAATACTGTATGTTTAATATTTGTATAGGCGACAGACATTTTGTTTGACACTAGTTTATAATAATTAACGGAAGAGCTTGCGGTTGCATTTAATGCGTTTCTAATTCATTGAGTTGCAATAGACAAATTCTACATTCACTGAGGTATGTAATGCAGGTGGTAAATTATTTTATATTCTGAAGATACTGAAATATCAAAGGTTCAAGTAGAGGGACATGGACAAAACCTTGAACATTGCTAGAAAAAATATAAAGAATAAGAAAAGAAATCCTCCATGGACAAAACCTGGAACATTGCTAGAAAAATCATAAAGAACAAGAAGAGAAATCGTCAATGGACAAAACCTGGAACATTGCTAAAAAAAGATAAAGAACATTGCACAAAACACAAAGAAACTGGAAAGTAAAACCCACAACCCCCCCCCCAAACCCCCCCAAAAACCAACCAAACAAACAAAAAAACAAACAAAAAATAAGATAAGCACGAACCCGACTTAAACCTAGAGTAAACTCATGTACTACGAAAGGGTCAGTAGCTCCGGTTACAAGCTGGACACCCGATACTACTTTGAAGTCAAGTGATAGAGAAAGAATTAAATCGATGACCATACGACCATTGTGTTGGAGTACATACTTTAATTTATGGCCATACATCCTTGTTCAGGTAGCTTTTGTGAAAGCTACTCAGACCTTTCTACAAAACCAGGAAGATGTCTAGTACCCTTTTGGTTTTTATTGGATAAAAATCTTCAATAAAAAGTGCACATCTCAGCGACTTGTGCTAAACCTAGCAATTAGTACTTTAAGTACTTCATAAAAGACCACTTGCCACGGGCGTAGCACCCTATACGCAAAAACGCACTTGCGTACACATCGAAAAATCAGCAAAAAGTAAAAAAAAAAGAACGTCTTTTACAGTAGAATACAAGTCTAAGGTGGTACCTTTTGATTTTAAATAAATCATCTAGGTTGGGTCGAGATTCTGAGAGATCATCTTGAGTCGTCATCGAAATCAAAATCAGTTACCAAGACTTCCTATATTTCCCCAGAAATCCAAAATGAAATCATCCATATATGTGGTAATATTATAAGTGACAATATTGTCAGTGCTTGTAATAATGCACCATGTTTTGCTTTCATAGCTGACGAAGCCACGGACGTTTCCACCATTGAGCAAATGGCATTATGTCTTCGGTTTATGATGAGTATCCAGGAAGAATTTATTGGAATCGAAAAGTGTAAATCAACTACAGGCGAAGCATTAACTAATGCTTTCTTAGACAATCTTCGTGAAAAGGGAGTTTCCGTTGAAAAAATGGGCGGACAAGAGTACGACGGAGCGGCTGATATGTCCGGAAAATATAGAGGGGTACAAGCAAGAATACGTGAGATGATACCAAGTGCCATATACACGCATTGCAAGGCTCACAATCGCAATCTATCCATTGTTCACGCGTGTAAGGAGCCTTTGGTAAGAAACCTTATGAACACTGCAAAAAAATGCGTTCACTTTTGATTATTCCGGAAAGAAACTTGAAATTTTCAAAGAGCATTTATGTGAGGACGAAATCGCCAAACCTGATAAGGAAGGTCGTCAAAAATTGAAAATGCTGTGCGAAACTCGATTGGCATCGTGATCAGAGGCAGTATACACATTTAAGGCAGCATTCGCCACTATCCATGCCGCTCTAGAAGAGCTTACAACAGAGTACCATGATGCAAAGGCCGGTCCATATAAGGTAGCAACAGAGCAGTTTAATTTCATCATTACACTTGCTGCCACTGAGCATATTTTGTCAAGGTTAGTACCGTTGTAAAATCTTCCACAGAAGAAAAAAAATTGTGATTTGTATATTGCTCAGAAAGAGTCAAAAACCGTAATACGTCTCGTAAACAAGAGAAATGACATTGAAGTATGGAATACTCTCTATGAAGTTGCGTCAGATCTTGCTGGAACAGTCGATATATGTTGAACCAACTATGCCAATGAACCGCGGTGGACAAATGATTTACAAAATCGACCTAACGCACCTGCCAATAATCCGTCAGAATATTGGAGGTTGAATATGTACTTGCCATTCATGGATTACTTGCTTGCTGAACTAAATATCCGATTAATATCCTCCGAACCTAGATTTTGTGCACAACATCTTTTACCCACCAAGGCTGCTCAGCTTGATGAAGCAACTGAGGACACTATATTCGACGCTTATTCAGATGATATGACGTTGTCTAAGAGGTGCCTGAGAATGTGGAAATCAAAATTGGCTAACGGAGAAAGTAACATCCCCAAAGACGTACAAGAAATATTTAACATTACAAACAAGAATTTTTATTCTGGGATTTACATTGTATTATGCATCTTTGCATGTATGCCTGTTTCAACAGCTACGACAGAGCGCTCTTTCAGTACAATGCGTCGTGTAACAACATACCTTCGAAACAGCATGTCAAGAAAACGCCTCAGTGGCCTAGGCTTACTTAACGTTTATAGGGAAAAAGAATCCGTACTAATCACGTATTGGACATTTTCAGTAGAAAGAAGAACAGAAAGTGGGCACTTCTCTTCCAGTGATACAATACCGACCTCAAATATTTTTACTTCATAAAATAAATACATGCAACAGTATTTTGCCAAAATTCATCTATGCATACAATTACATTTTACGTCTGTCCCAAGTAAGAATAATCTGGTCCCACTGTCTTTTTTCTACTTCAGTCTTTCATGTTGCTAATATAGTCTGAAATGCATGAACTAGTATTTCGCTACGTGCAAGTGTTAACCTTTGCTGTGAGGCTCTCCGGAGCCGTCGCTCATTGACGACACGCCATGTTTGTTGCCGCGGATTAGTGTTTTCACCCTGGTTGTTCGCTACAGGCGACCCACGGATGAGAACAGAGATCGATGAAATTTTGAAAATGCTTATTCCAGCCTCATGATAAAGGTAGGCAAAGTCATTGAAATTGTCACGACTAGACAACATTTAGCTCAGCCTTTATGTACTCGTATATAAGTCAAAACTCAAAATGAGTCTAATGAAATATGTTTTTCCTAACAGCAATTGAAGTGTCAGAAAATAATAAGAATGTGGATTTTACATTTTTTCCCAGACCTTCCGGTGGCCTTGAACAGCCCCCAGACCCCCTACCGTAAAGCCACCTCTCCGAGATGGACATGGTGGCTTGGCGGTCCTAATGATTTGTTTTGAGTAAGCATCATTTAGGCCTAGCTACGCCCCTGCTTGCATACTGCTCATGTTCTTTTCATCATCAAAACGTACACTGATAAAAACAAAACAAAACAATAATCATAAAAATTTTGCCAATTTCGGTATGCTGTATACGTTTGTAAGCACTAACCGCTCATCAGCAGAGTCAAATGTATAAGAAGATCTAAATCCGAAGTTAAATTGTATACAAGAACTAGTATGTCAGTTGTTTGTTAAACAATAGAAAGGTCTTTCCCTTGAAAACTATTTCTTTGAAATATTCACGTAAAGACATTTGGTTTGATACCTTCTACAAAAGTTGAGGATTTTTGCATTTGGTAATCTGATCAAATGCAATTGTCGATGTTTCCAATATTGTTTTTGTAATGTAAACTTGACGATCTTTCATTAGATATACAAGAACCCTACTTTCTTTGAACATTAGCATTTTGCACTTATTAACCCCAGCTGGGTTCTTTTTCTGTATAACAAAATTAATATTTGTGATGTACACGTTATGACCTTTAATTTGATATGCGACAACCTAACTATATAAAAGACTTTACTTTTGCACTCATTGACCTCGTCCAACTCATTTTTTCGGGACAAAACATCGATATTTCAGATGTACGCTACGCTGTAAGACCTTTCATTTGATATGCAACAACCTTACCCTCCAAGAACTTTATGACCCTACTTTTCGAACATTTGTGATGTATCATTCTTGAAACTTTGCTCATTTAGACCTTCAAATTGATATATCACATGACACCCTTCGACGAAGTTGAAAAATGATGCAATATCAAATATACAAATAGGTATTGATAAAATATATAAAAAACAATGGAAAATATGAACATTTTAAGTTTTTGTGGTATCGCTGGTTTTTTTATATTCGTACTTGGTATTTTGTCAAACATTTGTACTTGAGCAGGTCTTCCGTTCTGTTTAATGATCATTTACGTATCTACTGTGGATTTTAAAATATATATTCCCTTGCTCTGAAGATCTAAAATTTCAATAGATCCAAAACAAGACATCTCAAATCTGAAAACAGTATGATAATCTACAAGACATATGCAACAAAGTTACAAAACAATTTGGGCAATTGTAGAGCTCATTTTGAGCACAATGATTATTAAAATAAGACGCAATAACAAACTCCAGAACCGGAAGTAGTAGAGACATGAAACTATCAACATACATCTTAGGATTACTTGACCTTGATAAAACTATCATGGTCAAGGTTATACAATTATGTCAAGATCACAAACTGGATTCTGCAAAACATTTAAATTGTCAGAACTTTTGAACAGGCGGTCTGACAGATGTAAACTTGGTCTCAAAATGTAAGGCTGATTCGAGAGTGTCATTTCATAGCTTCCCAGCACTCTACGACCTTTGACCTTGGAGGCAAATAAAAGGTCACGTGGACCAAGATCATTTATGAAGTTCCCATTTCACTACAACTTCCGGTTCTCGCAATATCAATTGAAAGAAAAACTTACGTATGATATTTCATGGGATATAACTCCTGTATGGTTTGATAACAAAATACTTGTTTATGTTTATTCATTAGGTCTTCTGCTTATGTTCATGAAACAATTTTTAGATTGATTCTATCTATTATGTTTTTTAAGATATGAGCGATTAAAAGAAATTGTCTTTACGGGACATAACTCTTAAAGATGAAGATGAAATCCTTAGCAGGGTCATTTTCTAATAGAACATAATGACATCTATATGTTCACCAAGTATGATTATGATATACTGAAAAATGATTTTGGAGGACCATGTTGATAAGACGCTAATAAACGGGAGACAACTTCTACAATGGACGATGACATTTTTCACGGGATTTTTCTGTAAAAGTCATAAATCAGGTCTATAGATGGTTCAAATTTTATAATGATATCTTGAAAATGACGAAACAGAGCCGTATCAAAGTAAATATTGGAAGGGAAAAAAACTACCACTGTGTGACCTTTGACCTTGGGTGCAAATGAAAGGTAAAATAGATCAAAGATCATTGATGAAGGTCTTATGTCTCTACAATTTGCGGTTCTCGAAAATTAATTTTTAAAACTTCAGTATGATATTTCAAGTGATATTACTCATGTATGGTTTGATAACAAAATACAAATTTATTTTAATTAATTAGATCGTCTGCTTATGTACATGAAACCGTTTCCAGATTTAGTCTATCTATTATGGTTTTCAAGATATGAGGGATTGAAAAATATGTTTTAAAGGGACATAACTCTTAAAGATGATAATGAAATCCTTAGCAGGGACATTTTCTCATTGAACCTGATGACATCTACATGTTAACATAATGAGTTCGGAGAACCATGTTGAAAAAAAAACAATAAAAGGGAGATAACTTCTATTCTGAATAATGGAATTCTTCCCAGGGTCATCTTGTAAAAGTGCTAAATGAGTTCTATCTATGGTCCAAATTTTGTAGTATATCTTGAAAGATGAATAGGGAGACCATGTCAAAGTAAATTTTGCAAATGACGAAAGAAAAAAAAACATTAAAAAAACAATAAGCTCTTTCCCATCTAGGGAATTACTCAAAACCAAACATCCCGAAGTATGAAGCCAAAATCCAGTAACAATGCAATGCAAGGAATTGAAGCATAGGTGTTTTGGAAGTTTTGAATTTCGACAGATTGCAAATTTTTTGGTTGGGTTGTTTATTTATGTATTCTCTGCTAAATGAATACTAGTTTTGAACAATGTTGGACTATTCAGAATTTTCTGTTGGCAACATAAAAATCTAATCAACGAGATCAATGTTCGAAATGAGGATTATCATAGTCATTTCGAGCACAATACACAAAAGAACCAATATGCTTATTTTCATTAAATGATCTTTAATGGTTTAACAGAACATTTTCTCAGTTGCACACGTGGAAAACAAATACGAATTGTTTCAGGAGCCAAAATCTCCTACAACGAATTGTTTCGAAAATTTCGGCATTGGTCGGTCTCATGATTCAGAACAATATTATCCCAGCAAAAATTCTATAAAATGGTTTTTGAGAAGATCTTCAAACTAAAACATGCCAAAAATGGCCAAAAAGTTGTTTCAGGGGCCATAACTCGAACAGCCGTTGACAAATTGTTTTGAAAATTTTGGCATAGTTTCGTCTCTTGATGCTGAACAATATTAATCATACTAGAAGTTTGCTAAAGGCAACGGTTTTTGAGTTATTTGCCAAAAATGCCTTCAGATCCCTATGTTCTTTTTTAGTAACGGCGGCCATGTTTTTTTCACGTATCGTAAATCCCATCGGTCAATTGTGCACAATGCTTTGGTCATTTTGTGCACAATAATCTAAGATCTAAGGAATAATCATGCGAAGTTTTCATTCTGCAGTAGTTTCAGAGAAGAAGATTTTCGAAAATTTGTCCACAACGACGAGTGATGGCATCAGATTACTTGGACTAATAAAAGGAGAGCCAACATATTACACAAAGAAACTTGATGGACTGAAAAAAAAATGAAATTTGAAATAGGATACAAATTACAAAATTCACTAAAATTACAAAACTAACTTAGATTGATTGCCAAAAAGGAAAGAAGACCTACAAGTTATAAGAAAATATATAAATAAGAAAGAAAAGAAGAGAAACGGAAATTCAAACAGAGATTATTTAGCAGACTCACAAGATAAAAGATTAATCAAGGGAACCAAGGTTATAGCGGTAATCAAAAGAATGTAATCCAGGGACAAAGACCAGACATGGAAAACAGACATACACAACAAATAACATAAAGTAACTAAAATCATACATACAAAGTAACAAAAGTAAATGAGCAACTCGGACTCCACTAAAAACTGGGAGAATGGACCAGGTGCACCGGTAGGGTAAGCGTCATCTGCTTTTCTAGAAACACCTGCCGAGTTGCTCATAAAAAGTCAAGTCCGGGGTAGACAAACGAGGAAAGGAAAACTATGACCCGTTGAATAAATCAGTTTTCATGGTGCTGATGGATACACCATAACGATCCACGAGTTCATGATGGCGACCATAAAACTTCTGTAGTGATGACTTCAATCTTGTAGCAACATAATCCTGTTCCAGAAGCCTATTATCATTAAAAAAGTTAGAAACAGCGGTTACTAAAAAACATGCGTAATCCATTTATAGACACAGAACCATTCACTTGACAAATCGATTCCAATTTTCTAATATACCAATCAAGTATGAAACTTGAAATCGACAATGTGTGTGATGGTAGAAACAACATATTTGAAAGATAATAAGTAGAAACGACAAAATATCATCCTACCATGAATATAAAGATCATCAAATTTTGTACACCAATAATGATAAAAAGATCAGAAATAAATCGAAAACCTCAGGAAAATACAGAGGTACGCAGAAAAGTTGAAAGCTGACGAAAACTTAACGACATTCAACTAAATCACTATTGCATTCCCGACAAGCACATCACAATTAATTCAGGGTTACAGGCTCATAGATTAAATTTATATCAATCAGACGTAGATTGTGCATGACAACCACATGATCGTTCACTAATCGTTAACTACAGTAAATTCAGTTGTCAGATAGCATTTAATAGCTTAAATGTCTTATTTTGGCACAAACTTAAAAGTGTATTACATGATTTATAAAAATACAGCAGGTAAGTCTAAGTGCAGTTTTTGATCCGTTCTTATTATTAACTGTAAGAGTAATCAAGGGAACCAAGGTTCTAGCGGAAATCAAAAGAAAGCAATCCAGGAACAAAGACCAGACATGGATAACAGACATACACAACAAAGAACATTAAGTAAATAAAATAATACGTACAAAATAACAAAAGCAAATGAGCAACTTGGACTCCAATAAAAACTTGGAGCATGGACCAGGTGCACCGGTAGAGTAAGCGTCCTCTGCTTTTCTAGAAACACCCGCCGTGTAGCCCATAAAAAGTCAAGTCTGGGATAGACGAATAGGGAAGGAAAACTTTGACACGATGGACAAATCAGTTTTCATGGTGCAAATGGATACATCGTAACGATCCACGAGTTCATGATGGCGACCATAAAACTTCTGTGGTGATAACTTCAATCTTTTAGCAACATAACCCTGTTCCAGAAGCCTAACTGTAAGAAGTCTAGCGCGATACAAAAAGTCTGCGTAGTTACGTATCAGTTGTGATTTGAAAACTACATACGCAGGTACTGAAGGGATGCTGCCACAGGTGAAAGGAAACTTGACAATTCTGAATGAAAAGTCATCACGTTTGTCGTAAAGTTCGGTCAATAGTTTTCCTTTACCATCGATTTCTAAGTGTAGATCAAGATATGAGGCTGACTTCACAGTGTCTGCAGTATCCTTTATCTCAAGTTGGGGTAGATGCGATGTACCAAGTCCCCAAAACTAGGATTGTTTAACGATAGTACGTGATCTATATAGCGGAAACTGTGATTAAAGGATCTAGCTAAACGATATTATAAACATCTTCTGTATATTTGGAAGATGATTTGGAATTATTTTTTTACAAAGTATGTGGAATCTCTATCAACAACTATATAATTATACCTAGGCGAAACATTCGAGTTACTCCTGAAATAGAGAGTATCAAAAACTAGTTCCATTGTATAGAATTGAATATACATCAAACTCAGGTGCCTACCACAAGTATAATCTTGCTGTCGGAAATGATATCATTCAACATTAAAATTTACTTTATTGATATTACCCAGCATGTTGAATCTGTTTTTTTTTTTTCAATCCAAATGGTATGTTGCTGATAAAGATATCATCGCTTACTTTTTATTTTTTCCATTTTCATTATTTAATTAGAGATCATCGATAATACCAATGAAACAACACCATTGACATGAACCACAAACACAACCTTGTTAAACTTGACAGTTTGGATTACCGTAAGCATATTATGGTATCGGTTTTATGTTTGACACTGAAAAGCTCCACAGACATTTTTCGCTGTTTGCGCACCAATCCATAAATTCCAAAGGCTGCAGATGACAGAGGATATGCAAAATGTTGGGAAAAACACCGAACAAATTATGCTTTTTAGATCTACATACGCCATATTTTTACATAACACTGTCCTTTATGTATACAGATAAAGGTTTTCTTTATGTATACAGATAAAGGTTTTCTTTATGTATAAGATAAAAGTTTTCTTTATGTATACAGATAAAGGTTTTCTTTATGTATACAGATAACGGTTTTCTTTATGTATAAGATAAAAGTTTTCTTTATGTATACAGATAAAGGTTTTCTTTATGTATACAGATAAAGGTTTTCTTTATGTATAAGATAAAAGTTTTCTTTATGTATAAGATAAAAGTTTTCTTTATGTATAAGATAAAGGTTTTCTTTATGTATACAGATAAAGGTTTTCTTTATGTATACAGATAAAGGATTTCTTTATGTATACAGATAAAAGTTTTCTTTAAGTATACAGATAAAGGTTTTCTTTATGTATACAGATAAAGGTTTTCTTTATGTATACAGATAAAGGTTTTCTTTAAGTATACAGATAAAGGTTTTCTTTATGTATACAGATAAAGGTTTTCTTTATGTATAAGATAAAAGTTTTCTTTATGTATACAGATAAAGGTTTTCTTTATGTATACAGATAAAGGTTTTCTTTATGTATAAGATAAAAGTTTTCTTTATGTATAAGATAAAAGTTTTCTTTATGTATACAGATAAAGGTTTTCTTTATGTATACAGATAAAGGTTTTCTTTATGTATACAGATAAAGGTTTTCTTTATGTATAAGATAAAAGTTTTCTTTATGTATAAGATAAAGGTTTTCTTTATGTATACAGATAAAGGTTTTCTTTATGTATACAGATAAAGGATTTCTTTATGTATACAGATAAAAGTTTTCTTTAAGTATACAGATAAAGGTTTTCTTTATGTATACAGATAAAGGTTTTCTTTATGTATACAGATAAAGGTTTTCTTTATGTATAAGATAAAAGTTTTATTTATGTATACAGATAAAGGTTTTCTTTATGTATACAGATAAAGGTTTTCTTTATGTATAAGATAAAAGTTTTCTTTATGTATACAGATAAAGGTTTTCTTTATGTATACAGATAAAGGTTTTCTTTATGTATACAGATAAAGGTTTTCTTTATGTATAAGATAAAAGTTTTCTTTATGTATAAGATAAAGGTTTTCTTTATGTATACAGATAAAGGTTTTCTTTATGTATACAGATAAAAGTTTTCTTTAAGTATACAGATAAAGGTTTTCTTTATGTATACAGATAAAGGTTTTCTTTATGTATAAGATAAAAGTTTTCTTTATGTATAAGATAAAAGTTTTCTTTATGTATAAGATAAAGGTTTTCTTTATGTATACAGATAAAGGTTTTCTTTATGTATACAGATAAAGGTTTTCTTTATGTATACAGATAAAAGTTTTCTTTAAGTATACAGATAAAGGTTTTCTTTATGTATACAGATAAAGGTTTTCTTTATGTATACAGATAAAAGTTTTCCAGAAAAGTACAAATCAACCTCTTAAACCAACTAAATAAGAACGACAACTCTTGCAAAGTATAAATATCATGTACAAAGTACAAATATCATGTACAAAAAATAATTTCTGAAAACACCAAATGAAAAAATATGACTTGTGGTCTGTAACTGCTTCTGAATAAGAAATTGAAATAAATTGCCTCATCATTTTTCCATTTCACCTGGTCGATTGTCTTTTTCATGACTTTTCTTGAATTCTTTTATGTTCTTGGTGAAATTGTTTCAATTCTAGTTTCCGGGATTTGATATAACATATCTACCCCAAAGAACTTGAGATAACGGACATTCCAGACACTGTAAAAGTCAGCCTCATAGCTTGACCTACACTTAAAAATCGTTGGTAAAGGGAAACTATTGACCAAACTATACGGCAAACGCATTAACTTTTCATTCAGTATTGGCAACATCCTTTCAGGACCTGCGAATGGAGTTTTCATATCACAACTCATACGTTATGCCAGAGCTTGCTGTAACTACGCAGACTTTTTTTTTATCGCACTAGGCTTCTGGAACAGGGTTTTTTTGCTACAAGTTTGAAGTCATCACTTTGAAGTTTTGTTGTCGTCATCATGAACTAGTGGTTCCTTACAGTGTATTCATCTGCACCATGAAAACTGATTTGTTCAACATGTCATAGTTTTCCTTTACTCTTTCGTCTACCCCGGACTTGACTTTTTATGAGCAACTCCGCAGGTGTTTCTAGAAAAGCAGAGGACGCTTACTCTACCGGTGCACAAAGTTACTTTTGTTACTTTGTATGTATTACTTCAGTTATTTCATTTTCTTTGTCTGTCCTTTGTGCTTGGATTATATTAGTTTGATTTCCGCTAGAATCTTGGTTCCCTTGATTACTCTTTAATAAATGTAAATAACAAATATCTTTCTATTTTAAATAGTTCCCGTTGTTCTTGTTTCATCATTGTTTTGTGTGTTTTCATGTATACCCTTCAAAAACACCAGTGACAAGTAAAATGAATCTCTGAATTCTTAATTCATGTTGTTGGTTCCGTAAACAACCCGGCGATTCACAAATAAAATTTTGGCTTGTTTACGTGGCATTTCTTGAAAAGACTGATTCATAATGACACATGAAAAACATGGAAGAGATTTGCGAGAGGTCCGAGCAATACAAACCATAGGAAATGGAAAGTAAACAGCCGTTATCTCAGATGAAGTTTAAGGTACTCCTTATGAAAGCTCCTTCTCAGAATTACGTGCTTTTCGGAGGACATAAATTTTAAATTTTCATTTTTTATGAAGCAGGTTGTGGATAAGGTGAACAAAATCCTCCCCATTCAAAAATATAATGTTATCCGATGCTAGTGGCACATAAAACATATTAACATCCATGGTTTTCGCACTGTAATACGAATGCGGTATGCTTGAAATTCGTAAAATACAAGTAGTTTACGTTGTTGTCGTCACCAATTGTTATAGGAAAACACGAAACGTTGTAAACCCATTTTCGGAGTGATAAGTTTTTTTAAGGGTCTGTGTATTTGTTTTATTTATTGTGTTTTGTATGTTCTTCATCCCCGTTTCAAGGATGTCTTGTTCCTCGTTCTAATCGTGTCTCTTTGTTTTTTTCATTCATTTATTGTATTGTATATTTAATTCAATAGTTTTTTTTTCATTATTAGTAACAAGGTGATGTGCAACTAGTTTTGCTCCTCTCAAATCGAACAGACTGCCTTTACCTGCGTATGACGAATGAAATAGACCTTGACCTTGTCAGTAATCGGTCAAACGAAAGGTAAGAAGTCTGTGACCAAATATGATCACCAGTAATTATTAACGCCATAAACATCTGCTACATTACACATCTAACACACAATAAAAATAACCAGAGTGAAAAAGTGATGTTTTCAGGTTCAATGGTCAGCAAATAATCAGATGATTAGTATGTCAACTGCTGTACTCCTGTAAAACAAAACAAAACCTTCCCTAAGTGGGATTTTGTAGACCTTTATAAATTGTAAAATATTTACATTTGACCAAGGTTGAAATATAGGACATGGGGTCAGTTTTGAAAAATTTTGTTTCTATTCTATTAAAACAATTTCGTTTTTATTTTGGCCCTGAACATGATAAAATGCAAAAAATCAATTAACAGTGGAATTGTTTTCTGTATCTACTGAAAGATTCGTGAATGATAGAGAAAGTCAGAATTTACAAACTATTTTCATGTATCATAATCATTAGCACATACAGCTCAAATCCTTTTCCGACAGGAGTTTATTTAATATGTTTCAAATGACAATTTGAAAAAAGAAGATATACAATAATTGTCTTTTTTCCTACTAAAACTCAGTTGAGTATCTATATTTATTTAACACAACTAAAAACAAACTGATATGTATAACTTGGGCAAACCTACTAGTATATTAATAAAAAGTACTAACAATTCAAAATGCACAGCAAATAATTTTATTGTAAGTTTATTATATCAAAATATCGAGAAATGAACGCAAAAAGAAAATAAGCTGTAAAAATTAAGTGGTCCATAGTTTTATATTGTCTGTTCATTTTTATAAAAAGTTTATTTGTGACCCAATCTATCCTTCGTGAATTACAAAAAACTAAGTTTCCAACCATTTCAGCATGACATATCCCCTTTTAGCATTCTAGTAAGGCTTTTTAGACAAATGATCAACTTTTGTTTCGGTATAGTGAGCTAACAAATGATAAAAACAACAGCAGAACAATTGGATTATTTTATTATTAACCGAAAAATGTTTATTTTATTGAATATCAAAAAGCTTATGAAAAATGATTTAGTCTCTTAGATGCAAATTAAGCTATTATATGAAAACAATTAAATAATTAAATAAATTTATTTCGCATGTTAACCATTTGAATGTTACAATTTTGTAATTAATATAAATGGTATTCATCTTAGAATACTGAATGATATAAAATAGTTTGCTTTTCTTACAAATTAAAAAGTATGAAACATAATTATATCATGATTTTAAAACACATGTATAGTGTAACTGCATGTAATTGAATTTATACCAACATCAGTATCGAAGAAGTGAAAATTTGTCGAATCATCTCCAGATTTATTCTGTGATTGTGGAAGTATTCGGGACGACAAACTAAAGCTGTTTCTTACGATTAAAAATCAAGAAGCAAATCCGTATATGTTTTCTTACCTAGGTCAATAGGCAACAATTAAGAACTTAATCAAATAGCTATGCATTGAATTCCATTTACTCATAGCAGAAATGCGAACCATTAGATCGATTATACTTATTGAACATTAAAATGTTAAAAAGTTTTGCTTTAAACATTCAATTTCAGATAGTAGGTGTTTCGTGCATCCCAAAAACCCACCGAACTCACTTTTATTTCTTGTTTAGAAACACTTACAAATTACATAAGCAGTCTTATGTTTTTTTTTTCATTTGGTTGCTGCGCGTTTGAAAAATATATAGAATGTACATAAAATTTACACTTTGCGAGAGTTATTGTACTTGATTTGGTTTGGTTTGGTTGATTTTAGTGGAAGATGAATGTATGATTTTCTCATAATACAAATCTGAATACAGAAAGGATTATCATTAATTAAAGATATAGCATGGTAAGACTGAAAAAGCATTGTTTGTTCGGTGGGTTTTACTACACCATGAATAACTTTATCTTAGGTAGTGTCTGAATTTTATATTGAGTAATACTTTTGGTTTTTCTTTGGTTGGTCACTGATCTAAAACCACTGGTATCAAATGTTAAACATTGTGAGCATAGCGAAACAGGAAATATTAGTATCGTGTTTAATAACTGACTGGGAAATACAGAGTAGAAAAATATACAAGTCTAAGCTATAACTCTAGAAAGAGTTGCAAATTTGCGATACTTTATCACATGATGTAACTGAATAGGACAACTTTTTATGGTTAACCTGGCAGAAAAAAGTTTCTGATTTATCCACACGGGTTGAAATTAATAGTGAAAATCAAGAAGTCGGAAATGCACTCTTATGTGTTTACACAATGCATCAAAGAACACACATAAATGAATGTAGAAAGTCACATGGGACTTCATACTTTCATTTGTGTGTGTGTGTGTGTGTGTGTGTGTGTGTGTGTGTGTGTGTTCATACATTAAATGCAGCTGTTGAGATGGGGCTACATTAGATAACAGAGTGATGGTCAAAAAGGGGGAAAAAGGGCCACATTAATCATTTTATTATAAATAAAATGTTATAATTGATATTCAGAAGGAAAATGCAAGGGACTTAACACTTACAAATGTGATTTGATAGTTATGGTTGGTGACTAGGGTGTGACGGCTAATGGCGACATTTTTTTTAGTCGAACCACACTTCAGAAATGTTAATTGCAATAATTGCATAGTATATCGGATATTTGTACATTTAAAACAAACTGATTTGATTCGACAAGAAACATGAAATGTAGAAAACTTTAGACAATCATATGCGTGCTGATCAAAATAGAAGTAAAATTCTGCAGAAATAAATGTATGCATTAACACTGTTGATGCTAACTGCGCATCTCGGTCGTTTTGTCTAAATCAGTCATATATATTTTTTTCTTTTTCTGTCCAAATCATTGCTCATCGATTTGATTATTTATTTATTTGATTTTTATTTCGCTTTACTCAACTATTTCATATATCGTGACGTGTGCGTAAAATGAACATGACTTTAGGAAACGGTTATGATAAAAAAAAAAAAGTTGTCAAGTTGATTCCGATTGTTCATGCATCGAATATGCTAATGAATGGTTATAACGTTATTAATTGCAAAGACGGGGGGAGCACACAACATTGACAAAAAATGACACAAAGTCACTTTATGCAACATTTATAACATAAACCAATTGAGCAAGTCGATAGAAACCATAGAAGATGAAGCATGTAACAGTTTTCCCATTAAATGTTTAGAGACGAGTAAATTCAAGGTTTTGTTTTTGTTTTTCATCGTAAACAATTCCCTGTCAATAGTTATAAAAACTCTCAAATATGTTTTTCTTTACTCATACGACAAACGAAGATATGTTCCATAGCCATAGCTTATTTGGTTTTTATTTGAAATATTATCTTTTCTGTGATAGATTTGATAATGAATAATACATGGATATGATTAGTATTATAATTACGTCCACATCTGCATCGTATGAAATGTTTGTAAATATTGATTTTTAATTCAATAGCTGCATCTATTATCACAGTAGGTAATTGATCTTATCTCCTGTGATGGTTCTATTATCACAGTAGGTAATTGGTCTTATCTCCTGTGATGGTTCTACTATCACAGTAGGTAATTGGTCTTATCTCCTGTGATGGTTCTACTATCACAGTAGGTAATTGGTCTTATCTACTGTGATGGTAAGTTATTTTCATACAATGATTATTTTCCACATAGGTATCACTACAGCGTACACTTTTGTGTTGTTAAAAAAAGGTCATAAAACGGTAGTATCTCTATAAGCTGAGAAATTACTAAAATATAATTCAATTGGTGCTGTTTGTGTTGTTTGTATTTGTATTTGTTTTTGTGATTTTGTTTGTATGTTTTGTTTTTGTTTTTTACATTTTTATTGTTACACTAGACTTAACTCTGTAGACGTCGCGGTTAAACGTGTACTGCTTCCTGTTACTCTTCGTCTTCTTGATTGATTTGTAAATATTCTGGGACATTCACTCCTTTAATTTCGTCAGTTTGTTTGATCCTTGTGTCCATATCTATATAATTAAAATGGAGAATGTGAAATGGAAGGTAAAGTTGTATAAAGTATGATGTCTAGACGTTATTAAATTGATTGTGAATGCCCAATCGATTTATTACAGAGCAGTTACGTTTTATTCAAATCGGACTTCAATAATTAATTGCATGTGTAAAGGATAGATATAATAATGTATTGTTTATACTAAACAACATGTGGTCAAATCCTACATTATAACAGTTCAAAAACACTTCATCTACTTATCCTTATAGAAATGATGTCCGTTTATACAATGGATACCAACGGTTTTCTCACAACTGTCAGTTATTAATGTTAGACATCATACTTAACGTAACTGCTAATATAAATCTCTTTTTTTAAATTTATTTTGCCAATTTATATATCAAGGCACTGATTATGATTTTCATACCAATCTATTTACTAATTACTAGTAATTAATTTCTGTAAACAATGCAGTCGTTCTTTTTCTGATTGGCGTCTGATAATGTACCATGTTTATAAACTCTTAAAAACCAGAATAGTTAGATCCACTTAATGTAATTCATATTTCAACATGTGCATTTGGAAGGAAGAAAAGGAGGTGCATCAATAATGAAAAAATGACCATTGTGTGTCATCTTTATGCGTGCTACTTTTATCTACCAACCTTTAAGGTGAAATTAACCGATTTGATAGGATTGTTTCTGCTTTGGGTTAACAGCTACTGTGTTAGCCATTAATACGCTATCAAAGAAATGTAATATGGTCACTAAGGCTGAAAGCAATAAATTTTTCAATTATTAATTTTAAATCATTAATAAATATGCACATGAAACACACTCGATCGGACATTATCGTGACAATACAACATCCTGGTCCGATATCCCCTTATCACTTTATCTTTCGCAACATGTGGTCAGCGGTCAGGACTAAAATGATGCCTATGGACTATAATCACGGACTTGGACGGACATTAAAGATGATAGATGATTGATACAGTTAGATGAAATGACAGTCTCTGCTCTATTGATGTCTCCTTTATTATTTATGATTCATATAGATTATCTGTGATGTTCTTAAGAGATTACAGTTTATGATCAGTGATGCGTTGTCTCTCGTGTTATGATCGCCATATTATGTAAATATGGCTGGTTTAATGTCAAAGGAATTCTTCAAATGATTCTCCTCCAGTTTCATTCCAATGATCGAAATGAAAAAAGAAATTAGTAGAAAATCGTTAAAAGCTGTTTAATTATAATTTCTGTAAAATTAATACTAGGCTTTGTGTCCTTTAATTTTCTGAGGTTGAAACCGAGACAACTAAATTGTTAATAGAAGCCGTTTGATTTTAATGGCATTAATGATTCAAAAGCCAGGGAGTATATGAAGAAGGAATATCTACATCATGAATGAGTCTGTTCGACGAGGCTACTGGTTAAACTTAACCAAAACAAGATAATACATTAAAGCGGCTAATTAGGTATTATGATATAAGTAAAGAGGATTATTTAGGAATCTTGTATAATTATTGTCTTCATCATCAGTTCTTTTTAGTAACAAAACAAACAAGCTGCCTGAAGTGAAGCTGTCAACCAAATAAATCTAAAATACATTTATGAAACAAGGAAAAGTTCCCAATAAGAATTGACACTTTCAAATACATGTTCATTGCAACTATATGTTGTGACCCCAATATATAACGCTTAATTCAAATAAAAATAAAATATTGAATTGCCATGACCTCTCGATACAGTTGGACCACACTGAAAACTACCCGAAAAACCTGTTAATATCTTCAATCGACACTTAAACAGACTCACCATGAGGACACATTTTCTCTTTACGTGTACTTTGCCGTGCACTCTTTATAACATTCATGCAAGTACGCAGAGAAACTGAATATTTTTGTTAATTCGATCCAAGGGGAAAAAGTTTAAACAGAAATTGCCCGTATGACTGATTCAAACGAATGTAGATTATATCGCACGCAGGAGGCCTATATGGCTGAATAGATCATAGAAATGTTTGTTAATTATCACCACAGACACTAACTAGCGTGCCTATACCACTTAAAAGTTGGTGAATCAAGATCATACATTGGGTTACTAACATTGTAACATTTATGGAACACTTAAAAGAGATATCGACCTTGGCCATGGGCCTCGCTCTATATCTCTTTTAAGTGTTCTATAAAACATGATATCGCATGCGCTGAGCTGTCATAATTGTATAGAATGCTTCGCACATTGGAACATATTCGAAAGATATTTGCAACTGCTTTAGTTCAGTATTGATAGGACGGAAATACTTGATGTTTTGCAGCGGTGTGGTTGAAACACAGTGGTCACTCACTGCAAATACATAATTGTGTAATATATGCAGGCGCTTATGCCTCTCCTAGAATTGTGAACAATAATTTTGTTGGCATGAAATCTGGATTATTCACTAATTCCATCGTTAAAATGATCTTGACTTGCTGTGCACTGCTCCCCATTCTATTTCGGCTTCTGTCATCCATACATGTACATTGAAATTGATTGTACGTTGACAAATACATAAATCCTAAATACAACAGACCTGTAGCGTATAAAACACACACTTGTACCATAAACTTGCTGGTATGAATAACATAAAGGGATCTAATGTAGTAATTTTAATGTCCAAACAGGAACAGATGGTAACCATAATATGATCCAGAAAAAAATTTTTAATTTGTTTCACATCTTTTTTTTTTTTGGTAGTAGCTGTGTTAACATAGCGTCATTTATTAAACAATAAAACTTACAGGGAAGTAAGAAAAAGAATAGATAGTTGAAATTTTTCTTTTATATTTCTTTTTACTGGTAAATGAAATCATACACATTTTGTATCTATTGAACTCACGAGAGTCATGTACAACGTTCTGCTGTGTCTGAATTGAATTTTCACAGTCTCCTGTTTCCCAGCATAACAATAGCCAACTGAAATCTGTCAACACGCTTATTCAATCCCCATGATTTTCATTTTATTCTAGCAAATGTTGTCACTACAATTCGATGACTTCATTTGAATATATCCGATGTACAAACGGAAAACATCTATAAACCGAAGATTGTTTGTTTCGAACAAACATTGTAATGGCTGTACACAAAGAATAATAAAAGGTCCATGAAAGGGAGATAATTCCAATATTTAGTCTATGTGTGAGACAATGTAAACAATTATATTAATAACAAACAGAAAATAAAATACTTTAAATTCCAACTCATGTCACTAAATGATCATTACAATATAAACAGGTCTTAAAATATGTTAAATCATGTCCCCTCCCCTTCCTAAAATAATTCTTTACCCAGGTTCCACAAGTGAGAGGAGAACACTGTACGACCTATCCAAGAAGGCAAAAAAGCAAATTCTACGCACACGTTATATAAGCTAGAGGCTCTAGCGAGTCTGAACCGCTCACCCGGTCAAAAATAGTCTTTAGAGCTTTATAAAGCTGGACTCTTGACCTTACTATACTATTGTCTTAAGAATCATTTAATCAATACAGAGCATCTAAGTTATCCACCAGGTTTTTATATTACAAAATAAATCTGTCATTTTTTTTCTCTTCAATGGCAATAGAGCAACACATCTTTATGGAAATTTCAGCAAAGGTCAGTCTCACCATGCTGATCAATTGCCCACCCACGAGAAAATTAAGCTAAACCCTTTGGTTTTCAAATTATTTCAACAAGTACCAATTTTTATTAGTGGTGGCCATGCTTTGAACAGGAAAAGGGATAGCCTAACAAACATTCATGCAATGTTTGGTTACAATCCATTCTACAAGTTGTCTAAGAGGAGATTAAAAAAAATCCATTTCAGGACCCATAACTCATTCATTTATCAACAGATCTTTCCGAAAATCTCGGCACTCACGTATATATAGGTAATCCCATCATGCTGAACAATTTTAATCCCTGCCAGATTAGAACTAAACCCAACTGTTTTTGAGTTATTTTGCATTATTCTACAATTTGACCACCATGGTCTATTTTTAGTAACGGCGGCCATGTTTTTGCCGGATAAAAAATTCCTACACAAAGATTGTAAAAAATAACCTTAGGGACATTCATACAAAGTTTGGTTACAATCTATTGAGTAGTTTCAGAGGAGAAGATGTTTTAAAAAGTTTGACGACGACGGGCGACGGACACATAGTGATGGCAATAGCTCACATGGCCGTATTAAAAATTGAATTAAGTAATTCAGAAGATATTTACTAAATTCAAATTGTCATATAGCAAACATACACACACACACAAACAAAAAACAAAACAAAAAAACAAAAACAAAAACCAAAAAACAGAAAAAAACAAAAAACAAAAAAAAAACAAAACAAAAATCATCCAATTTTGAGTACTTCTATTCTTAAGACAATACTTAGATGATAATTACATTCTGTATGACCAAATACGTTTACTTTTCCGCTTACTGGTTCAAAGTTAACCCGAGCGTAAAAGTTTCCTCCATCATATGTTAGTCTAAACAAGACATATTAAGAAAGATTTGTCTTTGAAAAATAACTTGATACATCAGTGTGTTTAAACATATTTTGCGCATTTTTACAAAGCATACACAGATAAAAAGGATTATGGTCAATATTGGAGAGGATACAGACAGGACAGGCCAAATGAAGAGGCTAAAACAGTACGTTCAATTTCTTGAAACAAATTAGCAGCTCGTCGTTATTGTTTTATAAAGCCCATCATTTGATGTCCCAATCTACTTTAATCTGGTGCTCATATTCCCTTCAGTTTGTAGAGCATTTGACCCAACTTTAAAAAAACCTTCTCGCTTAAATTGCACTATTTCTTGAAACAAGAGACATGCGCAGGATAAATGCTTAAAATTGATATTGTAACCATTATTTCAGCAACAATGAAATACAAAATGATAATAACTATATTGTGCGCATATTGTAGGTGAAAATATGTTTGTATCCATAAAAAAAACATTGTCAGAACCTATAACGTACTTCACACTTCTTTTTATTATTCGAGTTTTGGTTTTATTCGCCGCATTACCAGTTTACTTCAATTTATTTCACACCAAATATCCCCCCTCCCCCCTCCCCCCCCCCAAAAAAAAAAAAAAAAAAAACATACCGAAGCGTCGGCATTTGGATAATTCAAATACCTCAAAATCCAAAAACATGACTTCAACATGAACACAGGAAACCGATACGATCGAATCTCAAGTACATATAGTGAATGTATCATAAACTGCCATTCAACATGTTAAATTATGTATGAAGTAGTATGTAACAAATGTCTTTGGCATTAACATTTTACAGTTTATAGTCGAAAAATTCACAATGTTATAATGAGCAACTAAATGGATATCAATATCCAGAGATATTTTGTGTTATATTGATCCAGTATGTTAAACAAATTATTAGAAAGATGCAAAAAATACACGAACTACCACTAAACATAACCAATTTAGATTTTTATCTCCGAAATAGAGAAAAGATAAGAATACCATGCCGTCCGATTATTTCCCTTAGTGGAAATTGCGTAGACTTCTTGACTATTTTTTGCTGCCTATAGTTAAGGACAAAGAAACTTATGTACGAGACAGCACGGAACTTTTACAGTTTCTGAATGACAACAAATTTCCTATGTACTTATGACATGACTAGCATGTATACAAGCATGTTAAGTAATGAACTAATTAAGGCGGCTGAAAATGTTCACTTTGAAATGAAAAAAGAAGTCAATGCTATACTTTTGAGCAATGAGAACTTACTTCTAATATTATAATTTGTTCTATTAGAATTAGTTCTTAATACGATGTGCACTGAGGACAGTCCCTAGCCCTGACATATGCGACATACAAGCGTAAGAACTTACTAACTTTATGGTTGAGAAGTTCCCAAACAAGCACAACATAATTAAATCCGAGATGATGTCTTTATTTCTTTATGGCTATTTTGATCAACTTCAAATGTTATTTACACTGCTAATAAGAACCTTAACTACTATAACATTATCTAAGTCCTCAGATGATTTCTTAGAGAAAGTGCAATTAAATCCAAATGGAATAGGGTGAAACCTTACGACACTTAAGACTTAATAGTTGTCCAATGTGCCTAATGCACAATCTCAAAAGTTTTAATTCATTAAAAAGTTACTAGACAGCAAAATATACAGCTTGTGCTGCCTACAAGCAGAGCGTATGCTCTCAGACTTAAAGTCAACAAAAAAATAATAAAAAATTATTAGCATTTGTAACAAATTGTACCCAACATTACCCACAATCTCGTATTTGTTACGGATACACTGGTCTTATATATATAATTAATGACCCTGAATGTTCTCAACTAGAACCACCACTAAAGCAGACTCTGGTCAAACCTTTATAATGCACGTCTTTCATGAACAATTAAACTATAAATATTACTCTATAGCACTTTTTTGATGTGTTGAAGATAAAATCATCACATGTATATACCGTTCTTTATATGTGCATCCTTTACATAATACATTTAATTACGAAACTAATTAATATTTTCACTATATGATCTGAAGTCAATGCAACATTCGTGAAATATACTGTGATATGTGTATATGTATTACAAATTACATTCGATTTCACTTTTTCATCCGCCGATGAAACTTTTCTCCCTTAAGGCTGCCTCAATGATTGCAAGCTGGACCGTGGAGACATTATGCGAAACCGGAAAAGCTGCTCAGGCTGCAATAGAAACGGAGCGCTACAACCTTGATATTTTGGGCCGAAGTTAGATGGCATCTTTTGGAGCGGTCATACTATCTTCAGGGCAAACTCTACTGTACTCTGGACCGCCAAACGAGGATGGTAACCATCAACATGGAGTAGAAATCTCACTCAACACGAAGGCCAAAATTATCATCATTCATCGATCGAATTCTGTGAGTGAAAGATTTATCGTGGCAAGATTTATGTCAAAGATACAAAAAGTAACATTCATTCAATGCTACGCTCCTACCGTCTAGCAGAGGAAGAAGACAAAGAGGAGTTTTAAAACCAGCTCCAAGCAACCCCAAATTTAACAACACTTGGGACATCTTGATTGTAACGGGTGACATGAATGCCAAATTTAAAAAAAAAAGATAACACAGGAAGAGAATTCATCACGAGGAAGGAATGAATTGGTAACATCAACAAAAATGGAGACCTCAGAATGTAGATTTTTGCTCCCAGAACGATCTGGTCATAGGAGGTACGACATTCCAACTCCCTCACAAGGATATATACAAAATAACCCCGGATATCTCCAGAGATAGAAACCACATTAAAGTCGGCAGGAGATGGAGAAAGAGCATGACAGCCGTTAGAGCTTATCGAGGTGCTGATATAGCATCCGATCATCAACTTGTGGTGGCTAAACTGAAGATCAAGATAGCCATGGCAACTAGACAAGATCAGATCAGAAGGCGAAATCATAACGTAAGGAAGAGGCGCAGTGTACAAACAATAGGAAAGAGTAAAATCCACATAGAACAACACCTGCCAAGAAGAACTTGGATTCTCAAAGAAGGAATACAAGCCATGGTTATCTGACGATACAATCGAGACAACTGAGAAGCATATGTCTGTCAAGATATAACTTGACCAGGTCAAGACAAGATTGCAGAAAGAATGCTTGACGAGCGAACAAATAAGCATTAGGAAAGAAGTAAAGAGAAAGGACTAAACAGGATAAAAGAACCTACATCAACACGCTCGCTTCAAAAGTAAAGAATGCAATGTGCAGAAATGACATGAAAACTGCGTACAACATCACACGCCAACTGGCAGGTAGAAAGACCAACACATCTAAACCATTGAAAGACAAAGATAGCAATGTGATAACAAACCTAGATCGACCACTTTTAAATGGAGTAGATATATCAGATGCTCATGATCTGCCTCCTGGAGAAGACCTTGATGTTGATACTGGCCCAATCGCCAGGATTGGATGAAATCATAAAAGCCCTACGAATAAGGACTGGAAAAGTCCCAGCACGAACCAAATTTCCATCTGAGGTCTTGAAGATCAACCCGGAAAAAACCTACAACATCTCGAATAATTGATTGATTGTTGATTCTTTTGACACTCTGACCTGCACAGAGCCCTACAGCACCTTGCATGAGCTGTTTGAAAACATCTTGGAAACAGTGGAAATCCCTTAGGAGTGGAGTTTAAGCTCCATCATTATGCTTCCAAAGGGCGACCTGACCAACTGTCAAAAATTGGATAGGAATTCAGCTACTCTCCAGATTCCGATGCGGGTGATCGTGTATTGACCAAATTGGCAATCAGCCCTCTACATAAACTTCGTGGACTTCAAGAAGGCCTTAGCATAGAAATGCACTTTGGAAGGTACTAAGACACTGTGGAATCCCTGTCAAATTGTAAAGATTATCCAAGGACTCTACCAAAACACCAAATGCCAAGTCATCCACAATTCAACACTCTCACCATCCTTTAATAAACTTACAAGAAATACACCAAGGTTGTCTCCTCTCACCCTTATTTTCTATACAAGTGTGCAAGAATTTTAATTAGATATAATATACACTCATGAATTTACTCATAGATTGCTTCTTGCGTAATTGATATATTTTGGGGTGCTAAAGGGCTATAGACTCCAGATTGGCTTTGCATAATTTATTGTGACGTGGGCTGCTTCCCTGCAAAAGTCCCAGACTTTCTCATGCTATGTCAGAGGAAACTTTCCGGCCTACACGAGTCTCAGACTTTCTCGTGCTATCGCAGGGAAAGCTAATCCCGGCCTGCACGAGTCCCAGACTTTCTTGTGCTATGTATGGTTTAGAAAAAAGAAGCAACTCCTCATCAATACCTTGCAACAGACAAAGCCATGTCTTGTTTAGGCCAAGTAAATTTCATCCAACCTCACCAAAAACATGGGGTGGTTGGGAGGATTTTATTTCTTAGTTTTTACTCCTTACCAGATATTTGCTGGCCTAATTTTATCTTTTTGGTGTATAGACATGTTCTAAATCCATAGCCAAATCAATTTCAGAGAAGAAACATTATTTTGGTCACAAAAATTGAAAGATTTGTGTATTATAGTGCCTAAATACAAGAAACTGAAGTGAAAAATCCTGATTTTGAAATTCCCGTCCCTTTTTTTTTTAATTGTCATTTTTAGGAGAGGGAGGGGATGTAAACCTATTAGTTAATTTTATTTGGTCTTAACAAGAATAAAATATCTGATTATCTGAGTCTTAACTTTCACAAGTCCTCCCTTGATATTTATAATATGTTCCATTTATTGTTTATCGTAAATTTGACTAGCATCCTGCCATATTCAAGAAAAAAAATATAATTGATATAATTCAATTGGTATTGAAAAAAATAATTTAAAGAGCAGAAAAAAAAATTATTTACCAACATCCCAGCCCCCTTCCGCCCGTATAAAAATGGTCGGTGCCTCAGGGATACAATACATCGCACATTAAAATGCAAGAAATATTAACTCACAAAAAAAAAACCCCAAAAAACCGGGGGTGACATCAAGTCTACCGCAAGTAAAGATAAGTAAGGGTAAGCATGCCCTGATCTGCTAGCGGCATCGGCCATATTGCAAATGAGTATAATCCGGTAATTAATGTAGCAACAATAATGCAGCTCCGCGACACGTGTCAAACACAATTGTCATTAGGTCGAAATCATTCAATTCTAAGTAAGTATAATGTTGTAAACGTAGTAGATAACTTGGATATAGGTTACAGACCACCAATTCAACCAATGAGCATTTGGAACATACGCAAAAATAGTCCTACGCAGAAATTACCTCTGTTCCTCATAGTGCTGTGAAAAAAGTTCTCATCTCATTAAAAAAATTTAAACAGTTTCTGAAAGGAAAAACATTTCTGTACATTTTATAGGTGCATTTTGCTTCTTGTGATGTGAAGCCTAATCTCCATAATGATTTCTAAATATACCCCTATCTTGTGAAAACACTGGGGTTTCCCATGCTATTTATAGACACTTCACTTCCGGTGACCAGTACTGCACTGCAAGTCTGCTAACCCCACATGCCATTCTGAGGATTGTGAGCTGACATATGTAGAATCATGCTGATATATAGTCCTCTGCAGGTTAAAGTTAAGGTAAAGCCCAGAGAAGCCATTGAATATTGTGAAATTAGCATAGAAGCCTATGGGAAGTGGAATTAGTGGTTTTTAGCCTTAAGTAGACAAAATCCGAAACTGACAAAAATTAGATTAAGGTAACGAAAAACCACCATTTAAACATACGCCAATATTTATTACTCTTTTTTAAACCGTCGGATAGTTGCTGCTTTTAGCTATTCGTTTCCGAGTAAATAGGAGTTGTTTTAGGTGTCAAAAAGTCAATTTCAAGGTTTGAAGATTTGTTGTTGTTGTTTTGTGGGCTAATTTCATTCGAAACCTATTGAATTTTTTCTTCAAATTCAACAAATGCATTGAAAGACCAGTTCCAAGTGCTTATAGGTGCCGGGAGTAATAAACTTTTAATTTGTATTATTTAGGTATGTTAAAAATATCATGAGATGCGTCGTTTTCAGACTCTTCGTCTTTTAAAACGTATCTGTAGCGGATGTTCCATGTTTGATGTTTATATACAAAACTTTATGAAATAACAGGTTTTTTTCGTTATTGCGCAATAAAATATATATGCTTTTACCATGGATTTTACGTGTTACAAAATATCCCTAATGCGTGTATGCTCGATCAGTTGCCCATTGACGATGTGTGTGTTGATAGTTTAGAGGACGACCATTCGATTTGGAGGGAGAAGGCTTGGAAGATTTTAAAAATTCTTTTTTTACCCTGACTTTTTCAAAACTAAATATTTTGAAATGAACATCACGAGATCGTGCAGTTTGATCGTGGATAACCAAGTTTGCATCAAATTTGCGTCCTTTTGCACGTGTGTTACGTCTGCACCAATATTAAATTAAATATTGGTTTGAGTAAGCCAATTAAAAAGATAAAAATGAAAAATAAAATCGAAATAAACTTGTGAGCATGAAGGAATGAAATATGGTAAACTTTTGAACAACCAATAATGTCAAAAATTACAATACCACTCATCGTCTGGAACAACTCATAACACATTATCTTCGATGGTCTCCCAGGTATTTCTCTAGCTACTCTTATTGTTTGGCTTTCTTATTTCATTACGTTAGTCTCACAGGTATGTTCCCAAGATCCTCAAATTTCCTCAAAATTCCCAATGGGTTAGTTTACATTGATATATAATCTGTACCTTTTTTCTCCAAATGGTCATAGATGATGTACCACGTGTATTTATATCATTTTGCAGATAAAGTTCAAATAACTTTCAATAGCATAAAACTGTATTTTATTCCACTGCTTGAAATTTGACTTCAATGTCATTTTTTTTCATAGAATTTTTTAATTGTTTAAAACCGCGTTTTTAGCGCTTTTTGCATTCTCTCCGTGAGTATCACTTCCGGACGATGAATTTTTCTCATTATTCTGTACCCCGTTAGCTTGCACATGCATGTTGCGTTAGAGCTCTCCACTCTCGCTGAGGCTTTGTCGTATAGCTTGAGCTGTGCTCGCTATTATATTTCTGTCGATATTTCGATACGTTTTTCGTACTACCAAAGACAAAATGGTATTGTTGGAAGTATATAAATTGCATCAGTTGTTTGTTGGTTGTTTACAAGTTCCTGTTGAATGTTTGTCTTTGCTTTGTCGACAGCTAGTCACTTTGTGACAATTCCAGTTTCAATGTGCATAGGACTTGTGTGTTGTGTACTCCGGAATTTAACATTAAATTACCTGTCTTACGGAAAGCAGTTTGATGATCCTCAATTCAGTCGGTTTCATTGTATATTAGATAATCTTGTGGGTGGGGATAATACCCATTTCAATGAGTAAAGTGATAAATCTTGTATGGTATACCTCCCTTGAAGAATGTTTAAAACATATAAATGACAGCTATAGAGCGAAATGTTACTTGAAGGTGACAAGGTATCATTTATTCGACTGTTGTAGTACACTTGTCAAGTCTAGACACAAAGTTTTCACTTATATTTGCCAAAACTTTTAAAGCCCTTTCCCTAATGAAAATTAATTTGTTGTTTAAACTTCGCAATACCTAACCAAACCAAAATCAAATATATTCTAATAATAACTAAATATCAGTGTTACGAAATCTATACTTTACAAATGAGTTTATGTCTCCGGTCTGTAAATATTATGGTTATTTTGGTGAGGCCACTAGTGAGTCACGCTCCGGATAAGTCAGTTTTTTTTCCCAGTCATATACGTGTTCTAATATAGCAAGTAACCCGTGCCTCTTTGTACATTTTTTTACGTGTAATTGTTATCTGCTACGGGCAGTGCATATATTTCTTCATTTTTTTCAATCACATGATTTTTTGATTCTGCAGTTATTTACGATTGTGGTTTTCTTAATGATTTGCATAAGTGAAGTTTCATTGGTATTATGACAAAAGGGTTATAAAAAGCAGTGTTCTCTGTACTTTCAAGGAGCACACCAGTTGCAATAGAAATATAGACATTAGATCCTTTTAACAATTAATGATTATTTCCGTATCAATCGCAATATTTCCTGCAAAAAGTCATTACCCATCTCTGATCAGTAGTAAATAATTTAAGCCCAAAGTCTATAAGATTTACATGATGACAAATATAATGGGAATGTTACGTCCAAATGACGAATGATAATTTCTTTATATATCTGTTTTTTAATCCGATATGAATCTTTAATTTCGAGTAAGCAAAGGAGCAAAGTATGCTTGATTACATATTTAGTGGTAGGATGAAAATGAATCGTTTACGTTATGATTTGTTTTCTTCTAATTGTTATTATTATTATTCCTCCATGAAGTAAATGAATGTCTTTAGGTTATTAAAACTTATCTAATATGAGAACAAGCAACATTTCTGCGTTTTATTTCAGGTTAAGACTATCACATATAGGATCAGGTAAGGGGGTATTCGGTACCTACTTATTTCATATCATCGTTAAAATAACAAGAAAGATCCAAAGGAATATATGGAAAATTATTATATCGTAACATGGAGAGAACTTAGATTTAATGTTTGCTAGTCTTAAAGAGTCTTGTTCTAATCATGGAGGTATAAGAACTAAAATATCATATTTTCATTGTCTAATCTAATGGCAACTTATTTAGACATGCCTATTCGCATATCTGCCTCTAAAGATGTACAAAGTGAAACTAAAAAACAATAGCTTGGTTAAGTTTTCACTGATTAGGAGTAAGCAGTCATTAAAAACATTCAACTTGTAATCTGTTTTCACACATTCCATTATTTGGTTATTAATGGAAATTAAATATGCATTATTAACACATACAGTGATTATACAAAGAGGGTGTAAATTTATGATTTGGGTAACGACATCAAAGGGCCACCAGAGTGGCATTACCCGGCTATATTTGTACTATTTCACACCTGATTGTTTATATACAAACATATGTCTAGTTACGGGGGTGCTCTTTGATGTCCACAACTAGGTGTCACCTTCAGGATAATCCGCGGTACAGTTCAAAAGTTAATCTAGGATTATGAGACACCGACAGAATACATCATTATCGATAAAAACGAGAAAACCGATAAAGATAGCTTTAAAGCGTAAATCTTCTTTTGTGAATAGAAAAAAATTACTGTAAGTTTCTTTAATTCTAAATTAATTTTATCTGCATAAGCAGAGACACGTTAATGTCTTTAATGATGACTTTAAGGAGGAATTAGATTCAATTATTAAGGTTTAGCTAAGATAAATCCAAGAAAAAAATAAAGCTTTTAAAACCGAATGAAACGAAATCTTAGACTGAGATCTAAAAGAGACATGACTTCTAATTTAAGTACACAGGCACTTGTTTCATATCACAAATTTTACCCCTTCCCTTAAAGTAAATGGTTTGATAATGCAACAAGTGCATATGTCTAAGTACCAATCATTTTACTGCCGATGGTAAAGTGATTCATGATAAAAAAAAATGAACAAACGATTATACGCCATTTTTTAACGAAACTATAACCATAGCACTTTTTGTAGATACATCTGTATTTTGGAGAGAATCTCAAATTAATCTCCAACATAATTCAACCAAAGCAAAAGTGCAACAATCGAATGACTGACTACGACTGGTTACGTGGCCTGGAATGACAAACTACGACTGGTTAAGTGTCCTGGAATGACAAACTACGACTGGTTAAGTGCCCTGAAATGACAAACTACGACTAGTTATGTGGCCTGGAATGACAAACTACGACTGATTATGTGGCCTTGAATGACAAACTACGATTGGTTATGTGGCTTTGAATGACAAAATACGACTGGTTATTTGGCCTGGAATGACAAACTACGACTGGTTATGTGGCCTTGAATGACAAACTACGGCTAGTTATGTGGCCTTGAATGACAAACTACGACTGGTTATGTGGCCTGTAACTGTTTCTGAACAAGGAATACAAGTGAATTTGATGGGTTGAATGAATCACCTCCTGTCTGATACAATAAAGACTGTCACAGAAAACTTTCCTCGATATCCAATGTAAAGAAACTATTTGATGGAACACGGTTTCGCGTTATTTCTGCCTCTTCAGACATAAGGGGAAGACCATTTTATTCGGGGGTAAAAAAACTGTCAGTTTTAGTCGGGACAAACCAGGATATTTATTTTCAAATTACTGCTATATGGCTAGATTATTCATTATCATAATATATATACTATACAGTACAATTTGGAGGTCAGAACTTTTTCTCTAGGTAGTGGAGGCCAGAATATTTATTTCCAAATTTGTCAAGGTTAATATATCCATTTACAAAATTGGAAGCCCTCTCAGAATCTAATGTCATCTCCTAATATTGCTTTTCTGAATCATTGACAATCAAGGATAGCTTAATATCTCCTTATAGAAAATACATATTTTCTCATCCAATTGCCTCCGATCTGACCTTTCTATTATGATGTAAATTACATATTATTCGATAAGCACGTAACTCTTTAAAACTGTTTGTTTTAAGGCTTTGGATGGACTGTTACCATTCATTACGTAATGCAGATAAAGGGTGGTTAAAATAAGACGTGTAATGGGTTTTCTTTGTTCAGTTTAATTTGCATTGTATAAGAAACAGGAAGAAGTTCATATATGAATTTGTATTCAAAAACTCAGAAAAAAAAGTGTGGTAGTTTGTCATTAACAAGCAGTCCTTTGTTTTTAACAGCTTAGTCTACTGAATAATAAGATTTTGTCTCTCGCATACACAAATTATAATACTTGCTTTTTGCATTGAAATGAAACCAGATTAATTCCTTACATTTTCATCTAGATGTGAACTTCATTCCTTAACTTTATTTACTTGAAATTATAATCTCAAATTTGAAAGATAAATGACCTTTTCATGAGATATCCCTGCCTTAGTCTTGTAATACTCTTTTTTCTCATTCGAAATAGTTGTATATCTAGTAGAAGATAAACTCTATGTAAACAGGGATGTGTCCAGTGCCATCTTCCAGTGTCAACCCCAGTCCATTATCAGGTAAAATTAACATGTGTCCTTCACAAACAAAGCTTTCTACAGGAAACAACTACTAGTACACTTAAAGACAAAATCTATAAACAAATAAACCATAGTAAAACAAACCGCAGTCTCATCATTTAGAGATGATGTATGAAATCCACAATAAAACTAAAAGTAAAGAAACTATTAAAGAGCATAGCCCAATTAAACTTTTGTGCCCTAAAATTACTCAAAATCACATATGCTGCATCTTAATTTATGTTGGTTTTCTGTGGAAATCTCCTCTTAAGAATCACTAGTAGTTTTAATTGTAGTTTTAATTTTGTGTGTGTGCATACGTTTTTAGTCTTTGGACTTTAACTTACATTTGCATTTCTTAACTTCATTCTAGCCGTGGTTTTCTCTGAGATTTCTTCCAGTCACTGTCCTTTGAACTCATTGTGACACCAGGAATTAAAAAAAAAATGCGTACCTAGACGGACAATAGATGGGCGGAAGGGCGCGTCAGCTGATCTGTTTGTAGGTTTGATGATGTTCTGATTCAAGACAAACAACAACGCTGTTTGCTTTCTAGCTGGACCGTTAGCAAATAGGAAACGACTTTATCAGAATAAATAGCGGCCAATTTTATTAAGATCATGTTACCATACTTCATAAAATATACACACAATCAATTCTAACTCACACATTTGTTTAAAGTTTAATCAAATGCGGGATTATCTCTATCCCCCGTCGTTTTTCAATTAAACGCTGACTTCATTTTCCGTTTTCGGTCGTGACGATAAAATGGTAAAGACGATAAAGATTTGTTACCGGGCATTTCGTGACAATGGGATGTCAGAAAATATTTCGTCTGATCGCTTACACATGCTTTATTTTCGCACCAAAACACGTGCAAATGGCAGGTACACGTGCTTGGTACTCTTCATATAAAGCGTCTTATATCTAGTAAAAAAGATATCGATCAGACTAAAGATAGTCATGTTGCAATAAAAAGCATTCTAATATTTGTAAGCGATTTCAGTATAATTTGATATTTTTCAAAAGTCCGTCTAACTATTTTTTGCAATATCAAAGTGAAAGCTCAAAAAGAAGGGTAAAATGCATTTTGTTCCTAAGACTCGTCGCAGATCATCATACATGTAGATGTCGAAATCTAATGAATATTGTGAGGGTGTTTTAAAAGAATAAAAATGTAATAATTCAATATGATTCATAAAAATAAACACCTATCATGGAACATTTAGCCAATTTGAGGTATTAAATGACTAAGTCCGGTATAGAATCAAATTTTGTCCAACTGCCAATTTTATTTACTAATACATTAAGCAGTTTTACAACTTTGACAATATGACTGACACTCTTTAGAATTTATACAATAGGAACAACGTATTAAAGCTCATAATTGTTCAGATTTTGACGATTAGATTTTGATCAAAAGTAGCCCCCGAATTGTCGATCTTGTGAAAATATTGTGAATGGACAAAATACCATATTACTCAAAACAAAACATTCTATTATCACATATTGAGTCACTTATATTCAGTGGGAAAGATATGTACTAACATTCCATTTTATCTAAAGAAGTTTTAATTACAATTTGGTGGGCCATGAATACCTATATTTATCTGATCACAGAGATAAAATCCTCTTATACAATCTAAAGGGGTTTTAAATGAAGGGAAATGCAACTTCCCTTTCTCTGTTTACTGGGCTAAATATTGTAAAATGCAGATTTTTATAACGATATTTAAAGTTAATTAATGGAAATGCCATTTGAAATTTTCTTCTTTAAGTGAGATTATTGGGTAATATTTCCTTTGGAGGCCAGAGAGAGACGAAGGAATAGTTGTTTCTCTCACGAAGATCATATATTGTGCGGTATTCCTTTCCTTCTCATATATCAGTAATACCTTTATACGACACTGGTAACAGGTGATGGACTGACAATATTATCAGACGTGAAGTCAGGTAGGAAAATATTGGGGAATATTTAAGATTTTTCAATGTTTCATAGTTTCCAGAACACTTCATATCCATGTATCTGTTATTCTAAATCTGCACGAGGATGCTTTAAAATTTGATGTTTGTTTCAAAACGAAATGTTTGTCCATAAAGCCATTTGCTCTCCGGTAAAAGAAAATAGTATAGGTCCGCAATGGCTAGGCTTTATTTCTGTCAAATGTAAAATTTCGAGTAGGAAATCTAAATTACTAGTAACAGCTAGGTTACAAACAGATTGTGTTGAGAAATTCCTACTGCATGTTTTAATTATAACGATTAATGGTCTACTATAATCCATGATTGCTATAACTCGAATTCTTCGTTCTGTTTGGATATATCAACGTTTTATCACTGCATGTATTTATGACAAACACGTCTGGTAGCTATACAGAATATGCACTAAGTACTACAGATCTGCCAAAATAAACGAACAAGATGTTAATTGTGTACCTAGTTCTGTCAGTATTCCTTTTAAAAGAATTTAAAATTTTATTTAAAAATTATCATTGTGACATTTTAATGGTAATTTTAAGTTCTTATTTCACGCTTTTAGCTTACATTTTATTTTGATAAAAAAGGCAAGCCTATTTTACCTGTCATTTAAATCGTTATTATTTATTAAACGGATTCTGATTGGCTGAATGATATACTAAGGCTCCGCCTTCGTCAAATGTGTAAATTTTCACCTGTAAAGGTGATCATCTATCAATTAATGAAAGACAGTGGGAGATAGAAAGCAAACAAATAATTTCTGTGTACTGTGTAAAGAGAAACATTACACTCAGCAACGGTAAGTTTTTTGGTACTTTCATCAGAATATTTTAACAGAATTTTTTTTCAATGCTTCTTGTTTCTATCTTCTAGTTTTTGAATTATATTCAAGTGAAGACTCTTCTAGTTAAAGCTGGAAGTATTTTTTCTCTTTATATATTTTTAACAATGTTATTAAATGACAGATAAAGCAATGTGAACGTGCTAGTATGGTTAAAATATGGAAATTGTATTATTTCTGGATAGGGTATGGGTGAAGTTTCGAGTAAGTGTAGAAGATTATTCTTCAAAAAAAAAAAAAAAAAAAGAAAGAAAAAACTGCTTCAGATGACCGTGCATTTTTGTCGGTTAGATATCCGCACAGTAAACAGTCTGAAAAATCCACTGACATGCACTTTGTGCATTGTTTTATCAAGTAAATGTTAGTACACTTTTCTTGTGATCTCATTAAAGCCGGCGATCGGGAGACTGTTCAAATTAAATTTGGACTTTAATATCAATGCGCCGTTAGTATGATCTTTTATGGTCAGTTTTCTCAGCAGTTTGTAACAGATGGACTTGTTTGAGAAACCCGTCTCTGACCACTTAAGAAAACAAAACAGGTGGGCAAATGTTTGCTGGTATCCCGGGTGAAAACTTTATCTTTATGACTTATAAATAGCAATGTAATTGACAGTTTAAAACTTCCAAGTATCTCTATTGATACACGATATCTTTGCGTCCCCTCGCCTTCAAAGGAATTCTCCTGTGAACTGTCTCCGCCTTCAAGTGTGAAGAGCTCTTAGGTCAAATGATGGCTACTGGAACTGTCGTGTCTTGATTATTAACTTTGACGGCCAAAGAAAGTTAATTTTGCCCTGTTCAACTTAATTTCTAGAAAGCAGTTCTCCATACTACCCTTTTCAAAGCAAGCAGTGATAAAAAGAAAACTCGGCTTCTTGAAACGTGCGAGACGAACACGGGGGATTGCCCTAACTATCAATATGCACTAGGATTAGTGTAGGTAACTGAAATTATACCAGCCGGCCTGCCTAGTGACATTTTATCACAGCTACCGCATAATTTGGTTGTCAAAATTCATTATGAGAAGATTGTTGTGTCTGAGACCTAGTGAATATGCGAGCTGTACGTAAAAGTACGGACGTTAAAATAAATTTCTTTAATTTTCTTAGATAATTACTTAAAAAAAAATATTTGTTCCCTTCGTCTAGATATCAAAAGTTACGATTCAAACTTTGACAATTTAGCCAACGGAACCAATATAGTGGGTTGAACTCTTCCACGTGCTAGCTTCCCTTTAAGCACGGCTATAAAACTCATAAAAATAAATTTCGTCTTAAAGCTGAACAAAAAGCTATCAACAACTGATATAAAATTATTCTAGGTTTAATTGTTCAGAAAAGTCTGTCTTTTAAGCTCTAAATAAATCAGAAGATTGTCAAGTTTGATAGGAAGTGAGTGACATGCACGACAGAAGTATTTCCTGTACCCGAGGCGCCATCTGTATCAATTATGATGTTATCGCCCTTACCGATAATGCAATGACCATAGATATATCTGTTGATGGTCTAACATTACGTTGTGACAATGTTCTTACCGTCATTCAATTTTGTGAATGGTGAAAACTGTTCGCTAATTGATGAGACTACTTTACACAGGTTGGGGTTTAATTGGTTGTTTTAAGTAAATTATTTACACATTTCCTGTCGTTAAGTTAGTGGATTTTAGTCATTTATTCCCTGGTTCAAGTTCGCGTTATAAAGGACTCGTTCATTGATAATTATGATAAAGCGTCTTTGTCCTTCATTGAGAATTAACATTATTTGATGAAAATGTAAAGATTACAGTGTTCTGTGTAAAACCCTAAGAATTGCAGTCGTTTGAATGATCAAAGTAAAACATTACCATGAAGGATTGTAACCTACAACCCCAACTTTTATAAACTTATTATTAATATAGAATATTAACGAGGACTAGAAATGAAGGCTGGCTGGTTAGATAAATATGTCTAGTCTACGTTTCACATTTAAACTTTTAATATAAAAGAAGTTTTAAATCAGGTCTCTAAAAACATAATATTGATGGGTCTTTTTTATAATAGAGAAAAAAGACTTTGACTTGCTATCTGTTTTTGAAATTTGAGATAATAGTTTTATTGGGATAAGGTATTTAACATATGAAGTCGGGTAGTCTCCAAATTTTGCCAATTCTTGTACTTTTATGGTTAGTCAATATGTATCATATTCATGACCAGAAAAAAAACTCTTCTGTATGGAAGTCAATCGGTCTGTTTGTACATATCCAAGGTTGACTAACGTCCTTCTGTAAAGTTTTCTCCAGATAATTAACTTATATTCTTTCATCTGTAAAGCAATATAATTGTTCGGTTTAAGCACTAAGCAATTGTTAAACGATTGATGTACACAGTATAAGGTTGGTTCGTAAGTCAAGTTTACCTGGACACATATTAAGTTGATGTAGTCTAGTATTTTACGACATGCGGGATATGTTGCATGTTGACTTTTATCGCAGTTAAAATTTAGATAAAAAGTGTTCAAGATAGCGATCTACTGCACTTTGTATGCACTTGTCTCTTATTTTTATAATACAGTGTAGTTGTTAAACCCAATATGGATATTAAACATATTGTGCATGCACAGCTGAATTACATTACGCCTCTTTTCTCGGTTGGCAGTGTCATTTACAGGCTTTTACAAAAATTTAATGACCTATTTCGTATTGTGCAGATGGATTCAAATGTACATTTTTGATCGAAATCAGCAGTCAATTACCATTCCTGGTGATAATATCTTTATGGTCTCTCTGCTGATTTTGCACTATTTGAAAAAAAGTGCATGGTAAAAGGGGCTACAATGATATCCAATGGATTAATTCTTCTAAATAAAATCTAGAATGACGCGATTTGATGCTTTGGAAAATGATATTTTATATATTCATAACCTACATGTTTACACTGCTTTCTCTATGATTGCACAATCTCAATACTATCATAAATGGTGTTCGAACATTAGACTTAATTACAAGTACAATGTCAGCTGACAGTTTCAAGATTCAAATTACCCACCAATGTGACACGACTACTGCCTTGGGAAACCATGAGCTCTTTAGTAAACAGGTGGAAATATCACCAACATATTACACTGGTCAAATTAAAAAGTTTTCAACATTTATTTACTTCAACTGTGAAGTTTCATAAGGATTATTTATCTGTCCATAATATATGTTTAGGATTAAATATCTGTTCAACATATATTTACCGAGGCCTAAAATTAACTTTCACACCCTGGTGTCATCTTAGTAATAAAATCCTGACAGTGGTTTAATTGATTTCTGATCAGTAAAGGATACAACAGTGTTAAAATCCCTGTGATAGACCCTCTGGAGGATGGGTTCTCTTTAAAAGACAAATTCCCACACAATACAAAAGCATAATTCGATGTACTGTGTAGAGACATCGAACGATATGTTTATCACGAAAGTTTGGGTTTTTTCTCTTGGGTTGCATACTTAAATATAGTTCTTTATCTAAGGTTGAAAAAAAAATATTTCTTACGAAATTGTCAAATGCAATCTAATGTGGATTTGCTGTCAAATGGGATTGGGGGATCAATTTAATCTAAACGTCCGTTACTATGTCAATACCCATGCACTAGTGTTAACTTTGTTGATATCTGTTCTACAATTATTGTACTAAACCTAAAATCGTACTAAAACAAGTATTAGATTCTATGATATTCCATATCAGTGCTCATTTTGGAAATGAAACATTTCGATTTTTTCCAGACACTTTTGGCCTTTTGTTCAGATAATAACGTTTTTTTTTCAACAATGATTCCGGTTCTAAAATTTCCTTTCTACCGATATTCTTTTTCAATATCGCCATTTCAAAATTTTATTTTATTGCAATCTCAGGGCATTTTAATATAATGAAACAATTTTTGCAGTATGAAATATCATATCATGTATCCGCCGGGATGAGCCATAAATTCACATTTTATTATCTCCCATAAAATGGCCATGTAATAAAGTCTACACTACCATTTTTTCTACCTTGTAAAAGCTATATAGAGTGAATAGAAACTTTAGTCGTAAAAATTGACACGACATTGTAAAATTTCAATTTTCCAATTCACGTACAGAGATTCTTGTTTTCTCTTTGTATTGTGGAGTAAAACAAGTCAGTTTTTGAAGTGCATGCGAGAAATAAGCCTGTCAATCACTAATAAAGGACACTTTATTTCACAAAGGATAATCTCTGGTGTGTAAGCAAAAGGCGAAAGGAGAGTTTTAAACATTAATTGGACAATCACTGTATAGACTTGCTAAATTCGTTGTGAGTCATGTGAATTACGTATAATTGAGAAAGTAAGCTAATTAATTGAGATCAAAAAATTAAAACGTTTGTGAAAACAGGGATTATATAAAATGAAAGTTAGCGCAAAACTGTGAACTAATTCTAATCGCGAGAAAATCCAGTCCAAGGGGCGACTAGACTTAGCAGGCGACAAATTACATTTCCATTTTGAGTTTGGAAACGATCATTCTATTCGCAGAAAAACAACAAAAACAAATAAACACAGCGATGGCAAAAGTAAGTGTTAAAGTCATAGCTGTAAATGTTTGTTTCCAGAAAATTTCTGCATTTATTCAAAGCATTGACCTTTTTATTCTCTGTTTTCCCCTAACATTAAACTTGTATGAGTCTTTAAATTTCTTCAAATTTGTTTGTAAGACAGGGAAAAGAATTAAATCGTCTGCAGGTTATCGTGTCATGTATAAAGTGCTTTCACAGTTGCGTGTGTCGTGTCATTTCGTTTGACAATATGTGCAACAACGGTATTTGAGGTCTGGTCAGAGAATAGACGACAGATGTATGCAAATTTTTTTAAGCTTTTCTAATATTTATTTCAGATGTTTCGGTGGCTGAAAGGGTCTAAGAATAGACGAAAAAGAAATAATTCAGATGACAAGTATGGTTTTCATGACCAGACGATGCAATATGGATTCCGCAAAAATAAAGGCTGCGAATCTCTTGATTCTTCATTGCACATTTACGACGAAATCAGCGAAGTACCAGAAATTTCATTCTCTAGACAGTTTACATTGCTACCAGAGGAAACAAACATTGGGAAAAACGTAGAGGGACCGTACCTAGTCGTTCCCATCCTTCCATCCAGGAGATCGTCTGATAAGAACGTAGAACATTTAGAAGAGTCAAAGAGCAGTAGTGACAATTCAAATCTTAGTTCAAAAAAGCGAGTTTATAACGAACCTTGGGATATGTCACCAGAGGAACTGTCGGAACACCAACTCGATACACTTGTCCATCCTGCTTATCGCGATTCGGATTCCGGATACACGTGTAACAGTATAAGTAACAGAACTGACTCAGAAAGGATAAGTGGTAGTGATACAGGGTGTGAATACGATATGAGCACTGAGAGTGACGTCAGTAGTGAGTATAAGGAACTCATCAATAAAATGCAAAATAATCTAGCATTAAAACACCAAATATTGAAAATGATTAAAGAAACGGAAACGGGAAAGGACAAACATACAGAGACTTTGAAGAAAACTTCAACTTCATCACTAGACTCGGCCGAGTTTTTAAGGTCGCGTGATGCACATGATAACGATGACGGATCGGAATGTAGTAGCGGTTTTGACGACTGTGAAACAAGCGTAAACACAACTAGTGAAAACATTGAATACGACACACCATCGTTTTCAAAATGTGATAAACGCGATTATGGAACTGCATGTGTACAATTGTTGAGAAAAAAGGAGGTCTGCCTTTCTAAAAATATTTGGAATCCCTGTGCACTTGGTAGGAATCGTTCAAACCATTCGAATGAAAATGTGACAAGAGAATTAAATAATGAAAAACCGAATGTCAAGCGAAACTCGTGGACCGGTTTTGTACCAAAGGAAACGAACATTTATAGCAACCAGAACTGGAAACGGAAAACAAGCTCAAACAGGCTCCTTGGTGATCTTATTAACATGAACCACAATATTCAGACCCTCAAGTTCTAAGGATGTGGTTCAATGATATTCATGTCCAAAAGTTTTGACATACAAAGCAAAGCAGATTAAACAGATATTACAGACACGTTACAATCATGACTTGTGAGGTAAGTAAATTATTTTTAAGTTGTACTATTCAATATAAACCAAAACGTATACATAAACGAAGACTATAGCCTGTTGTTAAAATGTTTACCCCTGTATACTTGCACAGACAGTCGTTTTTAAAGATTCGAACTTTTCACTGCTGAAGTGAAAAATGAACAATGAAAACTGACGAAGTACTTTATGATACTGCATGACTTAACATCAGTGTTGGAATTTCTTTTATAATTATGGAATATTCTAATTCACGCTAACTGCATTACGCTTTAAATAAAGATTATTTTGGTCATTCTCTATTCTTACATAGTATGACGGTAAAGTGGTTACCCCAACAGATTCCACTGTAACTGGTATTTAACATTAAATACAAACACGAATGACACCAATATAAATCTAATCATACAGATAAAGTGCATGCAAAATATTTGATCGACGAGCACCTACAATATTTGAACAGTATCTATAACGGGGTCAATATCACTGCAGAAATGTAAACGAAATGTGATTTTCATTTTCAGATACCCATGAAGACCGAAGTCCGCAATCAAGACAAAACTAGCCAAGGGCCCACAGACAAAGACTTATAATGAATTAGTGCTATATCATACATAAAGCATTTAATCTTACATTTTTCCTTTATTGTTTTTAAAGCCAATTAAAAGAACATTTATTGAGTCATGTTCAAAGGAAAAGTTAGTAGCTTTTAAAGATCCAAGATTACTTGCTAATCTTTTGTTGCAGAAAGGTAGGTGGAGTTGTGTTGATACAACGATTAATGTTGCCCTTCGTGTATACGCAGCCCTCCAGTGAGCTTCGATCCCCTTAAAGTTTGTTTGATGTTTTTCTATAGCTTTTTACAGCCACGTACATAAAAACCAGAATTCAAACAAGCCCGTTTTTTTAAATTGGCCTATGGTTAGGGTAGGAATGGAAAACAAAGGTAGCCAAAGCGAAAGTACAATGGATTCTATAATCTAAAACTTGAAATGTTCAGTGGCAATAACTTTATTGTCAAGAGACTCAAATGTCGAACGCTAAGACTACACCAGTAAGAATGAAACACTAACTAGTTCAAAGTATGCCAATCATAGAAAATATATATATACTTTAGTAGTACCACATACATTTTTTTTTATTTGAATAAATATTTTTCTCAACCGCATACCTGTTTTCTTACAAGATCGACTATAATCATGTATTCATGGGGAACCGATCTATTCGAAAGTTCACACAATCTTTCGTTTGTGTCTAATGATATCCAGCACATCTTGTAAATACCTACCATAATATATAACAGTTAGTATAGACACGAATGGGAAAACAAAAGAAACAAAAAATAAAAACATAAAACAAATATGTTGGTCCGATGTGAAAATTTTTAAAAGACGGGCAATGAATTGCATGATTGTGCATATATGTGAATGAAACACTTGCTTCCATTATACATTGTCATACTTTTGGTCCAATGCTTACTGTTGATGCACGATATGTAAGATTTTTAAGAAACATATGTAAGTTGGTGAAGCTGCAAAGGCTGTGTCGCGTTTCCAATGATGCTTATTATAAAAGTCAAAGGAGATTGTTGTGCATGGTCGGTAAAGAATGAATTCAGCTTACTTGGAACCTTAACTTCATTCCTATGTATGGAGCATTGTTTGTAGTCAGTGAATTGGTCTGTATAATCCGATTAGTAGCTATTACCTCAGATGCCTTTTGTTGGTCACGATGTAAAACAGCGGATATGGTTTTTTTTCTGCACATTCGTTTTCGTTCTTAACCAACACAGCAGTTCAGACTCATTACCTTGAAGAAAATTCATGATAAATACTCGTTAGTCGGATGCCCTGCCCTGTGATTAAGGTTTTAAATCAAAAATATTGACAAAGTTTTAATTATATCAACATGCAAAAAATCAGTGATCAACTGCTTTGACACGAAATCAATCAGAGTTGTAATGAGTTTTTTTTAAGTTCACTAACTTTAGCTAGTGACAGTAGCTTACCATTTGTGTAAGTGTCGGATATTGCTTGGCAGGTCTTGTAAATAATCATGACAAATCGCCGAGGAGAGTAATTAACCTGTACGGAATTATAGAGAGATTTTCAGTCTGTTTTTCAGGAGATTTCCCATACCTATTAAGCTTTTCCAATAAAGTTTTAATGTCAATGAGTTTTCTCAATCGATTTGAATGCATAGTATATTTCTTGATTGTTTCTCTCGGAGGATTATAGATGGAAACCAAAATCTTTCACCGGATTATCAGATAAGAAATTATCAAAGCATAAAACTGCGAGGGAAACATTCGAGTTTATTATTGATGGCAAGTTTCAATAATCAGTAATATCTGATCAGTGATGCTCTTTGTTCTGAAAGCATCATACGAAGCCTCGAAGGGACCATGGGATGGTGATTACGTTGGCTTGTTATTTTGCTCCCTTTGAAGACTGATTTTCCTTCGAAAATACCGAAGTGCCAATACAAACATGTATATCAAAGAGGAAAAATCCGTGGGGGGAAAAACGTTCGACACCATACAAACTGACAAGGCCTGACATCATGACAGATAATACAAAAATATTCACAGAAATGAAAATGAAAGTTCTTAGTAATTTTAGAGAAAACATCAATTGTTAGTTACCGCATTTCGAAGACGCGGAGAGTGGAAATCCCGAGGGATGGTAACTTAAGTTCAATGGGAATGTACAGATGTGCGGCCCATATCAGTCTACTTTTTATGATTTGCGATATATGAAAGGGTAGGTATTTTAGTCGTAGCATATGTGATAGGGATTAACATTTACATATGAAATACATCAATAGGCTATATATTTACGCATGGTTATTGACTGGACATCAATTAAATACTGACATTGATGTCAATGTCAAATTAACAGCACTTGAAGAATTTCGCCATGCAATAATATCATCTGTTTTACCAATAAATACAAAAAAAAAGGTATCCGCATCACCAATAGAAAGTACCTTAGATACTATGTACCTAAACCCGTGCTTAGATTCTCTATGCTCATACTTCTTGGTTTAAAGTCATATTCATTTTCCTGACACACTGTACGAAGCGGATCTTTTTGCAACGTATCATATTTGTACTTAATTGAATAAAAATTGCTTACTAGTAATTGTTCCGTTTATTTATTATACATCTCATACTGTTGTTCTGTGATTGTCTCAGTATTACCACTTTGGTATCAATGACTTAGTAACAGCGGTTAATGCTGTAAATCACACTATTGAATCATGTGTTAATTATTGAGAAAGTTTCACTTGCAATACTTACTTAGCACATGGAAATTCTTACAGTCTTTTATTTCATTTGGTAAATTTCCCATTGTATTCCCAGTCTAATTAAAGAGTAATCAAGGGAACCAAGGTTATAGCGGTAATCAAAAGAGTGTAATCCAAGGACAAAGACCAGACATGGAAAACAGACACACACAACAAAGAACATAAAGTAACTAAAATCGTACATACAAAGTAACAAAAGCAAATGAGCAACTCGGACTCCACTAAAATCTGGGAGCATGGACCAGGTGCACCGATAGGGTAAGCGTCCTCTGCTTTTCTAAAAACCCCCTCCGAGTTGCTCATAAAAAATCAAGTCCGGGGTAGACAAACGAGGATAGGAAAACTATGGCCCTTTGAATAAATCAGTTTTCATGGTGCAGATGGATACACCTTAACGATTCACGAGTTCATGATGACGACCATAAAACTTCTGTGGTGATGACTTCAATCTTGTAGCAACATAACCCTGTTCCAGAAGCCTATTTGTTAGAGGTCTAGCGAGATACAAAAAGTCTGCGTAGTTTCGGCAAGCTCTGGCATAACGTATGAGTTGTGGTATGAACACTCCATACGTAGGTGCTGAAGGGATGTTGCCACAGATGAAAGGAAAGTTGACAATTCTGAATGAAAAGTCAGACCCTCCGATTTTCATTTGTTTGCGTACATAAAAAATAAAAAAACGCAAGGTCTAATTTGAATTAGACTGATTGTATGCCATATAGGGAAATTTTGTATGGTTTTTATTTTCACCACAACATGAAGCTATACTCTTTGTCGTACTAGGTATACTCCAACTCGTACAAGAAGTTGATACCGGACAGCAACTTAAATCGCCCACAACTTGTGCCCCATTACTATAAATTATCAAATACCAAATTTGAAACGCATCCACCCAGGGAGAGTTGATATTTTTGTGATTTCTTTATCATTCCATATAGTGAACAATTGAAAAGTCCCAAGAAACAGATATTGGAAAGTAACCCAAATCTTTTACTACGTATGCCTCATTTATATAAAGCCACATACCATTTTTTTTATTAATCCATCCGATGGGAGCTGAGATTTTTGTGACAAAAATTTTCTCCATCATTCCATATGGTGAAAAATTAGAAATTCCTACGAAAAAAAAAGTTGATATCGGACGGGAACCCGACAAAATCGCATACAACGTATTCCCCATCTAAAGAAAACATTATATAAATCTTCTGAAAGCCAAAATTTTTGTGACGTAAATTTTGAAGGACGGAATGAGTGATGGACGGAGAAAACGATCCTCATGAGTATTACTCTGAATGATTCATGTGTCAGTATTAAAGGTGGCAAATCACTACACGTATTCAGCAACCAGTCACCTGCACATATACAAAGAATAGTTGCATCATAGCATTCTCAAAACTTATGTATACATATTTGGAATCATCAAAAATATCCTTATTTTCTTAATTTGGTAAAACTATAGAACCAAAAATAAAAGTTCCAAAATGCATATGTTTTGTATGGAAGTGAGACCACAATAACCCTGCAAGTTAGTTTTGCCAAAGTATCAATGGAACGTTCACATAATCAAATATCTCGCAGTCGGATACTAACAGCAAGAAAAAATATACGATAGAAATGTCAAGAACAACACAAGCTGTTAAATTGACTACCCATGTACTATGGTGAAATCATCAAGCTGTTAAATTGAATACCCATGTACTATGGTGCTGTTAAATTGACTACCCATGACAACACAAGCTCTTAAATTGACTACCTATGTACTATGGTGAAATCATCAAGCCGTTGAATTGACTACCCACGTACTATGATGAAATCATCAAGCTGTTAAATTGACTACACGTGTACTATGGTGAAATCATCAAGCTGTTGAATTGACTACCCATGTACTATGATGAAACCAGTCTGTATCTTCAAAGAGAACAAGAAATAACTCATAATGTGAAAAGTTTGTACGACAATCCTATATTAAAATGAATTTTTAAGAGTTTGCGACATCCATTAAAAACTCATAGATTCTACTCCCTTTAAAAGATGTAAACGAATTTTTGATTGATTTCTTGCCTCATTGTTGTTTTTAATAAAGTTATTTATTCTATAATTTTCTATAATGAAAAAGATTTGTGAAACATTCGATAGACTGATTTGTTCCGTTCTGTCGAGTGTATACTCGTTAGCAGTATATTTATGAACATCGGTTTTGCATTCAAATTCATTTTCATTTTAGTTCATCGTTCGCTGAAAGTTCGTTTTAAATGCATATTCTTTATTTGGTTGTTCTATTCAAAACATCAACTCCCTTTTTTTCATTCGTTAGCAGTTCGTTCGCTCAATTCTTCAGAATGGTTTAAGATTGCTTAAATTCATAGCTTATTTAACATGGGTACAGATGGTGCTGAGGGGTTTTACTATGATGTAGGACATACTATAGCTCTCATAGAAATGTCAGCGTACTTCATCATGCACCCTTTAAGAGATGTCATTCAGTAAGTACACAAAAGCATAAATCTTTAACTATAAGTTTTGAAATTAAGTCATATCAAGGAGCTTTTATTTTGGTTCTATAGTTTTACCAAATTAAAACTTACTTCGACTTTGACATCTTTTTGTAAGAAAAAAACATAACAAAAACTATTAGTACAAATTCGTGGATCTCTAATACCGTTACTGGTAATGATTTGCGTATGCATTCCACTTTACAAGTCGGCAATCCTTAGCAACTTTATCAAATCAAAATAATAAAACGGCTGTTTCTATGCTGTCGATGACCCCAGGTTATACTACATCTGTATTTATATTGGAGTTGCCTTATTGTTTGTTGTGTGATAAGTCCTGAGCTTCGTAACCTTTTTGTCTCTGTCAATATCCTTAGTTGTTGTTCTTTGATTGGTCATGTGCATGCACTTAGTCACAAATATCAACCTTTGAAATTCTTATTTTACAGCACTTATCACGCAAAATCATGCACTATAATAATCATCACATGCAAATTGAACACAAGAAACCCATTGTCTAGTCTTACTTCATCTCTTCAATACTAATCTTAAATCAAGTGTCCTAATAGCAATCAATAGTCTAAATACACTTTGTTATTAGCATGCAGATCTACAAGTACAAAGAACTTTCTATTGTTTTCGCGTAAATAGTAATTAAGAGTTCGATTTAGATAACAAGAGAAATTTGGATATAACGCTTTTAAGTCATGAATATCAGTCAAAGCTGTAGTTATATTATAAATAAACAGAACAACTACTTGCAAGACATTTCTATTTAATTCACTACAGAAATGATGTTCTGCACGGAAAACAATTTGCCATACACAATACGCAACCAGACAAGCATATTAATTTCGCGTATATATACAAATCGGACTGCATATTTGAGAGTGAGAGCAAGCCCCTTCGTCTCTTTTCATAGTGGAATTCAAACAAACATGAACTATAAAATCTTCTTAAACAACACCCAACTACCTGTCTGTAGTAGTTAGATTCAAACAAAAACATACTGGACTAATATAAAACTTTCAGAAACTTTATTCAAGAAAACACTCAGGCGCTTGATAAGCGCTACAGGAGCGAAAATGAAATAATGAATTCACACAAATTTACAATACAATAAAGTACATGATTGATTAGTATGATATATATCAGATTAGAAGTCCTATAGTATTTTAGTATTATAGACATTCTTATTATCTCTGCATAGATTCAGCAAAACTCTTCGCAGGTTTTGGAATCCGTTAAGAGGGAAGCAGCGAAAGACCCAATTTCGATTAAATTGATTTTCGGCAACAGTATGAAAACAAATTGATGGAATCAATAAACTACCGTTTGAAGAAGAAGAAGAAGAATGTTTATTTTAAAGTCCAACCTGAATATAAGATATAAATATATTTTCCGATATAAATAATAGCCAGCCAAATAGGCTTATGATGCGCTAGTAAGTCGAAATAAAACCGAGGCTTGTATTCGAGTGTTATGTTTTAAACTTTAAATTACAAAAAAAAAAAAAAAAAAAAAAAAAGAAAATAGTAAAATTATCAAGAAATTACAGTCCTTATGCGATAACTTTCTGTGATGAAGTTTACCACAAGTTATATTTTTAATGATTAATTACTCCTGCAAAACATAGAATAATCAAACACGTGTTGTATGTGGGAGGTTGCAAAATATATATACCAATGAAATGTATTGTATTCATATTACAAAATTGACCAACTGAATGAAATGTGTTGCATTCAAATTCAAAATTGACCAACTGAATGAAATGTATTGCATTCAAATACAAAATTGACCAATTGCATAAACAATATTGCATTAAAATACAAAATTGACCTAATAAATGAAAAATATTGCATTCAAACGAAAAATTATACCAGCTAAATGACAAAATATTGCATTTAAATGAAAAAAATATACCAATTGAATCGAAAATATTACATTCAAATGAAAATTATTAATTCTTTGCAACCAATACCTTGCCATACAAAACATAGATGGAGAATGCAGGGTGTGCACTCTTAATTACATTGTCATACAGATTTAACATGTATATACAAAAACTTATCAATAAACTGCAAAACAATTCAACACGCAAGCAAAAACAAAACAAAACAAAACGAACAAACAAAAACACGTTATGTTCGCTGTATTTAAAAGAAACTGATTAAAGAGAGGCAACTCGGTAGTGTATTGCCATAAAATCTGGTTTTCTATCACGTATTAAAATCCTACTAATTAAAGCAAAATGATGATGATGATTATAATGATCGATGAGGGAAAGTTAATAAATAATGAAAAAGTTTGGGGATTACGATAATATTTCGATTAAGATAACAATCTCGAATACGTCCGAGTTTGTTCGATAGGACTACATCAAAACGATAAAATAAAATATACAAGAAAACAAAAAGGCATCAAGATGAAAAGACAACATAAATTGTATAGAAACAAACAGAAAAAAAAACTTTTAAGTTCAATTTAATACCTGAAGATGCATAGATAAAAAACAATGCTCGTATTTATTGTAGTTATTAACATCTTATCTGCATGTTTGACATTCTTGACACCTATATTTTATTTCAAATCAGAAAAAACCCATTTTGTTCGAACCCATAAAGATAAGAAGATGGTTTGGATCAGGGTAATATGCTAAGTGACATCATTGCCCAACGGGGGTAATAAAAAGTTACATTGATTTCATACATGATAGGAGGGGCCTAAATTGCAATTTTTACCTGGGCTGATTATTATATCAATTATATACTTGTTATGACTTAATTGATTCAATGAAAAATAACAATTAGTGCTACTAATTGATGCACTTGACACGTGTGATTTTTTGGTAAGCATACAATTTATTGATATCTATAACGCGTGCCATAACAACAGATAGATTTTACTGTACTTACATGTAGTAAACAGCAGAAAAATATGTTTTTTTTTAATTTGTCGAAAGGAATTGTAAAAACTCATTCTTTTATTTCTTAAAACTTTTAAAAAATTTTAGAGCTCTTTTATTATTATTTGGCATTTTGAATGAAATTCATGTTTGTTAAAAAAAAGATCACACGACAGTAGACACACAGGAAATCAAATAAAAAAAAATGATATGTAATGAAAGCTGTTTTCAATACAGTTATATATTTTTTACTTATTCTTCTCATCATTGGAGAAAGCTTCACGTTGTATCAAATGTCTAAAATGGTAAATTGAGAATTTCATTAAAGATAAATAGCAATTTATCGTTTGTGGTTTTTTTTTTAACAAAACTAGTTGGACAAGATTCGTGAAGTCTTCACATCAAAGAGATTGATCATTGTACAAATACCGGATATTTCACGAGAAAGGAAAATATTGAAAAAAAAATTATATGGAAGGTTGTCTGCCCCGGGTTGTTGGTTAAACTGGTCACACGAATTACTTTGATATCTCAATTCTAGAACCGTATATCTCATGAACCATCATTATATCAGTTATCAGATTTATTATCCTTTTTTGTTATATACTGAGAAAAAAAATGATGCAGATAAAGTGTTCTTGTGTATTATTGTAACAAACTTGTGAAGAAAACAAGTTTTAGTGACAAAAGCTAAACGCCTTCAAAAGACACATGTAACAAGCATAATTACCGCACACACACTCCACTAAAAATTTTGACAAAACTACCCTTTACTAGGAATTTATTAAAATACAAACATATTTGCAACGATTGTTTTAATTTTGGAAAGATGATTTGTATTGAGGCCTGATACTATGCTGAGTATAACTAGTTCTTACTTTAAGATACAATTTCTTAATTTCGAATTGCATATCTTTGATAACGTTGCTTCAAAAGTCTGTTTTATTGTATATTTTATATCTATTTTTGTATGTTACAGGGAAAAATTATCTTTGGTTTTGCATTTATATATTTAGGAAATTATTGTCAAGACTACCGCAAAGTAAATTGTGTATAGGGTAGCGAAGTCAATATGACAAATAACTCATCCAGACGTCTGGTTGCTTTGTTTCCGGATTGAGTGTTATATCGGCCTTGATTACATTCAGAGTAAATACTCAGAAAACAATACGATACTGGTGATTAACTGGTGATCATTGTCCACGCCAGACCTTAAAATTCCAATCAGAAGCAATTAAATTAGGTGCACAATTTCATAAAATATTCACAGTGAACTCTCTGACATGAGAGTTAAGTGCCCCAAGCTGTCAAAATGCAGACTATAAAATATAATGTTGGCCTCTAGTTGTTATGTTTGCATAAAAAAGTTTAGAACCATTGTTTCAAGACCCCAGGCAGAATTGAGAACAGGAATATATAAAACCTTCAGTCTGGAATTAAAACATTAGTACCAAGGTATAGACAGATTTTATTGATATAGAGTGAAGTACTAGTGTCTGATACAAATTTGAAGTTCGAGATATATTTCTTAACAAAATGGTAAATAATTTCTTTATTTATGAAAGAAGTTTCCAGCTTGACTTTTGATTTATTTTTGCAATTCTATATTATTCATTTTTATAAACCATTTTTAAAAATTTTTGTAAACTGCAGTTACAGCGTTAAAATCTTAACTGTTGAAATCCATCCTGATGTACTTATTAAATTAATGCTTTTTGTTATTGTTTTAAGGAACAAGTGAAAATGTTTCGCTGGCTACAGAAAAGAAAAGAAAAACGTCACCAAAGGAGACAAGATAAACATAGACAGATATTAGAAGCATTAAAAGCCAAGGACACAACTGGATCTTCCTCGGATTACGGATTCTATAAAGATGATTTTATTTTTTGTTGCCATAGTACTAAAACTTCAACGGAAAAAAAACCACACGATTACGAGGAGATAGACGAAGTGACAGAATTTCCACAGACAATTTCAAGACTCGTTGGAAGCGATCTGAGATTTGATTTAAACAAAGAACACAATGCTCAACCTCCACAACTTCCGGCAAGAACCTTTACGGTCACACCTGATCGACCAACAATGAGATCGGCGTCAGAAAGTGAAAAGAGAAATGCAGCTGACATTATGAATGAGGAAAGCTTCAGAGAAAGAGCTTTTTCTTTACCGTCATTCAATACAAAAACCCGTAGAAATTTCCCAGGTATAGAAATATCAGAGGATGAACCAGACAATTTCTATCACGAACCCTGGGATCGCAAATCTAACTTCAACATCAAATTAGAAAAAAGTGATGAACAAGGGAATTTAATTCATTTGAGAATTTACGAGAAAGTTAGTGAAAACACAACAGGAGTAAATGACTCTGTAAGCGGAAGTAGATTATCACTGGAAAGTAGAATTTACTCTGAGATTGAGGATAATGACACCGGATGTCATTCAGATGTTATTTCACAAACAGATAGTGACTATAGTGTCTTTAGCGAAAACGTCGAACAGTCAAAAGGCATAGAAGATGTAAACAACTCATTTGTATCATTAAGAATAAACATGGAAGAAGCTTCAGATTCGGACGCTAGCAGTGGTTTCTACGAAGGACCATTAGAGGTTGAAGAGGAGCACAAACAATTTAAGCTTAAAAAGTCTCATGGAAACTCACAGAAGAAATTGCTCTCCTGCTCCTTTGATAGTCCCATGAAATTCAACACATTCCCATCGTACCCTCGTTCTCCTTGCACCAAAATAGATGAAGACTCTGAGTTGTATCTTATTCCTAAAAGGCGCCATAGTGTGAAAGAAACCAAATGTGAGAAGCTACCTTTGCCAACCAAGAAACAAAGACAACCATTTCATATAAGATTCGGTAACAATAGACTTTTGGATGACTTAATTTGGAGGAATAATTTCAAACAGGAATCAGAACTTTAAATTATTATCATGAGTGCTAGTTTGTGTTTTTCAGTGCTTGGTATTGTTTGTTAGTTAATGCTCTTCATTAAATGTTTAAATATATTGTATCTTATTCCTTATCTATATCAATTTCTGGCCTGCCAGTATTTCACATTTGTAAAATGCAGTGGGATTGCCTATTAATACAAAAAAAACTTCGATTAATATGAAAATAATTTTTCAACAAAAACAAAAATATTTTGTAAGCAGTTATAGACAAACAGGCAACTTTTCAGTAAAATTGGCTTATGTACTACTCGATATATTTCCATAGATATCCGCTTTACGAAACCAATGTAACCTGGTATGTCTGATATCTCCGTTACACCAAGCAACCATATGGGCAAAACAAAAGGATCCGACCAAACTGGTTAAAAGGGAAAAAAAGAGACCAGCTTCATATTGGTTATAACCTAATACAGATTATTGCATGTAAGATATAACATATCCACATACAAATTTATATGAGGTGTTGATTTAATATGCTACACGTACATCAGAAAGCATGACTTAATAATGGGACGTTTTTGTTCGGGATTACTACCGGAATATTCTTCATTACCGAAAGGGATTTCAAAAATACTCTCTCTTGTTATTCTTCCGGTAGAAGAAAATTTAACCACGTAATCTTTAATTTTCAATCGATACATCGGTTACATCGCTCCATTAGGAGTCGATGAAAGAATGGAAGGCGACGAAAACCCAGAAGTTCCACAAGAACCACTAGTAAATAAAAATCCAGAGTTTGTGACGCAAACATTTTCGTCTGGTAGGGTTAATTGTACTTTAGTTTATAGGTGTCATACCACTATTTCTGGTCACCATGACTTTCTATGTTTAATTCAGCTTTTTATAAGGCTCATAAAATTTTTTACATGAGTACAAATGGTGATAGAGGAGTATCATTATTATTATGGTCCCCCTTTACCTTAACTCTCATAAAAATACCAACATACCTTATGTTCCTTCTAAGAAAGAACGGCAAAGTCAATAAAGACTAAAGTGAAAGTAGACAGGTGCAGAAATCCCCCCTTTCATTTTAAAAATTTTAATGATAGGGTGCAATTTTGTGACTACATGTTCTTCGTGTCAACTACTTTCTTGTATGTGCAGGTGTCTGGTTTCCGAAATAGCAAGCTCATGTGGTCCTACACTCATGCCGTATGCTCTGTCTCATTGGCATTATGCCATAATCATAGAACACAATATTACTAGAACAAGACCAGTGTCGGGTTCATTGGCCCTGGTACATTGCATGGAATATAATATATATATCTGAAAAATTCCCAACAATGTTAGAACTGTCAAGTTTTCAAAGCAAATTTTTGGTCTTTCCCTATGCGGAACTCAAACTCATAATACCGCTGTGACACCTGTGGCAACGCCACCTGCACTAAGTCCAGCGGCCTAGACCTCTTGGCCAGATAGGCTATATATAAAAAATATAGCTTTCGCTGGCTGAGTCATTCCTCCTTGTAGGATTAATATAGGGCTGTAACTGAGTACATGATGTGTAGTAGTACGGAACAGTTCATGGTCGTTCCCTTTGCGGGACTCGAACTCATATTGCTGTGACATCTATGGCAACACTGCCTGCACAAATTCCATCGGCCTAGACCACGGCCAGCTAGGCTTCATAAAAATATATACAATGTATGGCTGGGTCATTCCTCCTTTCTAGGATTAATCTAGGGTTGGGATTAATCCAGAGTTGTAACCTGATGTATGGTAGTTTATATATATAATATGAGGAAGGTGAAACCTTAAACGCTCCAGAAGCAACAGATGAATTTAAGCACCTAAGTCCTTTCATAATTCTTGTCAGTTGTGTTAATTGGTAAAATTTGTCATGATACAGTTTTTATTGTCCTTATGCATTTTCCTATTGTCATGGTCTGAAATATGTATGTACTCTAAAACAGTTACAATGTATGTTATTGTTTTCTTAGGTCTTTTCTTAGAATTTATTTTGTTGACAACTGATTTTCAATTTTTGGATATGAAACTACTTGATCTTAGTGTAATTCAAATGTGTATGAATGAAAGTCTTACTTATAAAATTATGAAGTTTAACATTAATATTTTAGGAAGTAAGAGCTTTCAAACAGTGTTCAACTGATTTTTGATATTTATGGTTACTGTATGTTTTCAATTTTCTCATCGATTTTGATACAACAAAAAAGTTTAAAAAACATGCATGATTGCCATGGTTAATCACAATCTCAATACATTGTAAGTGATGAGATATACTTACTTAGACCATATACCTGGAAATTATATTTAGGGTGAATGGACTCTGAGTGAGTGAAAACGGTATAGGGGAACAAGATTCAGGGCGAACAACCTGAAATAACTTTTATGAAAATGTCACAGTAGTTCTGATCAAATAACACCTGTTATGAAATGTTTTGTCTAGGTAAAGTTTTTTTTTATTTCTAAGTTCCAAGAGAAAGTGATGTAGTGTTTGCTGTAAGGAAAGTTTCTCAGTTGGTCATTACATATATGTATATGATGAATTTTTAGATAAATTTCTATACATTTATTTTAAGAAGGAACTTTGCATGCATATGATAGGAAATTGCTGTTGAATTGAGTTGAATAAAGATGAAGTTATCTACCAGTACCTATTGTACTAAAGTTGTCCATACAAACTGCAATGGACAGACTGTTGGTATAATATAAGGCAATTTTTTTTTTGATATAGTGATACAATGGGCTCATTTTTCAGCACATGAATTTACCTCACCATTTGACAAGCAGTTACCAAGTGTTCAAGATGTTGGATCAATAAGTTTAATGCAATGAATCCAACTTCATCATCTTTAAACAAAACATAACTCCACTTCCTAGAGGCCTGGCATCAAATTCATAAAAAGTCATAAGAGTGAAGTTGATAGTAAGTAATGATGTCATAACAGGAAATAGCATTGTGACGTCATAATTTACGATCAATTTCACACTTACGACTTTTTGTGAATTCGACGCCAGCAATTCTTGGGTTGAAAAAAACTACTACCATGATGTAGTGGAGACCTCTGTATACATCTGTACATACACATTGAAAATGGTAAATTCCTCCATTAGTGACTTTGAACTTAGCAAAATGTTAATTTTTATAAACAATTTTTTAGCAATGACACAAAATTGCTTAATTTCAAATTACAGTTTTACTAATTATAATGGGCACTAATTATTTAGACCATTGATATCTACTGATAGCTGATACTGATAACTCAGAACATTTTGGGAACCACAATATACTATGCTAAAACACATTCAGGCGCAGATCCAGACACTTTGAAAAGGAGGGGTGCCAACCAAGGTTCCTCAGAAAAAAGGGGGTTTTAAGATATTTTTTTTGCCATTTTTGTCAATTTTACACATAAAATGACAAATTTTCCAATAAAAAGTGGGGTGCCAACCCACTGCACCCCCTTCTGGATCCACCACTGACATTCTACCTAAAACACAAAGAAACAATTACAAATTTAGGAATGAATGACACTTGCCTTGTTTTTTTTTGTTCTAGAGTTATGGGACTTTCAACAGAAAAAAAGAGGAAAAGCTTTTTATCTGTTTTTTTAGGCACATCTGACTATTCAACTCTTGTGGAAAGGAATCATTCTTTCCTCATAAGCAGGATTGAATTCATGGACAAGTAAAATTTAGTATAAATGAAAACTGAATATTGACACATTAGTGATTTTGTACTTTTGAATAACTTTTATATTTGAAATAATATGAAAATTTAATTTGAAATTTTAACTGTTGTCTTCCAATCATTTGTAGAGGTTAGATCTGTATAATACTTGGTAATATAAGAAGGGTTACTTGAAACACACTTGAAAGAAAACAGCAGGTGTCAATATAATACATTGTACAGGTTTATATCAGACAGTTGCAACTGCATGTTTTATGTATGAATGGTCTTTCATCCAGATATTCAGAAATCCCTCTTTGTTTTGATGTTAGACATGATTTGTATATTACAAATGTTTTGCAATGACAGTTATCCATATTTTTTATTTGCAAGTATACTTTGATTGGGATTAGAGGGAGTTATGCATCATTTATCACATTCCAGCTGAAATTGTCCCATTAAACTAAGATTTTTTTTACAAAGAATGTTAAAGATTGAACCCTTTTCTGGTTAAAAAATCATTTTTGGAAGATGGCTTACAGCAGTGATTGGCTGATGAAGTTGTATGTGATTTTATTTGAGTTTTTTATTCTTCAGAATCAAATTTCCTTATGCCACCAGTTTGTGTAAGAAACTTCCCTATTGTTTCTGAACAATACGTAGAATATAGTCCACATATAATTTCTTTTCAGTTGAAATCCTTCCAAAATCAGTAAATATGTTTTAGGCAATTATTCAGATTAACAATGTTCTATCATTGTTACAAATTAAATTAAGATCTAGAGTTTAAATCAAATGAAGATTTGAGGGACTTCTTTTTGGCCCTGAAAGAGGTTTGGTAATATATTGACTGTAAAGAAATTTAGTTTCTTTTAAACTGTGTTAAGTATGTTCTATTTAACAGCTTATCAGTCAAAATCTTCATCTAAATATTTTATTATTGATATACAGGAAGTGAAGAGCAGTAATTTGAACCATGTAAAAATATTGGGAAAATTCAAATTGATAAAAAGCATATATTTCAAAGTCCCATGTATATCTAGGAAATTTTTTCCTTAAGTAGATTTATGAATGTAATTGCAAGTAAATGTTTTGAGAGGTTTAAAAAATTGTGAAAAAATGTGAATTGAAACAAAATTTGTTAACCGGACTGAAGTTGAATACTATTTAGCTACATGTATTATTGATCATATTCATACATTAGGGGGGATTTCCCACATAATTTAGAAATGTAGGATTTGTGGTAGGTTTCTTGGATAGAATTACTATATTTTCTTAAAAAAAAATATGAAATAACTAAAATATTATGTAAAAAAATTGTTTTTATGTAAAAATCCCCCATTGAGACAGTGTCAGTGAGGGAGATATATTCAACATGAACTGTTCCAAAGGTTTACAGGTTTTCATATCTCTGAAATCATTATTAAAGATTAACATTCAGTTTGAACAGTTAAGAAAAAAGTTCTTAATTATATGAGAAATGCAAATTTCTTATTACAGTTTTGTGATTGGGTGTATATAGCACTATTTTTACAAGAATAAAAAAAAAAAACATCAGTACTAATAGCACTTTGATTACAACACATCAATATATTTTAATTTGTTTCTAATTTAATTTTTGTCCATTACACAAACATGTATGATGATTATGAAGGATTTTGGTTTTTGTAGTTAACAATGTAAGATCATTGATCCTGCTAATATTTTCCATATACTCCATTTCAGTGTGATAGATATAAGCCTTTTCAGATCACCATGATCATCTGATAATATTTTGTTGAGTTATTTCCAAAAGCACATTATATATTAAAATAATGTGTCAACTTTGTAGCGTTTATTGAAGTCTTGATTGTTTAGAACAATCCTCACCCTTGACATTGTCTTGTACATTATACCACTTGTATGTATTGATAGCATAGTTCTCAAATGGCTTTTTATTTTTTAAAACATTTTCAACATTCCTGTGCAATATATAAATCTATATATACTTTTTTATATGAAAATTAGTAGTCAGAGCTTATGGAATATACATGCTCTTAACACGATTATTAACAAATGTAATATATTGAGTTATTAGACATTGGCTTTCACTTTGTGTTACATTGAGTATGCTTTTTAATTGAGTTATTAAACATTGGCTATCACTTTGTGTTACATTGAGCTTTTTGATGTTATTCCTTGGGCTTAATGATCATTGAAGTCACACAACCCTCATTGGGAATTTTACTTTTTGAACTTGATAAATCTGAGGGCTTCATGTTAAAAGTAATCACATAAGCATTATAATTATAGATTGATGCATGACTATTTTAATATTGCAGAGCCTACACAGGCAAATATTTTTCATGTGAAATTCATGTTAATCGAGCTTCACATGAAATTCAGGTGAAATTCGCATGAAATTAACATGATTTTCATGTGAAATTCACTAACACAAATTTCATGTGAACATTTCGTGTGAATTTCACGTGAAGGCTCCATTCATCCGAATTTTATGTGAACTCTGTCACTTAGTTTATTTGCTCAATTCAGGTGAAAATCATGTGAAAAAATTTTGCCTGTGTAATCTAAAGGAAGAAATGAGCAAAAACTTTTCCATATTTTTGTTCACTTCTCCCATTTGTCTTTGACAGGGAGAAGTTTTTTTAGTAGGTTACACAGCCAGAAATGTCAATACTGTTAGTTTTCAAACAGAATTTTCTAAAACTTCTCATGGATGTCTGGATTAGGCCCTGTATTGAACTTGTTATCAGCCCTCAATTGATATCATCCCTCAACCTAAAGCCCTTTGGGCAGATGTCAATATAGTGCTAATAGCTAGGTTTATTTATCATATATTTTTATGCCAGTAATAAATTATTTTCGTCCATCTTTTCTGGATACACTAAAGTGTGTGATCTATTCTGTTAGTTTCTTTATGTTCCTATTATATTTGACTCTGCCAATGGCTTATAGCAACATTGCTCTTCAGTATGAAACGGATGATTGTTAATCCACAAGTTTATCCTTTTCTTTTTGTTTTTATCGCTCAATATGATAATGTTGCACCAAATTCAAAACAGAAAAACTGCCAATTTAAAAATTTAACCAGGAGAGACATCAGTATGGCTCACGAGATAGCTGATAACATGTTATTTGCCCTCTTAAAATGTTATTGCATGCAGAAAACAATTCTTATATCACATATGCAAAATTGATGTTATTTCAATAAAATATGTGGTAAAGCATGCTATTTAAAATTATGGCTAATGAGTCTTTATGCCCATACAATGAATACCGTTTGTTTTTGTATTTCAGTGATAGTATTTCTACAAGAGTATGGATGGTTTGTTCTATTTGGTATTGTTGTTTTACTGTACATAAAGTCAAAGTTGGATCCACACTTCAGAAAACTCAAAAGACAAGCTGAAGATGTCATAGAACAGAAAAAATTTGGTGAGGAAATATTTGTCCAATCAAACAATGACAAAACGAGGGACCCTCTTGATGGGCCCTCTGATGGACCCCCTTGTTGGGCCCTCTGACTAATTCTAAAACCTTATTACATTGAAATAGTGAAGTTGAAAAGCATGTAGTTAAACTATAGCAAAAATGTTTTGAGTGAGCCCTTTAAGATTTGATTGAGTGTGTACTGGTAAAACTGACCTGTTATGAAAGATTGTACACCTCAATCCTAATTATCTAGCTTGCACCGCTGTAACTTTGGTTCTTGTGATTACTCTTGATCACTATATGGCATGTCATGTAGATTCTATGAATACTAGGCTTGGGCTGACATTTTTCATCCTGGTGGGATAACCCACTGTCTTTGCCTTTTGATGTATTCATTTGTTTTCATAATGCATATGTCTCCTTTTAGATAGTGAACTTTGAATAAGAATTGAGCAATGAACAACACATTAGTACACTGTACCTTAATTGTATTCTGCTATTGAATGTAGTGTGCTGCAGCATGTAACTTACCACAGGCTACATAAAAATGTACTATTTCAATGAAACAAATATTCCATAGACCTTTTTAATGTACATGGTATATTTTTACTGAAACAAATACCTCCATCTTAAAACCCAAAGAAAAATAAGTTAACCTTATGATGCATATACAAATTGACCTTACGTTATAAAAAAGTATATATGTATGAAAGAAGTTGTTTATATGTGTATAAGTGCATTCCTATAATTGACTAATGGTTAAGAGATCTTGGCTAAATCCTTGTGTATACATTTACCCCCAGTAGTATATGTTGTTTAACACAGAGAACATAAAGTATAATTTGACTACATCAATTAATGCATTAAAAAGAACAGTTTGATGTTACTGATAGATCCAGATACTGCTCAGAGAAGATTAGAACAGATGGAGAGAGCCAGAATGAAGCTACAGGAGAAACATGATACCGAGGCAGCCAAATATGCTGAAAGACAAAAGATTGTATGTAATCATATGGAACTTATAGATACAGTCATGAAGTAAAGCAGGATTCTTTGATTTGACAAGTTAAATACTGATTTAGATTTAATTCTGGTAATAAGGCTTGTAAGTCTGGTCATGTGACTCTGTAGCATCACAAGAATGAGTCCTTAACTCCTATTAAAAAAACTCATAGGTAGTATTTGTTTACAACAATCTTTTCAACAAACACAATTTAAGTTAAAATATGATGATAAAAATATTACCTGTATGGTTCACTATTTCTACACTATGATAAGTTTGGTAATAACACAATAAATAGAATATAACAATGTATCATAATATTGATGTAGCAAACTAAATACAAATAAGACTTTGGCTTTTGTACCAGTATAAATTATGGGTATAAAATTTATCTAGAGTAAGAATTACAAGCCTTATAATCTACAGGAGCTAGTTCTTTTTTGGATATAGTACCTTTTTGGATACAATACTTTTTTGAATAAGTACCTTTTTGGATACTTTTAATTAACAGGATGTAAAACAACCTATACTTTAAAAGCTTTAAAATAATATTGAATTTAGGCCTTGTACTAGTAGTACATTTGTACCTTTGTCACCAATGGTAAAAACAGGTGTAGTAGCCACCCGACTCCATCCATCCTACTGTCTTTCCATTTATCTGCTCATTCTATCATGGAGAAATTATTAATATTCATTATCCTACTTTTTCAACATTTTGAACTAACCATTTTTTGACACTGTGTGTTGTTGACCGTACCTACTGTGTAATCTGTAACTCGAAAAGTATAAAACCCATATCACTCAAACTTTACACAGTATTTATATACATATAGTAAATGTGCATTTCCCATGAGGGACAAATTTAACATATATGTACGTGTTGGAATAAGCCACTTTTTCAGCAGTGAAACTTAACATACACTGTAACATCTTTTATTTTCAATAAGGACCCTTCAAGGTTTAAAAGGAATATTTGCTATCATAAGTACATACTTCAATTTTGTATGACATTCATGCACTTGTGTATATTCAGAATATCTGCTGATTGACATAAAAAGGTGCATATTATCAAATGAAAAGTGGGGTATCAATTTAGTTAGCATTGCTTACAGTTTTTACAAACTTTTTTAGCTCACCTGGCTAAAGGCTATGTGAGCAATTGCTATCACTTGGCGTCCGTCGTTGTCATCATTGTTGTTGTAAACAATCTTTCAAATTCTTCTACTCTGGCACTATTTGATTAATTGGAACCAAACTTGTATGAATGTTCTTTAGGGTGTCCTGCATTAAACTGAAGTGGGGATTTTTGATTCGCCTCAGCATGGCCACTGTTACTAAAAATAGAACATAATAGTCAGTCAGTAGTTTGTGCATATATCTCCAAAAATATTAGGTTAAGCCGAATTCTGACATATATAAAAGTGTTCAGCATGATGAGATCTATCTGTGGTTCAATTTTCGTTTTAATAGTGTTACACTATGTTGGAGTTATTGCCCTTTTTTGACATTTATTTGCTATTTTTGATGTTATTTCTTTCCAAAATCTTCTCCTCTGACACTACATGACCACTTTGAACCAAACTTGGTAAGAATGTTCCTTGGGGTATCTTGCATAGAAATGATGTGGGGATTTTTTATCTGACGAAAAACATGGCGGTCATCACTAAAAATAGAACACTGGGGTCAGACAGTAGTTTTTTTTTGCCCTTGAAAGGTGAAAAATGATTTGTGTACCTCACCTGGCCGAAAGCCGTGTGAGGTATTGCCATCACTTGGCATCCATCATCGATGGTAATCTGTCGTCATTGGTAATCTGTCGTCATCTTGAACAATTTTTTCAAATCTTTTCTCCTCTGACACTACTTGACCTTTTTGAACCAAACTTAGTATGAATGTTCCTTAAGGTATTCTGCATAGAACAAGTGTGGGGATTTTTGATCTGTTGAAAAACATGGCCACCATTACTGAAAATAGAACATAGGGGTCAGACAGTAGTTTCTTGCATATTATATCTCCAAAACCAAATTTTTTCTATTGCTGAAATGATCCTTATTATAAGGCCTACAAAAGCCTTGAAGGATGGAAATTGTTAGACAGCTCTTTGTAAGAGTTATTGCCTTTGAAATGTGAAAAATGATGTTTTTTTTGTTGTTTTTTGTTGTTTTTTTTACAGTTTTCAGCCAATATCTTGAAAACTATGATAGAAACCTTCAATTACTGAAATAATTCTTATGATAAGGACCAAAGTCTTCTTGAGTCAAAATTGTTGGACAACTCCTTGTTAATTTTATTGCCCTTGAAAGGCAAAATTTAACCAGGAGAGCGATTCAGGATCCTGGGAGCCTCTTGTTTAGATTCTGATCAATTTGCAGTTTATAATTTTTAAATAGCGGCATGATGTATTTTTGATAGAAAGAAGAAGAAAAAAGAAAACAAAAGATAGAGGATTGGGAGAATCACCAGAGGGGTGGAGGATACAGGTCGAAAATAAAACCAGTAAGTGTCTGTTGTTTACCACTGGTAACCAGAAATTTATGCATCCTTTTTTTATTCGGTGTTTTAAATAAATTTGTTTTCACACAGTTTTTTTAATAATGATCATGGTCATATCATATTTTAATCTTTCATGAAATATGTGTAGCAATTTTATAGCTATATAGAAAATGTTTTTAGACGACCAAAAGAAAAGTTGATTTGTAGTTGTATAATGGTATCTTGAGTCTAAGTGTATAGATCTTTATGAAATTAAACAAGGTGTCATACCACAAGAGGAAGCCTGAGATCGAACCTTGCCATTGTGATGGACTGAGTAGGAATGACGGGCCAGAAACAAGCACTTTCCTGTTGTACAGATAATAACTATAGTAAAAGTGAATGGAATTCTTTGAAATTGTAGCGCAAGGTGCCATACCTCCAAAAGTATCAGGCTGCACCATGTGAATCATTTTATTATTCATCTCACCTTATCTACATGTATGCTCTTCGTCCAGAATGGGACATTTTACTCTCTTGTTTGCCATGATTGTGCTGGGCTTGTCCAAAGGTGTATCCAATTTCCTGCAGCTCAGAAAGAACCGTTCTTCTCCAGGTAGTGCGACAACTGCCTTGCTTTCTCTTCCCAGATTGTGTCTAGCACAGATGTATCTTAGGCAGTCTGTCATTTGCTATTCTAAACACATGGCAGTACCATCAGAAGGGTGTCAGTATCAATTTTTCAATGGATTTGCCTTTGCACATCCAAAGAAGTTCTTCATTTTTCTGTGGCCAATGTATTCTTTTGATTTTGTGGAAGCATCTGTTTTGGGATACTTCCAATTTCTGTAGATCACTCTGGATGATATGGCAACACTCTGACCCATAAAGAAGCACTGTTTTTTTTGGGGGAAATTTAATAGTTTGTGAGGAATTTGGTGGAATTACTAAACCGAAAAAAAAAAAACAAAAACAAAAAAACACGAAAATTAATACCAAGAAAATAATAGTTCTTCCACAGCAGGGATTGCAGCTCTTCCTTGTTAGATTAAATACTATATTTATAAAGGCTGACAATATGGTTGAACACCAAATTTACTTTTCTTTATGCATTACCATTTTATACTGTGCCATGCAACATGTCAATATATGTGTGCATTTTGTTATACAGATCTTTTGATGTTTATTGTTTCAGATTTTCTTTTTCTAATGTTTTTACATCAGAATTATTTAAACAGTTGTTCTGTACTTCTTTTTACATAATAAGTGGTAGTTGAATATAACAAAATATCAACTCAAGTTATTTAATTTCAACATGGAAACAAATTAGCCATGGCAATGGGGTGTGGGACATGTGAGCTTGTTCAACAAACTAAATATTGTATTATATTAAATATAATCCTTATATGTTTTCTGTTAGAGAAGTAATCATTAATGTGACCTTTCACCTCTGACCCTGAAACTCCAACCCAACATATCAATATCCAAATAAAAAAAAAGGAGGGTTGCAGAGTGAGGAGAAATTCACCATCCTTCAGTTTAAGAAATAAGAAAAATCCAAATTTGTTTTGGTGAGGCATTTAAGTGATTCTAAAGTTTAGACTTAACAATTGTTATCTGACTAGTTTTCAATAATCTAGCTTTTTGTAACCACTATTTGTAATAACTAACTTTCAATGAATCTAGTAACCTGAATACATTCAATTATAGTCTGATTTTTTCTACATCAGCAGGTAAATGTCTTTAAGTAACAAGTGGTCAATATGATCACATGAAATGCAGGACACCTAATGTGAATAAGGTAGTAAAAATCTTTGATAATTTCCAATAACTGTAATATTAATTCCTGCTAATCATATTTCTCTAGCCTAGTAGAAAATGATCATATTATAACCAATAAAAAAAGCAATTATTTACTTCTTGAAAAATGTTTTACATCATTTAAGATAGAGTTTTTGACAGAATTTTATACGTGAATACTTTTGGATGTTGTTACTGATTGTTCTATATTTTCTCTAACAATTAATGGATTTAACAAACGGTTGGTGACACTTTTGAAGACAGGATGTGTGATAGCTGGTCCAGTAGACATGTGAGATAACTGTCATGTCTTTTATCAGTAGTGATTTATTGTTCAATATTGGAAAAGAATTATATTGCCTTTAATTTAAAACAAAACATTGATTTGATAACTCTTAAATAACGATCATCCACAGTTAAAAGGCTGAGTTAACAATTATTTGGAATGTAATACCACGCGTTTTTTAATGTTTTTTAATGTTGAGGAATGCTGGTGTGGACAAATGAATTGCTAAAGTACAGGTAGTAAAAAAAAAAGCACGGAAGCGAGGGCAGTCCCATTGGCGAATAAATATCAGAACTAAAAACGTAAAAATTATTAGAATAGCATTATGAGCCTGAAAATTAAGTTTGAAGTTGATTTATTTAGGAAAGTCAGACTGGTTGATTTTGAACTGATGGTGCTTTTTCTTTATAAAGATAAACTCACAATTGGGCATTTGCAGAGTAATCAAGGGAACCGAGCTTATAGCGGTAATCAAAAGAATGTAATCCAGGGACATACACAGCAAAGAACATAGAGTAACTAAAATCATACATACAAAGTAGCCAAAGCAAAAACTGGAGAGCCGGGGAATACATTATTAAAAGTGAGGGTTATCGAACCATGTTATCAAAACAGCACGCTTGGTAAATTGGAACCTGAAATTTGAATATAGAAGAAGGTCTAGAGATAATATAATTGCATATTTGTTATAGATTTTTATTTACCGTTTATATAAGCACATTGATGCATAAGAATGTGCAAGATTGAAAGTTAGATTTTCAGTCTTTGCTGAAAATGAACAGCGGTAATTTTTTTCGGCGACCATCCTGAGTAATTGTTCTGAATTGTACTTCACATGTCTTAAGTCTTTAACCATATCTCAACAGATTAGAATTAGCTCCTCCACGACCATTAGCTCCAGCCTGACCTTGTCTTGGAACTGAAACATACCCTTGTGCTGGCATCCAAATCCAAAATCCGTCACGTTTAGATGGGGTTCTATGTAAAAATGGTGCAAATTTTTCTTGGTACATATTGGGAGGTGAGAGTAAAGACAGTCCGTTTCTTCTCTGTCGTGAATTAGTTTGTACATAAACAAAATGTCCTTCTGCTGCAGACGGCACATCTTCAGATGGTTCTTCTGTTTCCATGGATACCGACTCCGTGAAGACAAGGGAGACAGATAATATTGCGACAATTAACAGCAAGCATTGTTGTACAACGGTTTCCAACCTCTAAAATGTAAAAAATAAATTGTCGATTTTGCTTGTGTTTATAAAATATTTTAACTTTTATAACATGGATTGGAAATTTATTAATTGATAAACTGCTATTACATTGTTTGATGATATTAACATATAAAGATATCAAAAATACTTCTCAAATAATCCCTCTGTAAAAGGCTTTAATACTATTATTAAGTAGATACGTTCCTTATCTCATCGTATAGTGATAGCAATGCTGGTGGAAAAGATGCATATTTACACAATATTTCTTCAGATAAATATAAACAAAGAGTACAGAAGCTAAAAACAAAAAGAAAAGAAAAAAACAAAAAGCAGGTATATTAATAAGATTTCCTTGTTGCATTTGATACAAATAAATGTTTTATTATTGTAAAGGGAAGAAAGATATTGAAAAAAATATATATTTCTGTAAATATTCCATAACCATTTTCAATGGGGTTTTAAATTCTTCATTATGATTATGTTAATCTTACAATTTTTCGGATGTTTTCATTTGTCAGCATTGAGGTTTGAGCTTCGAAAGGTAAAAAATGACGATACCAGTCTATATTTGATTTTAACAAGCTTTGATTTATTTGAATTCTCTGATATGCTAATTATAACCATGCATTATGAATATGCATATCGGGTACCGTTTTCAAGTTTAGATCTTGAGGATCCAAAATTAAACGTTTGATTTGAACAAAAGTTTATTACTAATAGTGGTTCTTCAATATAGTGAATCAACCTGGTTTTTTTTAGATTTTATAATTGCGCTCTGCTTTCAAATTGGCAAAAAAAAACCGTTCCAAAACGTTATCTTTGATTTCTTGGAGTTTTCCGATGTGCTTAGTCTGAGTATTAAGACTTTCGGTTTTGGACCAGTTTTCAATTAAGCACACAAGGAGGTCAAAATAATCAGTTATTAAATATTTATTTAAATCATTTGTTTAAATCTGTAGGTTCTTTTTCGGATATTGGGCTATACCTGTAAATGTCCAATTTCAATTTTTACGTCTAGGACAACTTTCTCTCCATGCCAAAAAACAGTGCTGTACCTATTGAACATTTAATTACAATCAAACTTATGAGTTAACCATAGCTGCGTTCTGCAGATAACTTTCTTTCAGAAATGTTAAGATTTTTTCGCAAATTGCTAGAATAGAGTACTTTATCCCAAGTTTTCTTGATGAAAGCTTCTATTTTCTGCTTTCTGACCAGAATCCGGCCAATTGCAAAAGTCGCTTAAATGTTTAAGTTTAGCGCTGAAAGATGTATAGGAAGACCTTAACTATTACTAATTTTGTAGAGATTAATCTTGAAATGTTCTACAATTTGAGGTAAATTCGTTGCAACTGCATTTTTGACATTTTTGTTTAAATTTTTCTCTGTCGTTTTCGCGATTTATGGTTCTTCACGTTCCGTGATTTTTCAAGTAAATTACGTCACAAAAAGCGCGAGAAGGTTGATATATAGCTTTTGAATTAATGTATTTTTTTTATGAAAAACAAAACAAGTTATATTTCCAGTATTCTCAACAACACCCTTGGGCAGTTAAGATTAAATAATATAATCCACCGACAAGAGTGTTGTATGAATGATTTAAAAGAGAAGCGTTTGTAAGAGCTTTAGTCCGGTTTTGGTTTACCTCCTTATACGACAAAAATAGGTCATCGGCTGCCACACAATAAATGGATATATTGTTATCAATGAAACTGTGCCGCATGGCTCCATGCCACGAAAATCAGATTGTGATTGATCTTAGACATGAAGGGAAAAAAACATTTCCGGTTTCCCGCCAACAAATTTGGACCATTATCCGTTTTATGAAAGAAATACCAAATATGACTTATATTTTCTGTTTTCTTTTTCAGTAATTAGAGTTTATTTGAGTAAAGGTTATGTATATCTTAAGGTTTCATATCACTAAGTCAGGATTGAATTGATTTTAGGCGTCTTGATCCTAACCTTTAGGGAATATGGGACCAAAAATGGATAAAACATTTTTTCTGTTTCTGCACAGTAGCTTTAGTAAAAGTGTATGAATCAATACTTAACTTTACTACAAGGTTCCATAACATTGAAAAGAAGGTTAGGATTGAGTTATGGCCCAAAGTGTTGGCATTAGAGGCCAAAAACATTTTCTGGTTTCTGCACAACAACTTTAGGACACGTGTAAGGATCCTTATAAAATTGTATCACATTGTCCCTTATCACAAATTAGCATAGATTTGAGAGACACAAGACAAAATGAAATAGTACTTACAAGCTACATGAACAGGTATTAAGGTTCCTGCTACATACGTATACCCTCTATATTCGTGGTATTTAAGGATATTTATGGGCATCACATTTAATCTGGTCAGAATCTTATGTTCAAGCATTTAACCACAATCTAAGTATAAGAGCATATACTTGTAGATAAATATCAAAAATTCCTTTCCAGCAAATTTGGGTCTTTAGAGATAATTAGTGTTCAGCTTTAATATTCGTTTTATTCTATTAGTAGACGTATTTCGTTAGTCAATAATTTCGTTTGATGAATGAAATGCTGAATATGTTTTAGTATCTTGTAAAAATAAAAGAAAATCCCTTGATAAAACATGGACAATGGTATTAACCTGGTCAAATAAGATCTCATTGATTGTATATTACGTGAAGAAAGTATTTCAATGAATACTGTCAAGTTTGTATTGGCGTATAAAACAATAATCTCGGGCAAGAATAGTTCATGGTTCCTCGCTACGAAGCAAAACCATAAACTATATAATTTCCACTCTCTCTCTGAAATAAGTCATTGCCTTTTCTTAAATTTACACAACACGTATTTGTCGACGGAAATTATTACAAGGTTGATAATCATAACGATAGAAAATCTGTGACCGTTTCAACCACCAGAGAATTTTTTAACGTCAGTTACCAAATGTAATGTCCTCGCTTGTAAAAACTGATGAACAGATTTTGACTCATTCTGCTAAAAGAAAGTTCAATTTAAGTTTTATAGAACATATAACATATACTTTCAATGCAAGCTGGAGGTTTTTTAATAAAGAAAAAAACTGTTTCTTGTGTATATCGAATTAAAAGAAAACCGTTATAAATTTCGCAATGAATATTATACAAACGAACTTACAGTAAAGTATATATGCTATGAAATGTTTTTAAGGCGAACGTTTAGATAACTTTCACTGTCCGATTATTGTAAATACCCGGTAATATATCTGAAGGGGTATGAAATAAATAAAAGAGACTATTAGCAAAACCTAGGGGTTGAAATGTTTGCCAAGGAAAGAAATAGTCACAAAAGGAACTGTTGTTGTTTGAATACCATACGTAAAAAATATATGACCCCTCTGAACTCTTCAGGCTTTCAAAAGAGCAATGTTTATCAAGTTTGGCCAAAGTTCTAGGTCCGACTTTTAGAAATGTCCTCTTTGATAAGATTATAAGACATCCGAATCTTGCAAAATAAAACCACTTTGTATATGATTAAAAAAAATGAATCGGATATTCCTTTCATCTTATTTTGTACATTTGAATGTTGTAATGACCCCTCTGCGTTGAAATAATTAATAGGAGAGTAAATATTATTGAACATTCAAAAGGACATTAGATTCAATGATATTGAGATGGTAGTTTTACTTTTACAAGAATTAATTAAGGCATATAATTATCCTGTATATTAAAAAAGATGTAACTATAAGAGTCTGATATCACAGTAACAATCCTTGTATATTTATAAATTATGATTAGACAAAGGGCTCAACAATAAGGGAACTTGCTGTTAGTAACACTGTCAGTGATTAATGATAATGTATGTATTACTATCAAGTCATTTGTGTAGTAGTGCTGATAGTTTTAAAGAATTAAACAAATTATGACGTTGTGAATCGTTAGGGAAAAGAAACGAATATGGTGAAACGCAACTATTGCATCACCTTGAAACACAAAGTAGTAAATACTTTAAGAGGTCATCAAAAGGCCTTCATTAAGTAGTAGTATATTGACCGGAATGTCTTCCCAAAAATATTTTTTAAAATATTAAAAAAAACTAGCAACGCTACGATCCACTTTTTAAGCTGTTTAGACGACAAAACGAACCCTATAGGAGACCATTTAACTGGAAGTTTCATTTGCATAGATGGTTTTAGGAAATTTAATAGAATGCATAATTTTTATTTGAAATGGGTTGGTCCTTATGACTTCAAACTGACGAGTTGAATTTGAAAGATATGTAGAAAAATGGAATCTTAAAAATGATATTGAAGATAATTCAATTTTAACTTTACACTTAAAAAAATCATATCAAGAGAGTCCTTTTAAATTAAACGTCTTAATACAATGTACTTTGCAGCATCGCTAGTGCGATTACTTATGATATTTCATTTATTTATATATTAATAACAATACAATTTTGAGCAGTAAAGTTTTCTACATATCATTTTGATTTTTTGTTATTTAAACTTTTTTCATCTAATAATATTCACCTAAAATAAAGCTGCACAAAATTAAAACAGTATATAAAGTATTAAATTAACACTTACCATGATGAAGTGTATTCAGAATGTTTCAGGTAGTTCCTTGTGGATGTAGTTAGCTCTCCCCGGCAGTTAAATACTCCCAACTTGATGTCCTAGTGACGTTTTCAGGATAACCCACTCGCTATGGTTGCTTTTTAATTACAAAACCATTTTGGGTTATTAATTTGATAATGACGATATGAAAATAGCCATTTATCTGTTGCAAATGAGTTACTCATCCTTAGCTATCAATCATGGATTTAAAGAAGTTCGGTTTTATTATTATTGCATATTAGCATACAGATAAAGGGGTTCGCTGAAATGGGGAGGATGGAATTCTAATAGATTCAAGTATTTTATTATAGCATGAAATCATGTCTAATAAAATGTACGGACACAATGTAAAGTATATTTCAATGTGCTAATTATTATTCTTTATAATATGGTTGCCATGATCTAAGCATAGAAAAATCCCGCGCATTATTCCAAAAACGTTATGTAGAAATGAAGCTCTTTTTTACAATACAGAGGATTCTTTGCGGTAAATGTTTGATCGTACGTTCTCTGTTAAACTGCTATTTAAAAAATGAGGCAATTAGGCAACAGATTAATTTTCGAGTAATAGTAAAAAACAAAAACAACAAAAACTAAAACAAAACCAAATGTAAATGACAACAGTTTCTGATGATTTAATTTATAATATTCATTCACTTCGTTTTTCCAAAATGCTTCTGAATTAATAAAAACTGGACAAGCTGTGTTTCTATATAATATAATACTAGTCTTTCAATTCAGAAATATAAAATTATAACGACATCTATAGGAAGTACTCTATGCCTACAAATATAAGTTGTATGGACTAAGGGATCAATTCGGAACAGAGATGGACTAAGGGATCAATTCGGAACAGAGATGGATTGAGGGACCTATTCGGAACAGAGTCCAAATATATAGTTATTATGGAACCCCTTGTCTTTCTTTGGCGAAATGTATTAAAGCTTTGGTTGTTTTTCCTTAAAAATCTACAATAATAACCATGAAGTTGGAATTGATTATCTCCACGTAAAGACGTGTCAATTAAATAGTTGTCGTTACACGATGATGAATGCGTCCGTATCGTCACCATTATCTCTCGTAAAAGAAACATTTCATGTAACTGATTTTGTAGTCTATTTCCGATTTAATTAAATATCTATGTATTATTAGTTATAAAGATGTATAATATCATTAGGACGGTGCAATAAAATGTAGCAGCCCTCTGATGGTAGTTAAATGGTTCTCACTTCCAGCAATACTTTATACCAAGACGAGTTCGAGTTGTGTGAATGAAATGTTTTACCTTTTCAGTTATTTTAGGGTAAAACCCTTAAATAGTCATTTTGAATAAATATATCCCAGAAGGTGATACCCGGTTCGAACACAATCCCTGTTGAACGTGGAGTATAGAAGTTGAAAGTCAACCTCCGAATTACCACGGTTTTGTTTTGATCTTTAGAAATTGAAATGTATAAAATATGTTGCCTAATATGAGAGAGGGTATAATCCACTTATCTAAAATATACTTTTATTTTTAAGTGTTTGGTTTTAATACAACCAAAATGTTTCAATATGAAAAAGAGAAACAAGAGCCGGTGCAAATTCATGTTAATGGAGTCTGGTAACAAATCTGATCATAAATCAATAGGAGCTCATATGAACGGATTAAACTCATAAATTTAGAAGTCCTGGGCCCGATTTCATTACGTATCTCAAATCTAGGTTTTCCTCATCAGGGGCGGATCGAGGATTTTAGAATAAGGGGGATGGGATGGGAGGGCGATGGGCGCAGAGTTAAATGTTTTTAGGTTTAATTTTTGAAATATTCTTCTAGGGTGGGTGCAGTGCAGATATCTTTTATGGTAAAACTTGCAAGAAATAAAAGTTTCAACCTAAACCCGCCTAAATCTACCCCTGACAACCCATGCTTTGCAAATTTTACGGGGGGGGGGCACGCCAGCCACACCCCGCCTGAATCCGCCCCTGCTCATATCCTTCAATTCAAATTTCGACCAATTATATCACATCGCATTTAGGAGACCTTTGTTAAAACAGAAATAGACATTTTATTTGCATTTCTGAATGAAACAAAAATTGTGTCCATTTCAATGGAACCTTAATCGATTGTTTAAAAATTGTTTTTTCCTTGTTTTTTTTACGGACATTTTTAAAGTGCGCACAGATTCAGTGACGGTTAAAATTACATGTTTTGCACATCCAAAAAAACACTTGGACGTTGCATACGTTGTTGGTGTCACATTTGATTGAACGGGGGCTGGTTACGGAAACCAAATTAGTGCTATTAGAATGTGGAGTTATCAAAGGCAATATAGATATTAAAATGATCGAAAATGGTTGTTGTTTTAGGATTACAATCATGAATCTTTGAAAGATGCCGTTAATTGTGGATACAAAGCACTATTCGATCACAAGAACGTCCATTTTCATATGTGGACGGGTTACATTAAGAAATGCTTGCTTCCCATTTCACCAATATATCTAAGTTGTTTCTTGGCGTATTTTGATAAAACAAACCTTTTTTGAAAGAGCAGTTTGTGCTGCAGACGATGTCATATTTTTCATGACGTAATGATAAGATTAAAGCATATTACAATATCACAAATATCTCCCCTTTGATGTGGACATAGTAAAAATGAAAAGAGACAGATTTGAAGACAAGATGTAAGACACTGTTTTTAAAGTTATGCGAACTCCTTTTTTAATCGGGACTTTTATCAACCATATTGACAATTTATTACATAGCCCAATGAAAATATATATATAAAATGTTCAATCAGTATTTTTGTTAAAAACCTTTTAGTCCGTATTTCATTTATGTCACAAAATCTTAATTTTTTCGACGTTGGCCATTGGCTACTTTCTTGCTTACGGTTATAGAATATAACAACGAACAAGTATATTCACGCTTAAAGGACTGTATAAATATTCAGAATATCATGTTTATTCTAAAAATAATGAATTGTATTGTCTAATAGTATATAAATACGCACATATGTTCTGATGTCACTTTGTCTTGTTTCCCGACGTTTTACACGTTTCGTGCTACCCAGTCTTTACCAAAAGCTTTTTTCGTTAGCTTTGAGTGAACTAATAACTATGAAATTTTGGATTTTACATGTATATATGCTGCAGATAGTATATTCTAAAACTAATGGTACTTGGTTGAACATATATCTTAGCGCAACATTTTGTCTGTGTCTAACCAAAATGTCACAACATCTAAAATTTGTATATTTTATTTATTCACGCGTACACCATGCGAAATTCGAATGAATTGTTCAAAAAGGCAAATGGTGTTTAGTCGATTTCTTCATATACTTTAACATGTATTCATCCTCCTCAATGGTTTTTTATTTCATTTTTTTCTTAGGCTGAACAAATGGGTTATATATATATATATATATATATATATATATATATATATATATATATATATATATATATATATAGCTATATTTTTATATAGCCTAGCTGGCCGAGTAGTCTAGGGCGCTGGACTTAGTGCAGGCGGTGTTGCCATAGATGTCACAGCGGTACGAGTTCGAGTCCCGCGGAGGGAACGACCAAAAATTTGCTTCGCAAATTTGACAGTTTTAACCTCGTTGGGAATTTTTCAGACCCTTCTATAGATATATATATATATATATATATATATATATAAACCGTGTCTAATAAAAATGTCACAAAGCGCATTTTTGACGTTTCCAAAGTAATGTTCTGTTTTGCAACGTAAAAACTATTTTAACGTCGATTTTAAAAAACAATAAACAGTATTGAAAAGTTACGATACTAGATTAAATTATTACGACTGTGGACGCATTGAATAAAAAAATTACGATTTTAGTGATTCTGATGAAATAATGAAAGAAATGTTGAAAAGTAAACAGGAAAAAGGATCCCCCCTTGCGCGCTCTCCTGTCTGTTCAAAGTATTTTGAAATGTGTAGACACATTCTCTAGTGAAATATTGTAAAATCAACTTATTTCATGATCGTCTAATTACCCCGTGACAATTCTTTAGCTATAAGATATAATAAGCTGTTCAAATTTTGAATTTTTTTTTCAAATCGGACCAAAAACAGAACAAAAAAAAAGATTTATCCTGGTTTGGCCCTTTTGACCCCTTATAACTCGAAAAGGTAAGAGATATCCAAAATCTAATTGAAAAATGCAGGCAGGATTAATAATAAGGGATCAATTGAAGAATACAATGAAATAAAAAAAAAAATCGAAATCGGACCCCCCCCCCCCAAAAAAAAAAAAAAGTTATGAAAATGTTTTAGGTGTTGCCCAACTTTGACCCCCTATAACTTCTTAGTTTTTGGTAAAATCTTATCAATATTTCAGAACAATTCGGCAACAACAACAAAAGTTATCGCACCACGACGACGACGCGGACGACGACTGCGCCATAACATTATACGACCGCACATTTTTTTTGTCGTATAATAAAAACGGGAGATTTCGCTCTTATTTTTTTTCATTCAAAGAGGAATATTGGCCAATGTTTTGTTTTCTCGAAATGTTTAACAACAGAGGTATAAAACCAAAAAGGAAAGATTCACTTTATACGCTTTCACAATACGATTTCCCGGTGTGGGTGGGGGTGCTACTGACTTTTTTGCTTGTAGGTTTGTTTGCTTTCTGTTTTAGTGAGGGTGTTTTACTTATTTTAGCGCTTCACGAAATTTGTTTTCATAATGCCTAACATTTTTCTCATAGGATAAAATTTTCCTCAAATCATTTTTAAATGGTTGATGCCAAACTGTATACCATATCAGGATGTAATCTGATCATTTCAATTGACCAAAACATACGAAAAATTAATATCGAATGGGATAATTAAATAATAAAAGATGCATGTCGTGTGTGTTATTTGATGTAAAAATTAAATAAGCACACTTCTTTTCACATGTAACAATTATAGAACGATGTACGTCGCAATACACAAAAGACGTCACATTTTGCTGATTTTAACGTTACCAAAAATGACACCAACACCACACCGTACGCTACGTCTTATCAAAACGTGTATCAAGAAGTAAAATAAGGAAAAGATGAATATAATTGTTTAGACTGTGGATTGATGTCACGTATTGAACATTTGCTCTTTTTTGAATCTCTGGTTTGCATAAGAATGAGTTAGTTATTAATGTTCGGCGATATCTTGTCGCTTCAGTACAGTATTTTGTACCAGATATTTTCATTTCGTTTCTAAAATTGCATTGTGATCAAATTATATAATAGAGTTCCTAGATAGGCTCAATAATCTGAAGAACTTCTGATAGATAAATCATATATCATCACTTTGTATACAAATCTTATTGCGAACTCAGAAAGATTTATGGGTTTTTCGACAGCAACATTTTTGCCGTTTTGTTTCTAGTGCAGAAGGATAAAACATCTTTTACATAACATATAAAGATAAAAATCGAAGTGAAAAATATACCATTTATCAATAAGGTTCCTTATAGATATCGATGTGGAAGGGGAAAACAATCCAATCCAGTGTGGTCTCCATTTGAATATTTGATTCGTACAACCTTACTGAACAATTATCTGGTCGCCAGTTGACTCTAAGAAATGTTGTGTTCATAACTTAGGTTTGTTTTGTTTACTTTTCACAGAAAGAAGAACAAGAAGTCAGTAAGCCACTGAAACCTAAAGCAAAGCTTAGAAATAATGGTAAGGGTGTAAGCTGCTGCAAAAATAGCTCCGGCCTTCATGGACAAAACCTTAAATTTTATAAGAATTTTAATTCAGTACAAGAGGAAAGAAAATTGAGCAACAAAAAAGGTAGTATTGTGATTTTTTAAAAATAACATGCAATTGTTTGAAGAAGTGTGTAGACAGTGCAACGAATGTACCATTAAGTTGAGTGCACAGTAGTTGAACGAAGGAAAACGTCTTCATATTTAATACTATCGACTTTCTATGTTTCAGATTATAATCCTCTGATGGGTGATAGCAGTTGTTCCTATCGACCTCCACGTAGGAGTGGTGGTGGAGGCGGAGGATGAGGTTAATGCTAGTGTATCCCGTTACCTTGACAAGAAAACTACTGTTGATCGGTTAAAGTATTGTCAAACTGGATGCACATAATAAACATTGACCTAATCTGTGGCCCGTTTTGTTACCTCTGTGATTTTTTCTGCTCTCTTATTTAGTTTTCTCTTTCGTAAAAAAGTATGGTTTTGTTCAGATTCTTAAAGATCTTTATTCATTATTCATGTGTGTTGGTATAATATGTTTGTTTAAGAATATTCTATGAACATAACCATATAAGCTCGTGTGCTTTATGAAATGACTGTTTACTATTTAACTATTGGAAAAAAATACAGATAGAAATTAATACCCAAAATGTGTATGCATTTACTACAAGTGTTTGTTTACTATGTACATTTCGGGCAAGGTCAGTGTTAAACCTTAGTATGTAAAATATTGGTCTCAAATATGCATACATTTATCTTATTAAATATTCATAAATCATATCTACAATATGATTATTTGTAAATCATACTTTTTCATATTTTATGCATTTGAAATGCTTAAAGATAAAGCATGCATATTTCAGAAGTATATGACAATTGATCTGTAAAGAAATATGTATTTCTGGGATCAATTCGATTTTATTGGCATACTGAATTTTCCACGTTTTCTATTTATTCACTTTTTATTTATTATGTACAGAATGTGATTAAGAAAATAAATAAATATATTTATACAGATGTTAAAAAGTTTTTGTGGAGAATAGTCAAAGAATTCGACTTTATAATAGTTCGTTTCATTGCGGAGGTCATCCGTACCTGTTACTACAAAGGTGATAGGACACTAAACGATATTCTCGTGTTTATGTGTTGCATTGCTTAAAGCTGCATTAGCTGCCAAATTTGTTCAGTTCTGAATTTTGCTGATTCAATGAAATAAGTTTGTAGTAATGCAATTGAAGCAATTAATGTTGATTATACCTACAGAATATAATATAATTAAATAATATTGTGAAAACGTTTTTTTTTTAATCAGAGAAGATCGATAGGTCTGATCAAATTATTTTTCGCCATTACTTCCGAAGACTGCTGACAGGACATTCACCAGGGTTAAAAATTCTTTAACCTTGTTAAGAAATAACAATAACGGATACACAGGTAAGCACGTGTCTTGTTTTCATTTCATCTATCTCTTGATTAGTTTTCAAATATATAATGACCATATTTGAGCCGCATTATATCACAGTACGTAAATTTCAAATTTCAAAGTACAATATAGTAGAAATAATTCAAAGTTAAGGTATATTTCAAAAGAAACAAAAATTCACGAAAATGACAGCTAATGCAGTTTTAAGTATATCTTAGTGAGTATAGTCATTTAACACTTTACATTTAAAAGGAATGACCGCTCACAACATCTAAATATAAGTAGGTTCGACGCAATACAAGTGTGTATCTCTTTGAAAATGCATTGAGATTTTAGTAAGTAGCTAATTTGTATAAAAATGACATAAAAACATTGTGACCACATATTTACCAATACACATATGCTCAAACGACTAGGTATTTTCAATGACGGATCTTCTAGGATCTTTCAAACAAGAAATTCGCGTCTAATTAATCTTTACAAAAACAGAGAATTTTCAAATACGCACTTAAAACTGAAAAAGAATCGACGCGTTAGATTCGTATATGAAAATACATACAAACACACCAGCATCCTCCCAAGTCAGGGGTTTGAGTCAAAGAGTAATCAAGGGAACCAAGGTTATAGCGGTAATCAAAAGAATGTAATCCAGGGACAAAGACCAGACATGGAAAACAGACATACACAACAAAGAACATAAAGTAACTAAAATTATACATACAAAGTAACAAAAGTAAATGAGCAACTCGGCAACTCAACGTGGGAACGAAGGTGGACTCAGAACCCTGACTTGGGAGGATGACTTGGTCACTTTCATTTTGGATACTATTGTCCCTTCTAAAGCACATGGACTTGAGGTCATAAGTTCGATCCATTAAATGGGCAAAAATTAATAGTACTAAAATGCTGTTTCAACGATTTTTTTATATTGTACTATCCAGGACTATACACTAACAAATCCAATAATAAAGTAGCTCCGAGTCACTGAGACGTAGCTTACAGTGTTGGTGTCATTTTTTGTAACGTCGAAATCTGCAAAATTTGACGTTTTTGTATTGCGACGTACATAGTTCTATAATTGTTACGTGTAAAAAGAAGTGTGCTTATCTAATGTGTTTACATAAAATAACACACACAACATGTTTTATTATTTAATTATATTTGATATTAATTTTTGTACGTTTTGGTCAATTGAAATGATCAGATTACATCCTGATATGGTAAATAGTTTGGCATCAACCATTTAAGAATGATTTGATCGAAATTTTATCCTATGAGAAAAATGTTAGGAATTATGAAAAAAAAATTTTGTGATGCGCTAAAAAAAGTAAAACACCCTCATTAAAACAGAAAGCCAAAAAACCTAAAAACAAAACAGTCAGTAGCACACCCCAGGAAATCGTATTGTGAAAGCGTATAAAGTGAATCTTTCCTATTTAGTTTCATATCTCTAATGTAGATGTATTTTGATATTTCCAAATACATGTACTCGTTCGGAATTTTATAAGGCCTGTTGCTAAACATAAAACATTGCTAAACATTTCGAGAAAACAAAACCTTGGAAAATCTCCCTCTTTGGGAAATTTGAGAGTGAAATCTCCCGTTTTTATTATACGACGAAAAAAACTTGCGGTCGTATAATATTATGGCGCAGTCGTCGTCCGCGTCGTCGTCGTCGTCTGGGGACACTTCGTTTAGTTGTGGTTGACGAATTGTTCTGAAATGAAGATGTGATTTTACCAACAACTAAGAAGATTTCTATTTTATTTGGACATCATTGCCCCTGTCGCTTTAGAAGAAGGGACCAAAAGGGTAATTATACGTATTTTATTAAAACCCATGTAGATTGTTTTTTTTTTTATTTTAAAAATTCTATTTTTTAATGTGTTCTTTATTTAATTCGGCTAAACAAATGTACAGCAGATTTTATGTGTTTTGGACCGTTTTCAAGTTATAGGGGGTCGAAGTTGGGCAACGCCTAAAAACATTTTCATAACTTTTCTTTGGTCCGATTTCAATTTTTTTTATTTCATTGGATTCTTCATTTGATTCCTCATTAATAATCCTGTCTGCAATTTTCAATCAGATTTCGGATATCTCTTAAGGTTTTCAAGTTATAAAGGGTCAAAAAGGCCACACCAGAATATATTTTTTTTTTGTTTTGTTTTTGATCCAATTTGAAAAAAAAATTCCAAAAAATATTTTTACAATATTTGTACAGCTTATTATATCTTTCCTTTTCCTGTTTTCTTTTTAACATTTCTTTCATTATTTTATCAGATTCGCTAAAATCGTATTTTTTTATTAATTATGTCCACAATCGTAGTAATTTAATTTAGTATCGTAACTTTTCAATACTTTCTATTGTTTTTAAAATTGACGTTAAAATAGTTTTTACGTCGCAAAACAGAACGTTACTTTGGAAACGTCAAAAATGCGCTTTGTGACATTTTTGTTAGACACGATTATTATATATATATATAACCCGATTGTTAAGCCAAAGAAAAAATGAAATGATAAAACCATAGAGGAGGATGGATACATGTTTAACTATATGAAGAAATCGACTAAACACCATTTGCCTTTTTGAACAACTCGTTCGAATTTCGTATGGTGTACGCGCGATTAAATAAAATATACAAATTTTAGATGTTGTGACATTTTGGTTAGACACAGACAAAATGCTGGGCTTAGATACCTGTTCAACCAAGTACCATTATTTTTAGAATATACTATCTGCAGCATATATACATGTAAAATTCAAATTTCATGGTTATTAGTTCACTCAAAGCTAATGAAAAAGGCTTTTGATAAAGACTGGGTAGCACGCAACGTGTAGAAAACGTCGGGAAAATACAACGTTGCATCAGAACATATGTGCGTATTTATCTACTATTAGACAATAAAACGCATTATTGTTTTAAAGAATAAAGATGATATTCCGAATATTCCGAATATTTATACAGTCCTTTAAGCATGAATATACTTTGGTAAAAATACTATTCATTGCTATATTTCACAACCGTAAGCCAGAAAGTAGCCAATGGCCAACGTCGAAAAAATTAAGATTTGTGACATAATTGAAACACGGACAAAAAGGCTTTTTAACAAAAAAGACTGATAGAACATTTTATATATTTTTTCATTGGGGTTACGTAATAAATTGTCTATATACTTGATAAAAGTCCCGATTAAAAAAAGCTGTTCGCATAACTTTAAAAACAATGTCTTACATCTTGTCTTCAAATCTGTTTCTTTCCATTTTTACCATGTCCACATCAAAGGGGAGATATTTGTGATATTGTAATATGCTTTAATCTTATCATTACGTCATGAAAAATATGACATCGTCTGCAGCCCAAACTGCTCTTTCCACAAAAGTTTGTTTGATCAAAATACGGCAAGAAACAACTTAGATATATATTGGTGAAATGGGAAGAAAGCATTTCTTAATGTTACCCGTCCACATGTGAAAATGAACGTTCTTGTAATCGACTAATGCTTTGCATCCACAATTAACGGCATCTTTCAAGGATTTATGATAGTAATCCTAAAACAACAACCATTTTCGAACATTTTAATATCTATATTGCCTTTGATAACTCCACATTCTAACAGCAATATTTCGGTTTTCGTAACTATCCCCGGTTCAATCGAATGTGACACCAACACCGTACGCAACGTCAGAGAGATCACATTTTGAAAAGACGATGGACCGATTCACGTTGGGATTTGATCTTGAACTTGATTTAACATAACATCATGCAAAAAACTGACACAGTGTCAAACATTTACTCTAAGATTTCAAAGGAAATAAAATAGAAGCTTTGAGTAATTCTAATGACTTCTCGTTATGGTAATGTGATTTTAAAGTGTAATTTAGAAAACATTGTTGTCGGTTATAGGACCTAGCTCCTTTGACTTGATCTTTCGTAAGTCTAACGACACGTATAGTATATCAAGGGATGACGACAGTGAAACTTCTCTATTGAAGATATTAACAAATGCTGAATGTATCCCCTTTAATTTAGAAGCTTGTTTGGCAGTGTCCGTTCATTTTAGTATTGTGATTTAAAAATGGCATTATGGAAAGAAGTTAGGGGTAATAAATTGAAGAACAAACAAAAAATAAAGTTTTTGTGATTACAATAATGGGACGATATATTTTTTGTGACGAGAGGGTAATCAAAAACTGAAAGTAAAAATGCTCTATTATAATTATTGGAAACAGAAATAAAATGAAATCGACAAGAACATTTTAGACACAGTTCGGCATTTTTATACTATGAGTGTGTGGAATGTAAGCATTTGATTTGTGAAAGATGCAAGTTAATTCACAGAAAAGTATCAGCACTATTTAGTCACAAGGTCGAAGATATAAGGAAAAGATTTGAGCCTGAAAACTTTCAATTTTAGTAGCATACCATGTCAAACACATTCGCAAAGGAAATGTGTTATGTTTTGTATACCATGCGATATTCCTGCTTGCCCCGAGTGCAGTGAAAGAGACCACATGAAGCATGACCAAGAAAACTGCCGATCGCCGGTATTAAAAAGGTCGAGGGTATGATTTGGTATAATGCATACGCAAAATTATGTTCATTGAAACTTAAACACGAAACCGAGGGCCTAAAAAATAAAAGAGGTTCATGGGAAGAACATATTTTAACGGCTGAAAAATTGGTTGATAAAACTGGGCAAGTTCTCGTGGAAGCTGTAAAAAAGTATGCAAACGAACTGCGATCTTCTCTTGATCAAAAGAAACAAGCTCGTTATGATCTGATATGTAACAAAGAAAGGCACAACTCTTCAAAAGAGGCTTAGCTACAGGCTTTTGGTAAATTAATCGACAAGACTTTGCAAACTAAAGAAGGTGACATTATTTTTCATACTGATACAGAACAAAGGAAACTATATGCCAGTTTGAATGGCTTTTCAATCCCCACTGAACTTATTACAATATCGCAACCCGATCTATCCACTGACATGATAGTAAATGTGTTTGGTTCAGTTAAACATTTGTCTATTCCATCGAAAGTTAAACTGGAGCTTGTGACAAATTCATCAGTGAATTGGTCTATTGGAGTTGACAACATTGCATTGTGTAGAGATGACACTGCATGGCTGTCAGTTTATGGGTCTTACAATAAACGTTGGCATTAATTACGGAGGGAACATTTTGGAAGTTTAAGCATGTTTAGCCGCTCAAAAGTTTTAGATAGATGTCTGACCTGAACTATATAGACGATACTCTCTTTGTGTCGATCCACATGACTTCTGAAATATATATCGTCGACAAAAAAGGAGTTTCCGAGCTATTTATAGACGTATCTCCCTTATTGGTAAGAGGAAATCATAAGACGGAGAAAAATGAAGTATTGGTCGGAGTTCTTTACAATGTCTCTCTTGAAAAACGATACGAGTTGACAGATGAAGGCAGTAGACAGGTTATTGTTTTTGACATGAAAAAAAAAAACAACAAAATGATATGTTCGAATATGACGAAAACGGACTGAGGTTATTTACAATCCCAACAAGAATATGCACAGGCATAAATGATGTCATGATTGTGAATGATGTAGTGTCCAATAACCATTGCGGCAGTAAGGCTATAGGCAGACATACTAGGGATATAAAATGGAAATTTAGTGGGCGCTGTCCATGAACAGGATATCCAGTTTCATTCAGATGACGTTGTTTGGTCACCCTCTGGAATGATTGTAGTTGCAGAAGTGCTTCGAATCGAATTTATGTCCTTTCTGCTGACTTCGTATTTAAAGATGTAAGAAAATGGAAATTTTTTTTTTCCAATGGCGCTTTTGTTTGACAGGCAAGGGTTGCTGCGTATCGTTTGCGGGACTCATATGATCAATCTGGAGTACTCTAAGAAACTCAGTTTTGCCAACATTTAACAGTGTAAAGATAAGCGCTTTGTAGATCAACTAAAAGTTTCTAAAAGCCGTACGAGACCTATTAATTAAACATTTGAGGGAGTGTGGTCGGACTTTATTTTTTCATTACTTTTTAATGTTTTCTTAAGTTCAATTAACCAGATTGGTGTTTCACAGTGGGGACTTATCCTTCACTATTGTACCTAATTAATAATTTCAGTACTTTCAGTATAATCCACGCCGCTTATTTCCTTTTATTTCTTCCAGTTTCGATCCCGTGCAGGTCCGGGTGTCAAAAGAATAGGCCTGCAGCAGCGCTAAGCTTGTCGTAAAAGGCGACTAAATAGTGCTCAGAATCTTAGCCGAGGGCTAGGGCGCTCTGCCAACAGAGCAACTGGGTTGTGTGCCCCAGATGATGGAATGGGGTACCCTTGGTATGTTGCATGCTGGGGTTGTCAGGCTATAATACGGAAAACCTGAACGCAAACCATAGTGGTGCACTGTGTTGGGAAAGATGCCACGTTCCTCGCACGTTAAAGAACCCTACTGTGGTATTCTCCCGGAGTAGGAACCATAGGCCTCCGCCACAGGAGGCTAAATTGCCCGATCCTACCCACCTCTCCATATTTCCAGTGGCAATCAAAATTTGTCGACCCCATTGTCCTTGTGTCCCATCCCATTTTTCATTTGATCATCATTTCATGTTCATTTTATCATCCACTTTAATGTTCATCGCCTGAATATAGCTGAAATATTGCTACTCGGGCGTTAAACCCCAACAAACAAACAAACATCTTTCGGTTTCGTATACAGGAAAGCTCATGCCGAGTTATCTCACTCTGCAAGTCATCTCCTTTCAAGCACGTCAACTTCATACTAAGTTTTATCAAAATCGATTAAACAATATATGAAGATTATGTTCCCAGTTTTTAGTGGAGTCCGAGTTGCTCATTTACTCGTTACTTTGTATGTATTATTTCGGTTATTTTATGTTCTTTGTTGTGCTTGTCTGATATTTGTGTCAGGATTCCATTCTTTTGATTTCCGTTAGAATCTTGGTTCCCTTGAGTACTCTGTCCAGCTACAAGCAGGAATGGATTGAACTTACAGGAACTGAAGAACAAACCGTCACACTTAAGTGGTTTTTTTTATTTCAATTCAATAATTATTTTTCTTTAAAAAAAATGGGAGTGCACCCGGTACACTGGATCCGCCTTTGACAAGTCACAATGTCAGACATACATGGCGATACTTATATAAATATATATTTTAGTTCACTAAACTTTAAAAGTGAAATTAGTGCTGTATACGCACAATGACTTGCACGTTCAGTATAAAATCCGACCATAAGATTTGAAGGCTTGGGTCTCGAGGTTTGGACTCTATGTGGTAGGGTGTAACTTTATGTGCTATGTTCAGCACTTATTCCTTCAATATGGCAAGTATTTAAGGGGAAAACCATTTGATTCTGAGCAGGGAGCGTATATAAGATAAAGTCCATGTTCTGATGGGTGGCCTGGTGTTTTTTGGAAATCAATATTCTGGCCAATACCTAGAAAATATATTTTCTGACTTAAGTAGATACTTCATTCAGTGGAATGGAAATACATAATCATGCCCCGATGTGGTTGAAAATAATTTTTTTGACCCGCGGTTTCAAAAATAAATATTCTGACCCCCTAAAAAATCGGCCAGCCTCCTAATAATCAAATGATCGTCCTTTAATCATAATGGGAACGAACCTTGTCAGAATGTTTAAAGGTGTTAAAGAGTAATCAAGGGAACCAAGGTTATAGCGGTAATCAAAAGAATGTAATCCAGGGACAAAGACCAGACATGGAAAACAGACATACACAACAAAGAATATAAAATCATACAAAGTAACAAAAGTAAATGAGCAACTCGGACTCCACTAAAAACTGGGAGCATGGACCAGGTGCACCGGTAGGGTAAGCGTTCTCTGCTTTTCTAGAAACACCCGCCGAGTTGCTCATAAAAAGTCAAGAAAATCAATATCGTTGTTGATCTTGCGCAGAGGCGGACCCAGAAAAAAATTGCGGCGGCCCCAAAACGGACATCACATGGCTTGATTTTTTTCCAACCTTGCTTTTATTCTAATATAAAACTACAGAAGACAGGATTTAACTTCCACATTTTTCGTGTTTGGTTATGTTGTAAATGATGTCATCCTTGGTATTGTCCATCACACCAAGACTATGGTTGATAATAGCAATTTGAGATAAGTGATACCACTTCCAATACAAATCAAGCTAGGCTTCTGAGTAATTAGACGGCTCTCTACGTTGAAAACAGTCATACATTATACCAATGTGTCCTTTTGAACATCTTGTAATTTTTTTTAATCCTTTAGGATCAAATAACTTGTGTCACCGGTTCATCAGTGTAGTGTTTCTGAACACTACACTTCAGTCCATATGTGACAATCAATATCGCTTTCAGAATCAGTAGATATATTAAAGGCAATCAGTTTTATAATATTACATCACTGTTGTAAATACAATTAAGATTTAGTCCTCAAATCAACTGAATATTTTCGTGAATTCTGTTTTGGCCTTGAAAGTTGTTAAAGTAAAAACTTTGCTGTAAGAAAATTTAGCTTTTGCTGAATTTGTCAATAAACATTAAATGTATTAAGTATGTTCCATTTAAGGAGGTAGACCTAGGGTAAAGGATAAACTCTTTAAAATCATTGGAACGTTTGTGTTCAGCATTTTACATCAATCTTATGTAAGCATCTAATTAACTTGGATTCATTTTATTCTGTTTCAATCGAAAGCTTGAATGGCTTTGGTGAAACTGAATATAATACAAACATATCACTGATTTCATGAGTTATGTCTCTTACCCTAGGTCTACCTCCTTAAAAGGCTTATTAGTCAAGTTCTTCATTTCAAAAATAATTTCAGTTAAATGAACAGGAAGTTTTACCAAGTAAAATTGGCAGAAAAATTCAAATTGATAAGAAGTGTGTTTTGGAAAATCTTGTGTACATCTTAAAAAAATTGAGATGAGATATGCCCATATTGGTTTTCTTTGAGTATTATTATAGTATATGAATTAATACTCTGTTAAAATAGTTTATGAATGTAATTACAAATTAATTTTTGAGGTTTTAAAAATTGGTGAACACGGTAAAATGAAACAAAATTTGTGTATGCGAGGTTGGATACTGTTTTACTTTTGGTGTACAGATCATATCAATGAAACCGGTTTATTAAAGATTAAATTCAGTTTAAACATTTAAGTAGCTGTCTATGCAAGAATCATGAAAAATCTAAAAAAATGTGATACACCCCAAAAAGGCTACATATTTTAATTTTTGTAATTAAGTTGTTTTATGGGTCTATACTATGAAATGTGTAATTATTCATTCAAATCTGCCTGCTCTTAGGAGATAATCAACATTGAAAATCCAGTAGATTCTATTGTATTTGAGCGTCATTTACAGAGTTATCTCCCTTAATTTTGAAATCTACAGTGCATTCTATACAATTTTTATATCCTAAGAACACAGGCTATATGAAAAACCACATGTTAATTTTTCTTTACTATGACATTTAAAACAAAATATCAAAATATAATATGGCTTTTTACCCATGAATCACATTTTGAATGATCTTTAGCTGGAGTGCTACTTAAGAAAACAAAGCAATTCTAAATTATATGGGAAAGGCAAGTTCATTACTACAGGTTTTTTTTACATCATGTACTGCAGTAGAAGATCCTGATGGGAGAGGTGCAGGGGGTTGGCAGTCTTCCCTTTTATTGGAAAATTTGTCATTTTTATGTGTAAAATTGACAAAAACTGGCAAATAATACCCTTAGCACCCCCTTTTTTCTGAGGAACCTTGGCTAGCACCCCCTTTTTCAAATTGTCTTAATCCAGCCCTCCAATGCTAACAGCATTTTAATTAAAATTAAATAGCTGCCATTATATTGAGATAATAGTTCAAGTCTATCAGATAAAGAACAAAAAGCAACAACCTACAGGTAAGCATCTCATTCTGTGGAGAAGCAGTGACTACCAATTAAAAGTTTTTTGAAACAATAACCTCCTCCATTCAAAACATGCTTCCTAAAGGCCATTAAGACAGTAGATTGTGAAGAGATTAAGTTCTCATTGTAAATGAACATTTTTGCATTTAAAAGAAATCTAACACTGTCAAATATATAACATCTCCCTTTATTACAATCATAATAAATAAACAGCAACAACTGACAAATAAAATGATAAAAAATAAAATTAATAGAATAAAATGTCTGTTTCAAATGTTTCATACCTTTAAATCATTTGAAATAGTTTACCAAAAATAAAATAGCACTAACTGGCAGTAACAAATAATACCTGAAAGAAAACCATAACATCAATTCAAACAAAACAGGAAGACAAATCAGTGATTGAACATATATGGTAGTACCAATTCAAACCTTTCACTCTCCAAATAGTCTATCCTGGATGTATGAAAAAATTGAAATCTATCATGTACATACATGTACAACTTTCACCTATCAAGCTATGTATGTATTTTTTTCAATTCTAATCAAAGACATAATATTTAGTCCAAGTTTTTTACATTAAGAAATTGAGATAATAATTTTTTTTTAGATTTTCAAAAATTTTTTATTAAATTTTCTTTATGACAAAATTGCACTATGAAATCTTTATGGTTCTCCCTCAAAGGAATGTGTTTTGAATGACATTTTTCTGCAAATTATTCACATTATTAAAATACTTACCTGCTTTTATTTGAGCTTTGGTCTTATCTTCATAGCTGAAATTAATATTGAACATACTACTGTATTAACAACTATGAACATTAAGTTATATTGTATATCTCAATTCAAAGAATGTAATGTTTGGTATCAATTTTATCCAAATCTGTTTAAGAAATACATGAATACTACTAATATTGTGAATTTCAACATTACAACTATATTTTAAGGAAGTTCCAAGCTGTATACAAAAAGTACTCAAACCAAACATATTGAAAAAGGAAGTGAAATCCATCATCAATATGTTCCAGAGAAGATCAATATATTCTAGAAAAGCAGAGGACTCTTACCCTACCAGTGCACCTGGTCCATGCTCCCAGTTTTTAGTGGAGTCCGAGTTGCTCATTTGCTTTTGTTGCTTTGTATGTATGATTTTAGTTACTTTGTGTTCTTTGTTGTATGTATGTTTTCCATGTCTGGTCTTTGTCCCTGGATTGCATTCTTTTGATTACCACTATAACCTTGGTTCCCTTGATTACTCTTCACCAGACTATGCCAAAGGAGGACACATTATTGTAGCCTCAGTGTTTTTTTAGGGATTTCTAATTTGTGCAGTGGCAGATATATGATGTGTAACATAAAATGAGGACACAAGAGTGTCTATAAAGCATGACAGACACACAGACGAACAATCTGCATTTCTGAGTCCCTGCAATCTATTGGAATAAGTATTTAACATCAAAACTCAGCAATATTGCAGGTTCATGGGCAAACATGGAGTAATACATAACTTATCAAGTATTTAGAGTAAAGTTTCAGTCAACACAAATGAGAAGTCCCTATTACAAATTTCTATTACAAAAAAAAATCCTAATTTAATATCTTTTGTCGCCTAAAAAAAAGTGATAAGCTTCAGAGGGTGTTTTTCTTTTATTGTTCATTGCAAGAGTGTATGAGGAAAGAAGTGCTTTGTAGTCTTTTTCTTATATAGATGTGATGACAAAAACAGGTAAGGAGGTACATACAAAAGAGAAAAGTGGCTTGATAGACAAACAATTTCTTTTATTTGCTGTAATATATACTTCCTGGCGTTTGGTATGTATGTTATCAGGTATCAAGACATTACTTCCTGGTGTTTGTCATGTATGTTATCAGGTATCAAGACATTACTTCCTGGTGTTTGTCATGTATGTTACCTGGTATCAAGGCATTACTTCCTGGTGTTTGTCATGTATGTTACCAGGTATCAAGGCATTACTTCCTGGTGTTTGTCATGTATGTTACCAGTATCAAGGCATTATTAGAATCAAACTAATCAAAATGGAAACTTTTTCTCTCTCTTCAACATTTAATATTAAGCAAATTTTATATTAATTTGTAAGTATCTCTGAGGGAGATTCATTATTGCATGGATTAAGTATGGTAAGAAGAGACATATATCATGAGTAGGTGTAAAAGTGAAGGGCTCATTAAATGTAGAAATACTGTGAGCAAGCTCAGAAAAAAAACCTCTGCTTCAAGTGGACTTTGGTAAATCATGTTTATCCCTTATGATTGATTACCTCCCTTTGCAGATATCAAATCAATTTCTTATGCCACAAACTCTATCTTCCAATAGAATTTCATTGAAATCTATCGAGTGGTTAAGGTTGCACTATACAGATGTAATTTAGGTGCACTGTATCGTACACAAAATTGACCAGGTCTAATTTAGTAAATATTAAAAAAAGGTGAAACTTGAAGAAAATATTGATTGTGGGTAGTAGAGAATTCATACATAAATAAATGCAATACCTGTGAAGGTAAAGAGGTGTAAAATGCATGCTTTAAGCTAAGATTCAGGTCCTCGCCGTAAAAAAATTCTTGTCCCTGCACCAACTGGCAGTTTTACAAAAATGGAAAATTTTGCAAAAAACTTCAAGAATTAAAATCATGAACAAATGAGCAGAAAAAGGTACATTTTTTACTTGTTTTTTTTTACAATAATACCATGCCTGCTTATTTTTCTAGCAGTTTTATAGTGCCTAATATTATAGAAAACCTGTTTTTTTTGGCAATTTATTTTGGGAAGGAACAAAAAATTTGTTATGAAAACTGATATATTTTTTTTTATTATGTTACCATGGCTACATCTTTTCATGACAAAATAGAAAAGAATATCTATCTTTTTTTCAAGGATCTCCATAATGTAAAAAAAAAATATACTTTTTACAGGAAAAAAATGTTGGCTTTGCTTGTTTAAGTGTCTAAATAAAGCTTTATTTCCACAAATTGTCATAAAGGTATCTGCAGTGACCTAGTGCAACCAAGGGAGGAATTGCACTTACGAGGTTCTAACATGTAAAACACCAAACATGAATTATCTCCCTTTGCAATATGATGCCTAACCTTCATATAAAATTTTATTAAAATCCCTAGAGCAGTTTAGGAGAAGTTGTACATACAAGATGTGTGGACAAACAAACAGACAGGGTAATATCTATATTCCTTACAAATTTTGTGAATGGTAGGAATAAACACCCTTTACAATTATTAGTGCTTAAAGACAATGGGTTTTAAATGCCTTGACTACTCCAACCAGTCTCCTATGGACAAGCTTAATGACATATTCATTATAGCTATATATACTTGCCTGGTTTAAGATTACTACTGGTTCCTGGTTGTGGACTTAATATTGTTTCATCATCATCAGAAGTAATAGAAATAAATGCTGGTAACCTTCTCTGTTTAAATGGTATGTCTGAATCATCATCCACATTGTGTACTCTTTTTCGATTTGGTTTGGTAACAGAAGCTTGAACACTGAATTATAATAAATAAATCCATCCATTTATTTTTCTGTAAGATCAACTGTTTCTTCTGATTTCGTTTGATTTGAGAACAAAATCATTGAAACATGTGAATGTTTTGCTCATAGAAACAGTTTACTACATGTACAATCAAAACACACCATGATATCATTAAGGACAGAGAGGCTCATTACAAATTAATTATATGCACATTTGGTAGAATACAACATCTCTCACTAGAAAATAGGAAAATTTGAGTGGAATGGAGTTTTATCTACAAAGTGAAAATATTTGGCAAAAAATAATGTTTTGCAGGGTGCAGCTTGACTGCAGAGGTTGAACCCTGAACAGTAAGGGCAAATATATGCACACCATTCAAACTATGAATTTTTGTTATGACTAGATATGACACAGGATAAGAATTTTACCAGAATTGAAACAGTCACTTTTCAGCCTCTTATTGAAATCAAAACCTCCAAAATCAATCAAAATCTTACTTTGGGGGTACGTCACTTGTGATACAATATCAAAATGATTCATCCCCTTTTACTCAAACTATTATCCAGAAATAAAAAAGATAAAAAAACAAAAATATACTTGTTTCTTGCCTCCTTTGTGGCTCCTTTTTCATAACTGGTTTAATTCACAACCCTAAAAATCAATCCCAGCCTTCCTTTGGTGGAATGGTACTTTGAACTAAAATTTGTATGAGATTCAATCATTTTCAGTCTGAACATAAGGAAAATGATTGTTTCATGTCCCTTTTGGCCTTTTAGTCGAAAAAAGTTCAAGTCTTAAACCCTAAAATCAATCCCAGCCTTTCTTTGGTGGTATAGCACATTGTTATACAATATCAAGAGACCCACTCACTGATAGTAAAGTTATTGCCTGCACATCAAGAATATGCTGGTTTCTGGCCCCTAATTCTAAAATATTAAGTCTTAAAAAACCAATACCAGTCTGACAATTTTGGTATAAAAACTGTGGAACAACATCATAGATATACCTATGATTTTACTAGTTATATAGATAAATTCCATGAAATACCTGTTTTCGGCCACTTCTTGGTCCCTAATAGACCTTTTTCATATTCCCAACATTGACTTCACTTTTCAAAAATTTTGAGCAAAGGGAAGTAACTCTCAAATCTGACCCACTGGTTTACTGTCCCACTGGAGCAATGGACAGTAGACTTCAAACATTTGCTGTGGTAAGTACTTGGATACTTTTAAATAATTAATTTAAAATCATTTAAGTACTTACTAAAGTGTAAATAGTTTAAGTTTCAAAGAAAAAATATTTACTGTTCTTCCTTTTCCCAATGAGACCGCCTACCAGGTTGTTGGGTGTTGGTGGGTTAAGTCCCTTGGAAAAACTTGCTCAAATGGCTAGCATTCCGTAAATATGAAAAACGACTTTTTTAAAACAATTAAAACATAATCCCCACAATCAATATCGTGGAATCTTGTTAGAAAATCTGAAAAGATTAACCAACTAATATTTAAGTTACTGCACAATAACCATTTGTCTACAGAGAATGAAAATAGCACCATACCAATATAAAAATGCAATATTTTATGTGGTCATAAAAAAATTTACTATTAAAAAGATGGTACAGCCCAAAAAGTTTACCTGGTCTCTTTCTCATTGTGAGAAGTGTGTCTCTGGTTCCTTTTTATATGTTTCAATTTACATGGTTTTTCTTCTGTGCATGCACCAGTCCTTGTGAAGGATGGACAGTGAAGAATATGCCTCTCAGTACACTACAAAATTAAATAACAGATCAATAAGTGGTCTAAACAAGTTCTAATGTACCTCTTAGCAAACAACAAAATTAAACAACACATCAATATGTAGTGTGAAAAACTTTATTTTTACATTTGATCATAACTCCCTACTTAGCCTTGACATACATTATATCTTCCACAATTCTACATATTAACAAAAGTTTCCATTTACTGGACATTGGACAGTTAAATAAGTGTTTGTGAAAATTCATTTATTTACAATAGCTACTCTTACTAAACTACCATGAATTTATTCCTTTAAATCACACAAACAAATCCAGAATCTCTGTCTAATGACAAAGGACTAAAAACCAGATTAAAGACAAAATATTCATTTAATTACAGTTAAGACTACTTGAAAATGATTTACAGACAAATAAAAGAGCAACAAAACAAAATATATATATATACCCTTTCTCCCATAGAACAGAAACCTTTTAAAAACTCTTCACAGACTTTGGCTGTTTTTCCAACATTGACATGGAGATATGGACAGTTGTCACGGTTACATACTCCCCGAAGGAAGTAGGAACATGTTGGCATCTTCTCTTTAGACACTTTGTGAGAGAATGGACAGTCATCTACTCTACATGTTCCTCTCAAAAATCTGGAAAAAAAATTTTCAGATGAAAATTTCAAATGACAATAGGTATAAAACTTATCTTAAAGTATCTATCTATACAAGGATTCTGTGTATGTTGAAACTTATAGTAAGTTATGAAAGAAGAAAAAATGAATTATTAGCACTTTTTTTTTCAAGAAAATGTATTTTTTTGCTATCATAACTTAAAAGAATGCTTCTTAAGGAATCATGGACAAAGAATGGAAACATGTAAAATTTTAATAATATGTGCTTAATAGAATTAACAACACAATGAAACAGCCGTCAAATGCCTACACTTGAATAGATAAATGCAAAAGAAATAGCCTGTTATAAATTTATTCCAGTGGAAGGGCAATGGTCTCACTAACCACTTCCGGGTCAAATGGCCACCCCCCTATGTAGTACCAAAAACACACTGAACCTAGACATATGCATTGTAAGTGCATTATTTGTGTGTATTATGATTAAAAGTAGTCAAAATAAAGCTGAGAATGTGTACTTTAAAATCATATATGTAATTAACAACAAAAGTGTATGAATATTGTTTACATGTGTGAGTAATTTGCCTCCATGCTGTCAGTTAGCAGAACAGGTAAAAATGTGGATTTTCAGTATCATTTATTCAAGTAAACTTTGTGAAGAATTTCTACTATCATCGTACCATTAGCATAATGATTTTGGAAGCCTTATTTTCCAAGCTTCGCAACGGTATGCAGCTTTAAGATGTCATTTGTCCTGGGAATTCACAGTGAGACTTTGAAAATTACTTTTTTAACATGTAAAGTAATGGAAACGTTAGACGTGGTTAGTGAGACCAATGTTGACACTTTGGCTCTTGGTCTATCAAACTGCTTGTTACATTGTATTTATCACATAAGAAATAAGAAATTTCATCTTCCCTCAAATCTTACCTAGTACAGACAGCCACTCTGTCAGGATCATGTTGGTATGGACATTTATCTCCTCTCTGACATTTCCCAAATCTGTTATAGAACACACAGTATTTTTTGGCAACTTTCTTAGTATTGTCCTTTTTGTACTTGGCTGCTGCTGTCATTATACTTCTATTCTTCACTCGGCTGAAAATATGTTTAAACTCAACAGTAAATTGTCCTGATCAGTTATAGACAGGTCTTGGAACATTACATTATATAATTTACATGCACAACAGACAATACCTACATGTAGTTCTGACTATTTAACAACAGGTAACTAGCTATATTTTATTCTACTTCTGTCACTGTCAGTAAATAATGATTTTGAGTCGTATCCCTTCCCTAGTGATATATATATATTTAAGATGGAAATAAATGGAGAAAGTTGTCACAACTCTATTCACTACACTGTTCCATCAGATCATAATTGATACTGGGAAGATAACAAAAGCATACAAGGGTCTGAAAAATTCCCAATGATGTTAGAAAACTGTCAAAATTTGCAAAGCAATGTTTGGTTGTCCCCTCCACGGGATTCAAACTCCTATTGCTGTGACATCTACGGCATTAGGGCCTGAACTAAGTCCAGCACCTCAGACCACTTGGCCAGTGAAGTAGCAGTGGAGGCTATATAAAAATATAGCTTATGCTGGCCAGGTCATTCCTCCTTGTAGGATAAATTGATGTATGGTAGTACTGGACACTTATCTATATCTGTACGTGTAGTTTGTAGGAAAGATATATAAATGTAAATTTACTGATCCTATGTATATATATAGGTTAGAAAAGCGAATCTTCCTTTAAATCTAGAAATGAAAGTATATGGGATGATTACTAGTTAAATTAGTTAATTATATGACAGTGTGTATCAGGAATACAAATTATATTAATCTAATTTTTAATATACCAAGGTACAACTTTGGTCTGATCCCCAGTTTTGTCTACATATAAATGTCCGAAATGAAGAATATGTTACAGATACACATGCATTTCACTGATATTGCCAAGTTTACCTTGCTATTACTTTTGCTTGATTTGATCCAACTTGTTCCAATGTTCCAGGTTTTGTCTGTATATATGTTATACCACCAATATCTACTCTGTTTATATGAGATTCCTTTACTTGCTGTGGTGTGTTTCCTAAATTAACATGACCATATGATGCATCAATGATCGAATATTAGATAGTCAGTACTGTAAACACATTCATTTTCATGGTGTGGACAGTAAACTGCAAACAAGAGGCTCCCAGGAGCCTGAATCGCTCACCTGGTTATTTTTTTTTTATTTCAAGGACAATAATTATAACAAGGAGCTGTCTGACAATTTTGACTCAATAAACACTTAGGTAGGACTTATCAGAGGGGTCATTTCATCAATAGAAAGTTTTATTGTATCTATTGTAATTTTCAAGTCATTGGCTGAAAACTGCTAAAAACAAATTTTTTGCCTGTTAAGGCCGATAACTCTAACATGGAGTCATCCAACAAGTTTTATCCCTACAAACTTTTGTAGGTCGTATCATAAGGATCATTTCAACAATTCAATGTTTTATTCTATCTATCATAGTTTTCAAGATATTGGCTAACAACTGTTAAAAAAAAAAAATCATCATTTTTTACCTTTCAAGTGCAATTACTATTACAAGGAGACTTCAGATAACATTAGTCGCTGGAGACTTTAGTAGGTCTTACAATAAGGATCATTTCAGCAATAAAAAGAATTTGGCAAAACCTTACGATTTTGGAGATATATGCGAAAAACTACTGTCTGACCCCTCTGTACTATTTTTAGTAATGGTGGCCATGTTTTTCAACAAATCAAAAATCCCCACATCAGTTCTATGCAGGATACCACAAGGAAAATTCATACCAAGTTTGGTTCTAGTTGGTCAAGTAGTGTCAGAGGAGATTTTTAAATAAATAACATTAAAAATAGCAAAAAAAACATCGAAAAAAGGGCATTTACTCCATTATGGCTAAGGTCTCACTAACCACTTCTGGGTCAAATGGCACCCCCCTATGTAGTACCAAAAACACACTGAACCTAGACCTATGCATTGTAAGTGCATTATTTGTGTGTATTCTGATTAAAAGTAGTCAAAATAAAGCTGAGAATGTGTACTTTAAAATCATATATGTAATTACTACAACAGTGTATGAATATTGTTTACATGTATAAGTAATTTGCCTCCATGCTGTCAGTGAGCAGAAAAGGTAAAATTGTGGATTTTCAGTATTATTTATTCAAGTAAATTTGGTGAAGAATTTCTACAATTATCGTATTATTAGCATAATGAAATTGAAAGCCGCATTTTCCAAGCTTTGCAATGGTATGCAACTTAAAGATGTCATTTGTCCTGGGAATTCACAGTGAAATTTGAAAATTACTTTTTTAACATGTAAAGTAATGGAAACATTAGAAGTGGTTAGTGAGACCTAACCAGATTAAAGCGAAACTTTGACCACTGACAGATCTCAACATGCTGAACACTTTTACCCTAGTCAGAATTTGACTAACCCTAACAATTTTGAGTTTATGGAAAAAACTACTGTCTGACCACTATGTCCTATTTTTAGTAACAGTGGTCATGTTTTTCGATGTATCAAAAATTCCTACATCAGTTCTATTCGAAATACCCCAAGAAACATTCATACCAAGTTTAGTTATAATTGGTCAAGTAGTTTCAGAAAAGAAGAGTTTTGTATAATTGTTAATAACGACGAACAATGGATGACAATGACAGACACCAAGTGATGGCAATAGATCACATGGCCTTTGTCCAGGTGAGCTAAAAATTAATTGATATTCTTGAATATGTTCATTTGAAAGAATCCTTAAAAATAATGTTTACAGTATTCATTATTACTGTCCATAAAGATATCAAATAATCTATGTTACAATGTAAACACAATTAGAAACTATAAATATTTAAATGGTATGTTTTTTTTCAAAATATAGACAGTAGGAAATATATCATTATTCTTCTTATACAAGTAGAATGAAGTTTAATATAAATGTATTTGAATTCAAACACATTTTAAATTCACTCTTACCTGCTTTTGTAGGAATGGAAGAATCCATTCTTCTAAGAGTCTTTCCAGAAGAATCCATTTGAAATTTAACACCCCTTACTTTAACTATCTTCATTCCTGAGGCATTCATTTCTAGAAATAGCAAAACAAATATACTCAACAAAATATATACTTAGTCTTTTGTCCAAATGTAACTTAATATTATTTTCATGTAAAAGATCAAAGTACACTTAGGGTTTTTTTTTTTGGCCCGCTACTAGGCTGAATTTCTAAACATGGTAATAGAATGTTTCAAATTATGCATATTTGTTAAGAAATTGATGTAGTACAATAACATTACTGGAATATTTATTAAGTTAGTTCATGTCTAGTAAGGACAAGTCAAAAGTAGTTCTATTTCATAATAATTCTAATTATTAGATTCTTTATGCTTATAGCTATTTTTGATTGGTCGAGAACGTCGTTGCCAGAAAGTTCATACATGCATGAACTTCGACAGATCGTTCACACAAGCATGAATGCCAGTCAACTTGAAACCAATATGGCGGCCGTGTAGTTTGAAAGAGTGTGGCAACGAACTGAACGGCATAAAATAGCCGTAAGAATAGTTTATTACATGCACAATGATTTTACCGGTCAAGTTTCTTTATAGAGAGTAATTTTCAGCTCGGGGAGAGAAACTTATAACTGAGTCTGACTGAACCCTTGAAAATACCAAGGTAATTTTCTTTCTTCCTTGTTGTATTTCCTTAATAATTATATTCCTGTTAAATTGTTTACATCTCATATTTTTCAATGCCAAGTATCACTTCGTCCATGCCACCTTCACTGTTGTTGTTCAGCCGATTATGTGTAAATATTCATTCATGCTACCATACGTGTGCAAAGGAATGTGTGTGTATTGAAGCGTAAACATAAACACAGTGTATCAATATAACCGACTGAGGCTCTCAAAGGGTAACTTTGGCTGTCGGATAGAATTATAAGGATTCGGCCTTTCATTGAGTTTGGGAGCTCCGAGATCTGTTCATACATGCATGAAGACCGAAAATAGCAGTTCAATCCTATATTATATAGGTAAATTGCTTCCTGGTTATGTTAAATTTAAGAAAACAAGCTATTTTGACCAATGATTATGACCAAAACTTGCAGTACAAATACGTTTTAAATATAGAAAGTTCATATTTTGGTCCAACATCCACGTTCAGCAAGTACAAATTTTCTGTGACTCTTAACATTAATTTTCAAAAAAATAGCCAATTGAAGCTGTAAATGTACCTCGATGAAAAGATGGCAGCAGGTAATTTAAATGGCTATTCTTCTACCTTACTTACTTTTGACCACTAGAGGACTTTCCTTTAGATGTGTTTGGCTCTGATTAGTTTTAACTAGACTGTGTCCACTCGATTTGTACAACATTCCATTGATCACCACAAGTTTCACATTTTTTCCTGCTCCTTTGTGGGGTCTTTCCTTTCTATGAAACAAAATAATTACATAGTACGTATAAAGTTTATGTTCGAAAACAGAAAACTGTTTTTTAAATACATGTGCTGTTTTCATCAAATGAAAATATGCGTGATCTCTGTCCAAACATGTTATTATGGCATCAAAATGCTCATGCAGTACATGAATATGATTCAACCATCATGCATGAAATACTGTTGAAGCAAATATCAGTAAAATTCTGGACCACATACAGAACAAATGTGATGTCATAATGGCAATTTGTTCTTTTCAAAATTGGGTAATTTCAAGTACATACATATACCATTTACCTATTTTTCAATTTCAGTCACTTTAATTATATATATATACTACCATATATTTAACCAATAAATGAAGGACTTACCCCTCAGATGAACCTGGCTTTTTACTTCTGAGGGTATGCAAATGATTCAATATATATCTTCTGTGAACAGTCAATCTATCTGATATTCTTCTGTTACTTAAATGGCATCTTGGACTTGCTACAGAACAATAAATACAAAATATAAACTTGACTAACTTACATATAGTCATAAAAAGTTAAACCTGTTTTAAGTAACCTTCAAAGGGAGAACAAAATTATGGTCACATAAATCAGGTGGTCTTTATATACAGGTTAATTTTCCATAGTATGCACTACTAAGGGAAAATTCAATCATTGTCTTTTAATACAGGTTATTTTTTGTTGAATACAGGTGGTTGTTAGCACAGGTTTGACTGTATCAGTGCAAGCTTTAATAATTGACTAATCCCTGACGATGAAATTACAATTGCCATAATAATCAACTCAAATGAATTTCATTTTTTTACATTAATGTTACTACAATTTACAATGCAGGTACCAAGTTCTTAAAAAAAATGTTGGTTTTGTCAGTAAATATTTTAAGTCAAAATTCTGAATGTCCTATTCAACTGAAATAGACAAGTAAGGACTAAAGGTAATGAATTCATTCAAAACAAACTAGTCTTTAAACTGTCAAATGTAATACAATGTAACACAATGTTACAGCTACACTTGTAATTCTTTTATATCAAATTGATTATTTTTACAAAGACCTACCATGATATGTATATTTTAATTTATTCCCATAATGACTTGGATATCTGTAGGAAAACTGGCTTCTGCTTCTTTTTCCATTATATTTTCTTTTTCCAGTAAAATTCTTTAAATAAGCAGTGCTTCCATATGAATGCATATCAAACTCTGGATACTCGTTTTGATAATAAAAACTCCTCGTAGAAGATTGTTGATATAATACTAAATGACTAGGGACTTTCTTCAATTTAAATTTTGTTTTTAATACTGTCTTCATTGGGGTTTGTCGTCTACTCAGGGCAGTATTGGAGACTTTTCTTAATTTATATTTTGATTTTATGATGTTTGAGGCTACCATAGTTCTGCTTATTCCAGAAGAATACTTGCTACCTGAGGGAATATTTGCTTTCTGCAGTTTATACCTCGAAACTATTTTTGGTCCATTTATTTGAAGAGCAGTGCTAGTATTTGGAATAGTCAGGCTGTTACTTGGAATCTTTTTAAAGCTGTATTTTGATTTCACAACTTTAATTGGTGTTCTAGAAGACATGTCCTCAGATTGTAATGCAGGATGTGACATGGATGATTGTACTGAAGAAGCCTGATCTGTTCTGCTATGACCTTGATTCTGAAGTAAGAATTTAGATTTAAAGGTATGTTTGTCATCCCGAGTACGACTGGTCTTCCTTCGTTGTGAAGTTTCATCACTGCTATCTATTGGTTTAAAATTGGCATTTCCTTTTTTGTCATTTTTTTTCACATCTATTTCAGTTTTTCTCAAAGAATATCTTGATTTTACAGTGAGAACTTTTTCACTCTGTCCTACAGGAGAAGAGTTTAATTTGTCGATCAACTTCATAAGGGGTTTAGTATTTTCATGGCATTTTGAATTTCCAAAATTACTATTGGGGCTTGATGTTTGGAAATCTTCCCCAGTAGTTGTGATCTGTTTAGTTTTGGAATTTTCTACCACAGCATCTTGACTTGATGAACTGACTCTATTAATACTGATTTTATCCACCACTGATGAGTTAATATGACATGCTCCAAGTTTTGACAGCGGTTTCACAGATAATTGTTTTATGAGCCTTTGCTTTGTTGGAAGTTCTGTCAAATTCTTTCTATCCAAACTTTTTTTCAAATACAAGTTTTTCTTTAGCTCATGAATTTTACATGATGTTTCTAACAATTTTCTATTTAGTTCTTCTATCATTTCTGTTTTCTTATCTACATCTACATGTCCCTTCTTAGAATTTTCAACACAATGGGGTTTCATCACCACTTGTTGCTTTGAATTTGTGGACTTTTTCTCCCCTTTCTCATGGTATAATTGATTTTTCTTAAAACTTTCAACTTCACTAACATTTTTTTCAGCATCAATTGATGAATTCATCTTTTCATCCTTACTAGATATATCTTTTGAATATATAATATTTTTGGTTCGATTCATGAATGGATGGTTTCTAAGTCGTTTTGACATTGCTTCTAAATTTAACTTCCCTTTCTCTATAGTATAATTTTCATTGCTTAAAGTACTTTTAACATCTTCATTGGAACTATCAACTGTGTTACGCTTTGAGGTTTTCTGCTCTACAGAGTGGTCACATTTAGCTAATTTCCGTACTTCAGTAAGTTTCCCAGCTTGTTTAAAGGTTTTTAATCCACATGACACAGATACAGGTTGCTGTTCTAATTTATGGGTCACATCATCACCAACACTAAAATTATGACACTTTGAGGAACTTTCTAAAGCTTGTCCAATGATGTTCTGTTCGGTCAGTGAAACACTGGATTTTTTCCAAGAAAAATGTGAGCTATATTTTCCTTTACTTCCGTGAGTTTGAAGAGTAGATATATTAGAATGTCCTTTTCCTTCTGAGTTGGCAATCCTATAAGTTCTAAGCAGCTGATTGTTTGTGTCTGGTCTGGTCTTAGGATAGATTATTTCTTCTGGTCTGGACTTGGGGTGGTTTATTTCTGATCTGGTCTTGGGATGGATTATTTCTGGTCTAAAAGATGGCAATCTTGATGAACTGTTTATCAAATCTGAAATATAAGCAGATTTAATATCTTCTTTTTTACATACATTTATCATTAGTATCATATACATGAACATGTATGCTGGAAGAAGCTTACTACCATAAATAAATTGAAATGAAACCACCATTCTCCTGAAATGTATACATGTAAGTAATCATGCAAAACCTTTGCTGGAGTATATGATATGGAAAACTCTTTCATGACACAAACTTACCTTGATGCACTGTAGTGGTTTAATTCAACAGGATAATATGAACAGAATTATTTCCTCTAAATAACCTACTGTTTTTGTTGTTGTTTTTTACATACATTATGACATGTATGATACAACTTAAAAAATTCTGTCAAAACCTGTAACTGAAAATGATAATGAAATAACATTTGTCAATTTCATACACCATAGTACACTTTAATAGAAACTGTCTACAAATCTATTTGAAAATTTCAGCACAGGTACAATTCATCATGCTAAACCAATAATTGCTGCCAAAAGGGGAAGTAAATTTATGTGCTTAAAAGAAATTTCCTGTTGTATCACCATATTGAAAAGAAAATTCTCTAAAATTGTCTATATAAAAAATCCTGCTATGGCAATATATTAGTCGGTAGGGAATCACTTCAACAACTCTTCAATTGATCATGATAACTTCATCTTCATTCAATTTGACAGCAATTTTCCAACATGACCATACAAAATCAAAGACTGAAGTCTTCAAACTCACTGATTGTCAAATATTCTCTGTCACTGATAATGGCATAGTTACAACATCTGAAATGGCACGAATGCGATATGCTCTAAAATCAGGTGACGTCTGCTAAAATTTCGGTCCCATGATATGATTGCGTACTCTTTCATAACCATGATGGCCCGAATGTTATCAATTACCCAGAACAAGATTAAACAACTGACAATGGCTATATATAGATATTGGTCCTGATAATATATATGACCTACATGTATATAGAGTAAATTGCAACAAGCCCATGTGTTTGAATGGGAAACTGGGTAATTTTACATAAATTCAATACTAACTGATCATTTTATTTTTTAATGTAAACTTCCCATTCTCATACAAGCAAATAAATACACACATAGACTTGTGTATTATATTTTTTAAAAGGAGGTATGTTGTAGCGATCTTTGGGTTTCTTATGATATTGACCAGGGAACCAGATAAGGAACCAGATTAAACAACTGGCAATGAATATTCGTAGATTTCAGGGCCCTGCTGATATATATAACCTACATTGTACATAGTGTTGTAACAAGCCCCTATGCCTGAATCGGAAACTGTGTAATGTTCAATGCTATTTAACCGATCATTTCATGTAAACTTCTTGTTCTCATACAAACAAGAAACACACGTACAACAAACGTATATGATACTTAAAGAGGAACATTTTTATCTCATATGAAGCTAGAACTGTGACAATATGGTGGTAAACACGACACAGATCTGAAGCATTACATGGAGTATAAATATATAATTATGCAAATCATATGTGAATATTAAGTACTGAAATTATGAGTGCAAGAAGTCGCTAACAATGTTAGCAAGGTTTTACTGTCAGTTAAGGAATAAGCATCTAAATTTAAATTAGAAAATAATTTTGTTCTAAAGTTATCAAATTTTTTTACAAAATAGTATAAAGTGTTCATTGTTTTCAAGTTTGTTACAAACAACACAATCTTAAATTTCTTGGAATTTTAGGTCTATAATATATACAATGTATGAGCTTTTACTCTTCGTTCAATATTTGACTACATTTTTTGAAAGATTCCAGTCTAAGTATCTTCGTAATTTAAATTCTTTATAACAATTAGCAAAGGTATCTTAGTTTAGAATCAGATTATGGTTTTTTTTAAATGTTTAATTGATCTTAAATAGAATTATCAGAATGATTAAGAATTATTTTAGAAACTTCATTTCAGATACATGTATTTTAGAGATGTCAACTTTCATCTTCTTGCCAAATTAATAATAAATGAATACCAGGAGACAATTTAATTTAGGTAACATTTAATAAAACATGGTCTGTCTCTGAATGATAAAAAATTGAAGGCAGGTCATTTGTATATGATTAAAATAATAGAGGGTGCAATCCATCTCTTTGTTGTAACCTCTGTATGCCTTACAGACATTAGATATATATTAGTCTTTTTGAAGATCAAGTAGTTTTTTTAATAAACTACAATGCCAAACTGAATCAAAAGCTTTGCAAAAATCAACAAAGTATACAAACAGAGGTTTTTGTAGATATTCATAAATCAATTTATTTAAAATTTAAGGTAGGAGACACGTAAATATCACGGCCTAGAATTTTTCTGAAATTTTGCATATGGAAAGATTGACTTGAATGCAATCATACGCCAGAAAAAAATGACATCATATCGGATTTTGTTTTCTAAGTACATAGATTTAAAATATACTAGTACAATGATGAAAATACATAGGATATGTAGGGAAATCGTTAAAAAATGGCAGGTATTAAATTATTTCTTAGTATTGTGAAATAACGGTGCCTAGAATTTTCTTTAAAAAATAGTATATGATTATCATCTTTAATAGCTAACAAAGGATGTATAAAAATCACTTGACAACGGGACTCGTTAACCCATCATGCTCTCCTGAAGTGGGAATACTTACCTTTTTTTTCTTTTTTTTTTTCAGTAACGTCAAAATTTATTTCGGTGGCGTCACATATCTTTACATGTTAAACAGTTGTAAATGAAACACTAGGCTTGCTATGACAATTGTTTCATGTATAGTACATATAGCAAAATTAGTGAACGGAAGGCCTTGGACAGTTTTTTCTTCAATTTCAAATGAATTCAAAGATGTTGGGAAAGGGAATTAAAATACCGAAAAGGCAATAAAACAAAGTTTTTCAAGAAGAAGGCAATTTACAAATACGTGTAGCATTTTCTAACCATTTTATTTCAGATTGCTATATTTTACGAATGCATTTTCTGTATATTCATTTATTTTATAACACATATTTGTATCGAAAAAAAGATGTTTTCAAAATTAAAAAAAAATATGGATACATGATTGCTGCATTATTGTATGGCCTAAATGATAAAAAGCTCAATGCACAGATGTGATATTTGGTAGGCATGATATTTAATGAAGTCATTGTATTCTTACTGAAGGAGACACCAGCTGACAGTGATAGGAAAGCTGGGAAATCTTCTGAAGTATTACACAATAGGTGCGTTAGAATTGAGATACTAATTTGATGGATTATATTACAGTGCATTTATTCCCCGTCATGAAGGGAAATGGGACATAGAAATACCGATGAATTACGAATTACGTATAATTCTGTCCTAATCCAATCAGTTTATTGTAGCACATACCAGTTCTAATTATATTCTATCCTCCACTATATGTATAGCTACATGTACTCATAACAATATTGTTGGAAATACATCATAATAACATGGCATTTTTTCACGATGGGTCTCGGGTTTGTTTGTTTGCAGGGCTTAAAAGTGTCGGACATGAAAAAAAATGCATTTGACTTGTGTAATGTGCACCTGTCAAACTACTGTAACCCTGTCCACTTCCCCTTTTTTTGCAAACCCTTGTCAAAGGCAACTGATATGTCATGGGGTACAGTAATTTTGATCAGATCTCATTAACCACTTCCTGGTCAAATGGCCACCCCCCTATGTAGTACCAAAAACACACTGAACCTAGACATATGCATTGTAAGTGCATTATTTGTGTGTATTATGATTAAAAGTAGTCAAAATAAAGCTGAGAATGTGTACTTTAAAATCATATATGTAATTAACTACAAAAGTGTATGAATATTGTTTACATGTGTGAGTAATTTGCCTCCATGCTGTCAGTTAGCAGAACAGGTAAAAATGTGGATTTTCAGTATTATTTATTCAAGTAAATTTTGTGATGAATTTCTACTATCATCGTACCATTAGCATAATGATTTTGGAAGCCTTATTTTCCAAGCTTCGCAACGGTATGCAGCTTTAAGATGTCATTTGTCCTGGGAATTCACAGTGAGACTTTGAAAATTACTTTTTTAACATGTAAAGTAATGGAAACGTTTAAAGTGGTTAGTGAGACCTCATGCAGTTTTCTAAGGAATGGTGTCAGTCTACGGTATGGTGTTACATTGTATTTGTAGCACTTAAGTTATAGCTTATCAACTGATAACAAACTGTATTATGATAAGTACATGTACATGTAAAAAAGGACATCTGGAGTTCACTAAATTGAATTTCGACTTGAAAAACTAAAAAAAGACAAATTAGTAGTTTGTAGTTCAACTATGCAAGATGTCAGTGAGTTTTGTGTTCATTCATATAGGTGTTCCCATGTAAACTGACAACGAACCTGAATATCACACAAACTTGCGCACTGCTACAGTGCCAATTGAATTTTATTGTGCTATGTTAAAGACAAACTGATTGTCATTTGTAATCAGAATGGTGAATTTAAATAAATGAGTTTAATTTTGACAATTTACAACATCAAGCTTGTGTTTAGATACGTTTGAAAACGATTCAGATTCTTTCCTTCTATCTTAACCCCATTTCTGCAATTTGATGACTAATTCAAACAATCGATGCAAACTGATTCAGTACAAGAGGGCTTTGATTTATTTGATAGTTTGTTGTAGGGATGCCAATATGATATCTTGGTGCTTTTTCGCTCGACCACCTCTGGGAGTACACCCTGGTCTCATATGTCGTGCGGTTTTCTGTCTCCTATTCTCGGAGCTCCCAAACACAATGAATGGCCTTTGGCTGTTCATGTAATGTTTGGGAGTGGAGAGATCCGTTCATATATGCTTGAAAGACCGAAAATAGCTGTTTAATCCTACAACATTTTGTAAACTGTACTTATTCAGCGATATTTCCTTTTGTATGCCTCTTTGGTAAGACATATCAGCGCAGCTATCAATCCTTTTATCTATTTCTTTTTCTCTTTGTTTGTTTGGTTTTTTTTTATTTTTACGTGCATTTGTTGTATGTTCACAAAAATGTAACACACCCTTCCCATACAAATGATTTTAAATTATCGTTCGTTTAACTTGTTTTCATATATATATCTTAATCGTCAAACATGACTGGTCATTTATTTTTAATTGGTGGAAATTCCCAAATTTCCCTTTTTTTCATAGAGTGCTCCCAAGACCATTTCTTCGCTCAGATTTGCAATTATGCAAGAATAGAAGAGAATTATATAGTTTTTACACCCTTTCAGCATATATGTCTACTACTCTTCTATCATGGCCTGTCTCCATTCCAAATTGTCGTTATTACTTTCATGTGCATTCATTTTTTTCTGTCTCGTGGACATCTTCTTGTCTCTCTTTTCCTCAAAGGTTGTGTTATTTAGTATAATACAATTTACAAACAAAATATTCACAGGAATTTAGATTGTCGTTGAACATTTTTTAGTCTGTGGTCAAAGGGGAACAACTCGCATAGTAATGGTAACGGCAACGACAACGTTTTTCCCGTAATCTGCTAGGGGCGTTCATTTACACAAGTCCTACCTTAAACTGCTGTATTTGTCCATAATTACGCCATCTTAGCTAATTTTCACTTTTTTCAAGACAGAAGCAATTCTCGCCAAGCTGCTCACCAAATGCTTATTCATCAATGAAAATCATCCCCGTGCAGGTCCGAGTGTTAAAAGAATAGGCCTGCAGCAGTGCTAAGCTTGTCGTAAAAGGCGACTAAATAGTGCTCAGAACCCTAGCCATGGGCTAGGACGCTCTGTCCACAGAGCAACTGGGATGTGTGCCCCAGGTGGTGGAATGGGGTACCCCTGGCGTGTTACATGCTGGGGTTGTCAGGCTATAATACGGAAAACCTGACGGCAAACCATAGTGGTGCACTGTGTTGGGAAAGATGCCATGTTCCTCGCACGTTAAAGAACCCTACTGTGGTATTCTCCCGGAGTAGGAACCATAGGCCTCTGCCACAGGAGGCTAAATTGCCCGACCCTACCCACCTCTGCCTATTTCCAGTGGCAATCAAAATTTGTCGACCCCATTGTCCTTGTGTCCCATCCCTTTTTCATTTCATCATCATTTCATGATCATTTTATCATCAATTTCATGTTCATTGTCTGAATATAGCTGAAATATTGCTGCTCGGACGTTAAACCCCAACAAACAAACAAAATCAATGAAAATCGTTACATTTGTCTATGAAAGCTTATTTTTTAGCCTTTTTAGTGCAAAATAGTAGCAATCTATTACAAGAGTAATCAAGGGAACCAAGGTTATAGCAGTAATCAAAAGAATGTAATCCACAGGGACAAAGACCAGACATGGAAAACAGACATACACAACAAAGAACATAAAGTAACTAAAATCATACATACAAAGTAACAAAAGTAAATGAGTAACTCGGACTCCACTAAAAACTGGGAGCATGGACCAGGTGCACCGGTAGGGTAAGCGTCCTCTGCTTTTTTAGAAACACCTGCCGAGTTGACAAGAATTAATTGCTGGAATCATGGCGATCACTACTCTTTGACCAGTACGTAATTCTTACTGGCATTCAGCCATTATGATAGATATTTTGATACTTAGCAGTTGTCTAATCCCTTTTGGGATTCGGGGCTGAGGATATTTTTTGTTTTGACCACCACCACTGGCACCAGCGCCGAATCCTAAAAGGGATTAGCAGTCGTAGACATCATATGGTGAAGAAAGAAAGAAAGTGTTTACAAGAGATAAAAATATTTGGCTATAAGATTGTTAATAAAGTATCAATCTCGCAGACCTACCTGTCAAATATTGTATTTGTCGTTTCAGTTTTTCGTTCTCACTTTCAGCTGTCATTTTTCTACACGTACAAGGGGCATAAGAATTAATGTTAATGACCCAAATACAAATTTAAGCCGATACCACGTTCGTCTAAAAAAATAGCGATATTTTTACTTCCAAATACAATATGAAAAGTGTTTGTTTAATAAATAGAAATTGAAAAAAAAGTTCTATTTTTTGTCTGTATGTCACCCATTGCAGTTAAACTTTGCCGTCCGTTTTATAACCTAGATATAAATATTTATATGGTCATAAGTTAAAGTTAATTTTCTCAAGTGCCGAAGCGACAACTTCAAGAAGTTGCGAAATCAAAAGTTCACAAAACCGAAAGCTCATAATCTTTTCTCTTAGAGAAGCTATGGATTTTAAAGAATGCACAGAAGCTTCTAAAGCATGGTGTCTAGAAAGTGGAGCGTCTTTTAGTGTTGACTTAATAGACGAAGGCGATAGAAAAATTCTTTTTAAATATTCCGGAGAAGACGAGGAAGAAAATTCAAACATCAATTTTAGTGTCACTGTACCTCTTAAGAGTGACCCCGCTAGCAAATGGGTATTTATTTTCTTTAATCAATTAGTAATCAGTTTAAAGAGGGTATCATAACTCGAGGAATGGCTTAGTTGTGATTGTGACAACCAAGCCTGTCCAAGTAAACTATTATTACTATATAAGCTGTTCTGTGAGTATTAACTCTAGTATATGCCACTGTGAAAAATAATATATTTTCTTGTTGTTTCAATACGGAAATCTCCTTCAGCTGACAGATTTATAATGACCCAAAGTAAATTACATTGTTTCTGTATTCTTTAAATCAGGGTTGTCTCACCTGTTAAAAGGGTACTTGGATTCAGTTTGGGGAGAGGGGTTACATATTTGTATCTAGGTGTACCATCTTTTTTGGAAGCCTTGTTAACCAAATTCATAACTGGTTCAGACGAAACTCATGAATTATGATGCTTTTTCTTTATTCTACATATTGTCGAGTATGAGTTGCCCCCTTTAAAGTTTGTTACTTTTTATGTTTTATTTTGGTTATTTTGTGATCCTTGTTGTGTGTGTCAGTTTTTCATGTCTGGTCTTTGTCCCTGGAATACATTCTTTTGATTTCCGTTAAAATCTTTGTTCTCATGATTACTCTTTCTGGTTTGAGTATTGTTTGGTTTACAGTGTATGACATAATATCATTTTTTGTTTCTTCCTCACTCGTGGCCATTTTTGTTAAATAAGGTAATAATGAAACATCTTGTTGATTGATTGGAGTTTATGGATTTTCCATACATTTTGTTTACTGGTTTCTGTACATAATTTGTGACTTCTACAACATTACAATAATTTGATGTTTAGGGATTAAATTAGTGCAAAGTAATAAAAAGTATGGTTTATATATATATACATATAAGAGAAGAATCCTGCATTTTAAGAGGCAAAATTTATAATACTGATCTGATATCTTAAACATTTATGCTGTTTGAATCAATAAATATTGTAGTTTGAAGATTGTTTTTTTTTTTCAGATGTTTTGGTCAGAAAATGAAGAAGTTTTACAGAGAATCATGGAAATGCATGAATTTACAGATGGTTGTAAAGAAAAGTCTATTCTTCAAATTTTATCAAGGATCAATATTCTTTTGAAACCAGTAGGTCTATTGTCTATTAACTGTTTTATATCTGCAGTTTATGTGTAGCACATAGTACTGTACATGCATATATTAGGAAGCAACCATTTTGTAACTGAGGATAAAAAAGTTCACAAAACAAGTAAAGCAGATTTTTTAAAATAATTCAGATTTACCAATAATATATTTTTTGAAAAATGAATAAGCATTTTTTCTATCCTGTTTCCCAATTCAATAATACAGTTGTGAGTGTTTATTGTAGGAGTTCTGACCCTTTTTACTGATGGTCAACTTCTATGACCTTTAGAATGACCTTCATATTAGCAAACCCTTGATCTTAGTATCAAATTTATGTTGAAGTAGAAACAACTTCGGGTGACAATTTTTTTTCATGTATGTCATAGATACTGGATGTGTTAGTGAATGCAATGTCAAATAATGTAATCATATGCCATTTCTAAAGAACGTTCATGTTACATTTACATTAAATTTTGTACCTTTGATGCCTTTATGAATTAGAAATATTGCTTTTTTTTAATGGAAAAAAAACAAAAAAAAAGACAAAGTAAAGCAGATTTAGACCAGTAATATATTTTTAAAAAAATGAATAAGCGTTTTTTTCTATCTTATTTTCCAATTCAATAACATTGTTCTTGGTGTTTGTCAGGACTTCTGACCCTTTTTATTGATGGTCAACTTCTATGATATTAGAATGACCTTCATAAATCTAAATTTAATTTAATCCAAATGTAAATTTTTTTTGCATGTTTTGAGGCATGAACACATTTATATATATATTATTGGTATTTAAAGTTGACAGATGCTGATAATGATTCTGATGCAGATGAAATAGAAGATGATTATTATGCAGATGAAGATATAGATGCCAATATGCCAGAAGCAGATCAGGATGTAGCAAGAAGCACTACATCAAAGAATGAAGATGATAGGTAAATTTTTAATAAGTGACCATATTATAGATAAATACAAATGTAAATATATTGTTTATTTATAGTGCAATCACAATTATTACAGATATATATTACAGGGTTTTTTCCAGGATTTTGAAAGCTTTAGTTACTTTAGCCATTTCTGTGGCTTATTTTTAGCTCACCTAGCCAAAGGCCATGTGAGCTATTGCCATCACTTAGCGTTCGCTGCCGTCGTAGTCGTCTTTGTCCATCATCGTCGTTTCAATTATACAAAACTCTTCACCTCTGAAACTACTTGACTAATTAAAACCAAACTTGGTATGAATGTTCCTTGTGGTAGCCTGCATAGAACTGTTGTGGGGATTTTTGATTCTTCAAAAAACATGGCCGCCATTACTAAAAATAGAACATAGGGGTCAGACAGTAGTTTTCACATATATCTCCAAAGCCGTTAGGTTTAGCTGATTTTTGACAGGGTAAAGGTGTTCAGCATGATGAGATCTATCTCTGGTCAAATTTTGGTTTTAATCCGTTAAGCCATTTTGGAGTTGTTGCCCTTTTTCAACGATTTTTGCTATTTTTGATGTTATTTCTTTCAAAAATCTTTTCCTCTGACACTACTCGACCAATTGAAACCAAATTTGGTATGAATATTTCTTGGGGTATACTGCATAGAACTGAAATGGGGATTTTTGATTCGTCAAAAAAATATGGCCGCCATTACTAAAAATAGAACATAGGGGTCAGACACTAGTTTTTCATAGATATCTCCAAAACTGTTAGGTTTATCCAAATTCTTTCAATAGCTGAAATGATCCATATTATTAGGACTACAAAAGTCTTCAGACTCTTTGTAAGAGTTATTGCCCTTGAAAGGGGAAAAATAATTTTTTTTGATAGTTTTCAGTTAATATCTTGAAAACTATGATAGATTAAAAGAAACTTTCCATTGTTGAAAAGATCTTGTGATAGTCCTACCAAAGACTTCTTGAGTCAAAATTGTTGGAAAACTTCTTTTTAATTTATTGCCTTTGAAAGGCAAAATTCAACAAGGTGAGCGATTCAGGCTCCTGGGAGCCTTTGTTTAAAGTAGTATTTGCATCTGACATACATGTAAGATATTTCTGTATCATCTGTTATTTACAGCACTGTGTAAATACATGAAATAAAACTTAAAAGTACAACTACATTGCATATGAATAAAGGATTCCGCTATCATGCAAGCATGTTTTCCAGACAATCCAAATTTAATTAAAAAAGAAACACCCCAGCCTTTAAGAATCATCAAAAATGGAAATTCCTTTACACTCTTATACTTCAATCAGGGACATACCAAGTACATCCTTGGCATAATTTTAAATGTATTGAATATAACAAAAAATGCTGTTTTATGCATAGCCACCCTTTTTAGAAACACAAAAATACATCTAGCGAAGTGTAGCATAAATGATATTTTCAAGATCGTAAAAAAATGCCGACATGCAACTATAAAAATATTACCCACATTTGGTTTACACTCATGTTTTATTTACAAAAATAAATGATATATAATTTTTTATGTCATTTTGATACAAAGTTAACCAGAAGTAAAGAAATTTGCCCAGCAGAAATTTTTACCAGCATTTGAACTTTATAGACCTTAAAGTAACGCTTGAGTGGTCAAGAGACATTTACTTCCTGTGTCTGATTAGTGTAATTGGTGAATTAGGTGATTGTGCACGCACAATTTTGACACCTGTTGAGAGTTGTAATTAGCTTGGGGTGATAAAATTGTCACTTTCAGCACTAGAACCAATATTAGGCTTACAGCTTATAATGTTTTTTTGTACTTTCAAAGATTTTATGGAGATTTTTGATTCATCAAAAAACATGGCGGCCATTTTTAAAAATAAAACATAGGAGTCAGATTGTAGTTTTTCGCCTATATATCCAAAACCATAGGGTTTAGCCCATTCTGACATGAGTAGAAGTGTTTAGCATGATGAGGTCTACCTGTGGTCAAATTTTCATGTTAATCTGATAAGCCATGTTGGAGTTATTGCCCTTTTTCAACATTTTTTTTACCATTTTCAATGTTATTTTTTTGAAAAATCTTCTCCTCTTGACATTACTTGAACAGCTGGAACCAAACTTGGTATGAATATTCCTTGGGGTATCCTGCATAGAAATGATGTGGGGATTTTTGAAGTTAAAAACATGGCTGCCATTACTAAAAATAGAACATAGAGGTCAGACAGTAGTTTTTCGCTTATATCTCCAAAACCAGGTGAGCAATTCAGGCTCCTGGGAGCCTCTTGTTTATTTTTGTTGCAGTTTTGGAGAGTGCATTTTTTCAATCAGATAGTTCTTACGGTTTTTGAGTTATAAGGGGCCGAAGGGAACCATGCCCCAAAATTCGACTTTAATTTTGATGTGATTTTGAAAATATTTTTTTATTGGATTCCATATGAAAATCCTAGTCTCAATACATGAGCTTTTAGATGTATACTTACCAAATTCTGTTACTTACTATTTTTGAGATAATGAGGTACAATGTGATCTATTAATGTGCCCTGAAGCAGACCTTTATACTTAAATTGAATTTCAAAATATTGTGCAATATTGTGTCCAAATGAGTTGTTGTGTCCATAATGAAATGTAAGGCCCTATGTTTAGTGTGTCACGGTTTTCAAGTTACAAATGTATAAGGGGCTTAAGGGGACCAAGCCCCAAAAAATTTACTTTTTTATTTTTTTTTTGGTGATTTTGAAATTTTTTTGGGGGGATTTCAGATACGTAAATATAAGAGGTTTAAGATGAATGCTTATTAAGTTAACCCAATCATTTACTTTTTTTGGAGATAATGAGGTACAAAGTGATCCATGAATGCATCGTGAAGCAGACCTTAATACTTACATGAATGAACTGTAAATCCTTATGTTTTGTGTGTCAAAAACTAATATTGTGCCCACGCTTGCCTCAAGTGAATAGAGTCCAACTGACTGTTGTCGTATCGTACTGTGCTCGGCGAAGCTTTATTTAACATTGTATATATATATATTTATATATATGATAAGTTAAAAATATGATTATTTACTAGCCATAAATCATTATTTGCAAATGCTACACTCAACTTCTTATTATTTAGTTCAAAAGGAAAATATAAGTTGTGTAACTTTTGTTTTTGTGGAAAAGTTTTATTGATTAAATTGATTTGGAAAGTTGAAGTATCTTTCCTTTTATATGCAAATTGTTTAGCGTTTTTTAAAGGATTTAATGCAATAAATTAGAATACGTACAAAGACAGTGTATTGATTTTTTTTATTCTTTCCTGAGAAGAATTGATAAATAAATTGTTATTTTGCAACTTATGACAATTATGTATTATTGTCAGTATCTCCCATCTCAATCTCAGGGTATTGCATATAAACTGGAGAAACCTGAAATAAAATAAAAGGATTTAATTTTATCTGTTTTTTTTTATCACATTTTTAGATGAAAAATCATACTTTGAAAATTTCCATACCTATTCCTATTTTTGCTTTTTGTATATTTAAGTGGAGAGGAAGATGACATTGGTGGCGCTTCCAATTTCTTTGGTGATGTTGGAACAAAAGCTGCTGTAGCTAGACTATTGTCAGGTAAAAAAGTAGATAATCAGTTTATAGTTAGAGCGGTGTTCTAGCTATGCTGTAGCTAGACTATTGTCAGGTAGATAATCAGTATATAGTTAGGACAGTGTTCTAACTATGCTGTTTTCAAACAAAAGTTTTGTTTGTTAAAAGTTGTAGTAAATACTATTTCATAAATTTAAAATGATTTTGAAAATTTAGTAGCAGTAATCTTCAATATTATATGTTTCATTTCCTGAAACATTGTACCTACATGTAAAGAAGTTCAAACAATTTTAACTGGTTTTTGACAGCCAGACATTAGGAATGTGTACATATTCCCTAAAGACAGTTTCTCCTCTATACAATCAACAATAAAATTTGAAAATTTAAACTTCAGTATTTCAGACAGGTTGGGAGAAAAAGGGGTTTATACACTACATTATTTTACATACTAAAATTGTCATAAAAAACTGAAAATTATTATTCACAAGCCAAATTCAGATTGCCTTCTCTCACCTTTTTTCTGACCAACCAATTTAAGATAAATGGCCTAATGAAAGTACCAATATACATCCAATGAATGACGGAATGACGGTATTTTTGTTTACCTTAAATTACCTCAGAAATAAAGCTGTTTCCCTTATCACATGTTAATGAAAGTTTCCCGATTTGTCAAAAAATGGCAAAAAATAATCCCAATATAGATAAAATATTTCCCAGTAGGTAGTCATAGTGTAGGATATGGTGTTTCTATTCCACTGATTAACTGTTTATGACTTTTTCTTGACATGCTCATACAAGTCATCAATATAGCCACAAATTCAAGGTTTTGTAGTTTTTACAAATTTCCTGTTAAAAAGATTCGGCATATTTTCCCAATACAAAAGGAGTTAAGGTAGTTATGAAAAAGGCCAACAATATCATTGCTTGAGTTCAACTGCTATCTTGTTTCTTAGTTCAATAGCGGTAGAGAGGTGTTTTCTAAGGTCAAAATGGTGAAATATATAAATATGTAAATTTCCAACAATGTTAGAATTTTTAAATTTGCAATGCAAATTTTTGGTCATTCCTTCCGCAGGACTCGAACTCATACTTCTGTGACATCTGTGGCAACACTGCCCGCACAAAGTCCAGTGCCCTAGACCACTCGTCCAGCTAGGCTATATGAAAATATAGCTTTCACTGGTCGGGTAATTCCTCTGTGTAGGATTTATCTTGGGCTGTAACTTAGTACAAGATGTATGGTTGTACAGGACAGCTCATCTATGTGTTGTTATGTAGGATAGAGGATCAAATTAACAATACATGTCACAACAAATCAGTATTATACAAATGTCTCAGAATGTGATGACTCTATTCACTACACTGTACCATCGGATCAAATTGATACAGGGAAGATAATGTAAGCATACAAGGGTCTGAAAAATTCCCAACGATGTTAGAACTGTCAAATTTGCAAAGTGAATTTGCGAAGAGTTTGAGTCACATGGAGGGAACAACAAAATATTGGCTTTCCAAATTTGACAGTTCTAACTTCATTGCGAATTTTTCAGACCCTTCTATGCTTACATCATCTTCCTTGGATTGATTTTGGGGGTTGTGATTTGAACTGAAAGCATTTTTTATGATGTTCCAGACATTGTCTTAATTATAAGTGAATAAATCTCTCTGAAATTGTAATACAAATTACAATATTCCTTTCCTTTGTCAAATATGTAATCCCAATAAAAATTCAGAGTTGTTTCAAGCTTGATTGGAGTGACCATACTTGCTTCAAGTGTTCAGGGTTCGAGCGCTGTGTTCATGCAAGCTTTGATTAACCTTTCATTGGAGTGTCCATACTTGTTCCAACTGTTCAGGGTTCAAGCTCTGCATTCATGTAAGCTGTGAGTTGTGGAGCATTTTATTGTAAAATACCTTTGAATAAGATATTAATTTGAAGATTTGCTTCTGTAGTTGGTCAGAGCAGGTATCTTTAAGACTACAAAAAAACTTAACAAATCTATTTTGTACATGTATTTATATCTTAGTTTAAAATGATTGTGTTTCAAATAAGAGGTGTAACAATTCATGGATGAATTTTCATTATCACCTTTGGTCAGAAATATATATTTATTTATTATTTACTTATTTTCTTATTCTTTCTTTCTCAAAGCTGGTTTTCTGTTTTACTTGTGCTGTAAAGCTGAAAGTCATTGACATGCAGAAAAGAGTGGTTGTAAAAATTGTGAATGCCCTTATACAGTTTTGATCAAGTTTGAGAAGATGTTTGGCTTCCTAAAATAATGTCTAAATATAGACTGTCTGCTGTTCCGGCCAATACTGTATGACAAAACATATGATATTATTGTATGGCCTTAGAGTATTTTTAAAGTAAACTTTTCAGTGATACTCAGTTCTAGTTTCTAAAGGACAATTTTTTTGTGCCTGTTACTAACTTAAAATAAAATACTGCAAATTGAGATTGCTTAAACAAGTAGAACTTTCAATTGTTTGCTTTTATTGTACCTGTACTAATAACAACCCAAAAAAACATGTCAACTTTTCAATTACAGATTTGAAAAACATGAAGAAGGAAGCACACAAGTATGGAATTGATGGAAGTCCAAGGGGAGACAATTTATTCATCTGGGTAAGACTTGGTCATTTGTATTTAAATAGAAAGCAATTATTGATGGTTTTTTTTGGGGGGTGTGGCTAAATTGTCTTTATGGAGCAAATAGGAAAAACACATTTGTTTATTCAAATAGAAAAACACCTTTTTTGTGTGCAAATTTAAGTAAGCCAGTTGTTTTAGCTCCTTCTTTAGATATCAAAATGTCACTTTAAGCATGCTGAATATATAGATTTTTGAATGAACATGCCAGTAGGTTTTCAGAAAGCAGAATAAAAAGAAATATAACTTATATTTTGCATATATTTACCCATATTTGTAATGCATTTGTTTATATGTTTTTTTAGACATTTAAAAGTAATAAAATTACCAAATTTAAACCTACACAGTTCTTGAACCGGTTCCTGCAACTATAATTGCAATCTGTCATGGATCATTGTTAGTTAAAATCAGTGATTGCTTCTGTTTTACACCACATGACTGCTGATTGGTTCATATATTTATGGAGTGGTTTGTTTCAATTTTCCATTTTACACAAATTTACTAAACTTTATAGATTAAGACAAAAATTTATTTACTTTTCTTTTGCATTTGCTTTATTTTCCCCTATTTATCCTCCCACAGTTTAGCTCTTGGAGGCTAAAAACACCTACTTCAAAAGATTTATCACACATTATACATCTGTCATTGAAAAAAAAAATCCCTCACCAAAGGACCATTTGAAAATGAACAAGTGCACATACATTCCCTGAAATGTGCTTCCTTTTATATGAAATCCTTTTAAATTATTGTTGCTGTTCCCACCTGTTGTTTATTTTTTTTTCATGAGGAAAACATGTTTTTTTTATAGCTTAAAAATTTGTCATTCAAAATACCCAACATAAATAGTTTTTGGAGATGGTCCAAATACCCATTCTCTGAGGTTAACAGGTATGTTAAACGGAAACATAAAACATGAATTAATTAAAATTCACTTCTAATTTACATTAAAATTATACTCGATTAAAATTTCCATGACATGGTCATCTGTCATTTTACAAACAAAACTATGATAAGTTTGGTCTTTGAACTGTCAGCGATCTGTCAAATAGTTGCATGGATTGGTTCAGGGACTACAACACTTACTTAACTGAATTTGGATTTTATTTCCCAGCTTTTTCTTTCGGTGAACACACTCATTATGTTGATTATATGGAAATTAAGATGAAATTGTTTTATCATTAATAGGATATTAAACTTAAGGACTTTCCAGTAGATTCTAAACTTGGAAAACATTTGAATGAATACTCACTCAAGTTCAAAAGAGATGTAAGTTGTAATAATATTCATGTACAGTCTGTTGTCTATAAAAGGACGTTGATGGAGTAAGACGGAATATGTGAATATACATTTGTAGTATTAAAAATATACCTACATGTTTATAGCTGATAGATATGGTAATACAGAACTAATTTTATAATGTAACAGAATTAATAGGTGTCCCTATACTTAAAATAAGGTATTACATTAAAAAAAAACAATTAAACTTGTTTGATATTCACATTGCTGTCTAACTAGGAACATGTACATGTATGCTTGCCTCTATGAATTTCCTCTGTTTTGCACTTGTTTTCACTGTAAATTAGTCATTTTTTATTTAGCGTTTTCATATATACCCAGTGTAGAGAATCAAGAAATTCGAGATTATTACCGGCAGATATATGTACAACATATTGTAGTGCAATTTATGGCATTGTAGATGAGTAAACAGGTCTAGTCTATGTTTGTTTATTTCAGCCTGTTATACAGTTAGAGATGCAATTTCCACATGATTACCCAATGACCCCTCCATTTGTTAGGGTTGTTAGACCTAGATTTAAATTTCTGACAGGTAAGGTTTAACTAAACAGCACAAGTAAATTGTGATGGTAGCTTTACCCAACACTTGTTACCAGTAGTCTGTCACCTAGAAACATCACAGTTAAAACATGATGTGGGATTAAATAAGTTTCAGGTTGTTACTTGAACTGTTCTTGAAGTATGGGCCCAAAATGGAGTGGATGCTGGACAATAAATAACATTGTAAGTGCAAGTGGATGGATCTCTTTGAAATTAATCCAAAATGAGCCATACTGCAGAAAAGGTTGGGATTTATAAGGTTTGTGGCTGAAACCATGCAGGAATTATGGTAGAAAAAGGGGCCAATTCAATTCTGGTCGGATTCTTGTCTATGTCAAATATTTAATTGTCCCCCACAACACATTGCGAGGGGACATAGAAGTGCTGGATGTCCGTCCGAGTTTTTTTTGTAATGCTCCTACCAAATAAGTTTTTTTAGGTATGTAGCCTTATTATGAAGAGTTACAGATTGGGTCTGACTTTGGTTATAGTTGAATGACTTTTACAGAAGTTAAGGCTCTTGGATTTAGAAAATTTCAGTGAATTTAAAGTTTTCCGCCATTTTTTTTTGGTAATGCTTTCTACCAATTGATTTTATCTTTTGTTTGTAGTCTTACTATGAGAAGTTACAGATTAAGATTGACTTTGGTTATGGTTGAATGATTGTTATAGAAGTTAAGGCCCTTGGACTTAAAAAATTTCAGTGAATTTAAAGTTTATACTGACAAAGAAGGCAATTTGTTAGTTAAAATGTATCTTTTTAAGCAGGGGACATTGGAATGCTGTTTTTAATTGAGATTGAAATTCAGAACTATATCAAGCTTAAATGGTGTGTCCATTCTTGTCCCGATTACTGCAGAGTTCAAACTTTGCAGTCATATCTAGCCCATACAAAGCATTTTTTTGCCACAAAAAATTGCTGATGTAGAATGGTATGGTTTGGCACTGTCATCCTCTGTGCCAACAGCTTTGTCAATGCTTTTGTCTTGTATCTGTAGACACTTGGTTTTGGATAACTTGAACATCAGTGGGTTTAAAGCTTTCCAAACCACAAAATGAGTTTGGTATTGATTTTTCAGCTTACTGACTTAACTGTTTGGAATTGGGGTTCATAAAGTTGCCAAAAACAAGCTTTTATGACATTGTTTTTACTATATCATGACCACAAAAAGTTTGTTTGTATTGGTATGGCACTGTCATCGTTTGTAGGCATAGACACCTGGTTTTCATGTGATAATTTGATAATAGTTCATTTATCTTTATATAATGTACAAACAGAAGGTAGGTATTGATTTTTGGGTTAATGGCCCCAACTGTTTTAGAATTCGGAGCCAAAAAAGGGCATTTCATGGAATTCAACTTTTTAACTCCAATAAAAGCAGAGGACTATCTATAATATTGTTCCACAATAATACAAGGTGCCATACCACAAAAGGAAGGCTGGGATTTATGATTCCTAATGAAAATCATTGCCTGTGTTTTTCAATCAGATTTCAGTTGCCTTTTACAGTTCTTAAATTATGAAGGGTCAAAGGAGTCCACATCCTAAAAAAATTGTCTTTTTTTTATTTTTAGGTGTGATTTTGAAATTATTTATTTTTAGATTCCTCATGAAAATCCTTACCTAAATAAAGAGCTTTAAAAAGTATGCTTACAAAATTAACCCTATCACTTACTGTTTTTTAAAATGGGGTACAAAGTGATCCATGAATTCATCCTGAAGCAGACCTTTATACTTAAATTGAGTTTCAGAATAATGTGCAATGTTGTGTCACAATGAGTTGTTGTATCCATAATGAACTGAGCTCAACTGGCTGCTGTCATATCATGCTGCCCCCTGCAAAGCTTTTTATAACTCTAGTATAATCATATAGATCTATAATAATACAATGTTCCTTACCTGTAAAGTGAGGTCTTGATCTGTTTTTGAGATTTGTAAGAATTAGGGGCTGAAAAGTGCATAATTTAAAAAAAAAAACTTTATATTTTGGGCATTGCTTTATCCTGACAACTTACAGATTAATCTCAAATTGCTTCGATCCATCTGATGTTTTTGCTGAGTTTTTGTCCTTGGAAAGTTGTGGCTGACTCAGCTTTCTACACTTTTCTTCTTAATGATTTATGCATGAAGTTTGCACTCAGTTCTCTTCAAAGGATTTTTCTTCTGGTATGGGACTTAGTATTCCCATGCAATACATTCAGAATGTTTGATCCACTTCAAGGACCTAAGGATCAGCATGAAACAGTTTGACTTCCACAAACTCCTGTAGTAGTTTCTAACTGCCTCTTATTTAAAAAGAAACATAGTATCAAGCTGTTAGTTTTGGAAAGGCACCCTTGATTCATATTAAAACTCAGTAATGTTACTGTGGCTACTTGTTTTTATGTCAATATTCACTAATGCACTTATAAATGACTTGAACCTCCATACATTCAGGATTATAAAAATATGTACTTTGTAACGAAATAAAACACTTAATAGTTGTGTTCTGACTGCCTCAAAACAGCTTTATTTCAGCAGAATGAGATTTTCAGAATTGACCTGATTATATAGTATTACCTTAACTGTATAAAGAATTTTATTTCAGGCCCAGATATTCAAATTAGTCTACATTAAGTTCTATATTTATCATTGTTAACACAGATTAGTTACTATTTACTGCAATCACTAACATTAACACGACTCTGTATCCATGATACTAGTGCATGGTTTGGTTGTACACTTGCATGGACACACCTTTCCTTCCACGAACACACAAAAGGGAAAAAAACATAAAAAAAACCCCAAAAAACACTTGTATTCATGAATTATTATTTGTTAATGATATAGATGATGTTTACTAGAAAATTCCTTATGTCCCCATCTACTTGTACTTAGTACAATGTATAATTAATTAGTTAATTATTTTTCAGTCTATTAAAAAGCCAATCTCGCATCACTCTGTTATGTCACTCACACACATCATAACTGGAAAACTGGGAGCAATGCCAAATTAGATTGATTTTTTTGTATGTTTGTAAATATTCTAGGTGTCAGCATGTCTTTTCATTCCAGGCCATATAACAATTGGAGGTAGTATTTGTATGGAAATGTTGACCAAATCTGGATGGAGACCAATTAATGACATTGAGGTAGGTCATTATGATTTTCATTGTACAAATACCTAGTAACTTGTAGGTAGAAAGAGAAATAATTCAGCTTCAGTTCCTTGCTTAAATGGCTGAACTTCTCATTGCCTCGTACAGCAATACCATGTGAGACTTATAAATACTATGTGTCTATGCTTCCATGCCTCTGTGTGTCATACCATATCTCCAATGGAAATTAGGTTCCCATGCACCCTTGTGTCTGTGCATTACCCCATATCCCCAATGGAAATTAGGTTCCCATACTTCCTTGTGTCTGTTTGTCACACCTCGTTATGGCTCGTATTTGTTCTCATGCTTACATTTCTCAGCCGATTTGGATAAATTTTATACCAAAGATTGCTAGCATGAATTTTGGATAAGTTTGAAACATCAACAATGAGCAGCTAATATTGTGAGAGTATAACCTATCGAAATTAAGATTTGATTTGTAAGTGCTCTCACACCTAAATTTGTAATTGGAATCGGTAATTTAAACCAAAGGTTTAAGCCATAAGTATCTTGGACATGTTTTAGATTAGTGATGACTGTCTAACGTTGTGATAGTTATCCCCCTTGAAAATTTGAATGCAAAAATTCATCATAGCCTACACAACAAAATGTTTAGGGTATACTGTAGCTCAGTTCTTCCATCCTCTATTTTTATCACAAACCTTGTAGTTTGAACACAATATGTGATTGTGCATATTACATAGACGTTTGTATTTCTGAGATTTTGTTTTGAGTTATGCCCTTTGAACTTGACATGCTCCTATAAGTTCTTTCATTTCAATCAGCAAATACTAGTACCATTTTGATGGTGTTTATGCTTTAAACTATAAAAACTACTGTAGAGTGGACCAGGAACAAGCTTTATTATCAGTATTCAAATCTTGTTTGAATCATTACTTTGGTAGAAATGGGCATTAATTTTTCTTTTACATTCTCCTTAAATTGTAAAAGTTGGGTAATTGATTGATTGAATTTTTCCTCCTCATTCTCAGCAATGGATTATATGTACTCACAACCTTTTAACCCCAGGAGGGTGATAAATTTTCTTCAATCAGTATCAGCCATTTCATATTTCCTGAATTTTCTATTATTTTCATGGAAGAAACCCATTCTTCTTCAGCCAAGTCTTGATTTCAAATATTTCTCCCCTTTCTGTGGTTAAATTTGCATATTGATCATGCAACATACAGGACCCCAAGCCCAAACAACAAACCTGTTGGGTGTTTAATGCTTTCGATGTGTCTGTCCATCTGTCTGTTAATCTTCTTTTAACATTTCACCGCTTTGTTGGTCTCATGGTAGTGTGCTTGCCTCTAGTGTGGAAGGTAGTGGGTTTGACCCTCAGTAACTCAAGATTTCCAATTTGGTATTCACTGCTTCTCTGCCAAGCATGTGGTAATTAAGGGGGTAGGGTGATTATTGGTTGGTTCTGAATCAAAATAATGTGTCTGAGTGGGGTGACATGCTTACCTGCGGGATGTTGCTTCTGCGAGCTAGCACAATAAATATCTGGCTCGGCGTTGCAACTCCCCTCAAATTACGGAACAGAGTATCATGAAACTTGGTATGTTTTAAGAAGACAGTATGCTGCTGTGTATATTACCAGGAGTTTTTATGCATCAAATTTGTGGAACAAATGCTCATTTAAAGTTTGTTTCTGAAAGTACATGTCTAAAGCAGCTTGTCATCCCTCTCTTCAAACTACTGATGTTTGAACAGAGTTTTATCATCTTGATTGAAATAATTTAAGCACTTTCTACTTGAATGACATTCTGTAATTTATATATATCAATTTCAGATGATTCTAGTGCAAATAAGATCAGAGATAATGTCTGACAGCCAAGCTTCATTAGATCTGACAGATGCCGATAGGCCTTATGGGGAACAAGAGGCAAGAGATGCTTTTAATAGAATGGTTAAACGTTATGGTTGGAATTAATAGTTTAGGTGTATTATATATGAATGCTTGAATGATTCCATGATGAAAGGACTTTGGTTGTATTTATCATGTATGAGGAAAGAAAGATAAATAGAATTGTCTTGCATAACTATTTTTGAAAAAAAATGTGTAATTTATGTAAGTCAGGTTAACAGCATGCTTGTAATCTTGTAATATTTCACATGTGAAAGTGTCATGTCTTCAGCTGTAGATAGAAATGAGCAAATGTTATGTGAACTGAAACTATACTGTAGTTTTGTTGTATTTCATTGCTTATAATTTGACCATATTGATAGTTGAGTTATATCTTTTACTTGTGAGAATGTAACTTTGGAAGAACTAGTCATGAAAAATGATAAGAATGAAAGAGTGAAATCTGTTTGAGATATTGTAGAACTGGGTACAATTAATGAAATTAATAATGGTGTGAGAAAGAGGAAGAAGGGATTGAAACAAAACCATAATAGTCATGTAGAAAGAATAGATGGAAAGATATAAGAAAACGGTGTTTAGAAACTGAAGGGCAAGCAAATGTAAGAAGATATGAAGTATCTTATATCATGTTGTTTGCTTTTAAACTTTTAGTGTATTGTTTATATGTATTATGCAATTACTATGTTACCTATTTTTTTACAGTATGTAGTAATTGTGTAATTAGAACCTTCACAATTTTATTATTTTTTTGGGGTAAACTTTTATGATTTTAATGGTATGTTGTACTCACTAAAAATCTATTCTCACCATGGACAAGACTATCTACATGTATATGATGACCTTTGGGTTGTATTTTGGACACCTGTATATTGTCTGCATGTTGTCTTATTTGCAATTCCTCACTAATTCCCAATTTTACTTTTATAACAGAGGAGTTTAGTCTCAGTTGGGCATTGAACCTAATAAAAGATGGTGGTTTTAATTTTTATAGGAGAAGCCATCTAAAATTTAGTTGAAGTAACAAGCTTCATGCTGCATTTAGAGAATTTTAATTGGAATGATACCCAAAATTGGAATTGCATTGTATTCATTTTTAGGAAAAGTATATGGGTGTATTTGAATTGTAACTTTGAGCAATTTATTTTCAATTAGGTCAAAGTTTTACAACATGGTTTGAAGGAAGTTTATTTTTGCAAGATATAATTTGATAAATTTTGCTGTTTTATGCTTTTATCTTTCAAACTATATAATAATGAAATAAATGGATAATTGACAAATTACCTGTCTTCAAATGTCTCCGGAGGCAATTCTTTTGCGCTTGGAAGAACATCAAATTACCAGTGTGAGATAAGGCCTGGCAATAACTTGTGGCATCATGGAAACTCTAGTTTTATGTAAATGCCCATCTTATAATTTTAAGAATAAATCTGTGTATATTTGTTATAAATTAAGTTATATTAATAAACTTGTTAAAATTTCTTAATTCAACCTCACCTTAATATGCTGAAAAAAAAACATGTTTTTTTTAAATAAGCAGCACTTTCATAACTTGTTTCAGTTGTGAGTCTTCATTATATATTTTTCTTAACTTTCCTTTTTCTCAGGTTGTATTCATCGTGGACAAACATTTCAGTCATATTATGTTATGATGCTGTCATTGTTGGCATTGGTGTCGTCATTGTTAATATTTTTATTGATATACAATTGTAGTGAACCAGATGTCATGAAATTTTGATATATTGTAACTTCTTACTAGATTAAGCTTGCTATTCAAAATGGTGTCACTGGCCCCTACAGTTCAACAAAAAAATGGGGCCTAAAGGGGTAAAATGGGTTCTTTTAAATATGATGTAGATGGTTTATTTCTCATTCAGTTTTTACCATTCTTCTTTGAAATTGCTTCTTTTCAAATTCTGTGTTAAAATATTTTGACAGATTTGAAATACAACTTAGCATTTTCAGTCTATAGTGGGGCCAAAATGGGACCACACCCTAAGAATCAATTTTTTAGGTTCCACTCTATGGTTATGCTACTGCAGATTATTTATGACATTTTGTGGAAATAAAGCTATATTGAGACACACTTAAACATGCAAATCCAACGTTTTTTTTTCCTGAAAAAAGTACCATTATATATGTATTTTTTTAAAATCCTTACATTATGGAGATCCATGATAATGGCTGATATTCTTTTATATATAGTCATAAAACTCTGTAGCTATTGTAACATATTGGGAAAAAAATATCAGTTTTAATGACAAATTTTGGTTGCCTTCGAAAACTTTAACTGTCAAAAGAGGTTTTTTAAAATATCAGGCACTTTAAAACTGCAAGAAAAAAATAAGCAGACATGATGTTGTTGTATAAAAACAAAAAATATGTGGACCTTTTCCTGCTTATTTGTTCATGATTTTAATTCCTAAAGTTCTTGCGAAATTTAGAATTTTTGAAAAACAGCCAGCGAGTACAGAGGAGAGACCCCACTGGGGCAAGGACCTGAATATTTCTGGATAACTTAAAACATGCATTTCGCACCTCTTTATTTTCACAAATATTGCATCTATTAATGTATGAATGCTGTACTACCCACAATCATTATTTCCACCAAGTTTCACCTTTTATTTTTAAGTTTTTAAGACTGTGTCAACTTCGTGTATGAAACCTTAGCTCACTTGGCCTAAAGGATATGAAAAAATGTTCACCTAAGAAACTACCGTACAGAATTCAATGAATATGATTTGATTGTTCCAATAAAGGTATATGTGTTAAGAATTTTCATCATAGAAAAAGCACCACCAATTCTGCAAACTTATCAAGGCAGGTGAGCGATTAAGGCTATTTAGAGCCTCTAGTTTGTTTTAGTCAAATTAAAAAAAATTAATTTGATTCCATACAAAATTCCTGCATGTGTTTTTAAATCAGATTTCAGATATTTTTTACCATTTTCAAGTTAGAAGGGATCAAAGGGGCCACACCAAAAAAAAAAAAAACAACTTTTTTATTTGGTCAGATTTTGAAATTGTTTTCATTGGATTCCTTCTGGAAGTCCATATCTGCATGTTTCAATTGATATTGGAATAATTCTTCCTTTTTTTAGGTAACAAGGGATCAAAGGGGCCAAACCCATCATTTTTTTGACAACTGTATTTTAATTTAAAATTTCAATTGTACCTCTTCAAGAGGGCCTCTTTACAATGAGTTTAAGTAGTATGTTAGCAAATTTACTCCTTCATGAACTGTTTATGAGATAATGGGGTACAAAATGATCCTTGAAAGCACCCTGAAAGTTGAAACTGAATTTTAAAATATTGTGCAATTCTGTATCCAAACCAGTTGCTGTGTCCATAATGAAATGTAACACCCTGTTAAAGTGTGTCAAAAATTAATATTGTGTCCATGCTTGCCCCAAGTGAAGAGTTTTCAACTTCCTGCAGTTGCATCATGCTGAGCTCAACAAAGTTTTTTATTGTTTATGTTATGTTGTAATGGTCATTATTTCTAATACATTGTATAAGAAAATTTCAACATAGATAGAATTTTTTTAACTTGTATAGGACCACACAATTTTCTGTCATGTAATGGTATCATCCTGTCAGTCTTATCCATTAACCTTTGTTTATGAACAAAAATTTGAGTAAAACTTATCCAATCTTTTTGAAATTTTAATTTTGGTGAACATAATTGAGTGCCCTATTGTCTTTGAAGGTATTTACCTTTCCCCTTTTGGAAAGTAGGGGCCAAAAGGGAGAAATTACTTGTCATTAGAACTGATAGGCAAGGCTTATTGTTGATCTGATTTTTTATGATTCAGATGTCAATCTGTTCCATTTGAAATTCAGTTTTGAATTTTTTTTACAAGGTAGCCTTATCTGTAACAGTTTGTGAGTCAAAGGGGCACATAATTTGGTCATACCAAAGTAAAAAATATATTTTTTTTTTTTTAAATTGGTTGGATTTCGAAAAATTTTATACATTGGATTTCTTAAGAAAATCCTGTTTGTGTTATTCAGTCAGATTTCAGATATCTCTTACCATCTTTGAGTAAAAAGGGGTCAAATATGCCAAAGATGCAATTTTTTTATTTTTGATCTGATTTTGAAAGTTTTTAATTAATTTTCAAATTTTGTGCTACATTATGTCCAAACCAGGTGTTTTGTCCATAATGAACTATAAGTCCCCATGCTTAAGTATTTTAAAAACACATATTGTGTCCACACTTACCCCAACAGTTCAGGGTTTGACAACTGCTGTTGTATCATGCTGTGCTCTGTGAAGCTCTTTATTTTGTATCTTGACTGAACATAACATTTATTTAATACAGGTTACCTGCTATGCTAGTAAAATTAAATAAATGTTTTTTATCATAAGAGGTAAAAATCAGGCAATGGATGGTACATGACAAATTTTATTTTCAAAATATATTCATCTATTTCATATCCCAAATGCATCCTTTTGCAAAGTTGAATGCTGGTTTTCAATTAACTGCAGTGGTTAAAGAGAAATAAGTTAGATAGAAAGCACTGAAATTCATTGAAAAATTGAGATAACTCTTTCATTTTGAGCAAAATATGGCTGCTTTCATAGGAAAATGTTGAAATGTTTTCTTTGTCATCCATTGTCGATTTAAAATAAATCTTTGTACAATTGGACATATACATGTATAATATAGACATTACATTGGAGTGAAAAAATTTGTGGGATAAAATTTACCATGTGCCATCCATGTAATATCATAGGAACTGCCTGGTTTCTGAATTGAGTCTCTTAAAAACATAAAGAGGGCTATTTAAATTTCTGGTTTTATGAATTATTTTGCAAATTTTAATTGGTCTCAGTACAGTTATCATTAATATATTCAATACAGTATTGAAGGGAAAAGATATTTTTCATCAAACAACTTTTGTGGGAAATGATCAAAATATTTTTCGAAATGAAAATGGTAATGCTCTATGTATCTGCTATTTATATACTTGCTGTAAAAACATCATTATACATGTATTTACTTGTTGTAAATAAGTGACCACTTCTGTGATAATTTTATTTAATAAAACTTATATTTAGCTTACTGTTTTCTTTTTAAATGTTCGGAGTCACACCAAAGACTTTAGAAATTGGAATTTACTGTTTCTCCACCAAGCACTAGGTGTATAGGAGATAGAGTGATAACTGGTTGAGTCAGAATAGTGTTTGAGTGGGGTGACGTGCCTACATGTAGGCTAGAGTTTATGTGAGCTGGCATAATGAAAATTCAGATTAGTGCAAAGCAGGGTCTGTTGGATTAATTAAACATTCTTCTCCTGAAATACATGAACATGCCGCCTGCAATAGAACGTAACATTTAACAATCAACAATCTTTTTCAATGTTGATAATAACGTTAGGGATACACATAATTGACATTTTGAACTTTTATTGACAATATTGTGTGTATGTTATATGAATAGTACTAAAGCATGAAATCTGAAAAGGGTTTTATATGTTAAGCTTAAATTTATACTTGTGCATTTCAAACTGAACCTGTCGAGTGTCAAAGTTAAGATTCTGTTAATTTCTACATATTTTTCCTATTCTTATTATTATGATTTGGTTTTCCTTGATGTTCACCTAGCTTATATGTTGAAAGTATAATGCGTCCCAATGAACAAGTACTGTACTTTTGAAAAAAAAGTTTTTAAATTTTAAAAAATCCTTTTTTTAATATTAGAATCATTTTTTTCATATTAAAAAATAGGGCTTTTTGTCCACTATGGCTTGCCATAAAATTAAGATTTGGTGCAGTCGGATCATTATGCATAATATTTTAATTGCCAGTAAGGCACTGACCATTTATATTCTAAGGGTGGGCTCGAATTATTTTTCAAAAAGAAAAAAAAACTTATTCCAAATTTGAGTAACAATTTTTGTTTTCTCAACCATGGATGTCCACAAACAAAAAATATATTTCAATATTTCCCCTTTACTTAATTATGTAGATTTTCAAGTAAAAAGTAACCCCGGCTACTGCTGATTTTTTTTTTAACTTTACACATGAAATTCAGGCACACCCTTTTAACCTATTAAAAGTATTCCCGCGTTTTTATTCATTTGATGGAAACAGTGAAATTATTCCCCTTGAAAGCGTTTCCGCTTAATTTGCATATTGAAATCAGTGTACATAATTTTATTACCATGAAATATGGCTCATGCGTTCCTGGAAACCTTTACGGGTATAATATATTGCTCTGATATATAATTTAGGTGTAGGTGATATGAAATTTATGAAGTCGGGTCCTATTCCACGTCCATTACAGGCTTTAATGCTTACAAACTTGCTCTTCCATTACTGGAGTTCCGCCATTTTGTCTTTCTTCGTTTTTGCACTTTCAAAAATATTTTGAAGTCAGATTTATTGTTTACCAACGTAAGGATACTAAACAGTTGATCACTTTAAATCATTTCCATTATGTGGCCAAACATTGTTGTTGTATGTCGTCAAACGAAGCGAAAAACCGACATAAATTGGACCCGCCCATTCTGGCCTTAATGGGTGTGCAACATTATGTTGGAACGGCACAAAACAAATCGGCTTTGAACAGTTGAAAAAAAAATATGTATATATATATATATATATATATATATATATATCTTGTATTCGCTTAACAAAAGAGAACACAGAACTTAAAATACTATCATAAAGTTAGATCTCTTGGAAAAGTAATCAAATCCAAAGCAAAGTTAACAAATATATGCATAGTGCAATAAAGTTCGATCAGACACTACAACTCTGCAAAGAAAACCAGTGTCAATACAGGGACACGTAATATGAATTCTTAGTATATATCCCTTGTCAGTATTTGACAGAAATTATTAACGTGCGAGACTTGACAGGGTAGTCATGGACGTTAAAAAACCCCTCAGTAGTATTGACAGAAAATTTTTCAATTCACATTATAAATAAGGTTTTGAGCTTAGCTGACCAAAGGCCATGTGAGCTATTGCCATCACTTGGCGTCCATCGTTGTCGTCGTTAACAAATATACAAAACTCTTCTCCTCTGAAAATACTTGGCTAATTAGAACCAAACTTGGTATGAATGTTCCTTGGGGTATCCTGCATGGAACTGATGTGGGGATTTTTGATTTGTTGAAAAACATGTCCACCGTTACTAAAAATAGAACATAGGAGTCAGACAGTAGTTTTTTTTACATATATCTCCTATACGGTTAGGTTAAGCTAAATTCTGACATAGGATATAAGTGTTCAGCATGATGAGATCTATCTCTGGTCAAATTTTGGTTGTAATTCGTTAAGCCATGTGGGAGTTATTGCCTTTTTTCAATGATTTTTGCTATTTTTAATGTTACGTCTTTCAAAAATCTTCTCCTCTGACACTACTTGACCAATTGAAACCAAACTTGGTATGAATGTTCTTCGGGGTATCCTGCATAGAATTGAAGTGGGGATTTTTGATTCATTGAAAAACATGGCCATCATTACTAAAAATAGAACATAAGGGTCAGACAGTAGTTTTTCACATATATCTCCTAAACTCTTAGGTTTAGGTAAATTCTGACTGGATAAAAGTGTTCAGCATGATGACATCTATCTCTGGTCAAATTTTAGTTTTTATCTGTTAAGCCATGATGGAGTTATTGCCCTTTTTCAACGATTTTTGCTATTTTTAATGTTATTTCTTTAAAAAATCTTATCCTCTGACATTATTTGATCAATTGAAACCAAACTGGGTACAAATGTTCCCTGGTGTCAGTGTTCTAGGATTCCTATTTCCAGTTACCTGGGGCAAGTGAAATTTGGGTTAGGGAAAGTAAGGTACTTAGTTACACTTTCCCGTGGCAAGTTGAAAACTTCATGTGCTGTAAGGATTTGTTTTTGTTAGGAAAGCAGTCATTGACTGTGGGAAAGTTGATTTTATGTGGATTTTTCCCAAGGAAGCCTCAGTTTCTAGAACACTGGGTGTATCCTGCATAGAACTGATGTGGGGATTTTTAATCCGTCAAAAAACATGGCCACCATTACCAAAAATAGAACATATGGGTCAGACAGTAGTTTTTTGCATGTATCTCCAAAACCGTTAGGTTTAGCCAAATTCTGAAGGGGTAAAAGTATTCAGCATGATGAGAGCTATCTGAGGTCAAATTTTCATGATGATATGTTAAGCCAAGTTGGAGTTATTGCCCTTTTTCGAGGTTTTTTGCTATTTTGAATGTTATTTCTTTCAAAAATCTTTTACTTTGACACCACCTGACCAATTGGAACTAAACTTGGTATGAATGTTCCTTGGGGTATCGTGCATAGAATTCATGATTTTTGATCTGTCGAAAAATATGGCCGCCTTTACTAAAAATAGAACATAGGGGTCAGACGGTAGTTTTTCACATATATCTCCAAAATCGTTAGGTTTAGCTAAATCTGACATGGAGTTAAATGATCCTTATTATGAGGACTACAAAAGTCTTCAGGGATCAAAGTTGTCAGACGACTCCTTGTAAGAGTTTTTCACTTGAAAGGGAAAAACTGATGTCTTTATATTTTTTTTTCACAGTTTTCAGCTAATATCTTGAAAACTATGATTGATTAAACGAAACTTTCAATTATTGAAATGATGATAAGTCCTACCAAAGACTTCTTGAGTCAAAATAGTTTGACAACTTCATGTTAAATTTATTGCCTTGAAAGGCAAAATGCAACCAGTGAGCAATTCAGGCTCCTGAGAGCCTCTTGTTTTTAACAGTTTTCAGTCATTATCTTGAAAACTATGATAGATTGAAAGAAACTTTCATTTGTTGAAAAGATCTTATAATAAGTCCTACCAAAGACTTCTTGAGTCCAAATTGTTAGACAATTTCTTGTTTAATTTATTGCCTTTGAAAGGCAAAATTCAACCAGGTGAGTGATTCAGGCTCCTGGGAGCCTCTTGTTTAAGGGTTACTATTACTATGTAATAAGTGAGGCTTGTTTTTCTGAGGGGGTTAAATGGGTGTTTATGATTTAGATGTATATACTTGTGCTTGTGCAAATTTAGTTAAAATGACAATGTTAAATATTTTCATTTTAACACACTTATAAGTCAAATTATCCATCCTATCATTAATATTTTACCATTTACAAACAGGAAGTGAAGAGCAATCGGAACTACTTCATTTCCGCTAGACTAAAAAATAACCTCGGATGCTGTAAGGAGAATTTCTTCTTGAAAAAATTACAGGATTTGTAGTCATACACGAATCGAAGTAGTAAAAATTTTAGTTGGATAGCACTGGAAACAAAGAACAACAATTTTAGAATCAGATCGGTCATATTCTTGACAGATCATCTGCCTTGTGCCTCCAAGGTTTTTCTTTTGTATAAATAGAAAGGCTGAGGTGTTCTGAGTGAAGAAAAGTGATTTTAACCAATTAAAATTAGCGGAAATTCAAATTGATAAAAGTGTCTAGTTTTTGAAAGTCTTGTGTTAAGGAAATGTGTTTTCTTAAGCTGATATTGGTTTTATTGTTGTATAATTGTTATGTAGGATAAATACTCTGTTAATATAGCTTTTGAACGTAAATACAAATTAACTTTGTGGTAGATTTAAAATTGGGGGAAAAGGTGAAATGAAAAAAATATGTAAATGTGTGTGATGTTGGATCAGTAGTAGATTGACTTCCAGTTTATACATATTAAAAAGGAAGTTCTTAATAGTATTTAAAATGCAATTATGATTACAATTTTATTTAACATCATATAATCTTTGAAATTTTGTTCATGCTATAGTTTTCACAAGAATCAAAAACTGCCAGTGCTATCAGCACTTTGATTATAATCAGATCAGAGTTTGTTTCATTTACTGATAGGCAAATTTAAGGCATTTTTTCCCTAAGTTTGTTGTGCTTCTCTGTATATAGTAGTTAGGGGCATTGAAAGTATTGCTGCTGCCACTGGGTCTGTCCCTTAATTACATGTACTTTTACATTTTGTATTTCTAAAGCTTAAAATTTTTTTTATACCCCTTCATGGAATTTTTTTAAAATTCGATTAACAGGGAAACATAAGAAAGTAGAAAGAATCAAGTGTTGTCTATTGTCCTTCTTTAATCTTTTGATTTATAGTTGTGTTTTGTGTAAGACAAAATAGTGCTTGAGAAAGCTGATGACAGATTTAATACATTTGTATGCTCTTGGCTGTAAGCTAGTCACTGTACAAAATTACTTTGTGTATAGACCTATGAGAAATAAGGAAGGTGACTGGCAAAAAAATGGCAGTGTGAAGAATTTGTATTAAAGTCATCTGAGCTATCATGGCTACTTGTATGGACTCTTTTTTTTTGTATACAGCATAGAAAAATCCTGTATTCATTAGAATACTGAAAAAAACAAATTTTCCATTACAGTGGGTATGGACAGCCAGACAGCTGTAGCAGTGCAATCTTTATTGGAATCTCAAGCTTTACCAGAACCAATACCTGGCACAGGTAAAATCTCTATGTAAATGTTTTAGCATAAAATTCATTCAGACTTTTATTTATTTTGTGAGTGAATGGTCTGATTTTACACATTGATTAATTCTTGAAAAACAGTTTTAAGCCTTATAATAAACTGCAAGCTAAATATATAAAATTTTCACTAGTTAGTAATCTGGTTAGTATGTTTGAATGTGTAATACATAAACATGAAGCAATCTGTATGTGTTAACAGGTGAAGAAGAGGATGTTTTCCAATGTGGAAAATGCAAAAGACAATTTACAACCCTAGGAGGATTCATAAACCACAAACAGTCAAGATGTGTTCCCCAAAGACAGATCAGTGCTTCACAGAATATCATCAACCAGAGTCCACTTCTACAGACTGTCAATAGGACTCCACAAATCATGCAGGTAACATTAAATGATAAATCTACTTAATGATATGCTTTGATAAGTCTCTGTAACTGATAAGATAAAACTATTTGGGTACCATGGGCAACGTTACAATGTAACATTGCAATACTCTTATTTACCACTTTTGGACCCACACAGGGTTGAGTCACTACAGCGAATACAGTGAATATTACCACATGTAAAAAAATAAATGTGTCATATGCACAGAGTGGAAAATGAATGTAGTAGTTCAAACCCCTGTCCACTAATGATAGAGCATGTATAATATTCTTACACAGCAACAGTTATGACAAAATTTGTGCATAAAACAATTATTTCCAAATATAACTGCAGTGTTATGTATCTCATACTTGTAGTCTTATACTTACCTCACAGGCACCTTCTCTTCAAGCTGTTTCCTTACCTGCATACACAACAGTGCCTCCATCACCATTGACACAGAATATGGTCCTTACTGATGAGCTTATGTCTTTTGCCAGTGTCGATCAGACTCTTGGGGCATCTACCTTACAACTGGTGAGTTTAATTTTTATGAAAAACATGGTGAACTGTCTGTGATACACATTTAGATTTGATGTTGGATGATTATACAAATGAGCATGTGTCAGTCCTTGAGACTCGTCTATACATTGATTACTTGGAGTTTCAGCTGATCTGTTTGGCCTTGTCCCCACCTAACACACATACTACGACAAGTTAAAATATTTTATCAATGATAGACTTGATTTCATTAAAATTAGTTATAAATCATATTTTAAGTATGGATTAAGGAAATACACATTTTTGTGTAAGGGATTTTTAAATTGGGTCATTAACAGAAGTACTATGCATACTAGTATTTTTTACTTTGGACAATTAAGCATATTTTTAGTGTCTTTTTAAAATATAAGCTGAATTTTGAAAAGAGCGACCTGCTTTAGCTATTGTGAAATGAAACTTGATATTTTTCAGCAACAAGGTGCAGCACTACAGGCCAGTGGACCTTTACTATCACAAGTTACACCCTATAATCCAAACCTAAGCAGGACGTCCAATGTAACCATACTGAATACAGGCAGTTCAGTCGCTACCCTGCCGACAGGAGGATCTGCATTTACCAGTACAGTGACTGCCAATCAGGTTCCTTTACAGAATGTCATGTTCACTGCTGCTCTGCCAGAAAAAACCATTGCTCCAACTGTGGCTAAACCTAGCCCAACAAAAGCAGGTTTTGAAACATTTCTATATCTTGTGATATGAATCTTAAAAAAATAACTATAAATTTATAACACTAAACATGTGGGTGGTACATTGGAATCACCTTGACTGTCAGTCAGTTTGCCCGAATTTCCTTGCAATTATCTTGGCTACCAATTGATGGATTGATTAGTTGTGTGGCTGCATATATATATATGGGGCATATGTTGTAAGCAATGTTGGATGCTGTCTGATATCAACTTCCACTTGTGAGTACTTTTTCACTTAATGGAATGATGGAGAGAAAATTTTCTTCACAAAAATCTTGGCTTCCAATGGATGAAATTGAATTGATTGCAAAGTTGGTGTGTAGCTTTATATAGATGGGGCATATAACAAGACTAGGTATAGTGTATATTTCTAAGAGACAACAACCTCACCGGGATAAAAGGCCAATGGTTTTCAATGAATGACGAGGAAATCCTAATACCACGGGGCAGGCTGCAGCTGGCCCCAAAACATTATTATACACAGGTACAGTGAAAGAGTTGTCCCTATATAATAAGAAATACAGAGGCCAGAAATTCCTGACTTGGGACTGGTGCAAAAAATGTGGCAGGGTTTAAGTACTATGGTGTGATCACATTCCTCCACCTTTTCATTGGCCTACTTTAATTAGTCCAACTTGGGTTACTCAGGTTGCAACCAAAGTACTCAAGTTAGTCATTTTTCAACTCTTGAGTTAACTCAATATCAACCCTGCCCCTGACCAGGTTTGATCGAGTAAAGTTAAGCCACAAGATGGCAAATAAAGAAACGTGATGTTTGAAAATACATTGTTAATGATTTTAGCTATTTTCTGTGACGAAATAGAAGATTAAGTACAATAGTCACATGAAAACTCCATCAAATGTATCCATTGTCTTTCACCAATGTCCCATTCATTGTAAATTTTGCTTATATTTACACATGTGTACCTCCTTTGCACTTAATTTCCCATGAATATGAGGATGCAAAGGAGAGGTGCTATCCTGAACTCCTGAGAAATGAAATACATAATCCCCAACTACCGCTGAAATAAATGTTTGAATCCCGTATCCCCAAAAAAAGAAATAGTTGATCCCGAATCTCGTTAGGGTTTTTCCTGAAATCACAAGCTTTAAATCGCCCAATCCCAATATCTAGAGGTCGTTGGATGGGGTCTGATCTTGATGTTGTGGGTTCCTGGGGCAAAATCATCGAATCTCGAAGTCCAGAATAAATGAGGGTGCAATTCCCACCTCTCATATCTCAAACATACTCCAATCAATACAGAAATGACTTCTAAAATCCTTACTCGAAAACCTAGGAACAGTTTCCTTGACAAAGTTTTGAATGCTTAGAACATGCTCCCTGGGCAACAAAGTTGTCAATAACTGAATTAAAATTTGATTTGCATCTATTATATTTTGAATCACCATTATTTCTTCATCACTAAAAATATGGTTTTATTATAGTGAATTTGTCCATTTTGTTATGGTAAACAACAGACCTCGAGTAACTCTGGTTTTTTTAATTTGATTGCTACGCTCTTGACACACAGGCAATGAAACAAAAAAAATAACCTGAGTAACCCGAGTTGGATGAATCGAAGTCGATATCAATTTCCTGTAGGAGTTGGGGTATACCTAGCAGAACAACGTTTTAATTTTATAGGTTTTTTTTTCAGTCAATTTGAACCCAAATTACAATTTTTAAAATGTATCTACTCATTTTTGCCTAAATGTCTCTTTATTAACTATTCTATCTTATGTAGTTACAAAAGTTTATCCAAAATAAGCTTAATGATTTCCATAAAAATGTGCATGTACTTCTATCTTGGGATTCAAGGACACATTCTTTAAACTATACAACACAGAATTGTCCTTCATTTTCATCTTGATGCTAAATTCTTATTTAGGACGAAAATCAGCACAAGCTAGTCTTGTGAACAATGTAGCTGCTGGAGAAGATCCAAACAGTATTAGAGCTAGACGAGGGAAACCAGGAGAATCAGGAGAACCAGGAGACAAGAAAAAGCTACGATGTCAGTATTGTGACAAAGCCTTTGCTAAAAACTTTGATTTACAACAGCACATAAGAGCCCATACAGGAGAAAAGCCTTTCCAGTGTATTGTATGTGGCAGAGCTTTTGCTCAGAAATCTAATGTGAAGAAACACATGTCTACACACAAGGTAGTATAGATGTATAGATATTTACAATATGTATTTCATCTTGTAGTAACAATTATTATCAGAGGAGTATCAAATTTAAACTTAATAGGCTGCACCATACTTGTATCATTAAAATATTTCAGTGGAATGTTCTGCTTTTATGATAGTAGTTTCTGATAGTATTTGTTTTCGTGATATAAATATTGATATTTTTAGGTTTGGCCAACTGGACATAGTTCTACTCTGCCAGAACAAAGCACACCAAGGGTACAGCAGCTGGAGGTAACAGTTAGTGAAACTAATGAAGCAGTTCCAGAGGTAGAAGGTGATTCAAATGATGTATGTAAATATACCTAAGTTATATCTATACATTTAAGCAAAATCATATAAGTTTTTTTGCTACATTGATGTTAACATTGTGATCTTTTATCCCTCCAAAATTTAGAGCTATTCCTCCTTTGCATATTTGGAAGTTTTCAGAATCGTAAAAAGTGCATTATACGTATATAAAAGCAAGATTTTCAACCAGTTGAAAAAAGAAACAAATGCAAGAATTTGTTAGCTATTTACCTGCTTTTTTATTTTTACTTTTTTATTATAAATTAAATAATTGAGAAAAAAAATGCTATTGATGCTTTGTTATGTAGTAATTATATTTAATTTGCAATATGAATTGTTGCAGAGCTCAAAAGAAGCAGAAAAGAAAAAAGTTTTAATGGTAGATAATTCCTACATTTGTCAGTACTGCAATGAAAAGTTCAAAAGCTACTTTCAGTTGAAAACACATATGGTTGTGCACAAAAATGAACAGGTAGGATATAATCAGAGATTGGCTTAATTACTGATTAAAGTAACTACTTAAAATAATTGATTACTTCAATGATTTTATGTAATCAATCATGATTGGTTTATTCCCATTTGTCCCACATTTGAAAAAAAACTATATTCCCAGTTGTCCAACATTCTTATAACAACAAATAATTAATTAGTGTTTTGACAAAGTTATAGTCTTTTTCTAGTACTCCACTATCACCATCTAGTCATATACATGGAGATACATATTTTTGATTGGAATTAAAAAAAAAAATAATAATAAAAATAATAAGTGAAGTTAATTATTTTAACTAATTAAACCAGCAGTCATATAATAACTTTTAATAACTGACCACATTAATTGGCTAATCAATTTCTTTCTAAGTGGGCTTGCTTATGAGCAACATGCCACTTCAGCTTGTTGAAATCAATGTGAACACATCTCAAAAGAGGTATATAAAGTAAAAATGTCAACTTGAATCAAAGTCACAATGGCTAATGCACAGCTAAACATAGAATTCATAGAGAACAGTAGAGGTGGACAAAGTCTTGTTCACAACAATTACCGTTTCCAGGTAAAGAATCGTCTTGAAGAAAGGGTTTACTGGCGGTGTGCTGTCAGAACATGCCCAGCTACTATAAGAACCTTAAACAACATACCAGTAGGTTACAACATTCAACACAACCACAGAGCAGAGCCATTTAAGTTAGAGGCAGCAGTGGGTAGAGTCTGATCAGCAAATCTGGAACCACTTTGACCATGATGAATCCAGAACAACCAACCACTTAGAGGGATGGCATTCCAAGATTAAGAAACAAATACAGCAGGCACATCCGAACATCTACACAATTATTACTCATCTCAAGCAGATCCAGTCAGCCAATGAAGTAAATATCATCCAAATTAGAGCAGGGAGACTACCAACAAGAAAGCGCCGCAAATACAGAAATATTGACAACAGACTGCAACTACTCAAACAAAGACTACGCAACGGGGAAATCACAGTTATCAATTATGCTGATGCAGCATCTCAGCTTATTCACCTTGGGTAGAAGTGTATGAACATTTTACTGTTTGTTTTATATTGTAATAGTGCATTATTATCATTCTCTGTTAATTTTTGTGAATCTTGTTATTTTCATAAATATTGAAATATATCATAAAGCAATTAATAAATATTAGAAAAAATTATTGTTATTTCAATTATCACCCAAGGAGAAAAATATTAATATGGAAAAAGCATCATCAAAAAGCACAGTTCAAAATGCATTCAAACTATCCACATGGAATATCTCCCTCTCTTACCAGGCATCAGTACAAAGGATTGGAAAAGATCTATTTTATTTTATAATAAGTTACATATTTTATAGCAATAAATATACTTCAGGAACAATTTATCTATAGATACTACATAATACAATTAGATAATATCCAGAAAAAGACTATACATAATTACCTATTGTAATAAGGGTGTGAAAACAACTAATTAACATGTACACAATTCCCACTTGTCCCACACATTTTTACCTGTAATTATCAAATGTGGGACAACTGGGATGACACCTCATGATTGATTTCTCTGGTTATCTGAGTAATATATTGTTAAAGTTCAAAAGCTGTATTGAAAGTGGATACATATAAAACATTCCAACACAATCTCTAATGAGGTTTTGAAACCGACATAAATAACAAAATTTCTTACATATATGACATGCAAGAATTACAGTATTTAGTACACACAATGCAGCAATACAAACATAGATAAAATGGCAACATGTCATATATGGCAATATATCACTATGTTCTGCCCTTCAAGATAATATGTAACAATCATATAATATCAAAATATTTTACATTTATTGTGCATTTCATTATAATATGCTAATCTCATTGGATGTGGCTTTATAGATGATGTTTGATGAATTCTAGCCATTAGTGTAAGCCACACCCAAATTTAAGTCGACTACTTCTATTGATCCCTGTGTATTGCCTTTTTTTCTATGTATTACAAAACAATAAAATAGAAATAAAGTTAGAGTAAGATATCAAATGTAATTATAGGAATAGAATGTTTTGTTTTAGTTGTTTTATTGGCATCTACTCACACATTTTTTACATGAAGTACTTTATTAAAAATGGGCTCTGGTCAACTCTTTTAATTGCTGATGAAAAATCAAAAATGAAATTTTCAATTCTTGAATAAATAATTTGAATGAAATTGAAAAACAAATGGACAAAGAACAATAGCAAGATTAAATCATTCATATCCGAATGACAAACACATTCCCACAAAAGAGCGAATACAATGATTAAACAAGCTGCTCTGATGAAAACCATAAACAAATGGTATAATTGAACAGATTAACAGGAGGCTTAAATTCTTTTCTTTTATAGAAACATCTGCATAATTTATACCTAAAATTTGTTTGGGGTTTATAGGTTTACTGTGTCCATCTGTCCAAACTATTTTCTAAGCAGCTTGCAGCATTGTTATGAAACTTTGTGGGATGTAATGTAACCAAATGGAGATGTGCATTCTGTCAGGAATTAATGTTAGAACAAAATTGTAGAAATGATGGCTGTTGAACTTAAAAACTTATGACGTTTTTCAGCATAACATGGTCTGATGCATAGTCCTCAACTCCTTAATGACTTACAGGATTGTTATGAAACTTAATGGGGTGTTAGATTACCATATGGAGATGTGCATATTGTCAGGAATTTGTGAAAGGACAAACATTGTGGAAATTATGGCTCTTGGAACTTAGGCATTTTCAGCAAAACTTGGTCTAATGTGTTATCCACAATTCTTTCTTAACGACTTGCAGGATTGTAATGCAACTCAATGGAGTGTTAGATTATCATATGGAGATGTGCATGTTTCAGGAATTTATGTTTGGACAAAAATTGTAGAAATCATGGCGGTTAGACTTGAGTGTTTTTCAGCATTGTTCAGGGCTTTGTCTTGTGTTGTGTTAAGCAAGATAAGAAGAAAAAGGGTGTTGAATATTAGTTTTATTTTAACCAGACACAAACTGTTAGATTTTTTTTTTATAGAAAAATAGGTCATCTTTATCTTCAAATTTTATTTTATTGCAAGAGTTATCCTCATTATTTGTGATATTAAAGATATTTCAGTGATTTTTTAGTTTATATGTGTTTTCTTTTCTTTATCATTGCAGGTTTACAAATGTGTACAGAAAGACTGTACTTCTAGCTTTAAAGATCTTGATGCATTTCTGCAGCATGTTAAAACCCATGAGAATGAAATGCAGTATAGATGTCACCTTTGTAATAAATTCTTCCAGTCACTGTACGAACTTGGTGTTCACCAGTATACACATTCCCTGTACCCAAACCACCCTGTTAAACCTGGTGCTAGGTTGGTATATTCGTTATTAAATTTAAAAAATCACTGTTTCTGTCTGACTGTCTGTCTATCTGTGTGTCTGTCAGTGTACCATGTTTAATTAATTTTTATGAAAACTTGCGTTAAGGTTGGGTATGATCTGTTGATGTTATTTACATGTAAGTAAGACAATTATAAATGCTTGCAAGAGGATATGATTCAATAAAAAGATTTTCATGTACAGAGTCTAGTGGAAATTATGGGTTATGGTTATGTAGGCATGGTCATGGTGTTTCCAGTCCTCATGTAAAGAGAATGAAATATTAATTGTTTTACCAGAAATTACCCCAAAGTTAAGTAACATTAATTGGCAGAGATGGTAATTCATTGTTGTGTTCATGTAAGATGGCTATCAGAATTATGAAAAAAAAATTAAGTGGATAGCTTACAAGTGAATTACATATAATTTTCAGACATTTCCAGTGTACTAAGTGTATGAACAAGTATTCATCACCAGAAGCATTAGAGCACCATCTACAGACTTCATCACATCAACATAATTGTCCTTATTGTGATAAAGTGTTTACCTGTGAGAGATACCTAAGAAGACATCTACCTTCTCATGGATCTGAAGGTAGGAAGAAACTGCATGTATCTGTGTAATAGGTACAATCAAAATCTCAAAAATTTGGTCAATTCAGTCTGATGTCTGTAAGCCACTTCTGGAAGACTGTAAATCAATTTGAAAGAGGCACTTGCAATATTCCTCATTTGATATGCTAACAAGACTGCCTTGCCACTGACACCAATACATTCCACTGTATTTTCGCTTAGTTAAAGCATTTGATTCATATTTTCATGTATGTGTACTTTTCAGGGCAGTTCCAGTGTAATATTTGTCAGAAGAAGTTTAAGGCTGAACATTACCTGAAGATCCACCTATTGATTCACACAGGAGAGAAACCTTTCTCTTGTTCTATTTGCAATAACTCTTTCAACAGGAAGGACAAACTTAAACGTCACATGACCATTCATGAAACTACCAAGAGATTCAGATGTCCATTCAAAAGTATAACAGGTTGGTTACAATATTGCCTGGTTTTATAAAAAAAAAACTTCAATACAGCACATACAATAATGATAGTAAAAGAGATAGAGTTGGTCTTCCTATGACCGACATAGAAAATGGCAACAGGGCCAACATATAACTACATATAGTACTAAGTACTTTTAGGAACTATAAGACAAAACACAGAAAATTTTTATAAACCCAGACTCCCTCAATATAAAATAGGATATTGAACCAGGGTCACATTTAGAGTAAGCTATTTCTGTTTCTGGAAAGAAACACCTGCTAAGTTGCTCATGTCATGTTTGGTAAAACTATTTTAGACTAAATCTTTTCTTATGCTAATTTAAGTGACTTTTTGGAATATATTACAGAGCATGCATTAATGATGTTTAGGAAATAGAGTTAGTAAACAGAAAATTATCAAACTTTCAGTCATGTCACTACAATGATTATCTGATTAGTAATGTGATAAGTCTTCACTCCGAAATTTTTGTGCACATATACCTGAGAATTGCTGATATGTGTTGTCTGAAAGGGAGACGTTCTGATGAATAAGTTCAAACATTAGAATCTAGATGAAAAAATCTATTTAGTTTTCTTAGGAAATATATGAACTTCAATGCAATAAGCAAAACACAAAGAGTTATGATATTTAATTTTAGGATGTGATAAGGAGTTCAACAGAGCTGACAAGTTAAAGGCCCACATTATAACCCATAGTGGTGTCCGACCTTATGAATGCAAAGCCTGTGGAAAGACATTTAGTCGAAGGCCACATCTCCGAGAACATGAAAGAGGTCATGATGCTGATTATAAATTCAAATGTGAAACTTGTGGCAAAGGATTCTGGCGACCGAAGACATTCAAGGAACATAAATGTCAGCCATTAAAGCCTGGTCAGACTAGAATATATGTTTATCGTCCTAGAAATACATGTAGGAGAAAAGTAGGTCGACCAAGAAAGAGGATGATCACTGTTACTAAGGAAACAATTGGTAAGGCAGCAGAGGTTAACTCAAGGAGGAGGAGAGGTAGAACTACAACTAGGAAGGGATCAGTTGAACAGGAGGAGGTTGAAGGACATCAAAATGGGAGTGAAACTCCTGATAATAATGGAAAAATAGACAACTTAGACAAAACAGATCAGAATTTAATTAAAAATATGAAAACAGAGGGTGCCACTGTTCATGGGGGATCAGAGCTACAAGAAGACTTACAGGACATTGAACATTCTAATGCACTGCAAGAGCAAGATTCGTCTAATGATCTACCACAACCAACTATCAGCCAATCAAATAGACTGTCTGAAAGTGACATGGTTGATAAACAAGATTTCTGTGTTAAAGTAATTCCTCCTGAGAATTTACTAAGTCAGCAGTATGTGACTGTACACATTCAGAATCCTCATTCTGGACAATCTGACCTATATACCCATACTTTTCAAACATCAACTGCTCTCCCTCCTTCACTGCCTATTACTATTATAGAAACACAGCCTGGTGCTATCCTGCCAGTCCAAGTAGCCTCAGTAGAAGGGGCCGGAGATGGTGATGCCCTGCCATTACAAGTCACAGCCATGGGAGGTATGGGTGGACATGGTTCTATTGTATCTAACCCATGTATATCTGTAGAGGAACTGGTACCTGTACAAGTTTCTCTGCCATTAGATGATACTGACCCTTTGGTGGAAACAAGTGTTGGAACTTCTACAACTGCACATGATGTTCAGTCATCATATGTCAATCAACTTGATGACTTTGGGGGCACAGAGGGGGACCCTGTGTTACAGGGGACTGAAAGCATTTTGAAAGCTCATGCTGAAATTTTACAATCAGCACAGCAATAGATCTGGTTATTTATTTTTCAGATGGTTGTTGATTCAGGTTTTGTACATGTATATTGTTATGGAAATCTCTTTAATCTTCATGGAAACAACTTCTATGATTTCTAATTAATCTTATACTTAATCATTTGTTATGGCTTGTGAAGTAAAATCAGTAGATGTAATAATGAAACTGGTTTTAAACTTCTTTGATGATGGTATATGACTATACATATATCTTCCAGAGGAATGTTATATTAAAATTGTGCATTTAATTGAAATCTTGTTTTGCTGGAATACTTAAAGCTCAAAAAATATAAATGATTCTCCTTTGATCACTATAGGCCTAATTACCTTCTGGATAGGATTTATGATACCATTACAGTGAAGCTGTTTTTAAATTGAAGCAACCCGACAATAGTTAAGCATTGCTTGTGCAAGTTGCATTGTAGTCATTTTGGTTAGGCATGACTTGATATCTTTTAATATATTGGAAGAATTCGAATTAGTTTCAGGTATCATGTTATAAAGACAATGTCAGAAAAAGCAAGACAAGTTAATACCACTGATAGAAGTTAAGAAGACTCACTGAAAGTAATCAAGGGAAACAGGATTCAAGTGGAAATTAAAAGAATATTATCCAGGGACAAAGACCAGATATGGAAAACAGACAAACTTAACAAAGAACGTAAAATAACTAAAGCAATACATACAAAGAAACAAAAGTGAATGAGCAACTCGGACTCCACTAAAAACTGGGAGCATGGACCAGGTGCTACAGTAGGGTAAGCATCCTCTGCTTTTCTAGAAACACCCGCCAAGTTGCTTATAAAAAGTAAAGTCTGGGGTGGACGAAGGAAAAGAGGAAAACTTTGACACATTGAACAAATCAGTTTTCATGGTGCAGATGGATACACTGTAACGATCCACGAGTTCGTTATGACCATAAATTAAAACTTCTGTAGTGATGACCAATCTTGTAGCAACATAACCCTATTCCAGATGCCTAAATGTAAGAAGTCAAGCACGATACAAAAAGTCTACGTAGTTACGGCAAGCTCTGGCATAAAGTATGTTGTGATATGAAAGCTTCATACGCAGGTGCTGAAGGGATATTGCCACAGTGAAAGGGAAGTTGACAATATTGAATGAAAAGTCATGTCGTCGTATAGTTTAGTCCATAGTTTCCCTTTACCATCGATCTCTCAGTGTAGGTCAAGATATGAGATTGACTTTACAGTGTCTGTAGTATCATTTATCTCAAGTTCTTTGGGGCAGATGTGATGTATCAAATCCCTGAAACTAGGATTATTTAACGCTGATACGTCATCTATAAAACGGAAACAGATTAAAGGAATGCCGACTTTTGTTGAAAAACGCAACCACCACACTAGACAAATATGTTGTCGATAAAAAATTCCAGCATTTTGAAAACATGTTCGGTATATTTGGAAGGTGATTAGGAATTATTTTTTTACAAAGTATGAGGAATCTCTACCTAGAACTACACATTTGTATCTAAGATGTTTAATGTTTTTAGTCGGGATTTTAACTGAGTATGGGGAATAGAAGTATTAAGTGTTGAAAATTTGTTTGTTTGTTTGTTTGTTGGGGTTTAACGTCCGAGCAGCAATATTTCAGCTATATTCAGACAATGAACATGAAATGGATGATAAAATGAACATGAAATGAAAAAAAAAGGATGGGTCACAAGGACATTAGGGTCGACAAATCTGGATTGCCACTGGAAAAAGGGAGTATGGAAGAGGTAGGGCAATTTAGCCTCCTGTGGCGGAGCGCAAAGGTTCCTACTCCTATCGAATACCACAGCAGGGTTCTTTAACGTGCGAGGAACGTGGCATCTTTCCCAACACGGTGCATCACTATGGTTTGCGGTCAGGTTTTCCGTACTATAGCCTGACAACCCTAGCATGTAACACACTAGGGGTACCCCATTCCACCACCTGGGGCACACATCCCAGTTGCTCTGTAGGCAGAGCGCCTAGCCCCCGGCTAGGTTTCTGAGCACTATTTAGTCGCCTTATACGACAAGCTTAGCGCTGCTGCGGGCCTATTCTTTTGACACCCGGATCTGCACGGGGCAAGTGTTGAAAAATCATAGGCTTTAATGCTATTATATTCTGATAATAATCTTGAATTGAGAGTTTCCAGAAGATCTTTCGAATTTTTCATGATCCACATTGAATTAATACCACTACGGGAGCAACAAGTGTTGTGGTAAGACTGGAGACCCTCTTTGACAGCTGTGATTATAGAAGTTAAAAAAGTTTTGAAAGAGGTTTGTTGGTACATTTTGCGATCCAGTTATGTAGCGTTGTTTGTATTTATTCTTGTGGAGTTAAGCAATCCAATATATAGACGGTAAATCACAATCATCGTCTTTGGTAGAGAGACCAAAAGATAATAGTTCAGATTTATGGTTTCCACTATCGTCATTGTAGCGTGAATTGACAGTACATGTATATGTCTTATCACCGCTATTATTTGTACGTCTACATTTGATAATAAACATTGAGTGTAATACGTTTTGAAGACAAAAAAAATGTTTTAGGCTTTGTCTGCTGGCACGACAACATATTTGTCATGTATAGTAGACGGTGTTCTTGTAACACGTGAATAAAAATTTCAAACAAATAAATGAACGATATCAGTGTAGTTGGTTCTTCGCTGTGACTTTATAATTGATAGTTGCTACGTCTGTAGAGCAGATAGGAATCAGGAGGTCCATTTGGCTTGAAGTCTGAATACTGTCTCATTGGAGTAAAGCGCCTTCCTACATGAAAAATGCTTGTGCACCCCCATATGTATGCAAGGGTAGATCTAAACACAATCTTACAATGATTGACCAGTTCCCTAAGATTCCGATAGCTCTAATTTCTCCAATAAAAATTTTACGAAGGAGTACCAAGTTTGCAGGGGCAGATTCAGGTGGGGCATGGCGGGAGTGCCCCCCCCCTAAAATTTGCAAAGCATTGGTTGTCAGGGGTAGATTTAGGAGGTTTCAGGTTGAAACTTTAATTTCTACCTAATTTTACCATAAAAGATCTCTACATTGCCCCCACTTTAGAAAAATATTTCAAAAATTTAACCTCAAAAAATTTTTCGCCTCGCTCGCCTCGGCGAAATTTTAATCATAGATCTCTCCCCTGGTTTGAGTATTACATTCATGCATATTCTTACAAAATATGAATGCTTCTTTAAATAATTCTGAACTACAGTGGTACATTTTATGCAGATAACATTACATTGATACGATATTAAAATATATATTTAAAATTAAACACTAACTGTAATATAAGTAAATGTTTCGCCTTGTCAATTAAATAAAGTATTAGTTTAAGGCACCTCCGCTCCTGTTCTTTTTTCTATATGGTTATTATTAGGACTGTCATTTCTTGTATGTTTGGATTTGTGTATTGTGTCATAACCATTTATTGTAAATGTGTTTTAACGAATAAATATTTGCATTTGTAAAATATAAAGGAAGGCTGCCTATCTCATATAGTACTGCAATATTTGAACTGTTTCTGTTAACACCAAAGATGTTCTAACAAAAGTTTAAATTAATTTTGTCGGGTTTATTCGGACAGTTACATTTCTGCGCAAGGCTATAAATAGGGTATGCTTTATCCAGGAAGTAAGTTACTATAAATAGAGAGGAAATATGAAATGTCAGACAGTTGATTGAATATTCTGGTAAGTTGAAAGTTAAAACCGTGCGGTACCATTTTAGTGTTAATTGAGCATATCTACAATGAATTGTAAACAAAAATATTGTTCTAGACTGTTGGTTCTCCTAACTTTTTGTGTATTTATTGATAATTGACATAATTGGCCTTATCTTTCAAGACGACCCATGACAGATTTGAAATGACACCAACATAAGTGAAATGTGCATTTATAAAGCTATTACATCTTTAAATTGTGTCTTAAATATGGCAAAGAAATTGAAGTTTCGAAAAATAAGTGTTCGATTTTCTGAAAATCCAGTTTTAAAAAGAAAGTAAAAACTAATTTATTTTTAACTTTTTCGATCAGTCCCGATTTCTGATGCGTCATAGCTACGCGCTTATACTGATAAACAAAGTTTCATAAGGTACCATATGGAAAATGCCCAGAAAGCTAATCAAATGTTATTAGGTTTTCTTTAGATTTACACGATTTTATTGATACACTCAGACACAATTAAGGTAACATGAGGTCAATAATAAATATATAAATACACAATGACAGGAAGAATAAGTTGACAGAAAGTAATACAATAATCATAGAAAATATTTGTTAAGTTTGCTTACAAAAGTTGCAATATAAGATAACAATTTTACATGACAAAGAGTTAACATTCCTTTCATCTTATAAACACTGGGATTCACATAATAATACCTTGGTATGTATGTTTGCCTAAGCTGAACAATAGATTCATTATCACAGATAAATAGATAGTGGTACTCACCTCCTATACCATTCCTACGCAGAGGACATATCCTCTCATGTCGAGGGGTCTTATTCCATCTACCCGTTTCGATTGGTAGTTTTAGATTACATGTTCTTAATTTCGTAATATATTTTCTTTTTGACTCCGGCAGCCGTAAGAGGTAATTCTCGATGCCAAAATCTGTTTTAAAAGTTTCATAAAAATCCCCTTTAGATGAATTCACTATATTCGAAAACCAACTCTGAATAAACTGATCCCTAAAGCGGTTATACAAAACAGGCTTTAGAGTATTCCATTCAATGTGTAGTTGATTTGCAAATATGTATCCAAGGCCAGTATTGTCAAATAAGGATCTGATGTGGGCAATCCATCTAAAGTTCATGCCTTCGTTAATGTTTAAAGCTAGCATCAACTTGTAAAGAATGCTACTAAGTTTTGTCTCATTCTTTAAAAGTCTACACCAGAACGAGACCATTCTCATATTTGCTCGAAAATGTAATGGGTGACGTCCAAGTTCTCCATACACCATGAAGTCTGGGGTCGAAGGTCTGAGATTGAGTATCCTTTTACAAAACTGTAGGTGCACTCTTTCAATTATCTCAAGATTCTCGTAACCCCAGACCTCAGATCCATAGAGTAAAATAGGTTCAGCCAAGGAGTCAAATAGCTTAAGTTGCACATCTACAGGTATACTATGGTTTCTAATTTTTTTGAATATAGAAAACAAAGATTTTTGTGATTTCTCGACAAGTTTTTTTCTTGCATCGCTAAAATTGCCGTTAAATTTAAAAACAATACCAAGGTATGTCAGCGAATCAACAATATCTAACTCTATACCATTTAGTTTAAATACAGGATTATTTTTGGATTTACGTTTGCTAAAGATAATAACTTTAGTTTTTGATACATTTACCGAAAGCTTCCATTTAGTACAAAATTCTTGAAAAATATCAAGTGCTTTCTGCATTCCTTCTTCAGATTCAGAAAAAATAACTGTATCATCAGCATATAACAATACAAAAATTTCAATTAAATGGTGAAGTGTGTTTTCAATTTTCTCTCTAATGACTGTCAATGGTAGAACATTAAGATTTTCAAAGTACTTTTCTAAGTCATTTAGAAATATTGAAAAAAGAAAAGGTGAAAGGTTTTCACCTTGTCTAACACCATGCAGACACAGAAAAAAATCAGAAGTCTGGTTGTTAAATGACACACAAGATTTAATATTATCATACATGTTATAGATTATTCGGAAACACTTTCCCTTGATACCATAATTTTGTAACTTTTTCCAAAGACCAACTCGCCATACAGTGTCGAAAGCTTTGTGAAAATCGACAAATGTGCAATATAATTTTTTACCATAAGTCAAATATAATGAAATCAGGGCATGCATAATAAAAATATTATCTGTGATTGAGTAACCCTTCCTGAAGCCGGATTGACATTTAGAAATAATATCAAACTCACTAGAAAGAAAGTTTAATCTACTGTTGATAATTGATGTAAATAATTTACCTAAGCAGCTAATTATTGTAATAGCTCGGTAATTATCTGGATCATTTGGATCACCTTTATTCTTGTATATCGGACGAATAATTCCATTTAACCAGGTATCTGGCACAATACCAGAATCAAACACAATATTAAAAAGTTTACAAAAAATAGAGACGAGATGCGGCGAGGAACATTTAAAATATTCATTTACAAATTCGTCGATACCTGAAGCTTTACCATTCTTTAACCCTTTAATTGCTTCATTTACTTCATCTTCAGTTATCTCCCCATTAATAATTACATCATAAAGATCATTGTCGCATATGTTATCAAGGAAAGCGTCCGAATCATCTTCATCAACAACATCTTCACTGGTATCATTTAATTTCTTAAAGTATTCATATAATTTATCAATATCAATATTAGCATCTTTCTTATTTGAAAAGTTCATATTATTAAGTATTTTCCACATTTCTTTGGGATCAGATTTAGAGGTTTGTCTAAGTTTTGTTGCATTCTGCCCTTGAAAAAGTTCAAAACTTTTGTTCATGGCATTTCGAAACTCTTTTGCTTTTAGATTTAATTCATTTTTGACTTGATCTGTTATATCATGTTTATATTTATCTCTGAGTTTATTAAATTCTTTGCGTTTTTCAGCACAAGTTTTATTAAACCATGGTTTTGACTTATTATGATCATTTAATCTCTTTTTAGGAGTGTGTGTCCCAAATGTATTTTTTGCATTATCAACAAAAATATTTTGAAGATCTAAAAACAAATCATCTATAACACCTTTGGTAATGGTTTCTATACAAACGGAGTTGACCTTTTCATCTAATTCTTTAATGCAATCATTTTCATCTGAATTAAGATTACTCACAAACTCTTGACTCTTCACCTGATTCCATTTAATAATTTTTTCCCCTTCACTAACTTTAGCACGATTATCATGCTTGTCATTTTTGGACAAGATAGTAAAGTGTATTCTATTGTGTATGTCAGAGAACATGGGATTAAAGTCACATATTTCAAACTCTATGATATATTGGATTAACAATGGGAACATAATTAGATAATCAATAGTGCTAATGTTTTTGCTAATTGTTTTACCACAAAGTTTATCAGCATGTAGTCTACCATTAACTATAAATAAAGAACACCGTTTACAAAGATCGAATAATTTGTGTCCATATGGATTAATTCTACCTTCATCCTTGTTAAATCTTTCAAGAGGAATACCTATATTTTCTAAAATTTTGTGAGTATACATGTTTTCAGTTAAATAATCATCTACAATATGGAGTATTTCTTCTAACAAATTTTCATCAGGTGTAACATAATCTGGAAGTCGGGCGGTTCTTGCATTAAAGTCGCCAACTAGTGACACATACTTCGATTTTTGTGAAAAATTAATGATGTCATTTTCTAGTTCAATAAAAGAATTTTCAGACGAATAGACAGAATTTTCTGGAGGTATATAAACACAACCAAGATAAACTTTACTCTCAAGGTTTAGATTTAATTCTACCCATTGAACAACATCTGATTCTGAATCAATAAACTTAATAAAGTTAGATAAACACTTTTTGTAAATAATAATAATACCACCAGATTTACGTTTACACCCTTTCCGATTTTTACAATAAAAAAGATAATCGTTTGGTAAATCTATAGTATCAAGTTCGTCTAGTTTTGTTTCAACAAAAATAAGTACATCATATTTTAATATGAGTTCTGAAAAGTCAGGATTTAACAATTTCGATTTTAATCCACATACGTTAAGATATGTAACATTTAGTTTTTTATCGTAACAGTTTAATTCATTGGGATTTAAATGTCCAGTGTTATTGTTTACAGATGTTTCGTTGGTATTGATTGTGTCCGAGTGACTGTCCTATTTACTCAAGTCGACGTGGGGTCCCTCAGGGGTTGCGCTTTCATATGGTTTGCCATTTATCAAGATTTTGTCATACACCATTTTAGCGTTTACGCCTTGCCTTTTAAGTTGTTTGAGTTCTGGTAATAACGCTCTGCGTCTATTTGCAATTTCTGTTGGGTACTGCTGATTTACGGTGTAGCCTCTTTTTCCTTTAAGGGCCCTTGGTACAGCTCTTAAAACTCGTTCATGATCACTATATTTTGTAAATCTAGCTATAATGGTTTGTCATCGTTTCGCTGACCCAATCTATGAACATTTTGGAATTGTATGCCTTCCACGTTTTCAATATGAAGTTGTCTTTCTAGAAACTCACGAATTACCACCTCAGTATTTTCATCTTCATTAGTTTGTCTATTTCCACCAAATATCAGGTTATACTTCATAGAGTGACTTTGAAGTTTCAAGAAGTCTTCTCTCAAGTTATAGTTTTCAGCCTCAAGATATTGGTTTTGTCGTTCCAGCTCTTGAGTTCTGTCTTCTATTTCATGATGATGCTTTGTATACTTATATGAATAAATTAACATTATGGTCACTACATGTAGTACTATCTGTGGTCTCAATAGTCCTAAATAAAATAATTTTGCTGAACCCTATCGGTGCTCAAGGTCTATGCTCCCAGTTTTCAGTGGAGTCCGGGTTGTTCTTTTTCTTTTGTTTTATGTGCCTGTTATTTTAGTTATTTCATGTGTGTTTCCATTTTCTTTGTCTAATCTTTGTCCATGAATTGTGTGTACAGGTGTGTTTTTTTATTAACGTTCTAATCAGCATTTAATCATATGGAAAAACCCATTTAAAGGAAAAATGCTCAGCAAGAAAAGGTTGTTCCGTACAGTATAACTGAAAAAAAAAGATGACAGTATCACAGTCTGTGTGATAGTCAAATTTGATAAAATTTTATCCAATGAAATTTTGCTGTGATGTTCATAACAGTACATGTATTCAATGACAGTGACACGCAATACTGTATTTTGACACTGAAGACAAACAATAATGAAATAGATGAAATACAAACCTCTATCAATAAAATAAGAAAAAATGTACAAGAATAGTGTACCTTCTAGTCACAGCTGTTTTTAATGTTCTAACCACCAAATGTAGATGCACATTAGTCTTCACATCTTATGATCAGGTTTTAGCTTTTTACTGTGGTATTTTTGGAGGTGTTTGATTTCAGTTCTGTTTTACAATAAAAACTCACTGTGGTAAAGTGTAGAAGCCATTTGGAATTAATTTATTAAGTATTTCAAATTTAACATTATTCAGTGAAATCTTTTGTAATTCAACGTTTATCATTATGGTAAAGTGCCAACTCTCATCACGAAATATTTCTCATGTTACGGTCATCCTTAGAAAAATAAGATTCATTCTTCGTCAGGTCATCCCGCTGTTATTTTTACCTCGTAATTCCACATTAATCATACATTTTATCTATATGCTTCCCCTTTTATGAATGTCTAACTATTTGTCATGTTTATTTTGTTGAATGACTCGAATAGACAACTTTATTTAAGAAACATATTCTTACCCGAATTTCCCCTCCTCCATTTTGGGATGACCGTAACGGCCGTTACGGTCATCCGCTTTATCCCAGTGTTACTGTTTAACCATTAATATTCTGTACCATTCAAATCGTCTGTAATTTTATTTCCTACAGATTATACGGAAAAGAAAATGCACGTAATACATTAATAAAATAGACTACTGATCTCCTCGATATACAATATGGCACAGGGAGGTTATGAGATGGAAGGAGACTACGTAGAAATGGGACCGATACCGGGAGACATATTAATGGTAGCTGCTTTAGACTTTGGTACTACATACAGTGGATATGCTTACTCCATGAAGGGGGAGTACGAAAAAGACAAACTAAATGTCCACACGAACCAGGCTTGGAATTCTGGAGGACGGTCGCTGATGTCGCTTAAAACACCAACTTGCGTTCTGATTAGAAAAGAAAATCAACAGTTTGAGTCATTTGGTTATGAGGCTGAAAATACATATGCTGATATTGTCTTAGAAGAAGATGCAGACAACTACTATTTCTTTGATAGGTTTAAAATGTTGTTGTATCAACGTGAGGTAAGGCCATACTTGGTTGTAACTTGTAGCCCAAGAGTACCAGAGAATGTAAACCTTGGTTATTTGCAAGCATAACAACATTCATAGATGGTCATTACAGAAATATTCAGATGACTGATTTTTTTCCAAATCTGAGTGAATTCCATTTAATTAGTTCTATGGATTTTTACTTAAACTACACGGTACAAATACAATCTAATCAAAATTTGACCTATCAATTGTTCAATTCAGTGACTGCTTGTAGTAACGGAATGGATGCATGTTCAATATTTTATTGAAGTCCCTCCACTTATATAACATAATAAACACAATACAGATAAAATGCAAATATTCAACAATAAAATACAAAGTTATGGAAGCCTAGTACTTACGGAAGTGTATAAGGGTCATAAATTACGATTATATTTTTGGTATATGTTGACTTATGTTGATACGAAAGTTTTAACTGTATTTATCTCATATTAAATAACTATGTTCTATTGAAATTTACAAAAAGCACATATGCAATCTGACTTATATTGTTTAATTCATACTTCTGTTGAGGAAGATTCTGACAAAATTAAGTCGCAATAAAGAAACTGATGACGCGATAGATGTGTACAGTCGCTAAAAATATATCGACTTCTGCAAAAATTCAGATAGACATAATTTTAAGATGCCTAACTTAAGGTGACATCATTAGATTAAATTATGGAAGTCTATTTCTGTCATCGTGATAAATAAAAGTCGCGAAAAATTATCTCGAAAAGTCGTGATAATTTGGGTATTTTGTCGACATAAATGACAATTGTATCTCAAAAAGTCACGATAATTTTTCGCAATAGTTAAGATAATTATGTCGACCGTTCGATATACTAACATAAATTATTGCGACTTCAAGGGAACCGACGACAAGTTGTGCCTTTGACATACAATATTTTCACGATAAATTATGACAACTTTATACTAATACAACGACTTTATGTGCTAATTATCATGTCAAATTCTAATATATTAACTCAACTGGTCGTTAAAGTTATGATATCTGTCGACATAAACTATCGCAATCTGAGAATTTAAAGTTGTGAAAATGCCAAGTAGTGTCAACAACTAAACGTGTGTTGCGATATATCATGTTGACTTTTGCGTGAATTAACTTGACTTATTGACTTAATATCTCGACAAAAGCTAGTTTTTCGTGGTAAGTAACGATAAATTATCGCGAAATTTCACGTTCGTCGAAATAATACGTCAACAATTCAAGTTATTTCACAAAAAAAGTCAACATGATTTATCACAATGCAAAAATTTTGTAACTGACACTACTTGCCATTTTCATAACTTTAAACTATAAAATTGCGATAGTTAATGTCGAAAGATATCAATACGTTCACGACAAGTTGAGATAACATGTCTCCATTTTGTCACAATAATTAGCTCTAATGTCGTGATATTGGTAAAAAGCTATTGCGAAAATATTTATGTCGAAGCTACATATTGGCATGACACTCTATAAGTCGTGATAATTAACTCGAACGGTCGACATAATTACCTTCACTATCACGAAAAATTATCGTGACTTTTTGAGTTGAAATTGTCATTCATGTCGACAAAATATCCCAATTATCACGACTTTTCGAGATAATCTTTCGCGACTTTTATTTATCACGATGACAGAAATAGACTTCCATATTAAATATATAAATGAAATAAACGTAAGGCAACATCGTACACGTATTAATGTTGAGTCGCGTGAAGTGGGTACCTATAAGCTGCAAAACGAAATAAAAAAACGAGACAATTCGAGACATGACAAAACAAGATAAAAAAGAAAAAAAGAAATAAAAGAATACCCTTAACTATAGTCTGCACTTAAAAGACGCACTGCTTTGCTATAAAAATGAATAACGATCAAATTTTGTGCCTATATAAATACACTCGGTTGAATAATAACAGGATATGGAGTAAGGAATTATTTTGATGGAAACAATGAATTAAGCTTTTGTAGATGTAGAACTCTGTTTTAAACTAATATTTTCTGTCGTAATTTAGAACTTCCGATGGGTTAGCGTAAATTCAGCATCGTGCTGGTTATCGTAGGTTATGACCTTTTCCATGCAGTTGCGGATCCAGCGGTAAAATTGACGTGACAAAGAATGGTAAATAATCCCATAATACCCCAGCATTCCCCGTTTTCCTTAGGAAACCCGGTTGCCACCCCTCCTTTTAAAAGTGTATGGATCCGCCCCTGCCCTGTCCAGTTTATCGCTCGCTGAATAAAAATTTGGATATTTCTGTATTACAGTTATTGCACCCAATTTAAATCCATTTATCTGTTTTTACTTAAATCTAAAATCAAATTCATTTGGTCTTGTAAATCATTAACAAGCTGTCCATGTAAAAAATCCGGCTGATCCAATGATATGAGTGGCAAAGGATAAATTTTATCTCACTGATTTGTTTGTTCCAATATAAAGTATACATCACATGTATGTCAGAATGAATTTCAATGCTTTCTATGTAATTTATTTCTCTTTAATCGTTGCAGTTAATCAACACTAACATTCAACTTTGAGAAAGGATGCATTTGTGATATGAAATAGGTAAAAAAATTTTGAAAACATGTGCCATCCACTGCCTGGTTTTTGCATGGACACCCTCTTAGTATATATATGAACATTCGAAATTATGAAATCAGTACAACAAAAACTGTAGCTCAAGTATGGTAATTTAGGATAGAAATACAAACCATGTCCCAACTTCCTTTTCATACTGACAAACGAGCGGAATATTATCCCAATGGATCATTCTGGAGGCATTAAAATGTAATTTCTTGCTGTTATGATTTACCACAGGTCGATGGCATTAGTTACTGTGTGTCTTTAGGATATATGGACATGCGAATATTATTCATTTACAAGTCTGTTAACTTCACCTAACTTCACATTAAAATGATGTTCACACTTGTCAAACTACTTAACTAAACTTATTGTGTCCGAGATAAAAATGTAGACGGACATACAGGAAAGATTCTGGCACACCATGAACCTTCCTTATCTAAACCAAACTATTGACTTACTAAACTACAAGACACGATCCGATTCAAAGAGCTCAGTTGTATTAATATTCACTCTGTTTTATTTTGTTTTATTTGGCAGAGAAAGACAGAATGGTACAATTCTGGAAAGGTTAATCCCTCTTCAAATAATAAAACGGTCGTTCCGATAGACGATTATAAGATATGATACACATTAAGCAACAAAATGTCGTGTACAAAGTTGTTTTAGGGTAACAAAAAATATTTGCTATTTATGAGATTCACTGATAAATAGGGATGATAAATGAAAATAGCCACGTTTAAAAGGGACAAGTACAAAATGAATACAAATAAAACACCAAGTAATGAAGCAAACATTTTTTTGGCATCGCGGCCTTCGTCAGACGTGATGAAAACATAAAAGAATCGACCTTCAAATCCCAATATAGAAGTAAGTCTTATTGCGGTTGCTGAACAATAATAAAATAAAATAGTTTTTCGTAACACTAAATCTTGGAATACAACAGAAAACAGGTAAATGCCACTCTCTTCATGCAGTGAATCTTAATAGCAGGAAATTTAAGTTTGATGTGTATATGCCTTCTAAATGATAAATATGACATGGGGTCATATTAGTTTACGCCTGTCCGTTCGTTCGCCAGTTTGAAAAGAAAGTTAGTACATGGTCTGTTTTGTCCCTTTTCGGCAAATGCACTCCACCCGTCCTTCTGTCTGTCAGTCAGTCTGTCAGTCCGTCAGTCACACTTGGTTTTCCGGACTTTTTTTGTAATGCCTCATCCAATTGATTTCATATTTTGTGTATATTCTTATCATGACAAGTTACAAGTTAAGATAGAATGATGTTACGGTTGAATGATTTTTACAGAAGTTATGGCCCCTGGACATAGAAAATTTCATGAAATTTTATGTTTTTTGGACTTTTTTTGTAATGCCTCATCCAATTGATTTCATATTGAGTATATAGTCTTATCATGACAAGTTACATGTTAAGTTGGAATGACATTATAGTTGAACGATTTTTTATGGAAGTCTATTTCTGTCATCAAGATAAATAAAAGTCGCGAAAAATTATCTCTTATATATTATTAAGTCGTGATAATTTGGGTATTTTGTCGACATAAATGGCAATTTTATCTCAAAAAGTCGCGATAATTTTTTGCATTAGTTCAGATAATAAGATGTAAGATAATACAGTTTAAACTTTCTTATCAACATTAGATAAATCAATATATACCAAAAATAATCGTAATTTATGACCCTTATACACCTCCATACTTACTACATAAAATCACAATTACAGTTTAAGAATATAAAAAGGTTTTTCTTTTATTTAAAATATTAAAGCAGATTTTGGAAACACTCATGTGTTAACATATGTATTAAAAAGATAAACTTATCATCATCAGATAACAGGTTAAAATTCGAATGAATTTTACTTATTTCATTGTATGAATTGAGTCGCAGATCTGCATATAATGGACATGATAGTACAACATTTTTTTCATCCTCATTGGTATTATTACAAATACAGTAAACTCTTTCTTCAACCCACCTACATTCTAATCGACCTGTCTCAATCCTGAGTGGTGCATCTCCACCTAAATTTGACGAGAGCGCTTCAGTATTTATATGGAATATTATAAGATAAATATCTCTGTCCAACAGGAACTTCTAAATAATTTATATGTACGTAACTTTCTACAAGTACCTTGAGCTAACATTCTATTTTTCCACACAATATTTAAAATTTTGAATAAAAATATACTTTCCAAATGTACGATACACTGTTTTGATAAAATGTTATAAATATTTGTAAAAAATCATAATTACTTTCTTTTAAACTTTCTTTAACTCTATAACACCATTTTTTCTTATCAAAATTTAAACTCTACCATCAAATAAAATGACATTGTAGTTTGTTGTACCGATGGATTTCAAAAATGTACAATCTTAGTCTTTTGTAAATTAACTAACATATCTGGTTTTTTTTATTACACCAACTATTTAACCTATCTAACATTAACTGTAAATTATTCTAATTTTCAGCAACTAACTAAATCATCTACATCTAAAAGTACACAAATCTTTTTACCATCAATATCAAGACCAATATCTAGAGCTTTCTTATCTGATATTAGACTGTTCATAAAAAATATCAAATAAAATGGGTGATCAGACACACCCTTGCTTAAGACCAGAATTCACACTAGACCATTCAGTCAAATTATCTTCAACTTTCACAGCACAATCAGTTTGTTTGTATATTGCTTTTAATGCACATAAAATCTTTATGCTTTTACTTAATTGACTTAAATCTGGGAAAAGTACATTTCTATTAAGTGTATCATAAGCTCCGTTGAAGTCCACAAAAGCAGCAAATGTAGAACATTTTTTAAGTTTTCTATTTTCAATGATTGATGTAAAAATGATCAATAGTTTTCTAAAACCATTTTGTTCATCCTGTAAAATATAATTAATATATAACCAGTATACTAATCTTGCATTTAAAATACTGCAATATACACAGGGAGCCAATGTAATCTCTCGAATGGAACAATTGATAGGGGTAATTTGAATTAGATTGATACAAATATCACATGTATAATAATGAATAATGTAAGGATATAATCTACTAGATGAACACAGGGCACTTATTTAGTCCCTATCTGTGTTAAAGGAAATCACTAGAGACATGACAATAGAAGATGTTAGAGGATACGTAATGCCTGCCATAGACGTGTTCGCAGCTGGAATAAAGGCCTTGAAAGAGCATATGATGGGTCACATAGAAAAACAAAAGATAAAAATTAAAGAGAGTGAAATCAAATGGGTCCTGACCGTTCCTGCTATGTGGACAGATCAAGCCAAAGAATTCATGAGGGAAAGTGCGGAAAAGGTTAATAAAATATGAATATACAATGCATTTTAAACAATGAAAGTGTCTAAAAGTAACACTTCTGGTATATTCATTTTTCTCAACGATGATCTTGAATTAACATACTTTAGAATTTTAATATAAACACATAGGTCTCCAAATTTGATTTCTAGTTAATTGAGCCTTAATACTATAGAATTTCTTTAAAAAAATCAAAACTAAAAAAAAAATTCCCATTACATTTCTATAGTAAAGTTTCCCGCCAATTTTATCTCCCCTTATTTTTATGTAAAAAAACAAAAAACAAAAACAAAACAAAAAATCTTTAAAAGTGATTTTAAAATATTCAAAAAACTATTAGTTAATTAAAGATATCTCAATCTGTATGAGTTTGCAAGATTATAAAATAGAACGATGATCTGCCAATGAATATTTTGTTCCTTTCAACAGAGGTTCCAGTGGAACATGTCATAGATTTTTTTATAATAAAAATTCCTTTAGGAACATTTGTTATATTAAGTTTATAATGTAACTAATATTGAAATCAAATTTTCAGAGGAACTTATATTTTGTAATTTTCTTATTTCGGAATTTATGATATAGAGGAGCGTCCATTCCGTGACAATCTACATTAAAACATATCTTGATTTAACTTTCTTTTAACAACTGTAATCACTTTGCAGTGGTCATAAAATATGAATACTTTGCTTACTATAACCGGTAGCCATATTTGAGGCATTCGAGCATTAGAAATATTTATCTATAGGAGTAGTTCTAACATGCATCGATATATAAAATTAATTGTAAGTAACATAAAAAGTCTATCAACTATATATGTTTTTTGTTAATTTTTAAACTTGAGACTGGGAAAATTTCTGCTCTTTTTTGTCTATCTTAAATGTCTTTATAAATGCACGTCCTTAAATCTCAAACTAGGGTGGTATAAGAAAAGATCGTTTGTTGATTGCTCTTGAACCGGAAGCAGCGTCCATATTCTGTCAATACCTCCCACCAGAACTTGTATCAGGGGCAGATGAGGGTTTTTCTGTTGGAAATGAAGACACTAAATATTTAGTTGTTGACATTGGAGGTGAGCATATGATTATTAAGCACGGGATAAACATATTCTTATCGAATTGATCTTTTATTGCTTCGTATTCCACGAATTGCGTTTTGTATACTAGTAATACCCGTTTTACAACCCATTTGAACACATTTGTGTGGTGTTTACAGAAACGTTGAGAAACAAGAAAATAACATGACTTAGCCATAAACAGATATGTGGTAAAGGGTTGTTAACCGATTTTACTTCTGCAACACTTTAAAAAAATCACTCTGGTATTTTATGAAATATTTTATGGAACGTGATTGACTGTGCGCCTTGCTGCTATATTTAATTTAAATCTGATAGGAAATAGGGTTTCAATTATTGTAATGTATTCAATGACTTAGACGTTAACTTGAGATGGATAAAAAGGGTTAACCATTTTGTATCAAGAGCACCTCCAAAACAGCTTGACGAATTTTTAGTCGGTGAAAATTAAAATAAATGATCTGAAGAGAAGTTTTACCTCCACTTTGTCATTGACTCCAGTGAGATTTCTGTTTTATATCTGGTAAACTTTTATATGATGCTTTTGTGCATCTTGTTTCAACTTTCTGTTTGAAAAAGTTTTAGTTTCATTTTTAAACTGTTAAAAGAAATGATATTTTTTGAATATGTATACTAGTGCATTATTGTCATATGGGTACGGGTGTATTTTTGTATGGACTAATTTCAAGAAGTTTCCCCAAGAAAAAAATCCCTTTATGTAGTTTTAACACCAGCCGACAACTTGTTCCATGCTATCACTGTTTTGAAACCGACACAAAAATATTTGACATTTTTCAGGTGGTACTGTTGACATCACAGCTCATCATAAAGTAAGCGAAGATGAGCTCCGTGAACTATGTTCAGCTTCCGGTGGGGCCTGTGGTGGCACTACTGTAGACAGAGAATTCCTTAATCTGTTAGAAAACATAGTTGGTGAAGTTGTTATGGAGCATCTAAGGAACGATAAAACTGCCAGTTATCTTGACCTTCTTAGAGAATTTGAGACGGTAAAAAGGACCATAAGTTCCTGTAGCAGGCAGTTCATCAACTTTACTATACCTTTCACCGATTTGACGGAACTCTGTTCCAGACACCTTGAAAAAGATTTCAAGACAGTAGTAAGCGAGTCGGAGTATGAGGGTAAAATATTACTCGTTGGTGACAAAATGCGCATGGACAGGCTTTTAATGTCCTCTCTATTTGATACTGCTTGTACAAATATTGTACAAGAAATAAGGAAGGTCATGGATAGAATACCTACGACAAATCTGAGGACATTACTCCTCGTTGGCGGATTTTCAGAGGCTTCTTTAGTACAGGACGCTATTCGAGAAGCATTCTCAGATATGCAAATTCTAGCGCCAAGAGAAGACCCAGGTTTAGCTGTGGTAAAGGGGGCAGTATTATTCGGCCACAGGCCTGACTTTATCACTTCGCGAATGACAAAATGTACCTATGGGAGGCGTATTAGGCCGCTTTTTGACGAGTCTAAGCATGATCCAAGCAAACGTGTCGGTGGTGATGGTGGCGATCGATGTCGGGATGTATTTGAGACTTTTATGCCGAAGAACAAATCGGTATCAGTCGATGAAGTAGTAACACTCGAGTACCACACAGTGGTAAGCCACCAGCCCTCTGTATCGGTAGCTGTCTACTACACGCCCAAAGACGGTGGTGCTATGTATGTTGATGATGAAGGTTGCAAAAAACTTGGGGAATTTCCTGTTCCAATCCCAGAGCCTTCTGCTGAAAGACGCTACGTAGATGTTGAATTTAAATTCGGAGGCACATTGTTAGAAGTCACTGCTGTTGAGAGACAGACACAAGAAGTTACTCAATACAATTTTAGTTTGTTGCAGTAGATCTTGACACTTAACAGTTTAATGGAATGTTATATTTTTACAATACTGCATTGACATAGGTAACCTTCCATTTTTGTTCATATTACCTTTCTCATCCGATTCAAGTGATGAGCAAATATGCTCAAAGAGTATTGATCATTATGTGTCCCTAAACGTTGAAATGCATTTTTAAACTGCGTTCCATTTTTTAGGGACACAATCATCTTTCAAGTATTATACACATGTCAGTATATTTTGAAACAAGTACTATCTTTAAAAAAAAAGATACCCGACGCAGTAAAATTTTATTCTTTTTACTTAATAAGTTTCTGCATTTCATTCAAGAGGAAGCAATTTTAATTTTCGATGCAGTTATCAGTATTTGGCCAATAGGGAAACAGAATTACGATCAGGTGACTTGCGTTTCCACAGAACAGCGTTCTTCTTAAGGTCAAAGGTTAAAAAGCGACACTATACCGACTGCGTCGGAAAAAAATTAAATTGTATAATATCATTAGATAATCGGCTTTACACGTGATGCTTCTGAATTCATGAGTTTCGAACTATTTATTTAGGCCGCGCCTACAGTCAAGTGAACGGCTTTAATTGATCTTTTTTGATCACTTGTATTGCCTCTTTCTTTGTATATCTGAAACATAATAGAAATAAAAATAGGTATAATTTGGACATGAAGTACGACCTAATTAGTTAATCGGGCACTTGCTGGACAGTGTCTAAAATGGATTTTTAATTTCAAAAATTGCGTGCTTTCTTATTGGACAAAAAAAAATGTCCATCATCTCACAGACCAAATTGTATATGACTGAGACGTCATTAACATTTTCAACGATTTACTCATTGAATTTTTATACTAAAATTAAAATCATAAGGAAGGACTGTTATATTTTTCGGTCTATTGAAAGTAATTTCAATGCCGTGGTGCACACTTGAATATAACCTGATAGGGTTAGGGTTATTTTTTTCATGGACCGAAAAAAATAGCAGTCATTCCTTAAGTATAACTAATTTGAGGATAATGGAACCTTATACGCTCCCGAAGAAGCATATGAATTCAAACACCTAAATCCTTTCATATTTTTTGTTATTGGTAAAATGTGTAATGATATACGGTTTTTATTGTCCTTATGCATTCTCCTATTGTCATGGTCTGAACTATGTATGTGCCGAAATGTCCAGTTTATGGTAAAAAACTGTGGGTGTCATTGTCCGAAATGTCTTTGGGTTGAATTGTCCGGTATTGATTACGTAATTTTCGTAATTCGGATGCCATGTTTTGAACTTCAGATTTGATTTGTGTTTAACCATCGAAGCCAGTTTATGTTTCACAGACTGACGTGGTCCTTAACCGCAGTTACCATGTATACGAAAATGAAGTTACCATTGTACTGCTTTTAAGCTACCGATTTTACATGCACAAACCGGATATTGATGCTTTTTCTGCCCATAAGTATGCAGGACCCATGTTGATAATACAGCCATTTACGTTCCCTTCGGGAGCGTATCAGTGAAATGCGCTTAACAAAAAATAATGTATGACAAATAACGGCCTTTAAAAGAATATTTAAGAATTGAATGTTTCGTTTTTGATGTAGCGCTTCATGTGCTACGGTCAAAGCTTTTACACGTCGATGAAAAAAATTGAAAATTGAAACATTCAATTCTCATAATTACATTTCATATGTTTCTCTTATTTTTATTTCTATTTTATTTTAGATATGCATAGAAAATAGGCAATACCAGAGACAAATTATATATTATATGTCACTGGTAATACACGTATAAATTACGGGTAAAGCCGATCATCCAACGATTATTAGAGTATTTTAATTATAGTAAATGAAATTATCATTTTTTTAGATGAATGTAAAATGATTGCAATATCGCACAAATATGTTACAAGATGAACATCAAACGCGATTCCTATATCATGAACGACCAATGAGCAACTAACTTACCTTATTGGCCATGCACAAAGAATATATGTTGTACTTTCGGATGTAGTATTTTTTAATATTATTGATTAAATTGGTGTTTTAAATGTAAGCTTAAAGTTTGTTAAAAGCTTATCACGAAATGTAATTTAGTTTTAAAAATCCGTTCTAAAGCAATGTACTGTTTAAAACTAAAACATGCACTACTATGATGACCCTATAACCCTAAGTGAAAACTGTAGCCATTTTAAAGTTACTTTTGTACCGATTGAAATGGAGCTCTTTAAGTAACCCAAAATAATGAATGCACTATGTTTTATGCTGTTATTGTATTGATACGTTGCAGATGATGAATATCATCTCTAAGTTAAATATCGTCTCTGTATTAGCCAGTTTTAAACTATCATCATATTTATTTTTTTCATTATCAAAGTTTTACTAGATTTACTAGTAAGTGCCAATGTTATCAGGATTGGAATATTCGTACATGAATTACATCAAAATTCGTTTTAGCATACATATATATTTGCAATATCCCCTTTATGTAAACCTGACATACCGTTAAAATGACCATTTTAAGAAAAGATAACTTTATCTTAAAGTCACAGGATGATATCAATAAAGCCTGAAAATAAGACACAGAGATATTTGTCTCATTTGTCAAAATGGTTAGTGCTTAGCTTCATTGAACTGTATATAAATATATTTATCTGTCCTGATAAGTATGACCAATTTTTCCAAGTAGAGTCAGAAATATAATTCAACATATTTATGAGTTGCAATGATTAAAAGTTATTTGTTTACACAAATACAGACGAATATTTGAGAATTGTCATTATCAGCTGGAAAACCACAATTGATAGAAAGAAACCTCCAAATTACGTAATCTTTATGTCAGGGTCTAATAGTTTCCTCGAAGACATGCGATAATTACTTCAAGAATCTGTTGTTGTTGAAAGGAACAAAATGAAGAAGTAATACCAACAGTACAAACAAAGGAAATTAACGGACAAATAAAACAAATCAACAAAACAGGGATTACCTAAATGATAATAAATAAAAACAAAACTTACACAACAAAAAACGCCCGAAAGTGCCCAAAGAGCAGTGAACAGCAGTATCACCGCATAAACTTTCGGACTCAATATTCTCCAGAAGGGTAAGACACACGCCAAGACCATATAAGGAGGACGACTATCTATGACAGGTATATTTTGGAAACAATCCTCGCTGCAGACCTGTAATCGCTTTCAGATTTACTATGTATCACTCCGCTGTACATGATGTGAAAAAAAATCACAGGGCATGCATACGAGCATCACTCATTACAAATCCTCGAAGCTGTTTCCGCTTTACCCTACTTATTTGTATAAAGGGATGGGATTTAACATCCAAAATTGTTTGAACAAAACTAGTTTAGTTTGGTTCCAAACTAGTTTTGATTTTCTTATCGTTACACAATCGTTAATTTTGAACTCAAAATGGCAGCTTCCAAACAATTGATATCCATCCTAATATTACATACGACAACAATGTTGCATTACATATAGCTGCTTTAATGGTTATAATAAATCAGCTTGTTTTGTAAGAGTTACCAAAAACAGAACACATATTCCAAAGGTTCTTAACTATGATTTTGTGCCAACCTACAGCTATCAAGAATTTAGGCAACGTTTTTGAACGAATTAATGTGAACACTTTAAACAACTTAGTCTAGTAGTTACGATGATTCAGGGAATGTAGATCTATTAGGTTAGGTAAAGAAGTACTTATGTATCAGAAATGTGCATTAAGGCTAGAAACCACTAATTCCACTTCCCATAGGCTTCTATGCTAATTTGACAATATTCAATGGCTTCTCTGGACTTCACCTTAACTTTAACCTGCAGAGGACTATATATCAGCATGATTCTACATATGTCCGCTCACAATCCTCAGAATGGCATGTGGGGTTAGCAGACTTGCAGTGCAGTACTGGTCAAAAAGGGTCTATAAATAGCATGGGAAATCCCAGTGTTTTCACAAGATAGGGGTATATTTAGAAACCATTATGGAGATTATGCTTCACATCACAAGAAGCAAAATGCACCTACAAAATGTATAGAAATGTTTTCCTTTCAGAAACTGTTTTAATTTTTAAAATAAGATGAGAACTTTTTTCACAGCACTATGAGGAACAGGGGTAATTTCTGCGTAGGACTATTTTTGCGTACGTTCCAAATGCTCATTGGTTGAATTGGTGGTCTGTAACCTGTATCAAGCCAGAATACCTTGCAAGCCATTGCGAACCATTTCGTTATTCGTGAATACTTTTTTTTGATATTGTGGGTGTCTGTTTTCCATGTCTGGTCTTTGTCCCTGGACTTTTGATTTCCGCTAGAATCTTGGTTCCCTTGGTTACTCTTTCAAGGTCTTTCTAATATTATTTGCCACAAGCTGCTACCGAAGTTCATAAGATGGCATAGAAAAAAGCAGGAGAGAAAAGCATTAGTACAAAACTTCCAGAAGAAAATAGGAATAGGGTTTCCAGGAGTAATGGGGGTAATTGAAAGAACTCGCCTTCCGATACGTGCACCAAGAGTACCATGAGAACTGTACATGTGTCAATAGAAAATTCTTTTACTCGATCATTCTTCAGGGCATTGGGGACAGCATTTTTTTTTAAAAGTTAAATTTCCTTCATAGCAGCACTTGGATTGAGGTTGAGCATGCATTTGGAACTGAAAAGAGACGATATCGTCGTTTAGAATTTATTGATATGTAAACTTTACTTAACGAAAAAAGTAAATGTATGCACTTGAGTTGTTGTTAGCGCCATGAGCTTTGTCTTTTGCAACATGATGACATGAATGAATATATGGAAGTTCACTGAGATACACAATCCACCGGTAATTGCGGGGATTAAAAGACGAAAAATTCTGGACAATCTAGCCAAATGAGAATTTAGTAATCTGTCACAAACTTGCATTATTAACCTACCCACACTCAATTTCTTAGGAGAATTAAAGATTTCGTCCTGTTTTCCCATTCATTACCAAAAGTTCATCAGTACTCTTACTCGGATTTTATTTGACATACGTTTTATTCAACTTGATAGGATTACTGATTATAAAATGTAGAGATGCATATGTAGTGTGTTTTTGGTCAAATTAAATAGTAGGGGGTAGAGGCAAAAACATATAAAGGAAATCGGTTCTGCCCCATACATCCTACTCCTCTGTTCGATTTCTATGCGATTTTATATGATTAATAATTATAGGATGTGTAACTGTCAAGGGGTCTCCAAAAGGCCATCAACAAGAATGGTACTCCATCACTTGTGATGAGTTCCAAGTTTGAGTTAAATATAAGTTTCATGTACCCCAGGAAATAGAATTTTTGGACTCTTTAGGCCCATTTATCTCGGAACTCAGCTGATTTTAGTTGTAATCAAGCAACTTCTTCTAATTTCCCATTATACAACAACAATTGAAAGCAATTATGTGTTTATTTACATTGATGTCTGCACTATCAAATTACCTCAATGCGGTGTACATGGTGCATGTGTTTCAAGTTTCATGAAGATGTAATTCCATTATCATTGAAATAAATCTTCCTTTCCCAGAACTATGATGTATTAAATATCATGAATAGTAACATCAGTATAACAAAATACCAAGAACAATATTACGAATAAAATATATCTATTGAGAAATACTATGAAGGATAAATGACAAATACCATTAATGAAAAAAGTAAGTAACTGAAAACTACTAATAACAATGATATCAATAATATTTAACAGCCACTTAAAGACTGTTGCTCCTGGGTTGAATTACATGTATCCAACAATAGTATAACATCATTCATTCTGCTTTTTAACAACTTGAGTTTACTACCAATAAAATAATCTGACAAAGTGGACACAGATGCAGAACATAAAGTGAAACTGGTAAAACATCTAATCTATACCCATAACACTTCTCTAACTTTTTGAAAAAGGCACATCCCTTCCTTCAATTTCTTATTGTGATCTATTGTCCCTATAAGCTTTTGTCAAATTCGTTCTTTTCTGCTCACTCTGGACTGCACTCTGAATTGAAAACCTGCTTCATGTATCTCACTGCTGATTTTTTTGCCAAACTTTTTTCTTTTTAATGGATGGTTTGTCAAAAAGGTCTTTAATTTTTTTTGCTGCTCTATCAATGACATAGATGCTTGTTAGACCATTTATTTGTCTTCCTTGATGCGGGTTCTATACCTCCTTCGAATGGCTGAACCGATTCTATGGAATTAACTAGAAATAAGAATGCACATTATAAAATTCATTTCAGAAGAAAACTGGAGGTTCCTTGAATCCTGTAATTAGTCTTTTTATTTTACACTCATGTCTGTTATCTCCCATTTGACAGTGTTACTTTCCATATAAGCAGGTATTTTATATTGTCTGAAGTGAGCATATTGTGATTTTTTTTTAAAATAAATTATAACTTTGTGAATAAACATTCTTTAGCAAACATTTCACAAGACGCAGCTAATATTTATCCATATTTTTGTTGATTTGAAAAGAGTTAAATGTCCTTACATACTTGGTAAAAAAACGTTAATTTTTGGCTTTTCACTTCAATACATAATACCTCATAACAAGAAAGACAACACTGTAAACTCTCATTCAGGGTTGAATATCCTCAGCTGCACTTTTGCCACTTTCAGTCAAGTCTAATTTTTATAGTTTATAATGAAAATGGTGATCAAAACCGCGGACTTTATACCAGATTTATATCAAAATAACAATTTCATAAAACCTTCATTAACTAATGTGTTTTAATACTGTATAAAGGTACACACTAGTTAAATACATAAAGGCACACACTAGTTAAATACATAAAGGTACACACTAGTTAAATACATAAAGGCACACACTAGTTAAATACATAAATATTTGTATTAGACCACTATATCTGTACGAAATATTCACTTAATATAAATCTCAGCATTTTCAGTAAGAAGGATCTATACAATTCGAATAACATTCTGCCAATACTAAAACGGTTTGATCAGTGTTTGGTCATATTTCAATGAAATTAAATAACTTACATACTACGACATGTAAATTGAATCTGTAACAAGTAGGCAGATCTATATATATTTGGACTAAGTTCATCAACAAGTTGTTTTTCTTCTATTTTCTACCTTTTGCCAAAGGTGAATGAAATATGCAATTTCCTTGTTGCACATTTAACTTTTGATTGTGGATTTTTTTCCTTTTATTGTATTGGAGTTAAAATTGTATTTAAATTCTTTTATTACATTGTTTTATGTAAATGCCAAAAAGATTTTTTGAATTTTTTGTTTTGCTTGCCGGGTGTTTTCTGTTACTCAGTCATGTTGTACATTTAGCACAGTTACTTGTTGAAACCTTTGTCAATCAATATCTAAACGATTATAATATTTCTAAAGCAACATTCGTAAAGAAACATTCATTCTTTTTCTTTGTTTTTGTCCTTTTCAAAAAACATGTATTTCGGATCTGTCAATTTTTATTCAAAAATATTTAAGTGTTTTTCTTTTTTGTTTCATTCATCAGATGTTCAAAAAGAAACAAATACAACAAGAAATTTAACTTTAAATATATTTTTTTCTGGAAAATGAAAACTTTGAACGTCAATACAGATTTTGAATCAATGAGTTTTTTTTATCCTTTTTTAAAAAAAAAACATACCAACCCTTTAGAGCTGAATAAAAATAATATATGCTATGAAGTGGCTCAAACTAAATGTAAATAAAAATAATGAATTAGTGAACAATAGTCACATTTAAAAGGTAAAAAGGAACTAAATACAAATAAAATATGAATAAAACTTTGAAATATTGAAAAAAATATGAGCCCAAATTTTTGGCCTTACGGCCTTTGTCAGGGGCCAAAAGTATTGAGAAGAAAACTGTCAACCCCTAACACAGAGACAATATGCCATTCAATGTGCACATCAACCCTTGAGAGCTGTCGGACTCGTGAAGCACGTGCAATTAATTATATATCGGAAATTGAAATTCTGGATGAAGACCAACTAAAATGCATATTAAGACCAGTATTTTTTTTTCGCGAAAACAACAGTTGAAGTTGAGTTTCTATAAACCGGTCAATTTCTATCGTATTTAAAAAAAACATTACTTAATAAAATTGTTTATTAAACAGTTTATATTTTATATTTGTATCCATGTTTTTTTATTACCATTGACTATAACGAGAACAAGACGTAAATGTATGTCAGTTTAAGCAATTTATCTCCTAGACATGATTATAATTAATAATTGACATGGATGGACATTTAATCTATATTTTAATATTTTAGTAAGTAAGACAAAATACACCTGACATAATTGCAAACATGTTATTTCGTATTCCGAACAATTAGGACGTTTCAACGCAAGTACAATAAAAAGTAGTATAAAACGTATATAAACATAACAGACCTTGTAGCAGAGTAAAATAATACTTATTCTCTTATTTTTCACGTTACAATTTTCTGTTTAGTATTTTCTGTGGAAATATATATGTAACACCAAACGTCATTTTGCCGAATATAGTCGTAAGAACCTGTGGAATTTTTCAATAAATAATTATCGAAGTTATCATAAAAAATTCCCCTTTTTTTGATTTATGAAAAACTCATTATTGTCACATTGAAACTGAAAAATACTCCCCTGAAATGAGAAGATATGTTGAATACATCGATAATTAAAGCAATAGTACTCAATATGTCTATTGTACACCGTTTATATATTGATTATTAACATTTGGGTTCATGTCGAGGCATTTTTTCATGGATAGGGGTGGCAATTTTCACCTAACTTGACTTAGAAAAGTTTAAATATTTATTACTTGAGCTCATTTTGAAGCTAAGACACTGTATTAATGTACGGTATCATACAAAAGCTTGACTGAACAATGGTATTCTGAAAAAAAGGGAAATAATGGGTGATATAGAAGAAATTTTGAAATTCTGAAAATTCCTCTTTTTCCAAATTTATAGTAATTGTCACCCCAAAAAGAAACTCTAAGCATCCGAAACGACCAGATATGTGGGGTACATCATTAACGTAATTATGAATGCCTAAAATATGAGTTCTACTGTGTCAGTAGGCTGTGAATGAGCTGAGACAAGTTTTCTAGGGGTAGGGGCAGTATTGTTAACTTTTTTTTTTTAAATTCATCTTGAAAATTAGTTTTTCGTGATTTATTTACGTAGGAAATTAAATTATGTATCAAATGATACCAAATTTGAGATGTTTTATTTGAATAATTACTTGTAGAGTCGAATTTATGTGACTTTTGACCGAAAAATCGGAAATCCCATTTTTCGCATTTTTTGATAAATTCTGACTACGAAAATCGTCAAAATTCATCAAAAGAACCCCAGAAGTATAAATTGTGATAAAACTAAACAGAAAATACCAAATAAACCATTTTTAATGAAGCATAAATACTCTAGGGATTTTGACATTGAAAAATATGTTAATTTAAGCGATTTTCCGGCGGGTATGGCTGCATTTTTTTTCATTTTACCGCAAAGCCCTAAGTGTTATTGCAACTTTCTTGGTACCATTGTAAAGCTGAGACGTTGGGCTATATGATGATACATACTAATGTCATTTTACTTCGTTCTGTAGAAAGAAGAAGTTCGTAGAATAAAAAAGACTTTAAAAATCGATTTTTTCCTCAACGAGGTATAAAGGTAGACAAAAAATACAAAAATTCTTCAGTTTATTTTTTTGGCCACAAAAAGATTCGTAAATGGGAGGTATAAGGGTACCTGAAAATCATATTTTGGTTGAGTGGGAGGTGCACCGGGAGTTATCTCTGCCAACGTACTATATTATTCCAATTTGTTATCCTTAAAGTAAATAATTGCATATTTTTATCAAGGAAGTGAATTATACATAATAAGATCAAAATCGAAAGTATGATGGAACTTGACACCAGACGTGCAATTTAGTAGTAAGTTGAATGCATTCCTGCATTTTCTGATTTATTATCGACGCATTTTGATAAGATATTCATATAAAAGACACAAAAGAGTTGAGCAAGAAAGGGAAGAAATTGTAATTTTATATATTTATACATCATTTCACGGCCATTTAGATGTAATCGATATAAATCAGGTTCAGTATTGTTTGGATATAATTTCCGATTGACGAATGAATTTGAGTATTAATAGTTAATTGTTTTAATTAACCGATTAAGAGTCATGGCCATTACCACTATATATACATCACCTAAGATATGCATGCTGTCTCGGTAGATGGTCTTCTCCCTTTCATACAAAAACCTCTTTGACTGCATCACATTCGCAATAAACTTTACTATTTACCTTTACTTTCTCATTACAAAACAAGTCTAGACACTCCAGTATCCGAGTTTGTGTATAAGGTCAAGATGAAGAAACATGTTCATTTCGTCTACTCCCATTAGTCAACGAAGGTAATTCCACCGTATACCGTATATCAAAGACAAATCCATACTTAATGTTTCGTATTTCTACACTAGTACTTCACCTAATGCATTCAAAAACTACAAATGGGTATTGAAGGATCTCAAGATTGATGACTTCCAGGCTAAACCACTATACTGTTCTTGCCAAAACTTTCCATTCAAGTATGTTCCTTCCGGTCACATCATTACGGAAGATTTAGACATCATAGAAAACGAATCTCTCCGTAAAGTCCTTGCTTTAGGTTCCTAATACCTTGAACGACACTCTACAAATTGGAATTATGACTTTAAATTCTTAAGAATTCTGTGGACGATTATGCTAGAAAATGGACACAACGAGAACAAGAAGACATTGATTCGCTGTCAGAGCTGTTGAAAGCTGTGAACTCTTTAAATCTTGAAACCGATGCATTACATAAACGCGAAAAAATTCCTACGGAAACGTGAAGAAAATCCTTGCATACACGCGATTTTTAAAAATACCAGGATTATTACCGGTAAATTACAGGTTAGTCTTGATATTTACATGTAAAATACTGTATTTTTGGAGGAGAACCTCTTCTGTCTGCCAGAAATTATTCGTAAAAGATAACTTATAAATAATTTCTGCCCCCTGCACATCACGGGGAGGTGGAAGTAGGATTTTCTGCAGGATTTTTTAAACATCTTTAATTAAAAAAAATACAGTCACATGCACAGTATATAGGATAAAACGACAAAGCGACGTCTCTTAAGTACTTAAGTAGCACTCCAGCTAAGGATCATGCAAAATGTGATTAATGGGTAGAAAGCCTATATATTTTCATTTTTTATATTTTGTTTGAAATTTCATAGTAAACAGAAAATAACGTGTTTTTTTTTTCATATAACCCGTGCTCTTAGGAGATAAAAATGATATAGAATGCACTGTAGATTTCAAAATTAAAAAGTAGATAACTCTGTAAATGACACTCAAATACAATAGAATCTACTGGATTTTCAATGTTGATTATCTCCTAATAGCAGGCAGATTTGAATGAATAATTACATATTTCATGGTATAGACCCATAACACAACTTAATTACAAAAATAAAAATATGTAGCCTTTTTTGGGGTGTATCACATTTTTTTCAGATTTTGCATGATTCTTACAAAGACACTACTTGAATAAAACAAAAATGTCTATAAAATATAATGCTATGCGAACATCCTCCCTAGACTTAGGAACTTACACTGTCGTAAAAACTCTCATCGCCGAGCTCGTAAAAGGTGAACAACCAATCGTAATGCACGAAAAAAGACATATGCTAATTAGATTGGAATTATGAACTTTTATTGTACACTAATTAGATATACAAAATGTACGTATAAATAATCAACGGCATTATATAAAGAAAGGAGAAAAAAAAAACATGAGGCACCTGATGTTTCCTTACGTCTAACGAGAATCTGTTCATCCTGCATTAAATTTTGTTTGATGCAAAATTACTGTCTGGTACAGGTAATTTCTTCGCGCTTTCGTAAAACACGTTAATTGGTAAATTCGCGCCCAAGCAATGCGCCCCTTGAAACGTATGAGAGTTCTTAGTAGGTTGATAAGTGTCAATGTTACATCTGTTTTCAAAGATTTCGATGTAGCCGAAACATTGTCTACTATAAATGACATGTTATTTGTTATACCAGTGGACAAAGCCCAATACAACATGTTTTTTTTTATGTCTGCCAGAAACATTACATCTATTGTTTATTATAGAAGGTAGACATAGGAAATAATAGCAGTAATAAGACCTATACGGCTATCTACAGACTCTTCAAAGGAGAGATAGTAGAAAACCATAAATCCGCTCTATACTCTCTACTTAATATTGATTGTGATCATCCGTCCATGTATTTGATTCCTAAACTCTACAAAAATCCATACAAACAACACTTCATAAATACGAGGTACTCGAATATCCATACGCAGGTCCGGCTAAAATAAATATGAATATTTATTTAACTCATTCTATCTATTATATAGAAACGTCGCGCTAGTACTTTCAGAGAGATATACCTTTTATTTCTTTTTTTCGGTTCGCAACATTGTGTATATATCGTCTCTGTTTCATGTGTTCACAGTTTGGCCATGTTTTGGGATTTTTACGCATTTGAATCATTCCACTGTTGACGCTTCGGTATTTTTGCCGTATTGTCAACTTTCCTTTCAACTGTGGAGTTTTCATATCACAACTCATGTAATGTCAGAGCTTGCTGAAACTAAACGACGGACTACTTACAATTAGGCTTTTGGAACAGGGTTACGTTGCTACAAGATTAAAGTCTTTGCTACAGACGTTTTATGTTCTTGGACCACTATGGTGTATCCACCTGCACCGTGAACCGATTTATTCACCATGTCAAAGTTTTTCTTTTCTCTTTTGTCTACTCGGCCGTGACTTTATATGAGCAACACGGCGGGTGTTTCTAGAAAAGCAGAGGACGTTTACCCTACAGGTGCACCTAATCCATGCTCCACTTAGTTCACTTTTCAATAAATGTGATAATGAATCTGTTCTTAAGAACATTTTTCTTTGGCGTAGGTTTTACAAATACCAAACAAAATAAACACAAAGGCAATTTCTAAAAAAGAAAATTCATTACATAGCATCTCTAATACTTTGACTACCCCCCTCCACACACACACACACACACACACACACACACACAAAAAAAGAAAAAAAAAGAAGAACTGCTTATAATTCCATGTTACATCGGGTTCACTTATCAGCCCTGTGCATGGTGTTAGCATCTCTCAGGTCAAGTTATTTTCGAGTTTGCCTTTTCTGATTTCTGATTGCTGAAATCCTTTTTGTTCTCCAGCATTAGAATACAAATACATATGTAATCTTCTTCATATATACCCCTTCATAACTTGTATTTTGTAAAAGTTCTTTAAATTAATTTAGCCAAATACATTTTTGATTTATCTCAATGTCTTATGATTCTTAAATTTAATGAAGAAAGGACCTGATCACATACAAAATGGCAGAAAGAGACACTGCACAGGGGATGGATGGAGACAACGAAACGAGAGTCACTTTTACAGGTGAAAGTGCTATATTGATGGTTGCTGCCATAGACTTTGGCACAACATATAGCGGATACGCATTCTCCACGACAGCAGACTATAAAAAAGACAAATTGAAGATCCACACGAACACGGAGTGGAGTGCTGGGGGACGAGCACTTATTTCACTTAAAACTCCGACTTGTGTCCTCATTGATAAAACTAATCCACTTCTGAATCAGATCGATTCATTTGGTTTCGAGGCCGAAAACAACTATGCTGACGCTGTCATCGACGAACAGACAGATAACTATTACTTCTTTAATAGGTTTAAAATGATGCTGTATACACGTAAGGTAAGAAATGAAACTATTAAATTCATCAAATTCATTAATTCAGAGCCAACCTGTGCTGTTTATTACTGTGGCATGTCACAAACGCCTAACTGCATTTGGAAACTTGACTTGTATTAACAAGAAGTACTTCTTCTTAGTAATTGTTTTATGAAACACACGTAGTGAGGCTACACTACATGTTTAAATGTTATCTGGGTGTGAATCGATTGGTCAACAGGCGAGAATGAATCATAAACTTGAAGATTTGGAGGTGACAATTGTGATTTGAAAGTGCCAAATTGAGTTTAATGTTAACGACACATTAAATATTTCTGTTACATTTCTACTCGTGTACTTCTTACGGATAAAGAACTTTCCACAACACAACAATCTAGTCCCTTTTACTCAGAATGCATGTACTTCTTGATAAAGAACTTTCCACAAGTCAAAAATCTAGTCCCATTCGCGTATACTTCTTACGGATAAAGAATTTTCCACAAGACAACAATTTAGTCCCATTTACTCAGATCTTACGGGTAAAGAACTTTCCACAAGATAAGAATCTTTTAACAAAATATTACCTTTATTTTTCCACGAGGTGTAAACTACGGGGCGCCGAATGGGACTTTTGTGGGTTTGTACTCAAAAGTGAATTTTGTTCAACAAAAATCAATTCTGATTAACAATATTTATAACATACTACAAATTTTCAATTTTGTGTCACTACAAAATTGGCTTTTGTGAGACAAAAGTCTATTTTGTGTCACAATAGTCAATTTTGTGTCACAAAATTCAAGTTTGTGAGACAAAATTGAATTCTGTCACAAAAGTCTATTTTGTATGCAAATTAGTTTACAGAATCATTTGGATAAGCAAATGAATTCTCATCACGATTTTGTAAGAAGGTTTCTTATTGGATATAGTAACCGCGGGTCTCGCAGACATATGTTTCCGATTACTTCGAGGAACGCCGGACGGTTAAGGCCGTTTTAAGTGAAATTTAAAAAAAAACTCTTTTAAGTTGCATTCTACAGTAAAACTGTTTTGAAATTACTAAAATTGATATTATACGTTTTCTATGAGATTTTTTGTATAAAATAGGTTTAAAAATACGCGATTTTTCTACTTTCGATTTATTAGGATTTTCCCTGGTGAATCCCGTGATCATTTCCTGACATCTTTCAACTCAACTATAAAATGCTTTTGCCCGGCCTGTTAATCGCAACCAAATTTGTTAAAATTTGACAAGATAATTTGTATTAATGTATTTGTCTTAAATTTTGCAGGAAAAAGAAATGAATCGTCAGATTAGCCAAGAAAATCATATTAGAAATATGTTGTGCGGTGAAATTTGTTAATCTGCCAAAGTCGGCGAAAGATTATTATGTTTAACTATTTCTCACGACTTTTTGCCAGATACTGATAGATTCCTTATTTCATTCCGATTCTATTGATGTGTGACACAAGAAATTCGGTTGAGTAGAACAGGTCGGGCGAGATGAAAAACCGACATAGTACGTATCTAACTTTCGTTTCCCTTTTGTTTACAAATGCTCAAAATTAATGATCTATCTTTAGATTCAAGATTAAGTGACAAAGTTGGTTATACGATTACGATATCCGATATTTCTTTCACTTATGTGCATTATTATAACCGTGCACATTCGTACCTTATCCACCGTATTGCAGCGAATGCTTTAAGTTTGTAATACACGTGTACATGATGCTGCACATTTTGAATTCATTTGCATATCCAAAAGATTCTGTAAATTAATATGCACACAAAATTGACTTTTGTGACACAAAATTGACTTTTGTGACACAAAATTGAATTTTGTCTCCCAGAATTGAATTTTGTGACACATAATTGAATTGTTTGACACAGAATTGAAGTTTGTCTCACAAAATTGAATTTTATCTCACAAAACCGAATTTTGTGACACAAAATTGAATTTTGTGACACAAGATTGAATTTTGATTCACGAAATTGAATTTTGTGACACAATATAGACTTTTGTCGCACAAAATTGATTTTTGTGACACAAAATTGATTTTGATTACAAAAAGATCAAGTCCCATTCGGTACCCCGTATAGACTCCTACCTTGTCAAAAAAGTCAGAAAAAAGTATTCTCAGCAGGCAATAACATTAGCGGTTTTAGATTACCTTCTGTCGGGTACCTAAATTGGTTTTATAGTTTTCCTTGTCAGAGAACAAATCTACTTCCTTTTTTGTTAAGCCGTTAACCTCGTTATAAAAGTCGCTATTGTTTTGTAGATGCATTAAAAACTAAAAATGCTTGCCCTCGCAATACTGTGTTTTTCGTAATTAAACCCCCGCTCCGGAGGAGTGATGAGAAATGTTTTTCTTTTTTGTTTTGCATTTTAGGACATTTCCATCGATATGACACTGGAAGATGTTAGAGGAAATTCAATGCCTGCAATAGATGTGTTTGCTGCTGGAATAACAGCTTTAAAACAGCATATGATGGGACACATAAAGAAAAAAGAAGTCAAGATTTTAAAAGAGGATAATATCAAATGGGTCCTAACGGTTCCTGCTATGTGGACAGTTCAAGCTAAAGAATTCATGAAGGAAAGTGCGAAAAAGATTAATAGTGTAAAGTTCATCTAATAGGTTTTCTTTAACTTGTTTAATATATTTTTGTATACCATTACCGTGCTTTTCAAAGAGTAAAAAATATCAAGGATTTTATAGTATAAAAATCCTTGTCAGTACATAATGTGTTTTTGTTGACCATGTTGTTCTTTACACATATTTTATTTTTTATGTTGGAAATTAAAAATGCCAACGGATACAACATTTATAAAATATGGTTATGACGTCGTATTTTTCTTCTTTTTTTAAATGTGGTTATTATGTCCTTATATTTTTTTTGTATCCGTAAGCATTTTTTTATTTGCAACAGATGACGACAAAAAAAAAATAAGTGTAAGAATTTATTCTGGTAGAACCCTACTTCATATTAATGTAAATTAGAATATGAAATTTGAAAAGTAATAAAACTCCAAAAGTCGAAATTCCTTCAAAACTATGAAAGTACATAATGGTAATAAACGAATCTAGCTTGACTTATATACTGAATATGACACAATAAAACCAAAGACAAAACAGAAAATAGAGAAAATATCTAGAATAATTGTGAGCAATGCTGTCTAAATCAACTCCTCATTTGATAATCATTTATATGTGCCTTTTGACCTAAAAACTGATTTAGATCAATCTTAAAAGAGGATGCGCAATGGTGAAGTACGATAAGGATTATGTGAAAGTTTCATTAAATATCATTTAGTTGTCAAGAAGGAGTTACGAAACATGTGACATGGGTGCCGATACTTAAAGGATAAAGTCCATGTTAACGGATATGTGAGACCTAAAATAAAAACTTCAGCACAAAATCTAAAATAGGAGGTGCACCTATTCAATACTGAACAAGGATTCTATAAAAGTTCCATTAAATTAAACTCATCGATGTAGAAGGAGTAATGGATAAGAGATGAGTACTCTTATGTTCCCATATTAATAAATGACAACGTCTATGTGGTGCTATGAGAAACCCCTTCAATTGATTTGGATCAAAATCGTAGATAGGTGCTCAATGGAAATGTGTTATAAAGATTTTTATGAAAGTTTCATTGAATTCCAGTAAGCGCTATAGGAGGAGTTAACGGTTAAAGAGTAATCAAGGGAACCAAGGTTATAGCGGTAATCAAAAGAATGTAATCAAGGGACAAAGACCCGACATGGAAAACAGACATACACAACAAAGAACATATATTAAAAATATGGGTACCACCTTGTGTAACGTAAAGAGGGACGGTCACCCCTATCACTATGAAAATAGTGACAATAGATGTAAAACTTTATTCATAAACATGCGTTCCGAAATACGCTTGTTCTATTTGATGATACTCTAAAATGAAATGGATAAGCAAGTATCATCAGTTTTTTTTATTTCGTGGTAAAACAATCATTTATATGTGCCGTTTAGTTATTTTATTAAAATATCACACCTAATTTACGCAAATTAATTGAATACTAAAGCATGGAAATTTAGGATTTAAAGTGTTATTGTATCCCGATGGTTAAGTTCTAATTGTATTAAGTCGTGCAGGTGAAATGTTTACTACCATTCAATGGTAGTAGAGTAACTGACACGAGATAGTTACCCCGTGTCCCAATATTCATAAGTAACAAAATCCGTGTTTTGCTATGTAAATTGGGATTGAACTGTGAAATAAGAGCTTCTCATTTGGGTTATGTAATAAAGATTCCATGAAAGTTTCTTTATTTCCTTTTAGTGGCGTGGGAGTAACGGATTAGTGGTGGGTGTAACACCACACCATAAAGTAGGGATATAAAAGGATACTTTCTGTACAAGATTGTATGTTACATGGTATACTAACAATGTTGTATTTTGCTGAGTGGCGAGAATAATATTTAGATTTTCTTTAAACCGCAGAAAGATTGTCACTCATGTAAACAATATGAACGAAACTGACCAGGTCGTTCTAAAAATCAAATTATCCCCAAGGACTTATCCACACAGCAAGTATTTTACAGGGGCTGGGACTGTATGATAATATTTCTTCGAATTGTTTTTACCATGAATTCAGCCTGAATATGCTAATTTATTCGAAGTTTGATTTAGTTTCCTGTTACACTCAAATGGTTACTCCTGGTTGCGTACATCGTTCATTCGAATAAATATTCAGTAAGCATATTGTAACACCACTGACTATTCCCGTTGGAACATATCATACGTTATATGTTATAAATCCCCACTATACTTTGCTGGACTAATTGTTTAGATTTTCAATGTTGTCCCATTATTGAAACATTCAATATTAGGGGCCATTGTTATGACTAAAGACTCATATATATTATCAGTTTTATTTTGGGGCGTGTGGTTTTGTTTGGTGTGCATTCATTTTTTTCGGGGAGGGGGGGGGGTGAATATATGACAGAATAACGTATCTAGTGCAACCTGCCATTAAAAAAAAACAAAAACAAAAAGTATGACATATACTTGAATACAGCGTGTACAGAAGTTCTTGGTTTCAGACTTGACTTCCAATAATTTTATTATTTACAACTACTGGGATATATTTTACTTGCTGTAATTTATTTCGAAACAAATCCTTTAAGACGGCGAAACTATATTAATGACAATTTTTCTTTACTTTGTATGTATGATTTATGTTCTTTGTTGTGTATGTCTGTTTTCCATGTCTGTTCTTTGTCCCTGGATTACATTCTTTTGATTACCGCTATAGCCTTGGTTCCCTTGATCACTCTTTCAAACGTTAGGTCTAGAATTATAAGAAGGACAATTAGAGGAACCAGGATTCGAAAGAAAATTAAAAAAAAACATACACAGGGAATAATGACTAGACAAAAAATAGACACACACAACAAAGAGCTAGCAATGACAAAGTAACAAAAATAAGTGAGCTACCTGGAAATACTGGGAGTATGTACCAAGTGCACCGGTAGGGTAAGCTCCCTGTAAAATTTGCTATCTGGATATACATTTAGCAGTGAATGTGTGTAAAATAGAACGGTCGGGTAAGTTTTGTCTTATATTTGGATTGGATTGAGTTTAAGTTATTTCTATTTGAGAACTGAAATGTGAGTCATTCAGACATAAAGTATATGCAACGTGACCTTTTATAAAAACGAGAATCAGAATATTCACAATCCGGGATACCAACACCAATCTGGCAAAATACTAAATGTAATGCAAATAAACTGAAAAACATAGAAACCAAAGACTGCGTCAGGCACAAGCGTCATCTGCTTTTAAAGAAGCATCCGCCGGACTACACTTGTGATGTCAAACTTGGTTTTAAACTACGACATTGTGTTTGTGAAAACACCTGTTCTCATTGTGGAGATTATAACACCATAACAAAAAAAACCGAATATGTATAGTCGAGAGAAAGTCTTTCGAAATGATGATTTTATCTTGTACTCTGATTTTTTATGAGTTACTGACTAAGCTTGAATTTCTGTTCGATCGAAAAATGTTTCAGACCGTGGATCAGGATTTAGCCCTTTCTCCATGAGTTGCTGACATGTTGATTTTTTTTCAATATATTTGGTAGGTAGGAAATACTATCGATTTCTGCCTCTTTTTACTTATTTGCACATCAACCATTTATTATTTCTAGGCTGGTATAAGAGAAGATCGTTTGTTGATTGCTCTTGAACCGGAAGCAGCGTCCATATTCTGTCAATACCTCCCACCAGACCAAATATTAGGAGCAAGCGATGGATTCTCTGTAGGAGATGAAGACACTAAATACTTAGTTGTGGACATTGCAGGTACGCATGCTTGTACTTAAAGAATCATGCAAGAATATCATCAATAATATGCATCATTGAATAAACCACATAAATCAGGGACTTATAACTAATGTATCGCATTTGCTTCCGATGAGCATAAAGTGGATGGATTTGTCTATCACTGCAAGGTTGTTTGCTTCATTCTTTTCCTTTTCTTTCATATTATTGGATTTGCTGAACTCATTCGAAACTATGTTTGTCTTTTTGAAACAATATATTGGCAGTTCCGTCGCTTTGTTACACAGCTCCTTCTGCACATTAACGGTTTGAATTTTTATTTGATAAATATGAAACTCATAATGTGTATGTTATCATTTTTTATAAGTTCGGGGATTTGATACATCGCATCTACCCCGAAGAACGTGAGATAAAGGATACTACAGACACTGTGAAGTCAGCCTCATATCTTGACCTACACTTAGAGATCGATGGTAAATGAAAACTATTGACTACACTTTACGACAAACGTGATGACTTTTGATTCATAATTGTCAAATTTCTTTTCATCTGTGGCAACATCCCTTCAGCACCTGCATATGGAGTTTCCATATCACTCATATTTTATGCCAGAGTTTTCCGTAACTACTCAGACTTTTTGTATCGTGCTAGACTTCTTACAATTAGGCTTCTGGAACAGGGTTATATTGCTACAAGATTGGTCATCACTACAGAAGTTTTATGGTCGTCATCAGGAACTAGTGGATAGTTACGGTGTATCCATCTGCACCATGAAAACTGATTTCTTCAACGTGTCATAGTTTTCCTTTCCTCTTTAGTATACAGCGGACTTGACTTTTATGAGCAACTCGGCGGGTGTTTCTAGAGAAACAGAGGACCTACCGGTGCACCTGGTCCATGCTCCTAGTTTTTAGTGGAGTTCGAGTTGCTCATTCATGCTTTTGTTACTTTGTATGTATGATTTTAGTTACTTAACGTTCTTTGTTGTGTTTGTCTGTTTTCCATGTCTAGTCTTTGTCCCTGGATAACATTCTTTTGATTTCCACTAGAATTTTGATTCCCCAGATTACTTTTTAATTCTATAAAACATTTAAGAGAACGTGATTTTGAAGCGAAAATATTAAGATAAAAACATAACTTAATGAACTTAATTTAGAGATAATTGAGCCTAAATATAGGCGATTGTTACAACATTTTTTGTAGACTCTGTGGGTAATTTTCACTGTTTCGCTTACTGTGAAAAAAAAACTGGTACTTAAAATTTCTTTAAAAAATTGTATAAAGAACCCTAGTCTGACATTATTTTACATTACAAAAAGAAATTTGGGGATCTTCAAACTTATTTTCATGTGATAAATTCCGATTATATTTCTATAGAACATTTCAGGCCAATTACCTCCCCTTCGACATTGTTACGGAAAGTTTGCAGAGTGATAATACACAGGGAAATGGTGATACCTCTATTACTCTGTTCCTTATAGTAATCTGATTTGAATTCTAGTTGAATAATAATGTTATAATCATACTTACCTGACCTTTTCAGGAGGTACTGTAGACATTACTGCTCATCATAAAGTGAACAAAGATGAGCTCCGTGAACTATGCTCAGCTTCCGGTGGGGCCTGTGGTGGTACTGCTGTAGACAGGGAATTCCTTAATCTGTTGGAAAACATAGTTGGTGGGGATATAATGGAACAACTTAAAAACGACAGAACTATCAGCTATCTTGATCTCTTAAGAGAATTTGAGATGGTTAAAAGGACAACTCACTCCCGTAGTAGGCAGTACGTTAACATGACAATACCATTCACCGATTTGACAGAACTATGCACCAGTTACTTAAGAAAAGATTTTAAGACTGCAGTGAGTGAGTCGGACTATAAGGATAATATATTGCTCGTAAGAGATAAAATGCGAATAGATAGACTTCTTTTGTCGTCACTCTATGGTAATGTTTGCAACAAAATTGTACAGGAGATACGAAAAGTTTTGAAAAAAAAACATCTACGACAAATCTAAGGACAATACTTCTTGTCGGTGGAGTTTCTGAGTCACCTGTTGTTCAAAGCGCAATCCGGGAAGCATTCTCAGATATGCAGATCATAGTTCCTCGAGATGACCCATGTCTTGCGGTTGTTAAGGGAGCAGTATTGTTCGGTCACAGACCCGACTTCGTCAGTACTCGAGTGACAAAATGTACGTACGGAAGACGTATTAGACCGTTTTTTGACGAGTCTAAGCATGATCCAAGCAAACGTGTTGGTGGAGAGGGCGGCGATCGGTGTCGGGATGTATTTGAAACTTTTATGCCGAAAAACGAATTTGTACCAATCGATAAAGTAGTCACTGTTGTGTATCACACAGTTGCAAGTCATCAGACCTCCGTGTCTGTGGCCATCTACTACACACCCAAGGACGATGGTGCCATGTATGTTGATGATGAAGGGTGCAAAAAACTCGGAGAATTTTCAGTTCCAATCCCAGAGCCTTCTGCCGAAAGACGTTACGTGGAGGTTGAATTTAAATTCGGTGGCACTTTGCTTGAAGTCAGTGCCGTAGAGAGGCAGACAAAAGAAGTGGCTCGGTGCAAATTAAGTTTATTACAGTAGACAGAAATTTCAAAATGCTGTTCTAAAAATTGTCAGTTTATTTTTTATTAAGCTACGCAATTTATTGTTAGATTCATTTGATGGTTTTTCTTTTTATCCTATTAAATATGGTTTAAGACTTTCATTTAATGATCATATTTGTTGCTTTTGTTTCAGTGGAACAAATAATTGAATTTAAAAATACTTATTAAACATTAAAGTTAAACATGATTGATACCTTCTTTTGTACATGAAAGTAAATGAATTTTACATTAGAACTTTTTCACCCGCGATGATAGAAATTGGCCATTACCTATATCATAACTTCAGAACGAATGACGTGCACGTAATAATGTAATTTTTAACCATTTAATTAGTTTTATAATAAGTACGTTGTCAATACTTGTATAAAATATATTTTGCAAGAACATGACAGGGAGCCACAATCACGGTCACAAGCATTCTTGGGTATCTTCTTTCAGATCACATTGATCAAGTGTTTGCCATTGCGGCATATTTTTAAGACGGGAGAACAATAACAATCTAGAACTGTGAGGGATATTGAAAAAAAAAGTTTTCCTTTTTAGTCGAAAATAATTGTTAATTAGTTTCTCCTTCTTTATACAAAAGTTGTAAGTTGATAAAACGCGTCAAGTAGACTTACCAAATAGTAGTATGTCTATATCATACAAAGGGAGAGTACGTCATATACACATTCTCACCGAAAATACTTAACATGTATTCTGGTTTGGTAATTGTCAGTTTGAGTTATTTGGTCATGAGCTTAGAAATAATGATAGTATAGTGTGCTACACCTACACATTTTCAATGATGTAGTATTAAAGTGAAGTAATGTCATATTTAATTGTAACGTGTACTAGAGCTACACGAAGAGATCAGAAGTCATTAAAATCATTATTTCCTTTTTTGTTTAACAAGGTCTCTGCATAGTAATAATCCCGATCAAAGTACACCCTTTTTGAAAGCACAATGACTGAATAAAGGCAAGGTTTATAGTTTTAACCGCACAATTAAGCAATGCATTACGATACTTATATTTATTGGTGTGGCATAAAGTTAGTCGTTCTTCACGGTCATCATTACATGTATGTCATATAATCTTCATGAACTGCTATATGGATTTTGGATTCTATTGCATTCGTTTTTTCTAAACACTGAAGAAATTAAGACATCGTTGTTATGGATATTTCAATGAACAAATCATTTGAACTTCTTGTTATGAATAAAAACTTATATTAAACGCCATATTCTTACACTATAACAGTCTTTTTACAGATCTGTTACAGTATTTTAGAGAAAACCTTGCATTCATTTTCCGATTAAATAAGCCATATCAAGAACAAAAAACTCTTGGAAAATGCAAATTTTATGTACAATTTGTATAATTTTTATGTCAAAAGTGCAACGACCGAATGAAACCAAGGACTTGTTGTGTTGTCTGAACTGTTTCTGAAATATCAACAAAAGTGAATTTGGTGTGGTTTTAGTATGAATAACTCACCTCATCTTCGATATTTAGGTATTTAAAATGACGGCTACTCAAATCGATTTGAATCAAAATAGAACATCCTATCTTCAGTTTGGAATGAATCTTGTAGTTTTTAAAATTCAAAACTGAAAAACTGATGGATAGGAACACATTTTGCAATTCACCAGATTATCGTTTTGACAATGCCTTTATGTTTAAGTAGAAAAACTGTATAATAACTGTACATTAAAGTATCCTTATTGTTGTCTTAAAAAAAGAAAAAAAATATATCGTTACTATTAATAATCATACAATTCCATTTCAATATTCTGTTTGTGTCTATTCTTTATTGAACAAACTGTTTTTCCTTAATAACCAGACCATGACATGTACCAGCTAAAATAATTAAATTGAGTTTGAGTTTTATTGCAGTTTTAAATGTCGTTAATAAAACCATATGCAAATTGATATAATTACAAAGAGTTATATTGGTGCGATATTCGTATGCAATCACAGTCCTTGCGTTTTTCATATTATGTTGGTTTCAACAGGTCGTAAACAGACAACGAGGGCATAAATTTATAGTCTTAAGGCCACTAATGACTGTGTGCACTTTTATACAACAATATAATCAATGCCTATTAATATCTTAAAATCTCCCAATCTTTATACTGATAAATTTTAGTATGGACAAGATATTAGTCAAAATGTCATCATTGCTTTGATCACAGACACTAATCAGTTTCATCTCTCGGTAATGATATGAAATTTGTAACACATGGGAGACAAAAGACCAAACAAAATATCTCAAAGCGCCTATTTTTCAGAATTATGTTCGATTAGGGAAATAATGCATACATTCTATTGTAAAATAAAATGGCAAAATACTTATGGCGAATTGATCTGTTAGGACCTAAAATCTATCATTTCGATCTTTGTTTTTCTACAAAGTTGATCAGGTTTCATAAAGAATAATCTCTTCTGCACAAGAAGTTGACGAAGAATGAATATTCATGTAGCTGGTTATCTTTCTTCTAACGAAATAAAATCTTTTGTAAACAATACCACAGATAGATAGATAGAAGATTTCACTTTTTAAAAGTCACCAGAATTACAATTTGGTTTTAACTTTTGCCGGAATAGAACTAGAAACATATCACCCTTCAACAAAATCTACTGACTGCCTTAGTAATCATAGACGGTTACGGAAGCTTATATAACATTTTTATACGATTTTACTTATCGATATTATGTGGACATGAATAAAATTTGTATCACGGTATCGAATTATATTTTTCAGAGTTTTTAGCAAGTCATTCGGCTGTTACTTGGTAACATCAATCACAAGCCTACATATTGAGCTTCTGCTACTTTCCATTGTGTTTATTGTTGTAGAACGCCAGTGTATTATTTTTTGCAGAAAATTAAGAACCAAATGTAAAATGTTTTTCTTGTTTTTGTGTTTAATGAAAATACATTTAAGGTCATTGCACCTATCCCCTGTTGTTTCATAAAACAATTTTTATTTTGTTTTGGCGTCCAAAAATGTACTCACTGACCGGTTTTGCCATTGAACTATCAAAGTCATGACATCCAGGTTATTTGAAAGTGCACGCTTAGTGTGCCCTGTCTTCATCGATTGAGCTAAATAATCTCATAGTCAAGGTCAAATTATTGAATAACAGACTCATTCTACAATTATTTTTATCATTGGTGGATGGATTTTCGTGTAATAGTCTTTATTTGCATATTATCCATTGGTTTGGTACTACAAATATTTCCATCAGCGGAGGATGGATTTTCAATGTATGGTCTTCATTTGCACAGTGCTGTGGTTACTTAGACGAATGGTTTTATCCAATCACGACTGGTCATTTAACACAAAATTCCCCGAAGTTAACCATTCAACTCTCTATAATTGTGGTGAAAAATTATACAGAAACTATATTTTTCATAAAATGTACCAGAAAATCATGTAGTATTATAGTGAGTAATATTTTTATCACCAAACTATTCTTACTAAAAATCATTTCACATTGAAGCATAGGAGTTAAATTCCATTGTTACTCTTTTTTTTAATTTTTCAAAAGGTTTATTTCGTACTCACGTTTGTCGTAAAGTTTGGTCAATAGTTTTCCTTTACCATCGATTTGTAAGTGTAGGTCAAGGTATGAGCCTGTCTTCACTGTGTCTGTAGTATTCTTTATCTCAAGATCTTTGAGGTAGATGCAATGTATCAACTCCACGAAATTAGGATTGTTTAAAGATAATACGTCATCTATATAGCGGCAACTGAGATTCAAGGATATAGCAAAACGATATTCTTTCTTTCGGATCAGATCAGCTATAAATTCAGCCTCACAAGAGTGAAGGAATAGGCCAGCAAGTAGAGGAGCACAATTTGTTCCCATTGGAATGCCGACTGTTTGTTGAAAAACGCGTCCACCACACTGGACAAATATAATGTCCATTAGAAATTCCAGCATTTTTTATACATCTTCCTCTGTATATTTGGAAGATGATTTGGAAGCATTTCTTACAAAGTATGTGGAATCTCTACCAAGAACTATATATTTGTATCTAGGTGCACCATCTTTGTTGGAAAAACAACGATGTATAATGTTTTTTAGTCGGGTTTTTTACTGAGTATGGGGAATAGAAGTATTCTGTGTTGAAAAATTATAGGTTTTAATGCTATTATATTCTGAACTGATTGTCTCCAAAAGATCATTCGAATTTTTCAGGATCCACATTGAATTAAAACCACTACGGGAGTAACAAGTGTTGTTCTAGGACTGTAGAACCTCTTTGACAGCTGTGAGTATAGACGTTAAAAAATTTTGAAAGAGGTTTGTATGAATTTTTGTGGAGTTTAGGAATCAAGTACATACACGGTAACCAGTACATATACGGTAAATCACAATCTCGTCCTTGGTAGAGAGACAAAAAAACGCCTACCTCTGATAATAAACATTGGGTGTAAAACGTTTTGCAGACAAAAACAATGTTGTTTTGGGCTTTGTCTGGTTGTACGACAATATATTTGTCATGTATAGTAGACAATGTTATTTCTACATCGGGGTCTTTGAAAACTGATGTAGCATTGGTACTCTTTGATCTATTTAAAACTTTCATCCGTTTCAAAATTAAAGATCTCACGGCCTTTAACCACTCTGACAGAGAATCAATGTCTTCTTGTTTTCGTTTTATCCAGTTTCTTGCGTAGTCCTCCACGGAATCCATAAGAAGTTAAATTCCAATTTATGGAGCGTGGTTCACGGTACTTGGGGCCTTTAGAAAGGATATTACACAGAGATTCGTTTTCGATGATGGTTTAATCTCCCGTGACGACGTGACCGGAAGGACCATATTTGAATGGAAAGTTTTTGCAAGAACAGTCAGGTGGTTTAGCCTTGAAGTCCTCAATGTCGAGGTTCTACAATAGCCTTTTATAATCGAAAATTTTGGATGCAAAATGGGCAAAGTATAGGAATATGAAATAATTGGTATGGATTTGTCTTTGAAATATGGGGAAATTTTGTTGGTAACGTTTTTGTGATGGAGGATGTAAGGCAAATTAATTGCTTCTCTACCTTTGTTGACTTTTCACACAAACGGGTATAAAATGTCTGTGGAAACCAATATCCAAAATGATGGCAACAAGTCTGTATAATGATGAGGTAGGGTCAGAAACAGGAGTGCAAGACTTGTTTTGTTAGGGAGTGTGGTAGAGTGAGAGGTGTAGAATAGAGTTTGGTTCTATTGTGATGAAGTCCAAGAGATTTTTGTATGAATGGAAGGAGACCATCTATGGAGGCATCATGTAACTTAGGTGACGTATACTTGCGATGGCCATGACTCCTTTCCCGTCTTGGACTTTTGTCAAATAAATTCATCACATTTACGCTATTGTTATATTGGCTTGAAAGGTTTCCTATACTTTTGATGTTGTCATTGCATCCGTAAGGTACTGCAGTGCGTAGTCTGCGTATCCAGTACTCCTCTCTTTCCCTACGATAGTTTTTACATAGAATGGGACTGTTTGTAGGATGGTAATTTTTTTTCTAAAAACAGGAAATGAAAAAGGTATCCACTCACAGTTATTTATATATAGTAGAAAAAGTGTCTGATACAATAGTGTATTCTACAGAATGATTTTGTAAAAACCTCGGTATGTATAACAAGTACATTTTAAGCCATGAAATAGCATTAAATGACTTTGTACACACATTTTAATACCTATGTCATAAAGTTAATAATAATATTAGTTGTAACATGGTTAAATATATATATATATATATGCACAATCCTTGGAGTAATTTGTATGCTATATTTACCTTAAAGATCCCTAATAATACTGTTTAAAATGTCCTTCTCAAATGTTTTAAGTTTGGAACTTTGAGATAAGATATGAAGTTCATTCTTCAAATTGTACTTCAAATTCCTTTGCACCATAAATGTGGTGTAACGTTTCATTAAAAATTTAATTTGGTTTCGAATTTTCCATGTTATAAATTTAGAAATACAAAATATTAAATTTAAGAAATTACTGCGGTTGTTCCTCTTGAATACCAACATTTTTGCCAATGAAGAAACTTCATACTTGAATGATAAAATTGATAAACAACCCAAATAACCGGGGATTGAACACCGTAAGATATCAAAATATATAGAAATGCAGAAAGGATTTGATTGGTAAAAACATATTAAAGAATAAAAACTGGCATCAGCCATCATTTCAGATGATAAAAGGATTCAAATTTTCTTAACTAGAAATTCATGGTATGGGCAAAAAACCCCTCTACTTTCATCTGTGGTAACATCCATTCTGCACCAGCGTATGGTGTGTTCATATCACAACTCATACTTTATATCAGAGCTTGCCGTAACTACGCGGACTTTTTGTACCGTGCTCGACTTCTTACAGTTAGGCTTCGGGAACAGGGTATATTGCTATAAAAGTGAAGTGAAGATGTAGCAATCTGTTCACTATGTCATAGTTTTCTTTTCCTCTTTCGTCTACCACGAATCTGACATTTTATGAGTAACTCGGCATATGTTTCTTAAAAAGCAAAAGACGTTTACCCTGTCGGTGTTACTGGTCCACACTCCCAATTTTTTTTGTGGAATTCGGGTTGCTCTCTGTTTTTGTTTCTTTGTACGTGTTATTTTGATTATTGCATGTTCTTTGTTGTGTGTGTCTGTTTTCCTTGTCTTGTCTTTATCCTTGGATAATATTCTTTTGATTTCTGCACGAATCTTGGTCCACTTGAATACTCTTTCGAAACCATTTGAAATTAATGAAAGATCATCAGTTTCAAAAATGAGTAACACTCGACAGTTGCTTCTCATAGATTATGAATAAATACAAATACTTATTTCTGAGAATATAATTTTTAATAGCTGGAGTAAAATGGAAACCGAGTTCATACCATGCAAGTGTGTACAATAACCCCAAATTACCTAGAAAATATTAGACTGATATTTATCAAAGTATGCCAATATCTTACATAAAGTAAAACTTGTGGTGCAATTCGTTAATATACAATACTTCAAAAAGACAAATATTTATTATTGAATTCAGTCTTCAGTAAAATCTTTTTTTTTTCGTTTTATATGTGACCAATGTTTGACTACGAATAGACACAAATGACAAGGTCACCTGTTTGAACCATGCAGCCCCGTGCAGGTCCGGGTGTTAAAAGAATAGGCCTGCAGCAGCGCTAAGCTTGTCGTATAAGGCGACTAAATAGTGCTCAGAAACCTAGCCGGGGCTAGGCGCTCTGCCCACAGAGCAACTGGGATGTGTGCCCCAGTGGGTGGAATGGGGTACCCCTGGTGTGTTACATGCTGGGGTTGTCAGGCTATAATACGGAAAACCTGACCGCAAACCATAGTGGTGCACCATGTTGGGAAAGATGCCACGTTCCTCGCACTGTAAAGAACCCTGCTGTGGTATGCGATAGGAGTAGGAACCTTTGCGCTCCGCCAGTGGAGGCTAAATTGCCCGACCTTACCCACCCCCCTTTTTCCAGTGGCAATCAAAATTTGTCGACCCTATTATCCTTGTGACCCATCCTTTTTTTTTATTTCATGTTCATTTTATCATCCATTTCATGTTCATTGTCTGAATATAGCTGAAATATTGCTGCTCGGACGTTAAACCACAACAAACAAACAAACAAACAAAATTGAACCATGCATGTATTTGTAATAGGGACGTTTGTAAGACATTTTAATAATTCCCATGGACGCAAAAGTTAATCATAATATATAAAATAGATTTGTGTGTAAATGGGCAGTTTAATATATGATGAAATACCTACTAATGTATCTAATGATGGTAAAAGTAGACAAATTTACATTCGGAAATCCAACGTGTCGTATGACAGCAAAGCATAAGATAACGAATAATAGACAACTCTGAACAGTTGATAGAGAAGCGTGCAGCACGAACCTACAAAACAGAACAAACTCCGGAACTGCACAAGGGAGAGCAATTTCAACAAAAAAGGTACATATCACACAAAAAAAAAATCTGTGGAGAACTACCATTATTTGTTGTTAAGACTCTTTCACCAAATTTTATAGCACAAGAAAGTCTCATTAATTGAGTTATTACAAGAAGGGGAATAGGACAAATATAAGTGATGCCATCATTTATTCTACTACTGTGCATGACATGTCTGAATTGCAGTCTGTACGGTTGATTACCCGATTCTATTACTTTTGACTCTTAGTTAAATGGTCTGGCTATAATCTATGAATAAGAACAGTGGGCTGTAAATGATAACAATTAATCCCGTCATTTTCCCCACAACAATTCCAAGGAACAAAACCATCTATTGCAGCAGTGTAAAGACTTTGTACTGACTTTGAACACGTTGTCGAACAATGTCCTTTTTATTGGCACAGTAGAAAGATTAAAAGTGCACCAAACTAAAACTATTTCACAACCACGTATAATTTATAGCCCATCTAATGATATAATACTATAATAAGTCTTGGTATGGTATCAGATCAAACATTTCAATTAAGTACATGCCATTAAGTTTACTAGTGCAGATATTTTATAAACTTATCGAATAAAGCATGTATTGTCAATTGTAATTGGTTATAATCAGTTACGGCGTTGTGTCAACAGCACCTATATTAGAAAAAAAGTCATCTCTTAGATGTTCATCTACTCAGTAAACAAAAGAATAAACGACTATCGAGTTTTTCGAAGGGATAAATGCGTTTCGGTATCAAGATACGTCAGCGCTACGAACTTCCACATGTTTCTACTGGAAGCAGATTGAAGCCTTTTTTGTTTATATAATAACTCCCCAAATTTGGTTCCAGGAAAATTGCTCTACTTTTTTATTTCGTTTTTCAGGTTAGTTGTCTTATTTGACATTTTTGTACTGAAATATCTTTTGATCATTGGTTTCGTCTTGATTGTCCTTTAATAAAAGGTCAATAAAACATAAATGTATCGATAAATATTTGCATTTCAATGCATCTTTTTCACAAATAGCGTGCGTCACAACTCCGATAAAGAATACACAACAAGAATAATCACTGAAAGTAAGAGAACCAAATATGTTGACACGCGATGGGTTTAACAATGCTTTAAAAAGTTCCGGATGATGAACGATAACTTCTCGAAGATAGTTCAGAAGCTGAGAAAAGCTAGAAACATCAAATCATATGTCTTGGAGAAAGCATTATTAGTGATTTTTTGTGTCAATGCAATTACTTTTTCTCTGTTAAATTTATTACTAATGTGGTTTGTTGTTGTTCCAATGGCTTTTTTATTACTGATTAGTCTTTAATCTTGACATCTATATTACAGTCATACAATAATTTGTCATTGTGAAACTTCATTGTCCCTTTATCATTACTTTTGACATTTTTGTCAATATTTGCGAATTTCAATGGAATCCTTTTGTCGTCATATATTTTGTTTCGTATTGAATTTAGTATCATCCATAGGTAACTATAAAAAAGTAGGAAAAGAGATAGATCATAAACGAGAAGGCGCGTTCAATGCCGTAATTTACCTAAATACAACTGAAAATTAATCTTTATGTGTCAAAAGTCTTAGTTGTGAATTTTGAGACTAAAACCCATAACAACTGAAAAAATATACAGACCTCTGATAATTCTTGCTTTAAAGAACAAAAGAAATCAAATATTCTTTTCCGTTTAAACTTTTTCGTCACTTTCCAGTCATATTTGCGACAATGAAATTGTGTACACACCCAAGAAACAACATCATATTAAGCGAACGCATTTATCATTTCATAACTTTTCTTGTGTGAAAATATTAAGCTGTTTATTGTGTTTTATGGCTGTGTACACAGTTTTATGTATACATAATTTTTTCCTAAAAATAACAAATTCTCAGCAAGTTTTCTAAATTAACGTATAATTATCGGTTCATTATGACGTAATTATAGTGACCTAAAAATATATTATATTTTCTATAATTCCTATATTTTATGTTTTGAACAGTTTTTATATTATTGCATGAAGTTTTTTTCCATATTTATATCCTAATGCCCCTACACCTCACGTGACCTCATTCTTTGTATTGGGTTCTCTGTATTTTGTATGTTACCGTTGCTTGATATTTCAAAAGTTTAATGCCCTTCTTCACCATTCCAATTTATGCCCAACATTTCAAACAATGCTACAATACGCATTGTGACATATATTGTTTAGTTCGTTATTCCTTCTTGACATTTGCTTTCTCGGAGTTATAATGGGTTTTTGTCAACATTTCAAGTTTATTTTGTTTGTCATTTCAACGCTACTCTCCGCAATCCCCCATTGATACATATATACAAGGTGTGACACTCACAATGGCAGTTATGGAACTTCTTATATGTATGTTTTAGTTTACTGACGGAATATCTCATACATACAAACGTTACAACAAGTGTCATTAAAGACGCATCTCTGAGAGGAGTGTCATAACCTAGCATCCATTAAGATAATGATGGAGCTACACTGAACAGTTTTCCCTACGGCTTAAAACATATTTTTATAATTGGTATAGACGCCGCATTGCTTGTTTGCGATGTATTTCAAAATTTCTGTCGTTCAATAAATAGGTCTTCAATTCTAGTGAAAAAATTCAATGTCTTCCATTTTTATGCTTCATGTTCATAGGTTAAGCTGTAACGATCGAAATTTGTTTCATCTTATTAAATAATGAGACAAAGATGACGGAACATTTAAAGCTTAAGGTAGAGATAAATTATGTGCGAACCTCGCCGAAGAAACAGTGCGTACAAATTTCCTGAGATTTATTCATTTTAGCTTATTTATTTCATAAGAGAAAAGCAGTTGTTATATATGATAACACTTGTAAGGCATACTGTTCTTTTTTTCCATTAAATGATTAAAATAAGTAATTGTGAGAAAAATATGTCTAAGTATTTTGCACCAAATCAATGTTAACAACCTTTTCATAGGGAAACCAAGGGAACAATGATTCGAACTGTACTCAAAAAGAAACATAATACAAGGATAACTATGAGACAAGAAAACTGAAAGACAAAACAAAGCACATAAAATGAATAAGATAACACGTATGAAACAAAAGTGAATGAGCAAACCGTGCTCCATTTAAACCTGGAATGGAAGCATAAACTGGGTGCACCGGTAGGATCAACTTCCTCTGTTGAACAAATCATTTCTCATTGTGCAGATGGATATCCCATAACGATCTACGAGTTCAATTTTGTAGCAACATAACCCTGTTTCATAAGCATGATAGTAAAAGTCTTGCACAGTATTAAAATGCGTGTTGTTTTGACAAGCTCTGTATGTAAAAAGTATGAGTTTTGATATGAAAACTCCATGCGCGGGTACTAAAGGGATGTTTCCTTGATTAAAACGAAAGTTGACGATATAGAAAGAGGCATAATTGCGTTTGTCGTATAGTTAAGTCACGTTTTTTTTTCTTTCAATTGATCTTTTAGAGTAGGTCAAGATATGAGTTAAACGATGTTCATTCTCTCTGATAAGATCAGCTCCTTAGAGTGACGGAATAGGTCTGCAAGTAGCAGAGCACAATTTGTTATCGTTGACATACTGATCATCTATCGAAAAACACGTCTACCACAATGGACAAACACTTCAATCAAAATATATTTAGAAGATGATTTGGAATAGTTTTTAACAAAGTATTGACAATTTATACAAATTAGTTATCATTATTATTCATGTGTTCCATCATTTTTACAGAAACAACGGTGTTAAATGCTTTCGAGTCGAGATTTCAAATAAGCATCAGTAATTATAGTATAAAGAATTATCTTAAGTCTTGATGTATTATATTCCTATTAAGATTTAACATGGAGCGTTTCCAGAAAAAAAAACAATACAGGGTCCAATTTATTTTTATATGTTAACGAAAATATGTTTTTCATAAATGTTTCAGTTTCTTTTTCAAGCAAGTGTAAGTAATGTTTTACATCCATTTATTTACTCGCTGAGAAGTACCCAAAACTTAGAGTTTATTATTATAGTAGATAATCAATTATAGTCTTGACTGCACATCTAACGACAGCAACTTTCTTAAAAAATCAAACTAAAGAGTTGTCTCCCAAATTATATCACGTTTTTACAAATTTCAAAATCCCTAAAACATTGAGTATTGTGTACGGAAGGACCTCTTGAAAATGGATTAGTTCAATTATTTTTATTTTGGATTAAATTCTTTCAATACATTTTTTCCTATGTTGAATAAGAGAGAGATTTCTTCTGGAAACATGTGTACAACATATTAAAATCTGTGATATTTACATGATTGGATTTTTTTTTATTTAGACCTTTTGATAATTAATTCAATTCGTGCTAGTGTCATAACAACAAAATACCTTTAGGTTTAGTGCCTAAAGAGCATTGATTTTTGTTTCCATTTCATTGCAATATTCGGTTAATAGAACAACTTTAGACTTAAGTTTTTATAGCTCAAAAATGATCATCACGATTAGAAAGGTATTGTGCCCTTGTCCCTTGCCCTTAATTTAGCATATCTCAATATATTCTGTTATATAATGAAAAAGAAAACATGATCATTTTATTATAGTCGGATTGTCAATACTGTATTATGAACCATTTACAAGCAGTGCGATCAACCAAACATACAGAAAATTAAAACACATTCTTACATAGACCCAATCTGCATTGTTAAACAGGAATAGCTCTCTCTGAGAGACAGTTCCATCATGATCTTGTTTTTATCACTTTTATACCATGTAGAAATGCGAAAGATGTGTCTATGTTATATATAGTCGTTCTGGCCCATTAGTCAAATCTATTTGACTCTGTTTCCGTGACTTTTTAAAACTGTTTGTCGTTCCGCTACTTCCGCCTTCACAATATTGTTCCCAGGTGGATGATCACAGTCTATAAAAAACATGACGTATAAGGAAAATATTTCATTATGGTGTGGTTTCCTTCTGATCAAAGCTGTATCGTAGAAGTGTTTTTTGTGGTGTGTTGTTGCGACAAATGATATGAAATATAATGAAATCGATGCAATAAGAAAACAGAACTTAAGCACTAAAAACAGAAAAAAAATGAATAGTATAGATAAAAAGGCATGTTTGTTTTAGTAGTGATTTTATCAAGGTTTATGTTCAGAGAATATGTTGGGCTCAGCTTGATGTTAAATCTGATGAAGTTAAAAACAAAATAACATCTATGACTTTTATAGGTTATAATCTTTATATTGAATGGAATACTGTAACTGTTTCACAAAAGTCAAAAAGTAACATTATGTTTAAAAGGAGGTTTACGCGAGCTATTTTTATTGATGCGCGATTCCGTATATATACGGTCCATTAAAATTTGTTTCATGCGTCAATGGTGAACGTTATTGTCCAGCATGTGACGTCATAGTAACTATATCGGCTCGCCGAAAAAATGCCTCACAGTAATAGTTGAAAAATGACACGATGATTTTTACAAACTGTCTGTTGACTACACATCTCAAGCAAAAGAACTTTGTGATGAATAGTATTCTAATAAAACAAAACAAAAACAAAACATGAATTTAACAGTGGTTGCCTTTAGTAAGAAATCTTATAAAAAAAAAGTGCACCCGACAAAAATTGACATACACACTTATTGCAGACATCTTTCTGTACTGTTACGAATCACAATTTATGGCTAGGATAAGTAAATTCTCTTCCTAACAACATTTGATAGAAAAAAATAATAACACTTTAAGAATATATTTAGATGACCTCAATATGAATACGCCCCGTGCAGGTCCGGGTGTCAAAAGAATAGACCTGTAGCAGCACTAAGCTTGTCGTAAAAGGCGACTAAATAGTGCTCAGAAACCTAGCCGGGGGCTAGGCGCTCTGCCCACAGAGCAACTGGGATGTGTGCCCCAGTGGGTGGAATGGGGTACCCCTGGTGTGTTACATGCTGGGGTTGTCAGGCTATAATTCGGAAAACCCGACCGCAAATCATAGTAGTGGATCGTGTTGGGAAAGATGCCACGTTCCTCGCACGTTAAAGAACCCTACTGTGGTATTCGATAGGAGTAGAAACCTTTGCTCTCCGCCACGGGAGGCTAAATTGTCCGACCCTACCCATCCCCCTTTTTTGGGGGGCAACCGAAATGTGTCGACCCTATTGTCCTTGTGTCCCATCTCTTGCTTCTTTTCATCATCATTCATGTTCATTTTATCATCCATTTCATGTTCATCGTCTGAATATAGCTGAAATATTGCTGCTCGGACGTTAAACCCCAACATTCAATCAATCAATCAATATGAATACTAAAGATATATATATACTGTAGAACTGTCTTTTAATAAAGTTAATATTGAAAATAAAGATATTCCGTTTCTTGATATTAGTATTCATATCGATAATGGTAAACTTAATAATAAAAAAAATACGATAAAAGGGATGATTTTTGTCAACTATCCGTTTTTAGATATCGACGTCCCCTTGTCACCATCATATGGTGTTTACTAATCCATTGAATAGGCTCACTCGTAAGGTATATAGCTATGAAATCGTTAAGGATAGCTATTAACATTCTTTCATGGGGTCTTTACATAGAAATTAAAACACTATATTTTAAAGTAGTTTTGGCATGATATGGATTGTGTCCATTATATGGTGCACCGTGGTTCCAATCCCAAGAATTAGGATTGATTAAACATACAATGGGGACTTAACTTTTTGTAGGTTTACAGGTCTGGAGATTGCATGTCAGTTAACTGCTGGTAGTCCTTAGCTTGTGTGTAAATTATATTCAGTTTTTTATTTTTTATTCCCACTGTAACAAGGGACGCCAACATTTTTGAACTGATTTTTAGGTGTGTTTAATTGTGTAATATTTTGTGGCCAATCCAGATTTTAAAGGGGTGATTGTTGTCACGTCAAAATACTTTTGTGCCTGTCCCAAGTCAGGAATTTCTGGCCTCTATATCTCTGGTTTCGTTTTCACCTTTAGTTTATGTTTATGTTACTTGAGTATATATGGCCAACACTTTCGCCGTACCTGTGTATAATTATTCTGCCCTGTGGGGTGAGAGTTTCCTCGTCGATCATTGAAGATCAATGGGCTGCCCTGGACTGACATTTTCATCTAGGTGGGGTTGTTGTCTCTGACATATTCACCATACTTTTTCTCCTTACATATGAACCCATCTTCTAAAAAAATATCTGAAACTATAAAAAAAATGTCCAAATTATTTTTTCTTTTCGGACAAGTGACAAAAGAGTAGAACGGACACATTTGAATCATTATAAAATGATAATAACTGTATGTTCTACTCGAGGATTTTATCATATAGACACCAGTACTATACAATCGTGGTACTAGAGCAAACAAAGAGTGCCCCTTAGTTTTTGTTTGTATAAGTTTAACCGATAGCATTAATGGACAAATTTCCAATTCAGTAATATAGCTTTATATGAGAAAAAATTTAATGTATTTAAAACAAATGGATGCCAATAAATGAGTTAACAGAGGTGATATTTGCACCAGAAAGAGACCATTATAATATACCTTTTATTGGTTTTCATGAAATATATTGTCCGAGGAATAAGGTCACAAATGAAAGAAATACCGTATTATTTTGTCAATAATTCAATTTTTATACTTTGTTGTGAAGGAAGCAATCCGTCATGTAAAAACCTGGAGACTTTCTCGTTTGCATTTTTGTCTGTTATATTGACCTAGCCTTGGTACTTTATTTTAAATGTCGAATAAAATGAAAATAGATTAAATCGTTACTGAGTTATTTTATTTTGAATCAATCTTGAGAGTATGATTAGAAAACAAATGGTCCCTCGTATTGCAATGAATCACATAAAACATTTATTTCCCACGTGCATTCAAGTCAATAGGTCAGTAAAGTATCTACTACATATCTTTTTGAACTGGTTCATACCACTGAAGCTATAATCATTTGTTGAGTTCCTATTTTGTCATCATCTACTCAATAATACGATCTCCTCACTACAAGATTATTTTCATCTTTCCATCCTTACATAAACGATACCAACTAACCACGAAGGCGTAATCCTTAAATCTGTTTGTGAATTGAAGTTGTTAATGCTGAAAGTATTAATAATATCCGTAATTGGATCACAGATTTTTGGACAAGGCAAGAGGATTTTCCACCACACAATGATGTTGTATTATGCAATATCAAATATTTAAATTCTTAAAATGTAAATGATGTACGTCTCTAATTCAATACAGTGACATTTTCTATGAAATATCTTTCCATTGTTTGCTTTTGAATAAATGTTTTATCGTTCATGTTTTAACAGCCTGTAGTACAATTACATTAACAGATAACTGTGCATTAGTAATCATATAGCGCGTTCTTTTACAAAATAGAACGATTTATCATCGCGCTTCAGTGAACACATTCTCTGAATTTTCCAAAGTCAGTAAAGAGAATTTCATAGCTCCTTAATCCATTTGCTGTCTTTCACTGATGAATATCAGAATTTCAAAGTTGTGATGATTTGTGGATGATGGGAAGAAACCGTAAAATACGATTTCGAGCATAATATGCCGGGATTAGGAGTGAAATATTATCAATAAACCAGTATTTTGTTATGGTTTATCCAGATTGAATCCGTACAATAAATACGGATTAGTGCTATAAGATTTTGTATAAAATGTCTTATTTTCATTCACTTCTCATTAAAGGCAGCATTCTTGTGAATACAGCTAATTGAGGAGACAAATTGATCTATCCTATCCTGTTTAAGGTTTTCATTGTGTTTTGGTGACTTTTAATAGGAACCTTGATAATATAGAATAAATTGCTACAGGGAATATAGATATATATGGCTTCTTTCTATGACCGGATCATAATATGTCCTTCTTAGCGATTCACAAAAAATGCAAATATTTTAAGAAAAAAACCTAGGACTTATTCTTAACACGTTTGACAAAGGAGATTCAAAAATGCGTTTGCTAATCTAAACATGGAAGCATTCTCATCAAGTAATTCAAATTTACTTACATAAATTTTGCATCAGTTTCCATATCTTATGTTGAAAGTCGTTGATTTGTTAAGTATAAAATCCATTACATTCTACTGGCAGTTGTCATTTTTTCAAGTTTCATTTCGTACAACAGGAATTTAAAAAAAAATATATTTTGCAGAAATGTTGGAGCACAACATTTTTAAGGTATTTTCTGTCATAACTTTACAAAAGGTTAATAGAAATATATAAGGTAAAACGCCATCTCAAAAACAAGCAAAAAAACAAAAAAAAAGCCAAAAAAAAAAAACATTAGAATGTAAAATCAAAAGTTTTAGTAATAGATACCACAATAAAAAAGAAATTAACTTAAATAAGTTGGAATGAACATGTGAAAAATTGTAAATGCTTAATACGATAAAATTAGACTAGAGAATAAGGTGTGTATAAAACACCGTTCATACAGATTGGATAAAGCGAAAGTGTTTTTTTTCAACATAATTGATTAATCCGAAGACGGGTTTGTACGCAAGTAAGTTGTACAATGTAACAACCGCTGAGTAAACTTTGATGAATGAGCGCTGGTTTTCCTTTAATCCATGACAAAGGTACAGATCTATTGCTTTTATCAACCATTCTTGTGTGATTAATGCTTTAAATAGAATGGTAACATTAATTTACAGCATTCTACCACAATCTTACCATGCACAGATTTCAATACCATAGGGATCGGTTTAAGAGATATCACAATAAATCTTGATGCAGGAGCTTTATGTTTTGCTTGAAACGCATTATCAATTAAGCGCTCTGATCCTCCGATCCGACTATTTAACCGCTGAACGATATCATCGAAGCTATTATTTGAAAAGCTGTTTTAGTAATACAATTTAAACGGAATGTAGGAAAGTGAATTCAATTGAAACACTATCAACATAGTGATAAACATTCAAAATAGTACTTGTAAACAGGATGACAGAAATGCCAAAATAAGCAAACTACCAATTTTCGGAGGTCATGTAAATATTGTACGTTAATGTTTTAATATAACCGAACAACAGAAGCTGAAGGAAAAGATAACATCTTTTGTGCTTTGCACACACACACACACACACACACACCGTATTATTTGCAGAAGCACAGCATAATGTCGATAAATGTTCAAATACAATGGAATGTCTTGTGAAGTGTTGTGTCAATTAGTTATTAAACATGTTAATAAGGCATTCACATGAATATATGACCTTTTAAAGTCCTTTTATATCAACTCAAAATATAAAAAAAACATGACAATGGCGACCCAGTGGTTAAGTAAAGTAAATTGTGCACCGATAATGATTGTGAATGAGCCGTGCAAGAGCTATCCATTACAAGATTGAAATGATTTCTTTGTTACACGATGAATATTCGTTTTAGTGCTTATTTAAAAGCAAGGTTTTACGTGATTTATTCAACAGGTCATAGTTTTCCTTTCCTCCTTTGTCTACCCTGGACTTGACTTTTTATGAGCAACTCGGCGGGCGTTTCTGGAAAAGCAGAGGACGCTTATCCTACCAGTGCACCTGGTCCATGATCCCAGTTTTTAGTGGAGTCCCAGTTGCTCATTTGCTTTTGTTACTTTGTATGTATGATTTTAGTTACTTTGTGTTCTTTGTTGTGTGTGTCTGTTTTTATGTCTTGTCTTTGTCGCTGGATTACATTCTTTTGATTACCGCTATAACCTTGGTTCCCTTGATTACTCTTTCGTAAAATTTCGTCACTTATAAAACATTAAATATGCAAGCAAATCTTGTTTATCTTGTTTCCTTGTTTGTTGTGTATTCATTTTGCGTCCGGCATCACAGAACGTGATTCGGTTTGGTTTACGGACTAAGTAATTAAGTACGTATCTAGTCGCTTGTCTGAGAGTTTCGCCATCGGCATTTTGATATCTCTTAGAGAAATTATACGGCTTCTAATTGTTTCTTTTTTAAACTTACCAGACGTAAGATATTTTTATCAGAATTTAGGGATTTCATTTGATGTGTCCTGGACAACACTTGATAGCCGTCTACACCTTTTTATGACTTCATAACAAAATTCGAAGCCAACTAACCATTCTGACAGAATGTGATCTACCGATAAAGCCTTTTTCAGCTTCGGCTAATTTCATTTGTGAATTTATAGCGAACATAGATTCGACAATAATTAGATTTGAATAGAACAATAAAGGGCAGAAACGTTCATTATTTTACATTTTTTACTCAGGTTAAGTTCTGGTGTTAAGAAAAAAAGACTTGCACAGTGAACAAGTTTTGATCGTAAAGAGAAGGAGATAAGAGAGGACTTTAGCAATACAGACTTTGTGCCCCTTCTCAATACTGAATATTCCCTTCTAATGTTTGTGTCAGCTATTGTTGCATGATGGTCGGAATCAATTCAATGGTTCTCACATTATAAGACTAAACTAACTCGATATATTAACAGAGATACAATTTTATCTTGCACAATCTAATTACTGTGGTAAGTGGTTAACAGTTTTCGGTTCGATAATAGCGAGGTTTTTTAATCTTCATATGAGGAATATATTTCATAAAAAGTAAATGAAAAAATATGTATAATTCAACTTATTTGTAATATTAATGTAAGAAAAGGATCTCTGTTGGACACGTTTTATCTTGAAACGGAGAGAGAGAGAGAGAGAGAGAGAGAGAGAGAGAGAGAGAGAGAGAGAGAGAGAGAGAGAGAGAGAGAGAGAGAGTTATTATAATGGCGTTACACCAACCAAACGCATGTTAGCGTCTGAACAACTTTGAACATGTAAGTTATAGTTTTTGAATAATCAGAGAATAAATCAGGGTATGTTCCGCCTAGTTCGATGATCTTGTTGACCTGAACGTCGGATTTTGCCCCGGTAACCTCACTGGATTTACTTCTTGTACGAGTATCACAGAATGGTGTTTTAGTGGAAAAAGTTGGCCAAGCTTTCTTTGTAAGATGACGTGAAAAATATCGCTACTATTGATATTTATTATTTCAACCCTAATATTAGAAGTTTACTCTCTTAAAGAGAATATTCAAAATATTTTTATTATTATTATTATTATTATCTCATTATTTCAGATGTCGTGTTGCTATGTACATGTACCATTTCATTTTCATATTTTGTTGATTTTTGAGTGTCGAAAGGTCCCACAGGATTTTAACAAAGGTAAAGTATTTTACTGCATAGAAGGAACCAAAATTGGGCCTCTAAAACTGTTTTGAAATAGGAGTGCCATGAACGATGACAATAGCAAATACTTTACCTGAACATGTCACTTGAACCGACAAGAATAAAAAAAATATATAGAATGCCTGTTGTGCCAGGAACACTAACCATACTTTCACTTACATACATAAAACTTCAAATTGAACAGGTAATCTGCAGGGAAATTATAATGTAATCCCAGGCAGTGCATTATCCAGATCAGAGAAAGGGTGATTTCAAAGTAAATATGACTGCATCAGGTGTTGACTGTTGGTATTGTTATTTCATTCTCTTGAAGGAAACCAGTATCTATGCTCAAAATTGATTGTGTTAACACGATTTGGCTTCTTTCTTTCTGAATCAAATGAGAAAATGAACGAACAGACAGACTGAATGCTTGTCAGATCTGGAAAGGACCCTAGTTAACGGAGACGGTTGGTCATTTATTAAACACCAGTGTTATGGATATAAAATGTAAAACGCAATTATTGAAATAACGATTTTATTATCCTTTTGTTTGCTTCGCTGATATTATGTGCCTTGAAAACGTATTACTAAATAAGTCCAAATACCAAAGATCCAACACAGTGATAGGAATTGCAATTTAGTTGTATCAGTTCAGGCATCAAAATAGCTTTCTACAATCTGACTGCGTTGTTACAGTACCATATACAAATTAATGATTGATAATGCAGTTACTGATTTCCATTAATAAGATATTGACCACGTTATTTCCTGACCACGGACCGATTAAGGACGAAATCTGGCTAAGACTCATGACCCCGAAAATAGAAAAATTGGCAGCGTGGACTTGTGTTTAGACAGTTATTCCCATAAAGTAAATAATGACCGATTTCAATTATCTTGGTAGAGCTATCTCTGTGGAGAATCTTTTAATTAACTTGTAACATTTAGTATAATATCCGGATGTCATAACCACTATAATCAATTCTGAGTTTTGACATGTCACATTTTCATGGCTATGGAAAATCAAGTCCGTGGCAACGTCCATAGAAGTTAGGTCGTGCTAAAACCGACAAAGGAACGTCTGACAAAATGATTATTTGGGAATAAGAAAAGTATTGGTGACCCAAAAAGTCGACTAATCCAAGACTGGAATAAAATCTTCTCTTCCTGTTAAAAATCATACATTTTAAGATGTTTTATTAACAATAAACTCGAGGACCAATCAATAGAAGAACAGAACTATTTTGTTAAAATGCATTTTAGAGAATAATTGTTGCTTCATTTTGCTTTCAATAAAAGTGCATAATTGAAAACTGCTAGTGAAATCCTTATAGAATTAGTGGAGCGAATAATTGGTTTATTGTTGATTTATGCCTTGTAATTCCGACAGAAAATTTAAATTACCACTCTTATCGGAGACAAGCGACAATGTTAAATTCACAATGTTCCTTACCATAAATATTGAAAATTGACATTCGGAGAAAGCAAATAATGGATTCTTCAACTAAATGTTTCTCTAACAAATCTTAGAAGTCTGAAGTTCTTGACACATCGTAGAGTTCTAATGCCTTTGTAAGGCGTAATGTACGTCGTGTAAACATGAATATATTACGAATATATTTAGGTGCATTTCAGTAAGCAAAGAATTCAATTAAAACATATATGAATAATCGTTAAAAAGATGTAGGCAGAAAATTATTAAAATCTAGCATACCATTGATGAATAAACGGTTACAAATCAATTTAGAATTGGTGTCGGATCCTTAAAAAATGTTCCCAACTTAATGGCTCATATCAGAAATGACGTGCTTCAATAACTCATGATTCCAATGTGTGGTAAAATGTGTTTGTATCGTTGTAAGATCACTCTATGTAACTTTGTCTAACAGGCTTTTTCGACGATAATGCAGCAATATATCTTTTTTTTTTTATTCCTTTACGTATTTTAAACAAAATCTATGTTTGTTTTAATAAATATTGTAGCATTACAAACATAAATCTATTAAAGAAGCCTTCTAATCAGTAATTCCAATGAATTTGTTTTGTAAAATATATGCATGTTTCACCCACTTTATTCAAAGTGGATTTACTTTTCTATCTCAATGTAATACCTTACTTTAAAAATGCTCGTTTTATCATCAAACAATTGTTTAATCTCTTTGTTACATCGACACTCAATTCAAATTCTGTTTTTTTTTAACTTTGCGACACCACCAAGTTTTGCTTTGGTGGTTAATTTTTTTGAACAATTAAAAGGCGATAGAATGTTATTAATTCCAGCAGTTAGTGTTTTAATTTGAGTTAGTTCCATTTTGATTCCTGAAACACAATGTAAATCAAGGAGAAAATGCAATTTTCTTCCCCATTAATATCTAAAATGGTATTCTTAAGCATTTCAATACGAATTGAAATAACAACAGCGATATTACATATTACTCCAACTTTTGTGTACTTTTGGAAAAATTATCAAAGTCATTTCATCAACATTGTTTGATTATTACTGAAACACAAAGCATTGAATTGTAGGTTGTGTATAAATCATGTTTACCGAAGATTCTTTTACCAGAAAGAAACATTAATCACATCTAGGAGAGAATGATTACATTTGAAGCTACAACAGTGTTAGTAACTTACAGACCAAACATGAGCATTGAAACAACTTTAATCTATCTACTTCAAAAACAAATTAAGGAAGGTAATAAAACAAAATGCCACAATAAAGTGTCAACTTGTGATGATTAACCGACGGCACTGTTCATAGTTCCGTCAAATTTGACAAATAATTGAATTGAACTTTAAAAGCCAAAAATACGTTTTGTTCAGATTATACAAAAGTTGACTCCTACATATTATATTTGTTTTGCATTTAATTTTTTTTGTTTGATTTGGTGATGCCAAAGCATTTCAAAGAGTTATCATGTGTGCATCAATTTCCATTTCAAATTTCATATTCAGAAGTATACATTAAATCAGGCGTCTGTCTCATAAATATCATGCATATGTGCAGCTTATCAATAAAAGCATAGTCATGATGAAATAATAAAAGAAAAAAACATTCTCGATGTCATGCGTATGACCAATGTTTTGATTCAGAAACAGTTACAGATCACATGACCAGTCCCAGTTTGATATTTGGTTGTTTTTTTTTTTGATAAATTTATAGAAGTTGTATACAAAACTGGTACTTTGTACAGTTGTCAAACTGAATTTGGTTGATTCAAGAGGGAGAACAAGCTATTTTTCTCCCTTCATATCTATATACATGTAGAAAAAGGACTATCATTACATAAAAAATAGTATATATAAAGTTTTAAATGGATTGTCAATTAGTATCAAAAAGTGAACATTTGACACATCGTAATTTGTTTTGATATTGATATTATTAATTAATAGAACCATCTATTCACCACTTTCTAAAAAAGGAGAGCACGCTTACCCAAACGATGAACCTGGCCAGTGCTCCAAGTTCTAGTGGAGTAAGGTTGGTTCATTTAATAGAGGTTTTTTGTACGTATTATTAAGGTTATTTTATGTTTTTTGTTGTCGGTGTCGATTTTCATGTCTATTCGTTATCACCGGATAATGTTCTTTGTGATTAACTTTTGAAACCAAGTTGTCTTGATTTTTATTTCAAAGACCTTTATCGTTTCGTAAAATACATGTGACAATTAATATCATATATTTAGATTAAAATATAAATAACTTTTTATATATGAATTGTAAGTGTTTGTTTGAATCTTATATTGTCTACCCTATATCGCTTTCCCTATATCACACCATTAGACCTATATCGCATACCCTATATCACACCCCTAGACCTATATCGCTTACCTTATATCGCATCCCTTCACAGAATATACTTGAAGTATGGTTAAAATATATGATATAATGAACATCACATGTTAAAATCCGTCACAACTTTATCAACCCTGACCTATATTACCCCGCAGTATAGATATATGATTCTTGGGTTGAAACAGCATGTGATACAGATTTTGAGATGTAATGTTCAGTATGTAACAGAGAGTAGTCTGGTTATATTCCCTTTATGTTTATAGCACTAGTAGGTATATATTGTACATAGTTATGATTTATATAGTATTTTCTTCTCCTCTTTTTTTAAGGTTGATAAATACAAGTCTAGTACCATATATTTCAACAGAACTCCAACTCTAGAACTACAGTTAGAACTCTACGAAATAGGATTCTGGAACAGGGTTATGTTGCTACAAGATTGAAGTTTTATGGTCGTCATCATGAACTCATGGATCGTTACGGTGTACCCATCTGCACGATAAAAACTGATTTGTTCAACGTATCATAGTTCTCCTTTCCTCTTTTGTCTACCCCGGACTTGACTTAAAATGAGCAACTCGGCGGCTGTTTATAGAAAAGCAGAGGATGCTTACTCTACCGGTGCACCTGGTCCATGCTCCCAGGTTTTAGGTGAGTCCGAGTTGCTCATTTGCTTTTGTTACTTTGTATGTATGATTTTAGTTGCTTTAATGTTCTTTGTTGTGTATGTCTGTTTTCCATGTCTGTCTTTGTCCCTGGATTACATTCTTTTGATTACCGCTATAACATTGGTTCCCTTGATTACTCTTCCAACGAGACAATTCATAATCATGAAGTATCCAGACACATATACTACATGTAGTATCAAATAATGCATTTAAAACCGAATGTATCATTGAAAACAGTATGTTAAAACATGTTGATCCATTCAGCTGGAAACATTGTCATTAGTCTCACAGGTGTAGCTTAAATACGACGGCGAATCTATGTAACAATGAAGTATTATACATATAAAAATATCAATTTCCAATCTCACTGAAACGAATGATGATAAGGGAATCAAAAGATGTTAGAAGGATACAGATTTATTTTTTGGAACACAGTGTGAAGCAGCATGTAATCTTTAGATTATTCACTTGTTTCATGGTTTGTTTTGTTCATTTTTACTGTATACAAGGTATAATTGGATAACAACTTAAACTACAAATTTTTTAGCGATATGTTTTAACAACATGACACAGTAATTAGCTTTCACAAGAAAACTGCATTCCAAATCCATTTATATATGAAGTCTTTTATGTTCGCTATCACAAGTAGAACAAAACAACTAACTACTGCAATTAATTTATAAAACAAAACATATTGTTTTGTAGTGAGTCAAAGGTGATAAACGAGAATCAACATTCATAACCATAGGAAGCAAAAACAAATATGTAGTGTACCTGAAAAAGGGCGAGGTCCCTATCTCCTTTTTAACCTTTGGTTAACGCTTCGTTTTTGTTAGCGTGTGTGTCATACATCTTCAATTTGTCATGTGACGTTTTGGAAGATGATATTTTATATGATGTGACTTTAATCTACAATTATAAACTTATAAATTGTGACGTTATTTTGTCCCGAAGACTGACTCTCATTTTACTCATTATTACATTATTTGTTCGTATAATGTAAGAAAATTACTTCATTATACAAACGATTTTGTGTAATGTCAGTGATAATATTTACAGAAACAAAATAGATCATGACTGAAATTTGGCCTTGAAGGTAAATTGATTTCTTTCTGATACTGTTTATATTTTATTTATCAACTATTTTTGTGAAATTGTTAAAGTTAAGTTTTCTGTCCTTGTGTTTCCGATCATTTAAATTTTAAGTTATTCATAATAAAGTTTAATGAAGCGTTCACTGTTAAAAGCTACAAGAAAAAAATCTATTGTATTTAATATCAGTTGGTCAAACGTCGTCAATAATTAATTTAACTAGAAACATGGGTTCTATATAAAAATTATATTAGTCGACGCTTCAGAGCATCATATATTACATTTTTTATTAAATATCAATAAGCAAAAAGTGAAGTGTTCATAAAATATTAACTTGAAATATTTACATCAATTATTTATATTTTCTCACCACGTTGTAACAATTGTAAAAGCTATTATGAAACACGCAAATCTAGTACTTTATGTTACAGACAATATTGAACGAATTCATGGGTAGCAGTGTACTAGAAAAAATATTTTAAGAGTGAAAATTCAAAATTTAGTAAATAGTATGACATTCAAAATTATTTCAACTTAAAGATGTTTTGGAGAAACAAAATAAACGCGTATCTAAAATAATAGCTTATTGCATGAATATTGGTGAATAATGGCCCGAGCGTGCGAGTTCAATATGATACTCTATGATGGCAAAAATCCAACGATATAAATGCAATAACTTTTTTTATCATACAGTAATATGCTTTTTTCTAGTGTTCCTGAAGTATGATTTATGACTGAGTTGTGATTACTACACTCTGTTCTATTGCAATATGTTCCTGAAGTATGTTATTGTATTCTATCAACTATAACATGGTCAACAAATTTTAATTTTCAATCAGTCCTGTAAACTATTAGATGAGTCAATTGGCAAAATGTTTGTATACTTTATTGGTCGGTTACAATCACTATATGACTTCACTCGGACATTAATCAAACATTAAATATATGTTAAAAAAACAGATATTCAATACCACAAAAGTCATTTAAGTTAGTCAAAGATGGATATCATCCACTTGTACACCATATTTAAAGTTTTGTACAGTTTACGGTTGTTTGCTTGTTTTTTCTAGGGGGTTGAATAATTCTCCTCTGCTAAAAAATAGGCGTTGTACTGTTCCGCAATTTTCTTTTATTTACCGGACGACAAGTGTGAACTTTAAAAGCTAATCTTATACAAAAGAAGGAACATCGTTTATGCCGATCTTTTACTTTCTGCAATATACATGACTTTATGTCTTAAAACAATCACAAATTGGGAATTTTATACATCACATCTACCCTCTAAGAGTTAGATAAAAGACACTACACTACTTGGAGGTCGGCATCATATCTTGACCTATTCTGAGAGATCGATGGAAAGCGAAAAATCATGAAAAGTATATGACAAACGCGATGATGTTTCATTCCGTATTGTTAACTGTTCTCTCATTTGTAGCAACATCCCTTCATCACCTGCGCATGGAGTTTTCATGTAACAGATACGTTATACCAAAGCTTTCCAAAACTACCAGGCAGATTTGTACCATGCCAGACTTCTTACAATAAGGCTCGTCAAATGCATCCATCTGCACAATGAGAACGTATTTGTTCACCCTAGTCATATCGGTACACCTGGTCTGGCCCATGCCTCCAATTGTAATGAAGTCTGTGTTTCAATATACGTATTATTTTGACCATTTCATGTTTTTTTTTTGTTTTGTTTTGTCTGTTGTTTTTATGATTTTAATGTCGTAATCCTAGGATTACATTCATTTGATTATCATTCGAATCCTGGTTCCCTCACGCAACAGGGCAGTCTGCAGCTAGTCCCAAAACAACATTGTACACAGGTACAGAGAGATAGTTGTCTCTATTTATTCCAGCAATGTAAAACAAAACTAAAGACAAAAATGATACGAAACAAAACACACGCCAGAAATTCCAGTCTTGGGACAGGCGCAAAAAAGTGCTGCGAGGTTTAAATACTTTGGCGTGATCACAACCCTCCCCTTTTTATCAAAAATTCGAAAGATCTTTTGGAGAAAATCAGTTCAAGACTATTATCTGAATATAATAGCATTAAAACCTATGATTGTTCAACACTGTATACTTCTATTTCTCATACTCAGTTAAAATCCCGACTTAAAAACATTATACACCGTTGTTTTTCCCCAAAAAGATGGTACACCTAGATATAAATTTATAATTCTTGGTAGAGATTCCTCATACTTTGTAAGAAATAATTCCAAATCATCTTCCAAATATACAGAGAAAGTTGTTTACAAAATGCTTTAATTTTTAATCGACATATTTGTCCAGTGTGGCGGACGTGTTTGATTACCACTATAACCTTGGTTCCCTTGATTACTCTTTCAACAAACGGTCGCCATTCTATTTTGGAACAAATTGTACTCATTTACTTGCTGACCTTTTCCTTCAGTCTTATGAGGCTGACTTTATAGCTGATCTGATCCGAAAGAAAGAATATCGTTTAGCTAGATCTTTTATTATCAGTTTCCGCTATATATATATATGACGTATTATCTTTAAACAATCCTAATTTCGTTGATTTGATACATCGCATCTACCCCCAAATAACTTGAGATATAGGATACTACAGACACTGTGAAGTCAGTCTCATATCTTGACCTACACTTAGAAAACAATGGTAAAGGAAAACTATTGACCAAACTTTACGAGAAACGTGATGACTTTTCATTCAAAAATGTCAACTTTCCTTTCATCTGTGGCAACATCCCTTCAGCACCTGCGTATGGAGTATTCAAACTGCCGAAACTACGCAGACTGTTTGTATCGCTCTAGAACTCTAACAAATAGGCTTCTGGAACAGTGTCATGTTGCTACAAGATTGAAGTCATAACTATAGAAGTTTTATGGTCGTCATCATGGACTCATGTATCGTTATTGTGTATACACCTGCACCATGAAAACTGATTTATTCAATGGGTCATAGATTTCCTTTCCTCGTTTGTCTACCCCGGACTTGACTTTTTATGAGCAACTCGGCGGGTGTTTATAGAAAAACAGAGGATGCTTACCCTACTGGTGCACCTGGTCCATGCTCCCAGTTTTTAGTGGAGTCCGAGTTGCTCATTTGCTTTTGTTACTTTGTGTATACGATTTTAGTTACTTTATGTTCTTTGTTGTGTATGTCTGTTTTCCATGCCTGGTCATTGTCCCTGGATTTCAAATACCACTTCATACTCAGAACAAAATTTGGATTTTCTCTATGGCGACATTGAACACAAAACACAAAAAAGGAAAATTAAAATGCCCCAAAAGAATTAAATAGCCAAAGTGAAAAAATAATGATGAACAATTCTTTCACTTTTGTCAAATTTTATATGAACAAACAAGACAAATTATTTAGCGATAGTTAAGCGTCATTTATTGTGTTGTGCTAATGAACATTCAACAGTAAACATTAATCCTGACCCTAAAGATATATATTCAATATAAAAATATTTTTAGTTAACGAAAATGATCTCAATGGGCTTTTGTAACATTCTAATATTTAAAAACACTGTATTTTTTTTTTATTCCGGCGTTGGGCTGAAAATCGCCCTTATTTATAATCGGCCATTGTTTAGGCTTCTAGAACATGCTTATGTTGCTGCAGGATTGAAGTCATCACTACAGAAGTTTTTTGGTCGTCATCATGAACTCGTGGATCGTTACGGTGTATCCATCTGTGCCATAAGAACCGATTTCTTCAATGTGTCATAGTTTTCTCTTACTCTTTCGTCTACACCGGACGACTTTTTATTTTTATGAGCTACTCGGTGGATGTTTCTAGAAAAATAGAGGACGCTTACCCTACCGGTGTACCAGGTCCATGTCCCCAGTTATTAGATTTTGGTTAATTTATGTTTTTTGTTGTGTGTGTCTTTGTTCCTAGATTACATAGTTTTGATTTTCGCAAGAATCTTGGTTCCCTTGGTTACTCTTGTTAAGATGTTTTTTTACGCCGTCAGGTTAGTGTTTTAGACTGAATGCACAAATATGAAATATTTATTTGTATGGACAAGATATTTACATACGCGATTTTGTTTTACGTCATTTAGTAATATTACTGGGACACATATTATTTAAGTTACTAACCTTTTTTTTTTACAGCAAATGTGTTTAATTTAGTATTTAGTGTGGGAAGTGTTGTAGACTAAAATAGTGTTGTGCTAATAATATGATAATTCAAACATCCACACTAGTCTTAACACTAAAGATATACATTCACCTTAAACGTGACGCTGTTTGAAAAGTAATCAAGGGAACCAAGATTCTAGCAGAAATAACAAAATATAATCCAAGAACAAAACATGACGTGGAAAACAGACAAACACAACAAAGAACATAACGTGACTAAAGTAATACATACAAAGTTACAAAAGTAAATGACTGGAACTCCATAAAAGTTATATTGCATACAATATGCCATAATGTGGGCTCTTTTTGTGAAATTATCTGTCCCATGCTTTCAAATTTTATATATGTTCTTGGATATCAGTGTGATAAAATCTTGGTCTTGAAAATTTGTAAAATTGCCCTAACAAACGCACTCACAATAGCACCATCATGAATCAAAGACAAATGAAAGACTTGGTAAATGTCCTGATGCATTATAAATTGGAATAGAATACTGACACTTTGTATTGTGTTTTCATCACGCAGTAAAATACAAGTCCGTTTTCACGACAGATTTGATGCTAAATGAGCATTAACTGATAATGCAGAAAAACCTTCAGAGAAGAATATCTTTCAGCATGAATTCATGCATATTTTAATTTAAAGTATAAAAGTCCGTCTCATATTCAGGCAGTGGAATAAATGCATTTAAGATTAACAAAACTTTTACATTATTAATCACTTTAAAAACCAGCAGTATCAATTGCATGTACCAAAGGTACTTTGCAATTTGTTTGTTATAAATCAACTTATCTTTTAAAATATTAAATTGTCAGATGAGTAAAACGTAGGAAAATATATTCACAAAACATTTTAGGAAACGTTCAGAAAGACAATAAACAAGGTAGAGGTTGAGCTGTTCATGATCCCTTCAAACAAATATCTGCCTTGCTTTCCGAGCACGTGCAAATTTCATTGAAATTTTATATTTTTTCCATTTAAGTACAGGGTTACATTTAATGATAATATTGCAGAGAAGACTTTTTAATTGGATAAGTTCTGAACACGAGACATCTTTGTACTTCCATTTCTCCCTTGATGTTTCACTCTCCATGACAATGTTCAATTAATTATTCCCCATACAGGTATCAATCATTACGATGTTTCATAATATACTTTTTATTTTGTAATTTGTTATTAAGAGAAATCGATAATATAAAAAATGAAAGAGGGTGTTTCAATTTAAACAGTCATGATGGAAAAAATATATGGAGCATTGGACAGGACACATTACTGAATGATTTTTCGTCGTGTTGAAGAAATAAATATGTTTCCTTTTTACTTTGAATACGTAATGTACAGACCATGCAAAATCAGGATAATAATGCACCTAAAACTATCGCTAAAATGCATAAAACACATCTACGCACATTTGAAACAAAAAATTTTAGAAACAATATTTCCTTCAATTTAAAGACGGGGAAAAGTTGCATTACACCAATTTTGATTTTTTCCTCACTTTCCTGTATTTGCATATTAATGTTTAAAAATATTGTTTAAAGATGCATTGAATTTCCAGTAATACTAATACTATGTTTTCACTGTAAATATAGTACCAGTAATTAGAGTGACGACTGCTTGGTTCAAAGTCAGAATAAGTCATCGAGTGAGGTATTTCATCTGCCTGTGTGTTATTGCTGCAGTATGTTAGCACACTTAAAAGACAAGTCAGGAAGTCGGACTAGAACAAGGGTTTGTTCGACTGGTCAATAGATCTAGTCATGAAACGCATGAATTAACTGCCATAGAAATTAAAGAATCTATGACTCTTCGAACCTGAAACCAGCTTAATAAAAATTACAAATACTTTTTTTCAAAGATTTTTTTTCAAATAAACTCCTAAGAATGTATGTTCGACCTTCAGATAGCATCACTTCGGAAGTTGTATAGTCATATGGTCGTCAGCACAATAGAACTGGCCAATATAATGTCTATATCTCACAGATGAGTCAATATAAATCGTATTGACAATCTCCAGAAATGTGTCGATAAAAAACCCGTCCGTATTCAACGATCGTTAGGCACTTAAATGTCTTTCCTCACTACATGAAAAATATGTTTTCGTCCCTGCGGACAAGGTTTCAAACAACATTGTATTTGTTTGTAAAGCGCATTACCTCAGTTACCTTTTTAAGGAATTGGACATTGATAGTAACATCCCATGTAATGCCACATATAAACGTACTACTTTTGATAAAGATGAAATCCTAAACAACCAAAAGTCTTCCATGTCTTCTCTCAACATCGGAACAAAATGTGAGGACTTTTCTTACTTGTAATGGATACCAAAACTTCATAAGAATCCATACAAAGAAAGGTACATTGCAGAATTTTCATCTTGCTTCACCAAGGAGATGTCAATTCATCTGACAAAGATATTGTCCGCAGCGGAGGATGGACAGCAAGCTTATTGCAACACCACCTACTCTCGTAGTGGCATTAATCATATGTGGATACTTAAAAATTCTAAAGATTTACTTCAAAACCTAAAATCGCGCAGTTTTCGGAAATTAGTTCTCTCCAAACTTTTCATTTCTCAACTTTTTACACTGCGTTACCACATGATAAATTGAAATCTTGTTTGAAAGGACTTATTCGTAAATCTTTTGCTGTTTCAAAAAGTAATGTTGTTCTTGGTTACAAGTCCACATATTTTTCTAAAACATCGCAGAAGGACAAAGTGTGCTACACAGAAAAGCAGGTTTGCAATATGCATGATTTCCTCATTGATAACAAGTTTGTCACATTTGGAGGTGCTACTCTTCAACAAGTTGGCATTCAAATGGGCACTAACTGTGCTCCTCTTTGTTTGTATATTCATTAAAATTTAAACGAAACCAAATCCTTTAACTTTACATAAAGATATATGATATATTGATGATGTATTGTCCATTAACAATCCTTCTTTTGGTAAATGGTTACCGTCATTATATCCACCAGAGCTCGAGATAAAGAAGAGTACAGACAGAGCTTGGTCTGTATCTTTTTTAGACCTACATCTCGAATTTGACAACAGTGGTCATCTCAGCAATATCATAAAAGAGACGACTTTAATTTTAATATTATACATTTCCCCTACCTGTGCAGTATCCGTCTTTGCAATTAATTACAAAGGGTGAATTATGAAATATTTTGCAATGTTTATACATTGTCTGCTTTTGAACACATTCAGGCTGTGCTAGTAAAACATGAAGCGTACTTTACGAAAATCCTATATATCCTCTAAAGTATTGCTTATAGATACATTTTGTTCGATTTTGATAATTTTTACATTTTGATATCATATATCAGTGTTGTTTTTATAACTTCCTGTTTTTACCATATTGTTAAGCGCTTGGGCAAGAGCTGAGATGATGAATAGTCGTACCTTATATCAGTAAGTTATTGTTTATGCTCTTTCGCTTGTGACATTCTCATGATGGTTTCCAGACAATTAGCTCTTCCCTATACTAAGTACGTTCATTGATTCAGATGTAGATTAGGTGAAAGGTTTGCGGTCATTGACTTCAAGCGTATGAGAATTATCTAAGTAGGTCAATAAATATTAATGCTACAACAGTTTTCAAAGTTTCTGGTGACGCTAAAACATTGTCAACTATACAAGACAAATATGTTGTTGTCCCAGCAGAATAACATTGGTTTTGTCTGCAGACCGCATTGCATTCAATGTTAACTATCGGAGGTTGATGTAGAGAATACTAGCAGTAATAAGACTTAGTCTGCTACCATACTCTCCAAAGAGGAGATTTGAAGACGATAAATCCACATTGAATTAATACCACTACTAGAGTGACAAGTGTCGTGGTATGACTCTTTGACAGATGAGGACATAGAAGTTATAAGTTTTGAAAGAGGTTTCATCCAGATCCAGCTATCTAGTGTGGATTCTTGTGGAGTTTAGAATCCACTACATAGACGGTAGATCAAAATCATCGTCAATGGTAGAGAGACCAAAAGAGGATAGCACAGATTTATGGTTTTGCCCATCTTCTTTCGATCTCTTCTTTGGAGAGTGGGGTAGCTGTATAGGTCTTATTCATCTGTAACATTGCATGGTTCATAAGGAGTGAAACTTAACATTTGCACTTAAATATAGAAGTACAACTTTGGTAACTGTTTGGTAACATTTATATTTTAATTTTTTTCTATCATCAGTTTTATAGTTTTAAAGAGGACTTATTTTTCCCCTTTTGATGTCTTACTTTATTTTTTTTTTGTTAATTCACCTTAAGTACATCCCATTGTGACAATAATAATAATAATCAATTCCTGTTAAGTCCTTGATCGTCTTTCAGCTTGTTAGTAGGAGTAAGTTTTCTGTTTTTAAGTTTTTTGTTGACTTATATTTACTATGTCGGTGTTATTGGTTTAATGACGAATCATACGTAAATACACCCTCTACTGTTCTTATTTGACAACTAATTACGTACCTCTGGAACAAGGTTATGTTGCTACAAGATTGAAGTCATCACTACAGAAGTTTTATGGTCGTTATCATGGACTCGTGGATCGTTATGGTGTATCCATCAGCACCATGAGAACTGATTTATTCAACGGGTCATAGTTTTCCTTCCCTCGTTTGTCTACTCCAGACTTGACTTTTTATGAGCAACTCGGCGGGTGTTTCTAGAAAAGCAGAGGGTGCACCTGGTCCATGCTCCCAGTTTTTAGTGGAATCCGAGTTGCTCATTTGCTTTTGTTACTTTGTATGTATGATTTTAGTTACTTTATGTTCTTTGTTGTGTATGTCTGTTTTCCATTTCTGGTCTTTGTTCCTGGATTACATTCTTTTGATTACCGCTATAACCTTGGTTCCCTTGATTACTCTTTTAACCAAATACTCAAGAACAGATTTAGTTACAATTTATAATATCGGAGAAGAATACTGAAGTTCAATTTTCCACTTTAAGGGCACTTTTCCCGTTACCCTCAGTTTTTTTTTTAATATGATTTGACATGATATTAGTATGACGTATTGTCATGACTAGGAAGCAGACTTAAAGTATTCAAATGACCGTAATATCGAAAATACCAACATAGTTTTGTAAAAGATTGACATCACTAAATAAAAAAAAATACTACATATGATGTGAAAATATACTGAATTTAAAATAACTATTTGTCAAAAGACGACATTGTTATTGTAAAAAAAGGAACACCATTGACATAGTTCCAAGGTAAATGAAGCGATATTAAGATCTGTGGTTGTCACATCTCCAAAATCTTGTTTCTGTCAGCAAAACGAAGTGTTTTACGAGTAGTTATGCGGTTCTTGTGGAAACTTTTACATGTTACCTATGAAACATTGTTGATCTTCTTAGCAACCAAGAAAGTATTACCACAAATTATATCATAAAAATGTTCAAGTTTGAGTAAGCTAATGATCAACAAAAATACCAAGAATAATTTCTTAGAATGTGTATAATATGTTATTCGTTCAGTTTAACAAGCGTCGAAAATATGGTTAAGGTTAACATTGTCTACTTTACATGACAAATATGTTGTAGTACCAGCAGACTAAGCCCGAAGACAACATTATACATCGTTCTTTATATATATATATATATATCTTGGTGTACATCTTTTTTGAAAAAAAAAACAACGTATATATAGACGTTTGTATAATATTGATTTGTTGTGACATGCATCATTAATTTGATCCTCTATCCTATATAATAACATCTAAATGAACTGTCCCGTACTACCATACATCGTTACTAAGTTACAGCCCTAGATTAATCCTACGAGGATATATATATATATATATATATATATATATATATATATATATATATATATATAGAGTTCTTGGTAGAGTTCTTCATACATTGTAAGAAATAACTCCAAATCATCTTCCAAATATACAGAGGAAGATGTTTACAAAATGACTTTATAGCAGATCTGATCCGAAAGAAGGAATATCGTTTAGCTAGATCCTTTAATCTCAGTTTCCGCTATATAGATTATGTATTATTTTTAAACAATCCTAATTTTGGGGATTTGATACATCGCATCTACCCCAAAGAACTTGAGACAATGGATACTACAGACACTATGAAGTCAGCCTCATATCTTGACCTACACTTAGAAATCAATGGTAAAGGGCAACTATTGACCAAAATTGTCAACTTTCCTTTCATCTGTGGCAACATCTCTTCAGCACATAAGTATGGAATTTTCATACCACAACTCATACGTTATGTCAGAGCTTACCGAGACTACGCAGACTTTTTGTATAGCCCTAGAATTCTAACAAATAGGTTTCTGGAGCAGGGTTATGTTGCTACAAGATTGAAGTCATCACTACAAAAGTTTTATGGTCGTCATCATGAACTCGTGTATCGTTACGGTGTACCCATCTGCACAATGAAAACTGATTTGTTCAACGTCATAGTTTTCCTTTCCTCTTTCGTCTACCCCGAACTTGACTTTTTATGAGCAACTCGGATGGTGTTTCTAAAAAAGCAGAGGACGCTTACTCTACCGGTGCACCTGGTCCATGCTCCCAGTTTTTAGTGGAGTCCGAGTTGCTCATTTGCTTTTGTTACTTTGTATGTATGATTTTAGTTACTTTATGTTCTTTGTTGTGTATGTCCGTTTTGCATGCCTGGTCTTTGTCCCTGGATTACACTCTTTTGATTACCGCTATAACCTTGTTTCCCTTTATTACTCTTTGAACAAATTGTGTCCCTAGTCTATGTTCATGACGATATTTCAACGGACATTAGGTCTGATAAGATGTGACTATTTATAATACAAGCTTTTTAGCTTTCATGAAGGACGTACAGGCATTTTCTTGATGTTAGGTAATAGTTTTATAGACAGATATTACAAGCTGCTTTAGTATCTTTTAGTTTAATATACAAAGAGGGAATACGGCTACATTATATATCATGTATCAACGAAAAGATCAATAATGTGGTTTTTGAAAATCAAAATTATTTAAGTGAAATATGGTACAGTATTGAATTATGTTTCTGCAAAAATAACCGAAATCAAGACAAACAAAATGTGTTATTGTTCTTAGAAGGAGTAATAAGGAAACAAAGATTCTAGCGGTAATCTTTGGTACGCCATCCAGGGACAAAGACCAGATATGGAAAACAGACACATACAACAAAGAACATAAAATAGTAAAAAAATACGTACAAAGGAATAGAAATAAATGAGAACTTCGGACTCCATTAATAACAGGGAGCATTGACCAGGTGCACTGGTAGGGCAACTGACCTCTGCCTTTCTAGAAACAATCGCGGAGTCGCTCATAAAAGGTCAAATCCAGGGTAAACGAATGAGAATAGGAGAAGCATGACATGTTGAACAAATTGGCCACACGGCACAAACGGACACACCGCAACGATCCACGAGCCCACAATGAAGACCGCAAAACTTTTGTCATGACGACTTCAATTCTATAGCAACATAACCCTGCTCCAGAAGCCCAACTGCAAGAAGTATATCGCAGTACAAAATGTTTGCATTGTTACGTCAAGCTCATGCAAAACGTATGAGTTATGACATGAAAACTTCATAAACACACTGCTAAATTGAAAGCCCTCAAAGGATTTTTATGAAGTTTTTATCACAAAACATTTCTGACCAGAATTATACATTTTTATTATTATATTAAATGAAAGATTAAGGTTTAAAGAATCACTTGTCATGGAGAACAGAACAATCAAAACAACTTATCTTGAATAACATACCATGGAAACTTGACAAGATAAGCTCCTCGGTTAAAATGCAACAAGACACATTCAGTCAAAGTACTTCCTTGTTCATGCTACCCGTAATATTTACTGTATTTATTTATTTTCTAGGCTTGATTTTTGAGTTCGTTTGGTTTTAATTTCACTTGAGGTTTCTTCTCTATTTTCATCAAATTACATTTAAGGTCTTTTCTACAATGTTACCTATCTCAAACTTCAACTATCAGAACATTACAAATAAGATATCAAGTGAATGGATAACCTTTAACCGCTCAAATTACTTCGTACTTGATTTACATGTTAAATGATATAAAAAAAAAGCCTTGTTGAGTTTTTTTAAATGCATGTTTGTATTAAGCATTTGTTAAAATATCTTTTGAACTACTAACATAACTTTAATTTATGTAAGAATGCTATTATTATTTCCATAGGCGAAAAAAAAACATAGTGAATTTTTTTGAAGCAATTACGGACCATTAAACTTAAGTTTTTCCGTTTTTACTTAAAAATAAAACACAAAATATGAGTAAAGCCATGGTATTGAATTTATTTATTAGGATATGATCGTTTGGGTCTTTGTTCAATATTTTTCTGCTTATGATACTTAGTTTTTTTTAATCTTAAAACTTCTATAAAATGGTTTTCATAGTAATTACCTACGTAGGATACTCAAACAATTAACCCAAGGAAATAGTTCTATTCTTTCTTAAGTAGCTAGCCTTTGGTCAATAATACGTTATATATTGTGATAATTTCGTTCCTTGATATTAGCATTCTGTTGGTGTTTGTCTTCACAAGACTGTACAAGTCATCATTGAAATATTTCATATCGCCGCATTTCAAGCATGTATATTAATTATCGCTGTTCATGGCAGTTAACGTGAATGTTTTTCATTGCAAGTATAAGTTATATGTTCTTTCTTTGTAAAGGGTTTCAGCCAACAAAGAAAAACAAACGTAACTGTTCAATACTTCATCAGGAATTCTTTGTGTTCAGTGTTGTTGGATGAAACGGTAATGAATTGAACATTAGTAGTAAAACATACACCGACTGATGGACTTGACAGATGAAATGAATAAAAGCAATGGAATTTACGCTCTGTAAAATAGGTGGAAACAAACAGAACAATACCGCTTCTGTTATGTTATCACACGATGGAACGTGATGATTATGCCAATTTTGATATTCTTGACATTTACTTTTTTATTTCCCAATCTTAGGATGAAAAAGAACGCCGTATAACAGAAACAATTTCTGATCTGTGGGAATTAAAAGAACACCTAGGAGTTGATGGCCATCGGTCTGGTTCTTTCTTTAATACGTTTCTTTGTAGTCTCTTGCAATAGGAATGTATTTAATGATGAAGTCAATACTATAAGACTGGTTCATATGATTATGTTAATACTAAAAATCAAGCAAGCGATATTCTTCAGTACGACAGAAAGCAATGAATTATGATATCGTATTGTGTTTCGTGACAAATCAACATTCAGTTTGATTTTTTTTTTACAAGAACGTCACTAATGACAAATTGTGTTCAGCTTGGCAAACCTACCCACCCAGTATTTCAACACTTTGTTGTTATTTTTAAAATAGTACTAGCTTTCCCACTAAGCTGTTTATGAATTTTATGGATTTCTGTCTTAATTACTCAATTTGTTTCAGTGTTTCTCGAAATAACTTTAGTTAGACGATACTGTACATACACATTTTTCAGTGGGAATAACAAAATTCATCCAATTCGTAATCCGACGGAAAGTCTACACTAAGTCCATTTAATTCATGAGAAACAATCTGCAAGGACTGAAAATATTGTAAACTGCAACTAAAATATAAGAAATAATTAAAACAAGTCTAGTAAACTGTTTCCGTTATTTGTTGCTCTGATAAGTCACAAATATATCCCACTATTAATTTACTTACAAATTACCAAAATAGGTTCGATCAAATATGGATAGCAATGTTTGTATAAAAACTAAACAATGTCAATTTCAACAAAGTATCAATGAATTTGCCACGACAGTACCACTTTGGGACAAAGCAAGTATTCTTTGATTGTTCAAATAAATAATTTACATTTGAAGTGAAGCACATTGGTGAACGTATTTTAGAAATATCGCTGATTTTTTCGAAACAATGTTATAATGTAATAAAAAAATTTAAAAAAGACATCCAAGATATAGCAAAAAAAAATGGTTATATATATTATTAAAATGTATTTGTCGAGACAAGACTTATCCCTAAATTGCACTCGAACATGATTTAACAAAATCGTTTATAAAATATTTGCGTCTTATTTTATAACTTTTTGCGAATCTGCATTTTTCGTGCTATTGTTTGCTACTCAATCAAGTATTTGTTACATTTTCAAAAATATGACACGTCAAGACACATGTAATTACAGAAGATTTACCACGATGCTGTATTATGAATGATTTTCTGGCTTACTTTATTTCCATGAATAATATGTTTATATAAGTATAATCATCATGGAATTACATGTTACGTGTTCAATCCTTACTTTATGTTTTGTCTGATATGGAGATTGTGTATTAATGTAAATATTTGTTTAAAAATGATGCGATGCTCATAACGATTATGAATACAACACTTGCGTAGTTCTCAAATAATTAAAATTTCTTTCTTTAGAGCAGTTCTCGGTAAGCATCAAAATGGTGTGGATATGCGATAACACAAATACTGATGACCTTTTTGAAATTGACACATTTAAAAATAGCCTCATGATAAAACGCAGGAATCGATTTGTGTTCTAGGTTCCCATAAAATCCCATTCTATTTCCACAAATTTTGAGAAAATTGAATATGGTATATTTTTCCAGCAAACAATATTGTAATGTAAAAGTTGTAACTATATCAACTATTGCAAAAATCTGCAGAGAAAACAATTCATTTAGCCCTATTTAGACCACAAATCTTGCTTTGTTCAATTATTAAAACATGTAATATAATTGTTTATCCATCTTAATATAGATTGTGATATGTTACTACAAAGTTTTGTTACTAGTGCTATACTATAGATAGACATTTACACTTACGTTATGTTAAGAGACAAAAAGAAAACGCACTATTTTTTTACCCTCCATGTTTCCCTACACCTGCTAAGGGATATGCAACGCAAGACTGGTACGGTTACAAAACTGCCAAAACTGCAGCTGATAAACAATAAACACGTAAATATGCAGTATCACATTGAAATATACTATCCAGAGGTAGACTATTCTAGTTTTAACATTTACCTGACAAGTTTGATATGAATACATATAATATACATGTATGGCACCAATAGTCTAGTTAACTACCTAAGGTATTTCATCAGATGAGTGATGTAATCAATGGGACAACATACATTATTCTAAATAAGTTATTCATATAGAAATTACCATTTGAATGTCTCACAAATTGACATGACACAATTGCATTGTTCTGACTATTGAAATATGGCTTTCTTGTAATTTGGTTCAAGATGGTATTCCAAGGAAAATTTTACACTATCTATCATGTTTTAAGACATAAGGCATGCTAATACAAATTTTAGGTAAAACTACCTCTTCCATTTTCATATACTACATTTTTTTTCAAAATTATGAACTATTTCTGAGAGACTCAAGATATCAATGTATATGTAGTAAATAATCTCTGTTGATAGCTATAAATGTTGGTGCTCCCTTTGTTTACATTGTTTTAATGTTTCAACCAATATCCAGGTGTTGGGAATATTTGTTAAGCCAAGTGAGCTGTTGCCATCACTTGCATCTGTCTTCGTTAAGTTTTTTCAATGGATTATTATCAAATTCGACCATAAGCATCCTTAAATTATTTATTTTGAAAATTGTGCAGATTATATATGGATCAAGACTAAAACATTGCCATTCCTATTTTTTAGACCACATGGTAAAGTTTCTACTTATATCTCAACAACTATAAGAGCTATAAAAAGGCAATATCTTGTAAACATTACACTGCTGGCTTAAATAATTTTTGTAGTCACCATGCACATTCAAAATTGAACTGAGTAAAACAAATTATGTCTACTTCAACGCTAATTTTATTTTACTAAGTCATATTTTGACCCAATAAACACTTAAAATGATCATTTAAAACTACATTTGTTTTAACTTAACACAAAAATGCTTTGTAGTAGACAGTCTTAAAACATCAAAGTAAATATAGTATTGTTTAGGACACCAATTGTCTAATACAAATCTTTTTTTACGTTGAGGTTGACACAGTTGTCTACCTCACCGCAAAAAAATGTTCACATATACATTTTTGTCTAATTCAAACCAAAAATCGAAGTTATAGACATTTTCTGACTAAGTCAACCAATAAAGTGTTGATATAGCCAAAAAATGTCTACATAAAAATTTTATTTTGTTTTTTTTTGAAAAAAAAAAAATACTGATGCAAAAATTTGTACTTTTGTGGTAGACAAAATGTATTTCTCATAGACAGATAAAGCATTGATTGAGACAATTTGTGTTTGTATCAGCCAATGACGACCGTGGATGGTCATATCAGTCATTATTTTGTCTATTGTAGTATTAATAGTTAGAAACAACTATTAATTGATTGAATGATTCTAATGATGGAGCCCACAAAAGACTCAATGGGGCAAGTTGTAAGTCGACTCCATGTTAGAGTTATTGCCCTTGAAAGATGGAAAATGATGGTCTTGGTAGTTTTATCCAATATGTTGAAAATAAAAGTAGATAGAAAAAAAACTTCCTATTGATGAAATGATCCTTATGATAAGGCCTACAAAAGTCTCTGTCGGATTGAAGTTATTGGATGAATCAATGTTAAAGTTATTGCCTTTGAAGTGCGAAAATTGAACCAGTTGAGCGTTTCAGGCTCATGGGAGCATCAAATTTCCATCAATCAAGTATCTTTTCGTTTACAATTTAAATATACTTAGATAAATACACAATTTTTTAAGAAAACACAAAGTTATTAGTAATTTTGTGATTTTAAGTGTTCATATTACATTAAATATCAAGAATATTGTGTTGAAATTTCATTGATATTTTTTTACACAGAGTCGTGGTCACCGTTTTCAAATTAGATTATCTTAAATTTCAGAAATATGACAATTGTTTTTTTGTTATATTTTAAAGAGTAAACTTTGGTCTTTTTCTTTAAATAAACCATTTTTCTGTCGATGTCTGCGTTCTTATATAAATCTTACTTAACAAAAATCAAATTTTCAGTCTTGCACCCCCATCCCTCCAAATTTCTTTTTTCTAGTATTTTAGAATTTTATATTGCGGAATAGGCCACACTCTTACTCTTGTTTAATCGCACAAAAAGCAAGTACTATGCTAGCTTTCACAAAAACTGTGTTCACTAAATAAATCAACTTATATGTGTTATGGGTTCAGAAGTCTACAACTGGAAAAGTACCACTGAAAAGCAATGAGCTTCCGCGAAAAGTCTAGGTCAACGGTTTCATAGCAACCGAATGAGTGCCAAGAAAATTCATATTATTTTTTTTAATAGAGCCAAATTATGGGCCTATTTACCAAATTTGGTAAAAATCTGACATCTAAGATTTCCCAGCTTTTATTGATTACATTGATGCTTACAGAGAATTCAAATTTCATTTAAATGAATTTTATGTGTTTTTGTACTATGTTATTTTTACGAAGATTGGTCAATCATTTTAGTATAACAATTATTATCACATAAACTTTACCGAATCGCATAACGAGAAGCCAACGAGAATTCAATGCACTTACATTACTAATCTGACTTAGCTCACTTTATTTTTACTTCTTTCCCTAAATGTTTAATAACGGGCAATTGAACATTTTGAAATTATTCATATCGCTTCATTGTGAATAGAAAATAAGCAACATTTCAGTGCTTGTCAAAATTTGCGATCTTAAAAGTACATGTGCTTTTATAAAATGCAATCGATTGTAATTGTAATTAGTTTAAACAATGATGCACGCACTATAAAAACAAAATAAAATAGACAGGCATATGAATAATGCACTTTGCATGGCTCTTAATTACCAGTATATTAGCAAGATGATCTGGCATTTCTATTGAAATTTTAGTTATTCCCGACACTTGGCACAATGGTCGAAAAATGATAGTATGTTATTACTTTTCACATGGCTACGTAATATTTTATAACACATACAATGATTAAGTAAATAACATAATGTTTCATTTCAAACATCATAATTTGTAGCTTCAATGTTGATTAAGGTAAAAACTTGGAAGATTTGGTGCGTTGCAATTTTTGAAACATCATTCCAAAACACAATGACAATATATGCTTTAGAGCGAAAATTGGTAAAATCCAGAGTTAGTGCCTAAAAACAAACTAGAGATTGGAACAACAAAAGTAAACTAAAAAGTTTGTATGTATACAACAAAACTTAATAGTAACAAACCGTTACTTTACTTATTGAATGGATTACAAATTTCATCAGCTGCAGTAGAGTATGATTATCATAATTATTTGTAACATGTTGTATTTTTACTTCTTTTGTCTAATGCCCGTCTTGTCCACAGAAAATTGGATTTAAAGAAAACTTGGCACATAAATAGGACATCATATGCAGATGTGCCCAAACATTTTGAAATTTCAAACATGGCCACCGTTCAAGCTTAAAAAAAATCGTCAAATAAACCACAAATTATCTTAGAAGTTTCATTCTTGGCTTAAAGACAGGTCACCACGAGGGATTCTGATTAACCACACTGAAATTTAAAACATGACTGCCATTTATTTTTTTCGTAATTTAATTATGTGAATGGGATATTCAGCAATCATTAAGAATAAGTAGTAATGTTACCGGTGATGGGAAACTCTTTGACAAGACAACACTACAAAAACAATAGTGAACTTACGAGGAACAAAATTACAAAACACACACACATACAAACCAAATTGAAAATAGTTCACGCATAAAAACGAACAGGTCGCCACAATGACCTGATTGGCCAATAAATAGCACGGCTGGTGTCTTATAAAAAGCAAGAATTATCATCAGAGCATATGAGTTCACCCTAAGTTTTAACTAGAAACACTTTATTGACATTAAATTAAGGATATATAGCAAGTCTGGTCCAAGAAGTATGCTGTTAATCGCAAATACGAGGAAGAATAGAATGTAGGATAAACGTTCTGTGTCAATGATTTGGAGCTTACCAAATCAACTGCCTATTTCAAGATCATACATGTTTAAAATTTTGATTCATATGTCATGATGACGGCCATAAAAAAATTGAAATTATTGCCCGCTCTAAAAAAAAAATAAAACAGAAAATAAAAGTAGAACATTTTTTTCAACATACTTACATCTTTTTAAGAAGCATGATAATCTTATGGTACATACATTACTTTAGGAAAGTAGGAAGTAGAATCTTTGACAGGTTATAAATCTCCTTCAGCAACGAGATTTTTAGCATGGGAAATTAATCGAAAGTTAATGTTTCAATTTTACAAACATTTTATGATTTTTAAAAATCCATACCTGAAGGAGAAAATGAGAAAATGTAAAATGGTGGGCAACCTCTTGCATTATTGCCTGATGTTTAAAAGCCGCGCGCAAGTTTATCCAGGGGCAATCAAAGAGAAACATTTTAAAAAAAAATTGTATTTGTTATCTATTTTATATTTACTTTTTCCAAATTCTTATTCGACGCAAAATTGTTTTGAAAAGACCGATTCACAATGTCACTGCCTGGACACAAAATATAAACGCATCTTCTCTGATAGTGCATAAGTATTTATTCGGAACAGGCCCTTATATCCAGTATAGCTACTCAGTATCGCGTCAGTAGTTCAATTTCAAGTTTAATTTCAAACTAATCTTCATTTCTATTATTTAGTCGCATTTGATATTCAATGATTACCATCATGTTACATAGTGTTCCTAAAATACGCGTGGTACGTGGTACGAGTTACAAAGTTACGTAGTAGTACCGATATCTTCAGGTAAACTTAATATTGAATATCACTTGTTCTGTGTTATTTGTGTAACTTAGATATGCAATTTTAATCGCTTTTAATGTTTAAAGTTGGTATTTTTATAATGTACTGTTATAACATATTTGCCTAAAGTAAGTTGCTCGACATTTAACTGATGCGATGGTGAATTATATTTGAAATCACGGCACTTTGCCTCGTGGGCAATCTTATGATGTAGTTGTTCGATGATTTCTAAACTTTCAACATATAACCTTAACCATAGTTATTACTTGACACTTTAATATCTAGGTTTATTATCATGTTAGATTTGACATTTAATTCAGTCGTATTACAGCTTTGACAGCATTTGCCAAATACTGACCTACCTGATTAAATAAATATACGGACAGAGTAGGGTATATGTATAGCGTTAGATTTATGAAAAAACATGGTTCAAGGTAATATTCCTCTATATACTGCATGCATATTTGAAATTTTAATGCATCATTAATAAAAGGAATCAATTTAAATATCCAGGAAAAGATGCAAGACATCAACATGATTAGTTATTGAAGCTGAAGTAAACATTGATATATGTGATATATATCATACAAGTCTTACAGTAATGAATAAAAGGAAAAGAGGGGTAGCGAACTCAGAACAAGGTATAAAGCTGAAAATCGGAAACAAAATAACATTTACATTGACACGTTAATCCAAATATACACCCATGAAAATTAGTGTGAATAGTAAAACTATTTTATTTGAAATGAAAATTCTGAACACGTTAAATTGTATTAAAACTGCAGAAGTTTTTTTCCCATTATTTTAAATTATCAAGTACATAGATGGAATCCTTTCCATAATCACATCTGCCTTGAGATTAAAGCAAATTTGCTGGAACATGCTGATTTTAATGTTTATTGCTCAAGCAATATTAACCTTACAAGTTAGAGCCTTAATACGACCGTCAATTATCTGTTAAGTCGTAATTTGAAATCCTGTTCTTAAGCAAATAAAAAATTTCATTTTATTTTGAAAAAAAGGACATACCACTTGTAATTGGTTAACTCGTTAAATTGTGTACATAGAATTGTCGCGAACATGAAGATTATCCTGGCAAAACTTGTGCATTTCTGATAATTATCTGTTGACTATTAGTAAAATATTAAAATGTATTCATTCCATCAAACACAAATAAGGCACATGTTTCTATTTGAGTACCATTCTGTGTAAATCAGGCAAAGGATGGCACATCATTTTTCTTATTTGGTCTTTTTGCTTTCAACATATTTTAATACATCTAGAAAACAATGAAAAGCTATTCAAATTTATCCTGAAGCATTGGTGACTTAGATATTTTTTGACTGCTTATATAAGAAAAAAGTTCGGGAAACTTTTCCCGCCATTCTCCATAAATTTCAATTTAAAAAGACGAACTAAACAAACATTTTGACAGTAACTTCTTGAGATTATGAGGTATAAATACCTAGATAATGCAAAAAGATCTCTGTGTATTTTTACTTTATGTGCCACACCTTATACACATTTTGCCTGATTGTTAGACGGAGAACTACTTAAAAATTGAGCTTGGAAAATGACATGTATGTAAACCAATCTATGCATTGTATTTAAAGTGCATGACTATTGATAAAAATATGTAGAAACTATTTAAATATGATACACAGGAAAGTAATTGAAGCCGTTGTTATGTACATTTCACCTTTTTATTTCATTTGATACGATTACAAATCAATCGCTATGAAAAGCAAACAAAATCTAAACCATTCTTTAATGCATTGTGCTGTTTCTGCTATAAACAATGGAACAAGATATTTGTAAAATCTTGCTCCAGAAGTAAACTATGTAGAGTTTGTGTAGCACCTACATCGGCTATTTACTATATGCAGAAAGGTGTGATTCTGTTGTTAACCCTCATTTTGCAACTTCGAAATCTCATAATTATATGAAAAAGAATTCATTCAATCTAACAAAGCTTACAGTTAAAACAAATTGAACGTATTTTTGTATGTATTTGGTATGTAGTGAACATTATCTTGATATTGAAATATGTATTTATTATGTAGAGAGTACTATCTTGATATTGAAGTACATGCATGTATTTAGTAAGCAGAGAATATTATCTTGATATTGAAGTACGTGTATTTAGTAAGCAGAGAATATTATCTTTTATCCTGCAATGAGGTTATTTGTTAAACGAATAAAGGTATACGTTTATTTTTGCTGTATCCGTACATTAGCAGGTTATCGACTTTCTGACCCCTCCCACGTGAACTACTTTTTTTGTGGTATGCGTAAATTAATCATGGCTGCCACCATAGATACGATATAAACAAATTGCGATTGCGTATCCGGTTAATCTTTTTTTCCTGTTTGTTTCGTTTTCACCTGAATGAAATAAAAGATTTTATGTAAACCAAATAATGATTTTGTTTGTATTTTTTTCACTGTCATATATAAGGCAAATTCCAAATCACGTTCAGATTTGATTCATTATCAGTTTGCAGACGACTTCCAATATACCAAACAGAAACAAGTCAGCTTCCACCTTCCTCGAGAAATTCAAAACTTTAATGTTCTTAAAATCGACTTTACAACATTCAAAATATTTGTATTTATTGTTCAGTTTACTTATTTGTCTCTTGGAATTAAATAAATTTCGATACATTGCTTATTTTCTTCAAACAGCTTTGACGGATTATATGGTGCGGATTGAATTTCAATGTTTACTGAGTCCTGCGCCATGCGTATTAATTTTTTTCTTCGGGTTTAACGATCAGTGCTCTTCAGGGGATGTGCATTTTAAAATTTTATTTTAAAAATGTACACACGCACAAAACTATTAATATAACAGGATAAAAACAATATAGGTACATTGTCGAAAATTATTGAAGATATGTGTATTCGGCTTGGAACGGGGGAAATAGCTCGGCGGAGCCTCGCATTTCCTACCCGTTCCGTCGCCTCATCACATATCTTCAATAATTTTCGACAATGTACCTATATTGTATATGATATTGAAGTATGTATTTAGTATATAGAAAATATAATCTTAATATTGAAGTATGTATTTAGTATGTAGAGAATATAATCTTAATATTGAAGTATGTTTTTAATATATAGAAAATATAATCTTAATATTGAAGTATGTATTTAGTATGTAGAAAATATAATCTTAATATTGAAGTATGTATTTAGTATGTAGAGAATATAATCTTAATATTGAAGTATGTATTTAGTATATAGAAAATATAATCTTAATATTGAAGTATGTATTTAGTATATAGAAAATATAATCTTAATATTGAAGTATGTATTTAGTATGTAGAGAATATTATTTCTATCTGAATGTTTTTGTTTGATTGTTGTTGTTTTTGTTCACGTTAAATGAACTATGGTAAAACTATGGCAAAGGATGATGGTTTGGAATTGTAGGGACTTTTTAAGACAATAAAAAATAAAATACACTAGGAAAATATAATAGCGGCAAACATTTAAAAAAATACTATTATAGTTCTATATACTTTATGTTTACATAAGTAGACGTGAAACATATTCAATATTCATTCGCAATTTCAAACCCTAATGTCTGCCCTGAATGAAAGTGGACAATGCTAATCTGGAACCCTCCGTGATAAAGCTAAGTCTATTTAGAGAGACTTCACTTAAAATAGAGTTATCTACGTCAATATTACACTAGTTTTACCAGATAAAATGGTGATCATATGTTGTATTATTAGTTATTGTTGAACTGAGATAGTTCCATACATATAAATCTACAGTGAAATCTTAATAATACAATTGGTAAGCACTGATGAACACGACTTAATTGATATAACATTTTTCATTTTCATATTAGAAAGAATTATAATCTACGATTCATTTATAAACAATAAGAAGATGACAAAGTATATGGAAATAGCGAAAAAAACTTATTCAAATAAGTGAAGAAAAATAAAAATACTAAACAAACAGTATAAAAAGTATGCAAAACAATAGAAGCTAGATGAAACATCTTTCAGCAAACTAAATTTTGAATAGAGAATAATATGATAATTTATTGAAAAAAAAAAGGATTATCAAAAATAGAGGTTATTGAACTTGTACAGTGCATAAAAAGGTAACAATCAATAAACTCAATGAAATTTTGTGAAATATACATATTTAAGTGAATTTGATTACTTTTGATTTCATTTGAAATATAGCGAACTTTATCAAACTGAAGCAATATTTACCAAACTATTGTCGGATTGATAAAAATTAGGCTTGATGTTAGTAACAATTGATAAAATGCAATGCAATTTGGTGAAAAATAGATATTTAAGTGAATTTTCTTACTTTTTAAACCATTTGAAATGTAGCAAATTTACCCAGATTTCGCAAATGTTAGCAAAGTTTAGCAAAATATCGTCAAATTGATAGAAAGAGTAATCAAGGGAACCAAGGTTATAGCGGTAATCAAAAGAATGTAATCCAGTGACAAAGACCAGACATGGAAAACAGACATACACAACAAAGAACACAAAGTAACTAAAACCATACATACAAATTGACAAAAGCAAATGAGCAACTCGGACTCCACTTAAAAAGGGAGCATAGACCATGTGCACCGGTAGGGTAATCGTCGTCTGCTTTTCTATAAACAAACGTGGCCTCTCTTTCAGTGCATTTAATGTTATTTTTTCTATTTTATTTGTATTTAATTCGCTTTTACCTTTTGAATGTGGCTATTGCTCACGTATTTATTGTTCTTTTTTTCGAGAAACACCTGCCAAGTTGGTCATATAATGTCAGGGGTAGACGAAGGAGAAAAGGAAAACTATGACACGATGAACAAATCGGTCCTCGTTGTGCAGATTGGTACACCATAACGATTTACGAGTTCATGATGACAATTATAAAACTATTTTAATGATGATTTTAATCTTGTAGCAACAGAACCCTGTTCCAAGAGCCCAATCGTAAGAAATCTAGCACGAAAACAGATATAAACATATGTTATAATTGTTCAGTGTATATTAAGCACATTCTTCTTTTAATAAGCAAAACGAAAACATGACAAACACCAGTAGGTTACTGTTTTCGACAACTTATACTCGGCGTCACATAAATAACATACTGTTAAAATTTGAATAAAAATATTTTCTTCGACTTTATTGACACCAACCGTCGTTTAAATTGTCTTAAATGACTTGCTCATTCGTTTAGCCAAACAGCTTCTCAAAAACAAGTCGCTTATTAGCTTAAATCATGCGTAACAAATCCTTACGGGAAAATCCCATACTAATATCCGCCATGTTGGTTTTTACGGGACGATTTGTTTACAAACGAAGTGCGTAAGTTCCCGTCGAACTCCGGTGACAATCGTCTGCTTGATCAACTTCTCGGTATTATACGTTGTTCGCGTAAAATAAATCCGAGATATCCGAAATAACGCCGAATTGCATTCTGGGTTCTTCGGTTTTTGGACAAACCATTTAAACGTAAACAACATCTCCTAGCAACCCGATCACTGTAAACATGGCCGACTTTTTACAATGTAAATATTGCCACCTAGAATTAAAATCTGACCGGAATTTAACGATTCAATGTTTAGGGAGAAGCCGTTTGGCTAAACGAATGAGCAAGTCATTTAAGACAATTTAAACGACGGTAGGTGTCAATAAAGTCGTAGAAAATATTTTTATTCAAATTTTAACAGTATGTTATTTATGTGACGCCGACTATAAATCTTAAACGTTATTCCAATTGAAGGACGGAATACGTATTGACATGTCTTCAGCATTTAGCAAATACTTAGTATGGTTTAATAGAATAAAAACAACAAAGTTTCCATTCGGAATATAAGAAATAAAATGGCACAGACACCAGCATAATAATGTTTTTTCCAAAGTACCATTTATATGTATTAATTTAGTTTTCTGTTTTGCGTACTGCATTTTGATATTTCAACTCAGAAACATGCCGAAGTTTCATGGATTTCTTTAACAAAATACCTCTTTAACGCTAAAGTCTTTAATTGGAAATATTACATTATTGAAATAATTAAGTTGACGGTTGATAAGCCATATACAGATGAAACATTCATATATCCCTGTATATCATTGGACAGGATTAAAAAAAATACGATGGATGTAACCAAAAGACACTACAGACTTTCCATCCGGTCCATGCTTTCTTTTTTTTCCGTTTAAAAAACCCCGATTCCTCTTCACAATATGACTTTTTTTCGTGTGGTACTCCAATATACCACACTCAACTGCACATACTATGTGTATACTCACCAATTCTATTGCTCTCATTAATTGCAAATATTAATGATACCAGTATGTTCCTAAAAGGGTCTTCTTAAATACTCACCCAACAAGTTGGCAATATCGTTAAATAAACTAATTGGTAAGGAATATAGTTATGATATTGTTTACAAGAAAGCATTTTTTGGTATTTATATTGGCTCGGTCATAGGGTCTTGACATAGAAAACACCATACTATATTTAAAAGCAGATTACGGCTTGCGACAGGTTGTGTCCTTATTGGATAACGTATGATGTACCATGGTTCTGAACCTTACATGGGAAGGATTGATATAACATACCATGAAAATACAACTTTGGTAGGTTTAAATTGATCTGGAGCTGGTATGTCAGTTAACTGCTAGAAATCCTTTGTTTGCGGATTTACGCATCAGTTCCTTTATTTGTGTTTTAACAAGAGACTTTTTACTTTTAAACTGATTTCTTATGTGTGTAAATGTGTAATATTTTCCCACAGTGGTAAAATTTTAAAAGGAGAGAGTTGTGATCACGCAAAAGTACTTAAACCCCACCGCATTTTATGCGCCCGTCCCAGGTCAAGACTTTCTAGCTTCTGTATGAATTGTTTCGTTTTCAGTTTCAGTTTACTTTATTTTGCTGGATTATATAGGGCAACTATTTCGCTGTACCTGTATGTTTGGTTGTTTTAGGGCCAGCTGCAGACTGCCTTGTGGTTGCTGTATCTTTGACATGTTCACTATTTCCATTCTCGTAATATCATACAAAGTGATTATATCCAAAATTGATCAGAAAAAGAAATTCCATATTGAATATATTAGATATGATATCAGTAATTATGCAATAAACATTTCTCATTTATTTTAGTTTTTCATTCTCTGGTCGCCATGCAGACATGGCAAAATATGTTGTTTATCTAAATACATCTAAATCTTAATCCTTCCCTAGAGGTTTGCAATCATAATATACATTTTTATAGTAGATCCACCAATTACCGTTAGGTATATATTTTCTTGACAACAACTCGATGACATCGCAATCATTTTAAGTGTTCATCAGCCGTCGAATTTCACAAAAAGCCGTAAGAGTAAAGATGATCGTAAGTAATGACGTCATGACAGAAAATAGCATTATGACGTCATATTTACGATCAATTTCACACTTACGACTTTTTTTTAATTCGACGCTAGGTCATGCAAATGAAATAATAGTGCACGAAAAAATAGAAGATGTTTAATTATGCCCGTCCGAATATATTGGCGAGTGAAATCAAAACGTACTCATATGCAAGTCACTGCATCGAGAGAAAACTATGTCTGAACTCTAGCTTTTATTACCGACCAAATACAATAAGATTTAATAACCAAAATCTACAAGATCTTACAACCACATATGCAAATTTATACCTTCATTTAAACGAAACTAGAATTCTCTGGGTAGTCAATAGTACTCTATTTTCTAATGATTTATGTTTCATCTGAAAACAAATGTGAATTAATCTGTCTTTGATTAGTTCCTTTTAGTTTCATGATTAATGTATGAATTATTTCTAAAAAGGGGATGCACGTGCGCGTCAGACTGAAACATCAGTATTTGACATTATTTCTACAGGGCTAATATCTATCGTTAGATCTCAGTTATATCGATATTATGAATTGTATTCTTTTTGAAGTACTAGTATTACATTCAATAATACCAATATTGTCTGACTTGAAAAAAGGAAATATCGAAATTTAATAATATTCTAACAATGTTTGAAATCAAATACACAAGCAAATGACAAACGATAAATATCACTACAAAGCTTTGTATATATCTTAATAATAATAACTGGCGATAAATTAACAGAGACCTCATATTGTTTTATTTTAGTTTATAACGGCGCTTTTATTTCCTAGTATAGTTCGAGATTCGTAGCTATGTATTTTTCAAATGAGAATGAGCAAGTTAGCGCGTTTAGATAATATTGAATCTCGCTCCTTCGCTGAAGTTCTTTCAATTAAACCTTTTTGATATTTCAACATCATGTACTGTATTACATCACGATAACTTGAAAACCTGTCTCAAAGAGATAATTCACAAAGCATTTAATTTCAGGAATAGTAATTCTAACAAATGTGTTATTTTAGACTATAAATAACTCTATATAGTTACCAATACAGACAAATTAGACAAAAGCTGCAATAGCGAGTAACAGGTGATCAGGTGTTTCTACTTGACAAAGTAATTTTTACTTTAGAGGGACACTTTTTCTAAAACAAAATGATCGGCATTTCAATGGGCGCTAATTGTGCCTTTTTTCAAGCGGACCTTTTCATATATTCGTTTGAATCGAAGTTTCAGATAAATCTTGTGAAAGACAAGACGCCAAAAAAACTGGATCCTTTATTTTCACATATCGATATATTATTCCACTTATTTATCCTCCAAAACTAGAAAATAAAGAGGCTACTGACACTACTTTTCTCCACATTATTTTTAGACCTTTACCTCGAATTTGATGACAATAGTCATAATAGTATAAACAATATATGACAAATGAGGCACAAAGCTTAAAAACATAAAGGCATGAAACAAGATGCGCATGCATAACAAAAAACGACCCTTTTCTGCTTTCTTTAAACTAGTAAGTATAAGCCGTCGATTTCGTTATGACTGGGACGCAGATCGTACAGATGCAATATTCCATCATAATTTTAATGGATAATGGCGTCAAAAATAGTTAAAAATCACTTATTACAACACGAAGACTGAATTTCGCTGATTTATTATAATACGAACGCATGTACAGATCACTCTTTACAAATTTTACCAATTTTGGATGCAAATATTTATGGTTGTAAGTTTTCTAGTGGAAATTAAGGTGTTTCAGTACAGGATCAAGTTTTAAAAGATTTGACAAAAGAAGTTTTAAACACTCTTATTATCTTTCACTAACAAATACAATATATTTGGATTAATCTAAGGCTGCAACTAAATAACAGCCGTAGATTAATCCTGAGAGTAGGAATGACCCGGCTAGCGATTTTTGTTATATAGCCTAGCTGGCCGAATGGTCTGTGGCGCTGAATTGCATGCAGGCGGTGTTGCCACAGATGTGACAGCGGTACGAGTTCGAGTCCCGCAGAGGGAATAACAAAAAATTGCTTTTCAAATTTGACAGTTCTCACATCGTTGGGAATTTATCAGACCCATATTAAAATATCTAAAGCCCAATGGATTGCACAACGATACCCGCTTCACTCTTTGTATATCGCTCCTGATCGTGTTTTGTTCCACGATTAGAATTTACACTTTGTTGAAATCATGGAGGCTATAGTTTGGTAATCTGAAGCGTTGACTCACAGGTAGTAAAGGCGTTTTTGTTTTGTCTCTTCTGTGTCCGTTCAAGTGCTTGTGAAAATGCTGTTTAGATTCACCAACATATTGAAGGCCACAGATGGAACAGTGAAGCAAACACGTCTCATTAGCGCTGGCAGTGCACGTTACACATTATTTTGAAGCTTTTCCCCGTGACCGTGCTGGTGAATAATGACGAGTGGTGCATTTATTTTTAACATTTACACCTTTGTGGCACCAGTCACCATAGGAGCGACTCTCGCATGGAGTTGGGCTTCAATATTTCAGCCCTCACAAGCAGACTATGCAATCTGTCTGGCGGTCTGAAAGCAATCATAGGTGGTTCGGGAAAGACTTTGGAGTTTTTCTCGACAGAGGCCCAGTGCTCACGAATGATATTGTGACTATTTTTAAGGCAAAGGCGGTATGTTAGAACACAAGAGTAATCAACGGAACCAAGGATGTAGCGGTAATCAAAAGAATGTAATCAAGGGACAAAGACCAGACATTGAAAACAGACATACACAACAAAGAACATAAAGTAACTAAAATCATATATACAAAGTAATAAAAGGAAATGAGCAACTCGGACTCTACTAAAAACTGGGAGCATGGACCAGGTGCACCGGTAGGGTAAGCGTCCTCCGCTTTTCTAGAAACTTCATAAAAAGTCAAGTCCGGGGTAGACGAAAGAGGAAAGGAAAACTATGACACGTTGAACAAATCAGTTTTCATGGCGCAGATCAACATAACCCTGATCCAGAAGCCTATTTATTAGAATTCTAGCGGGATACAAAAAGTCTTCGTAGTTTCGGCAAGCTCTGGCATATCGTATGAGCTGTGATATGAACATACTCTTTGTCAGGTGACAGGTCTTAGGCATAAGGCATTGATGTGTGTTTGTTGGTTCGGAGAATAGGTCTGTGACAGCTCACCCTGGGAAAATTTTAAAAAGAACTACCTGAAACATTTATAGAAGAACCTCTGTCCTCGTATTTATAGGTTTATTGACGACGTGAACTTAAGTGAACACATGACGAAGCAAAAATAAACAATTTTTTCGCACGCGCCAACAATCAACATCATTTAATTAAGTTCATTAACGAAACATCTGATGCTAACATCTCATTCCTCGATACTTCTAACATCTTTTCAGACGGTGAGATGTCCACAGATCTATACTCCAAACGAACTGACACACATCATTACCTTAAATGTAAGACTTAAAATAGTACACTTCTTAGTGTATGGCGGTGGAATATATGTCAAATTGAACCTCTCAAGTTATTATTTAAACAGATTATAAAATAATAATGACTTTCAAAAACATCCAAAGCGCATGTCTCCACAAATGATCAATTTTTTAAGCTTATAAATATCAAATTTATTGAATATATTATAAATGATATATACAAATATTATCAATTTTGTTTGGTAACTGTAGTTATATACCATGACACCTACGGATTTTATTTAGATATATTATGAAAATTAGAATGTTGTAACAGGATAGATATTTTAAGGACACATTGTTTTCAATTAAAGTCATGTTAATAAATTGAATCTAAAGGAACAAAAACTGAAATGATGAAAATGTTGTTTTTCCCTTTGCATACTTTTATGTCTTAATATAACTATCTAAATACAAAAAATATCAGTAAACGAAATATTCAATACTACAAACTTCATGACTTTATGAGGTGATGCACTTTGAGTGAGATTATCAGCTCAAACTTAAACCATAGACGCATCTTTGAGAAAATCCATCATCAGATTGAGTTCACCTTTACAATTCAAATAAAAAAAAATCGATTACCAGTCAGAAAAACTCGTTAAAAGATTAAACTTATATCGTTGTAGAATAAAACTTTAATGAAAAATCCTAGATTTTCTTCTGCTTTTGTTTGTTAGAAAGTGTTTCAGTTCTAATGTATGCCCAAATCAATATGATAATAAATAAAGAAAGCCTGTATATTTTATGCAAGCTATTTACATGATTAAAGATTAAAATTAGACAAGCTGTGTTCTGGACCTAATCTCTACTAATTACAAGCGTAATACTTATCCACCGCGTAGTAATGACAACCTACGCCGTATAATACACACTGACTTCAAACAGATCCTGCCTTTCTGTTTATTAGTTATGGAAACTTTACACGGGAATCAGAATAAATGATCGATACGGGCTCCTAGTATAGCATTGTATAGAGAGACAGTCACATTGCGGGCTGATCAATGTTAGCTAACATGTTATAATGTGCCTGGATTAGAGTTATCAGCATTTAGTTACTTGTTTAAATGATATAAAGAAAGGAAAAGTGAAGAAAAAGCCTAGTTTTGTACAGGTAAGTTTTTCAACAGCTGTCGTAAGCAATAACGTTATTTCATAACTTATAAAAGTTATCTTAAATATGTTTTTAGATACTAGAGATAATGTGCATACAACTCATCGTGAGACATAAATACAGAGATTTTTCTTTTATATTTAAAGATGTAATATTGAAAAGAACATAAATAGGTAGGTATAAATATAGGTCAAATTTTTATTATGATTTAAAAATATATTTTAAAATATTTTTTTTTACTTCAGTATGAATATTACGCACAAAATTCTTAATCAATATCGGAATGCTCTGTATGATAAAAAGAAATAATAAATTGTTATTTGTTTTCATTAATGAGCATTTTTTTTTGTGTTGCTGTGTTACTTTTAGAAATTCTTTACAAGTTTCGATGATACTTTTTGAATGAGAAAATATTCAAGGACTCACCTGGAATTAAATTGAATGTTATACATGTGTCAATATAAATAAATGCTTTTAGTCTTAGATAACCTAGACATTGTTGATAAATGTTATAAATTTTACAATTATATTGATGATGAAAAATTGATACTGTTTTGTGGCATAACTATTTCATAAACGTTTGTTTAGTTACATTCTCTTTCAAAAAACCTATTTACGCTTTGAACACGGTGTGACTTATGGAATTTAGTACAGTAGTTTGACATGAAATTAACTCTTGTGAAAATCATGGCCAATACTCAACTTCAATCATTTAAAAAACACGAAAGCGAACAATTTCTTTAAAGAAGGCTTTAGATGTAAAATTCCCTTTATTTATGATCAAAATGCAAACACATTATCTTATCGAAATAAAAATGCACGCGTATTAGCGTAAGTGTATAGTGACATACCATATATGTATGAGGTATCTTCTGTTTTGCCTAGTGTAATGGCCCTATCGAGTGGTGATCTATCTAGACAGAAGTTTTTGACAGCTTTTTGCGTGATTTCCGTGACAGAAAATTAATGATGACTGTTTGATTTAATCAATATCCATCGTTATATGACAACGATTACAAACTCAGAAATTGTTGTATGCTACTTAAAAATAAATTAGAGTAATGTAAGGTGTCAAGGGTGATAACTTTGTGTTAAAATCAATGAAACATTCGGTATAACAAACACTTATACTGGAACTGATTTTTAAAGCTTTTTTATACTCAAATTCTGACTCGTTTTGAATGTCTATGAAAATTCAGAAGAAAATGTTTTTAAGTAGGTATTTCATATTGTATTTTTAATGCTAAATCTTTCGTACCGGTTAAGTAAGTTATTCGAATTAAGCGCTCTTGTATATACTGTCCTTTGTGAAAAATATGCAATGTTTGTTGGCAATTTAGAATTTAATAGTCATAATACAAATTGTCAATTGATAACATCCAGAAATTATAACAACATTAAAGAACCGGAAAACCTAAAAGGTTTTACACAATATAAATAAAAGTAGCATGCATTATCTTATTCAAAAGGCCTGCACATTTAAGTGTCAGATTTAAATGAAACTTTATTGGCAATTATTTGCCTGCATCTAAGTGTTGACGACCATGGATTTGGAGCGAAATACAAACATATTGAACATAAGACACAATTGCAATATCTGATTAAACAATGTATCATTAAATGTATAAAACGAACTATTTATAATTTACAATATTCTTGTTTGACGGAAACTAAAGATATAAATTGGCTTTATTATCCGTATTATTGATATGATGAGGTCCGCAAAATCTAAATACCATCAACAACAATGTGTGCAATATGTGTCTCTATACATGTAGCAGCTGTTCAAGGTTATAGGTGACTTTGTTACTAGCCTATTATTGAATATGAGTGAGTTATAAATAAATAATATATTATAACACATATTATCAGCTTCACATAATAAATGAGTAATGTATTCAAACTCATTTGAATTTTATATGCGTTTTAATTTTGTGACTTCATTGGATTAAAGCGGAAGATACATAATCGCACAGACGACCTCTTCTCAACTTTGCAATCAATATCACTTTTTTACTTTTTGGTTCATAAATTTTAATTTACAAGTGAAAGTGAATTGATATTTATACCAGTATGTATAAGTACATGAGCAAATTAAGAATAATTTATATAAAAAAGAATAGATAATTTACGAAAATTTCGCTACCATATCAAAATGCTTCAAGCAACGATAAGATACTTGAATACCAAAGGCAGCGACATTGCTGCAATGATACAAATTATTTTTCTTTATGGCAAATGCCCCCTTCACGAAATGAAATGTACAAGAGATGCGAGTTGTACTATCACGATCAAGGTTTCTACTGTTCAATGTTTTAGACGACAAAATTGCTATGTCAGAAAACGGGTTGTAGATTGAATTGCTATGTTAGAAAACGGGTTTTATATATGATTGCTTTTATCATGTTGTGAGTTTGATCTCTATTTCACAATATTGTATATAACGTATGATTATGAGTAAATAAATCTCGATAACATCTTCATTGCGACTAGTATTGTCTCTTCAAATGTTAGATGTACAGGGAGAAGTTTCAAAGGCTATGCTCATAATAGATAAAAATCCCAGATTGATAGTTATATCTTATATGTTGTGGAATATTTTTTTATATAATATTCTTAAACTTATGTATGTGATGGTATATCGTTAACATGAGGAACAACTATATGGTAACTAAAAGTAACACAATGTTTTTGTAACTTATTGCATTATGGTGACGAGAAAGACCCATCAACATGTATTTCGTATTGAAAGAGTAATCAAGGAAACCAAGGTTATAGCGTAATCAAAAGAATGTAATCCAGGGACAAAGACCAGACATGGAAAACAGACATACACAACAAAGAACATAAAGTAACTATGAAAAGAGGTGCACTTTAGACGATTGCGTTTGTTGAGTACAAATTGTTTCAACATTTCTTTGTAGACGACACCTAATAAATAGCTTTCTATATACATTTAATATCAATACATAATCTGATGTAATTTCGCGCATTTAGATGCCTAAATCAGACGTTTGTCTATTTATTTTCTCATTTTATCGTAAACCAAGGTACACATAATTACTTCCTAAGTCGTAGTCTGTATTCTGGAATAACCTTATTTTATTTTGCTCGTTAATCTCAATAACTATTTAACTAAATTTACATTAAACATTACAATCATGGATGATAGTTTTTTGTCAAGGGACTCATTTATGTTTGAACGAGGAGAAATTATTCAATTAAAGTTGAAACAAGTTCGACTCTCATAAGTGTTTCCGTTTTATCGAAAAATACGTTTCAGACGTACTAAACTTAAAAGTTATAAATTTTATGATACATAAGGTCTAATAATTAATGTTAAGATCAATTTGACGTTTATGAAACCACATTTACATATTTCCAAGTTTTACTGCTCTTGTTAGTTTGTAATAGAAAACAAAGAAATTCCTGAAACTGTATTTTAAATATGATTCAAAGGAGGCACGATGTTAACAATAAAAACTTTTTTTAAAAAATGTCTTTGAGTATACTGTGACACGTTATAGGAATATCCATTTGCAAAATACGGGGTAATCTCCAGAGTTTGCAGTAGAAGTCTATATTTAGAGCATTTATCTTGTAAAGGATAAGTAAGAAGTAGTAAAATATAGACACTGCCTGGAACACTTTCTGTGGGGCGATCCTTTCTTTTAACTGAGAATGCTTGAAAAATGAAACTAATACACTAATCGTTTAAAGGGTCGTATAGTACAAAATGACACAATGGATTACTGTAGTCAATTTGTTGATGATATAAAACCATTGCTCAGTAAAAGGACCAAACAAATTTGGCTATAGTTGTATTGCCAATTGGAACATTAGTTAAAATTGTATATTTTTCTGGAGCAATGTTGAATATAACTTTAGCTACTATGTAATATTATTTGAATATGTTAGTGTTTATCATATATCTGCAGGGGTTTAATTTATAATGTATGTGTATTTTTAATTCTTAGATAAGTGTTTTTTTTAATACTCATTGACCTTCTTCTTTTTCTTGTCCTTTGTACTGACTGCAGCAACGGATTAAATGATTAAATGTAATTATATATAGTGCTGCGCTTAACTATTAAAATGAAAAAGAGAACGTTATTAAAATTCAGACAAGTATGAGTTATTTTGCTAACTATTGAGGACAACGTATTGATGTGTTAGTATTAAAACTTGTCCTCTTAAAAAGCATGAGTATACATCTAACACTTAATACCAGAATTCATTGTTTTTAAAGGCCACAGCCTAAATCACTAGTGATTGTTAGATCTCATCGATTGTAATGATTGTTAGATCCCATCGATTGGAACTGATTGTTAGATCCCATCGATTGGAGCTGATTGTTAGATCCCATCGATTGGAGCTGATTTTATTGGGTTTAATTGGTTGATTTACAACTCTTCGCAAAAAGATTAATTGTACGATTAGTTTTGAGGTATGACATCATGTTGGAGCATCGTATTGTGACATCATTACTTTTGAGAATCTTTATTTTACATACTTTGTACAGAATCCAGTCCTTGCTTATTAATAAAGATTTTCTTAAAAAAAAACATCTTTTTCTCCTAAAATAATGAATTCATCTCCTAATGCCTTCATGATGAACGATATAACCAAGAAGTAGTGAAAAAAAAAGACTAAAAACTTTTCAACTTCTTTCATGTACATGTATAACTGAATTGAAGATGACAGCATCGAGTTTCGGGTTTTCATTTGGGACAAAACTTTTCTAAATTAAAAAAAAAATAGTCAAGCTGACAAGTAGATATAAATATCTTATATCTTCTTGATTATAGAACTTATCCCGTTTATCAAAAGATTTTATTAGTCTAACATTTAATGTAGCATGCAACCACACAGCGCATGTTCAATTTTATTCACATGCATTCAAAATAAATCGCATTAAGCATGGTTTATATTTCTAGATCGGCGCAAAGAAATTTCATTTCGTTTGTCTTTATACCACCGTTTATTAAGTCAGTTCACTGAACCGTGATTTTCGCTATATAATAAGGTTGAGTTTTACCAATTATATCAGACTTAGTGCGTTTATACCGACATGTTCTGCCCAAATTCTAACGCCAGATGTTGTAATACGTTTAATTAAAATGATACGCCAATTAATTAAACTTTCCCAACCAAAAACGAAGCAGATGTTGAAATTTATCCGTATCATTTTCAGTTATGTTAGACTAGGGGACTCGTTTTTGAGAGACTAGTAGAGCTCGTTTGTTCGACGGCTATTAATTGCAGACATCTATTAAAATTTTGATTGAATTCGCTGTGTTTATTCATGATTTCAAAGCTATTCGCTGGACATCTTTTCTTTTATCTAATTCGAAAAATAACTAATTATTGTGATTTTACTTTCAAATCGTAAAGTTTAATTTACATTTCCAAATGTAACAAATAAAATTTTCTTTTAATGAGATAACACTTGATAACACTGATGTGCCCTGTCTCTGACTTCATTTTTTTAATATTGGTACAGTTGTAAAATGCGTTAGTGTTTGTTTTAATTCAATGACGTCCCTTAAACTTCTCGAAAGTCTTAATAATTATATGACGTATAAATATCGTATTTATAAACAATAACAAACAATTAAACCGGTCGGTTACAGTCAGTATTTTGCGTTTGCGCCGATTTCTTTTTTCACTTCCGTCGATTTTTTTTTCATTACAGGTAAATTACAGTTATACCAATTAAACCTTTATTTATTTATTTTTCTTTATTTTTTTTTATCAAGATCAATAAATAGCTCCTTCACTTGTCAGTTATGTACAAGTTGTTAGCAGGATTTCGAACAGAATAAATAAATTTCAACAAAACAACATCCACCAAATTTCTGAACATAGCCATAAAATGTCTTATTAAGGCATTTGAATATCAAATAACACTAAAATCCCTTTAAAAGCACATTAAAAAACCAAATTCCCTTATTAAAAAGAAAAAAAACATATTTCAAATGTGCTCTCGTTCAATATTCATTCGCTACAAATCTTATCTTTGACCTTGTCATGTATTGCCATCAAGAATCAAAGACTTAACTCCCTTGCTACTGTTTCGACAATGAAGTTTCCGCTTAATATGAACAACAAGTTAACTGTACATCGTTCATTTCCAGATAGATCCAGTACAACTTCTACATATAATACATGTATTTATTATATTTTCATGTAATTACCGGTTTTACCTGTAAATCTGTGCTTATAAAAAATAACAAGTTCGGCGCAACTGAAAAAAAATGAACGCCCGTTACACTACTTTATATAGTAATACAATAAAAAAGAACAGAATTTAAAAAATAACTTTTTTCACCATAACTGCAAATAGTCGGCAATTTTTTTAAACATTAGAAAGGGAGTTAATCGGAGCAAAGCATATAGTCTGTTTTGCCATGTTAAAGCATGTGAGTATAGGAAAAGAATACTCAAATCGGAAACACACGCGTATCGTTTTCTGTACATTGTAATTAAATGAATAACAGACGATTAGTATGCTATATTTATTAAATTTCAAAAGCACAAATATTATTAAAAAAAATTTCAAAGTGCAGTTGGTTTAAATATACAAATATATCATATAATATACCTCCTTAAATGGTGGATTGTACTGTAAATAAAATGGAACAAATGTTCGATAAGAAACAAAATACTAATTTTCCAGTCTATTTATTGCAATTTAAGTAGGAGATAAATAAACAAGATTTCACTCAAATCTTATCTTTATGATCACAAGATACCAACATTACACATGGAATAAGTTCCTATTTTGATGTTCCCATAAATCAATGTAGCGGTGTCTAGAGCAATACTCATTATTAAAGCTGTGAGGTTACAAATCAAATCAAAGACATGCTATAGATATTCAAAAAGATATCATTATACTATAGTATTAATTCATCATTTAATTTATTGTGTTTTTCCACAGTTTGATTAATGTTTCCCGAGAGAGTTTACAACAGTTACTAATACCGACTTGGAGATTTGGTTTTCTTTATTGCACAAAAATACATATTTTCTTTAGAACTCTTAGCGTTCTTTGATCTGTGCTGAGAAGAGGTGTTACGTAACAGAACTATTGTAATTAATGGAAATAACTAATCTTATAAAGGATGCAGATACAGATAAATCAAGACCCACAAGGGTGGTTCGATATTTTTTTAAGATGAACAGCCGTAGTAATCTAAAAATATTTTAAGCTATTTGTTTAATTCAAGAGCAGTTTTCACATTGATATTCGGGGAAGTGTGTTACTAATTATCTTATATTGGTTATTCTATATAGATGATTTTGTTTACTAGTTTTGATATCCATTTGACTTTCGATTGATAAAACAAATAACCCTTCATTTAAAAAAGAAATGGATTATGTTTGATCTGATTGAAGAATAAGACAACCCTTATTTTTTTAGAGTAAAGAAATCGGGAGATATAACTGACTAAGTCTTGGGCCGAACGTTTCAATCAGGAGTACCTTATCTTTGCTGGTGTTTTTACTTTTCCAATGTTTGAGTTCTTCTTGACATATACTGTGAAGAACCTGATTATTTCTAGTCCTATCTGGATCCTGGAATATTTCATGTTTGTTGCTTTAATAATTGATTATTTCATTAGTATTTCGTATTGATTTTTAATTTTAGAAAATAAACTTCAGTTACATATATATCTGTTTACGTTGCACTTTCTACATGATAATACGGTGTGTACTAATAACTGGATCGACGTTAATGTAAGAAACGTTAGATCAATTTTAAACTTGCATTAAACTTAACATAGTTCAGTTTTTTAGTTAGAATTGGATAAAGACCTCTTTGGTGATTGGTAGAACAATTCGTTCTGTACCTACGCTTTTAAATGACCAATCCACTTGTATTTACATTTTTCTTATTGAGAAATTGATTCAAAGCTTATAGTGTATTTTATATACATGTTGTTCAAGAATTCTTTCTTGCTTCATTTATCATTTTCATTAAGAGAGAGTATACGCATATACGTATATACGTATATAAATGTTTGAGATCTTGAAACTAAGGTACAACAACGTTTGATGAAACAAGGACGATAAAGGAAACTATTTCTATATTCTGTGACAAACTCTGTTCGGGTACACGTGTACTCTAATTTGTGTACCAGATCAGAGTTGTTACAGAGTTAGAATAACCAACGCCATGAAAACTAGGACAGACCAGTCATATACACAAACAGAAACCGGAATAGATGAGGAATTCAACATGACAGTCAAAAGAGTTTTAACTATCGAAAAGCTATACAGCAATATTGCAAAGAAACAAATTTTGTGGAATAAAGATGGAGAGCTACACAAAGCTATTTATTAAGAAATGAATCGGTACAACATTTGAACTAGAAATGGAATAGGAAACACGTTGCATTACACAAAAATGCTTCAGCTCAGTCAGAGGCTGTTTTGGTAAATTGACCAACCATATATCTGATAAGGGTTTGCAAAAAATATTTTTACATAGAGGCTCAGATCATATATTATTTATTATAATTCAGTCAATACAAATGTGTATTTTTATGGAGAAAATAAACTTCTCATTACTATGCAAAAAAAATCTAAACATCAACAAGAGATTTTGTTTTCCAATTTTAAGCTGGATATTTCAAATTGTTGTCATATTTAGGGGATTTTCTAGAACGCCAATTCCATAGCGTGGTGTAACTCACATAATCCGCTTTTATGTTGTATGTTTTTATTGTAAGTGACATTTCATCATATTTTTATACCATGTTTTTTTCATCATATTTTTATCACATGTTTGAAAAATATCAATTTGATAGCTCTCTGTAGTATATAGAAATAGATGTAAAATATTATTGTGTGATAGTTCCAACATCAAAGAACACAGAATTTCTTTGAAGTTAAGGTGCTAAGCAAAGATGTCACTGTCATGCTAGAACTATAAAATTAAATAGCCTACTTTCATTTCTAGACAAATTGTTTCCTTTGATATTTTAAAGATAAAGACTTTTTACATTATTCAGGGAAATGTTTTCTTAAATAGTGAATTTTAAACTTACCTATTAAAAGGAACGTCTAAAAGATGCGCATATAAGATAAATGAGAATCAACTATCTATTACAAAACACGAAGCATTATAGCAAAGGGTAGTAATATAATTCAGATTGAAAGAACACGTACTGAGTACTTACCGAATTATGATGATCATAAAAAGCATATGTTAACCTATAACCTTGCAAAATTGTTTTCAAACATGTTTTCAAAGTAATTTTCTTCTCAATTTACTACTCAAATTTAATGACATTGTTATATAGATCGAGAGTTTATCGATTTTAACCTTTGATGCAACATTCAGAACTAATTATATATTTAAGGGGTCTGCGTTGTCGTTTTTAAAAAATAAATGAAGTTTTATATTGCACTCAAATCGCTTTTCCCATGACATATAACATAATAAAGTCATATTCCTCTACGGTATACGGGCCTGATAATCTGATTATACTCTAGAACACTGTATTTCTGATAATCAATATTATCAATTGTAAAATAAGTTTTATTTCCGTTTACAAGAAGTTGTGTTTTATCTACTGACATTCTACCTAATGCAGTTAGATTTTTTATTGCAGTATACTTTAATTCGCTTACGACAAAGCATTGAAATATATGATGATAGACAAATAGGCATAATCTCCACCATGATTGTATGGAGTATTTTTTATACACCTGAAAATGTTGAATGTATATATACTTTGAAAAAAAGAGAATTTATTTGGTATTGATTTAAGTCAATGTATTTATTTATGAAGTTCAGGATTATTTCGAATGTTACTAAGATGTTTTACTGCTTATTTCCTAATTAAAGGACAGAGAAACATCGGCAATTTTCTAAGCAATATGGAAAGAGTTCGAGTAACAGAAAAATTTTATGTTTTGGACTATATTCTTTACATAAACATCAAAACAAAATATCACATTTTCATGCAAAGAAACAATTAAATTACAGGCAAAATAGATACCGCATTGAGATCTTTTTATAAGTGAAAATTAGGGCAAATTAATTTTTCATTAATATTATTTTGATAATTGCCCAATTGATACCTGGGCATTAAGTAATATAAGGCGTCACAAACCGGTTCATCTCGTGCAGTACATACGCAAAACCTCTTACCAAATAAATAAGTAAGATATCAAGGGGTCAAGGGGCTTTATTACAATTATGACATAACTATGAATTGTCTCGACAAAACTAGCCGCAAAATACTTTGTTCATATATATATATATATATATATATATATATATATATATATATATATATATATATATATATATATATATCAGGCACTCTTGTTCTTAGGAGATAAAAAATATATAGAATGAACTGTAGAATTCAAAATTAAGGGAGATAAGTTAGTAAATGACATTTAATACAATAGAAACTATTGGACTTTCAATGTCGATTTTTCCTAAGAGCATTCAGATTGAAATGAATGATAATACATTTTATCATATAGACCCACAAAACAACAATAAAAATATGTAGCCTTTTTTTAAGTATACAGCATTTTTCAGACTTTGCATGACTCTTACTAAGACTGCTACTTAAAAACTATCACAGAAAAAAATGCAAGGAAGAAGTGTTGCAATACATTTCGTCGCACGAAAATAACTTGCGCAATAAAATCATCCAGGCAACCTCAATACGATAAGGGAGCGTGACGATCCAGATCGTAATTCTTTCAAAGGAGCATTAATATACCATCAGATATTTTACATCTGTCACTTGGTAAGTGTTTACTACATTAAACCAATATAACCACACAATTTCAACGTTAAATCTTAAATTAGAAATTTCGACCCTTTTAATAATAGTGAAAGAAATACATTACAATTATTGCAAATTATGGTGCTGATAACTGGATGTAAAGAAACACGTGTCAAACCACAATTAGTAAAACAAGATTGGAATAGGGTTTTTCGTTTTATATTGAACTGAAATCCATTATATAAAAAATAATTATATCTAAAGTATTGAAAAAAAACATTGATTTTTATTCAGGCGTCAAAAGCCATTCCAAAAGCTACCAATACATATATGTTATTTATTCGCTTTTAACTGATTCATTTGATTGAATTATTCTAATTAAAGTTGAATATTCCTCCTTCATAAGTTCTTAGTATTAAACCACTGCATCGATTATGTATTGACATTATTTCAAAGTTAAGACGCAAGGTCCATGAATATTTTAATTCAGTATAGTTGATGTAACCCTACATCATGCTTACCATTGAGAAATTTCTATGCATCGATAAAAAATAGAGATCTCAAGCAAAGAGAATAAATGAATAAATCTCTTTGATTAAATTCTATTTCGTCATTAGGAAAGTCAAGGAAAATGTTGAATACATGCAAGTTTGAAACTATTAAAAGGATATACAAATTTTATACTCTTTTTGCTTGATAAAGTTCTGTTTGAAGTTTGGATCAGAAAGATAGCCTGAAACTGCTTGCAGTTTTATATGAAATTAGTCAAGTTTAAATGGGAATGGGAGGTCTGCATATGAAAAAAAAACTACAGGAGATCAAATATTTGATTCATGTTAATCCAGAGCTATGAATTGTTCCAATGGTCTAATCAAGAACACGGTGGGTAAGATTTAGTGTTTGATGAAGCAGTAATGAATTATTGTAATGCACATGAAACGCCATTTTGATTCATTTTGCACTAAACCATTTACCAACTTGAAAAAAAACAACAGAAGATGAAACGCTGTATGTTCTATGCTACTGCATGCTGCCTAATGTATCTGGACTTCAAATCATACTCATAATTGTTTTGGAGATTGTATGAATGCGTTTTTGTGGATGGTATCAATGATTTTTATATTTACGTTTTACATGTGGATTTTCAGATTTTTTGGCGTTACATTCTCATGGATGATACGAAATACCATCAAATCAAATGAAAATGAAATGATGAAGGTGAAAAAAGAAAACGTGCGGAGCATAATTTTTTTTTCGAGGTTTATTGTTGTTTTTGTTGTGCTTTTGGTGAAATTAAATTATAAAGAGTTAAATTTGTATTTGAGTAACTGTTTGATGGTACTTTTGATGCAAACAAAGACGATCGTCGAGTTATTGCTAGAAGAAGACCTCTATAATTTTCTTAGAACTTTTGACCAAGTAAATATGTTAAACTAAACTTATTGCTTTAGTCTATATCTTTTATAAAATCTTTGATAGACAGTAGGAATTCAAGGAATTCATTCTGGCATTCAACGTTTAAAGTTCCGTTTTAACTTCAATTTCGTGATATCTCTATCATACGTATAAAAACCTGAAAATGTTTTTGTTTACTTGTTTTTTTTTTTTTTTTTTGGTTTTTTTTTGGAATTTTGGATTTTTGAATTTAAAAAAAATATGATTTTTGTGATACATAACATTATTATTAAATGAAAGTGTTTGCTAGTTTCGTTTTTACTCGATGTGTTACAAAATCTGTAAAATACACTTTGAAAACTTGATACTTTAAACTATTCTACTAATGATACTTATTGCCTCTCCACTAGACTGGGAAACTAATGATAATACTGATAGATTCTCCATTAGTCATCGTAACAATTCGAAGCTATCACTTGATAAAAATCGACTGAATTTCTACGATTATAGGCGTCCCGAGCTGTCAAATAGTTTCAATTAAAGCTCTCACAATCAATACAAAGCTGACCCCCTTTTAATTGATAGAGGATTTGGTTTAAATAGTTTTATATAATTAACTTCCCTTATTCATTCTACGATGTATGATAAAATAGAGTAGAACACAGATTTGGCATTTCAGTTTGTGGTTAGAAGCAAAGTAGCAATAGTCTATCTGTTTGACTGAATTTGACAATTTTTTGTTGCAGCAAACATCATCCATTAAAACAAATAAATAGTTACTTTGAAACTTAAAACGGAAATATCGAAGGAAGGGTAATCAAGGGAATCAAAGGAATGTAATCCATGCAGGGATAAAGACCAGACATGGAAAACAGACAAACATAACAAAGAACATAAAGTAACTAAAATAATACATATAAAGTAACAAAAGTAACTGGCAAAATCCAGTTTTTGACATTGTATATGGTATAGGTTTAACAAAGTCAGGGATTGCAGAACATATTTAATATCTCAGATTCAGGTTTGATAAGAAAACAAGAAATTCAATTAAACCTCCACTGAATTTATTTGAAAATCATTTCAGAGAACTTGCCTTAGCATTTACAGACTAGTTTATTAAACCTAACCGCGTAAATTAAATATATATAATTATGAACAGAGTATTTTAATATGTCGAGAGTCAGAAGAATATAATGTTGTTAAATGAATGATGGTGATATACAAGAGTTAGAGTCACGTCTGTTTCATGCAAATGTAGTTTGTTTAAAATTAAATTAAGTATCATCAACACCTGTCCAAAATATATGTCAACAATTTTTAGGGGAAGTTAATACCTGAAAATACCTTGATAGCAAATCTTTTCCGGTAAAATAAAGGTGGTCAAAATATAAGTTAAGGAAATCATTTTCTATACATCGTGTAGACTTATTCTTTCTAGTTTTTTTTCTACAACCAGCTGTCTTTTTAACTGGTATCGATATCATGCTGGAGATGATTTCCTGAAGCTTTGCAAGTTCTAACTGTGTTTTATTGATATAGCAATCGAAAATACGGTTTCAACATGCATGCTTAATAGTTGGAACAGAATACATTTTTCTTACTATTTGTAAGAAACTGTTGGATAACCGTAATATAATCATCTTGAACAGCTCATACAAATACAACTAACGAAGAAACAAAACAAATATTTGTCATTCAAACATGATAAACAAATGAAATAAAAATAAAATGTTCTACCAACAGATAGTTTATAAGGTACAGGGCAATTCAACCGGGAACACGTCTAACTAATATTGAAAAGGCCTCACTTCACTTCATATGTTTTATTATATAATGTATAGAATATTGTATCTGTTTCAGCATTTGATAAAACAAAATGGGATATGGTTAAGAAAAATGTAACTGGAAATATTTTTAAAAAACACATTCTTACTTTTTGGACGATTAAAAATGAAGCTACAATGATAAAGTTTAAAAACATAATGGGTATTGAACAAAGTACAAGCAAGGGAAAATCCTTTGACAAAACAACGCCATGAATAATAAAATAACAACATGCAAATGCAACATAGAAGACAAAAACAAAATATAACAGCATGATATTGTTATTGAAACGTCAACAACCAACTGTCTGTAAACCTCACTGCAGAGAATATCTTTTTTCAATTTGAATATATCATTAAAGGGAATCTGGGTTTTGAATTCAAGACACAATTTCAAGCACTTTCCTATCTGTTGTCTCAAAGTATGCTACAGAAACGTATAATTGATGTTACCCTACCGGTGCACCTGGTCCATGCTCCCAGTTTTTAGTGGAGTCCGAGTTGCTCATTTACTTTTGTTACTTTGTATGTATGATTTTAGTTACTTTATGTTCTTTGTTGTGTATGTCTGTTTTCCATGTCTGGTCTTTGTCCCTGGATTACATTCTTTTGATTACCGCTATAACCTTGGTTCCATTGATTACTCTTTCAATCAAAAAAGATAAATAGGTATATGAATCATTATATATAACTTATTTACTAATTGGTTGACTATGATGTTTATTTTCAGAGAGAGAATATTTTTTGTTGATTCTTTGTAGAAGAATGGCTTCATTTTTTAAGAGAAGAAACTTAAGTCCCAAGAATTTTTTTTTACTAGTTATACTCATATTTTCTAGACCGTTGTTTGAATGCTTTCTGTTCAGGACGTGACATTTTATGATGAATTTAGCACGTATTCCTAGAATATTACCGACGCACCTAGCCTATGTTTCTAGTTTTTGGTGGAGTCTGGGTTGCTCAATTACTTTGTTTTCTTTGTACGTGTTATATTGGCTATTTCATGGTCTTTGCTGTGGATCTCTGTTTTCCCAGTCTAGTCTTTATCCTTGAAAAGTGTTCTTTTGATTTCAGCTTAAATCTTGGTTTCCTTGATTACTCTCCCCCCCCCCAAAAAAAAACAAAAAACAAAAAAAAACATACGTCCCTGTCTATCGTTTTCAAAATTATTTTTTGTCAAAAAGACTCGTCCTCTTCGTGATTAGTTAATACTTTTAGTCAGGCATGGGATGTGCCAATAATAGATGAGGAAGGAAAGAAAGAAACAGAACATTATTTTCGCTTGTAATGGTTGCTATTAGTGTAAATATTGATTCAACTGATTTTTTAAAATTTTGTTCAATAAGACTTACAAGAATTAAAAACAAGGAAACATGTTTTAGTCAGTGTATTGAACGATAAAGGTATTCAGCCACACACAGTGATAGAATCCTATATATATGCCACACTCAATCATAGAACCCTTATATAATGCCATGTCATAGTAAGTCACATCTATCATAGAACCCCTACAGATATGCCATGTAATGGTAAGTTACACTCAATCATAGAACCCTTATACAATGCTATGTAATGGTAAGTTACACTCAATCATAGAATCCTTATATAATGCAATGTAATGGTAAGTCACACTCAATCATAGAACCCTTATACAATGTCATGTAATGGAAAGTTACACTCAATCATAGAACCCCTATATCGTTCCATGTAATGGTAAGTCACACACAGATAGGAACCCTATAGACAAGCTACTTTAATGGAAAGTCACACACAATAATAAATCCCCTATTTAAATGCCATGTGATGGTAAGTCACACACACTGATAGAACTCCTATATATACCATGAAAAAACTATAAACACGTGATGTAACGGTAAGTTACGCAAAATAATGGAACACCTATATATATGCCATGTAATGGTAAGTCACACATAATAATAGAATACATATAGACATGCCATGTAATGGTGGGTCACATACAATGATAGAACACCTATATACATGCCATGGAAATGTATACATTTTTATGTTTGTTTTGACAGAATTTCATATAGGAAAACATATTGATGTTAAGTTCGTGGATGGATATCGTCACTTTTGTTAATTAAAATGACTTGGTAACAATGTAATTATTTTTTGGTAATCCGTTGGGACATCATAAAAGGTCCATTATGGTAAATAAGTAATAACAAGTAATGACATTGTAAGTAAATGCCTGAATACACATTTCATATTTTATTCGCCATATCTAAACTGCCTTAGGCATCAAATGGATTTATTTATGCCATAATTTACTTTCTTTGTTCGTTTTGAATTTATTTGTTGTCTGAACATCTTTTTAATACTTGTAAATTGTCAAAACGGAAAAGAAAACTTATCAATTCGCTAGGCTAGAAATGGTCTGTGAAAATAATCCTTCAAATTATACAATCCCTTATTATGGGGATGTCAGGGAGATGACGACAGGAAACCAAACTGGAGATATAAAAGCAGGATGTAAAAACGGTGACATATCTAATTTCTTCTATAACAATGTAATTATTTACCGTAGGAAAAACCCCAGACAATTTGAGTCCCCTTGTCATCAGAATTGGTATTCTGTTTATTTGTGAATGGGGGTAAATACAGTTTAATGTTAAGAATAGTTATTACCGTAGTCGAATAAGTGTACATGTGAACTTTGACATAACGAACAAAAAGCATAGGAAAGCTAATTATAATTATATACCTTTATATTGAATTTCATTAATTCAAACTCTTTTTTCCATCAAGACATCTTTCAAATCCAATACTAAAACAAATTGATTTGCTCCCTGTCTTTTTGTTAATAATGAAATCAGGATGAGAATACATGTCATATGTAATGCCAGAGCTTACCATAACTACATAGACTTTTTGTACCGTGTAAGACTTCTATCAGTTACGCTTCTGGAACAAAGTTATGTTGCTTCAAGATTGAAGTCTTGAAAATTGAAATTTTATTGATATCATGAACTTGTGAATCGTTGTTGTGGTGTATCCATCTGCACGATCCATAGAAATCGATTTGTTCATCGTGGCATGGTTTTCCTCTTCTCTTTTATCTGCCATGGACTTGACATTTCATTAGCAACTCGGCGGGTATTTCTAGAAAGGCAGAGGACGCTTACCCTACCAGTGCACCTGGCCTATACTACTAGTTTTTGGTGGAGTACGGGGTTCTAGTTTACTTTAGTTTCCTTGTACGTGCTATTTTTGTTATTTCATGTTCTTTGTTGTATATGTATGTTTCCCTTTCTAATTTTTATCCATCCATGGAATATATTATTTTGATTTCCGCCCTTGGTTACTCTATTTCAAGTTCTGATTTATTGTTTTAGATAAGACTTATTCGTCACCTTTCTGTCGTATGTCATCCTGTATGTTGTCATATGTAGTACGCTGTTATAAAGTTTGTTTGTATAAAACTGTGCGCTATTGTATATAATACGCTGTTATATAGTATATTCTTATATAGTAAACTGTTATGTAGTATGTTGTTAAATAGTGCTCTGTTATACAGTAAGTTGTTACCATCTTATGATATCATATTAGTAGAGTATGTTATTCTTCGAAATGTGAACATTTAATTAGAAGTTCGTAATTTTAAAACAAAGTACAAAAACTTTGATTATTAACTTGCTTTTAAACGTTTTGACATGAAAAATTGCATAGTGGGTTACTGTTTAACCTTTCTACTGACTTTCATATATAATGAAACTTACACATGAAACACGAATATTCAGGAAGCTGAATAATACTATAGATTATGATTTAATCGTTATTCTTCAAGTGATCATATTTTCATAGACTTAGTCATGCTTATCAGCATCAAAACAAGCTAGCTTGTAGATACAGACGTGATCTCTTGTTTCTAAAGCAGGTTACTGCAAATGCAAAAGGTTTCCAATGCCATCACGTTTTCATTTGTCTCGAATGTGCATTAAGCAAATTATTTATGAGTAAAGTGAGCAGTGAAGCACATCTCTAGGTTAACAACAAGACCGAACTCATTAAATTATACTGTCAGCATCGGAATCTAGACTTTTATTATACTATTAAGGAAAGCGTATTTAAATTGTACGCATCAGATCATTAGAAATCAGACTAACACCACTAAATGCAATAAAACTAATACAATTAAGACTTATTGATATTCTAAGCAGCACAATGTTCAAACATTTACAACCTTATTTTTTTATGTTCAATTTTATTGTCTAGGTGTAAGTCTTTAAAACAGCCATAGATTTCCTTAAAATGTAAAATGCTTTTGCTTAACTTAATAAAACTACAATAAAAGTTTAAAGCTAAGTGGAATAGAAAGTGCAACACTCTTAGTGAAATTCTGGCGTTTTACAGATGTGTAATTAAATTTACAACACATTTCTCTTTTGCTTTTATATGCTGTCATTCATAGTGTTACTTGTATATATTGTTCCCATATGTATTATGATCAACAGTAAAAATAGCACATCGCAAGCTATTAACAAAGTATATAAATGATTGGAAATTGCATTTCCTAAATTTCTTTCATAGGAAATTGAGTAATTTCGACATATTTCTTCGTTTATGTCAGTTCACGAATACAGTATATTTGATTACAATAACACTAACGAAGAGTCAGTATTTTTTTTTCTATAACCGTAAGCGTAATCACTAGATGCTAAAATATAAATGAGAAAGTCTTTTCTGGCACATTATAAACATCATCGAACTGACCGTTTGCATTACACAGAAAAATCGCAACTGATATGGAATTAATAAATAATATATACTTTTTTTTGAAAAAAAACAAGGAAAATAAAGAAAATATTCATATCTGACTACAAAATACGCCATTGTTTAAGATTACAATGAAAAAAAATTAAATTAATTCATTTGAAACTTACAATTAAGTGCTGACAACCAATGATTTTCATGAGACTTTCAATATAAGGAGAAGCATGTTTTTCATATGATTTTGGAAAACTTTTATTTTTATGTTTTTTTTGGGTTTTTTTTTTTTTTGTATATCCATAAAACAACATGAATTTGCTAAAATTCCCTTAAGATGTGTTTCTTATATTTTAAAAATTGAAAATATATGTTCAATTTTGTTTTGTTTTATGTTTATCCTCTATAAGATAAAAAAAAACATTAAGAATTTTTTTTAAGAAATTTATGATCATATTTAAATAGATAACAAAGGACATAAAAGTAAAACAAAAGCGTAAAATAATGAAATTATCAACTTCACTATTAGTAAGGGGCTCTGTCTACAATTATGTTAAGGGCCTGAAAGAACGAAAGTTTCTATTATGCTGTTTGTAACTCATTTGACCGAAACACATTATATTTAAGGAAACACAAATGAACCATCACAAAATATTCGTAAAACGCCCTTAATGATTCTTGCTACAAGATACGCATTTGATCTATTTTCCTTCGTTTCTTAAAACAAAGTACTAATAAAATATATATTTGTTGAATATCACTAGTATAGTGAATAAAGTTAGAAGAGTATATTTTCGGTTATTTTTATTATTAATGATATATCAATATTTGGAACGTTATTTCATATTATTCCCATTTCAAAAAATAAGACAAAATGTTAAAATGCATTGAAATGTCGTGTTATGTATCATTGCTAGGGCTTCAATTTTATTTGAGGAATGACTGTTATATTATTTTTGGTCTATGAAGAAAACCTCAATCTCGTGGTGCACATTAAATAACTTGCATTATTTAGTTTACTTCAACTCAATTTAATATAAGTATCAAAGTTCAACAAGTAAATCATAAAATAAAATTTGATGACGTCACGGTCATTACAAATTTGAAATTAAATAATTCTTTAATATTGTTCTTTATAATACGGCGTGTGTTTGAAGTAAATTGTTGGATGTATTATTACAAATGACACGACTATGGTGCAATACAAAGTGACTAGCATATTGAAAAATCCAAACATTCTATATTTAAACCCCGCCTTGCTCATGATTATGGCGTCTGTTCGTTCGTTCGCACGTTTTTTTTTTTACAATTTTCTAAGTTACAACCAGTTTATATGATGATCAAAGCTTTAAATGTGTATTCAATATTGTGAGACTTTTTTATTTATATTTTGATCATTAGGTTTGAATACAAATTTTCGTTAAGTTTTACCTCTTACAACCTATCAGAAACTCCTGATAATTTGAGAGAAAATGGGATATCGTAGGATCTGGTTTCAGACTTGAACATCATAAATGTCATGTTTTTTTTTTAAATCATTTTCAACATATAATTTCTGGGGTGTGGAGAGCCTTGCAGTGTTGTAAGTTTGTTTGGCATAAATGAAAGCACATGTACTGCAAAAATATTTTCTATTGTCCATAATCATTTACATCTAAGAAGATTATTCTACATAATATATCATTTCAACGTGTTACATTGGACAGCTTTCATTTATTGCGTGGTTGTTTAAGACAAGGTTACAGACACAGACGCAGAAATGCAAAGAAATTTCAGCAATAGTGAGAATATGAAAAATGCAGCCAGACTATTGATGAGTGATATCGTGAAAAAATTCCTATTTTTGATAACCTGTCTTTCTCCCTGAAAACCTTAATTGATAAGTTGTCATCACTTTTCAATATAGACTGTCGACTGATATTTGATTGGCTTATATTACAGATTGGTTCTCCGGCAACGATAAGAAGTCTCAAAACAATTCACCCATCACTGAAATTTTAAGACTCTCCTAGGGTGTTTCAGGGAGGAATTAATTAGCGAATTTTGCGCAGGTAAGAAAAGGTAATTAGTGTGAAATTGTATCGCACTACAGTCGATAAATATAAGAAATCCTATTAGCAAAATTGGGTAAACAAAGAAAATTGAAATATACTCAATGAAAGTAAAAAATGATGTAATAGGAGAAACGGCAATCGTTCTAGGCAAATATACGTGTCAAATTAAGTTAGAAAGTTAGCACGTTTTAGATATTCTTATGGTTACCGGGTTTCTAATTTAGCTGTCATGTTATAAACTTATTACTTCCACAAAATTTGATCAGATATGAGATCGTCTCAGTTGACATAATATTCTGAAATAATTGTACTATCATCTTTTTAAAAAAAAAAACGACTGCGACTTAAATAATTATCAACTGAAAAGCAGCCTTATTGTATTCTTTACATGAAAGAAGAGTGTGTGAATCAGAGCGCTTGTCATATATCCGTATACATTATCATGAGTGTTAAGAAGAATATATAGCAGTTGTTACATGAGTAACATTCAAATTCAAAAATATTTGGAACAAGCAATTTATTTACAAACACATTGAGCCTTATTACAAATACATACTTAAAGAAATTCATGTCTGTAAAGACAGTTTGGCGGCTTACATAGCTTGACTGACTGTTCAAGGTGATGAAAGGATTTAAGATTCGAGCGAGTGATAATCGAAAGAATATATTCCAAGGATAAAGAATGGATAGGAATAATAGACACACAACAAAGAACGTGAAATAACAATAACAGTTACAAAGAAACAAAAGTAATTCAACAACCCGGATTCCAGTATAAATTGGGAGGTATGACCAGGTTCCCCGGCAGTGTAAGCGTTTCTAGAAATACCCGCCGAGTGGCTTATAAAAGGTCTGACAAAATAACATAAACAGATTAAGAAAGTTCTGATACAGATAAATTTCAGCATAAGTGAATGGTTCTACAAAGACACATATATATTTTTATGATTACTTTTTGGATTACTATTGTTTCTTTGTTTTGTTTGTTTTATTATTTGTTTTGTTTTGATTTAACCGAAACTTGATAGACGACATACGTCAAATATGTCATAGTTGATTACAACCGGGCTGGATTCGCCTGATAATATTGTTTTTCCACTAAACTTATATTATCTGTTTTTGTATTAGATGAGGTTTGAGCTAATTGATTATTTTGCATCTATTTACTTATAAAGTTTGGTTTAGTTACACAATAAATAACATGCCATAAACTTGGAACATTATTCACGCATTCAAAGTGTCTAATGTTTGTTTCAGTGTCAGTCTTGTGGTGAACACCATTTAACTGTTAGTTGTAAATTATATATTCAAAAACACCTATGTCCGAGATTTTGAATTTTTACATTAAAATCCGAGAGAACCCTGAGTATGTCAATAGATAATTGTGTTGATAAAATTGACGGTGATTATTAAGTATTTTACATGATGCCTATTGATAACGCCCATTGTAGTTTCATAGATTATTAGGAATAAAATCTTAAAATCATATTGTTTTAGCATCAGCAAATCTTGATCGCACTAGGCTCTGATGGTACTTGACCTTGTTCATTGTAATGGTGATTGATTTATTTTAAGGGTTTCCGGGGAAAATGGTAGGAGGTAATTTACGTATACAACAGTTCTGTATTGAACAACTAAGGGTTCACAAGTGAGAACAATACAGAGTTTTGACAGTCATTTATTTCAGTAATGACTTGCAATATACGAAGCGGTGCTCTTTCAAGTTTGAATTATTAAAAGATTAATTACAAATTCTAATTATTCAATTGCTTGTAATTGGTTGAACTTTCTTATAAGCTAAAATGCGACTTCCAAGGCAAGGGTTCATATCAATCATGTAAGTGAAAGTAAAAAGCGGAAGTATTGCGTTTGTTATAATTCACCCTGGTATTCTTTCCGAAAAACATATCTACTAAAAGTTGACAAATCCTTCGTAGTAACTAGCATTTCGTCTGGAGTCTTCAAACGAAAAAAAAAATCACAAATCGTATCCTTTTTCTTGGGATTGACCAGGATTCATAATTGTGACACCAATTAACCCAAAAGTGGCAATTTGTTGAAAACCATAGTAAAGACATTATTCAGTCACCATGAACAACTGTTAGAGAGTATTGACGTCTTCCCGGAAACGTCAAGCATATCCAAACCTCTATTTCCCGCCATCTGTGGTCGTTACTTCCGCCATCCGCTACGTTCCCGTATCAAGTTCTCAGTCAATAAACATAAATCAGGCTATTGCGTGTAAATTGAAAGTTAAAACACCACCGCAATCGTCAAATAGGATTTACTAGGTCATAAAGTTTCTTAATATTAAGGTTCCGTATTGATTGTGAGTCTTGTGGGTTATGATATTTACTAAGACCAGGTGCGATCAGACTATAAACAAAGATCACGAGACGAGTTAATTGTTCTCCTGGTGGGATTTTCAATTCATCAGTAGATTGTATTGACCTTAAAGGAAATAAATGGCAAAGTCAATCCATCATATTTTACCCACTACGTAACTACAAAATAAATACTGTTGAGTAAAGTGGATATTCATGTTGGTTTCATACGTAGGGTTGTATTACTTTGGAAGCAATGACGCGTATGTTATCAAATAAAATTAAAGTGTATCTTCTCATCCATCACATAACTATTGTGTGGTAGTAAAGGTAACCCGAGAATGTTTTAATTTAAGGATCCGCTGTAATCTCTGTCAAATGAACCACTATTGCTGATTTAATTAGATGTTTTCTGATTTGTGTCGTAAGATAGAATACAATAATTGGACGTGGATTATAAAACTGTGGTATAATTAATGCATGGTCGGTGAGACAGCAGAAAATTCTTACTAAATGAAATGAGAAATTCTACTAATCAAAAACTAATCCCAAAATTTTGATTGTCAATTTATGACTCCCGTGCAGCGAGATTTTACTAAAATTTGCTATTATATTATTTTTATAACACTTCCACTATGTCAATCCCACATTCTTATAATTGCAAAAAATGATATAATGTTATGATAAGCGTTCTGCAGTAGTCTTCATTGTAAAACAAGGCGTCAAGTTTGTTTTACCCTTAAGGTCTCATCTTATCCGTGTTTTCCAGTGTTATACGCTTGTCCATTATAGGACTTATTAGGGTTCACCTGTCTGTGCCATATTTGTTAAAATATAAAACATTTTAAAAATAAAATACAAACCTCTCGTTATTATATAACTTATGGATGTCCGCGTGTGATATTACAAGTTTAGCATTGTAACAAAGCCAGTGTACAATAAACAGTAAAAGATTCTAGTCAATAAGTGGGCTGTTTCTTATCTAGCCTATATCTAACAACTTCATAATCATTGTGCATGTAAGGACAGAAGAATGTAAGATGTAAACATGTTCACATGTCTACCTACGTGAAAAACTTCAGAAGAATTTTCATACCATTAGCTGAACTTGCAATATATTACCTCAATAAAACTTTTGATCACTCCAATTTTATACCACCCTAAGGTCAAAAGGATTTAAGGGCACATTTAGATACCACATTAATGTAGTGATTTTAGTTTGTTCATTATATAATCTTAAATGATTTGATCAGATTATGGTCAATGGTAATGCTTACTTATTGAAACATATGCCGATCGTTTACTTGATAACCTTACTTGTTTCATTTAGTTTTAATCTTTTTTTTTTCTAAAATAAACATCAATTACTACAAAAGATAAAACATCACAGTAAAGGCTTGATACGTTGTAAAACAAAGTTCCAGATGTCACCCCTTATGATGTAAATCTGACAAAATGATTCTATCGATGATTTTAAACACACCTTATAAATATTACGGATTAAATGGTTACAAAATAAAGTAAAATTATCACTGACAGCCCTGTCAGGCTATAAAGAAGTACTGTTTTAAATGTTGTAATCGACAATGAAGTTTTTGTATGTAAAGTTTAACAAGACTATCACAACTTGTTCTTGATAAAATCTTATAGAGAATTACATGTGTAATCAAAGAAAGTAATTTATGGATTTTAAAGACTTTTAACAGATGAGCCTACAATTGACAGAGGTATCGATCGAGTGGAAGACATTGCTAACTTAACGAGTCATTAATAACTAATGCTCATGCATATGATAGGCCCTATTAAACCGTTTCACAGCTGTGCAATACTGGCACACTTTGTATTTAAGAAAAATTGGTTGAATGATAACTTTATAGGATGATTGTATGCAATATATTCTTACATTTTCATTTTAATTTCCCTTTTCCTTTTCTTATTCTTACTTCTTTTTCTTTCTATTCACCTTAGCTTGCCAATAAATCTAACGTTGAGATTTCCCATCGCCCATTCCCCCATGCCCCATTAAATGGGAAGGTTGTCCAATTCAGGTACTACATCACAAATACGTCCGCATTTTCAAGTATCCTTTTCTATGTAGGAACATTCAGCTGTTCCAGAATATGGATGTAAGTACACTGAGCTGTTCCAGGGTATAGAATGAAGGATAATAAAAGAAATACTGAATTGATAAACCCTAATGGAAACCACCGTAATAGTATTGACTTGGCACATGCATTTCTGATGGAAATGGTGTGTTGTACAAGATTTCATCGCGCTAAACCTTCCATTACGGTTAATTAATTCCGAAATATAACAATACAACAAGACAACAAAAAAATTGCCACCTGTCATAATTGACCAAATCTATTGCTGAAACAGTATATAAGATATAAACAATAAATAAGTAGAAATAAAAGAAACTAAATACAATTAAAATTCACCCAATTTTACAATAACTTTGTTGGAAAATAGTTCAAGATAAAAATAATAAGATACAAATAAAAAATAGGGAAATAATATGTTGACACTATGAAATAATTCATCTTTAATATGAGTGTCAGAAACAGAATATTTCTAAATAAGATCTTGATATCGGAAACAACTTTTTTTAACAGCGTATTAGGTGTATTTTTATAACCTTTGTCTTAATGCCTGCTCCTCATTCTTGACAACACAATTTCAACTGCTGATCCGTTGCGTCTTTGTATTTCATTTTGCGTGTTTAGGAGTTTTTTTGTTCTGTGTGACTTGTATTTTCTCAGCTTTGTATTTCTCCCTCAAATTATTCTCGCTTGATTCTTCGGTATATCTTTAAAAGCGTAGGAATCATTTCTCATTTGGAATATTCACAGATATTTTTCAAGTTATATTGTGGAAAGTACATTCTTACTATTTCAGTTCTTTTTAGTTTAGGTTCTTGCTTTTTAAAATATGTTCAACACAGCAAAATGGTCCACTGATACAAAAATACAACCATTTTTAGAGAAATGTGCCAAACGCAATTGTATTGTTTGCATTTCAATAATCAAGTTTTGATGTAGACACTTTTTTGTTTACTTTGCTTTTGAGCCGAACAAGGATACGTAGAGCACAAAGTAGCATGATTGGAATTTGTTTTTAATCCGAAAATACAAAATTGTATAAATTAATACATACATGAATTAATAACATACATGAACATATATTATTAGTCAAATTAGTCAAAATTTTAGTACGTAAGTTTTTGAAATTGAATCTATTTCAGTGTCCTTCTAGTCTAAAAGTAAATAATAAAAGTTCTGCAAAGTAATTTGATCAATTCTATGATATCAGGTCGTCTTTTTATCATTGGAAAACATATTTCTTATCTGTTATTGGATAGAAATTGAATTCTAATTACCTGAAACAGATATGACGCCTCCATTTAAAATTACTGGAGAACTAAAGAAATCACAGAAAACCTGTTTAAACCTTTGCATTAGATAAGTATTAAAATATTAACTTTTGAAATGAAAGAGGCGCCAGAATAATAGAACGAGTAAACGAATTATTCAATCCTTCTATTTATCCTTATTTTTCTGTTGTGATGTGATCTGACGTCAAAATGATGTCTACCATATGTAATTGTGGATAGAGTAATTTTTTTTTCAATTACAAAAGGCTGTTGCAGAACCTCGACATTGAGCACTTCATGGCTAAACCACCTGACTGTTCTTGCAAAAACTCTCCATTCAAATATGGTCCTTTCGGTCACGTCGTTCGGGAGATTTAAGCATCACCGAAAACGAATCTCTCCGTAAGGTCCTCTCTAAAGGTCCAAGTACCGGGCACCACGCTCAATAATTTGGAAATATAACTTTAAGGCTCTTATGGATGCCGTGGAGGACTACGAAAGAAAATGGATAAAACGAGAACAAGAAGACATTGATTCCCTGTCAGCGTGGGTAAAGGCCTTGGGGTCTTTAATTTGGAAACGTATGAAAGTTTTAAGTAGGTCAATGCTACATTAGTTTTCAAAAAATGCCAATGTAGCAAAACATTCTCTTCTATACATGACAAATATGTTGTCGTACCAGCAAATCAAGCCCAAAATAACTTTGTGTCTGTCTGTAAATATTTGTTATCAGAGCTACACGTAGAAAATAATAGCAGTAGTAAGACCTATACTACCACTACACCCTCTAAAAATGAGGTAACGGAAAACCATAAATCTGTACTATCCTGTACGACGGGTTGTGCAGAGGACGCTTACCCTACCGGTTCACCTAGTCCATGCTCCCAGTTTTTAGTGGAGTCCGAGTTGCTCATTTCCCTTTGTAACTTTGTATGAATTTATTTATTATATGTTATTTGTTGTGCCTTTCTTTTTTCACGTCTTGTCTTTGTCTCTGGAGTTCATTGTTTTGAGTTCCGCTAGAATTTTGGTTTTCTTGATACTCCTCTAAATTCTAGTTAAAGAACATAAAGTCAGTCTTTCTTTGAATGTATATAAACTGAACATATAAGTATCAACTGTAGTTATCAAGCACCTTTTAGATTTATGTCTGAACACTAAATCAAAATTTCGATATTATTTTTTACTTTTCAGGTAGATTTAAAATTAGTTTAAAACTACTTCAAATCCAACTATTAATTCCAATGACGTGGCCTTTTGTTTAGTGGGTACATTCAGTACATTCACATTTGGAGTATCCTTATCCTTCCAATTTGAAATCAATTGGTCTTATAAGCTCTACTGAAAGTGATACAATTGTCAGTAATCCTGGCCTGTTGGTGCTAACAATTTTGCAATACTCAAAATCAATCGGTTCACATGACGAAAAAGTCATATGGTGATCGATAATTATTACACGTGTGCTCACCCTAACGTAATAGAAAATGCTTTAAATACTATGTTACTACAGTTGCAATGAACAAACTACAAATGCAGATTGCTAAGATAAACACCATCATAAAATTTCACCATTTATCAAAGCAAATGAAACTTCCTCTTACCGATGTCGTATACAAGTGCCGTAACCTCAGCACGAAATTGCGTGCAATCCTTGTTTTAATTGAAATTACACACAAACTAGTTTTTCAGATCATTAATTTTATAAGGAAGATTCTAAGATGGAAATGTATATAGCTAAAAGGTTTACGGCATATTATGTAAGAAATGGTGATTTTGGAGTCACTGTTATATGTTTTCCTATTTGATTTAAACATAGGGGAGAATCGTGTTCATTTCTAGTTTAATGACTTTCTCTTAAAGGTCTAATAACATTGTATCACAGGTGATATTTTCGCACGTTGGTTGTGATTTTATTAGATAAGGAATCAAACATTCCAAACCAGTAAAAATATTACACATAATTCCAACGACGTCCTAATTTTGCCATTATTAATCTATTGGGGATAAAACATAGAGTAATATACTATGTCATTTGGCAGGTGCTGAAAAGTTCAATTTGTGATAGCATCATCAGAGATATACTATTAATTTAAAACTGCTTAAAAAGTTCGCAGTATAGATGTATTGAGTCCACACCATTTGTTCGGACTCTTACATGTACACTAGAATATCATGTACATAACAAACTCTACCCATACCCACCCATTAAAAGAAGAAATCAGACGACATAACATACTCTACCCATACCCACCCATTAAATGAAATAAAATCAGACGCCATAACATTAGAAACACAGTGGTGTTTTTTACAATATGCAATTACAAAAGGCTTCAATTGGAAACTGAATCACACTTCAATGCTTATTACATTACGTATTTTCAAAGTAGGTTTTATCGTGTGCATTTATATTTGATATTGTATAAGGTTTTTGTTTGGACCAAATAAGAATCTAAGTGCATTTACATGATATAGACGTTAGTCAAAAACGGTTTCCTTTTTAAATAAAAGTTTATAATCACGTCCAAATAAGAAAACGGACTACGAAATGTTTTTCCTTTTCAGATACGCGCCGTTATCTTTAGTGCCTCAGTAAGTAGAGATGTATCCAAGTAATATTTGTATTTTGTTTAGAATTTTTCATTCATCCTTTTTAACTATTTTGGAAATGAATCAAGCTTATTTCATAAATACAAGCACAAGCACGTGAAGAATGGGATTTTTAGCATGTCTTATCAAATTGCTTCTCTGTTATGAAGTACATATGTGTAAAACTTTTTTTAGGATGTATTAATATGTTATAGTGCTATATGCGGTATAAATGAGGGAATTGTCACACCGGCTTAAGACTCAACATCATATTTTATTCTTGTACACCATCGATTTAATCCGTCATAAAATACTAAAAATGTAAGGGCGTGTGTCGCTGTCCCCAAAAAATTCCCAACGATTTTAGATAAGTCAAATTTGCAATGCAAGCCTTTGGTTGTTCCCTCCGCGGGACTCGAACTCGTACCACTGGGACATCTATGGCAACACCGACTTCACAAAGTCAAGCGCCCTAGTCCCCTCGGTCAGATAGGCTATATAAAAATATAGCTTTCGCTGGCCGGGTCATTCCTCCTCGTAGTATTAATCTAGCGCTGTAACTTAGTACACGATGTATGGTATTACGGGACAGTTCATCTGTGTGTTATTATGTAGGATCAAGGATCAAATAAATGAGGAATGTCACAACAAATCAATATTATACAAACGTCTAAACATGTGACGACTGTTTTCGCTACACTGCTCCATCGGATCAATTGATACAGGGAAGATGATGTAAACTTATAGAAGGGTCTGAAAAATTCCTAACGACGTTAGAACTGCCAAATTTGCGAAATATATATATATATATTAACGAAGGCTATATTTTTATATAGCCACATTGACCGAGTGGTCTAGAGCGTTGGACTTTGCGGTGTTGCCATAGATATCAGAGAAAAGAAGGGGTTCGAATCCCGCTGAGGGAGCGACCAAATTTGCATCGCAAATTTGCAACCTCGCTTCGATTCTAGAGTTGGGGTGTAGTTTAGTCTTGATTACATATATTTATATATATACAACAATTTATATGGAGTTTTAAAGCGAATCATAACTATACTGATATAAAGCGCTAAAATAGGAATCAGAAGCAATCCATGTTAATGGTTTACAATTCAGGAAAGTTACCTTTAGAAGGATTGTCAAGATTTTTAACAAAATAATATTTCAGAGGTTTGGCTATACCTTTTTAAATCAATTTCCTCCTTCGGATATAACCATTGACTTTTCTTTTCAACGACTAATATTTTCAAACCATTTAATGAAGTATGCATACATGATTTCGCCTTCTTGTAAAAGTGCAATCAGTTTTAAACCTGCACGAGTGCAACTCTTTATGATATTGCTTCTTTCAGAAATCAATCAAATTCATATTGGAAACGCTATAAAATGTAAATTAAAATTACTAGAAGGATGTCTGTCAGCTTTGATGGTTTCCTAAACTCTAAAGGGATTTAAATCGTAAATTCGAAAAATTATCTTTATAAAACGTTCTTTAATACGGTCTTCTTCTGTTTAAAAGAGGTTTGATATTTATAAATGAAAAAAAGGAAAGAACATCAGTCTTGATAAAGTTTGTGATGTTTTGTGGCACCAGAGATTTGTTTGTTTGGTTTTTTTTTGTTTTGTTTTGTTTTGTTCTTTTTGTTTTTGTTTTTGTTTTTGTTTTTGTTTTTTTTTTTTGTTTTATTTTTGTTTTGTTTTTTGTTTTTGTTTTTGTTTTTGGTTTTGTTAATGAGTCGCTAATATTGATAGCGACTTCTTGCACTCATAATTTCACTTCTTAATATTCGCATAAATATGTAGTTATACGCCACGTAATACTGCAGATCCTCACCGTGTTTACCACCAAAGCGTTATAGTTCTAGCTTCATACGAGATAAAAATGTACCTCTTAAGCATCATACACGTGTGTTCTACGTATATTTCTTTCTTGTACGATAACGGGAAGTTTACCTGAAATGATCGGTTAGCTTCGAACTCAGTTTTCTTGCTACATGGTGCTTTTGTTCACATCTCTGTCTAACCGAGAGATAGAAGGAATGAACTAACAATCAAATCACACTTATGTTTTCTCCTACTTGGTGAAATGTCAGATACATCGTCAAGTATATGAGACGAATATTTTCCGGATTTTTTTCGCCCAAAAACATAGAAAACACATGATAAGCTATAACACAGAAACACAATGCTTAACTATTGTATTTTCTAGACAATTAATAAGAGTGTTCCACTTCATTTACTCTTTTATCTTGTAATGAATATAGCACGCGCCAGAAAGTTCTTATTTGTTTTTGAAGTGGATTACAGACGATGTGCAGAAAAGTTGTTTCGTTAGTGCAAAACGGCTTATCGTTCTGTTGTTTCTTATACAATTCGTATAACTGTTAACTCTATTACTATTGAAATTTAGTGTCAAATAAATGCTAAGTCTAAAGTAATACGATAAAATGAAATTCTAAATGACATAATTCTTGTTATGCCATATTAAAATAAGTGTAACATTGAAGTATATTGCAACCGTACGTAGTTATTATAGTGTGAAATGTGTATACTTACGATACATTAAGGGTTTAAATTGAACATGGAAAATAATGCACCGTATTTAAGGTTAACAGGCAAACGTTTAAATTAGGTTAACTTATATTATATGATTGATATTGAAATTGAAAGGTGATAATGCCGGGTGATATACCACTTCTTTTAATGAAAACCTTATTACTTGCAACGTAATGTGTTTGTAATCAAGGACTATTATTCGCATGTAAAAAAAAACCAATAAAATGCAATCCAAGTTTCAAAATGTCTGAGTAATTGCAAAATTGAAGTTTTTTTAAAGTCTATACAACTTTCCAAACAAAATACAAAATACCAATCATGTAGATACATTGTGTCACGTGTTCCAAGTAGAAACATCTAATTAACAGCATTAGAACCACATACCTAGGAAGTTCAAGAGTTTAAAACAAACTATATACAAGAACCACTTAAAACAAAACAAAGTAGGAAGCCAAATCCAGCACAGATGAATTCTACAAAATATGCCAAATGAGTTTTATTGATAATTAAGTGCATTGAAACCTCATGTTATACAATAAGCTCCTTATTCCGATACAAGGAATGTCACAAAAGTGAAACCGATACATTCTTCATTTCACATGATCTTTTTTGAAATTGTTTGTCTCTATGAAGGTCAATTTAGGGATAAAAAGGCATTTTAAAGGTTAACTTTATACTATCAGAAACTATGAACATTGCACCCATATCATGGAATTTCCAATCAAACTGCAGAAAATTTGAGAACGCTAAAACATGCACAATAGTGATAATTGAAGTAAATTGATTGGTAATGCGATTTGGAAGTGCGTTTTATTGATAATTAAGTGCATTCATTGAAAATGAAAGAAATCGTTCACGTTTAAATGGCTCAATTTTTCGAAATCTCAGAATTTTATGAACATGGATTATTCATTAGGACATTATATCTTACAACAGTATAACCAGATGGAACTTCAAGTTTACAACTTTCAATACTTCTACACTTCATTTCATCTATTTTATCAAAATGATTGTTAAAAAATGCCTTTTAAGGTTCTTTAAATTGATATACACATAAAAAAAACTGTGTGTTTTATGGGTGAAGCACATACGTCTCTAACATAAATATATTTTATGATAAAACATTCCTTTTCTCTGAAGGAAACTTTAAATGGGAAAATATTACAAACCCATATGTAATTTATTTCTATGATTGTCTTATGTTATGGAATTGCTTTCTTGGTTTTGCAAAATGAACATACAATAAAGTTAAACTTTAAAAGATAGTGAGATCAAGTATCACAATTTTTGGGCAAATTTAAATTCATAATAAAATATAACGATATATTTAATGCCAAAAACAACAAAATGAAGTTAAAAAATAAATGCAGATCTTTTACTTACATTATATTACTAATTTTACCATGGTAGTTAATATACATATCGGTACCTTTACACACAAAATGTACTTGCCGCATGTTAATTTATCCAGCAGATATAGGCCAAAGTAACAAGTAATTGTTATTCTTACCTGAAGTAAAACATTGAATCAACAGTAAACAATGCATCTGTATTAATGTTAAAGTCAATACACGTGTTCTAACATTATCACATTGTCTATTTGGCAATTTCATCAAAAAAGGTTGAAATGAAAAAAAAAAACATATAGAAAGAAGATAAACAAAATCAAATATATCTATCAATGATATTTTGTAGGTGATTGTACCTTCATGTACCGTATCGAAAATATGTTTATTGTTTTGGATTGCGTTGTTATACTTGGTCTTTACCGGATCAAAAGTGGTACTTTTGAATATGTCTAGGCTTGCTCTAGGCGAATCAAAATTTACTGGCTAATTTTGTATTCTCCAAGGTTTCTACAAACTTGTTCTGTATCGTCATTATGTTGTTAGTGAGTCTTTCATAAAATGCAATTTACGGAACCAGAATAAGAAATGTCATTACCAGTAGTGAACATGCCATAATGCTTCATGCGTTTGTACTTGCAAATGACAAATAATTTATATTCATAGCAAATCTTATTTCAATGAATTCCAAATGATTTTGTTATTAGCTAATCGTCAAAAGAAGAACACTTAAGCCGGTATATACCATTTAATTGCAAAGGATAATTATAAGGGTTTTAGGATTGTCGGTGCATTGAGTTTGACTTGTATAAGAAGGATTCAGGTTGATGAACGTTTGTATAAAGACGTGAAGGTAAAAAGAATTCAAATACTAGTAAACAAAAAAGGAAAAAACAAACAGGTACTCTAATTTTCGACATACTTTTTTTAAAAATCGGGGATCGAAACAGTGTCTCTTTGACGTAAGTTTTGGACAAATGAATGCAAAGTTTCTGCTGAATGTTTTGTAATAAAACCAGAGAATAATTGAATTATATGTAAATACATTAGCTATGTCATAAACATAATTCAAAAAGAAATATATATTGATACAAATAAACAAGTCGAGTCCATATTAACAGCAATTTAGGTTCGTTTTCAGTGCAACAATGTCTAATGCTCGGCCAAGTTATTATGTTTAGTTATTTGTAGAATCATCAACACAGTATGGCTTCAGGGTCTCGAGTTTCAACACAGTGGGCAATTATTTTGATTTCAAAGTATAATAGATTTGTTTATGACTGTGTCAATTAAAAGGAGCATTCCTTGTCAAATATACTACGAACATTCAAGACTTCTGACAAAACAGGACTAAGAGTTCAAATGATTATGAAACGGCAATAATATTTTAAGGACAACATCAACATTACATCAAATGCTACATTTATACCGGAACTATTATTTACAGATTATTTGTACCAGCAGTACTTTTCAAACAATAGACATAATAAAGGAAATAATACAACTGAAAAGGATGCAACAATGCATAATTTAAAATAATGGAAATATCATATATAATGTCAATAACGATCGAAGATATTTGAATGTCTTACGGAAGCGGGAGGTTGAGCCAGCCTGGTTTCTTTGCTTATATCAAGTCAGGTAATGGCTGAGTACATATTACCGGTTTATTCTTTGCTTTGCCTGGTATGATTTAATATTTCCTTCTGATTTATTATCATGAGTTCGGTTATTTAGGTATATTACCTTTATTATAACTTGATCATTGTCTGTATTTAAAAAAAGGAACAAAGAGCTATCTATGGAAGAATATAAAATGAAAACATTTGAAGAGCGACGTATAGAAAATCAAAAGTATAAAAACAACAAAACAAAACAAACTGAAGCTAGCTAAGAATATTTATTATAGATAATTATCAATCAAGCTTAACCTAAGAAAGAAAAGTAGAGAAACAAAACGATTTCTTTATCAAGAATTTGTTCCGACGTGCACATTTTCATTTTTATCATAAACTGAATGACACCTTAATGGTATTTAAGAGTAATCAAGTGAACCAAGATTCTAATGGAAATCAAAAGAATGTAATCCTGGGACAAAGACCAGACATGGAAAACAGACAAACACAACAAAGAATATAAAGTAACTAAGTAATACATACAAAGAAACAAAAGTAAATGAGCAACTCGGACTCCACTAAAAACTGGGAGCATGGACCAGGTGAACCGGTAGGGTTAACGTTAACAACCCGCCGAGTTGCTCATAAAAAGTCAAGTCCGGGGTAGACGAAAGAGGAAAGGAAAACTATGACACGTTGAACAAATCAGTTTTCATGGTGCAGATGGATACACCGTAACGATCTACGAGTTCATGATGACGACCATAAAACTTCTGTAGTGATGACTTCAATCTTGTAGCAATATAACCCTGTTCAAGAAGCCTAATTGTAAGAAGTCTAGCGCGATACAAAAAGTCTGCGCGACTACGACGAGCTCTGGCATAACGTATGAGTTGTGATATGAACACTCCATACGCAGGCTCTGAAGGGATGTTGTCACTGATGAAAAGACAGTTGACAATTCTGAATGAAAAATCATCACGTTTGTCTCAAAGTTTGGTAAATAGTTTTCCTTTTACATCGATTTCTAAGTGTATGACAAGATATGAGGCTAACTTCACAGTGTCTTGTAGTATGCTTTATCTCAAGTTCTTTGGGGTAGATGCGATCTATCAAATTCCCGAAACTATGATTGTTTAATGATCACACGTCATCTATATAGCGGATACTGAGATTAAAGGAGCTGACTAAACGATGTTGATGTTCTTTTTGTGGATCAGATCAGATATAAAGTCAGACTCATAAGAGTGAAGGAATTGGTCAGCAAGTAGGGGAGCAGAATTTGTTGCCGTTGGACTGCCGACCATTTGTTGTAAACGCGTCCACAACATTGGACAAATATGTTTTCGATAAAACATTACAGCATTTTGAAAACATCTTCTGTATATTTGGAAGATGATTGGTATTATATTTACAAAGTATGAGGAATCTCTACCAGGAACTATATATTTGTATCTAGGTGTGCGTGCCATCTTTTATTGGAGAAACAACGATGTATAATGTTTTTGAGTTCGGATTTTAACTGAGTTTGGGGAATAGAAGTATACAGTATTGAAAAATCGTAGGTTTTAATGCTGTTATATTCTGTTGCTAACCTTGAATTGAGGGTCTCCAAAAGATCTTTCGAAGTTTTCAGGATCAACATTTAATTAATACCACTACGGGATTAACAAGTGTTATGGTAAGAGTTGAGAAGCAATTCCTTTGATATATATCAATAATGAACGATACCCACAGTCAAAAGGAAACGATAAACAAACTTAAAATGTAGACAAACTAAGTTTCCATTCCGAGCTGTAAATTTATGTTTTCCTAATTATTTTCTGAAGTTAAACTAAAAATTCTCTCTGATGACTTCTTTTTCTGTTGTACTGGCTGGGATGACGAAATACATGTATGTTTATCAAATGCTTTATCTTTTTTTGCAGCTTAGAATGTGTTGTGCATGTTTTATAGTTGTTTTAATACTGTGACAGTTGCTCATAATCTATTCTCCATACTGTTTCATAACACATTTCAAACAGCTTTGTTTGAAAATCCAGTAAACTTAAATAATCGTTAACTTAAACACAATATAAAAAGATAAAGTACATAAAATAGAACTAAAACATAACGACCGCGTTATGCATTTTCATAAAGTTTTTAATGAGGATACTCCTGTCATGATCATCATATTGCTATTGGTTAGGTAAACATGTTCACACCATGAGCAATGTTGGAATAGACAATATATCTTTCTTATCATGATTAAATGTATATAACACTAATATATCATTTATAGCACCTTTAGATGTTGCTGTGTTGAAATCAATGTTATTATTTTTCCGGGTGTGTCATATCGACCATGGAACAGAAATTCTAATTAACTTGTCGCTCTCTCTGTGATGCGGACTATGTTATGTATATTAGGTAATGTCAAAGGGTTAAATCTGATAAGAATGTTATACGATTTATTCGGTTATTGCTTCCATTTAGCCCCGAGACTAGACATAATCTTATTATGCAACTCACGGTTTTAGTCATTTATTCAAGTGATGACTATTTATGTTCTGATACTTTCTACTGTTTTGAATTCTTTTAATGTATTGAGGTTTTATCTGCTCTGAACACTTGGTGTTAAAGGATGTGACGCTCGTTTTATGGCTATTGGCTACTGATAAAATTTTGCGATTGTTGTACATGACAACTTGAAGTTGTTTATAGTTGTTACTTCAAATAAGGATATGTTTTACGGTACCACTTGAGAATGGATATTAAATGGTTCTATTGATTCTATCAATATGTCACCTTTATAATGAAAACCCTGATTAGAATACAGATTGTTAATTCTGACAACCAGCAAAATATCTATTAGCACCAATAGCATACAAGTCAATGGAATGATTCAGTTTGATATTAAACTCATAAATGTATACAACCCCCTGAGCAAATGATAATGAATGAATGAGTAAAAGAGAAAGTGAAATACATAATGATGATTTTTTAAATTTAACATGAAAGGTTACATAAGAATAGTTGTTTGAAAATCAATGCAAAAGGCCGTAGACGCAAACTGAAAGATCAGACTCGACTAACCGTTCGCATCTAACGTTATACTTTTAGAATTGCTTTTATATACACTCAGCAGAGAAACTAACACCTATCGTTGAAAATTAACCGCAAATCAAACAGCTCGACACATAATGAAAATATAAGGACACCCAATTACATTAATTTATGGAATTAATATAAAGTGTCTCTAAAGTGGAAATTTATGTTGTGGCCATCGGATGGTAATTTGTACATCACGGAACATCAAAGCGAGGTCACTGCTTCTATTTCGTAACTGTGGGTTGTCTATCTATATTGAGATAAATCATTCCATATCATTCTAACAACTTGAAGATATTTATTAAGCTGTTTTTGGTACTGTAAATCGGGTCTGTAATGGCAGGTACTTTTGAGCTGTCTCAAAGCTATCATTTGGAGAAAAAAAATATGAAATTTATTTTCAATGAACACATATTTCGTGTTACTGGTGTTTCTGTGTATATTGCGATTATATAAAATGAAATGAATACATTAACAATCATTTTACCATCTTCAGATTTGTTTTATATTTGTGTATGGTAACACTTCGTAGCCTACATTTTGGTTGCTCAGATTACTATTAGTTTTTCCTGCTTTTTTGTGAACTTCATTTAGTATAATCTGCACAAAAAATAAACTCACATCGGTTGGATATACAATAATTTGAAAACTTTTATGTAGCGTGCAATTTTTCTATCACCTTTAAACTTTCGTTCTTCATGTGCCCTGAATTTTATTGTAGGTACGGTAAAGTAACACCACCAATTATCTTCAGTGTAGTCAACATTTACTTATAGAGTGTTTATCTTCAGTGTAGTCAACATTTACTTATAGAGTGTTTATCTTCAGTGTAGTCAACATTTACTTATAGAGTGTTTATCTTCAGTGTAGTCAACATTTACTTATAGAGTGTTTATCTTCAGTGTAGTCAACATTTACTTATAGAGTGTTTATCTTCGTTTTAATAGTTTTTTTTAATCAGTGTAAGTCTTGCCTACGTATGTTCCTTTTCGTCGTTACCTGTGTGTGGTATTATGTGTGTATAATTATCCTCAGGTTATTAGTATAAAGGTGTAGATCAGGTATGAGGTGTGTTCAATTATCCTCAGATAATTAGTATATTGATGAGGGCATGGTGTACTTTGTGTTCAATAATCCTCAGGTAAGTAGTGTAATGGCGAGTGCCAGGTATGATGCGTGTTCAATTATCCTCAGGTAATTGGTATACTAGTGTAGGACGATTATGATGAGTGTTCAATTATCCTCAAATATTTAGTAAATTGTGTGGGTCAGGTGTGATGTGTGTTAAAATATCCTCAGATATTTAGTATAATATTGTGGGTCAGGTATGGTGTGTGGTCAATTATCCTCGGGTATTTAGTATAATAGAATAGACACAAGTGAAGACAGTGTATCTAGACCTTACGTGACAGTGGGTTCGAAGAGGATAGGTGAGGTGGGGTGATTAAGTATAATGGTTAGGGTCAAGTGTGAAGTATATCCAGTTTAAGGTTGAGTGTCCGGTATGATGAGTGTTCAATTATCCTCAGGTATTTAGTAAAAAGTGTTGGACAGGTATGATGTATGAACTTCGTGTCCATTCAACTGTTTAAATTCGTATAATGGCACTGCCATAAGCTGACACAGGACGGGAAATAACTTTTGTAAATAATTGCAACGAATAAGTTGTCCTATACTTATTTAATGTAATGAACTAGCCATCGTAATCCAATAGGCTTTCAGACCATTTCCGTTACGATATCATTAAGATTTCAATGCTTTAGATTCAGTATACAATAATTCTACGATACTATCAAGTCTATACTAATTTACCCGATGACAGGAAAGCAATTTCCGGAGAAAGCCGTATTTGTACAGCTCATCTGCTTCCACTTTCTTTTCCGTCTAAAACTAATTCATCAACTGATGCTAATCAATTCAATTCTTTGATAATAATTTCTATTGGTTGATGACAGTCGTGATGACTTCCTGAACAATAGGATTTTACCTATTTTTGTTGTAAATGATATTCATAGGAAAAAACTTTAACTCGCAAGGTCTGGCTTAGAACCTTGAAGATGTATCTCATTTTAAGGCACATTATGGTATATTTATTTTCACTCGAGTCATTAATTGTAATTATGCATTTTAAGATGTAAGGAATGGTTTTGAGAGATTTATTGTCTAACAAGTGTATCCTTCCTTCCGAAGTCACAAAGTTATATAACAAGCTCTTTGTCCTGCTGTGCATGTGAAATTTACATAACTGTCACTTTAGGGCTAATGATTACTTCTCAGATTATAAATTATAGCCTTCCGATTGCGTATGAACGTTACTGAACAGTAAACTGGGTAATGGCGTACTATATTTTACATTATGAACATGAGAGGAAATTCAATACTATTTCAATGTTCTCCGTCCAAGATCCAAATGTAGTAGATGTAAAATTTATATAACGCGTTTATTTTGAATTTGCATTCTGGTTTAATAAGAAAACACACTTTATTTGATTAGTGAGTGTGTTTGTATGCTTTTTCATGTATTTATATTCCTCGAAATTCATTCTTGCTATTGTCTATACATTTAGCCATTATAATAAAGTTATAATCATTTCATCCCCTACGAATTCATTAACTTAAAGTGACAACGACTTGGTTGTTCAACTAAACACGATACATGTACTATCTATGCAGTGTAAAAGTGTTAACCCCAGGTTAATAGGTTTAATTTATCCAGGCTCACTCGATTCACGAAAGATCTGATATATTAATCTTATAATGTTATAGTTCTACTATAAATATATTGAGAAGGGATTTCTTGTTAACATTATGCGTTTCTAGCATGCTGAGTCAGGCAGAAATAATGGAATCCTAATTTATCATCTATTTCTGCTTTATTAGATGCATTTACATCGCTCCATGCACCGATTTTTTTTTCAAATGTCAACAGTTTACTCATTCATGATAAAGGCTTTTATGCTAAAACTCGTCCTACACAAATGTTCTCTTCTTAATAATATGAAACTGATAATTTCTAAACTACCGTGTAGCATAAAGGTGTTGGACTAATATACTAAGCATGTGCTAGATGTCGAGGAATTAGTTAAAGGGATTCTATTTAGGATTCAGTCTTTGACAAGAATAAAAAAAAAGGTCTCGAAAAATCTCGTAGATACTATTCTAATCTGAACTGGACTTTGTAAAAAAAAATCTGAGATACTAAGCTTGCCTTAAACTTTGTTTTTCAAATTGACAGAAAAAAAGTGTTACGATCGAACACACGAACAAGGGTTAAATAGTATAGCTTCCTCTCCTTCGGACCGGGGGTATCTTTAAACATGTCTAGAGTATTGCACAACGAAACTGATAAAAATTTACGCTATAAGAAAATATAAATATGCAACTGTTCAGTCAACTAATAACAATCTTCGGTGACTTAAATATAAATTTTGTATGAAGGATGATAAATGGAATGAACACAACTCACTACATAATTAGGTGAGTACATGTGACGTGTCAATTGTTTTTATCAGTAGCGAAATATTGTAATTGAAACACAAGTTTTGAGATGATCTTGAACTTTGTGTAAAATATAACTCTAATCAATAAGAACACTGTGCCTAGCCTGCTATCCAATCCTATTCATAATTTATGAATAAAATAGGTTTAAAACATCACTGTGAAGAAAAAACTATACAAAGAATACAAAAAAAATAATGTTTTTTTTAATTATGGATGTAAGACACTGAGTCCTTTTCCCCCAAATCCATCCCGCAGACCGGGACATTCCTCCTCGTAGAATATATCGTTAATTTTATCATCTTTCCTCCTTAACAACACCTAGATGAGCTATCCCGTACTACCATACATCGTGTACTAAGTCAAAACCCTAAAGGAGGAATGACCCGGCTAACGAAAGCTATATTTTGTATTGTAATATATATATATATATAAGGATTGTACAACATGCCTAGCCCTGAAGACGGCCATAAATTGACTGAACATTTTGCTCGTTTACAATCTCTTATAAAATCTTTATCGGTAGCGTTGTACAATCCATTAGACACACACACACATATATATGTTGCTGTGTTAACCTTCTAAAATCTATCACATAACCAAACTGCCAAATGTCATATATGAAAATGTTAGCAAAACAAACTGTTAATATTGTTCATCACACATGTTCGTTTGCATGATATACGTCAGGATACAAGAACCAAGTTAGTCATCAATAAGTATAAGTAGATTTGTTTCTTTTGAAAGGTGAAATTTGTGAAATGAAAAGGAGTCGTGAATTCTAAGATGGAAAGAAAGTAAGTTACATCTTTTGTTTTCTCTAAAAATGTGTTTATATTATCAAATAGATTCTATTTGTCTGGGATTCATTTTGAAATTTCGTGGTAGTTCTTAAGCATCCCTTTTAGTATTTACTTTTTTATAAATGTTTTTATAGTTTTCATATCAAATTTCTATTTCATATTGATATATAAATTTCTTCCAAATATGTTATATACATTTTTTCTATGATTTAGTCGTTTTACCTGCTTCTTGAACGGCTAGATATTTTGTGATATCACATCATGGCGCTGTGATGTGATACGACCAAGTTATATGAAATATGCGCCGATGTGATTGCTTGTGTAATTGTAACCAACATTCGATAAAATTTGTTTGGTCAAAAGAAAAGTTATGACGGTTCTTACGTTTTTCTACGATGAAAAGAGGTGACATCATAAATGGACGATCTCAAAAATGTCCCCCATGGTAGATGTCGAATGTTCCTAGAGGAATTATACAAGGTTTTATACTCATGAAATTTTACTATTGCAAAATATCAACTCGCTTTATTTAATTTTAATAACATAACAAACTCGCCGAGGCTCATTTGTTATGATGTTCAAATGAAATAACTTGAACTAATATTTTGAGAAGTTCAAGTTTCAGTAATAACTTATTATTGCAAGTCAGTGTTGAATCTTATTTCTTTTTTTTTATTTTTCATTTTATTCAAAATAAAAATGAAACGGTAACTGTGTAACAATGAATTTTTACATCTCTTATATAAATATTTGTTGCAGTAAAATAATAATTTTAAAAGTCAATAAACAAAAGTAAGAACCTTATAAGTATTAAAACTTATAAGAACATTACAACCTTTTCCTTATCAACAACACTTGGGGAGAAGAGACGAATAATAGTCGCAGTGAAGAATAAATTGTGCCGTCATATGATATATTTCATTTCCATATTTGGTCGTATCATCTATGAAACCATAAATAATCATATGTAGACTATAAAATAGGAAGAATATCAAATAAAGTTTGTTTGAGGTTGAAAACAATTTATTTATAGCTGAAAGAAATGAAGATGTTATATTCTCCGCAATGGCAAGTGCCAATCATACGACTGATTCACAGATCAATATTTTACTCTACCCATGTGGTTTAAAATACGAATGATGTAAAAATGCCACTACATGCCAGCATTTTTTGTAATTTGAATTATAGCTAAATATGGTTCTAGTTTTTCAACCCGTGTCTTTAATAAAACTTAACTGTTGAAGTCGGGGTTGTTTTACATCCATATTTCCTGCATCAGACCTTACATGGCGGACATTTTTTTAAAATCCTGAAAATCTTGATGTTTGTGGAGTTCTGACTCAGAGTGGGATCTAAAGCGATATTGTTGAACTCGACTATTCATTGGCACATATCATTTTTTATCGAGGGAGCTGGAACAAGTCATTTGAAAATTAGTCGTTATGATTGGTTGTTATATGACGCAAAAACGATAGTCAAAATGGTAAAAACTTAGAGATGATTCTAACGCTGTTCTCTCGTCGTGCCGAAATTTCAGTGTAATCATAGAGAAAAGGGTTTTTAACTCGTGAAATTTAATTTGTTGCACAATACCAACTCGTGTTAATCAAATTCAACACCAAATAAAAAGTTTGTTTGTAACGATGTTGAAACTGAATAACTTATGTTCATATTTGGCGATATTCAACTTTTACTCAATGTGAAAGAATAATCAAGGGAACCAAGGCAATCAAAAGAATGTAATCCAGGGACAAAGACCAGACATACACAACAAAGAACATAAAATAACTAAAATCATACATACAAAGTAACAAAAGCATGATTGAGTAACTCGAACTCCACTAAAAACTGGGACCAGGTGCACCGGTAGGGTAAGCGTCCTCTGCTTTTGTAGAAACACTGGCCGAGTGATCATAAAAAGTCAAGTCCGGGGTAGGCGAAAGAGGAAAGGAAAACTACGACGCGTCGAACAAATCAGTTTTCATGGCGCAGATGGTTACACCGTAACGATCCACGAGTTCATGATGACCATAAAACTTCTGTAGTGATGACTTCATTCTTGTAGCAACATAACCCTGTTGCAGAAGCCTTTTTGTTAGAATTCTAGCACGATGCAAAAGGTCTGCGTAGTTTCAGCAAGCTCTGGCATAACGTATGAGTTGTGATATGAACACTCCATACGCAGGTGCTAAAGGGATGTTGCCACAGATGAAAGGAAAGTTGACAAGTCTGAATGAAAAGTCATCACGTTTGTCGTAAAGTTAGGTCAATATTTTTCCTTTACTATCGAGTGTAGGTCATGAAACCTATAAATATAACACGATCATCATGTACACATATTGATATTGATTGTGTTTATCAAACTCGAGAATTAAGTGATAATTTGATTCATACATGTAACTTAGTTAATTTATACTGACACTGACTTCCCATCATATGTCAATGGTGTATTTACAAATAACACAAAATTATATTTTCAATGTTCTTTCAGATATACACTTGCTTTATTATTGAAAAAAATATATAAATCCGCGTGTGTATTTATGAATTTATACAACCATGCAAGATAACGTTATTCTTAATTTCAAAAGTAAAATAATTCCGAACTTAAACTCATTTTATGTGTATAACAACACAAAATTTACTATCAAACCTTAGAGTTACAGGTTATAGACTGTATATAATGGTATTTGCTTTCTAATATTATAGTTGTCTTCTACTTATACTTCCTACGAAACATTGATTGTCTCCTAACAGTTCTTCGGTTGACTTTTATGAGCTTTTTAATAAATTATCTGTCTATATTTACGGAGGCAAAATGATTGAACTCTAATTACTTAACGTAATGACAATCATGAATGTCTTTTGTTGTGGATTTTGCTTTCGGTGGCGATATATTTCGATACTAACAATAGTTGGATTTCTGCGAAAAAATGTATGTTTAAAGGTTTGAAGAACACCTTATCTGGATGTGGTTAATGAGAACACCTTATCTGGAAGGGGTTAATGATTGAGTTAGTTCAGTTAGAGATATTTATTTATTTTTTTTAAATTTTCTTCTCTCTGTTTTTATGTTGTTTTATAAAGGATATAGAATAGAAAAAAATCCAAAAGATTGGTATATATAACACATTAGTCAAAAAAGGTACATAGTCAAAATCAGATCGTATGGAAAAAATGTATATGGTTGTTGATTTTATAAGACGATTGGATAATATCTGTATTTAAGCCTTGTTGATAATCTATAAACGTATATAGCGGCTAACAAGTTGACACAATAGTGAGCGCATCAAAGTCAAGGCAGTAGAGACTTTGACATTTTCAAAAGTTGTCTTGTACAGTGGCTGAAATATTTGTGGTATTCAAACGCTGATGTTTTATTGTCAGTTACTATGATTTATAAAGATTGATAGATGGAAGTTAAACATCTATTGGCATTCATTATAGCCTATATATTTTTATGCATGCATGTTTTATACAATATTATAAAGTGGTCTATGAAAACTAAACCATTATAAATGTTTACCTGATTAGTTCCGATACCACTTTTCCCGGTCTACATTCCCAATCTCAAGACCCAATCGCAAAATACCTCGCTGGATGGGACGTTTACCTCATTCAGATACCGAACTCTGTTCGAAATAAATCACCAGTAGTTCTGTATTTAAATGTATATTTCATACATTAAATTTCTTGCACAGGTACGGCCTATAGAATTTTTGCATAAAAATAGTATGCCACACGTGTGTACTTCATATAATACTGTTTCAAAACCATGCTTATTTGGCAGAGGATTTTTAAGGCAATAATGTGATAAAGGCAAACAAAGTCAAAATGTATTAAAGAATTTTTCTCCTTGCATTGTCCTTTATATTAAGTCTGACACTTCAGTGCTGTCTATATCGACTGATCTGACCAGTTCATGCGAACAATTTCATTAAGAGGAAGATTCAGTATTTAATCTCTGTAGTCATCACCCATATTATAGGTATTGAACGATTTAGTTGGCCATATCAACTGAAATAATAACTTATGTCAAATGTTCCATTAAACGTAGAAAAGAAGCAGAGTACAACAATTAATATAAACAATTGCTCATAACCACTTGATGTTAACCAATCATGTAGAAACTTAGTTAGTTTTAAAACGCACGTCGACCATTTGCAGGGAGCAATTATCATCTAGTGTTTACAGAGCTGATGTGTAAAACTAACTAATTGACCAATAATTCCTGTCTTACCTTTCCGAATTCGTGTTTTTATTTATAGCTTGATTCTAAGTCTTGCCATCAACACGTGTTAAATCTGTGGAGTTTTTTTTTATAATCCTGATTTAACAGGTAGGCTTAATTTAACTGTTTTTATACCTTGTTTAACAGCATGACTAAAATGACTAAATATTTTACATGAAATCGAGAAAAGTTTGATTAGGTCGTTTTACTGTAAGATTTTATGGACAACAAGAAAGCGAATGTAATATTGAGAGGAATATGAATTATGCCGAAAGGGCGAAACAAGTATGATTCTCTTTTTCCACAAAAATCGATTGATAAAAGCGATGAATGATGAAAGAATATACATTTCTAATGATATAAACACACAAGTAATTAGTAAGTTTTGCTGAAATGGCAAAGAATATTAGGTGGTACCATTTATACCAAGAAGTGTATATTTGAATGTCTTCAACAACGTTACTAACATACATAGAATTTTCTTTCTGAATTTATTTAATTGAATTTTGTTATATCATTGTATTATTTGATTGATAGTATATGCAGCCCTTTTCATATTATAATGATAGAATGCACAGTTAGTATTGAATAGTAATTTAAACTACATGTAGATTTACATGTGTTTATCTAATTTATTTATTTTGACAAAAGAAATATTAAAACTTGATTTTTGTTCACCATCCTGACGAAAGTAAACGGTAAAAATATTTCATTTTAAAGGATGCGTAAATCCGTTATATGAAACAACCTAGCATTGTGCTAATAAAATAGAACAAAAAATAAGAGCGTTTTGGTACCAAACTCTATTGTGAACAGCATTGATTAAAATATGATTCTACTCCTCAAAGTACTTTTAAAGACGTTTATAATTACAGTGCAGACCTTAAAAACATTACACAAGGAACCACATAATTCTAAGGCTAAAAATATTTGAAAAAATACATTTAAAATTGAAGTAGTTTCTCCTTATGTGAAAGTAGACTGGTTTAATGAAAAATATGCAAATATTGATGGTGATTGTAACGAATGTTTCCCAAATAACCATTTTGTACACCAAGAGAAGAAAACACAATGCATGTCACATGTCCTTAAACGAAATTATCATAAGTTTTTTTCTTAAATGACATTTTGCTGCAGCATTTCATATAAAAATACAAACTGTTCTTTAATGCCAAAAAAATACAATTGGTTATAGTATTTGTCTTAATTCAGCCACCATTAAACGAGGTTTATATAAGTAGTTGACTGACAATAACCAGGGAGTGTTTATAATGTCATCAGTGCAGAAATCGTGTGAACATTTGTCTTCATAGTGTGAATATCGTGAGCAGGTGCTTGTTTCTGTCATATAATATAGAAAGTGAAAATTATGTTGTGAAGAGGTTATGCTGATTTTACATCATTTGGTGTATGACAGTTCTCCGTTATTGATTCACAGAGACAATTATTTGTTAAAATATTTAGGAGCTCAAAATTAATTCAAATATTTTACTGATAGCAACCGTGTTGGCAGTGTAATTTTTTTAAAGAAATGACAACTTTTATTGGCATTATACAGGGGTATTATAGTATGGGGAGAGAAACCCATTACAAAAGGTGTGGAAGATTTTAGCGGGTATTTAGTTATACTATTTCTGTAACAGACCTTTTTACTTGACTTTGACTAAAGTACTTTATCATTACTATCTGACAAGGTAGTATAGAGAAAAAATTCGCCCTTCTAAAAGCCTGTGACATAGACCGGTTATAAATATACATTTCATGCTTCTCTGCATGAATAAGGATTTTATTTTAATCAATACATATGACAAATGTTTCTAAAAGATAGCTGTCAATATTCCTATTTTTCATGCCTGGTCGTTCAAATATTTGATTTTTTGTATATTCTTCGCAAAGTGGTTTTGTTCTTTCAGTTGCTACAGTCTGGCATTGAATTAAAAATTTGACGATTGTATACGTAAACTAAATGAATGGAATGTGTTCGGATGCAGGGGTTCTGAAACGCCCCTGCATCACAATACATTTCATTCATTTATTTTGTTCATATAAACATCCAATTAATTCAGCATCAAGTTTTTTAAAAAAGAATTTGATCACTTTTACACTAATTTTGGAACTCAATTGCATGTTTAACCCAATAAGACATGAACTTTATATTCCTAATAGTAAGTATTATATAGTCTCTGAATAAATCTATATCTAACCTCTGAATTCCACTGAATCCATTATTGAGGTATTTCGGCTTTAACGGGACCAATATGGGTAAAAATCAATGACATCTTTATTGAGAAGTTGTGAAAGATATGATAACAGTTTTAGGTGTACATTTTGAAGACTACTATATTTTTCAATTTTTTGTGAGTACATTTTGTTTTTGATCCGGTTAATGTAGTATAAGCAGGCTCTTTTTCTTTGTTATTCATTTGTGTCTCTATTTCCTCATTAAGATACAATGCCAATACCTTAAACAATCAAATACAAACTAAAGATACAATCAGAAAGTCAACATGAAAAAAACATTGAAGAGTACACAGGTTAAATGATGCATATATATACATATATGCATGCATATACATAGTATATATGTAAGTTTTATTAGGTGTTTTCTGAATTAGCGTTTGTCCCGGAGTAAATTACACTTTCCAAGGCATTGCATAACATGAACCTGTTATTGTCTCATGAAATTGTATGCATCGACTTCGATTGGTGTCAGTGGTTTTCATAAAAGTACTTCAACAACTGGAGATTTTTAAAATAAAACATAAAGTCGGCTTGATTATTTTGCTTTTAAAATAAACTCTTGTAGTTTTTAAGAACAATTTTTATGTTTGCTTTAAAATAAGTCTCATGATTACACCAAGATTTATATCACAGGGTCTGTCAATTAATACTTGTCATATCTAATATAGTCATTGACCGGGCTAAAATTAATTCATAAAAATATATTTAATTTCTATATTTATTCAGATCTAAAACTTTTTTACAAATATGTCCACAGGATGGCGAATCTACTCCAAAATTTATCTTCCTCCACGTTTCTGAAACGCAGAAAATAAGTTTAAGCAATAGTGAATCAGAAAAACATTAAAATGTAAAGAAATAATTTAATGACCAGATACGTAAATGGTATCAGCCTGCATCATGTATTTAGTCCAAATGAATTATTGATTTCAACCATAATTCATTGTAAATTTATTTTGGGATTTATTCACAATACCTTTAAATTCAATGTGAACACATCAAATGGTATTATGCAGTATTTTGACATGCAAAATTATCAGTAGTACTACATGATTTGACACTTATAACATTTTACTGAAAATCAAAAAAATATATCATCCATATAAATGTAAATTATATAATTATAACATTATGATTTTTGCATTATTTGTTCAAAGTAATTCAATAATGACCACTAAGATAGACAACTCTGTCCGAACTGAACCCATTAATTGCCATATAAACAAAGGGGGACAATTTGTAAAAAACACAAAATATATTGATCTTTACTGATGGTTTTAAAACGACCAAATTTAGTAGTAATACAGTTCTATACAGTTGAGAAACCATAGATATTGTCACGAAAGTGAAATTATACGAAGATATTCAATGTTATTCCGAAATTTCTTTTCCGACAAAATTTGTCGTTGGAACTGTCCGTTACTCCCCAATTTCAACTGTTGATTTCGGTAATATACTTCATTGTACAAATATAAAAAATAAATAGTCAGTCAAAATCTGTAGGCACATATTAATTTCAATTCCCAAAACCAGCCTGATATATGCATGGAATTAAGAGAAATCACACTTTTACCTCGCAATTCTACACCTACTTAGTGGATCCGCCATCTTGGTTACCTGGGTTGCATATCCATGCATTATAATTCTGATACATTTGTTTTGCTTTTATCAATTTTATTCTTAAAAAAATAATTCAACAATAGATCAGGTTATGCACCCTGAATTGCTTGACGATATTGACTGAATATGGTTAGATTCGCTTCAATCCAGGTGCTTTACATCCCTTTATTCTTACCTAGAATGCGTCTACAATTGTATTATATCAGTTCGAGCAATTTTACAGTGATGTAATTACTTTTGATTTTTGTTTTTTGTTGTGTTTGGTTGTCTTTTTGTTTTGTTTTGTTTTGTTTGGTTTTTTTTGTTTGTTTTTTTTTTTGGGGGGGGGGTTGCTTTTGTTTTTTCTTTAAGATTTTTTTGTATTCATGTCCTGTTATTTAAATTACGATATGAAGACTAATATTTCGGAGTGAAGAAGCTGAGCATAAAATGTTTTTTAGCTTTTCGCAGCTTTTTGTATTGTATTTGTTCCCCTTTCAATTGCATAAAGAACAGCTACGTACAAACATGGCTGCGGAGTACGTACAAACATGGCTTCGGAATACGTACAAACATGGCTGCGGAATACATGTTGGCTTTACGGGAGACAAACGACCGTGAATAATTATGATATCTTTAGATTTCGACTGCCCTTCAGATAAAGTTATTAGATGAAAACTTTGGATGTATTTCCCTTTTGGTAAAATATATTGATTGAACTATATGAAGACAAGATGATGAGAAGCAATTCTAATTACCGTCTATTCCACAATCATCTATTCTTCTTGTATTTACAGGGCAAAGAGTTAGCTACATAGAATCTGACTATTTCCTGAGGCTTATAATGAGGATGATTACTGCAATAGTGTGAGACCTGGAGCAACGGCAGTCTACAATACCAAACATCCGTAGATTTCAATGGTTATAAATAATGCTATTTCATTAATTTGTGGTGGTGTTTCCTTAATATCTTCTATTTTTGTAACAAAGAACGTCACTGATTCAATCAAAATATTATATTTAAACTGACAAAGACAGACGGGTTGACGTAAATATTGAGAAAATCAAAATGGACAGAAATTACTCCGATTATGAAAACGGCTCTTGGCCTCCGTACATGAATGACATGATCATTGACCTTAACTATATAATGCCTATTCAGTATGCCGTACCTATAAACGGTTATATCTCACCCATATTGATATGCTTTACTGTAATAACAAATATATTAGTGGTCGTTGTTCTTCTTAAAAAGCACATGCGTACACCTACGAATGCAATTTTGGCCGGTATGGCAGTGTCCGACATGTTCACGGGGTTATTCCCCCTACCGGTGTTTATCTATTTATTCTCGCTTGAACATTATAAAGAAAAGTTATCCCTTGACTGGTGCGTGATCTATTTCTTTTTTGGTGAATTTATACCGACAATATTCCATACAGCTTCAATTTGGCTTACTATGGCACTAGCAATTCAACGCTATATTTACATCTGTCATTCTTTCCAAGCACGTAAATGGTGTACAATGCAAAATGTTCTAACCGGAACAGCAATTATTTATGCGATTTCAACTCTTGCACAAGTGTCCAGGTTTGTGGAATATGACTACGGAGAAATGGAAGTCCCTTCGAATGTAAATCCGAATACAACAGTAAAAGCATGCGTAAGACATCCAAAAGCTTGGATGGCCGAACATTTGGACCTGTATTATAATGTTTACTTTTGGTTCCGTGTGATATGTATACATCTGATACCATGTACGTTTTTAGTGGTTTTAAATGCTTTACTTATTTTAACAATGCGCCAGGCACAGATTAGGCGAATGCAGTTATTAAAACAAAATAAAAAGACTGAGTCAAGAAAACTTAAAGACAGTAATTGTACGACTCTTATGTTAGTAGCAGTGGTTGGATTGTTTCTTTTGGTCGAGTTTCCAATGGGAATTATAATGATTCTTAACATTGTACAAAACACATTCGAACATATTAGGATTTTTGATGAGGATACATTTTCAATCATGTCACTCATGTCAAATCTATTTATATTGCTTAGCTACCCATCAAATTTCTTCATTTACTGTGGAATGAGTCGACAGTTTCGAGAAACATTCAAACGAATGTTTACCGGCCAGAATATGCCAATTGATCGAGAATGTTCCCAATACATGACACTTCCAATTGAAAATGGAAATAACAAGACTCAAATGACGGGTGATGGGGAAACGGTTTTGTAAAGTAGACTTTGTACATACTTGGTGCGGTAGTAAATGTATCATGGTTAAAAATGCCTTTCGTTGTTATCTACTTAACACTATTGTACAGGCCTTGTATTTATGTACTGCTAATAATATATATATACATATATATACCGTTCATCTGCAGATGCTTTCAAATAAATCAATTTATCTGGTAGGTCCAGATGATGATAAACTATACTGTCAGTAATCAACTGTTATCAATTAAAAAGTTTAATCAATTAACCAAGTATATTGAGTAAACCAGGTAGGTCATACAGTGAGTATGTTCGACATTAGCTCTTATGCTCTAAGTACACCAATTTCTACATTTGTCACTTAATAATGTGCCGGATAATGTAGGATTTAACTGTCCTGTAGATAAATGACCGTCAATTCGGAGAGACTTAAGAATACAAGGTACTAGGAGATTATTTGCATGCATAAGCTTTACAATCACTAAATATATTATGAAGTGGGGTTGATGGTGTGTGTCTGCTCTCGACCACTAGTAATTGAAAGATACGTGCCATGTAAAGGGCACAATAAAAAAAACGGAATTATCACAGTAACTTCACTCTTTATATTAATCTAACCTTTCATCTACATTACAATGGATAAACCTTCTTTTAGCACTGCTTCTGACTGTATGAAGTGGCTCTCTCTAGACAAAATCTGTAGAAGTGCTATCAGAGAATTGCATGCTATAGATAAAAGTGAGCGTTTTCCCCACAAATAAGTTAAATAGAAGGACATGTAAAGAAAAACTTAACTTAGTTTGAAATCTAACCTTTTTTTTTCTTTCATAATAACCTTGCAATACTGTATTGCTTAACAACGAGTCATCTTATGAAACCAATAATGATAAACTAAACATTGGTGCCTTGCTTCTGCGCCAAATGCGCAAATTTCATTTATTTGATTTATTTGTTACAGAGACAAATAATTGGACTAATAATTTATTATAGGAATTGCTGTTATATTTTTTTCTGAATAAGAAAAATAATTTCAATCAAGTGGTGCACACTAAATAATCTGAGAAGCATTGAGTTCGAGCATTGAGGGTATTTCCAATAGTCAGAAAAAAACACAACAGTCCCCCATTATATTTTATCAAAATTTATATACATATCATTCAAAAGTGTGTTGATGGCGTCACAGTCAACGCAAAGTTTGGTCTATGAGATGATAAATAAAATGATTTGTCGAATTGGAAAGTGTATTACTTCTGGAATTACATTAGTATTGAGATCACATATATAAAACAAATACAAAACATAATCTGCGTATAACTTCCAAAACATATACATTGAAAACTAAATAACAATTTTAAGCTATTTCAAGTCTCCAATCTGTGCCTCTACTTTATGCCGGTCTGGATTTTACGGTTTAACGACCAAACAATGCTTTACTTTCTGTGGCAGTTTTTACCCCAAAAAAAACATTTGGTAGAAAAGTTTAATGAAATCTTCAGATATTTGGACGATATTTTGGCTCTAAACGACAACTTCAATATTTTTAACTGAAGATTTATATCCTGCTTAACTTCCTTTGATTAAAGTAAATATTGATAATAAAGAATATTCGATGATTGATATGAGTATTCATATCAATAATGGTAAACTTAATTCTAAAATTTAAGATAAATGATTTTCCATTCCCTATTGTTAACTGTATCCGTTTATAGATGGTGGCGTCCCTTTGTCACCATCCTATGGTGTTTACATATCACAACTGGTTCGATTTGCTGGTATTTGTAGTAATGTTTTGGATTTTAAAAAAAAGATATCTTCATATAACCGAGGAAGTTCGTAAAACATTCACAAAATTTTCAACCGATACAAGGAACTTATTCTCTGATACAAATGTACTTCTAAATATAATCATGATCTTCTTTTCAAATCATTAACGATAGCAATTTTAGGTATTTACAATGATTTGTTCAAAGGATCTTTACATAGAAATTAGCAAATTACATTTACAAACAATTTTGTCATGACACGGGTTGCGTCTCTATTGTATGACTTATGATATACCGCGGTTCTCAACGCAGCAGCGTAAGAATTGGGATTGATACTATATATGGTTAGGTCGTTATTTTTTGTAGGTTTTGTAAGTCTGGAACTGGAATGGAGCGGTATGTCAGTTAACTGATAACCATTGTTTTGATTATGTAATTTTTTTTCCACAATGGCAAAATTTAAACTATTTCGCTATACCTGTGTATAATTTTTTGGCCAACTGCAGTGAGGGTTTCCTCGTCCTTCATTGCAAACTATGGGGTTGCTTTGAGCTGACATTTTTCATCCCTGGGGGTTGTTGTTCCTTGACAAATTAACCATATCCATTCCGGTTTTATTTAATACGTAAACCGGGCTGTCATACATATTATTCTCTGACACGAAAATACTGATAAGAAAAATGGAAACTAGATAGACGTAGATTTGATGTATATATTATTTTCGTTACTTAGTTCTGTTATGACCATAGCATTGGTCATAAACACATACAACGGGAGACTAATAACAAAAGAAAAAAGTGTGGTTCTTAATGATAGTAAGAGACGTAGTCCTCATATCGTTATCAAAACTTATTTAATCTCTGACCTCAGATGCTTCAGTCTGACAGGAAACGCACCTGTTACACCAGGTAAGGATCTTTTACAAAAAAGGAAACAAAGTGCTGATCAGTTTATGGCTCAAATCTTACAGGTGTGTACAATTATGAAGAAATATAATTCCTAGTCGATGTCAAACTTAAAATGACCAATATTTTCCTCCCTCTTACAGATTACTGCTTCATATTATAAATATACCTCATTAGTCTTAGCTTACATCTTATGTTCAGTGATATAACAAAACATGCATGTACACTCATATTTTACGCCTATTCAAAAACAATCACCCCTCTAAAATTTTATCAAAATATTTTCTTTTGATTTTCAAAAATATTTTCTTTTGATTTTCGAAAAATATTTTCTTTTGATTTTCAAAAATATTTTCTTTAGAAAATTTATCTCTTCATTTTCCGAAAATAATATTGCTAAACCAAAGACCATACACAAACGCGTAATGTCTTACATTATATATGTTGAGAACATCAATTACTGGTAATTGATTTTCTTCATAAACATGAAACGATATTCTCACACATAAATATTATTTATAACATCGACTTGTGATTTAGCAGATAAATGGGTAAACCATTTACAATCACTTAAGATGGAATTACAGATCTAATTCGCATTCTCACCTGGCGCTAATCGTGAACAACTAAGAATATTATACAGATAAAACATGCTTGTTAGTTTTATTGATATTGAGTTTCAGATTATTTATGTATTCTACGTATAAAAACAAGCTCCAAGTATTAGTTGTAGGTACTAGCTGTCAGTATCGCAAACACTCGACAAAACCATCTACTTAATCCGCTTTAACAATAAACTTCTCTGAAAATGTACTTAATATAACAATTTGATTCACTTGATAACTACTTTTATACAACCGGAAAGAACCGTTGTTTTTTATTTGGTTGCTTATATTTATTTGTTTTTGTTTGTTTTGGTTTTATTTTTTATTTTTTTGGTGGGAGGGGGTGATTTGTTTTGATTTTTATTTCTATGAGACTTTCATTACTTTCTTCGAATAGTTTAGAAGTTAAGCCGGGATACCAAGTAGAAAATTAAAATGGTTCTCTTCATGGATTTTTAATTCTACAGGATGGGAAGTTGTTTTAAAATATGAAAAAAATTACAAAAGGTAATAAAAAAAGGATACATGGTACTCTTCAAATATTATACTCATATTTTTTTTTGAATTTGATTAAAAAAATTTTAATTAGTAACTCTAATGCAACCTTTGAATGCGGGTCACATTCAGAATATTCCGACCATTTTGCTATTTGAAGGAGAAGTAAACTTGCTCTGTCTCGAAATAGTGTACCCATATTGCATTGTGTGAAAAAGCAATGCAATGAATTGCTAAATTTTTGCCGTTCAGATTGCATATATTCTAAGTTTTATTTAACATTTAAACCTTGTTGATTTCATTTTTTATTGTCGTTTGTTTTCAAAAGATGCACATCGGATAACGATAATAAAACATTGATACGACTCTGAGTTGATTATAAAATTCTAGTATTGTGACTGAATAAAACAGAAATGAAGGATAAACGTCTGAAAAAATTTCATTTTCAAAGAAACAATAAAAATCAAAGCACGCAAAGCATACAACGTTCTCTTGGATTGAGGTACAGGTGCTGTTTGGATTGAGGTACAGGTGCTGTGTGCTAATATGTAATGTATGTTACATAATAGTTTGACTATTTACAAAGGCTTGTTGTTATTACTATCGTGAAATGCGAGTTAAGGGTGTATACTTTGCTCTTTGTATTTACAACAAATTGTTCTCCGTCTTTTATGGAAGAGTTATAGTTCCAATGCTCGAGGGTAATAATCAAATCCTACTTTAATATTTTACAGTGAAATTTAATCATTGTCTTTTTGTAAATGCGTTCCTAGATATATCAATTTCATTTATGGTTACATATTTCAAGTTTAAACATGAAAAGTACCATTATTTATAAATTATTATAATCAACTGGAGAGCAAATAGTCGCAACTGCCGTATTTTGTTTTTGTGTTTTTGTAGCGCGATTGTTTTTGTTTTCTTGTTGTCGTTGTTGTTATCGTCGTTTTGTTTGTCATTTGTTTATTTGTTTATTTTTTTGTATGTTTGTTTTTGTTTTTGTTCTGTTTTTGTTTTTTGTTTTTTGTTTTTGTTTGTTTTTGTTTGTTTTTGTTTTTGTTTTTGTTTTTGTTTTTTGTTTTTTTTTTGCTCATGTAATATTTCTTTGGTTTAGTTTAATTTTAGTTTAAACAGTATTTTATTCAGTATAAAGCTGAAATGGATTGGTCAGCAGGCTAAGCCTATATAAGCCCTATCCATGATACAAGGTACAAAATTACAATTATCAATATAACACAATATTTGATATATGAATTATTAATCAATAGACATGTGGCAGCAGGCCATGACCATTTTGGACAATGGATTTTAGAGTAACATATGTAAACACAAGTAGTGCAACAGAATATAAATGATTTGAATTATTACTGATTATTTGTCACTATATGAAATGCCCTATTGCCACTGCCTTTTATTACACAGAAACTGTAAATTTTAATTTTTGAATTAAAGTACCTAGGATAATTACATAGGCCAACAACAGTTATCTTCATCAGTATATTAATGGTGTTAATATTGTGAGAGAGAGAACAAAACAAAAGAAAGAAGAAAGGAATTTTCAAATGAAAAGAAAAAGACCAAATACAAGAGAGGGAAAAATATAGATATTACTGACACTAGAAATGTAAATAAGAAACTATTTTGCAATAGCAGGAAATTTTCATTTTGATGTAAATTGTAAATGAAAATAAAAAGAACAAAGATGTAAAGTATATACAAATAGTAGGCATAGTTGATGTTTTGAGAAAAAGGTTTACAAAGTCACAATATCATTTAACTAGATAAAAGAGTGTCAAACAAATCTATTTAAATCTCTAATATACTGATGAACTTTTTTAATAATAAAAATGTTGTTCTCATTATTCAAGTTTTGGTCACCAAATAACAGGAGATCAAGATCAACATTTACACCCACATGAGACAGATTTTCAAAAAGAATGTTTCTAATATCAATATATGCTGGGCGGTCAAAGAAGTAATGAAAATTATTCTCACAAGGACTAGAGCACCATGGACAAGAGGATTCATCTACTAAGAAATCGTGAAACAAGTGGGATTTTAAATCACTGGCTTCGTTTCTCAACTGACAAAGTATGATATTGAATTTTCTTTGGTGGAGTATTTTTTATCAAGTTTCACTTTGAATGAGCTTATAGTTGGTGAATTATTAGTTTCATGATGAAGTTCATTCCATAATCTAATAGTAGCAGGTAAAAAACTATTATAATTAGATGATGTCCTGCATTGAGGCAGAATAAAGTTTTGACCTTCCTGTCGAAAGGCATAATTATGTTGCCTTGGATAATATGGAGCGACCATTTCTCGCATGTAGTCAGGTGTAAGACCATTTATTATCTTGTAAAATGTTATATTTATATGTTTTTTGCCAATTGCAAAGTTTCGCAAGGCCAAGTTCAGCATATAACTTGTTAAGAGATGTTGTTAAACCAGTTATAATGCTAGCAGCTTCAGTTTGAACACTCTCTAATAAATTTGACTCTTGTTGAGTACAATTGTCCCGGACAGAATCTGCGTATTCGACAACTGGTCGTATAAATGCTAAATAAATAGTAATAAGGGATTTTCTATCAAGTGAGTGTTTAAACTGTCACAATAAACTAAGTCTAGAGTAGGCCTTTTTATAAATAGTATTAATACGCAACTTCCAGTTTGCATGATTTTTGGAAATTTAAGCCAAGATGACAAGTAAATAACAGGGAAGTTTATATTTCTTCGTGAAAAAGTCATGCTATCAGTTTAAGATGGGTTAAAATTCACAGCCCAGTTATTTCCCCGGGTATTAATATGCCCAAGATCATTTGTCAAAGATTCATTAACATAATTAACATTATTATCAATTATTGCAAATAGTGAGGTATCATCAGCGAAAAGTCGAATGTGATTGCTTACATCATCAAAAAATGTTTATGTATATCAAGAATAAGAAAGGTCCAAGTACTGAACCTAGTGGTACACCTGCTGAGATACCTTGTGCACTAGAAGCAAAACCATCAAGAACAACCTTTTGACATCTGTCATTCAACTAGTCTGCAATCCACTGAACAAGATTATGATGAATACCATAAGACAAGTTTATGTATTAAGCTTCTGTGCCAAACCTTATCAAATTCTTTAGATATATCGCAGAAAATAAATCTGACATCTTTGCCCAGGACAAGGTTTGAAATAATAATATTATAAATCTCAAAGAGCTGATTTACAGTACTATCACCAGGTTGAAACCCTGATTGATATTTAGTAAGTAGGCTATTAAACTTCATGTAGTTGAAAAGTTGCTTAAATAGTATCTTCTCCATAATCTTCGAAACAATACTAGTAAGAGAAATGTATCGGTAGTTTAAAGTATCATGAGGACTACCTTTACCCTTATAAATAGGCTTAACATGAGAAAATTTCCAAGCATGAGGTACCCGTTTCAAACGAAGAGAGCAGTTAAGAAGTTTTGTGAGGGGTTTTAATAGCCCAATTTAACCTCTTTCAATACTCGAGGTGAAATACCATCAGGACCAGCTAGTTTGTTTTGGTCTAAAACTTTCAATTGGTCAAGAACTTCATTTTCATTAATGATAAATTCCTCCATCATAATTGGAGGATCTGGTATATCAACAGGTAACTCACGTTCATCATCAATCTTTGATATATTACAAAAATAATATTCAGTACCTCAGCCTTGTCAGTTGGATGGAGCAGTATTTGACCATCAGACTTTAAATGGGGGTGGTTGATGACTCTTTGACAATTTAGAGACTGATATTAAAATTCGCCACCATTTTCCAGGTGGAACTGACTTATCAGTAAGTTCACTAGTTAATTTTAATCTATATTTTTCCTTTGATTTTCCACATCATGTTCATTTTATCATCCATTTCATGTTCATCGTCTGAATATAGCTTAAATATTGCCGCTCGGACGTTAAACCCCAATAATCAATCAATCAATCAATCATTGATTTTCTAACCATGTCTGTTACTTCATTTCTCAATTCCCTATATTTTTGCCAATGAATAGAGTTTTCAGAGAATTTAGCTTTGCAGTGAATTCTATTCCTCTGTTTCATCTTCCTACGCATAGCATTGTTCATGAAAGGTTTATCTGAAGGTCTAATTGTGACCTCTTTGGTGGGAATAAATCTGTTCACATTGTAGGTATAAACAAAGTTAGAATATATATCATCAATACTATTGCAATTATCAAACTCTTCATCCCAACCAATATGGTTTAACTCGTCAACAAAACCATTATAATCTCCATTATCATATTTTCTAATTGTTCGTTTATATGACAGTTGCTTATAAGCCTTAAAATTTATATCAGCCACAATAATAGAGTGGGGACTACAAAATGGACTTAGTACTTCTACAGATTTAACCATACATGTATCCCTTGTCTTACAAGTAGATAACCAATAATATATAATACAGTCATTAGTGTTATAGTGATGATAAAGTATGGTTGAATGACACACTCTTAGTGAACACTTACCAGCAAACTTTACTCTAAGACTAATCATAGCTATCAAAACTGAAAAATTTAGACATTGCTGAAAGTGTCCATATAAACCGTATAAACCGGAATATAAACAATACAAAAATGATATGACCTATAACCTAATTGACGTTAAACGTACATCATGCCTACTTGTTGCCTAAACAATTCATTTAAATAGATAATAAATACATACACATATTTACAAAAACAAACAACTGAAATAAAGACATGTATATTGATTGAAGATAACATATATCTTCAAAAATATAGCCATGATTGTGTTGTTATTTTAGATACACCTATTTGGTAATAGGTTAGATCAATGTTGTCTTGTTACTAAATGTAGGACAACACGTGTTGAGAAGCACATGGTATCGTTTACAACTCAATTCATTCGAAAGTATAATGTAAAACTATGTAGAGTTAATACAGCTGATGAATCAGACTACTTTTTGTCTTTTTGGTTATTAACAGTCTCTTCGTCGTCATTTGGTTATACGTTTATGTTCACTGGTGGAGTTTGAACAGGTGCCACATATTGATCGTCCGGGGCGTCAACATCGATTTTTTTTAGTTTCAGGTTCCCTAACTACTTTGGCATACGACTTTGGCTTGACCTTTTCCTCGCCAGTTTTTGCAGGTTTGTAGTTAATTGGCAAAATTTGGTGCGATATTATACACACACAACAATCTAAGGAAGAGACTGATTTTTTTAGCCGCAACTCCTCTGAAACCACACAAGTTCGAATATATTTGTTATATGAGGTATAAATGCAGTGTTGTGTTCTTCCTAAATTTGTCTTTGTAACGGTCTTTTTTCTACGGAAAATGCTAATTTTTTGGGAAAATATCCAAATTCGATGACCGTCATTGGTCCGTGTGTTATAATACGCTTTCGCGCATGCTCAATCGACGTACTGCCCAGATCATGTGTACATGTGTTATACGAGTATTGCAATTTCATTATTTTGCTTAACTAAACAAGTGTGGACACAGACAGGCATTGCCCGAGGGGCAAGTATGGAGGCAAACTGATATTGCCCGAAGAGCAAATTTGAATATATATACGATTTGTCTTGAACGTGTTTGCATTGTCTAGAAAATATCTCCATTTATTGATATCAATAATTGAATTATGCACATGTCGATAAATATCCAATAAAATGTGTTACTAAACATCTAAATGGGGAACAAATTCCACTATGGATTGCCATAAGACAAGTCATATACATATTACAATGATTCTTCGTTAAAGATGTACTTGCATGGATTTGTTGAAATTGTTATGTCATGTTAAGGATTGGCCATTTCACTTTATACACGTTAGCTTGATAAAATTCTGGACTCTCAGTTTCTTATTATTATTATTATTATTAGATTAACAGAAACCTACAGTGTGGTATCTGTCAGTTACATGGATGGTTTTTATTTTAAAATGGAAGTGGCCATAAACTCAAAATAAAATAAGACCATTTCTTTAGTAGTCAGTAAAATCATATCAAAATTTCATAACAATTGATCAACCATAACTATAAAGTCCTCGCACGAAAACCAAGTGAATATGGACGACGACACGGACGCCGCCGACGGTTACGCCGCTGTCAGAACCATACCAATATACAATGTTTTGCGGTAACACTATTATGTAACACTATTATATTAAATATATACGTATATATAGGCTAATTCGAGGTTTGGAAATACTCCATTTTCAATTCCTAAAAATCCTGTCAATTACTCTTCCTTAGGACCAACTTTGTAGTGTGTGATTTGCTAAGAATTTACATATATAAGGTCTTTGTTTTTATATTAGTCCTAGTTAAACAGTTCTCTAGCAAAAGAGAATAAAACTGCATAATGGAAACAAGTACTCTCTTTAAAAATAAAGATAGCCGACGCAGTAAAATTTGTTCTCTTACTCATAATTTTCTACATTTCATTCAGGAAATAACACAAGGCACGCACTTTTAATTTTCGATACAGTTTTTGCGAACGCCACTAAGTTATCAGTATTTGGCCAATCCAAAAACAGAATTGCAATCAGGTGACTTGCCATGGAAGTGCGTCTTTCAGGTCAAAGGGTAAAAAGCGAAACTATACCGACTGCGTCGGAAAAAAAATCCCAGTTACTGACATGTACTCAACAGATAACATTCGAAATTCTTATGAAACAAAATTACAATACCAGTATATGAAGGACTTTAAGACTATAATCCATCGATACTGGCTCACAGTTAACACTTTAAAATCAATATTCCAACTAAATCTTGTATCAAACAATTTTAATCAACTTCTAAATAGTTATATATATTTGTAGCCTGAAAAATGTTTCCATGGCAAGAAAACAATTGCATAATATAGTACTTGTTTTGCAGCTGTATAAAGTATACCCAGAGGCAGTGCCAGTATCGTTTGGTTTCAGAACCAACATAACATGTATTATAAACTTCCCTGTTATTTACTTTGGTCAAGGTGGAGAAGAAATTCAGCATTTCAAAACACTGTCATTGACTTTTCTTTAGAATCCTTATTTCATTAAATCCTGTAAATCTTCACAATTTAAGAAAATTTAGTTATTTTTACGTATGTAGTATTAATGTCTTGATACTAAACAAAACCTTCATCCTTTTAACAGAAAAGCGATTCATTCATATTTTTTACTTTACAAAAATAATCAATTTTTTTGTTTACTTTTTTTTTCAATTTTTTTTTTACATACATATAGTTGTATATCAATGCCTTCATTTGTTGATTGAGTGTATGGTGCTACTCTACATCTATAATCATATACAGTAAATCTAACTGTGCAATTCAAAAATCAATATCTACTGAATATTCTAAGAAAAACATCATCTGACATCACTATGGCTATAAAACATTTTAAAGAACATTACATGTGCAATGTATTTTATCTTGCATGCACATATGTGTACAATATCATAATAAAATGAGCTCAGAACCACCGCCATCAAAACAAAAAAAAAGTATCTCAAGCGGCGAATCCCAAAAGAGATTTGGCCGTGGAGTTATTCTAAAATTATTACAATGTAGTTGTTTAGTCTTTGCATGTTTGGTTTTCATTGTATTCTGAGTTTGGTGTCACTATAATGCCTTATTTCATTTCAAAAGGTTTAAATAAAAATAAATCCCTACCTAACGACGCTACAAAATTTTAGAATGGTGATCGGAAATATAACTTCATTTTTTTCGGCCTTGGAGATTTCTCATCAATTGGTTGGCATGCACCAATAAGTTGACTTACCTATCTGTCTTACATGCACTTGAAGCTGTTGATTTTATCCCGAAAAGTATTTTGCTGCGTCAAAGATTCGGCAAATGCTGAAGGCTATACAATATAAGCGTGCAGATCACAAATTGGATCACTAGGTCACGGATCGACATCAAATCTTTAATGAATTGAATGAATGAACGTGGTCACATGACTACTATAATTTCCCCGAATACACCATGACCCACATTCACGGGCATGACTGTGCTCGGGGACTGTGTAAACGCTTCGATGTTCTCACACCGCCCGTAAGAGACCCCAAATGATAGCCAATGGCGTTAAGAAACCCCTCAGTCAGGCATGAATTACAAATAACCATATATAAGTGTTAACCGGGCCTTAAAGTATTGAGTATATATGTTAGCATGAAAACAAAACTTAAACCAAATATAGGAATAGTCAGCTGATGGTCAGCGTCTCTCACATCGTGCAAAAGATTGGCTAAAACTGTGTTACGAAAGATTTTAGGGGATTTTATTGGTTTATGTCCACTAGGACAGCCGAATTATCAACTCAATTATCTGCTAGAAGGAACGATGTCCTAGCTTTATAATGCACAAAATGAAGAAATGTAACGGATATACGGGAAGTGCTATCATTTTCAACTTTAATGTTATAGTGTTATTTAACAAAATCCACCATATTCTGGGGTGCAAAACTGTCCAGACATGGAAAAGCATAGAACATGAAACCTCCCCCTTCCATTTGTAAACATCTGTGCCCGAAATCCGGACCCCTCCCTCTTTTTGTGTGTAAATTGGAATGACTGGTAAACCTCCTAACCAGCTCCTCCTTCCCTCTCAGCCACGCCCACCCCCCATCCCCCCCCCCAAATAAAAAAAACGACCGGATCATCAATAACAAACAAACAAGAAATGACATTTTCACTCATTTAGAATGTGTCGTAGTAAACCTTTCCCCTTTTTATGTGCAAAAATACCTGCAGCCGACGTCCGCGAGTAAACCTTCTCCCTTCGTCTCCCGACGTTTTCCATTTGATAAACAAAACTTTGTACAGTTGTTAAGCACAAAAGTACGTGCAAGTTAGATTTGGACTAGGTAAAAAAAGCATTTTCCGAGTTAATAAGACACCTCTTTGATAACCTACTTTAAAGCATTATTGGTGTAATTCTTTATTAATTAACAGGAAGCTTCGCAGAATAATAAAACAAAATGCTAGAAAGTCCCATCTCGACTTTTCTCGCCAATTTACCCATTAAAAAGTTACGAGCAAACAGGTCCGATTTGGGGGTTGATCACATATTTGTATATGCATATAAAAGGGTGGTTACGGAGTGAATATGCGTCTAAAAAAAAAAATCACACGATACATCGAAAATAACTGATATCAAGGAACAAGGCTTTAATGCCTCTTCTGCGTCTTGATGGTGTATGAGAGTCTTCAACAATGAAAAAACGTTAACACTCTCAAACCAGACCAAGAAGGCCCCTTATAGCGTGCACATAAGCGGAATTATTGAAAACATAAAAATCTAAGTTACTCTCTTGCTGCCCACTGGCCATGGAGTGAAAACTTGGGCAAAGTCTCAGGATAACCAACTAATAGCACCAGGGTTGCAGGTAGAGACTGCTGATCTTGAATTAATCTATCGCTGTAAATACGTCATTGACGCAACGCATGTCTGGAGCATCCAGATTATTTATTACAAGTGTATTTTGATGGAGTTCGTTCTTTTCCCGCAACGGGCCATATCAAGCTTTAAAGTCTTAAATTCACTTTTAAATTAAACTTGGGACGTATAAAGCAGCATAATTCTTAGTCCCAGATTAAATCAATTTTTCCAAGAAAGTACATTGGCATGACGATATGAAACTTTGCTTAGGGACGCACCATTTAACTTTGGGGGGAGGGGCTTGGTTTTTTTCTTTGGTTGTTAAATTATTTCGATCCTGAATTGGAGAAAAGATAATTTAGTAAGGAAGGGTTAAAAAATAAGTGATGTGAATAAAAAAAAATCGCTTACATGTCTTAGAAAAGTACATATTTTTGCGCGCTGCGCGCCAAAAAAAAATAAAAAATTCTGAGTCAAAAAGAAAACCGCGATTTCGCGGGCATCCTCTAGTGGTAATAAAAGTTAAAAAGTGTTTTAAAATTATGACAACTTGCTGCTCAGTTTTCTCATTTGAATTCATCTGTCTTAACATCGACCGCACATCTATCAGGATTTCAGGACACCTAACATACTGCTATTCTAATCAATCAACTTCTATTTATACTGTATAAAACCCATTAATACCACGTGTCAATAAGGTCAGATTACTACAATTATAAAGTCCCTATAGAATCTTCACAAAGAGAAAAGCTATCTGTGCAGTCACTAATCTTATTTGTTCATTGTGGTGTTCTTTCATACTACCCTCCTCTTTACTTCCATACTTTATTGTCCGTGTCTATACATGTTGTACTTCTGTAATCTATATCATGTGTAGTACTATATCATGTGTAGTACTATTTCATGTTTATATGAAAATTATTTATAAGCAACAAGTTATCGTATTCTCCATTAGTTTGTGTTATTTTACGTGTCTTTTCAATAAATCAATCTATTTTCGTGTCGGCTTGATGTCTTATTCGGTTTTGTACAGCTTCGTAAACTTTTATAGTGACGGTTAAGATCGTATTCCACGTTGAGGGTTTGATGTTGCTAAGATCTTACCATATTCCACGTTGAGGGTTTGGTGTTGCTAAGATCTTACCGTATTCCACGTTGAGGATTTGGTGTTGCTAAGATCTTACCGTATTCCACGTTGAGGGTATAGTGTTGCCAAGATCTTACCGTATTCCACATTGAGGGTTTGGTGTTGCCTGCTATTGTTTATGTCAAAGCCAAAGAAGCTTGAACAATTAGAAATCAGCGGAAATAGTCCAGAGTTTTAGTCGTATAAAGTCAAATTAGAAAAAAAAGACCGAGGTATCATGCATTCTGACTTGTCGCAGATAACATTACTAAGATATTTATTTTGTCTCGTCGTCTAAATTGATAAAATTATTCATATCGCAATGCATTAGTCTTATACTTTTATTTTAAATTAATGTTACATTGGTGTAACTTACGGACTAATAGAAACACCAACACTGTAAATATTAATCTTTAAAAGGACTTACAGGTTAAAGTCAAAAATTAATCATTAATTATTCATTTATTGAATGCTCCTGGTTTTTTTTTTTTTTTTGGGGGGGGGGTTAAAGAGTAAACTCAGCAGACTATAATACATGCAGATATGCTTCTACTTCAACAAAATTTCTACTAGATAAAGTGACATATGACGTCGGACATTGTTTGAATAAAAATATTACTATATTAAACAAGTGTGGACACTGACTGGTATTGCCCGAAGAGCAAATTTGATTGAACATACATACGTTTTGTCTTGAATGTGTTTGCATTGTCTAGAAAACTCCTCCACTTATTGATATCAATAATTGAATTATGCGTATGTTGATAAATATTTATTAACATATGTTACATCTAAATGACGAACAAATTCTACAATGGCTTGCCATAACCATAACAAAGTCATATACATATAACAATGCTTCTTTCTTGGTGTACTTGCATGGATGTGTTGAACTTGATATGTCATGTTAATTGACCATTTCATTTTATGTACTATAGCTTGATAAAATTCTGGACTCTCAGTTTTTTTTTTCTTTTTTTTTTAGATCAACAGAAACCAACAGTGTGGTATCTGTCAGTTAAATGAATGGTCCTAATTTGAAAACGGTAGAGGTCATAAACTCAAGTTAGTAAAATCATATCAACAATTGATCAATCATTACTAAAATCATCGCACGAAAATCAAGTGAAGATGAACGACGACGTCACGGACGCTGCTGTCAGCACCATACCAATATACGACCGAATTTGTTTTTACATATATAAAGTCTTTGTTTTAACATTAGCCCTAGTAAAACAGTTCTCTATCAAAAGAGAATAAAACTGCAAAACTGTGAAGTTTTCCCACTAACAGTAATGTACTCAACAGAAAACATTCAAAATTTTTATGAATCAAAATTGCAATACCGGTATCTGAAGGATATTAAGGCTAAATCTGGCTCACAGTTAACGCTTCAAAATCAATATTTCAACTAAATCTTGTATCGAACAATTTTATCAACTTCTAAATAGCCTGAAGAATGTTTCCTATAGTACTATAGTTCTTGTTTCAGAACAACATAACGTGTATGTACATTCAGTACTTCACAACACTATCATTAACTTTAAAATCACTATTTCATTTAATCCGGTAAATCTTCCTTACAATTTAATAAAACTTAGTTATTTTTACGTGTGTAGTATTAATGTCTTGTTACTTAATAAAATCCCCACCCTTTTAACAAATGTTCAAGTATGAATGTGACTAAAATTATATTTTTAGGTACATGTACACATGTACAAACTTTACTTTATTGGCATGAAGTCATAAACAAAAAAATGGTTTAATTAAAAATCATATTAAGAGTTGTCAGTACACGCAGTCTGACATATACATATATAGCAAAATTTAAAAAATTACATGTACATGTTACAGTAATGGGCAGCTAATTGGATTACCCCAACTCAACAGATTCCTCAGTGCCATGTGTTTTGCAACAAAATAGCTTGCCAGACAACCTCTAGCACTGCTGGAATAATAAATAGACCATCCTATAAGGCCTAAAAATATGTTATGTTTCCGGTCACCCTACCGACTCTATTTCAGATCCCTATCCAAAAGTTTTTTTTATTTTTAATTTCTAAATAAAAATAATGATAAAGTCTGCCGATTGTCTTTCAGAAAAAAGTAAAAAAATAAAGCCATAGATGTTTTTTTTCTATCCTAGTTGGAAAAACAAAGAGAAATATTGGTTGTTTATATTTAGATTCGATTGTAAACATGTCGTGGGTGTTCTCTTGGTCGTGGATAATTCGTTTTGGGATTTACCACCACCGTCAAAACAAAAACTATCTCAAGCGCCAAATCCCAAAATGGATTAGGCCGTGGACTAAGTCTATTAGTTTTTGCATATTTGGTTCATTGTATTCTAAGTTTGCTGTCACTATGACTTCTTCCATTTTAAAAATTTTAAATGAAGATGAATCCCCACATACCGACCCGACAAAAGTTTAGAATGGTGATCGGAAACATAGAAATAGACATAGACAAGCTTTATTTAAAGTCGGTAAGACATAAAAACAATAAACATAAGCTCTTATGAGCTTTTGAACCGACAAACATACAGTCATACATAATCATGCAGGAAAGTAAAACAGGATATACATATACACACAGAAGACATTTAGACAAACATAAAAACACATAATTATAACGAGAATATAAGCAGTTGAAGCATACAAACACTAAAAAAATACTACTACTACTAGCTAAAGAATAAAATAATAAGCAGATATTTAATCATAAACATAACATTATTTTTTCGGCCTTCGATATTTCTCATCTACTGACTGGCGCGTACCATGAAGTTGACCTACCTTTCTGTCTTACATGCACTTGGAAGTGTTGATTTTATCCCAAAAAGTATTTTGCTTGGTCAAAGACTCAGCAAATGATGTAGGCTGTACGGTATATAGTGTACAGATTACAAACTGAATAACTAGGTCACGGATCGAAATTAAATCATGTGATATTGCATTTAATGAATGAACGTGGTCACATGACAACTAATTTCCCCGAATACACCCACATTCACGGGTATGCGTATGCTCGGGGACTGTAAACGCTTCAATGCTTTACATCGTGTGTGAGAGACCCAAATGACAGCCAAGGGCGTTAAGAAAAACCCCTCTGCCCGTCATGTATTATAAATACCACGTATGAGTGCAAACCGGGTCTAACAATAATGAGTGTATATGCTAGCAGAAAACGAAAATTAAACAAAGTATAGGAACAGTCGGCTGATTGTCGGCGTCACTCATATCGTGCAAATGATTGGCTAACACTGTATAACGAAAGATTTTTGGGGATTTTAGTGGTTTATTGCCACAAAGACAGTCGAATTATCCCCTCAAAGCAACAATATCCTAGCTTTATAATGCACAAAATGAAGGGTGTAACGGATATACGCAAAGTGCTATCATTTTCAACTTTATTGTTATAGTGTTATTTAACCACGTAAAGACTACAGATTCTACTTCGATAAGTTCTGTACAAATGTGAATGAAGCAACATTAAAAATAAAAGACTGGAGTCTTCTTAGTCGCTACTAGTCAAACATTCTATGCAACTGATTTTGGCGTGCTTTCAATATCAATAAGACTTAGTGATTTTCTCATTTTCACCATAAACCTGGCGTAGATATATGTATGGTCTTAGTTCAGAATTTAGAAAATCACAAATTTTAGTGAGCTTGAAGATTTTAGGTCGATTGGTAATATACATTCATGTTCTTTTCAATTTCACATCTTTTGAATTTGTGCATTACTAGCAAAATAAGTGTATTCCTTTTTTCGAAAATATACTTGACATTTTAGAAAGCTTTAAAATCTATGTAGATGTTTAAAGCTCATTAGAGCTTGTGTAGTAATGTTTTTTTTATGTACCCACTCTACTTTTGAAGTCTGTTTTGTAACGGAACACTTCGACAATCGGCTAAGATCGGCTAAATTCATGCGATGTTGCGATATGCTCTATTTAAAATCGGATGACTTCGTAACCGTGAAGACCCGAATGTTTCTCAACAAAACAACTCGGAGACTAGGCATTTTTCAGCTATATTACAGAAATGCTAACCGATCATTTTATCTTTAAAATAATCTCCCTGCTCTCATACAAGTAAAATCACAGGTACAACACATGTACACGTATGGTCTTTAAGAGGTACATTTTGATCTCGTATGAAGCTAGAATTGACGGTTCTATGGCACCTATCAGCAGCATACGGTGGTATAGTAATATATAATTATGCAAATCACATACGAATGTATAGTATTGAAATTACGGGTTCAAGAAGTAGCTAACAATATTAGCGACTTAAATGAAATAAAGAAAATCCAGAATGCATGAGGAGGTTGATATCCAGTTCATTTCCTTTCGTAATGAAAATCTTTGACATTTGTTAAGAAAAAGCATTATTTTTTTTTTCAATTGACACTTGCAAGTTTTGGATTTTTTTCAGAGGCCAAGTACTTTAGTAATGGGTTGTATGAATTGTATCATAGCATCGCCTCGTGTTCATTAAAGTGACTGTAAGTGTCTTGTGTTTTCATTAAAAATCAAGTGAAACATATCAATTAGTCATCTGAGAAGAGAGCTGGAACATCATTTGACACAAAGATTAGAAACAACTGACAAAACCAGTCTAGCTTTCCAATAAGATCAATAATATAATTATTCCAACACAACTCTCGCAATACCCGTGAATTGCTAAGTTGTATAATACTCCAAAAATTACTGCTGAAAGGAAAAATCGCGGAGCTTAACACCTAGAAGAAATTCATACCAGCATAGTTTGGAAATCATTTATTGGCATGGTGTTCAACTTGACATTTATTTGATGCTCGGTGTTTGCATGTGAAGTTACACTCGTGGTTTCCATCCTATGTCCTCGATCAGTTTATACACAGAAACATGTTAATCACTGCTATTTCCATACTGTGATGAATATTAGTACATGACCCAAAGTCTGCAAATGTATCTGAACTGGTTGGCATATTTTTCTATGGGGTATTTCTACTATAAGCAACCCAGGGCAGATTTATGGACAAAACCGGTGTACGCCAACTCCCTCCCCAAAACAAATAATAGGGGAAATGCTTGAAGGCGTAATATTATTATTTTAAACTTTGATATCTACATCTTTCTGGGTCATTTCTTTTAATGTGTGCTAACATGAACTAAGACAGTTATCTTTGAATGAAAAGAAGAAATACCAAATACGAGAACATCCGTTAAAGCATTGGAAGTCTTCTTTGACTCAGTGTTTCAGCACTGTGGTTTCCATTGTATAAGATTGCTTGGGTGGTTTATTCGTGATCATTGACGAAACATATCTGTTACGAAGCGTATTGATATCTTTTGGATATGACAACCGTTTTTCTACATTCTTCCTTTTACAGCTGATTTTAACACGATATCTTTAAGCTAATGGCACCGAGTGATATTGGGAAAAGGTAAAAACGTTGTTTTATCGTAGCCGAGAATCACCACTAATTGCAGAATAGTTTGCTAGCATTTGCGAACTGGTTTTCGGGTAGTATCTAAGGAAATGATTTTCTTGTTTATTTATTTTAGTTTGCTGGTTCTTTGTAATTTGTTATGGAAACTGGAATGAAACTCTTGCGTTGCTACGACCACTCTCGAGATTAATCTATTAACAAAAATTTTGAAATACAATTTTTTGTTGTTCATTAAAAAAATGTTTATTTCCACTACATCGATTGTTAAAACTTAATCTCGAATTAATACGAATAGCGCATATCAATTTTCTGTGTATAAAAAAAACTTGAGCATTATTTAACACAGGTACCAACGACAAATAATATAATATCAAGAAGACTTTCACCATTTCTGTGGTGTTATCGTATATAACATAAAGGAGCAGATTAATCTATTTATAAGTGATTAGAACCGCTGAAAATTAATTTCCTTGTATCTAGTGGGACCATCTTAGCTTGCACGAATGCTTCATGGCAAAAATTAATCACCTTTTCTTGTGGAGTCCGACAGTACATTAGCATCAATAGACACAAAGCCCAAATGATAAATGAGTTCCGAATGACTGTTGAATGACGTCACTTAACAAATGCCTTAATAGAACAAAATTTACCAACAACTATGTATAAAATAATCTGGAGAGAAATACTCACAAACTATGACATTTCACGTCAATCTAGTTCTTACTTGATCAGACGGTGACATGAATTACATTTCATTCCCAAAACACAATAAATGGTAGATGTTACGGCCTTGGTAGGATCCGACCAGTTTATTACGACTTTTTGATGTATATTAAGCGTCTTTTACTCGTAATCCATAAGACAAAACTTGTTATTACAGACTGTTGATGATGATACAATTATAACGGGAAAATCAGGACGGGAAAACATAAAGACATTCCATTTTGAAGTTGGAAGGAAACAGAGGTCTAAAGTTTGTCATGAATCAAACTCAGATGTCAATCCAAAGCCGCAAAGTTCGGAAATAACTTAAGAGTTAATAGTCGTAGTCTTCACTAAAAATGCTGTCGTGCAATTTACTGGATATTTAGGGCACATAAAAAAATGAATTACAAAAAAAATAAATGGCTATGTTATTCGGAAAAAGACCACAAATAACTGAAAGGTCTTTTGGAACTTTTTCTCCAACTTTCTATACGTTCTCAGATAACACATCTATTATAACAGATTTTAATCAACCCTGAAAATTTATTTGAATGCACTTTTATTGTTTGCTTTGATTATATCTATTGATGTTTGAATTTCAAAATAAGGTTTAATTGCAGAAGACAGCAAACGCATATAAACGAGCAACTCCTATCAGTATTTAAAGTGATCAAGTCATGCAGGTGTTAGTTTTGAAACATGAATTTAATTAAAGCAGCCTATTTTGGCAGAGAACAGTAGTTTGAGGTATACACAGGCACCTGTCACTGATAACATATGTACAAACAGCACAAGACGTCTTCAAAGGTCAGGACAAAGGTCAGGATGAAGCAAGTTAATTGCTTACTTATTCCTAATGTACACATGGCTATGTATTCTAAATATTATCGATCAGAAGCCAATTTAAATTCCAGCTGTCTTAAGTATCACAATTTATATATCATCGAGTGAAACGATAAGTTTTGATCAACGCCACACATCACCTAGGATTAAATAGTGAAGCTAGAATTAAGTACCTAGCTAGGAACATTTGAGTCTCATTGTAACAACAGATGGCTTGTCTTTATATTCCCCGCCATATCAATTCATCATCTATTTCTTATGTACTTCAATCTAGCACATGTTGGTGATACAAACTCCTACCTTCAAAGCTATAACTCTGGTCTATAGATTAAAGTACTTCTGATACTGTTCATATTCGAAGTGTTTATTTCCAAAATGGAAGAATCTAATATCTGTCAATTATATTCCCAATCTTTATTCTAACTCTTTATTATGACACCAAAAGTACTGGAATCTACAATTTACGGCAAATAGAACTGAAGTGCATTTTTCCCGTCATGTATATATATATAGGAATAGCAGTGTCTGCGGGGCACATTTAGAGCCACATAACACCTTTTAACTTACTTCATTAGCTAGCCCTGATATATATATATACATAATTATCCTGTTTAGATATAGAGACTACGCGGTCGTCAGATGTTGTTGGAGGTATATACAGAGACAGAGACTACGCGGTCGTCTGGTGTTGTGGGAGAGATATACAGAGACTACGCGGTCGTCAGATGTTGCGGGAGAGATATACAGAGACTACACGGTCGTCTGATGTAGGAGAGATATACAGAGACTCCGCGGTCGTCTGATGTTGCGGGAGAGCAAAGCCCGAACTTGTATGACAATCAAATCTACTTATCTGTATTCTTTTTTGTTTTTTGGTTTTTTTTGTTTTTTTTTGTTTTTTTTTGTTTTTTGTTTTTTGTTTTTGTTTTTTTTGTTTTTTTGTTTTTTTGTTTTTTGTTTTTTTTTTTTTTTTGTTCGTTTGTTTGTTTGTTTTTTGTTTGTATTTTTGTTTAACACGACTACACAGCGATGACAAGCCTCGTGAAGCCAGTCTTCCAATTACGTGGCCACAAGGCTTCACTGATGACAACATAACTACACTCAAACACAAATGTATAAAATAAAATAAAAATGATTCTGAAAATAATGCCAAAATAACTCAAAGGCACTTAGATTTGACATGAATATAAACAAAATATAACGTACAATAATCCGGGACTGTTTCGAATTAAAATATAAGTTCTTGTTTTCCTTCTCAAAATTACTCAAGGGAAATGTGTCGAAGTTGTAGATATTAAACACTAAATCTTAAAATACAAAACTTCTTCCATGAACATGGATGACAATAATAGGTATATAAACATCAATTCCTACGAATTATATAGATCTGTGTAGAAATAATGAAGGAGAATCCCCCTACTGAATTCATAGAATCTCGCCAACTTTTCACAGAAATGCAATTATTAAACTTTTTAGCAATAACAATAGTGAAATAAAGCAATATCCAGTAGTATATAAAGGATTTAATAGGACGACAAAACTCCACTGTTTAATACCTTCGAGATTTGGTGGTATTAAAGCGATAAATCTCTTGGTGGACGTTCGAGAGTTTATTCTGTTTTGATAATTTTATGAAAGTAAGAATGAATACGACACCAGGATCATACATGTGTGCGTAGGGACACTAATAAAATCTGCACTAAGATAGAGGTGTGAACATGTCTGATATAGGATAAAATGTTATAATCAACAAAGTAATTTCAATAAATTAAATAAAACCAAAAATAGAATGTTGATCATTTTTTCCACAGGACACTGACCGACGAAAAACAATGGAACTAAACAATAGCGCATCAATACATTACTTAGCCGTTAAAACAGAGGGCAGGCCGTTTAGGTGATATTTTTTATCTAGTTTGGGAGTACATATAAACCGTAAGTAGATGATCAGGAAATCCCGCTGAGAAATTGGTCTCTTTTACTAATCATTGAAAGAGAAAAATATTTAGTAGAAGTACAGACATGCACATTGAAAGATCTTACACAACACACCAACATTCCGATCTTTTTACAAGAGAGATGGTATGGAGCAAATATTGAATCATTTGTTCTCCCGTAATAACGTGGTTTAACTTGTGTATTTCCGGGAAGTCGAAATCAATTATAACGTCTTTATTGCACGTGTGAATAACGAGTTTCAATGAACAAATTGTTTATTGGTGTAACACAAGTACCTTTTTATTATTACATTGAAAAGCTTCAAGTTTCATTAGTTTAAACTTCATAATCTTTACAATTCTAGTATTATATTAAACTCGGTTTAAAATACTTTACGACATGCACGTATTATCTTGTTACTTAAGTTTTAGAGTATTTGTATAACGATGGATACAATATTTCTTGGTATATTCTGAAGTTTATTCAGCTTTTAGCCTTTTAGACTTTGCGATTATTACATAGGCCCCTAAAAATAACAACCAAATTGTGGTCTAACCAATATGACCTTATATTCACATTGCATTTATAATACATTTTTGTAATTTTATCAAAACATTGCATCACACTGCATTATCCTAGCTGAAGACTAAAAATGATTTGGTTAGCTGTATCTTATACATGCTTTACACGCAGCTTTCGATTTGAAATAAATATAAATGCGTTAAAGTTAATGTGAAGTCACGTTCGACTTTTTTTATCTACAATAACCATTGTCATCGTCGCATCTAACGCTTATTACAGATAATATAATAGGATTAATATAGAATTAATTGCAACCATACGAGAGAAAAAATGAACTAATTTGCTGCACTATCATGATGACAAAATAAATGCCTTTCCTGTGTTATTACTTTTGAACGATCAAACCCATAGACATACTTTCATAAGGGGGTGCGGAGAGCGTTAGTCCCTTTTTTTTTAAATCAGAGAGCGGTTCGTCGTAATCTCTTAAACCTGGCTTCTATATGGGCCTTGCGACAACAAAATTTAAAAAAACTCTTATTTCGTAATTCAAAAGAACTCTGCAACTTTGTGCAACAATTATCATGGTAAGACACTGTTGAAGAACGAGACTGGAGAAGTTGGAATAACTGACTTTGATCTTGTAATAGAATGTCAATTAACTAAGAACTATAACATAACATTTACAGACATTTGTTTCTTATCTAAACAACGAGATCAAATGCTAATTTTAATTTAAATCATTTTCTTTACACCTGTGTCTGTTTAGTGTAGAAATCTGGAAAGGTATGATTTATGAACTAAACACATATTTTTATGATGAAATTGAAAAAAAAAAATCATTACTGCTTTGTTGGTTTAACATTGAATACATAAAGTATCAAACGGTGTTTACACAACTAACCTTTGATCAAACTGGGTACAGAGACATGAAAGTACAAATGATTTATTAACAATATCTGTATCTCCTATAGCATCTTAATATATATCAGTTTTTATTTGTCTCTTTATTACATTGTAAATTTCATTCTTATTTTATACAGTTTTTATCATTCCATACCTACATTGTCTATATAAACTAGTTTTTATTTCTGACTTAAAGTCCAGCTGTTTACTTCCTGGTTGATACAGAGTTTCTTTTTATTTAAAGTGCTATGTTTAAAGACAAACCATATCTGTAATGACAATGTATATACAAAAGTAAAGTGTAAACAAATAAAAGAGATTCTTACACGAGATTTATTGAAGACGAGAGCCAGTCGTGAAAAATTTCTTTTTTTTTTCCATGAGTGGAGCGCCATTGAACTAGTGATTCTACCACGAATTCCCCAAATAAATTGTAAAAAAAAACAGAAACTGCTAAAATGAAAAAGAAAACAAATGAAAAACACACATAAAATTTAAATAAAATTGGAAACCAAGACTTCACAGTAAAAATGGAAGGACCTTCATTGTGAACCGAAAGGATAAGCGTCCCTTTTGCAACATCCGGGCTCCTTATGTCATACGCGGTAAAATGCAGTTAACTATGGCGAATGAAATAAAGACGAATTCATTTTAGAGATCGTCAGGTTCATTATATTGGCCATGGTTCTTTTTGCAGTGAAGGTACAAAGAATATCCAGAACTCTCATACGCTTTAAGAATGGTTGAGATGGGAGATGAAAAGCCAATACGTAGTGCTGATGGAATATGACTACACATGAATGAATATGTTTGCATTATTTTTTAAAGACACGTCATATTTATTCAGGAATTATTCGTGTTTTTATCAAAATGTTTAATTCAATAAATCCAACTATTTGTACAGAACTTATCATAGCATCAGGAGAAGTAGTAGTTTCTTAGATATATTTTATCGCATAATTTGCATGATCTAATTGGAACTACATCAATATACAAAAATAAACCAGGACTGATTAAATCTAATTAAAGTTCAAGCTTTTTTAAACAGGTCAATACCAATATAAATCCTATCCATGTATATTAAATGATGTTGGTGATGGATTGTCTTTTAATGACATTACTGATAACTTCAATTTATTATATTAAAAGCATGATCTCAGTACAAGATAATTCGATAATTTTTATCGAGGCCGGTGGATGTTTTATACACCAACTCAGAAATGTTCTTTATCTAATTGAAAACATTATCAAGTAATGAACTGTTCATAGACGATATCCAATTTCCACTTATTTATCAAATTGATAACCCAATGGACTGGAAACTTAATTGCTTTTGTCTTACATCTTAATGCATGATTGTTATTCGCCAAGATGACATGCACGGACAATTATGCTTAACGTTTTAGTGACGTTGTTGGACTTCACATAAAAATCTGGAGAGCGCCTTGTTTAATCTTTGATCTCTCCGTTACCATTCGATGTTCCTGTCGTAGGATTAAAAAAAAATCTTGATGCTACGCTATGACACTAGAATCTATTTGGTGAAACAATAAATTCACCATGTAGGGCAATAGAACTTTTTGTGAAGATTATCTTTCAAAAATGATAGACTTTACGCCAGTGTTTATTATTGTTTACAAATGCCCATATAATTGTCTGTACGTCGTTCATACTTAAGCACACTGCTTGTAATTTCATAAAAAGGGGGAGGTGTTGATTTCTAACGATGTGTGATTTTTTTTTATTATTTCTACAAGTATGGACTCATACTGGTAATGCCCGAAGAGCAAATTTGAAAATACATACGTTTTGTCTCGAATGCGTTTGCATGGGCTAGAAATCTCCTCCATTTATTCACATGCATTTTGCACATGTTGATAAATATCCATTAACATAAATTATGTTAATAAACATCTACTGATATAAATAAATTGGGGATAAATTCCACAATGGCTTGTTGTAGTCATAAGTCATACTATAATGCTTCTTTCTTGAAGGTTTACTTGCAGTGAGTGTTCTGAACTTACTATGTCACATTAAGGATTGACTATGTCACTTTATTTAGATTAGCTTGGTAAAATTTGTTGGCTTTAATTCTTGACTCTCAGTTATTTGTAAATTAACAGAAACCAACAGTTTGGTATCTGTGCTATCTTCCAAAAATCAGTACCAACCTTCCTTTTAGATTTGAAAATTTGACCAACCAACTAATCATTACTCGTATTACATGCAATCATCACCTGAAACTAAGTGTCTATGGACATGCATTGACAACAAGTACGACAGTGTCAAACCATTATATGACAGCAAATTGTTTTAAGACCAATAAATACACAATTAATCAAATTTTATTAAAATTGTTGGAAGAGTTTTAAAGTTATGATGTGAAGTGTGAAGAAAGACAGGGTTCTTCAACCTTTATCTTGGAATTGTAGTACATGCTATAGCTTTAGATGGAAAACACTTTTAGTTGATAATATGATTCCTATGATAGGGAAATATAGATACAAAAACTAAATAGTAACATGTTTTCTTCCATTACCAGCTGAGCAATTCAGAGTTCATTTTTGTAGATACACACAGGAAAATAAAACATGTGGTCCTAAAATGCAGTTATCAAGAAGAGCGAATCTGTGTCACTCAATTGTTCCTTATAAATTGTACAAATGTAATAACATGTAGCATCCATTTTCGGCATTTTATGAATACTTGATTTACCAAAAATAAAAAGTCGATTTTGTTTTGGGGGACTGTAGCCCCTTTGACCCCTTATAACTCGAATAACTTTTCATAATGAATCCAATAAAAAAAATTGAAATCTGACCAAACATGAAAAAGTCGAATTTTTTGGGGTGTGGCCTCTTTGACGCCCAATAAGTCGAAAACAGTCAAAAAAGCATCAAATCTGCCAATAAAATTGTTAACCAGAACTAAATAGAGAACATAATAAAAACGGAATAATCAAAATCGGAAAAAAACAAACATATTATAACACCTATTTTTACCCTCGTTGGCACTTATTTTAAAATGGTAGGAGCCATAAACTCCGAATTAAATATGAGCCTTCCTTTAGTGGTCGATAAAATTATATCAACATTTCATGACAATTGGTCAACCATAACTAAAGTCAACGCACAAAAACCAAGTGCATATGAACAACAATGACAAAGACGCCTCCGGCGATGACACCGCGGCCAACACTATACCAATATACGACCGCAAATTTTTGCGGTGACACTTTTATATTTAACATACATATACATATATAGGCAGACGTATACATTTTTAGCAAAACTAAAAATCGTCGTTTACATAATGTCTATATGTATAATGTAGAATTCCTGAAACTTCATGTTACAGTAATGGGCAGCTAACTGGACTATCCCAACTCAACAGATTCCTCAATGCCATGTTTTTTGCAACAAAATATCTTGCTAGACAACCTCTAGAACTGCTGGAGTAATAAATAGACAACCTCTAGCACTGCTGGAGTAATAAATAGACAACCTCTAGCACTGCTGGAGTAATAAATAGACAACCTCTAGAACTCCTGGAGTAATAAATAGACAACCTCTAGAACTCCTGGAGTAATAAATAGACAACCTCTAGCACTGCTGGAGTAATAAATAGACAACCTCTAGCACTGCTGGAGTAATAAATAGACGACCTCTAGCACTCCTGGAGTAATAAATAGACAACCTCTAGAACTGCTGGAGTAATAAATAGACAACCTCTAGAACTGCTGGAGTAATAAATAGACCGTCCTATTAAGCCTAAAAATATGTTATGTTTCCGGTCACCCTACCGACCCTCCTTCAGATCCCCTACCCAAAAGTTTTTATTTGTCATTTTGAAAAAAAAAATTATTATAAAGTCTGCCGATTGTCTTTCAGAAAAAAGTAGAAAAATGGCCGGCGTCACTCATATCGTGCAAAGGATTGGCTAACACTGTATTACGAAAGATTTTGGGGGATTTTAGTGGTTTATTTCCAAAAAGACAAAGCAACGATATCCTAGCTTTATAATGCACGAAATGAAGGGTGTATACGGATATACGCAAAGTGCTATTATTTTCAACTTTATTGTTATAGTGTTATTTAATAAATAAAATAAAAATAAATCCCTACCTACCGACACTTTTAGAATGGTGGTCGGAAACATAACATTATTTTGTCGGCCATGGATAATTCTCAACAATTGATGGGCATGCACCAATAAGTTGACTTACCTATCTGTCTTACATGCACCGTAAAGTGTTGATTTGATCCAAAAAAGTATTTTACTTACGTGGAGATTCAGCAAATTTTGTAGGCTGTACAATGTATTCGTGCAGATCACAAATTGGATCACAAGGGTACGGATCGACATGAAATGACATAAAATGCATTTAATGAACGAAAGTGGTCACATGACAACTTAATTTTCCCGAACACACCATGACCCACATTCACGGGTATGGCTATGCCCGGTGAATGAGTAAATGCTTCGATGCACCGTCCGTGAGAGACCCCAAATGATAGCCAAAGACGTTTAAAATCCCCACTTCGTCATGTATTACAAATACCACATATAAGTGCAAAGACAGTCAAATCATCTACAAGAAGCAATGTCCTAGCTTTATAATGCACGAAATGAAGGGTGTAACGATGTACGGAAAGTGCTATCTTTTTTAGCTGTATTGTTATAGTGTTATTTAATGAATTGTCTATTTTGCGATTCCGACTTATTGGATATAATCAATGAACAATAGGAGGATTTTCCATTTCTGGACAACAAATCTTAATCGATTTAAGCCCTTAGTATAACCTTATAAGCATATTTAACATTGTTGTCTGTATTGTTAAAAGTGTGAACTTCCTCTTGATGTTTTCTTTCATAAATAAGTTTTTCTACAGGTCAATGAGAGTTTCATAGCATCCAAAAATAAAACAAAACAAAACAAAAAGAATAGACATAAACAACGTATAATGTACTTAAACTGCACGAAAAAATAATAAACGAGCGATCCATACTCGACCAAATTTTGAGAACCTGCCCGGGTATATGTGTAGGTTAACCTGCCCGAGTACACATGTAATGTTAACCTGCCCGAGTACACATGTAATGTTAACCTGCCCGGATACACGTGTAACGTATAGGTCAATCTGCCCGGGTACACGTGTAGCTTAAAGATTAATCTGCCAGGGTGTACGTTTCACCCAATCTCTCTACTATCTATACTCGGCGTCACATAAATAACATACTGTTAAAATTTGAATAAAAATATTTTCTACGACTTTATTGACACCTACCTCGTTTAAATTGTCTTAAATGACTTGCTCATTCATTTAGTCAAACGGCTTCTCCTTAAACATTGAATCATTAAATTCCGGTCAGATTTTAATTCTCGGTGCCAATATTTACATTGTAAAAAGTCGGCCATGTTTACAGTGATCGGGTTGCTAGGAGATGTTGTTTACGTTTAAATGGTTTGTCCAAAAACCGAAGAACCCAAAATGCATTTCGGCGTTATTTCGGATATCTCAGATTTATTTTACGCGAACAACGTACAATACCGAGAAGTTAATCAAGCAGACGATTGTCACCGGAGTTCGGCGGGAACTTACGAACTTCGTTTGTAAACAAATCGTCCCGTAGAAACCAACATGGCGGATATTAGTATGGGATTTTCCCGTAAGGATTTGCTACGCATGATTTAAGCTAAAAGCGACTTGTTCAGGGAGAAGCCGTTTGGCTAAACGAATGAGCAAGTCATTTAAGACAATTTAAACGACGGTAGGTGTCAATAAAGTCGTAGAAAATATTTTTATTCAAATTTTAACAGTATGTTATTTATGTGACGCCGAGTATAGGAAAATTTATCAAAAGATAATGAGTTGTTTTCGATAGTACACACAGAAATGCTAAATGGAATGTAGATAATGAGAGAGTAATCAAGGGAACCAAGGTTTTATCGGTAATCGAATGAATGTAATCCAGGGACAAAGACCAGACATGGAAAACAGACATACACAACAAAGAACAATAAAGTAACTAAAACCATACATACAAAGTAACCAAATCAAATGAGCAAGTCGGACTCCACTAAAAACTGGGAGCATGGACCAGGTGCACCGGTAGGGTAAGCGTCCTCTGCTTTTCTAGAAACACCCACCGAGTTGCTCATAAAAAGTCAAGTCCGGAGTAGACGAAAGAGGAAAGGAAAACTATGACACGTTGAACAAATCAGTTTTCATGGCGCAGATGGATACACGAGTTCATGATGACGACCATAAAACTTCAGTAGTGATGATTTCAATCTTGTATCAACATAACGCTGTTCTAGAAGCCTATTTGTTAGAATTCTAGCGCGGTAAAAAAAATCTGCGTAGTTTCGGCAAGCTCTGGCATAACGTATGAGTTGTGATATGAACACTCCATACGCAGGTGCTAAAGGGATGTTGCCACAGATGAGGCTAGGAATTTGTCTGTTTTTGTTTTTGTTTTTTGTTTTTTGTTGTTTTTTGTTGTTGTTTTTATTTTTTTATTTATTTTTATTTATTTTTTTTTTTGGAGGGGGGGGGGTTTGTTTATTGTGTTTTTTTGTTTTTTTTTTTTGCTTTTTGAGGTTTTTTTTTGGGGGGGGATGTTGTTGTATTATTTTATTTTGTTTGAGTAGAAAAATGTACTATTTAGTAAATATTACTATTAGAATCAAATATGTACATGTTACAATAACAATTTAATGGTGCATTCATTGCATTCCTTAATGTCATATGCACATATTTAGATAAAGAAAAACTGCATTTCAAAATGACATTTATCTGAACAAAACCTCATTACTTAATACATACTGTCATAACATCTTACTAGAACAGTGTAAATGCATTTGTATTTATATTTTTTTATAATCTTAAATCATAAATAGAACATTATTAATCTTTTAATTTAGTGGATAATTCTATACAAAGCTTAAGCTCATCCTAAAATATCACGAAAATATGTCTATGCTAATACAGAAACAACTTGCCAGTGCAGTTGCAAAGTGTGGAGATTAATGTTTCCAGTCTGAAAGCTAATCGAGTTATTTTCATATAGTTCTTTAAATGAATAACAATTATTTTAAATTCCATTGTGTGGTTATATTAATTGCAGACATACCTTACCTATCCTTGATGTGTCAAGATAATGAATACGATCTAGTATGATTCATGTACTGATAGTTCTATGACTACCTGATGATTATATAACTTGTCAAACGGTTCACTTTAAAAAAAATATCATAATTTTGCATTAAAAGCTCTGGTTTTTTCGAACACCACTCTTATTATTTTATCTAAACCCTGAAATATGCCTGTCGATTGTGACCGTTTTTGATCTATGAAAGTATTTCTATTACAGATAATTTGATCAATCACAGTTGGCACGTCTCACCAGACGACAGCTAAGTGGAACATCAAAAACACACCTTCAGCATTTTGTTGTTTTTTTTTCGTATAGGAAACGATACGTTCTTTAAGAATTATAACCACATAATTATTTTTTGTTGTTCATTTTGGTTTGATATAAAAGATAATTTCTAAAAATAATCATTTTCATGTGTTCTTTCATAAGGTTTACACACAAGCTCACAAAAACCTTACGGTTGCAAAATACGGTTTTTCCTATCGCACAATACCGTGATTTAACATCAAAACTATTGTTAGCTCTGTCTAAAATATGACTTAAATGATATAGAAGTTATACTCATTACGTCCCCTTGCTATTGTCGTCTCAAGTATTAACAAATTCAATCTACAAGTTATTGCGTGACTAAATTTAATTTTCTACATCAATAAACCACCAAAACTAATTTTCAAGAAAGAATTTTCAAAAAAGGTTAAAAATATTACCCCTACCCCTAGAAAACTGGTCCCAGTATCACACATAATTTTCATTCACAGCATACCGACACTGTGAAACTCGTGTTTTAGGCATTCATTAAAAGATAGTGATTTTTTCAGCATATCTGATCAATTCAAAACAATACTTTTTTGTATTTTTGGCTGCTTTTTATACCTCGTTGAGGCAAAAATTATTTTTCAGCTCACCTGTCCCAAGACCATGTGAACTATTGCCATCACTTGGCGTCCGTCGCCGTCCGTCGTCGTTAAGAATTATACAAAACTTTTCTCCACTGAAACTACTTAACCAATTAGAACCAAACTTGATATGAATGTTTCTAGTGGTATCCTCCATAGAACTGAAATGGGGATTTTTGTTTCGTCGAAAAAAAATGGCCGCCGTTACTAATAATAGTACATAGTGGTCGGACAATAGTTTTTTGCATATATCTCCAAAACCGTTAGGTTTTGCCAAATTCTTTTTATTGCTAAAATGATCCTTATTATAAGGCTTACTAAAGTCTCCAGGGAGAAAAAAGTTGTCAAGCGTTTCCTTGTTAGAGTTATTGCACTTGAAAAGTGAAAAATGATTATTTTTTTTACAGATTTTGGCCAATATTTTGAAAACTATGATAGATAGAATAAAACTTTAAATTGTTGAAATGATCCTTATGACACGACCTACAAATGTTTGTGGGGATCTTGTTGGATGACTCATTGTTAAATGTTTTGCCCTTGAAAGGCAAAAAAGATATGTTTTTAGCAGTTTTCAGCCAATATTTTGAAAAAAAAACTATAATAGATAGAATGAAACTTTCAATTGATAAAAGGATCCTTCTGATAAGTCCTACCAAAGTGTTCATTGAGTCAAAATTGTTGGACAGCTCCTTAAAGTTTGAGTTGTTGTCCTTGAAAAAACACAAAAAAATAATAAGTAGGTGAGCTATTTAGGGCCCTTGGAGCATCTTGTTTACGTTTTTTATACTTCTAACTTCTTTTTTCTGCAAAACGAAGTAAATTCACATATGTATGTATCAATATGCTGCCAAATGTCTCAGCTTTACAATGATACCAAGAAAGTTGCGATAACACTTGGGTTTTGTATCAAAATGAATACAATTGAACTCTGTCTCATTGAAATCGCTTAAATTGACATAGTTTTCCATGTCAAAACCCCTAGAGTATTTATTCTTCAGTAAAAAATGGTTAACTAGTATTTGTTATTCATGTTCGGGATATTCACAACTGATACTTCTTGGATTCTGTTGGTGACTTGTGGCGATTTTCGTAGTCAGAATTTATAAAACCAAAACCAAAAAAAAAATAATAATAAAAATAAAAATGCAAAAATGGGAATTTCAATATTCCCGTAAAAAGTCGCACAACTTCGACTCTATAACTCTCGACAATAATATGTTTTTTTTTTGGTTTTTTTTTGGTTTTTTTCATAAAAAAGGAAAATTCTTAAAGAAATTCAAACGCCTGAATTGATCAGATATGTTGAGTAAATCATTATCTTAATTATGAATGCCTAAAATATGACTTTCACAGTGTCGGTATGCTGTGAATGACAATTATGTTTGATACTGAGACCAGTTTTCTAGGGGTAGGGGTAGTATTTTTATTTATTTTTTTTTTTTTTAAATTCTTTCTTGAAAATTAGTTTTAGTGGTTTATTAATGTAGAAAATAAATTTAGTCACGCAATAACTTGTAGAGTCGAATTTATGCAAATTTTCGGGGGGAGCTGAAATTCCCATGTTTTGGGAATTTAAAAAATATATTCTGACTACGAAAATCGCCACAAGTCATCAACAGAGTCCAAGGTGTATCAATTGTGATAATATTGAACGTAAATAACAAATAAGCTATTTTTTACTATAGAATAAACACTCTAGGGTGACTGGATAGACTACCCAAGTATATTTCGTTCAGCATTTTTCTAATCGGCGTTGTGACGTCTATTTTGCCTTTTACGGAAAGATTTGAAGTTTACACTGGATCGAAAAGTTCCGGGGTCACACGTCATCATGAAATTTTTGTCCACATCACGTAAAGAAGAAACTACATCACGTAAAGAAATCGCTGCACGTAAAGAAAAGAAAATGCACATGAAGTATTTAGAGATCGACATAGCGTAAAGATGAAACGACCTCACGTTATAAGAAAACCACTGCACGTGAAGGTAAATCCACATAACGTAAACATATGTTGACAACGTAATCATAAAACGACAGACCGTAAAGACAAAATTACAGAACGTAAGGTAGTACAATACAGTTAGGTCATTTCTGAAACTTTGATCTCATTATGTTGAAATAAAGCTGTTTTGAGGCAGTCCACACAGAAATTTCTAGTGTTTTGTCATAAAAAATGCATATTTTCTAAATCCTTGGTGTGTGGAGGTTCAAGTCATTTATAAGTAATTTAGTGATTATTCTTTAAAAATCCAGTAGCCATGGTAACATATTGAAAAAAAATATTACTGAGTTTTAGTACAAATCAGGGATGCCTTTCCAAAACTAACAGCCAAATACTATGTTTCATAAAATATCAGGTACTTAGACACTGCCACAGGATGAAAGCATCCATGAAGTAGGTGGGAAAAAGGTGAAAATAATAAGACCCTCGATTCATTCTCTCACAATTTTATTCCCAAAAGTTCGTGCGAAATAAGGTATTTTGAAAATCAGCCATCTGATGCTGAGGAGAGGACCTAATACGACAGGGGACTGAAACATTCCGGATACCATTTTTCATTTAAAGTACACCTGTTTACCTAACATATATTACATATGTCTATGTATAAATGCTTAACTACATTTAATCAATATATCCACCATTTCAACTTCTAATTTAAAGTTTTACAAAATTTGACCGGGGGAACTTGGTGTGCGAAACAGTGCGCCTTAATGTAACTGTATAGTGTACCCTAAAGACGAAATGACAGAACGTAAAGACGAAATGGCAGAACGTAAAGACAAAACGACATAATGTAAAGATGTTCCTACATAACGTAAATACAAAATGACCACATGTAATTATAAAACCACATCAAGTAATATAAAATTGACAACACGTAAACAAATGTGTATCTCATCAGACAGTTTAGGCGTTTCATAATCCTGATCCACGCCTATTATTTATGATGACATTCTGGTCATCATTCCATTAAATTACGTTTACTATGTGTTTTTGTGTTTCGTTTCTTTTGTTTTTGTTCATGTTTACTGTGGTTAGTCTTGTCCATCAACTTTCCAATTTCTAAATTTCCTTTTGTTTTTACTTTAATTGTTAAAGTTATATTTTGAATAGATCAACCAACGTGAGGTCCTGTTCCGGATTGGTTAATTACTAATCCATTTGCTTTCCTAAAATAGTTTAATCATAACGTAGTCTTAATTTACCGATATTTTAAGACTGTAACTTTTTTTTTCTATCCAATTTGAAAAAAAATAAGAAATAAGGTGAGTTGAGTTTTTTGTAAGTGTAAGTATTCATATTTCACATGTATACACTCTAAAATATTTTCTGAGGGAGTCGTGTTGCTCCGCTCTGTGTGCTCCTGATTTTTTCACTTATCACAGTCTATTTACCTATTGTTCAGTCAATGACAACCGATTTTCCTTCATCAAGGTCTTTCCCTACATGGGAATTCCGATAGACCTTATTGTTCGTCAATTTTTTTCTTCCAACATTTAATTTGACATGGCCCTGTTTTGTCATATTTCAAGATATCATTACCAAATCTGGACCATCGATAGAGCTCATTTAGGACTTTTACAGGATGACCCTGTGAAGAATTTCATCATCGTTGTAGAAGGTATCTTTATTAGCGTGTTTTCAACATAGTCCCCCTATTCATTTTTCATGACATCATGATCATACTTGGTCAACATGCAGATATTATAATGTTCTATGAGAAGATTACCGTGCTAAGGACTTCATTATCATCTTTAAGAGTTATGCCCCTTAAAACATTTTTTTTTCAATCGCTCATATCTTGAAAACAATAATAGATAGAATCAATCTGAAAACGGTTTCATGTACATTAGCAGAAGAACTAATGAATAAACATATATTTCATTATCAAAACTTACGGAAATTTTATCTCTTGAAATATCATACTAAAGTTTTGAAAATTTATATTTCGATAACCGGAAGTTATAGAGACATGGGACCTTCATCATTGATCTTTGGTCCATGTAACATATCATTTGCACCCAAGGTCAAAGGTCAAAGAGTGCTAGAAAGCTTTTAAATTGCAAAGCACAGGCTTTGATATTAAGGAAACGATAAGTGATAACTGCATACATGCAGAATTATGAAATAACTCTCTCCATGAACTCTACATTTTGAGACCAATCTGACCGTCTGTTCAAAAGTTATGACAATTTAAACGTTTTATAGAACCAGGTTTTTGATCTTTTTTTCAAAGTCAAGAGTCCCTAAAGCGTATGGTGTTACTTTCATGTCTCTACGATTTCTTGTTCTTGAGTTTGTTATTACATCATATTTTAATTATTCATTGCGCCCAAAATGAGATCTGGAATTGCCAATTTTGTCATTTGGTTGCATATGTTTTGTAGATTATCATATAGTTTTCAGATTTGTGACATCTTGTCTTGTTTTGGATCTATTGAAATTTTAGTTTTTTCAGAGCGGGGATATATATTTTAAAATCCACAATAGACACACGTTCATTTTGGACCAAAGCTATGGAAAAAAATGTATCATACATTGTTCTAATTAATATGTTTCTGATATGTTTTATTGAAAAATATTTTGCTTCTGAGAAAAATATTGTACACGATGGATTTTCATTGTATTATTAATATATCATTTTGTACTGTTTTGACTATTGATCTCACCAACTTTGCCCGATGGCAATTTCATGCTGCCTGTACTGGAAACAATTTACCGTAATAGAAGCGTGAAATTAAGAGGTGTTAAAAATCTGGTTTAATTCACCCTTTCAAATGAAAATATCCATACCAAGTCAGGACAATTACAATTGTTTCCAATTATCCGGTTTTTGCTTCAAACAAGTAACCAAGGGAACTAAGTTTTAGGGGTAATCAAAAGAATAAATTCCAGGGACAAAGACCAGGCATGGAAAACAGACATACACAACAAAGAACATAAAGTAATTAGGATCATACATACAAAGTAACAAAAGCAAATGAAATTGACATTTGTTACACGGATTTTTCTTTTTGAATATTCCTATCCCCAGATTTTATTGGTCCGATTTTTTTTGTATTACCCTTCATTAATGATTATATAAATTGGTCAATAAACAAAATCAGTTAAGTTAAATATAAAACGAAAGTTAATATTAAAGTGCGTGCCATAATTTATGATCAGATAAACGTAATTTTTATGTACAGGATATACACGATGGGATTATCGCAAATAAGTTACAAACAGGATTAGTCATGATATGCATTTAACGAAATATTTGTACTGGATTCACTACTATTTCCGACTGAACCGTTATTCTTTTCATAAATTCAATCTTATCACTGAAATGTATGTGTTCTCCTTATGTACATCATATCAAAGTTTTCAATACTATTTTGTATTCAATAACACCGGGGATCGATGCCACTGCTGGTGGACCACAATTCCCCGAGGGTATTTATCAACCAGGTAGTCTGACTTTCCTTACCAGTCGTTGTATCATATTTTATTTATCGAAATTTACAGTATTACAAGATTCAACATTTTTTAAGCACCAAGACTTCATTCCTTGTATTAAACAGAACCTCTGAATGCTGGCTTTGACTTTCTATTTTGATACTTCTGGTTTTGAGTACTTCATGCATATATATCATTTTCGGTTTGTCCAAAATAATAAGTTGTATGAAATTAGTGAAAATAAATTATGATTTATATTTTAATTTGTATTTTCAGTTTGTCAGTTTGTTCAGCCACAGAATACTTATAACCGTACAAATTTAACGCATATTTTTAATTGTTTAAAATGAAGAAGTTTTCAATATGCCAGTTTGAACACAACCTCATCTTAATAAGAAAAAGAACATATTCAAATTTGCCCAAAAAAGCTTTGGCTATGTTTATTTTTATTTTTTAAGATTACTTAATATATAGTGTTAGAGCATGTTGTTAAGTTCATTAATTTGTAATTTGTCAGAGAGAAGATTTTACTAGGATGTATAACTGTATAGCTCCAAAATATTACTTAGAACACGTTCTTTCATTTTAAAAAATGTGGTTAATTGATCGTTACCTCTGTTCAAGTTATGTGTGATTTTTTGGCTGAATATTTACAAAATATTATCTGTATTCATATATTTTATACAATTCATAATTTGAAGCTTACCCCCATAAACAAATGTGACAGTTTGTATAAACATAAATAAATTAAGACGATCATGAACATCATAAACAGGTTGACTTAGAAATAGAAATGTCTTAAGGATGTTTACTGGTCATGTCAGATTTTCGGATTTCTCTGGTTTTATCCATTTCATACATTAATATTTTTACCAAATGACCGGAGCTTTTATTTTTCATAATTTCATTAAACACATCTTAAAATTCTATTTTGGAAGTTTTTTTATGGAATCCTTGTTATTTCTTCAGTGTTTTAATAGGTTAAATCTTCTAAGATAAAACCTATGGAAAATCTAGAGAAATCCTTTTCCCGCCAAAATTTCAAATGCTTACATCTCAAAAAGTGCTCACATATATTTTTCCTCTTATATTGTCCAAGCTTGAAAGATATTTAAAGATTTCACAACCCTTTGAAATCCATATATTTTTTTAAAAAGACCAGCAAGTATCCTTAACCTGCTTTTGTCTATATTGTCAAAGCAATCACAAAGGTTTAAATGAAAACGGTTTATTTTCCTTGATATTTGTATTTGAAATACTAGTAGGTACCGAAGTGTAAAAAAGTTTCTAATAAAACTTACTATAAGAACTCATTTTTCCATTTAAAAGAGCTTGATGAACCTAACAGATTGATGCAGTGGTACAAATAAAATTCATTAATACTTGTGTCAGTCAGTTTAAGGGATATACAAATTAAATGTGCTGAATTGATAGCTCCGAAATAGATCTGAAGACTTTAGGATTTTTATTCAACTTGACCTTATAACTGCATAGAATATTTCTAATCTGTTCTATTTGCAATTTCAACTTCATTGACACGATCGAAGTGATCGCCAAATTGATGAAGGTAAATTTGTTTGATTTTTATAAATATGTCCTACGTAGAAATTGACGCAAATATTCTTATATTTATTTTTATGTTCTTTCTTAACCACCTTTGTGCCAAGGGCCAATTTAGGGCCAATATTTTCATACTACGTTCAGTGCCAAAGGGCCAATTTTGGGCCAATGTTTTTTATCATACCGTCATGAATAGACGTCTATGACGTAACGTTTTTGTTAGTGTTCTACGAAGATCAGAAAATGGCGAGAACGGCAAATTTTACATATGCCAGTTTGTAGTCGCTTAAAAGCAACTTTTTACAATGTAGTCCTTTAAATCAAGTTTATCAAATGAGGAGTAATGCATGTATGTTTAGTTTTCAAAGAAACAAACGTAAAATTGCTTAATAAATACATGAACGCTTACGTTCTGTCCACATTCTAATCTAATATGGGTGGACAGGGGATGTACAAAATGCTCCCATTCTAGCTTTCCGCCATTAGAACTCCTCTGAGTTGTACCCGTCCCTAATTTCCGGGTCTCGCTCCCCTTGTCTAGTCCCCCGTTCCCGCCCTATTTACTCCCGATTTCCGCCCACCTAATGCCCGGGTCCCCCTTGTCAAACCCCCTTACAGGAAAAGCTTATGGAACGTTTATTGTATATCGCACAATATGCACTTCAAAATGTATGTGGTAAAGGGGGTGCTAGATATACTCAAGATTATTTTAGTTCATTTACTGTTCATTGCACAGATGGTTCGGACTACAGTTCTTGTGAAGGCTTTTGTCACATGTCCGACAGACCGTTCTTGATCTATGCCGACCTCCGAACCCGGTATGATCTGAACAGACACAACATTGTTTTACTCTCATGTCCGGCATTCTTGATCAAGTTTGGCATTGCCCTGTTAGCACTTAAAGTGCCCGTAAAAATGTACGATTGTCACCGACGTAAAAAAAAATTGTCACATACTACGCGATAAAATTTTCCAATCAAGTTTGAAGATTGAAGCAAAGATTTTACGACACGAGAGTCTTGAGTAGTTCCTACAGAGGTAGGATCATAACGGTAAACGATCGTGTGAAACATGTAACCAGTGACTGATTCCACTAACATCCATAATTTAACTCCGAATCTAGCTGCTTTTGTCGGTATGTATTGTAACATTTGCGTTCGGCCTCCGGTTCCAATTAAGCTTTTGTCAATACTTTTTTTCTTGGGCCGGAGTATAGAATCGTTGGGAACGTACATTTAGGAGATCTACCAAATACTGGAACTTTGATGTCGGAGAGTAATCAGGGTAGTTTCGGTCAGGAATTTTGTTATTACTGACAAGATGAAAAAGTTTCATAATATTTTGAAACCTATTTCTGCTGAATATTTTTTTAAACCAATTCGTGTCTAGACTAGGATATTTTGTGTTCCGATACTCGTTATTAGTAGGCTTTCGAATATTGCCCACATATAGTATCACGGCAAATAAACGCTTTCATTTCAGAGACTGTGGTTATATATCCACTTTATACCAGCCATGAATCCTAGAGCAACGACGTATTCTTTCTCGGGACGCAATGAACTCTCTAGCTCATCTGAAAGTCAAATAACTATTCTTTCACGGTGTGAGTTCCCCCCATCACTCCTGGTTCACGCCCCTAATTCCCAAGTTATCGTCCCCCTGTCCATCCCCACTTAGGCGGGTGTCTTTCTAACTGACAGAACTTTACAAAATAAATTTTTAAAAAATCGACTACCAGCTCCAATTTTGGTGGATTTTTAATATTTTATTATTAGATCTACTTTATGTTGGGGAGATGAAAAACAAAAAAAAACATTCATTTTGTCAATCACGCCACCTGTTTAAAATCTTTACGTGTAAAAAATATTACTGATTTTTCATACAAATAAAAGGGAATACTTTAATGCTTTGTACAGAACTTTTGCTCTTTTATACGCCCGTCTATGACGGGACGTTTTATGTTATACAAATATCCGACTGTCCGTCCGTCGCAAACATGTCACACCGTAACTTGAGTATGAATAGAACAATTCACTTCTCAAAAATTGAGATTTTGGGGTCTACTGTTTTATATTTTCTGGAGATTTCAGGTCTAAATTACTTATTTTCTGGTGCACTTGTTATATTTTTACATTTCATGATTTTTTCCGACAAATTTCAAAATAATTAATTAAGATTAACCAGAATTACTTCATGAAATGTTATTCAGTGGATAGAGATAATTTTAGTCAAAATTTTAGTTTACTTGGATAATTTGTGGTCTCAAATTTCCATATGTTGGAAAATCATCTGAAATTTAAGGTTTTCAAAATATCCATGACCAGGTAACGTTAGGACTACAACAAATATTTGTAAGTTAAAACATTGCCCCCTTGTGCTTCAGATCAACACCCCACACGGAGTAGCACTGAAATCACGGAATCATGTTTAAACACATAGTTATCTTATTCATAAATAATGAATAGTTTTGACTACACGCTAGGCATATATACGCCATGTCATGTGTTACATATACATGGTGACAGTCAGAGCGTGTTTGAGGCTACAAACCACTAATTCCACTTCCCATAGGCTTCTATGCTAATTTCACAATATTCAATGGCTTCTCTGGACTTTACCTTAACTTTAACCTGCAGAGGACTATATATCAGCATGATTCTACATATGTCAGCTCACAATCCTCAGAATGTCATGTGGGGTTAGCAGACTTGCAGTGCAGTACTGGTCACCGGAAGTGAAGTGTCTATAAATAGCATGGGAAATCCCGGTGTTTTCACAAGATAGGGGTATATTTAGAAATCATTATGGAGATTAGGCTTCACATCACAAGAAGCAAAATGCACCTATAAAATGTACAAAAATGTTTTTCCTTTCAAAAACTGTTTATTTTTTTTAAATGAGATGAGAACTTTTTTCACAGCACTATGAGGAACAGGGGTAATTTCTGCGTAGGACTATTTTTGCGTACGTTCCAAATGCTCATTGGTTGAATTGGTGGTCTGTAACCTAAATGATTACAAAAGAAAATTCGGATTTGAAATTTGGATCCGGGAATCCATCATAAGCAAACGGCAAAATTCCGAATTTGATTATATAAACATGAATAAATTTTGAAAATAAAGAATGAAAATTATTATTTTCATGCTTAATATTTACTATTTGGGAAAGAAACTGATGAAATTATGCTGTTTAAAGCAATATTTTTAACAAGGAGAGAGAACAGTCCCGCATTTTTTGTATTGTAAAGGATTCAAGATTCTCCGGATTCAGGTTCGCGGAAAACGCATAATAAACTGCTAATCCACATTCGGCTTTTTGTCATCAAACATGGCTTAAGTACAATATATAAAATGTTAGTTCATAGTTAAGGCACAAAATTTGACCCCGCGCTAGACGGATTTCGTTTTGTAGGCGTGTTTAGAATGGGAAGGAGGAGTGTTACCCCAAAACTCCCGGCAAAACACAAGAGAAAAAATCTGTAACCCCGAATTCCCATCGAAATAAATATTTTTTATCTGGATCTCGAACAATAGAATTGAGTAATCCAGAATCCAACTAAGGGATTTCCCGAATTCCCGGGCATTAAATAAATTTCCAAATCCCGTACTCCCAAAAAAGGTCCTCCCATCCCTCTATATTTTGTTTCATGAATTGTGCAATGACATTATAATATCAACACATTTTTTTCAAACTATCGATGTTCTTTATTATAAATCGTGTTTATTAGACTTGCAAATTATAATAATATCTTTTCAAGGAGTATTTTCCTTTTTCCGCTATTTTTCCGATGTCGCCGGTCCCAGTGGCCGCTTTGTGACGTCTCAACCATTGTAACGCCACAATCTTCATTTGCTTACACCCAAAAAAAAACATCGCTTGGCATTGAACCGATATTTTTGGAAATTTTATCTTGGCACTGAAGTGGTTAAGAAAACCGCCTTACTTTAGTAACAAAGTAAAAATGTGATTCTTGAGACGGTGTGAAGTACTTTTATTTCAGTAAATTATCTGTTTTATAAATCAAATGTAATGAATATATTAATACATTTACATGATTTTAATTACAGATATTTTCACAAAATAAATATTCTTATGTTGGTTAACATTTTCGTAACTGCAGTTTGAATTGTAAACCCGAATATGAATATTAATTCAATCAAACTACACTAAACAGATACCCCTCCACAAAACAACCAATAGGCATCTCGACTGCGGCTATATGCAGGAGGAATTGCATTTTCATTCATTATATTTTCTTTAAAAAAGGTGTATTCTACGTTTTATAGTTTATGCAATTTCTGTAGCTATAACTATAAAAAAAATGTCAAATACGTTATTAAGTGTAAACGTATCCACAGGGGCGGGGGGCCGCCAAAACAATTGTTGAAAAATTGTGTTAAATCTTGAATAACGCTCACTTCGTAATTCTCATCCTGCCAAGAATTTTATTTTGCCACCCCACCCCTTTATCTTAAACTCTGGATCCGCCACTGATCCAGTTGAAGATATCGGGGTTTGGAATCTTTTACCCTTTGTTAAAAAATAATTTCACAATTTCACAAAGCTTGTGCAATTTGTGCATTTTGTTGTAATAATGACCAAATGATAGCCTGGACCCACCCTTTTAATTCTTTTCTGGATCGGACCCTCTTTTAGATCCGCCCCTGAATTTCTACAATTGGAAGTTTTTATTCTTTTATACCTTCTGCTAATTTGTTCAAACTATTTGTTAAAATAACAACAGCATTTACTTGTACATGCATCAACCTCAACATATATTCAGCTTTTGCCAGTCTAGAGAAGGAACATGGTCACTTTTTCCTAAAATATCTGAAATGTGCATTTTAATAAATGATTATACGTTATTAATAGCAGAGAATAAGCATAAATCTAGATTAAAAAAGTTTGATAACCTTGATCACATCGAAAAGAAAGGTCGTATCATAAAATATTTAAAGTAAAAAACTGACAATACCGATTTAGACAAAATAATATGATTTGTCTGTTTTTATCCATGCTTAATTCTCGATTTATTGATCGAAAAACGAAGATATGTATATATTTTTTTTTGGCCGTCCGAATTTAGATAAATACTCACCAAATACATGTTCACATATATAGAAGTGAATTTACACACGTGAGTAAATGTAGACCAAGGTCGTTCACATTGACGAATTTGCACCCGTGTGTAAATTTACATATATAAAAATAACTAGCACATATGCAAATTTGATGTTGTTGTTGTTTTTGGGGTTTAACGTCCGAGCAGCAATATTTCAGCTATATTCAGACGATGAACATGAAATTGATGATACAATGAACATGAAATGATGATGAAATGAAAAAGGGATGGGATACAAGGGCAATGGGGTCAACAAATTTTGATTGCCACTAGAAATGGGGAGAAATGGGTAGGGTCGGGCAATTTAGCCGCCTGTGGCGGAGCCCTAAGGTTCCTACTCCGGGAGAATACCACAGTAGGGTTCTTTCACGTGCGAGGAACGTGGCATCTTTCCCAACACGGTGCACCACTATGGTTTGCGGTCAGGTTTTCCGTATTATAGCCTGACAACTCCAGCATGTAACACGCCAGGGGTACCCCATTCCACCACCTGGGGCACACATCCCAGTTGCTCTGTGGGCAGGGCGCCCTAGCCCCCGGCTAGAGTTCTGAGCACTATTTAGTCGCCTTTTACGACAAGCTTAGCGCTGCTGCAGGCCTATTCTTTTAGCACCCGGACCTGCACGGGGCTGCTTTGTGGCAGAGCGCCTAGCCCCAGGCTAGGTTTCTGACCACTATTTATTCGCCTTTTACGACAAGCTTAGCAGGCCTATTCTTTTAACACCCGGACCTGCAAATTTGATCACGAGAACAGGGCTTCAGAAACAAATATTGGCTATGGTGTTTTGGGTATCAGAAAGATATACTCCTAATTAAATAATTAAAGCTTTTTATCAATACATATCTAACACCCATTTTATAGAAAATATATTCCACTTGATCTTTTTTAGATGAAATTGATATTGTTGACAATATTTGTAATGCTGTTCTTACCAGCTTCTCATGCATATTTCGGAGGAAGTCAACTTACAATAACGGGACGCTGTTCGTTTAATTTGCCGTGTGACGTCATAGAGTATTCTGTCAAAGCAAAAGTTATATCATTCCAGAATATGTACCTTAGGGTATGTAATTTCAAATTGTTTACAAACACGTAAAATGTATTCAACAAGACTTATTTATCGTTTCTGAAGTTATCTTATTATACACTAAATAAAAAAAAACTATTTAGATATAGGTAAAACATACCAAAGCATCGAAAAATAAGAATAATTTAGACACTAAAATTCAAAGACATTGTCAAAACGTAAAAACAGAAAACAAACTATCCATATAAACAATAAAGACAACAGAAAAAAACATGTACAATCACAAACTGAATGAAAGGAAAGGAAGGTAGTTCACAACAAACAAAAACATTTGCACAATGGAATCCCATAAAACGAGAAGTTTTTGCACCGGGTGCACCGGAAGGAAACGATGTCCTGTTAGTTGGCGGATTTGAAGTTATTTAGAATTAAAACTTTGATGATAAGGTGTATACTTAAACTTCCGGTGTTGACTTACACTCACACGAATGAGTTGTAAACAGGATTAGTAGTTATATACAGATATAATTTAAAATCATTTTTAATGATTTTTTTTACAATATTGTTTCACCTACATTTTTTATTCTTAAATTTCAGCAGATTTCATATCCTTTTCGAGTAACTAAGAGAACGCTGTTTGGGCGAGTTCACATAATTGAGAACACTTCCCCGATCCCTTCATCAAATGTACGATTTGAATTTAAGATAAAGTACAGAGGTTATTGGAGACCCTACTACTGCTGCAGTTTATATGAGTATATATGTGCAGTCACGGTACCAAATAACAAGAAGCAACACGCTGCACAAAGTATTTCAAGAAATCAGTAAAGAATGATTTGATGTGAGGCAGTTCATGAACTTCTGGAATTTGCCATGCTAGCTCAAAGTCTTTCTTATACCTTTTTAGACTTTACATGTTTCATGTATTTGATAAGAAATTGTACCACTCAGCGAAATTAACATGTCACAATGGAACTGTATGACTATCAATAAATTTCACTGTTCGTTCAGATTATTCCTCTGAAAACAATTTAAAACGATAAACAGAGAAAAGGATATGATGACCTACGATGTTCATGTTTTTTAGGAACCAACCAATAGATCTTTAAGTTAATTATGCGCTATCAAAACTCATTTTTAAATTGCAATTAGGTTCCCCATCTAAATGTTTTACAAGCCTGACACATTTAAAATTCTAAAAGTTAATGCATAAGTTATTCACTGTTTTATTATTTGAAGCAACATGGAGAGAATAAGGAAAACATCTCCTTTTTATTGAGTGAGATTGCGATTGGATTCTGGCTAAATTCCACTTCTTATATCTTTCTAGAAAAGCAGAGGACGCTTTCCTTGCCGGTGTATCTGGTCAATTCACCTGTGTGGTTTTTTTTTTTTTTTGTTTTTGTTTTTGTTTTTTTTTTTTTATTGGGGGGGGGTAGTGTGTTCTTTTTTGTTGTTTTTGTTTTTTGTTTTATTTTTTGTTGGTTTTTTAAGGGACTTTTTCTGTTTTGGTTGTGTGCTGGCATTTTAGGTTTTGCCTCTTTGTGTGCAATTGTTTCTGTTTTTGTTTGTTTTGTTGAAGTTATATTTTGACAATTATCAAAACACTATACCTTTTGAATTCAATGGAATTATCAGATAATAAAGAGTAATCAAGGGAACCAAGGTTATAGCGGTTAATAAAAGAATGTAAAATCATACATAAAAAGTAACAAAAGCAAATGAGCCTCGGACTCCACTAAAAACTAGGAGCATGGACCGGGTGCACCGGTAGGGTAAGCGTCAAAGTGATAAACAATCGCTAACAATAGTAAGCTCTTTTAAAACGCATTAAAACTGTGCATATGTGTAAACTACTGAAATCCTGTAATGGTTGATTTATATGGATTACGAATAGAAACTGTGCAACGTTTTATATGTTAAACGAAAAGCTATCAAAGCCATCATATATACACATGGCAAATAAAAGAATTGTAAGACCGAATGAAAGCTTAAAGATTTATTATTTGTACTTACGTTTTATGAAAGAGTTTGCCGTTCATAATCAATTACCTGTACCAATAAGTTAATTGCAATGCTTCTCCATGCAAAATTAACCACCCGTAGGCTTTGATACGTAACATTACTTACGGCTTATGTAGCGAGTTTGTATCAATTTTGCTCGTACACCGATGAAATAAGTCCGTGACAACTATAATAGGATATCCAATACCACAGGAGCAGGTAAGTTGCCTAAAAATTGCCTTTTTGCTTTGGAATTTAATTTTAGTAAAATTGTCAATAGATATCAAACCCCAAACAATGTAAAGGGTTTATTTCCTAGGTCAAACAATGTAAAGGTTTTTCCTTTCCTAGATGTAGATTTAGGTTGCACTATACAAATGGGATTGAGGTGCACTGTTGCGTACACAAAACTGACCCGGTCTAATTTTGTAAAACGTAAAGGTAAAAAGTGAAACTTGGTGGAAATATTGATTGTGGGTAGAAGAGCATTCGTACACAAGTAGATGCAATACTTGTGAATGTAGAGATGTGTAAAATGCATGCTTTAAGCTATCCGGAAAGATTCAGGTCCACGCCGGATTGGGTTCTCTTCCCTGCACCAACTGGATGTTTCTGCAAAATTTCACACGAACTTTAAGAATTAAAATCATGAACAAATGAGCAGAAAAAGGTACACTATTATTATTTGATTTTTTTTTTTTTTTTTTGCATCATGAACTCGTCGATCTTTACGGTGTATCCATCTGCGCCATGAAAACTGATTTGTTCAACGTGTTATAGTTTTTTCCTTTCCCTTTTCGTCTACCTCGGACTTGACTTTCATGAGCAACTCGGCGGGTGTTTCTAGAAAAGCAGAGGACGCTTACCCTACCGGTGCACCTGGTCCAGCTCCCAGTTTTTGGTGGAGTCCGAGTTGCTCATTTGCTTTTGTTACTTTGCATGTATGATTTTAGTTACTCTATGTTCTTTGTAAGTCTGTTTTCCATGTCTGGTCTTTGTCCCTGGATTACATTCTATTGATTACCGTTATAAACTTGGTTCCCTTGATTACTCTTATAAAAGTACCATGCCCGCTTACTTTTTCTGGCATTTTTAAAGTGCATGATATTTTAGAAAACCTGATTTTTGACCCTGAAAATTCTTTTGACATTTGTAAAATTTGAAGATTCTTTTTACAGTGTTTGTATAAAAATATATCGCATTGCTACCTCCGAGTAATTTTATGAAAAATATTTAGTAGGGGGAATTTACTACTTCTAATTGAATGAAGTACGTCTCCCTATAAAATTATGGTTAGTGGAATTATATTTTTGTGTAAATTTTTATTGATTCTGTTCATTAAACACACAACGAAATTACTTTTGGTACAAATATTACTGCAACAATGAGTTCGAAAGACCGGTAATGTATGAAATGACAGCAAATGTATTCCATGGACAAAGACCAGACATGGAAAATAGACATACACAACAAATAACATAAAGTAATTAAAATCATACATACAAAGTAACAAAAGCAAACGAGTAACTCGGACTCCACCAAAAACTGGGAGCATGGACCATGTGCACCGGTAGGGTACGTACCCTGTGCTTTTCTAGAAACACCCGCCGAGTTGCTCATAAAAAGTCAAGTCCGGGGTAGACGAAAGAGGAAAGAAAAACTATGACACGTTGAACAATCACATCTTACTTTGCAGTCTTAGATTTGCACTTAAGGAGTGGGTTGTTTCTAAGTTAAATTAAATGATTGATTGATTGTAGTTTATCGGCCAGACATAACATGCATGCACTACTATCGTTATTGTTTAAATGAAATTTGAAATTTCTGTGACATCAATCCGGTAAGGAGGCTAGAATAACAAGTTTCTTAATGTTAAGGCTAATCTTACAAACGATTCCGGTTATACTTTTTTTGCTCTAAAGTGTTAAAATCCGCAAGCACAGTTTTCCGGTTTTTTTTTTTTGTTGTTGTTGTTTTTTTTTTGTTGTTGTTCTTGTTACTGAACATTATCTTTTTGTTACAGAGGAGGAAGCGTATGAAAAGTTTATTGTTGATTAATATATCCCATTTATGCACTGAACCACAGATCATCGTCATAGAAAAAAATACTATGACAAAAGCCATTGTTTTTTTATAAAATAAATTCAGGGTGCAATTCGTTTGGTTAACATTATATTAGATTACTTTTTCATATCTGTAACAGGTGTATTCTAGTGTATTCTGCTAAACTGAATCTTATTTGTAAGTACATATGTTTATACGATTAATAGATGTTTAAAACGGGAATTATCTAGGTATTTATCGTTCACTTACACTTTGATTAGAAATGTGCACGGGATTAAGGTAATCCAAAGTGAGTTCTGTAATAATAAAATATATCCACCGTATGAGATATAAGTGGTTAGTGCAAAATTATTTTTCAATGGTACACAAGACGTATATGGTATTATTTATATTTTATAATATTACCAAGACAAATTCAAGAAAACAGGGAAACAAACATAAAACGAATCTTAACAAGTTCCTTTACTCTTTAGCAAGAATATAACTGTCATATCTAAGCTTTTATAACGTATTTATTTATAACTTTGTCAGAGGCTTATGTAAAGGCCTTTAAAACAATTCTGTTCTTTGTATTCCCTTGGGACTTCTTCTTGATATTCGTAATTTTTCGGTATTAAAGATTAAAGGAAGGATATGTGTCCTTTTTTTTTTTTTTATCTTTATTTTATTTTATTTATTTATATTTTTATTTATTTATTTATTATCAATATTAATTTTTTTTTCTTCTTTTCCCTTTTTTTAAGATAAAGATTTCGTGAAACCTGCATGTAAAAAAGTGCAAAATTCCGAAAAAAGTTCACTAATTCATGTAATTTACAGTGAATCTGAACATAACTGCAATGTACATTTTTCATAGGCAACATGAAATCCCCACTACCATTGTTGATCCTGGCTTTAGTTATGTACTTCAGCAGTGCACATGGATGGGAGATATGGAAGTGGAGACACAGACCTAGACCCAGGCTAAGACCTAGATGGAGAGAAGATTCAGGCTCATGCACCTTTCATATGCCATGTAACACAGCTGCAAACACAATGATGTCTACTGTCTCCTTCCATAGACGTTTTGTCAAGCTGGAGGTCTGATCTTAAAATACCAGCTTGTCAATATTCCAATTTTTTTGTCTATGTCTTTTCATATCGTATGATCCTGAAAGACTATAAAGAAAACAAACGAAAATAGTTTTATAACCCAAGTATCAGTGAATGTAAAAATAAATTGAAAGTTAACTACGAGAGGTAATTTGCATTAAACTATATAAACAAATGACAATTACCAATTTTTATTATTTATACCAGGTATCGCCTCCGTTCAATGCAAGACAAGTGGGATATTTTAGAAGACGTTATGTAATTCGTAACAACCAAGACCTACCCACAGGAACATTAACAATTCCTTTCACAATCAGATACTGGGGATTAAGACGACCATACTACTTTTGTGGATTGATATGTTATTCATGTACAACGAACTTGACTCCTTCACCGACGCCAGCACCAACTTCACCAACGAAACCCCCTATTATACCAACGATTCCATCTACATCATCGAGAGTGGCGCCTACCTTACCGACTACTCCACCTGCATCACCGACTACTCCACCTACATCACCGACGGTGGCGTCTACTTCACCTACGATACCTAGCATTACTTCCACATTTCCAACTCCACCAAATCCTGCGTAAAAGAATGACAATATTCACTTGAATTTTATGTACGAATAACTAAACCATTTCTACAATGTGACAACGAAATTAACTTTTCAGGATAACTAATAAAAAAATCATATTTATGTTCCTGAAAGTAACTTTTATTCATATTCAATTTTTATTTCTTTTTTAAATAAAAAGTTGTGTATACTTGTTTCTTAATTTTAATCATAAATTGAGATTTAAGTTGTGATAAGGAAAAACAAAATCCATTTTTTTTTTATTTGGACTAAGAATAAGAATGACCAGTAAAGAGAAACTGGTCATCAGTGTCAACATAGAAACAGACCATTAAACTTTTCCCTTGTTGATTTTCTTAACATTTCTTCAGTTGTATTCAAATGGATTTTTTTAATATTTTCAATAAACTTTAAAATCATAATAAACTTAACAATATTAAAAACAATGCGCAATATGAATCATTTTGAAATATGTTTCAAACGCATGTCTGATAATGGTGACGTCAACATGAGCAAATTTTTGTGAAAAAAAAACGGCTATTTCCATAATTGTAAATGTAAAATCGCTATGGCAGTTAAATTTCGCTATTTTCGAGATAAGACCTGTAACAGGACAACTCGAATAATGTCTTTGAAAAACGGGATTAACGATTGCCAATTTCAAACTAGGCTTAAGTAGATTACTTACAGAAGCCACACAGAAAATGGAACAAAACTTATTCTGATTACAATATTCAGCCACAGCTTCAAACTTGTTTTTGTCATCTTTTTCGAACTCTACAAACCCGTCACAGGGGCAAAGCGGCAAATTTGAAGTTAATGTAGAATTCAGACTCCACTAAAAGCTTGGAACATGGATCAGGGTCAACGGTAAGGTAAGCGTCTTCTGCTTTTCTAGAAACACCAGTCGAGTTGCTCATAAAAAGTCAAACAAGATTAGGATAGCAAAAATAAGAAAGGAAAACTATGACACATTGAACAAATCAGTTCTCATGGTGCAGATGAATCCACGAGTTCATGATGACGGCCATAAATCTCTGTAGTGAAAATTCTAAACGCAGGTAGTGAAATGGCTTTAGCCACAGATGAAAGGATACGGAATGAAGAGTCATTGCGTTTGTCGTATAGTTTGGTCAATAATTTTCCTTTACCGTCGATCTCTATTTGTAGTTCAAGATATGAGTCCGACTTCACAATGTCTGTAGTATCCTTTATCAAATCCCTGCAACTAGGATATTTTAACGATAATACGTAACTTTTATAGCAGACATTGAGATAGAAGAATGTAGCTAAACGATGTTCCTTCTTTTAGAATAGATCAGCAATTAAGTCAGCCTCATAGGAGTGAAGGTGTAGGTCAGCAAGTAGAGGAGCACAATTTGTTCTTTTTGGAATGCCGACTGTTTGTTGAAAAACGCGTCCACCACGCTGGACAAATATGTTGTTGATACAAAATTGCAGCACTTTGAAAATACTTTCTTCGGTATATTTGGTAGATGATTCGGGATCGTTTTTCTTTTTACAAAGTATGAGGAATCTCTACCAAGAACTACATATTGGTTTCTAGGTGTATTGTCTTTTTTTTTGGAGTAACAACGTTGTACAATGTTTTTGAGTCGGGCTTTCAACTGAGTATGGTGAATAGAAGTATGAGGAGATGAAAAATGATAGCTTTTAATGATGTTATATTTAAAATATTCTTGAATTGAGGGTTTTCATATCTTTTGACTTTTTCAGAATACACAATGAATTTATACCACTACTGAAGTAACAGCTGCGGTGGTAAGATTAGGGACCATCTTTGAAAGCTGTGAGTATAACAGTTAAAAATTTTGTAAGAGATTTGGTGGTACATTGTGAAGATTCAGCTACGTAGCGTTGTTTGTATGGATTTTTGTAGAGTTGAGAAATCTTATACATATACGGTAGATCACAATCATCGTCTTTGGTGAAGAGACTAAAAGAGTATAGCACAGATTTATCGTTTCCCACTACCTCTTCTTTGGAGAGTGTAGTAGCAGTACTACTGCTATTATTTTCTATGTATATCTCTGATAATAAACACTGGACGTAATACGTTTCGCAGACAAAAGCAATGTTGTTTTTGATTTTGTCTGCAGGTACGACAACATATTTGTGTTGTATAGTAGATAATCGTCAAAAAAATAAAAACATCGTCTAATATATTATACTTTATAACTTTAATATCAATAACTTGTATTGGATTTCTCTTCTATACGATTATTCACATTTCCGTTTTAAGCTAGTCTTGCTAAAACATGTACTTATCTGTTGTTATTGATAACACATGCACGATCATTATTTTTTTTTCGTGGGTGTGATACAAAACGGATCCTGATGACAATTAACGTCAATATTATTGGTATTATAGCTGATTATAGTAAGATTATTTTACATAAATAATGTTAATCAATCTATAACTTCAATACAATTCTTCTGACAAGTAAGTTTACACTGATATTTTGTCATATGAAACCAAAGTTGTTTGGTTATTTGATTCATGAGGTTAGACATACAAATTTAATTAATGGGTTTTCATACAGTTTTTAATATTGTGGTTTGCAACCTAAAAGCGTTAGAATCAATACTAACGATGACACATCCAAAACGGACTGTATTTACTAAAAATCCATATTATTATGTATTTAGAAAGTTTTCACGTAAACAATATATTTTTGTGTAGATAGATGTAAGAAAACGAAGCACAACTAAACTTAAACGGTACAGGTTTTTAAAGATACGCTTAAGCTTTATATTTATGTATCAAGCTTAAGTGTTAAGTGTAGCTTTTGAGGGCGTTGTAATTTACGGATACGAATCTATACAACGTATGATTTAGTTTCAACACAAAACTTTACATAAAATTCGGCAACATGAAAGATATAGCACGAAAAGAAAATACGGCATTTGGCTGTATCCCTATCACATTTGAAAGTCCATTCATTCGTCCGGATAACTTTCGACTCAGTGCGCTTTTACTCCACCAATTGTTTTCAAAATAAACAGATATAAAATGTTATGTATATCACAATCTAAAACGGATCTTAATTGATTTCATGTTTGATCACTTCCGTTTCGACTTTTTTCCCAGTTATGGTACTTAAAATATCGAAAAAAAGCGGAATTAATTATTTTCGTTAGCTCACCTGTTTATTCGTTTGATAATACCAAATGGGTTCTCTTATGAAGACTTATTCCATTACTTTGAAGATGAAAATAGATGAAATATATAGATTAAATACGTACAAGATATACCTCCTATCAATGTTCTCTGCAGCTTTTGGAGAAGGTCAGCGCAAGCTAGATCAACAAGCAATCTTTTAGCAGGTTTTAAAGAAAATTTGTAGTCGCATCATGCAAACATCTACGAAGAAAAAAATAGATGATAAATTATCATGTTTTATTTTAATAATACCCATTGCCAAAAACGTCATGTATATAGTTCTGCATATGATTTTCATATTGTTTTTAAACCCTTAAAAAACATTTGTTTCTTATGTGTTTTTCATATGTTTAGAACCACCATGAAAAACATGGACTGCCATAATAATTCATGGAAACAAGTAAATAAACATTATATGGTAATTATGTTTTTCATAGTACTTATTGTGTGGAAATTATGGTTCTCATATAATTATAGAAGCTATCGGTGTTGTGTGCTTCGATGGGCACAAATGTATTTATTTCAATATTAGTTTCAAAACACATGAAATTATATGTTGCAATTAATCTTGTATATGATTCATTCATGAACAATGTAACACATTTGCATTACCGTTCATACCTCAACGAAAAGTATTTGATGTGGATTTGTCATAAGCCTTTTTCATCGGCCATATATTCATTTAGAAGCCCCGGGTGGTTCTTTTATTTTTTAAAACTAAGAATAGGCGATAGATTTCACTAATAGTATTCCATAATTGGCACTTCGCTATTATCACTGTTCTTGCAATTTGTACAATGTTCAAAACATTCTTCATTCAGTAAGTTTTTTGTTGATAGACAATATGAGATATCTTCAGTTGCTGATCCTGGCTTCAGTTGTGTGTTACAGTACGGTACATGCATTGGGAAGATGGAGACGAAGGCACTTGCCTAGACCTATACCTAGACCTGAATGGCGAAAATCAACTGGTTCATGTACCTATCAGTTGCCATGTGATATACAGGCAAATGCATTTCTGTCATCCGTGTCTTTTTATAGACGTTTCGTCAAGTTAGAGGTATGAAGTTACAAAATTAAAGTTTTGTATTAGCTTAGTATCAACGGACATTATTATCTTATTCCTATCAAAAAAGTATTGAGATTGTCATTAAAATTGTTTATATATTTTTTCAGGTGTTGCCTCCGTTCAATGCAAGACGTGTCAGATATTTTAGAAGACGTCATGTAATTCGTAACAATCTAGAGATTCCCGCAGGGACAGTAACAATACCATTTACCATGAGATACTGGGGATTCAGAAGACCAAAATATTTTTGTAGACTTATTTGTTTTTCATGCTCAACTAGTCCAACTGTTCCACCGACAATTCCCACTGTTCCACCGACAATACCCACTGTTCCATCTACACAAACAGTGCCTCCTTCACCAATACCTTCTCCGCCTATTATAAATTTAGCATAACACAATGCTGTGGCCAAAATAAATATAAGCATATTTTTATGAACAATGGTATGTCAAATAAATAGATGGAATTTTTTATAGATATATGTTCATTTTGTTGTTGTTTTTTATTTGTATTTATTAAAGCTATTCATATATTTAAATACCCATTTTTATCTATAAATCATTTTTCTCTTCTTTCGCCTTTAATACTCATGAGACAAGAGTGAATTTTTTATTTGCATACATGTATTTTATCACATTGTCACATCAGTTCGGTATCTTTATTGATACAAAATAGGAGATGTGGTATGATTGCCAATGAGACAGTCATCATTTCATCACTACTCTTGCACTATTCGATCATAGATGAGTTGTATTCAGTGAGAAATTGTAGATGGGTAGAGATTTAAACAATAAAGCTACTACTGCTGAAAGTCGTTTGAAGACTTCATTACTGACCAGTAATTGTCAATTAACAAAAGATAAAACGCTTATTCCTATGTTTGTCCGGGCAATAATAACATTACTAATGGGAAGGAAACATACAAATCTTTTATCGAACGCTTTAATTAAACACGTTTTGAAAGAAACTATTACGAAAAATATAATTGGGTCGAAACAGGATTCGATGAAACGTTTTTCATGTTCAATCAAAGAGCATTATCATGGAACTGCCTAATGGGCGACCTTTTGATTTCAGAAGGGCAATTTTTTTTAGGTCAGAATATTTATTTTTTGAAGGTTTGCTTTTCAAAAATGTATTTTCAACCACATCGGAGCAAGATTATTTACTTCCACTTAACTGTATGAAGTATCTTGACTTAGGTCAGAATATTCATATTTTCTAGGAGGTGCAGGCCAGAATATTTATTTCCAAAAACTGCCAAGCCCCCACCTTGAAATCAAATGCTCGTCCACTTGATTAAGAAATAAAGATTCAGGGTACAATTATTTTAATGCATTGAATTAAATCCTTCTATTTCTCAGATGTATATATGGTTTTCTAGGATAAGAATAGAATATCGGCAGCTTTGATAATTGTAAAGTATAGGACCAGTTTCGAGTCTCGCCTTATGAATAAAAAAGTTTTAATCGAAATAACAAAATACTTCAATAAAATATAAAGCTTAAATAGACTTTCTCGATTAAAAAGTTTTGTCAACCCATTTTACAAAACTGTTAATATACATTAAATTTAATGTACCTTAAGTATCTGTCATTATACAAACTTGTTGCCATCATTTTGGATATTGGTTTTCACAGACACTTTAAACCAGTTTGTGTAAAAGGTCCAGATGAAGAAAAATGATCATTTCTTCCACTAACATTTGTCAACAAAGGTATAGATGCAATTAATTTGGCTAACATCTTCCATCACAAAAACGTAACCTACAAAATTCCCTCATATTTCAAGAACAAATCAATACCGATTATTTCATATTCCTATACTTCGTCAATTGCATCCAAATTTTCAGTCATAAAAGGCTATTGAGAACCTGGAGGTTAAGGAATTCAAGGCTAAACCACCTGACGACTGTTCTTGCAAAAACTCTCCATTCAAATATGGTCCTTCCAGTCACGTTATTACGAGAGATTTAAGCACCATCAAAAACGAATCTCTGCGTAAGGTCCTTTCTAAAGGTCCCAAGTACCGTGAACCACGCTCCATAAATTGGAATATTAACTTCATATAAGTTCTTATATCTTATACCTGTTCTCAGAGGTAGACGTAAACAATAATAGCAGTGATAAGACCTATACTGCCACTACATTCTCCAAAGAAGAGATAGTGAATAACCATAGATCTGTGCCATCCTCTTTTCGTCTCTCTACAAAGACGATGATTGTGATTTACCGTCTATGTGTGGATTCCTAAACTCCACAAGAATCCATACAAACAACGTTACATATATGGATCTCCAAAATGTACCATCAAACCTTCTATACTCACAGCTGTCAAAGAGGGTCTCCAGTCTTACCACCACACTTGTTACTCCCGTAGTGGAATCAATTCAATGTGGATCCTGAAAAATTCGAAAGATCTTTTGAAGCCCCTCAATTCAAAATTGGTATCAGAATGTAATAGCATTAAAACCTATGATTTTTCAACACTGTATATTGTTTATAAAATCCCGACTCAAAAACATTATACATCGTTGTTTCTCCAAATATGATGATACACCTAGATACAAATATATAGTTCTTGATAGAGATTCCTCATACTTTGTAAAAAATAATTCCAAATCATCTTCCAAATATACAGAAAAAGATGTTTTCAAAATGGTGGAAATTTTGATCAACAACATATTTGTCCAGTGTGGTGAACGCATTTTTCAACAAACAGTCGGCATTTTAATGGGAACAAATTGTGCTACTCTACTTGTTGACCTATTCCTTCACTCTTATGATGCTGACTTTATGGTTTTAACTGATCTGATCCGAAAGAAAAATCGTTCAGCTAGACCCTTAAATCTCAGTTTGTGCTATACAGATGACGTATTATCGTTTAACAATCCTAATACCCCCAAAGAACTTGATATAAAGAATACTACAGACACTATGAAGTCAGTCTCATAACTTGACCTACACTTAGAGATCGATGGTAAAGGAAAACTATTGACCAAACTATACAACAAACGAGATGACTTTTCATTCAGAATTGTCAACTTTCCTTTCATCTGTGACAACATCCCTTCAGTACCTGCGAAAGGAGTTTTCATATCATAACTCATACGTTATGTCAGAGCTAGCCGTAACTACGGAGACTTTTCATATCGCGCTAGACTTCGTACAATTAGGCTTCTGGAACAGGGTTATGTTGCTACAAGATTGAAGTCATCACTATAGAAGTTTTATGGTTGTCATTATGAACTCGTGGATCGTTATGATGTGTCTATCTGGACCATGAAAACTGATTTATTCAACGTGTCAAAGTTTTCCTTTCCTCTTTCGTCTACCCCGGACTTGACTTTTTATGAGCAACTTGGCGGGTGTTTCTAGGAAAGCAGAGGAGGCCTACCCTACCGGTGCACCTGGTCCATGCTCCCAGTTTTTAGTGGAGTATTAGTTGCTCATTTGTTTTTGTTACTTTGTATGTATTATTTTGGTTATTTTGTATTCTTTGTCGTGTATGTCTGTTCTCCATGTCTTGTCTTTGTCCCTAAATTACAGTCTTTTAATTTGCGCTAGAATCTTGGTTCCCTTGATTACTCTTTCCCTTTTAATATTTAGACCTGGTTGTATATATGTTAAAGTATCATGGGTCAAGCATTTTTTGCCATTTTTTTCTAAGACCCATTCCATGTTTGCTATATAGCAGACCTTGTACAATGAAAAGGTGATCGGTCTTGATGATTGTTTTATGTTAAAGCATTACTTCTCTGTCTCGTACATAGTGATTGATCACAGAGAATCGCTGATCTGTCAGCAAGATACACTGTTACTACTTTAACTTGAAAAAAAGAATTAATTATTAATTGATAAATTGAAATAAACATATTGTATATTGTCGTGCAACGCACTTGTCGGTCAGTGATGCTCTATCTCTAAGGAACTATGTTTAGTTAAGACGCAAACTATGAAATTTAAGAAACTGTTTTCTGTTTGTATCATAAATAGACGTAAAATATAAAGAACAATATTGATTTAACGGCGCTCGTGTACAGTATTAATTAATGTGGAACTCACAATTACATGACAATAAACATATTTTAAGTATAACATATCGCTCAAAGCAAATATATAGATGGAATAAACAATCATTAGTTTGACTTATGAGACACTTTCAAAGTATGCCATTTGATAAAACAGATTTTACTATGCTTGTGAAAGAAAGATAAAATCATAATTTACTCGAAATTACGAAAAAAATATATAACCTTTATCGTAAAAATACTTGTTGAGAATATATATAGCACTACGTAACGCGAGGACATTGACGTTATTTACATGTTTTGTTACGTTTATATTATGTGACGTGTATTTGCGCGTTTCCATTCGCGATATAACATTCGACACGAAAACTTCTTTCTTTTTCGCCGAATTTGCAACAACATTTTGGTGCCGTGACCAAAGGCATGATGGCTGCCAAGTTGCTAGGTATTCGAGAGGGCACGGAGGAATTATTTCAAGACTGTGGGAAAAGTTCAACGTCGCAAAGGCTTTGAAGTCAGACGCGCACAACAAAGACAGCACAGCTGATTTGGATGACTTCAACAAAAGAGGAATATTTTACTTAACATCAACGAGAAACTCGTTGATCCAGTATCTGAAGATAACGCTGTTGAGAAAATTCAAAATTCAGATGAGGACATATTTGATTCCGATTCCTCAGCATCGTGAAGTTCTATTGTACCTCGAAGGAAACCCACGTGTTTTTCGACGCAGTCGGTATAGTTTCGCTTTTTACCCTTTGACCTTAAGGACGCTCTTCTATGGAAACGCAAGTCACCTGATCTCAATTATGTTCCCCGATTGGCCTAATACTAATAACTTAGTGGTGTTAAAAAAACTGTATAACGAAAATTTGAAATTGCGTTCGAAAAAACATTATCGAAAATTAGAAACTGCGTGCCGTTTGTTATTTTCTTGAAAGAAATGTAGAAACTTAGACGTAAAATTTTACTGCGTTGGCTTTTTTTTTAAAGATAGTACTTGTTTAAATGTTGTTATGTTTAACCTAATACAGACATTATATCAAGTCAAAACTGGTATCTTTGGTTACAATTGAAGGATAATAACAAAATTACCCAATTGATAAAGCATATGAATGTGTTAAAACTGTTCTAATCCTTAGCTTGAAAAATATAAGTATGCATTTAATGGTTTTTTTTTTATGAAAACATTATTTATCATTGCAAATTGATTAAACAGTAAATTTGGGAATATATCAGTTTTTATACCACTTGATTGTAAAATAAAGTGTCTCTATGGAATTTTTTCCATGTAAATGCATCTTTACTATGACAGGTTTCACAACTGAAAAAACAAAACAAAACATACAAAATTATTATTAAATGCATTCATAAAACTATAACATATTGTTTAGAATTATGACATCTAAAAGATTAATATTATTAAGCATTGCAAAGACAATCCTGAATCTATCTCATTAATCACTGAGGTAAAGCGGATGACCGTAACTGCAGTTACGGTCATCCCAAGACGGAGGATGGAAATTTGGGTCAGAATATTTTTCTTTAACAAAGTTGTTTATTCAACTTATTCAACAAAATGAATATGACAAATAGTTAGTCATTCAGCAATGCTTGATATTTGAAGAGGGAGGTATAGGTAAAATGTATGATTTCTGAGAAATTACAAGGTAAAAATATCGGCGGGATGACCGTAACGAAGAATCTTCTTTTTTTAAGGATGACCGTAACATGTGACAAGAGATGTTGGTAATATTAGTAACAAAAATATTTCGTGATGAGAGTTCTAATTTACCATAATGACAAACGTTGAATGGCAATAGATTTCACTGAAGTATGTTAAAATTGACAAATTCATTCCTAATAGTTTCTACTACAAGCGGTGTTTTGTACAAAATACTGAAAACAATTAAGAAATGCAGAAACATCGTTATAATGTACATGTATGGCTGCCGCGTGCGGTTGGCAATAATGTTGGCTTGCATACGGCAGGGTGTGTATGTGTAGCATACAATTTCTGATTTCGTAATATATTTTTGTGTGAGGTCTGAATTGTTATGAATATGATCATATAAGAGAAATGAGAAACAGCTATGATAAGAAAATAGACACAAATGGTAAACATTTGTTCATATTAAATGATATGAGAATATTAAGTGGTAGAATTTTTGTGTTTCAGCAGATTCGTGATGTTAATTTACTTCTACAAATCTATTTGTTCAAGTTAGTGAAGATGTATGTAAAAGTGTCAGAATGCATGTCACAAAATATACTATAAAAATTGAAATTGCTGACAAAATGCTGCTAAACTATCATTTTTTAGTTGAGCACTATTAAAGTTTAAAAACAAACTCCCATAAGTGTATGTATGTGTCGATATAAAATAATTGAAAAATAAAAAATAAAATGATTTTACCTACCTATACCATATATCTATATGAAACCTTAAACAAACGTGTTTTTATTGCCCTTAAAGCTGAATAACACCTATGTACAATTACTTGAATAAGCTACCAACTAAGTTAGATATATTTGCTTCGGTTTAGTTCATTTTTCATATATTATTGTTAAATACCTTCTCTATTACATTTCATAAATTATTACAAAATTATAATCTGCACCTTTAATACTCTACTTAATTTGATACTGAGATATTCATGTAGCGAACCAAAGAGAGAAAAGGAAGATATTTTCAAATGATAAATTTAAACGCACAAAAACTCTCAAATATTAACTTCAACAAGTATAAGACTGATGTAGTTTTTTTCTGTTTTCCCATTCTATTTTTAGTTGTGAATAAACACCTAAACTATTTTATCAAATCAATAATTATTTTACCCATATCAATATCTTTAACTATATCAAATAAATACGTAACGGTCTTCCCGTTTGTTAGTCTCTTGTTCTGTTACAGTCTTCCCGTTTGTTAGTCTCTTGTTCTGTTACGGTCTTCCCGTTTGTTGGTCTCTTGTTCTGTTACGGTCATCCCATTTGTTGGTCTCTTGTTCTGTTACTCTATTCCCGTTTGTTGGTCTCTTGTTCTGTTACGGTCTTCCCGTTTGTTGGTCTCTTGTTCTGTTACGGTCTTCCCGTTTGTTAATCTCTTGTTCTGTTACGGTCATCATCCCGTTTGTTAGTCCCTTGTTCTGTTACGGTCATCCCACATTCTTCGTTACGGTCATCCCACCGATTTTTACCTTGTAATTTCTCATAAATCATACATTTCACCCATATGCTTCCCGCTTTAAATATCAAGCATTGATGAATGATTGACTATTTTTTTATATTTATTTTGTTGAATAACTTGAATAAACAACTTTATTAAAGAAAAACATTCTAACCTGAATTTCCATCCATCCTCCATTTTGAGATGACCGTAACGGCCGTTACGGTCATCCGCTTTATCCCAGTGATTAATCTTTGTTTTTTTAAAATAGATATGTAATAAAAACGTTCACAATAAAAGCAAAAATAGAAATAATTGGATGACAAAATTAACACTTATAGAAACAAGAGAATGGTGGAAAACGGGAAAACGCAATGGAACACGAAGAAAGACTATTAGCTAGTTAATAAATGCAAAACGAAAGGGACCAATACGAAGTTACCCAACATCACTGCTTTAACACATGATTAAGCCTAAAACAATTCAGACTTGCTAATCACCACAAAAATAATGTTTCAACCGGTCTAACAAGATACACCACATGGGGCGTATAGGAAAAAATACAAAAAAACGAAGACAATCTTCGTTATGCCAGAGTCTGCTGAAACTACACTAGAATTCTTATAAATAAGCTTCTTCAGAGTTATGTTGCTACAAGATTAATGTCATCACTACAGAAGTTTTGTGGTCGTCATCACAAACCCGTGGATCGTTACGGTATATCCATCTGCGCCATGAAAACTGATTTGTTCAACGTGTCATAGTTTTCCTTTCCTCTTTCGTCTACCCGGACTTGAATTTTTATAAGCAACTCGGTGGGTGTTTCTAGAAAAGCAGAGGACGCTTACTCTACCGGGGCACCTGGTCCATGCTCCCACTTTTTAGTGGAGTCCGAGTTGTTCATTCATGTTTTGTTACTTTGTATGTATGATTTTAGTTATTTTATATTCTTTGTTGCGTATATCTGTTTTTCATGTCTGGTCTTTGTCCCTGGATTATATTCTTTTGATTATTGCTATAACTTTGGTTCCCTTTATTATTCTTTCAGCTTTTCAAACAGCTCAATGCTGTCTAAAAAGTCAAGTTTCGCTTTTTTGTATCAAGGAAAACCATTCACCATTTCCTAAGCTCATTTGGATTCTTTTTTACCAGTATCTTTTTGTCATTAATCGTTTTGAAAGATCTTTACAATTTTTTTTGCAATTTATTTATGAATTGAGTCAAGTTAGTATAAGCAGGACCGCACAGAACACAAATACCTGAAATCCTACCATTCCACAGCACTGCAGTCACTTTTATTCCGTCTTTTACCCTACCTGTCTCGTAAAATAACATTGCAACCTGTACCTTTACATCCACCTGTCTACAGAATTTCTTAGAATTACAAGATGATGAGATAATGATTATAGAATTCCCCAATTAAATACGGATGATATACAAGACGAATTTTTTTTTTGATTTTTTTTTTTTTTTTTTTTTTTTTTGCATATTCTATTAGGCAATCTGGCTGCCTCACCAACAATTTGCACGAACAAAAACACGAGTTTCATAGAATATATTTCCATATTTAACAGTTTTGTTTGGTTCGAAGAGTCCGAAGTGTTTGAGTTGGCAGTATGTACATAGTAATTGTATACAGATAACACACAAAGCGTAGCAGAGAAAATTTCCCACTAAAAAGCGCCTGTAATTTACCTTGGGCTTAAGCCTCATCTGTTTATTTGTGAAAGGCCATGCGATACAATGTTTTGCCTGTCCATTTTTCATGCTTTATTCATTATAAAGTTATACTATATAAAGTTATGTGGATTTTTTGTAGTTCTTAACGTCAGAATCTTGACATAAATTTCTCAAAAGATATCGGTTTTGGTATATCATATGCCATTGCTAAGTACTGAAGTCCGAGATTTTGTCCCTAAAACTTCGTCGTTTTCTGCCTCTAAAAAGAAAGTGTCCTAAAACAAGACTGTATTCTTTTTTTATTTGAAACTAAATCCGTTTTTGTAAGGGACATCATTATTTCGTTGTTCTATTTATAAATCTACAACATTTCTCATTCTCTTTTTCTTTTTTATTTTTTTTTTTTTTTTTTTTTTTTGTCTTTTTTTTTCAAATCAATTAAAGATATAGACATGACATTACTATAATAAAATATAACCATCATTAATGATTTACGTATTAGGTACAGATTGATCAGTTACCTTTTGGCTTCTGAACATATAACTGTATTAAACAACGTACATTTGCCTTTAGGCAGCTGTAGATTTATTGTCAATGCTTTTTCTGCAATGATTGAAATGAATAGTGGCAATAATATTTGTTGAAAAATGTATAGTGTATGACATTGTGGGAAGCATTTTTAGTGACAAGAATGAGTCCCATGTTAATGAAACAAAACATAATAGATAATGATTACCTGATACCTTATCCCTTATCTTTGGTCTTACTGAATCTTATCCTTAATTTATTATCAAGTAAAGCCACAATCAGCTAAAGTCTGAAGGCCAGTTTCAACATGTAATCAGCATTTTACATTAAGAGAAAGAAAATACTGTTAAAACGATCCCGATGTTCCTTTTGAAACCCTACCAATCACACATATATTTCTTGTGATTCGTCAAGTCAAATTAGACATGTGAATTATAACAGATTTTGGGCATCTATTGTAGATGTGTAACAAGGCTTTTAAAACCAACAAAACATGAAATGGCTCCCACTAGTATCATAAAGAGATTGATCACATTTGTGTCTAAGACAATGTGGTCAAATCAATTGATGCTGCGATAAAATCCGGAATTCTAAAGCCAGTATGTATCAAAGTTTCTCATTTCTCTTAAGAACGGGTTTTATTTCAATCGTTGAAACTTCGATCACAAAAAAGGTATTTTTAAACCAATTTCATTTCATCTATATGAGCGCCCAAGCGTTATTCAAACTTTTATGTAGCTATTTTAGGGGACAGATTCATCTTCTATAGTGAAGCATTACTATTGTTACAATGTAAATATTTATTGTTCAAACAAACTCCTAGTACGTTATATGTGATTTACTAGTATTTGAACGTACTATGCTTTTTTGGATAGTTTCTGTGTAATAGATGTACCTTACAATAAAATGTTTATATACATCGTTTCTCTCTTACTGTTTCTATAGAAGTAAAAAAGTTCATCGTAACAAAAATCTAAATGTCATTAGGTATTTATGATCAATGCAACTACTGTGGCCGAAAAATAAAGTTTATCTATGAAAAACACAGTGTTTATATGACTGCCAAAATCATATTTTTTTTCTATTTTGTGAGAATATTTTTTTATATATACTGATAGTGTCGTGATGTTTATAGCTGATTTAAAAATCATACTCCACATTATAATAAGTTCCTGCACAATGATAATAATGATGTATTAGATGTATAAGATATCGTATCAATAACTACAATCTATTCATTCTGTTTGTAGTTTTTTGGCCTGTATGAAACTAAATTGATCTTTTTTTCTTTTTTTTTTTGTTATATTTTCGTGATCATGCAAAGTGGTGCAACTCAAATAAAGCATTAGTCTGAACCTAATAACATGAACGAAAGGAAATCATTTAATTTATGTCTTACAATTTAATCTATAGTTCACATGTCCAGACAAACCCTAATCGTGGAGTTTCCTTATAAACACACACTGGTAAGGATGATATACAGTATTGAAACATAAAACCAAGAAGTAGTCTGGCGGCTTATTTTTAAAGCGCTGTATAACCTGGCCTAATTGTCTACAGATAACACAATAAACAACATTTTAGAAATCACAATAGTTTCTACAGTCAAAAGGTGTAAAATTGGAGAGAATAAAACTAATGTCTTGATTCTTTTTTCCCACTCCAGGTGTGTTATACAAACTTCGTTGTTTATTCATTCTACTATGGTTTCTTTACCAAACACAGATTGTTCTTACACAGTGTTCATATGTGACAACGTACTGGACTTCAGATAGTAATCCGCTTAATTATCTGCTATTCATGATGGTCTTATACAGATTGACTCTTGGCTTTGACTTGCTTATTAGTAAAGAATTACAGGATTGTTTTAAACATGGAAGATGTAACGCTAAATGTTAAAGGTCGCTGCCATCAATGCATTAGACAGCAAATATTCTAAGAAGACAACATCCAACTGCCCTACAATATTTACATGGCTTGTAACTAAGTTTGAACATTCTTTTAGACGTCCATGATAGAGTTTACCGATGACTGATAATTGTAAAAAAAATAATAAAATAAATAAATACATTCAAACCATTTATCACTGTCAACGTAGATCGAGACTACCATTCATCTTCTTTAGTTTGTTGTCTATTAATCCAATAATCATTATATGTCCTAGATGTTTGTACAACTATTAAAATTTTATTTAACAATTAGAACACGAATGAAGTGCAACGACAAATTGCCAAAGGAAAAACTAGTACAAAAATGTAATTGAATTTGAATTTAAAAAGTATAGATGGCATTTGGTTTGATTGATTAATTGATTGTTGTGGTTTAACACCCGGGCAGCAATATTTCAGCTATATTCAGACGATATTTGGTTTGAGAGGCATTTAAAAAATACACTGAGCCGTTTATCCCCGGCTTGTTACAAGTGCGGACGTTTGATTGGTTACCCATCGGTAAAAAAATTCATGCCCCAGATGGGTGCTAAATGTCGTATTTGTATTGTTTGTATGTTGTTATATATAGGGCGTCAAAATGGCATACTGTTGTTTTTTTTTTCTATGAAATTTGTATCATGTAGATATGTTCACAAGGAAATTTTCTTATCTGTTATCTTTTATATTTAACTATGTACTTGTGTTAACGTTGTATAAAGTTATTTTCGACTTGTCAAATTTATTTTTCTTGCTTGAATGCTATATTCCATGGACACCAGTTTGATATTCCATGTTTAACATTTTATAATAATTAGGAGCTGTCCGGTGTTTAAGAACCTTTTTTTCATTGCAAGTTAAACTTCTTCCTTATGAGGGTCTTAAGAGGCAAACTGACAGACGTGATTTCTGTCAATGTTTCAGTCAGTCACCACATTGACCTTCAACGAAGTATTTAATAAAGGTAGATATTTTTGAATAAAAAGATTGATGATTAGAGCTATAGATATTTATTATATTCAATGAATGTAAAGCAAAGCAATCTATATTTAGCTCACAATTACTTTCTCCCGGACTATTCAATTATACATGTACATGTATGCATTTGTGGTTTTTTTCTAGGCCTTTCACTCGTACATTTGAATGAACAAAAGCGCATTGTCAGATTTGCTTCTATCTTCAAGTGTATTTTATAGAATATGACCAATTAGCAGCTTCCAAGAGTTGTGTACATTCGTGTTTTCGGTAATTCTCGTTTAACTAACGGACTTCAGATGTTTCAGTTGATTATTTGATTTTGTTATGTTTACATGATCGTTTTGACTCTTGTTTAAGCCATGATTTCCCTTTATAATGAATTACTGATAGCGTGTGATTAGCAATAAATTGTTCTTATGTAAATTGTATTTATTGATGAAGTATCCACAATAAATGCATCAACTACAAAAAAAATGCTGATGAAACATAAACAAGAATATTTCAACTTTTGATGAGAGTCTTAAAAGAACATGTTTGCTATGGCCTAAATATTCATCTAAATGTGCATATATTTAAGGCTTAAAGATGTTTGTTTTTTGTGATTGGATGTAATATAAAGAGTATAACTTCCAGGCAAATGATCTCAAGTAATCTCGTTCAACATCAGTATAGCAATTCAAATCATTTTCACCTCAACTTAGGAAGGGAAAAACTAACTAATTAAGTAATGTCTAATGTCTAGTTGAAATTTCCTTGTTTGTCTATTTTCTAAGGGTGTCATGCTAGATTACTTTGAAAATTCAAATTTATCTAATTACGACAAGAACAACTTCATTTACAAGAAAAACATGTTTTAATGCTATTAAATAACATGCATAGCATATCCCATCTGATCTGAAATAAAGAAAGAAAACACATTACTGCTAGAACTAGAAACTTTCTCCTCTTTATTAAATTGTTTAAGAGGGATGACTTTGGTGATTAATGGTTTAAACAAGATTGCACAAGAGAGATAGCATTCAACACGTATCCTATTATATGATGAAGTGACATCTTCACACGACCAATCTCGTTAGTGCTTACTAAATCTAAATTCCCCACTTAATATGCCACAATCGATCTGATGGAAACCCATTATAAAAGCTCCGCAATGTACGGCTCATATATTCGATGAAAAAAAAGATAAACTTTATCGGGCTTCAAAACGGGGATTTGCAATTAGAGGAAATCCAGCAAGTGGCCCAGCTTATTACCGGAAAGCCATCAAGTGGGCTGCCTTCTGTTCTAGAAGCTTTTCAAGTACTTGACACTACCATTGAATCATTATTCATTACATTTCAAAAACGCATATCAGTTTCTATATAAATTAATACGATCATTTTCCAATAACTTTATAATGACCGCTTACCAAAGAATACAGGGTGCAGTCGAGACTTGTTTTATTGGTAACGAAGTACATGTACTTTTCGGTATCCAGATAGTAATTGATTTTGTTTTATGGATTCGAAGGGGGCGTGAACAAAATTAATATTGAAAGTAGGCATTGAAGAACTACAACTCTCAATACAGGATAGGTAATACTAAGTCAAGTAGAAGTAAACTGTAAGCACTTTCTGCATAAATAAATGTTTGAATCATTTGGCTGTGATGATCATTCTGTCGTTAACCTTAACAATAAAAAGGAATTTGCATGTATGTATACCTGTGATTAAAAAGTCAATGATTAAATATACTTATCTCCGTGGTGTGTTTTGTACCAATATAACAGTAAGCACCGCTAAGTTACCTATTGCAATTTCAATCATGCAAATGCAATGCTTGCTCCTTCTCAGTCAAATGAACGGAAGAAAGGCACTGGTCATCCTGAGGTAGAAAATAATGTGTCCTAATTAAGTAGCAATCTCCCTGTGGATTGTAGCTGCTTCCAACTAGCTTAAGTGGCAAATTAGTATGAAGCAGTCCGTGACCTGCCATAAATGTTTGAAAATTAAACGCAAGACGAGTAAGCCTCTTTACCAACCAACTACATCTCAAAGGTTTAGAAGAAGACGCGTGTAGTTTTCCCAACCTCGACTGACGTATTGCTCTAGGGAAAAACACTTCTAAAATTACCCATTCAAATAGGAAACGATAGTATATTTAAGACTTAGATCTATTTATTTATCTGACCTAATGCAGTTGATCTACACGAGGATTGCACAATTAAGGATAGATACAGACAAATAGATCACGTTAATTGGTTAACGACCATTGTGGTCCGTGAGCAAATGTTTGTTAGTGGTATAGCTCCCATAATAATCACAGACAATAGACAATAATCACTAGCTTTACGTGATTATTGCTATAAACCATACATGGAAATTGCCATGTGGTGGGTAGATGTTTTATTCATTGAAAATAGCCTATGTTTATGTAGTTAAACATGCTACTGGTGAGTAAGGCCAATGACCATAATAACTTTACGTATCCTTTAGAAAATATTTTTTAAAAAAGTACATTTACATACAATATTAAGCCTCTTCATTTCAGGTAAAATAGAATGCAACTCTTTATCAAGAATTTTTTTGATAGAATCCAGGCGTTTCTTAAATGATCTTTCGTTATAGGAGAGTTTTTGGAAAGTTCATTTGATTAAATAACACTATAACAATAAAGTTGAAAATGATAGCACTTTGCGTATATCCGTTACATCCTTCATTTCGTGCGTTATAAAGCTAGGATATCGTAGCTTCGAGCAGATAATGGGAAAATAGTAGTATTTATTTCCCTGCATTATGTTGACCAATCGTATACCCTATTCAGATGAAAGGAAAAAGAACTTTGAAAGGACAGATTGGTGTACTGACAAAGTTTGTAATGATGATTATTCTTTCTCAGATTTTTAGAGGATTAAAGTTTTAAAAAATTGAGTTTATTTTTTTATCCTTCAAAATGCATAGTTCATAAAATTTTAAAAATACTGCATATTACAAATAAGCGCATAACCAAAAAAAATGCAAAACTTCCGTAACCTTCAAACTTTTGATGGTGGTTGAAAAAAAGATGGTCAACCTCTATTCCCACGGTGATTTTTCGATCTCTGAATGATAGTACTACAACAAAAAATGGTTTATGAGTCCTAGTTTTAATTATAAATTACTGGAAAACTTGAAAAGGTTAATACTGTCGGCTATGGGAAAATAAATACTACCGTTTTCCTTACTTTGACAGTCTTTTTTAAATATAAACCACTAAAATCCCCCAAAATCTTTCGTAACACAGTGTTAGCCAATCAATTGTACGATATGAGTGACGCTGACAATCAGCTGACTGTTCCTATACTTGGTTTAATTGTCGTTTTCGTTTGCACTTGTATGTGGCATTTGAAATGCATGACGGACTGTCATTGGCTATCATTTAGGGTCCCTCACGAACGGTGTAAAGCATCAAAGCGTTTACACAGTCCCCCGGCATAATAATACTCGTGAATATGGGTCATAGTGTATTCGGGGAAATTAGTTGTCGTGTGGTCACGTTCATTCAAAATTCATTAAAAGCATCACGCGTGATTTAATGTCGATCCGTGACCTAGTAATCCAATTCGTGTTCTGCACTCTGTACAGCCTACAGCATTTGCTGAATCTTTGACCCAGCGAAATACTATTTGGGATAAAATCAACTTTCCATTGCAAAAAATAACGTTAATTTGTTTCCGAACGCCATTCTAAAATTTTATAGAGTCGGAAGGAAGGGATTTATTTTCCTTTTTATTTAAATTTTGAAACGAAATAAGTCATACTGACACCAAATCAGAATACAATGAAAACCAAATCTGCAATGACTAAACATGTAATAGACTTAGTCCACGGCCTAATCAATCCCCTTTGGGATTTGACGTTGGATATTTTTTTTGTTTTGACGGTGTTGGTCAAACCAAAACAAAAAAAATATCTCAAGCGCCGAATCCAAAACAGGGATTATCCACGGCCAAGAGCACACTCCTGGCATGTGTGTTTACAATCAATTATAAATATAAACAACCAGTATTTCGAACTCTTTGTTTCCATCTAGGATAGAAAAAAACCTTTGACTTTATTTTCGTCTTCAAATTGCATTTTGTTAAGTTGAATATGGTCCATATTTCTTCATATTTTGCTGAGGAAAAAACTTGGATCCGAGGTTAGATAGGATTCTCCTTTCACATATCTTTTATGAGTTCACGTTCCATACATGTACGTGTATATCATGCATATGAACGTTCTGTTGCTAAACACATGGCATTGAGGAATCTGTTAAGTTGGGTAGTTCCATTAGCTGCCCATTACCGTAACGTGTAGTTTCGGGGACTCTACATTATACGTATAGAGGTTATGTACACGTAAAAGTACAGTGTACATGTATGTAGGTTACAGACCACCAATTCAACCAATGAGCATTTGGAACGTACGCAAAAATAGTCCTACGCAGAAATTACCCCTGTTCCTCATAGTGCTGTGAAAAAAGTTCTCATCTTATTTTAAAAATTGAAACAGTTTCTGAAAGGAAAAACATTTCTGTACATTTTATAGGTGCATTTTGCTTCTTGTGATGTGAAGCCTAATCTCCATAATGATTTTTAAATATACCCCTATCTTGTGAAAACACTGGGATTTCCCATGCTATTTATAGACCCTTCACTTCCGGTGACCAGTACTGCACTGCAAGTCTGCTAACCCCACATGCCACTCTGAGGATTGTGAGCTGACATATGTAGAATCATGCTGATATATAGTCATCTGCAGGTTAAAGTTAAGGTAAAGTCCAGAGAAGCCATTGAATATTGTGAAATTAGCATAGAAGCCTATGGGAAGTGGAATTAGTGGTTTTTAGCCTTAAGATGAAGCCATGGCAAAATGAAAAGTTTCTTGAAATAGCTTTAAACTACTTGAAGATCTTGTTAACTTTGCCATGAGAGGAATACACTACAACAATCCTTCAAAATATGCATTTTTTTAAGTTATAGGTCCAAATTATGGAAAATTGGTCTTTTTGGCTGATTTTTATGTCCTATCTTGTAAAAAGTGTAGAAAATTTAGTAAAAATATCAAATATTAAACTTTGAGGGCTATATTTACCTAAATATGGTAGTAATAAGCACTTGAAATCAAGTTTTGTGTAGATTTGAGCAAAAATTAGGTTGGAAATGAGGAAAAACTCACTTTCATTACTGCGGTTAAGGCCATATAAGCATTCCCCTATGGCAACATGGAAAATCCATTATTGAGCACTTTTTTTGCTTTAGGTGCCCTTTACTGGTCATGTTTTAATGTGAAAACACTGTATTTACAAATTTAAAGCCAACTATATCACCTTTTGTGAAAATTTAAAGATTTAGGATTTTTGACATGTGATCAAGAAAAAGGGGGAGGCATGTCAGAAATAAATTTTTAAAAATAGACCAATTTCTCAGAAAATGATTACTTTTAAAACTATTTCTTCATTAATATTGTTAAAAAACAAGTTGTGATTGATATTTTTTATTTGAAAAGTCAGAAAAAGTTCTTTGCAAATATTTAATGCATTTCAGTATGGTAGAATATTTTCACTTTTTTGCTCGCACAACTTGGTTACCCTATATTTAAAAATCAAATATTTAAAAAAGTGCTTGTCACATTTCACTGAAACTTTGCAAATGCATTCAGTATGTGTGTAGGAAGATACCTGTATAGTTATTTATTTTTTCTAAGACAAAAAGTGACCCTTTAGGTTACAGACCACCAATTCAACCAATGAGCATTTGGAACGTACGCAAAAATAGTCCTACGCAGAAATTACCCCTGTTCCTCATAGTGCTGTGAAAAAAGTTCTCATCTTATTTTAAAAATTGAAACAGTTTCTGAAAGGAAAAACATTTCTGTACATTTTATAGGTGCATTTTGCTTCTTGTGATGTGAAGCCTAATCTCCATAATGATTTTTAAATATACCCCTATCTTGTGAAAACACTGGGATTTCCCATGCTATTTATAGACCCTTCACTTCCGGTGACCAGTACTGCACTGCAAGTCTGCTAACCCCACATGCCACTCTGAGGATTGTGAGCTGACATATGTAGAATCATGCTGATATATAGTCATCTGCAGGTTAAAGTTAAGGTAAAGTCCAGAGAAGCCATTGAATATTGTGAAATTAGCATAGAAGCCTATGGGAAGTGGAATTAGTGGTTTTTAGCCTATGTACATTCCCGAGGAGCTCCAACGATTTTTAGTTTTGCTATATATGTACATGTCAGACTGCATGTACTGGCAACTCTTTACATGATTTTTATTTTCATTTTCTGTTTATGACTTCGTGCCAATAAAGTAAAGTTTGTACATGTACATAAAAATATAATTTAGTCTCCTTCATACTTAAATATTGTACACGTAAAAATAACTGAGTCTTGTTAAATTGTTAAGAAGATTTACAGGATTTAATGAAATGGAGATTCTAAAGAAAAGTTAATGACAGTGTTAAGTGCTGAATGAACATACGGGTTATGTTGGTTCTGAACCGAGATCAAGTACGTTGGATATTCGATGTTCGATATTCGACATTCAAACTTTTCAATATCAAACTGAATATCAAACGGTGAAATTTTACCGTTTGATATTCGTTTGATATTCATTCCTGGCTACTTTTAAGAATGTAAACTCTAAATGAATATCAAATGAATATCAAACAGGATTCTTTTTCTGTTCGATATTCGTTTGATATTCTTTTCCGGTTTATATATTGAATATAGAATGGATTTGAATATCAAAATGAATATCAAACAGGATTTTTTTTCTGTTCGATATTAATTTTACTTTCGTTTCCGGTTTATATATCAAATATAGAATGGATTAGATATCAAAATGGATATCAAACAGAATTTTTTTCTGTTAGATATTCGTTTTACATTCGTTTACGGTTTATATATTGAATATGGAACAGATTTGAATATCAAAATGAATATCAAACAGGATTTTTTTTCTGTCAATATTCGTTTGACCTTCGATTCCGGTTTATATATTGTCAGATTTCTGCCTAAACCTTGTTCATAAAGTATGTTTTTTTGTTGATTTGATGTTCCTAGTGTACAATAAACTCGAAGCTATACACTGGTCTATATTTCATACCTAGCACCCTAGCAAAATACCATAGAAACCATATTTTTTATTTAAATTTCAGAAAATGGAGAATAAAGGGCCAAAATCTTCATATTCCATGTAGATTTACTGAATTCTTGAAAATAAACATCAAATTACCCCCAGCAAACACTAGCAAATAAAATTTCTGATACCCAGACAACCCCCTTATCAGGCACGAGACCACAATTAATTTTCAAGTGCATTTCAATATGCACATTTGAACAGATTAAAAAAATTCCACTGGCGCAAACTGAATAAAACTTCTCTGGCCTAAAGATATGTACAAACAGGATTTTATACATAAATTGTTGAAAATTTTACCATCATTTTCTGAAATTAATACATATAACCCGGAGATGGGGTAAACATGACAAATGAACCGAGTTATAAGTCCTAAATCTTAACCTTCTTCCACTGAACCAAATCACAACTTTCAGAAAGAATTGATTAATGAAAGAGTAATCAAGGGAACCAAGGTTATAGCGGTAATCAAAAGAATGTAATCCAGGGACAAAGACCAGACATGGAAAACAGACATACACAACAAAGAACATAAAGTAACTAAAATCATACATACAAAGTAACAAAAGTAAATGAGCAACTCGGACTCCACTAAAAACTGGGAGCATGGACCAGGTGCACCGGTAGGGTAAGCGTCCTCTGCTTTTCTAGAAACACCCGCCGAGTTGCTCATAAAAAGTCAAGTCCGGGGTAGACAAACGAGGAAAAAAAAACTATGACCCGTTGAATAAATCAGTTTTCATGGTGCTGATGGATACATCATAACGATCCACGAGTTCATGATGACGACCATAAAACTTCTGTAGTGATGACTTCAATCTTGTAGCAACATAACCCTGTTCCAGAAGCCTATTAATTTGTAGAAGCTGAAAAAGAATGATTCAACCCAAACTTACTTCCAAAGTGCTCTAGACACATTAAATGTACTTTAAAAACAACCAGAGGTAGTCTTTTAGAGTAAACTATCAGGTAATTAAAATTAAGCCAGGACCAGGGCTGTAAAACTGGGTTTTGCTAAATATGCCATTTACACTAATATTTCACCACTACAGCCACAAAATAGTGAAAAAAATATTTTTAAAATGCATGTTTTGATGCTTATGTGGTACATATGAACTCAACTGGATGTTTCTTTATCATATCAGGTCAGGGGTTTTTTGCTTTGAGGCTAATTAGTGTATGACCGGCTCAAAAATAACTGTTTTTCATCTACTCTGCGGGGCTTTAAGTGGCATATTTATTCAAAATATATGTAAAAGAATGGGAAATCATGTTTTTTTTTTTACATTTTATTGACCTTTCTCTCTCATTGTTCAGAATTTCATACCAATGCAGTGAAAGGTAGTATTCCAAGAGATTGAGATAATTGTCTTACACCGTAATTTTGCCAAAATGACCTTTGTCGCAGGTTAAAAACAGATGAATGGTGTTTATTTGCCGTTATTATGACACTGTGTGTGCAAAAATCTCAAAACGAGACAGTAATTAGCTCATTTGCCCAATTTTACCGTGATGCTATAAGCAAAATTTTATGAGTTTTACATTGAAAATCCCATAGAAACCCATTTTTGCACTAAAATGAAAAAAAATGAGAAAAGAAATAAGTTTTTTTGCCACAGTTTATGTTTATTTTATGAACTCTGAGAAATAAACCCCCAAAACATATAAAAATAGCATGTTTTACAAAAATGTGATTTCCCTTATAGGTACAAGAACACAATTAATTTTGTAGTGCATTCCAGCAGACCCATTTTGACATAAAAAAAAATTTCAACCCCTTCAAACTCAATAAAACTTCACCAATATGGAAACATTTATAAAGCAGATATCTATAAGAGTGCCAGAAAAAATCATTTTTTTTTTATTTTTAGCACCTATGCTTTGGAGACCTTGTGGACATAAAATGTGACCACTGCCAAATGTCCTTAATTTTGACCTTCTTCCATAGAACCAAGTCACAACTTTCACATAAAATTACAGAATGAAAATTTCTACATTTCTGCAGCAAATACAAAGCAATAAAGTTTAGGACAGAAAAGAAAAAAATCAGGAAGAAACACACTAAAATTAAAGGAACTATATTCGTATACAACAAAAAGTCAAGGGGAATTAATTGTTATCTCATACCATCAGATGCCGGATTTTCAAAATACTTTATTTCGCATGAAATTTTGGAACTAGAATGAATCGAAAAGGGTCTTATTATTTTTACCTTTTTTCTACCTATTCTGTACGTGCTTTCATGCTGTGGTAGTGTCTAAGTGCCTGATATTTTATAAAACATAGTATATGGCTGTTAGTATTTGAAAGGCACCCTTGATTTATACTAAAACTCAGTAGTATTTTTTTCAATATGTTACCATGGCTACTGGATTTTATAACAATAATCACTAAAGTACTTATAAATGACTTGAACCTCCACACACCAAGGATTTTAAAAATATGCACTTTTTATGACAAAATACTAGAAATTTGTTTGCGGACTGCCTTACAACAGCTTTATTTCAACAAAATTAAACCAAATTTCAGAAAAAATGACCTAACTGTATTGCAGTACCTTATGGCAAGTTTTCAGGAACCATATGAAATAGGATTTTCACCATAGAAACCACAATTACAATTTTTTGTGTAGGTTAAGGTGCACAGAGTAAGAAAATGTAGTTTGTGTTAAGAAATTTAATAGTTTAGTGCAAATTAATCCTTAGCAACAATTTTCTGAAGTTTCATCAATTCAAATGTGACGTCATAGAAAATATTCTTGTATCTTCTTGCCATATGTGCTATTCTAACCTATTTTAAGTAAAAAAAAATGTTACTTCTTTAGCTTATAATAAGTAAAATGGATAACCAAACCAAACTTTTTCTGTGCAATTAAGTATTGCAATGCAGACACGAAAGTCAAAACAAGCCTTTTTAGTACTTAGTCCTAAATTTTGGTACAACTCTATGATTTTCTATACTTTCATCCTCATATGTTATTTTTGGGTATAAAAACCAATGATGAGATAAAAACACCAAATAAATACTGTGTGTGAAAACAATCTGTATCTAAATGTGTTTTCTAATTTTTGCCATGTTTACAGCCTTTTTCATCATATGAATGCAGAACACAAGGCAGAATTATCCCCAATCTGGGGGAGCAGACCAAGTATTAGATTTGCGATAGAATCAATATCCTATGTTCAATTTTAATGAATCTGGTATTTTTTAATTCCATACAAATAGAGCTTTCCAGAAATCACAAAACATACACTACTTAAAAAATCCCCTTCTCCTTAAGGCTAGTTTTCAGAAACCCTACACCTGAAAAAATAGAATTTTCACCATAGAAACCACAATTTCTTGTGTAGGTTAAGGTGCACAGAGTAAGAAAATGAAGTTTGTGATAAGAAATTTAATTGTTTTCTGCAAATAAGTCCTAAGCAAACAAATTTTCTGAACTTTCATCATTTCAAATGCGACGTCAAAGAAGATATTGCTGTATTAACGAATGTCAATCGAATATCGAACAGCAAAAAAATCCTGTTTGATATTCATTTTGATATTCAAATCCATTCTGTATTCAATATATAAACCGGAAACGAATGTCAAACGAATATCGAACAGAAAAACCTTCTGTTTGATATTCATTTCGATATTCAAATCCGTTCTATATCCAATATATAAACCGGAAACGAATGTCAAACGAATATCGAACAGAAAAACCTTCTGTTTGATATTCATTTCGATATTCAAATCCGTTCTATATCCAATATATAAACCGGAAACGAATGTCAAACGAATATCGAACAGAAAAAAATTCTGTTTGATATTCAATATATATTAACTGGAAACGAATGTCAAACAAACGAATATTGAACAGAAAAAACTCCTGTTTGATATTCATTTTGATATTCAAATCTATTATATATTCAATATATAAACCGGAAACGAATGTCAAACGAATATCGAACAGAATAAAATTCTGTTTGATATTCAATATATATTAACTGGAAACGAATGTCAAACGAATATCGATCAGAAAAAAATCCTGTTTGATATTCACTTTGATATTCAAATCCATTCTGTTTTCAAAATATAAACCGGAAACGAATATCGAACAGAAAAAGATAACCGTTTGATATTCATTTGATATTCATTTAGAGTTTACATTCTTAAAAGTAGCCAGAAATGAATATCAAACGATAAAATTTTACCGTTTGATATTCAGTTTGATATTGAAAGTTTGAATGTCGAATATCGAACATCGAATATCCAACGTACTTGATCTCGGTTTGTTCTGAAACCAAATAATACTGGCAGTGCTAGCTCTGAATATATTGTACACAGCTGCAAAACAACTGAAATATACAGTTTTTGTCCAAGGAAACATTTTTCAGGCTACAAATGTATGTAACTATTTAGAAGTTGATGAAATTGTTTTATACAAGATTTTTTTAAATATTGATTTTGAAGTGTTAGCTGTGAGCTAGTATGGATGGATTTAGCCTTAAAGTCATTCGTATACCGGTATTGTAATTTTGTTTCATAAGAATTTCGAATGTTTTCTGTTGAGTACATGATTATAACTGAGAAATTTTTCCATTATGCAGTTTTATTCTCTTTTGCTATAGAACTGTTTAACTAGGACGAATGTAAAAACAAAGACCTTATAGATGTAAATTCTTAGCAAACCACACGCTACTAGTTTGGTGCTAAGGAAGAGTAATTGACAGGCTTTTTAGGGAATTGGAAATGGAGCATGTCCAGACACGAAATCTGCCGATATATATGTATATATTTAATATAATAGTGTCACCGCAAAATATTGCGATCGTTCATGCATATTGGTTTGGTGCTGACAGCGATGTCCGTGTCGTCGTCGTCGTCCATATTCACTTGGTTTTCTTGCGATGACTTTAGTTATGGTTGATCAATTGTTATGAAATTTATATTATGACTACTAAAGGAAGGCTCATATTTAATTTGGAGTCATGGCCCCAACCATTTTGAAAATAGGGCCATCCACGTAACTGAGAGATACCGCACTGTTTGTTTCTGTTAATCTAAAAAATGAGAGTCCAGTATTAGAGCAACAAATTTTACCAAGCTAACATACATAAAGTGAAATGGGCAAGTTCAACACATGCAAGAAAAAAACATTGTAATATGTATATGACGTGTGTTATGGTTATGGTAAGCCATGATGGAGTTTATTCCCCATTTATTGATATCAGTAGATATTTATAGTAACATATGTTAATGGATATTTATCAACATGTGTATACTTCAATTACTGATAACAAAAAATGGAGGAGTTTTCTAGACAATGCAAACACGTCCAAGACAAAACGTATGTATGTTCAAATCTGCTCTTTGGGCAATACCAGTCTGTGTCCATACTTGTCCCTCGGGCAATACTAGTCTGTATCCACACTTGTATGTGTACACAGTTTTATCCCGGATGTAGAAATCTCTTATCAATCTTATGTTTCCAAATCAATATTTCTTTCCCATAAAAAGGTGGTAGGCTTATTTGCATAGATTTTAAAGCATTTTTTTACATACAGCCGAATTTTTATTCAATAAGTTAACCAAGTCCAACCGACAACTTAATTTATTTGAGATACCAATAAATCTGAACGTGGGAAAACTGAGTTTTATTAACATATTCAGACATTTGGAAAAGAAAGTTCCAGATACGTTATCTATAAGTCCATCTGTCCAAATTTAAGACAAAATTTACAAAAATTTCCAACAAACGAGAGGGTTCACATCCGAACACCCTACCAAAGTATCAGCGCCTGTTGTATGCTGGGGGTTGAAACCTAATGCATGATTTTTGCGCGGACGCCCTCTTAATAAAAAGCATATACTTTAGATAATTTTTTTTCAACAGAATAGAAAAGAATAGAATAGAAAATTTCATTTTCCAAATTACAAAGCCCATAAAGAGGATATAAATCAAATACAACGATTGAAGTAATTAAGTAAACAATAACACATTACACAGTAGTATTCATGTATCATTATATCATCATAAGCCTCAGTCAGAATCAGAGCCATAACATACAACATAGATATCAAATAATAACAGTATCAAGGCCTATTCTTCTTAGGTCAAAGGAGCTACTAATACATTCCCCAATTTTCTCCACAATAGACAATTTCTCTTGTGTTAATAGACATAAAAAATGAATATTCATCTACATGTAGGTTATCAAAGTTCTGACAAGTGGTAGAAATATACTGAAAGAGTTCATCCCTCAAATTATTATGGAAGGAAGCATTCAATTATAAAATGACGCTCATCTTCAATTTTATTTGTGCAGTTTAAACAGTAACGATCAGATCTATCAATAAGAGTTTTTGTATATCTGACAGCTTCTTAATGAGTGAGCACTGATCCTTAATTTATATAATGACTGTCCTTTTTTAAATCAATGATACCAAAATATTTTTTTCTTTTTCAAAACAATTTTTAAATGAAAAATATGTGTCAAGTTTGCTTCGTCACTATTCATTGCTTGATACTTGAGATGACTCCAGTATTTAAGAAAAATGTAACATAATTTATTTTTTTTATGAACTTTGATCAGATAAATTGTTTATTGCAAAATCATATGAACATAATAATGTCATTAAACAGCAATAATATAACGATGAGACACAGCAAACACTATCACATCAAATGATAAGTAAGTAGTTTGTATATAACACATTACATGCTCAAATCTCTCATAGTATAAAGTTCCTTAGTTTCCAAATTCTTTCAGAAAATAAACCATATTGAAAACTACTGATTTCTTTGTACATTTTAACAGTAAGACAAATTTATTCATATTTGGCCATGAACAATAGTACTTAGGTAGATATTTTAATATAAGTTGTCTATAGGCTGAACAAATCATTGTAAAATGGTATTCATCTTCTATACCTTGCATACTACAACAATAACATATTCTTTCTTCTCTTGGTTGGTTTATCTAACAACATTGAGTTTTAAAACAAAAAACCTAATATACATGACTTTATTTTAACGTTAATGTTTTTCATTAAATATTCTTCCAGTACATAATCTGCTTTAATAAACTCATACATAGTTAACTTATCTGAATTCACCAAAGAAGTAGGCCAGCTGTTAAAACTGATCAAGGAGACGTTCGTTCAAAAAGAATTCGAAATTAATATTAGCTTGAGCAATCCAAATATATTATTGATTCAAAGTTCAAAAAGTAAATTACGAACATATGTGGCCCAAATTACCTTGCCATTTTAACAGTCAGTATGAAGAATCTTCAAAATATCATACACCATATTTGTAACATACATACTTACATAAAGAGTTTTAATATATATTTAACTCCTTGCTTACATAAACGTACATAGTTGCATAAAGTACCAAGTTTTTGATTAGTAAATTAGGTTTATTATCTTTATTTCTAATCAAAAGATTGGATTTCCTCTGGATCTTGCAACCCTCAAACTGAATTATTTTTTCTAAAAAAAAGGTGAAGATTGTAAGATCGTGAGAAATTCGGACTAAAATAATTAAGACCAAGTTAAATTCTTTTTTTTAATTTTTCTTCTAATGGGATAAGGGAGATAAGACATTGAAGGGCGAGGAATTTTGCATTGGTGTATGAGACATAAGCATGATCGTGAACATAAGCGACATGCGTTGATAGCAACAGAAATGGCAGTGACGATTGATTTGACACAAGGAGAATACACAGAATTTAGTGGATCCACCGAAGAAGACATAAGCTTTGCAAAGACATTTTGGCAGTCGGTTCATCTTCAACCGCCAGTAGAATCTAGACTCGTGTCGAGCGACATTAAGCAAAGATTAAGAATTGCCCCGTCGGGTTCACAGAGTAAGATATTATGATTTTAAAACAATGTCTTCGGGCAAAAACCAAGATAAAAAGTATTGGCAGGAAGTAGGACAAAATGTAATAGAGTTAATTAATATTTAACAATTAATAAGAGAATCAATGTTAGAACCAATAAAACATAATTCAAAGATTTAACAATGGTATGGTGAAGATAACTTACCCTAACAGGTAGTTTATTCAAATTTTTTTTTCCAGACTAAAAGGATTTTGTTTAAACTTTCGAGCTTTTTTATTACATTACCATAAAAACTAGGATGTGAAATCACATTTTCGATTGAGTTTGGACAAGTACAGCAAAATTTCAGCATCAAATCTTTATATTTATGGAAGAACTTAGTAAAGCTCTTAACTACATTTAATTTATGGTAACGAAAACTTTGATTGAACCAGTAATACAGAGATTATAAAACATCGCTACAAAGACAGGCACATCGAACAAGTTGAGAAATATATACACCTTTTGAAGGCAAAAGAAACATCCCTGTCAAACATGGCATATTAACAATTGGAAACAAAAATCATTTGTTTTGAGTTTACCTTGTGAAATGAAAACATCCAAATCCAGTAATGGGCAATTAAAACTGTCCTCCTTAGCTTAATTTAAAGTCAATTCATTGGGGTAAATTTCAGCAGTGTATTGGAAAAAGTCGGGATTATTCACTGCAAAAATATCAAGGTAACGACACATATTGTGGTCTTTTAATCAGATTTGGAAGGTTGGCCATTGTGATTCATAACAGTACATGAATAAATCTGCAATTAAAGGAGCACACGTTCACTTGCATATCCGTGCAAATTGCACAATAAAATTCTATTTTTTTTTCAGAATCAACAGCAGTTCATATGTGGAAAGATGAATCTAAAGGTAAAGTAGTAAAAAGAAATTCAGCAATTTTTTGTTTTGTTTTTAAAGCTTAAAAATGAGGTCTGATCAGTCATTTTTACTACATTTTGTATTGCCTGAGTTTTTTCTTATCCCGTTGTAAGCTAAATCCACAAAATTTGTCTTTTTAGCCGATCTAGGGTAAACACTATTTGGACCCTGTCAGAACTTTTGTAAAGTTTCTTTCCATCTGTTATGGTTATCAAGTTAAAAGCTAATGAAATGCTTCACAGAGCACAGCTGGTAACGACTGTAGAGGTCCAATCCTAAATAGATGGGATAAGTACGAACACACCATTCAAGCTTATTACAGATAAGATATTAATTGATTAAATATTTAATACCGGATAAGAATTTGTCCAAAATCAAAGGGAGTTGTCTTATCAAGGTCAATGAGTTTTAGTTGGAAAAGTTCGGTTTTTTTTTTTAAAAACATTGTTAGAGAAAGAAATTGGACATAATAACTAAATAGATCAGTACATAAACCATGCTGCTGATTGAAATAAAACTCAATGCTTTCTCACAAAAGATGAAAAAGATGCAAGTTTAGAGTATGTTTCAAGGAAAAGTATGACATTTTTCCTTTCTTATGAAAACTGAAAACTAATACAAAAATAATCCATAATGATGTGTCTCACATAAGATGAAATACATACCAGTAATTTTGAGGCCTGTATCAATGAACTTTTTCAGAGGAGAGAGCAACAAGAGAATTCCTAATGAGAGCTAAAACAATGGAAAAACTAGATGAGTATGGTAGAATGCAGAAATTTGCCCAAGCTATGGAACAAGATAAAGAATTAGTTAAAAAATTGAGGGATGAAAGAATTAAGGTAGGTATTACGTTAACATAACAATTTGTTTTCTTTCATGAAGCCTATAAAATGATTACACATTGGTAAGATTTCAAATTTGTATACCAGGGATAAATTCTATAATATCTTTATGGTCTGGAAAGGTTTATTGGACTAAGAAAACTATTATCAGTTGTGAGACTCTGGTATCACAAAGAACATATATGGTTTATGTTGTTTTACTTTTTTTTTTGTACATTAGAATTTAGAAGTTTTAAGGCTAAATCCATTCATTAATTCAATGTGAAGTATAACACATTTTCCCGTTCTTTTCAACCAAGAATTATTATTTTACACCAGCAAAATTTATCAAGAATACTGTCAGTTGAGTTAATAATTTCAAGAAATTGTTATTATTTAAAATATTTCTGGTACCTTTTCAGCTTACCTGGCCAAAGGCCAAGTGAGCTTATGCCATCACTTGGCGTCTGTCGTCATCATTGTTGTCATGGACAAATTTTAAAAAATCTTATCCTCTGAAACTACTAGACCAACAGTATGTAAACTTGGCATGATTGTTTCTTAGGGTGTTCTGCACAAAATGACTCTTGGGATTTTTTATCCTTGAAAAAATGTGGCCACCATTACTAAAAATATAATATGGAGGCAAAAGACAGTTTTTTGCAAATAACTCAAAACCCTTTGCAAATTTCTGGCGGAGGTAATATTGTTCAGCATTATGAGATGAATTTAGGCCAAAATTTTATAAACAATTCATTGACTGATGTAGGAGTTGCGGCCTCTGAAACAGTTTTTTTAGCATTTTCGCATTTGCAACTTTGAAAATCTTCTGCTCTAAAACCATTTAAGATCATTTAATGAAAAAAAGCATAATAATTCTTTAGTGTATTGTGCTCAAAATTACTGTTGTGATTTTTAATCCATGAATAGATATGGCTGCCTATACTAAAAACGGAACATAGGGGTCACAAGAGGTTTTTTTTTCAATAATTCAAAAAATGTTGCCTTTGGCAAAATTCTGGTTCAGGTCATAAAATTGCTATTAAAAGCATTTCCTGCATTTGACAATGCAGTTGATTTTAAGTTAGCTTATCTCATTCCTCCAGTTTTTCAAATAAGCAAATGGTTAACCAGTTGAGCGATTCAGGCTCTCTTGATCCTCTAGTTTTTATAGTAATAACATCAGCTTTCTTTTTAGTTACATCAGTTTAAGTTTAGTAAAGGCATATTGTAAAACTAGAGCTCCTCTTGATTTTTTGGTAATTGTGGCCTTGATCTAGACCTACTGACCTCAAAATCAACTTGCATTCTGAGAGTATTGCAGGGCAATACAAATTCCCCTACTGAAAGAGAACAGAATTCAAACTTCATGCAAAATTTGTTAATAAAAAAAATGTGGAAAGTCTGCATTAGTTGTCCAAGTCCAAGGACCATAACAGCAAAAAATCAACAGACTGAACAATTTTCAAAACTTGATATATATAACTTGCCATGGTAAAGCAATGCACCAAATATCTGCTAGCATGACGGAAAACTTAAGTTTATTGCATGATTTTTTTAAGTCCAAGGGCCATAACTCAGCAAAAAATTGACAGACTTGAACAATATTGAACTGGGTATGTAACTTGCCATAGTAAAGCAATGTACCAGATATCAATTTTTGCAAATTTTTGATAAAAAATCTGTTTGTAAAAGCTTATTTAAAACAATCAAGGCTAACTAAAGTTGTGTTGAAAACCACACTTTGTAAACCCATTACTGCAGAAGGTGGCAACAAAATTACACTATTATTTTGCTAAATGTAAGTTACCCACTATTATATATTACTTATCACCATTATAAATACTTCTATTCACAGAAAGAAGAGATTTCACGAGGTAAAGGTGTAGGAAAGAGACCAATAAAAGAAGCTTTTGTAGAGAATGATATAGACAACCCACAGGAAGAGACATCTGAAGATGCTCTAAGACAGTTAGATCAATTTGATAAAGATAAATATGGTGATGAATCAGATTCAGACTAGAATTTGCTAATTTTTTTTATGTTTATGTACCAGTCATCCAAGCCATTCATTAGTTTTTTTGAAAGATCCAGGAGTTGTTTCTGTGGAATATTTTACATGATTGACAAGCCCTGTATGTGCTGATAAACATACTAATATTAACTACTTGGATAGTAGCCATAAACAATATAATGCACAAAGGGGGTATGGTCTGGAAATATGTTTGATGAATAATTACATGCAATAAGTCAGAAATGTATGTTTGTTTTCAGTGTTGCAATGCTGACCTTTATATGATGCTTCCTTAACCATTACTCTATATGTTCCACTATATTTCATTTCTAATACAAAGGTTATTAAGTAATAAGCTTGGATACACACTTTGTTTTGGCCCACATGAATACATGACATGATATACCATAACCACAGGATCAGGACAAAAGCCCCCCATGAAAATTATTTTATCAATTATGAATAATATTTCTATTAATACTGAAAGTGTAAAATTTGAAATTTAATTTCTTTGCAACTCAAACTACGAGGACTGATATCATCAAAGACTGAAATCTTCAGTCGCCAATCGTCAAATATTCACTGTCACTGATTTTGGCATACTTTAAACATCCGAAATGGTACAAATGTGATATGCTCTAAATTGGGGGACTTCTGCAAAAATCTTGGTTCCCTTGATATAATTGAGTACTCTTTCATAACCGCTATGATCCCAATGGCAACATATAGATATGGGTGTACTGATAATATATATGACCTTTATATAATCAATTGTAACAAACGCCTGTGTTTAAATCGGAAACTGGGTAATATTACATAAATTCAATGCTAACCGATCATTTTGTCTTTTCATGTAAACTTCCTGTCCTAAAACAAGCAAAAACACTCATAGACATGTGTATGTTTTTAAAAAGGTACGTTGTAGTGATCTTTGGGTCGCTCATGATATTGACAGGGAACCAGTATATGAACCAGATTAAGCAGCTGGCAATGAATATTCATAAATATCAGGGTGTGCTAATGCATATGACCTATAAAGTCTTGCAACTAGCCTCAGTGCCTGAATCGGAAACTGGGTAATGTACAAGGCTAACTGGTCATTTCATGTAAACTTCCCATCTCATTCAAGTAAGAAATACACATAGAACACACATGTATGATATTTAACAGGTACATTTTTATCTTGTATAAATCAGGAACTATAATGCTGTGACAGTGAAAACAGCAAAGATCTGCTGGATCATGTGGCATATAACTACACATTAATGCAAATCATATGCGATTATTAAATACAGAAATTACGAGTGCAAGAAGTCGCTAACACTATTAGCGACTTAAAAATGTATAAATACTGGAATTACCATCTGGGAACATTTATTATCCATTGTAATATACTTGGCCCAAACCTGTCCAAACCTTCAGAAAAGCACCGATATATTACTATGTAGTTACATATGAATCTGTGTAAACCCAATCCTTAACTGAAAAGATCTTTGATCAAGGCAGGTTTCACTTCATCATAGATAGAATGTGAACATGTAATACAGTTTCCTTGTTTTATTGAGTATTGAATTTTGAGGATTCAGTTGGTTAAAATGGCCACTGCAAACTGATACCCCTTCAACACTACCTTATTAGTGCTCTTATGTGTTTCATTTGGTTGGACTGCCCATATGGCCAATGATATATATACAAGTTTATCATTCATTTGGTTCAGTTGTCTACAATATACCTCAAGTTTTTAATGTTATTAATATATGAGGGAATAAAATACCAAAAAAAACATGCATTTCTGAAATAAATTGTTTTATTAAATTGTGTTTGATAACATAACCTTCTATTTGTTACTCTTGTGTAGATAAATACATCACATTCTTTTCAACATTTAAAGCTGACAAAAGTTAAGTGAATAAAATGTTCTGAAGAAATGCAATGTCACAGAACGTGACAGTAAGTCAGACATTGCATAGATTAAAGTTTACTCTAGAAGAAAATAGACATTTGGCATATATAAAGTTATTGCAAGTCACTAAAAAGTAAAGCACAATTTCGCATTACAATTAAAGTAAGTTTTCTATTCTACACTCCTATTAAACATGAGAACTTTAAATAGAATGATGCTTATTTATCATTACCAGATGGCTAGACTGTAAGTATGTTATTACAACATATTGACCATAACTTCACAAAAAGTAAACATTTTTGAATGATCATTAACAAGAGGCTCTTGAAGAGCCTGAATCACTCACCTGACAATCCATGCCCTATTAACTAATAAAGTAAAGGTATCATGCTTTGGTACCATGTTTGACAAAAAATTGCTGAAAAAGAGCATATATTGATGAATGCTGCGAGTTCAAAAGAGTACCTAAGGCACTGTAAAATGTTGGAAATGCCTTCGAAGTGTTTTTAGAACCTCTGAAAAAAATTTGGCAGGGTCCCCCAATGCCCTATTATTCCACCAGATCTGAGGGGGCATTAGCCCGGTATACATTTGCTGAAAAAGAACATAAAATGAAACCATAAACCATGGCTATCCAACATTTTCATCATCACCATTCTTATTAGGAGAGAAATCAAAGCAAGTATAAAAATACGAGGGAAAATCGACTCCCAGAACAATCTTTCGTCATCACCATTCAACTTATAACACCTAGTTTCCAAAAAAAAAAAAAAAAAAATCATAGTAATCAGAGAATCTGGGGAAAATGGTCACAAAATGGCAGCCATTTTGAAAATTGCCGCCTCAAATATAATTTCAATACTGCCAGTCAACTTAGAATTTCATGTTTATGTTATGAGTAGCTTTCATTTTCATTATTCTTTTGTACATATAGTTGTGGAAAAAATAATCAAAAAAGCCTTTTGACCCCTATGTTCTATTTTTAGTAACGACTGCCATGTTTTTTTACCAACGAAAAATTTTAAATGATCAGTTTGTGCAGGAAATCTAAAAAAAGTATGCCATATTTTATTTAATTCTGTTGCAATTGGTTTCAGAGAGTTGTACACATGAAAAATGACCAAAAAAATCAGTTTCAGGAGCCATAACTCCTACAACAGGAAACAAATCATTTTTTAAATTTTGGTGAAAATTTCTGCAATAATCCTTGCCATCAGAATTTTGCTGAACTCAATGGTTTTTGAGTTATTTGCAAAAAAACTGTACTTTGACCCCTATATTCTATTTTTAGTAACAGCAGCCATGTTTTTCACCATTCAGAAATCCAAACAGTTATTTTGTGCAGGATACCCTATAATACAGCAACACCAACTTTCATTAAATTCTGTACAGTAGGTTCTGAGGAGGAGAACATTTTTGAAAGTAATAACATCAAAAACAGCAAAACACATCCAAAAAAGGGCAATAACACAACATGGGTCAACAGAATTTCACTAAAATTTGACCTTAGATAGATCTCATCATGCTGAACACTTTTATTCATGTCAAAATTTGGTTATAAAACCTAAAGGGTTTGGAGATATATGCCGAAAAATGCTGTCTGACCTCTAAGTTCTATGTTCAGTATCTTCTGCCATGTTTTTAACCAATTAAAAATCAAAAAAATCATTTTGTGCGGGGATACTCTAAGGAACAATCATATTAAGTTTCATCCATATCCATTCAGTAGTTGTAGAGAAGATGTTTGAAGAATTGTTAATGACCACAATGACAACAACAAACAGCAAGTAATGGCAATAGCTCAAGGAAAGCTAAATATAGAATGAGATTGGTATAGACTATTAGTGGCAGATCAAACTACCAAACCAACATTTGGAAATTTTTTTTCTTCAAAATTTGCAGGGAAAATTGAGCAAACAATAGCCTGGAATACCCTTTTCAAAATCTATGGATTCGTGCCTGGACTTTCTCAGAATATATTGTACCTGCAAGTACAACAAAGAAACAATGGAAGGCAAACTTTATAAGACTGCTATAATATTGTAAGCAAAGCTGTTACTAAAATCTAGCCAACTTCATAGTCAGTTTTAACTAGAGCATTTGGGAAGGTTTTCTAGCACCATACAAATACAAAAAGCTTTGAAATAAAGGTACTACAAAACTATTAATCTGAGATTATGTATAATGGGCTATTCCAGGATGCCATCAATTATTGAAATTATTTGATTTTTTTTTTTTTGAGGGGGGGAGGGTGGATGTCTGATATGATAATCATTAATCATATGGTGCTCGATTCATATGATAATCATATGATATTGAACATATGATAGTCATATGATTATCATATGATTATCATATGGTAAGTTTGGCTTAATAACATATGACAATCATATGTTTGTGAAAGACATGATTATCATATGATAATCATATGTATACTAAAACATATGATTATCATATGGTGCTTGATTTATATGATAATCATATGTTGCAAACCATATGATTCTCATGTGTGGCACATTTGCCTGTGTATTTAAAATAGGAAATCGTTGGTTGGGGGTTAAATTTTAATTGAAATCTATTGGTGGTTCTAAAGTTCATAGGCATTCTGCCCCCTGGGACATTTATTCATGAAATCTCCAAAGTATATATTGATGTATTGTAGTATGAACATAAAAAAGGTTTCTTGAAAAGAAAAGAATAAATGATACTGAAAATACACACCAACTTTTTCTATTGAAAATTCCCACTAAATAAACAATGATATGTAAACATATAATTAATAACCAAATGATAACAAATGACTAATATATTTAAAAGTACATTCATTCAGCTTTAAACTACATTTGATAATCATACACATGAGTTATGCATTTACAATACCAAAGCAGGTTCAAGGTCTTTTAAGGTGCTACAAAGATGACCAACTGGTGGTGAAGTGAGACCAAATAAAAAAATATACAATAAATCTCCACAATAAAATCTACATACATTTTTTCCACACAAAACCCTACATAAAAACTGGCAAACATGCTTAGATCTCAGTGGTATAACAGATAGGTCTGTAAATGGAAATGATTTAGAGGTAGGATTTTCATCGGTGAGGTTATTTCAAATATTTTGACCAGAGAACTAATAGTTTGGAACATGGTTGCCCCGCAGATCTTCAAATGATTTGAGACCTTACTTTGTTTATAACCATCATCTTTTACAATACTGTATAGTCCTATCAAATTCCATACAAAAAATCTGATGTGGTAATAAAATCCACAAATACAAAAAAGATTGAAATAACAAATTTTGGAGAGAAAAAAACTAATACAAGAAATCCCCATAATATCAAGTCAACAGTTTCTTGGAACTTGTCAAATAATAGCATTATCACTGATTTGACTCCAATGTATTAAGTGTACCCTTTTTATTACAGTAAACTGACCACTGTGCCTATAGTCCCAATATTTTAGCTAAAACACTTTCAGTAATTTTCATATCTCACAGTCTATGAAGTTCTCTATAAAATCACCTGAATGCAATTAAAGATAAAATAATCAACTCATACAATAACATTAAACTGATGAAACTTTAAGCAATTTTCCATAGTATTAATAACTTATTTTTAAACATTCAATTAAAAATATGACTTCCACTAAAAGTCCTCAAACATCAAAATTGTAACACTTTAGATTTTATTTAATTGCTGTTTTGTTTCCTCAACCATTTAATGCATTACTTGTCAAACATTCCTATCTAACAACCCATAATCCCAATTTAACAATCATCAAAAAGAAATGCCAGCATTTGATCTTACAAAACCATACAAAAAATGCTGGAATGTGTTGCTATGTAACAGTTGTTCTTTACATTCAAGGTACATATAGATAATCATCATTATACATGTAGGTGGAGATCTAATTATCCTATCTGTGAGGGAACAAGAGGCCATGCTGGGGGGATCTTGCTTATAACTGTCTTCATTTGATTCTTGATCCTTATAAAATGTCTCTTGAACTCTATGCCATCACCCTGCAAATAACAACAGAACATTTAATTAACTGATTTAAATATTAAATTTTGTATAATTTTATTATTTTTTGAAAGACATAAAAATGTTATGTAAATATTGTAAGTGATCAAATGTTAAACTGTTAAATTTTTCATTTTTACCTTTGACCATACAGACTAAAAATATCCTTTCTAAAAGCAGTAAAAGGAGAATGGGAAATTATCCCTAAAAGTAAGTAAACTGCTATTGTAGCTAAAAACAATGTGACATCAAATGATTACATACAAATTTAGCATATTTACTGGTATATAAACATCGCATTAATTTGCATATAAGTAATCCTTAAAATGATATATACGCAGCGTCACATAAATAACATATTGTTAAAATTTGAATAAAAATATTTTCTAGGACTTTATTGACACCTACTGTCGTTTAAATTGTCTTAAATGACTTGCTCATTCGTTTAGTGCATACACACTCTCAGTCACTGAGTGAAATTTTCAGAATTTTATCTTAACAGACCTACTACGAAATTAGGCTTAATGCTACTGTTACTTTTATTTGAATGCTTGAACAAATACTTGAATATCTGATGTACAAATAAACTAAAGTTCATGTAGTCCAACCTTTGTTACTTCAAGTAATTAGAATATACATAGATGTCAATACACAATTAGATGTTTGACATATTTAAATGTACAAGTCAGCAGGTGTCACTTAGTTATGTACCTCAAAATTCAAATAGCTGTTCTATTACTTACACATATAATATAAACGTAAAATTAAAATAAGATTGAGCCTACATAGAAATGTTTTTGTGTGCTTAGATAAAATTCTAAAAATATTTGCCTGAGTTAGTATATATTATAGATATGATCTGCAGTAGAAAAATACAAATATTATAAAAAATGAATTTTCAAGATTTTGTTTTTAAGATTTAAAAAACTCAAGACTGTTATTAATTCTATTCAAAGATGCTTCTGAATGCAACTATAGTAGATTAGTGTTAACTGTCACAGAAAGGCAAATTTTGATTTTATCTAACACAACAGATTTACTCTTTTTTCAAACTGTCTTGTGGAAGTGATAAAAAACATAATAAATATAAAATACCTTTGACAGTCTAAAATCCAACAATAGATTTTCTCCCATCTCCAATATACATGCCTTAAACACTAATGATACATTCCTTTTGTCCATTGTAGAAACTGTTACCTGAAAAAAAAATACAACCATTGATTAAGAAATAGAAATATTATCAGATTGGTAACAGAACAACAGGCACCCAGGAGCCTGAATTGCTCACCCAGTGAATTTTGTTTACTTTCAAGGGCAATAACTTTAACAAGTTTGACTCAAAGAAAACTTTGGCAAGACTTATCATAAGGATCATTTCAGCAATTGAAAGTGTCTTTTCTGTCTATTATAGTTTTCAAGATATTTGCTGAAAACTGCTAAAAACACCACTTTTTGCCTTTCAAGGGCAATTACTCTAACAAGGAGTTGTCCAACATCTTTTGATCTAATGCAGAATTTTATACGCCTTATAATAAAGAACATTTCAGTAACTGAAGAATTTTGCTAATCCTTACAGTTTTGGAGATGAATATGGAAAAAACTTCTGTCTGGCCCTTATTTTCTATTTTAAGTAATGGTAGCCATGTTGTTTGATGGACCAAAAATCACAGCAATAGTTCTATGCAGAATACATTCATACCAAGTTTGGTTCAAATTGGTCCAGTAATTTCAGAGAATATTTTTAAAAGTAATAACGCTAAAAATAGACAAAAAACATTGAAAAAGGGCAATAACTCCAACATGGCTTAGGTCTCACTAACCACTTCCAGGTCAAATGGCCACCCCCCTATGTAGTACCAAAAACACACTGAACCTAGACATATGCATTGTAAGTGCATTATTTGTGTGTATTATGATTAAAAGTAGTCAAAATAAAGCTGAGAATGTGTACTTTAAAATCATATATGTAATTAACTACAAAAGTGTATGAATATTGTTTACATGTGTGTGAGTAATTTGCCTCCATGCTGTCAGTTAGCAGACAGGTAAAAATGTGGATTTTCAGTATTATTTATTCAAGTAAATTTTGTGAAGAAGTTCTACTATGATCGTACCATTAGCATAATGATTTTGGAAGCCTTATTTTCCAAGCTTCGAAACGGTATGCAGCTTTAAGATGTCATTTGTCCTGGGAATTCACAGTGAGACTTTGAAAATTACTTTTTTAACATGTAAAGTAATGGAAACGTTAGAAGTGGTTAGTGAGACCTTAACAAATTTACACCAAATTCTGACCACAGACAGACCTCATCATTCTGAACACTTTTATCTTGTTAGAATTCTGATAATAAGGATCATTTCAGCAATTGAAAGAGTTTGGCTAAACTTTAACTGTTTTAAGATAAATGGGAAAAACTTCTGTCTGACCACTATGTTCTATTTTTAGTAATGGCTGCCATGTTTTCGACGGATCAAAATCCCCACAACAATTCTATGCAGGATTCCCTAAGGTACATTCATGCCAAGTTTGGTTCTAATTGGTGAAGTACATGTAGTTTCAGAAGAGAAGAGCTTTGAATGACAATGGATGACGATGACAGACGCCAAGTGATGGCAATAGCTTACAAGGCCTTAGGCCAGGTGAGCTAATAAAGGATAGATAAGGGGCCAAAAAATAAGAAGAAGCGTACATACATATTACTAGGTCTTGGAAAATGTAACTGATACACTAGATTTAAAACCTCTAAAAATACACAACAAAAGTGCCTAAATAGTAAAATCGTAAACAAGAAAACAGAATTTTGCTTTATACATGCCTCATGTACTGGCCAGTTCATACTTGAATGATAAACAGAACCACTAATATGCCTTAGATCTTTAACTGGTGCATAAACTAGAAATACTGTGAACGAGATCACAAGGAGAATATCCCCAAAATTTATAACCCACAAGTTCAATTATCTCCTTTTTAGAGTCATCCAACAGTAATTATGTTCCATTTGATGCCCATCCTTTTAATAATATTTCATCTAAATTGTGGTTAACTGTTTACATAAGATTTAACCATATACAGTATTTAAATCAGATTATTCTTCATGACCATCTACATATGTATCCCAACCTTCATATAAAGTATCATATAAAGTCCCTTGAGTGGTTATAAGGTTTCAACATATAAAACCCTTAAGTTGGATAATTAGCCTTTGTAATCCTCCAACAGTACATATATTCCTTCATGAACATCTACAAGTGAGGCCCAACTTTCCTTTAAAATTTCAACAAAATCCCTCAATCAGTTAAGGTGGAGTTGTCTTAACTAGATTTGAACAATTGAAACCCTTTAGTTTGATTATCTACCTTTGGAATCCTACATATATTTTCAGTGGATATTAAATACATCAAGTTCCAGTGTCACAGCTAGTACTTTACCAGTGACCCTACTATTCCTGGTGACCCTACCATTCCTGGTGTAATTTACTAGTGACCCAACCATTCCTGGTGTATTTTACTAGTGACCCTACCATTCCTGGTGTATTTTTTTTCCAGTTATATCCAAGCTTCAGTATAACTTTATTTAACTCTTTGTAGGTTTCATCTCTGTCAGTCTTCACAAAAAATCGGGTCATTCTTCTTACCAGTTTCTGCATTGGAGTCTAAAATTAAGAACAATTTATGTTACTGTAACAAAATAATCCATAATTTATTACTCTTATTCACAAAATGTGTCATTTTCATGTACTAAACATGTAAACTTTACTAAAGCATTAAATACTGTGTGGTCTATGAAAATTGTTGATAGGATATAATTCCAAACCTACAAAAACAACTTAAAATCAAGGTAAGGGACCTACAAAATATAGGCCCAGGACCTAAGACCTAACTAATTTGAACCTCTGAACATATAATATATTGATTAATACAAAAACTTATGAAGAGAGCTATCTTTATTAGGCAAAAAAATGTGTGTTTCCCATTACATCTTTGAAAAAAATTGGGTAGTTATAATATTAAATCCATGGAATAGTTTACAATAATATGGTCCTGTATATATGTGCATAGTTTACAACATAAAGAATAAAATGTAACTAAAAGTAACACAATAAAATAATAAATGACATAATATTAGCAGTAACATTTCTACAATAATTTTCTTCATATGATTTTTTGAAACTCTCAGTTGTACAATTTCTAATATTTGTTTGTATTTTATTCTATAAGCTACTTGATATAATGAATGATTGTTTGAAATATACCGTTTAAGGCTCAAATAACATATTTATTTCACTATGTCCAGTATTTCTAGAACTTATTTGATGAACAAATTTAAAAACATGTAAGTACTCAGGTGTCCATTACTTCTATGACTTAAATAGTATAGCTTCTCTAGGTATAAAATAATCAGACATTGCCATCCACCTCGATTTGTCAAACAATATATGTGATGGTGTCATACATGTAACATTATGCACATTTAATATGATACATGCAGCCGTTTTTGAATTGAACCATACAGTACAACAATAATTAAAGTATGGAGAAATAACAGAGTTATTTGCTTTTAAGTAAAGCTTCAGTAGACAAACTTCTAACACACTTTAATAAACAAATTTTCTTTGAAATTTTAATAGTCAAAATATCAATATGGTAAGATAATGATATTAAAAATCAATATTAACACCTAGAAGAATCATCAATCATCCATGTAAATAGATATTTTTCTACATATTCTTCTTAGTGCCAAAAAGCATGCACTGAGGTAGGGATTTTCTTTTTACCTTTTTTTACATTGCGTCTATGGGAGAAACATTCTGACTTTAACAGTGCTTATTGAAAAGTGAAAAAAAAAAATTAAGGTATACTATATTTAGCTGATAAAAATAGGGTGGGTAAAATAATAGGAAACACACATGTTTTTTATGTGGCCTAAGAAACTACACAGATTTTGAGTGTAGCCTAACTACCTATTGCAGATATTTTATTCATTTTTGGATAAGAACTGACAGATCAAACAAACTTTGCTTTCTATTTGACCAATACATTCAGCCAGATTTTTTTATAAGCAATCAGAAGAAACAGTCCACATGAAAGCATGTCACTCCACTAAAACAAACTTTCTCCAATGCCCCATGTGCTTAGTACTAGCAGAGAAATTGACTACCAATTTTCAGGTCTTTGGTTTGACCTGGACAATGATCAACCCACAACATCCTCTACAACTAAAACACCAAGGTAGTGCTTGTTTCAATGTTTCATGGAATATAAAGCAATCTAGTGAAATAGTAAGAACTGTATTGATAGAAGAATATAATCAGGATGTAGTTTAGGCTAAAAAAATATGCTGGGTTCTCAGGCCCCGCTACATCCCTAAAAACCCACCTGCATCTGCGATATTTATTACAGTAAAATTGGGAAATTTTCATATCAGTTTCAGAAATTTTCATAACCAAAAAAAAAGAAAAAAAAGCCTCCCTCCCTCATAATTTTTTCAAAAAGTGTCCTGAGAACCTAGGCATTTTTTTGTGTATGGCCTTAAAATAGTTTTATAAATTTTTAACTAAATTTCACATTTCTAGTCCATTTTGAGAAATCTATTTTTTTGTCTCAAGAGAGATTCAAGTTCTCAGGTGCTGATTGGGCAAAAATAGAACATCGAATGTTATGTGTTGCATCACATAACTTGTCTATAAAATCTCATTGGTCAAAAGTGACCTCGTGACATTCAAGTCATTGTTTCCTTATTATAACTATTGACGTTATAGACAGACATACCTAGAATTTTCACATGACATAGATACCAAATGATGCCTAAGTTTTCATTGTGAAAAATTAAAAGAAACAGAAACTACAACTTTAGCTCAATGATTAAGTAATTTCTCAAATCTTGAGAAATAACTTTCAGTTTTATTATCATGGTAAGCCTCAATATCAAAACTATTAAACTTGATTTCTCTCGATGTGAGAAAATCCATAATCAACTCGCTATTGCTGTAGATGCTACATGTAATTACCTGTGATGATCCAGGAGTTCCCTGAAACTGTGATGATAGGAGCATATGATCAGGGTGTACAGGTTGGGAGAAACTGAATATGTGTTCAGATTCTTCTGGTGTTGCATGATTTGTCTCCCCATTGTATCCATGCTGATTGTATTCTGGCTGTGAGCAGGAAATGCGAGACATATCACTGAAAAAAAACAAAGAAAAATGTACATGTACATAGATTTAGTTACAGATATTTGAAAATAGCACATTCTGACATGTGCAAGTCAAAACAATTGGGGAAGTTCTAGGAAAACATGCATGGGACTTAGGGAAGGCAAAGTAATAAAATATACATTTTATTGTGGATTGGTGGTAAATGCATTTGTGGTACACTGCTAGGCTTTAAACATTGTAATTTGCTTCTGTGGGTCAATATTCTTTAACAGAAGGTCATTTTTTAAAGGAGGATTTTCTTTAAAATTTTGGAATATGTTAAAATTCCATTTTTCAAATAATTTGATTTATTTCTATGACTGTCGATGCCTCAATGGTTGGGTAGAGGTGTACCAAAGTGGTTACCATCCAACATTACTGCAAACTTTATACTTACATACTGCCTTTCTCAATAAGTTATTTGTATTTTTTTCTATTTCAATTTATAGCAAATTTCTTGTACCATTATTTTTAGTTTATTAAATACATTTTGTTTCTAGTGTTTAAAAAAAAACAGAAATAAAATGATTTTTGTTTTGAAAGCATCAACATTATCAAACCAAAATTAACCATGCATAATCACCAAATATCCAAACTACTGAATATTTTATTTAAACAAAGATGCTTACCTTTCATTTGCCTTTGGTGATAGTTCATTCTTTGAGCAAATTTTCTTAAAGGGTCCAGTACCACATGGGGATCCCGAAGGAGAGCTAGATGGCATTCTACCAAAAGGACCTATAAAAGTAGAAAAATACATTCTTCTGTGAATAAAGTTAGTCAGGTAACACAATTTTTCAATCATTCACTTACATTCAATATAACGAGAATAGGTATGGTGAATATGTCAAAGAAACAACAACCCTACCTGGAAGAAAATGTCAGCCAAGATACCTTACAAAAGTATGCTCCTTCTATATGAAGCCACACACTAATTTGAAATCAATTCATCCATTGGGAGCATAGATAGTTGTGAAAAAATTCTGACCGATAGACAGTGATTCCAATATACCACCTACTTGTAAAGTGGGATATAATTTTACAGCATTTGGTTGAGAAATCATTGCTTGTTGGTTTTTGTAAAACAAACTTCTTTTATATTATGTCAGTCACTTTGTTTATTCCTCTATGACACCATACTGACATTTATATTATGTCAGTCACATTGTTTATTCCTCTGACAAGTGCACAATACTGACATTTATATTAGGTCAGTCACTTTGTTTATTCCTCTATGACACCATACTGACATTTATATTATGTCAGTCACTTTGGTTATTCCACAAGTGCACTATACTGACATTTATATTATGTCAGTCACTTTGTTTATTCCTCTATGACACCATACTGACATTTATATTATGTCAGTCACGTTGTTTATTCCACAAGTGCACAATACTGACATTTATATTAGGTCAGTCACTTTGTTTATTCCTCTATGACACCATACTGACATTTATATTATGTCAGTCACGTTGTTTATTCCACAAGTGCACTATACTGACATTTATATTATGTCAGTCACATTGTTTATTCCACAAGTGCACTATACTGACATTTATATTATGTCAGTCACTTTGTTTATTCCTCTATGACACCATACTGACATTTATATTATGTCAGTCACTTTGTTTATTCCACAAGTGCACTATACTGACATTTATATTATGTCAGTCACTTTGTTTATTCCTCTATGACACCATACTGACATTTATTATTCTAAAGCTTTCTACCATAGTTACTTTCTTATCAGCAAAGAAAATTGTTTGTTGGGTTTCTTGAGTTTGATTTGCCATCCCCAATTGTTTAACACATGGATGGCTTGTTTTCAAAATTAAAAACTTCCAAGGCGGACATCAATGAAGAGGGTAATAGCACAACTTAAGATCAAAATGACAACTACTGCTAAAATTAGGGCATTAATGGAACATTAAATGATACCCCACCACATAATGGAGAAAATGGGGGATGACTAAATGTTCAAAATGGCCTGACTCGAAAACTACATTTTGGATTTTGCTGAAAATTCAACTTAAACTGTATTATGTGGTACTCAGCAATTGTGCAATTTTTTTTTTATATTCATTGTTCTGTTCCAAGTTGTCATCTGGATGGACTGAGGGACTAATGCCGCAAGCAAGGTATTACATAATACTTGTACACTTCATGTGGTGGGGCATAAAAATGAAGGTTAAATCATCCAATTTATAATGATTTGATACAAACATGTGATTCAAGTTAGCTTGACCAAAATCAAGTAAATTTATGAAAAAAGTGAGAGGGTTTAGGACAGAGATCAGCTATTTCTTTGCCTCCCTATTAACCCAACACAGTGGGAAACAATCATGTATTTTGAATGATATATTTACTTTTAGGTTGTTTGTTGAAACTTTTATTGAACCACTGGTGTGACTTGATTTGTTGAACTGTGTACCTTTTCTTGGAATTTTCAACCAATAACTTTCTTAACAAAGCTGCAAATATTAATTTCATGATACATGTATAAACAAAGCTTAGTTCAAAAATACTTTTCCTTCTAATATTCAACATATTAACATGCTTTTTCTCGATTATGAAAATATATATACATTTTAGTGTCATTAACAACAGAGCAGGAATTTTCAAATATGCTTGAAGAAACACAATGAACAGTATTAAATTGTGTGGATTTTTCAGTCTCTTCTGACAAGTTTTTAGGATTGTAGAAGTTGCATACATGTACCTAAATTCACTTCTTTCATTTGATGTTCTATTCAACTAATATTCATATTTAATTTTCACTGTTCTGAGGATTTCATTCATGTTACATCACCAAATTATATGGATATATATATCGAACTGGGTTTAAGGCTCAATGACAGTATTATTATTGTTGCCATTCGTCAGATATAAATAATAAAAATTCTTTCCCGAAAAGCATTAACATTATCAATGTCCTTACATAATGCAAGGTTATCAACTTTATTCCATGGTGACACTGTAATTTTACAATCTTTCCAGTCACTATACTCAGGACAGCCATAGTTAGGCTCATCCCACGGCAGCTCTGAAAATAGATTTTGATTAAACAAAAATGATCATGAATGAGCTAATCAAAGAGCAGTTTACCAATGGTCTTAGAAACAGTTATCAGCATGTACTCTTTAAGTTCTTTTATGCTGTAGGATATGCCCATGCCTATTGCCCTTTAGATGTTCCCATTGGTATGTCCTTTAGGAATTCCCAGAGATATGTCCGTGCCTATTGTCCTTTAGGAATTCCCAGAGATATGTCCTTGCCTATTGTCCTTTTGGTATTCCCAGTGATATGTCCTTGCCTATTGTCCTTTTGGTGTTTCCAGTAATAAGTCCTTGCCTTCTGTCCTCTTGGTGTTCCCAGTGATATGCTCCTGCCTATTGACCTTTTGGTCTTCCCAGTGGTTTGTCCTTGCCTATTGCCCTTTAGATGTTCCCAGTGATATGCCCCTGCCTATTGACTTTTTGGTCTTCCCAGTGATTTGTCCTTGCCTATTGCCCTTTAGATGTTCCCAGTGATATGCCCCTGCCTATTGACCGTTTGGTCTTCCCAGTGATTTGTCCTTGCCTATTGCCCTTTAGATGTTCCCAGTGATATGTCCCTGCCTATTGACCTTTTGGTGTTCACAGTGGTTTGTCCTTTCCTATTGCCCTTTAGATGTTCCCATTGATATGCCCTTCCCTCTTGTCCTTTAAGTGTTCCCAGTTATATGCCCTTGTCTATCAACATTTTGATGTTTCCAGTGATATATCCTTGCCTAATGTCCTTTTGTTGTTCCAAGTGTTGTTATGTCAAAGACTTCCCCACTTAAACCCACCTGACACATAATTCTAACTGTTGGTCAAATAACTATTAGTCATACCATCTCAATATAATGTGCACATGACAAAGAAGGGATGCTCATTAATTTGATACCCCCACTCCCTAATCTGTTAACATGCACCTTTTGACCTCCTCAATAACTCAAAAATAAAATATTGATTCATCACCAAAAAGAATACAGATCTTTAAACCAATATAATTAACATGTATAAAATTTAAAGCAATAATTATAAATCATTTTGGGAAAACAGGGAAACATGTGAAAAGAAAACACACCCCTATTTTAGTTACAAAGTCCTGTATCTTGAAAAGTTTTCGCACGATTTTCACCAAAAAGTATACGGACCATTTGACCATCATAAGAAACTACTATTTTAAGTTTCAAGAAATTTGGATAAATTGCCCTCAAGTTACGGTGTGACATGTCTATGATGGACAGACAGAAGGACAAACATACGCTGGACATTTGTATACCATAATAAGACCTGTCAAAATTTTGACAGGCATATAAAAAATGAATTGAACAGTTAAACTCTACTTCATAGATTCACTTCTGCTCTAAACCAAGAAGGGTCCTAACCTCCTGCTAGCATGGCCACCAATATAATAGCACAAGACCAAATATCAGCTGGCTCTGCATGATATGGTTGCCGTGACAACACTTCAGGTGCCACATATGGAACTGTTCCACAGCATTTCTCTAACATCCTTTCTCTACCCTGGTATCTGAACACTGTGGCTAGACCAAAATCTGTTATCTTTAAGTTATCTGCAATGAAATTCACAATCCACCTAAAAATTTATGAGTTGCAAATAATGTTAAAATGTTGATTTTAAGGTTCTTATGATGTCAACTTCTAAAATGCACATATGCACACATAAATGTCAATATATTCATTAATGCAATACATTATAAACGGACACCTTCTGGAAAGTTTCATACTTTGTACTTCATAATGCTTTTCTTTACTTTCTCAAATGAGTAAAAATGTGATTTTTGCATAGAATTTTTTTTGTCATCCTAGATTTTTTTCTAAAATACATAGGGAATTTCATACCAATATTTGTTAACTGTTCCTTTGACATCTTGTCAAGGTCCTGTCAATCTTGGTTTTATGAGGAAATACATTTAAAGTGAAAGATGCATTAGATGCCAAATTTTTTAAGTTTTGATTCTACTGAATTTTGCTGATTCAATGAAATAAGTTTGTAGCAATGCAATTGAAGCAATTAATGTCCATAATACCTACAGAATATTGTGAAAACAACATTTTTTTAATCAGAGAAGATCGATAGCTCTGATCTAATTATTTTTCGCCATTTCTTCTGAAGATTGCCGACACGACATTTACCAGGGTTAAAAATACTTTAACCTTGGTAGAAAATAACAATAATGGATACACAGGTAAGCATGTGTTTTGTTTTCATTTCATTTCATCTATTTCTTGATTGGTTTTCGATGTAAAGGGAGAAATTTACGTTTAAATATATTTTGCAGTGAAATACGCATTTGTCTTGCCAGTGCATTTTTTTTTTAAATTCCAAATCACATAGAAAAATGTACCTCAAAAACCATATTATCATACATTTAGGTTGAAAAGAAAAAAACATAGTGAAGAGTATGTATTGTGTATGACCAGTCCTTTCCTTCAAAAATTCTCAATGACTGGCCTGAATAATAGAGGACTGTAAAGGATTCCATTAGCACAAATACAAGATAAGTACATACCATTGCATTAGTCCAAAACAATTTTTTCTAGCCCTGGCCTTCAGGCTAGTGACTAAGGACAAACACTGTGTGTTTCTAACTTTCATGAGACTGATAACAAAGTCAACCATGTAGTTTTACTTGTAATTCTAATTCTAAGACATCACTGTCTTGCTAGCTTACCATTACAATATGTTACTATGACATGATTGTGTTGTGTTTTCCACAGTATACTCAACAGTATAAAAGCATCGTGAAACCTTTTGTCCATTATTCATCAAAATAATGAAAATATCAATAATTTTGTGTATATATGAGGGAGAACCTTAAACCCAAATATAGTGCTCAAGGCTACAGAAATCTTTCCTTTTTTTGTGACCCTGATCTCAATATATATATGTAGGATTTAAAAAGAGTAGAAATGGTAAATGTCAAAGAAACTACACAACCTGAATGACAAATATCAGCCAAAGGCAGAAAAGTATTTTTTTTATTTAACTGAAAATTTAATTTTACCAGTATTCCATAGTACTAAACAACTATGCAAAGTTTCAAAGCAATTCGTTATCCTTGCTCAAGTTATCATCTAGAAACATGTATTGGTAAAAAAGAGGGATGATAAAAATGACATAACTCAGAAAATAATATGTTAATTTACAAGAAAATTGATCTTAATCTGTATTTTATAGTACTTAACAACTGTGCAAAAATTCAAATAAATTCACTGATTCTTTCTCAATTAATCATCTGGAAATGTGTATCAGTAAAAAAGGGGGATGGTAAAGAGAGAAAAATGGCATAACTCAGAAAGTATTTTTTAGATTTAGATGAAAATTAAACTTAAGTAAAGTATAGCTTTAGAAAGAAAATGGCAATAAAATTTCCTTCTGTGCTTAAAACTACTTACCAAAATCATCCAATAGTAAGTTCTCTGGTTTTAAGTCTCTATGAGTAACACCCTTGGTGTGTAAATATTCCTGTAATACAAGCATGATCTTGTGAAAATTCTGTTTAATATCTTCAATATTATTTTTCTTCACATCTTGACTGAGTGTTAAATGGGAGATGTACAACAAACGAATTTCAAAACAATTTCTTTTTTAAGTGCTTTTGATGCCTAGAACATAGAGATATTAAGAATTTAACACTTGTACGAGTGCAAGATAGGAAAATCTCAGACACCCAAGGGTAAGATTTACAACAAGGCTCTGCTAAGTTACAGAACTATTATATCTTACCCAAAAGTGTCTGAGATTTCCAAATCTTGCATGATAAAAGCTGGTGTTTGAATCTTTTTCTCGTGTAGAATTTGTCTTCCAATTACTTATTTTGAATTAAAATAACAAATATCTAACTACTGATCATAACTTATCTATGTGACCAGTGATACATCATTACCAGGTGTAAATTATAGGTCACTTCAAAACAGTCAATGAATAAACAAACTGTCACTGAGTAAACAAACTGCATGAAATAATCAATCAACAGTTATTCTCATTAAAACTAATTACTCAAATGAATTTTCAAACACATTACAAAGATCTGATCGTTCATAAACTCTTTAATTACAATAGGGCCATTTTTACAGGAAAGCACACATTCTGTCTCAATAATTCGAACGAATTTTCAAACACATATTTTCAAGGTATGATTGTTCACCATCTGCTCATCTAATTGTGCAAATTTTTTACAGGAAAGCACACGTGTTCTGTCTCAATTGTGGGTGAGATAAGGAAATCCCACATCTTGTCTCCTCAGTGAGAAATGTTTGTGATATTACCTATTATTATCATAATATACATGTAATAGTATAAACAATAAGCATTCTTAAGAGAAATAACTATAAATTCTTACCACTCCTGCCATTAATTGTTTAAAAAACTTATTAGCCTCATTCTGTGACATACCAACATCCGGTTCTGTAAATAAAAAAACATTACAAAATTAGCTGATCATATACCATCCTCACAATTATCAATGTTCATTGATACATACATATATATACTGTAAACATATTAATTTTTCACGGTTGCTAATTTTTGTAAATTCTGTCAAAAGAACATATTCGTTGGTATCAATTTTCCCGGTTTCAAAAATATGATTAGCGTTAAAAAATGTAAAAAATAAATTGTGTGTACTATTTTTCAGGTTTTCTGTCCATCACCAAAATAGTAAAAATTAGTATGTTAACATTATATTATCAGGAGGCTGTTTTGGACTTGATGCAGGCAGTGTTGCCATAGGTGTCGGAGAAGGGAAGGGGTCCCGGCTAAGGGAAAGACCAAATTTGCAACCTCCCATTGATTTCAGAGTTGGGATATATCTTTGTTGATCCCCAGCATGTGTGCTGTTTCTACATAGTAATGCACTAGCAAGTACAATTGTAGAGTTCCGACATCCTATTCGACTTCTTATATATATATATATATATATTATATACTTGGTGTAGCTGTATTCATATACCATTGCAGATCCTCCACTGTCTTACTTGATACCATCAGAGGTTGTCCCATTTAGTCAAATCATGTGCTACTGCTTGTACTCTAGATTTACTTACAAGGAAGAATCACTCGGTTAACAAAAGCTATATTTTTATATAGCCTAGGTGGCCAAGTGGTCTAGAGCGTTGGAATTAGTGCAGGCTGTGTTTCCATAGATGTCAGAGAAGAGAAGGGTTTGAATCTCGCTAAGGGAGCGACCAAAACTGCATCCCAAATTTGCAACCTTACATAGATATCAGTGTTGGGGTTGATTTTATATATATCAAGTCTTTATATATATTCAATTATTCAAGTAAATCATACATATTGCACAAAGCATCCTTTTCTGTCATCTTGCAATATTATACAGAAGTCTGCTTGTTCAATGAGCAAATAATGTTTGAATTTATGTAGAAAAATCAACATTACATGACCTAAAAATAACTATTAACATAAAACTACATGTATGTATGGTAAAATTACAAACATCCATTTGTAAAAACCTCTTTCCTGGGTGAAATAACTGACAGGACATTTTCTACAGATTTTAGTTTTTTTTTAACACTACAAGAAAAAACTTCTGCTACCCTTAATTTTTTTTTAAATAAGAAACAAACCAGATTTTTAATATTTGGCAAGGTCATCTTTGCAAAAAAACTAGAAATCAATGATAAAGAACATGTAATGATAACATTGGTGTTTACACTGATAGCATGACATGTATTTTCTACATACATAAGTTCTGAAAAAATATTGTGTGTTTCCTGTAACCCAACGGCCATATTTATTCCCTGCCAACCCTCATTTTTTTCTGATGTCCAAAAAAAGCGTTTCCACCATCAATTCTTTGATAGAATCGCCTTGTTCTCCAATTTGGAGGTTCAAAATTCATTAAAAAAGGTGAAACAACATAGCTGTGGTTATGACAAGTTCTGTATTCAGTAGGTCTTCCATGTCCTGCAAATTTAACTAACTAACGCCCCTAATTTTGAAGGAGATTTACTGGAAACAAGTTACTTTTATTATAGGCCTAAGACTTCACTGTTCTTTCTCTTTAACCAGTTGATGTATAACTGTTATGTATCATTATCTGTTCTTATATAATAGTAGGTCATGGACATGACATTTCAAATTTTCTGTAATTATAGTAGCCATTCAATTTTATCATCTAAACTTTAAGAACTAAATATTCATACCAGGAATATGAATACCGCATCATGCAAGTACATACCGATTCGATCAAATAGTTCTCCACCGCTGGCATACTCCAAAAACAAATACTGAATTTTACCATCTTTACGAGAACCATAATATTTGATAACTCTCTCATGGTTCAGCATGTTATGTACACAAACCTGAAATCAATAAATTTGTACATTAGGTGTATCCAATAAGGATATAGACAATTCCCACAAATAAAAATGAAACCCTAAATTAAAAAAAAATTTCTCATTCTAAATTTTTGTTGAGATTGAGGAACAAGTCAGATAATACATTATAGTCAATTTTTTGTGCCAAGAATGCAGTGTAATGAAAACAGTACGGTAATAAAATGATGCTAAGTAATTAATACTAAACATGATTGACCTAGTATATGTGGTTCATATTAAACTAATCTAGTCATTAGACAGTGAATGTGTGGGCATATGCATTAAACAGGTATAATATTGTCGTATAGTGATGGCAACTGTATACCAAATATAATTGACTTAGCGTAAGTGTTAAATACTGAAGACAAAAACCAAATCAAACAACCATGACATGTCAAGCTCAGAGTTTACTATGAAGTTTCTATGATGAAATAGCTTCCAATAATTTCAAATGAACTGATTCACCTCTTTCCTGACATTTTCAGCAGCAGCTGGTGTTTTCTCTAAATTGATGATTTTGACAGCAACAGCTTCTTGTGTGTCTGTGTTCACAGCAAGCTTTACCCTGAAATAAAAAAATATTCATAAACAAAGCTCTTTTATACATGAACAAATGAAGTAAAAACATAAGACTGTTTTGCCAGAATTGTTTTGGAATTAATGATGATTTGGCTTGTAACACTTAGTCTTTGAAAATACAGTTGTCCCATTCAAACATCAATTAATCTGTCATTTCTGGGGGAAAAATTAAGGGATAACAGGTTACATGTACATGCATGTAAAAGATTTTGTTATCCTTTTTTTCTTTAAGCCTCCCCCTAAAGCCATTTTTACACTTTGCAATTGTCAGCCCAAAGAGAAAATCATACTCATTCACCTTATTTTTATACTAAATTCTTCAAGAGACAATTTTGGAGACATTAGGAGACAATGTCATGTGAATTGTTACATTACAGTACAGGTTTAAGGAAGGAGCTAAAAAGACCCTACAATAGTAAAATACATGTAATTGAGTAGACAGAACAACTCATGGTATCTTATTTAGTTTAAATATTGTTTTTTTTTTTTGTTCTTCTTTCTTTGCAGGAGTACTTCTCACTAAACTATACATACTCTCCATAAGCCCCCTCTCCAAGTGTTTGGACAAAGTCCCAGCCTTCAACAAATGCAGTTACACCAGTCATCTGTTTGAACCTACAGGTTTCATCTGTTCATGTCATTATCACCTGGAAAACACTATGGCATTTACCCTTCTGATCATAAACCAGTTTTTGCCAGTCTTTTTGAAGATAAGATTTCTTGACAAATGCAGAATAATCCCTTTTCTATACATCCATGCACTTCAAGATGTATGAGGTGGAACAAGTTGATTTCAAATGACTTAGGTAGAATCCCAAAAACGTATTCAAAATTCATTGCAGCTACCTTTTTATTTATATAAAATCTTCCTTTAAATGATCTTAAATGAGTCACAATGTAATCCATGGCAATTTAATTACATTTTTACCAAGACAAATATACTTACAGCTACTGGTCAATTTAAATTAATTCTATTAATCAATCAACTTAAATGTTAATGTAATGAAAATGTTAGGGTTAGCACCAAATGTTAGGGTTAGCACAAAAAATATGTTAAGTATTGTAACCCCATGGTCACACAATGCTTTTAGGGTCTGAATCATGTTTATATATTAAAATGTTTTATCATATAGAGGTGACTTAATCAACTGCCAATTTGAACTATATTCCTAATTCTCAATCATTGAACATGTGCCTTACCAAAAAAACAAAAAACAAAAACAAAAAAAAACTTCCAATACTCAACTCTTTGCATTGCTCAAATTAATACTTGCATATAATCAGACTCAAAATAACTTCTTCAGTTCTTGTTTACTTGCAGAGGTGTGCAGATAATTTCTAGACAGTGAGTGAATAAGATAAACAGTCACCAATGCGAGTGAAAATTATTACTGGGTGACAATACATGTAAATCATTAAACTTCTTGCCGAGGTGACAAATGTAATTGTTTGGAGACCATTGAAAAATCTCCTGATATGTTATTCCATTTCACAGAATTCACCATTTCCTTGTAATATTATTGCCTCATTTTCAAAGTTGTAGGGTATATTTATGATCCTATTATATTTTCTGCATCACACAAATGTGGAACTTCATAAAAGGGGTTGAAGACCCTATAAAAAATGCAAATTGAAAAGTACTATAGAAAAGCTCAGCTATTGTAAGGACTATGACAAAAAGCCCCAACTCCAATATTGTCCCAAATGGGCACATTATTACAATTGGCTGCAAGACAAGACTATAATGGTTTAATCTCCTTCTGGTATATACCTCATTTCAGTGCAATCACAACTTCTGATTTTTTGTAATGAAGAACAGGGGCCTCATGTAGATCATACAATTTACACAATCAAGGTCAGATCAAGAGATGTTTACTAACATATTCAATTCAGCTTGTATATGGTATGATGTTTTTGTTATCAGTTTGTTATTGTGATTTACTGTACACCTTTACATTCCTATTAATGCAATCCAGATTTAATACATATTTCAATATTGATTTTCAACCTACAATAAAGAAAGAAAAGTTTTTCGTCACTTTTCCAAAATTTGTGAAAAACAGGTGTTTTTGAGTGACAAATAATTAAGAGAAATTTGGGTACACCAATATATAATCTTATGAACTTATCTAAAGAATAATAAAATGGTACCAGGTTACTGTTGTATCATTTACATTTGTATTGTACTAAAAAATAAAACAGTCATTGTTCAGTTCCAATGTATAAATAGTTCTACTATTCACTAATGGTTTGAAATCATCACGTGAAATAATCTCATGTCCCCAGGTTTGCAATGCGGCAGGTTAGGAACCTGTTCTATGATTAAATAACATTATAACAATAAAGTTGAAAATGATAGCACTTTCCGTATATCTGTTGCATCCTTTATTTCGTGCATTATAGCTAGAACATTGTTGCTTCTAGGAGATAATTTGACTGTCTTTGTGGATATAAATCACTAAAATCCCCAAAAATCTTTCAGAACACTGTGTAAGCCAATCATTTGCATGATATGAGTGGCGCTGACGATCAGCTTAATGTTCCTATACTTGGTTTAATTTTCTTTTTCGTGCTAACATATAAACTCAATACTGATAGACCTGGTTTGCACTCATATGTGTAAAGCATTAATTAAAAGCGTTTACACAGTCCCCAGGCATAGTTAAACAAGTGAATTTGGGTAATTGTGTATTCGGGGAAATTTGTTGTTATGTGACCACGTTCACTCATTAAATTCATTAAAATTAATGCATCATCACATGATTTAATTACGATCAGTGACTTAGTGATTCAATTTGTAATATGCACGCTATATACAAAGTTGTATAGTCTACAGTAGCATTTGCTGAATCTTTGACCCAGCATAAATACTTTTTGGGATAAAATCAACACTTTTCAGTGTATGGAAGACAGATATTGGTGCAGGATAAGGCTGTGGACTAAGTCTATTACATGTTTAGTCTTTGCATATTTGGTTTCCATTGCATCTTTATGACTTATTTTATTTCAGAAATGTCTAATGAGAATAAAAATCCCTACCTACCGATCCTACAAAATTTTAGAATAGTGCTCGGAAACTTAACATTATTTTTTTTTCGGCCTTGAAAATTTCTCATCAATATTTTTTAAATGAAATAATTCATATAGATACAATGAAAACCAAATATGCAAAGACAAAACATGTAATAGACTTAGTCCACAGCCTAATCCCTTTTGGAATTCGGCACACAAGTATTTTTTTTGGTTTTGACGGAGGTGGTAAAAACAAAAAATATCTCAAGTGCCTAATTCCAAAAAGGGATTATCCATGACCAAGAGCACACTTACGGCATGTGTGTTTTCAATTTTCTTCTTTTTTTTCTGCAAGACAATCGGCAGAATTGTTACGTCATTTTTTTTTCTTCAAAATTTATAGATTTGCAGGACATCCAAGCCTACTAGTTTTGCTGCCTCTATTAAGAGACCACGTGTATCCACTGCCATATTGTTTCATTTTTTTAATGAGAGCAAGGCCATTCTAGTAAAAAATCGATGTTGGAAACACCGTAAATCTGTATTTTTTTTTTGCCACCATAAAAATTATGGTCAGTCCATGTAACTGGAAACTCAGAATTTTTTTTAGGACTAAATGTCGAAAAAATTGTTATGATTGTAAATGCTAACTAACTAAAGGAATGGATGAATGACAAGGGCCATTGGCTGCCATTAATATTTTGGTTTAATCTAATTCCAATGCAAGGGTGAAATTCTTGGTCATGCATCTAATAATGATTTTATTCATCATCTGATTTTAGTGATGAATGTCTCCTACATAGCAGACCATTAATCATCTGATTTTAGCCAGGAATGTCTCCTACAAAGAAGACCATTAATCATCTGATTTTAGCCAGGAATGTCTCCTACATAGCAGACCATTACTCATCTGATTTTAGCCAGGAATGTCTCCTACATAGCAGACCATTACTCATCTGATTTTAGCCAGGAATGTCTCCTACATAGCAGACCATTAATCATCTGATTTTAGCCAGGAATGTCTCCTACAAAGCAGACCATTAATCATCTGATTTTAACCAGGAATGTCTCTACATAGCAGACCATTAATCATTTGAATTTAGTGGTGGATGTCTCCTACATAGCAGACCATTAATCATCTGAATTTAGTGATGGATGTCTCCTACATAGCAGACCATTAATCATCTGATTTTAGTGATGGATGTCTCCTACATAGCAGACCATTAATCATCTGATTTTAGCAAGGAATGTCTCCTACACAGCAGACCATTAATCATCTGATTTTAGCCAGGAACGTCTCCTACATAGCAGACCATTAATCATCTGGTTTTAGTGAGGAATGTCTCCTACATAGCAGACCATTAATCATTTGAATTTAGTGGTGGATGTCTCCTGCATAGCAGACCATTAATCATCTGAATTTGTGATGGATGTCTCCTACATAGCAGATCTGTCCTGCCCCGTGCAGGTCCGGGTGTTAGAAGAATAGGCCTGCAGCAGCGCTAAGCTTGTCGTATAAGGCAACTAAATAGTGCTCAGAAACCTAGCCGGGGGCTAGGCACTCTGCACACAGAGCAACTGGGATGTGTGCCCCAGGTGGTGGAATGGGGTACCCCTGGCGTGTTACATGCTGGGGTTGTCAGGCTATAATACGGAAAACCTGACCGCAAACCATAGTGGTGCACCGTGTTGGGAAAGATGCCATGTTCCTTGCACGTTAAAGAACCCGGCTGTGGTATTCGATAGGAGTAGGAACCTGTGCGCTCTGCCACAGGAGGCTAAATTGCCCGACCTTACCCATCCCCCCTTTTTCCAGTGGCAATCAAAATTTGTCGACCCTATTATCCTTGTGACCCATCCTTTTTTTTTCATTTCATGTTCATTTTATCATCCATTTCATTTTCATTGTCTGAATATAGCTGAAATATTGCTGCTCGGACGTTAAACCCCAACAAACAAACAAACAATTGACCTGTCCTTGATGTCCGCAGGCCCCTGTTTTCAGTTACCAAAAAAAATCAAATGACCTCTAAGATTATCTTAAATACAGCAAACTATGATTATTTGCTGATGACAGTATCATATCAGGGTTTGACACTAACTTTTTCAGCTAGGTAGCCCAAAGGACTTTCTGATCAATAAATTAGGTAGTCCTCAAAAGTATCTTGCGGCCCTGTCATATGGTGAAGCAAGATTTTAAGAATAAATTTAGGTAGCCCAAAGGACTACCCATTAAAATTTCTAGGTAGTCCTCTCTCAAATTAGGGTGGCACAGGACTATCGGACTACTATTACTGTCGAACCCTGCATATACATGTACATGCCTATTTCATCACAGAGTGACTGCATTAAACTACAAAGTGATCTTAATGCAGCAGAAAAATGGGAACAAGACTGTTCTCTCTCTCTCCAGTAAACGAAAACCAATGCAACACACTTATTCTCCATAACCATCCTGGAAGATGTCACATCAGCTAAATACCTAGGGGTCACTCTTTAATCTAACTTAAAATGGGACAAGCACACTGATGACACAATTTCAAAAGCTAACTAGACAAAAGGATGCCCCTGCATTCCATTTTAACATAGCTACTGCATAAAGTTTGGTTGTCAAAATTCATTGATGAGAAGATTGTTGTGTCTGAGAGACACATATGATGCCTCGCATGTATTTTCTGATATATAAACATATGTATATATAAAAGTCAATTTATACTTACATGTACAAGCTTTAATTCTTTAGAATGGCGACAATTTTATGATCAGACAAAAGGACTAAGTCCAACTAACCAAGAAAATGTTAAATATTGATAGAAATCAAAACCCTGATATGCTCATCTTCAATCCATATACATAACATGTACATGTATAATCATTCTGCAAAGTATTGACTTCCTAACCAAACATTGTAAATACTGTAGGAGGAGTCATACAGAATAGACATGTACCCTATTTGATCAAAATGGTCACCATGATAATTCCAACTAATTCCAAGAAAGAAATCAATACCATGATAATTTGCACATCTTCAATCCATATACAATGTTCATTCCAGACCGTGCCCTTGCTCCACTGGTGCAGATACTTGATGTATGAGGCACAAGAAATATGATATGTGGGGCCTAAGGGCTCACAATATTCCGTTGCCCGATCTCTGAATTTGTTTTTTCCTCAGTTCCAAGTCCGTCCACTTTTTTGTTATTTAAACCACCAATGGCATTGACCGTTTCGTAGAATCTTTTTCAAGTCAAAACTACTTAAGGAGCACAAAGGTGGCTGAATTGCCCGACCCTACCTATCCCTTCCTTTTTCTAGTGGCATCCTTAAATTTTGTCGACCCTGTGGCCCTTGTGTCCCATCCATTTTTCATTTCATCATCATCATCATTTCATGTTCATTTTATTATCAATTTCATATTCATCGCCTGAATATAGCTGAAATATTGCTCCACGGGCCTTAAACAACCAACAATCAATCAATCTACTGAGGTAGAATGGGCAACTGCAATAGGTACATTGTAGTAGGCTCCACTGAGTGATAGTGTATGGGAAAAATGAAAGCCTAAAGAGTAGACACCTTCAGAGAACAGCTTTCACATGCTGTTCTCTTCTCCCTCATTTGATTATTCTTTATCACCTATCAGTTCTACTTAAATACGCTTGCAGATGACTGCCGGTTAAAAATATGTCTGTAGAAGAAATGTACATGTATATGCGTACTGGTTTGAATAGTTGAATTCAGAAATACAATCAAAAAATATGAATACATGTGAAATGAATACATTATCTACTTTTTGTGTAGTTATAGTTTATCTGGGGATCAAAAATATATTCAGAGTCCTGGTTCAGAGTCTGTTTTATCTACCGAAACATTAGACAATTAACCCTTAAACTGCTATGCTATTTTCAATGGTTTATTGTGTAATTCTGAATGAAAAATTGAAAAATGACTAATTGTGCTTACTACATGTACATGTATGTTTAAATGAGCATATCTTTGTTATCATTGATCTTAATCCCATAAAGTTATATGTATAAGTATTGTTGGATTCTAGAGTGTCATTTTCACATTAGTTTGATTCCATCAGCAATTTTTACCTGTCCAGGTGAAAATAAAAGTGAGATCATGTAATATAAGTTTTGATGATTTAATATTTGGAACAATTCCATAAACAATGAACTTCATAATAATTAAACACTTATAAACATAAAATTTCTGAAAACATTTCATACATTTTGTATTAAAAACTTATAAAGTCCCAGGTAAATAATATACATGTATAACATCCTTGTTCAATTCAGTTTTTGCCGTAAACGTCACTGCCATTTCGTACACATCCACTGCAGAGATTGTTAGGGAAATCCCTATCAGAATTCGGAGAAAAATCACTTAGGGACAAAGTGCAAAGTATATTTCAATTGAGATTTATCTTTTCAGGTCCAAAATGTTCGAACTTGGCATTATTGTCATCGTCATCACTATCATTGAAAGAAAAATTGGCAACTTCATCATCGTCACTCCCAATCAGCATCCACCATTTTGAGACATTTTCCATCAAAGGTATTTACATTGTACTTCAGATTTTATCCGTGTTATTGATAGAAACATCCAAGAATCTCGAAATTACGCCAGATGTAGTCTACATAGTAGACAAATCAAAACATCTAAAGGAACTTATTTCCTTTATTACCGCTTCCAGTTTTCCCTCCTTCATTTACAAATGACCATTAACAACTGATTTCCGAAAACAACAATAGTCGTACATAGCAAACGTGAATAAAAATATCGATATGACAATAGTTGCGTGTAGCAGCTTGAGCCCTTGAACTTGAGGGTTAAAATGTTAGGGCAAAACAGATACTATGAATGAAGCAAAAACAGAAAATAAAATACAAATAGACTTAAATTTTGATTTCTGTGTCTTTCTGAAAGGTCGGGCTAAAGACCCTGGTTCTTAAAAATCTGTATAATAACCGTTAATTGTTAATGTTAAAGTGGTCCTGGCCAGGCCCAGAGTATTATAAGCAGTACTTGGGCAAGTGGTAAAAGTGTTGTGACTTTTGATTTGGTTCAATCTTACCCTTCTCATATAAATTATCCGCAAGCACATCAATATACTGATATTCTATCAACAGACAAGTTATTACTGAATAAAATCACATCTTGATTTTGTTTTTGCCGCCAATTTCGCCATTAAAAGCTAGAATTTTATCGGGACCAACTTTTCCGGACAAAATATTTAGTCTGAAAACCAAAAGTCCATTGCAAAATATGTAGATCGTTACGAACCATATTATATAAGTTATGGGCGGTGGAATGTTTCCGTAGAACAAAATTGCTATCAACTGACTTAGACGGTCTCATTATGTGATGAATGGAGAAGAATATCCAAGCATAACAAAAATACATGTAAATAAACAAGATATTGAACCTTTAAAATTTAGGGAAATTGAGTGTAGTTTTGTAGAAAAACAAATAGATAGAGTTAACATGAAGAAAGCAATATGCATTGATGGTATATCCCCAAAATTACTTAAACTAGCTAAACCAGCCATTGCTCAAACAATCACAAATTTGATAAACAAAAATTTAACTACTTCTAAACTTCCAGAAAATCGAAAAGAGGCCCAAGTTGTGCCGTGTTATAAGAAAAAAATGCTCTAGATAAGTCTATAAATATTCTTTCCTATATTTCTATTTTTAAAATGCCATTGAAGTGTAATTGACTGATTTTTTTTAATCATATTTTTTCCATGCCTATCTTACAGTATTTCAGGATGGCTATCGTTGTCAAATGCATATTTGAAAAAGTGGAAGACTTAAAAAAAGTAGAAAACGTGGAAAAAAACATTGGACGGTAACAAATTTATATCCGTAATTTTGATGGATTTAAGTAAAGCATTTGATTGCCTTCACATAATCTTCTGCTAGATGAAATAAAATCATATGGTGTTTCAGATGCACTCTTAATCTTCTCCGAGATTACATGTGTATCTGTCAAACAGAAAGCAGTGTGTCAAACAAGGATCATCATTTGGTAAGTGGGAGAAAATTTATAACGGGGTACCACAAAGGTTTATTCTGGGACCGGTATAATACAATATTTTTCTAAATGATATTTTCCGTTTCATTCATGATTCTTCTCTCTACAACTACGCTGACGACAATACTCTTTCTTATGCTGGACACAGTCTCAATGAAGTCAAAACAAAATTGGAGTTGTATAGCTTAAAATTGACAGATTGGTTTGCAGTGAATCAGATGAAAGCCAACCCTGATAAATTTCAGGAACTTGCCGTAGACCGAAAAACTTATGATTAAAAACATTTCTTTCAGTCTTGGTGATAATATTATAAAATGTGAGGATAAAGTAAAACGTTTTGGAGTAACAATAGATTACATGTACCAGTTAAAATTTGATACTTATATTACCAACATTTGCAAAAAGGCCTCTGAACAGTTAAGTGTTTTAAAAAGGATAGGGAAACACTCAAATTGGGAAGGTTAACAATTTACCACTCTTATTTTGTCCAACTTTAATTATTGTCCTGTCACTTGGCACTTTTGTTATGAGGTTAATACTAATAAAATGGGAAAAAAATCAAGAAAGGCCCGGCCCTTAAATTCATCTATAACAAATATACTACTAGCATTTATGAGGAGCTTTGTTAAAATCGAAAATGCCATTACTGAAAGTAAGAAGAATGAGAAATATATCACCTGAAACTTTCAACATAATAAATACGCATAGCTCAGTATATCTACATGACCTAACTGAAATAAAGGAAAATAAATATAATTTCAGATACCAGAACACAGCAAAACTACTAAACGTCAGAACATCAAGGTATGGGTTTAATTCCTTTAAATATTTTGCAGCAAAAACATGGAATTACCTGCCAGACCATTTTTGTAGAGCATCCTCTTTTACTCGATTTAAGAATCTTCTAAACTCATGGAACGGAAGGCCGTGCCGTTGGTCTGCTTGCTATTCGTAACAGCTCTGCTTTATATGCTCTTACATTGTTGACTTTGTATAGGGCTGCTCTTCCATTTTATTCTTATTTGCATTTGCTACTATTTTTGCCTTATGTTGATGATTTATGTCTGCAGGTAAAGGACTAAATAGATGCCATATATTGTACTTGTGACGTAAATAGGTTTTTTTATTTATTGTAGTCATGTATGTCGATTTTAAAAGCTCACATGAGCTTATGTTATATTGTTTTATTATATCGATGTTAAATAAAGCATTTGTATTGTATTGTATGTATGAATCAGGACGGCAAAGGGGGAATTGAGCGGGACATAGTTTGTATGTACATGCATAATATGAAATCACTAGCTAACTTATATTATTTGTCTAGATATTGATCTCAGTTATTTTTTTTTCTCAGACACGATTTTGGATGTCAGTTTAACATAACTAAAGGCAAAGGTCATCCATCATGACTTACAAAGATTAACTGCAGGTCTCAATGCTGAGTAATTATATATTTTATTTTAGGGGCACATTCAAATTCCTGAAGCAACATTTTAAAATAGTCTATAGTTTTAGATCAAACTGTGCAACCCAAGAATGCCTCCGTGATTCACGAAGCTCAAGTTGTCTCCTTTTTCCTTTTTCAACATTCGAATACAAAATTGGAAATTATCATAGGGAACATCTCATAGGGTTTTTGTTCACAAACGACAATTTTTGTGATCAATTGTAACGAATGCCTGTGTGGTTATCGTTCGGGAATTAACACCACCAAATTCCCGAAAGTTTATCGACACTTTAATCAACAAGATCATTCAATCATCTCCATGAAAGTACGTATTTTAGAAAAAATTTACCATCCTGCGAACAGTCCCTATCTAAGTAAAAACTATCGTAGGGAAAGAGAGGAGTACTGGATACGCAGACTAGGTACTGCAATACCTTACGGATGCAATCAAAAGTATAGGAAACTTTTCAAGCCAATATAACAATAGCATGAATGTGATGAATTTATTTAGCAAAAATCCAAGACGGGAAAGGAGTCATGGCCATCGCCACTATACGTCACCTAAGTTACATGATGTCTCCATAGATGGTCTCCTTCCTTTCATACAAAAACCTCTTGGACTTCATCACATTAGAACCAAGCTTTCTTCTATACCTCTCACTCTACTACACTCCCTTTACAAAACAAGTCTTGACACTCCTGTTTCTGACCCCACCTCATCATTATACAAACTTGTTGCCATCATTTTGGATATTGGTTTCCACAGACTCTTTAGACCAGTTTGTGTGAAAAGTCAAGATGAAGAAAAACGATCATTTCTTCCACTACCGTTTGTCAACAAAGGTATAGATGCAATTAATTTGGCTAACATCCTCCATCACAAAAACGTTACCAACAAAATTCCCCCATATTTCAAAGACAAATCCATACCAATAATTTCATATTCCTATACTTCACCCATTGCATCCAAAATTTTCAATTATAAAAGGCTATTGCAGAACCTCGAGATTGAGGACTTCAAGGCTAAACCACCTGACTGTTCTTGCAAAACCTCTCCATTCAAGTATGGTCCTTCTGGTCACGTCGTTACGGAAGATTTAACCATTATCGAAAACGAATCTCTACGTAATATCCTTTCTATAGGTCCCAAGTACCGTGAACCACGCTCCATAAATTGGAATTATAACTTTAAAGTTCTTGTGGATGCCGTCGAGGACTATGCAAGAAAATGGATAGAACGAGAACAAGAAGACATTGATTCTCTGTCAGAGTGGTTAAAGACCGTGAGGTCTTTAATTTTGAAACGAATGAAAGTTTTAAGTAGGTCAATGAGTGCCAAGGCTACACCAGTTTTCAAAGACCCCGATGTGGCAAAAACATTGTCTACTATACATGACAAATATGTTGTCGTACCAGCAGACAAAGCCCAAAACAACATTGTTTTTGTCTGCAAAACGTTTTATATCCAATGTTTATTATCAGATGTAGACGTAGAAAATAATAGCAGTGATACGACCTATACTGCTACCACTCTCTCCAAAGAAGAGATTGTGGAAAACCATAAATCTGTGCTATCCTCTTTTGGTCTCTCTACCAAGGACGATGATTGTAATTTACCGTCTATGTACTGGATTCCTAAACTTCACAAGAATCCATACAAACAACGTTTCATAGCTGGATCTGCAAAATGTACCACCAAACCTCTTTCAAAACTTTTAACTTCTATACTCACAACTGTCAAAGAGGGTCTGCAGTCCTACCACAACACTTATTACTCCCGTAGTGGTATTAATTCAATGTGGATCCTGAAAAATTCGAAAGATCTTTTGGAGACAATCAGTTCAAGACTATTATTTGAATATAATAGCATTAAAACCTATGATTTTTCAACACTGTATACTTCTATTCCCCATACTCAGTTAAAATCCGACTTAAAAACATTATTCATCGTTGTTTTTTCCAAAAAAGATGGTACACCTAGATACAAATATATAGTTCTTGGTAGAGATTCCTCATACTTTGTAAGAAATAATTCAAAATCATCTTCCAAATATACAGAGGAAGATGTTTACAAAATGCTGGAATTTTTAATCGACAACATATTTGTCCAGTGTGGTGGACGTGTTTTTCAACAAACGGTCGGCATTCCAATGGGAACAAATTGTGCTCCTTTACTTGCTGACCTATTTCTTCACTCTTATGAGGCTGACTTTATAGCTGATTTGATCAGAAAGAAAGAATATCGTTTGGCTAGATCCTTCAATCTCAGTTTCCGCTATATAGATGACATATTATCTTTAAACAATCCTAATTTCGGGGATTTGATACATCGCATCTACCCAAAAGAACTTGAGATAAAGGATACTACAGACACTGTGAGGTCAGCCTCATATCTTGACCTACAATTAGAAATCGATGGTAAGGGAAAACTATTGACCAAACTTTACGACAAACGTGACGACTTTTCATTCAGAATTGTAAACTTTCCTTTCATTTTTGGCAACATCCCTTCGGCTCCTGCGTATGGAGTGTTCATATCACAAATCATACGTTATGCCAGAGCTTGCCGAAACTACGCAGACTTTTTGTATCGCGCTAGAACTCTTAACAAATAGGCTTCTGGAACAGGATTATGTTGCTACAAGATTGAAGTCATCACTACAGAAGTTTTATGGTCGTCATCATGAACTCGTGGATCGTTATGATGTATCCATCAGCACCATGAAAACTGTTTTATTCAACGGGTCATATTTTACCTTTCCTCGTTTGTCAACCCGGACTTGACTTTTTATGAGCAACTCGGCGGGTGTTTCTAGAAAAGCAGAGGACGCTTACCCTATCGGTGCACCTCGTCCATGTTCCCAGTTTTTAGTGGAGTCCGAGTTGCTCATTTACTTTTGTTACTTTGTATGTATGATTTTAGTTACTTAATGTTCATTGTTGTGTATGTCTGTTTTCCATGTCTGGTCTTTGTCCCTGGATTACATTCTTTTGATTACCGCTATAACCTTGGTTCCCTTGATTACTCTTTGAATCGGAAATGGGTAATATTACATAAATGCAAAGCTAACCGATCATTTTATCATTTAATGTAGTAAACTTCCCGTTCTAATACAAGCAAAAAATACACATAGACGTTTTACGATACGTTTTTAAAAAGGCACGTTAGCGACCTTTGGGTTGCTTATGATATTGACAGGGAACCCAGATTAAGCAGCTGGCAATGAACATTCATAAATATCGGGGCGTACAAATGTATATATATGTCTTTATATTGTGTAACAAAAAAGCCAAAAAACTTTACTTATGCCGCAGGAAAGAAAAACTATTTAGAATTTAAGTTAAGTTATGAAATAATGAAAATACTACAACTTCTTGCTCACACAATAAAAAACATTAAAACAAGAATCAGTCGGAATAAATTTAAATAATGGGAGTAATTACAGCAGCTGCGGTTCAACGTATTGTACATTTTACTATTAAATACGGAAACATGCTGGAAAGGTAAAAATAATTTCTCTGCTTTAAAATTAACAATAAAAATCATATATTAAAATCAACTTCGTCCCTAAAGTTTTACAATTTTCATAGTTGATATATTTAAAATCAAAGTACTTGTGTACTGAATCAATTCATATCGATTGTTGCAATGAGTAATCAAGGGAACCAAAGTTATAGCGGCAATCAAAAGAACGCAATCCAGGGACTAAGACCAGACACGGAAAACAGACACATACAACAAAGAACATAAAGCAACTAAAACCATACATACAAAGTGAAAAAAAGCAAATGAGCAACTCGGACTCCACTACACAGAAATTCCCCCCAGTTACTCATAGCGCCATGAAAAAAGTTCTCATTTTATTTCAAAAATTAAAACTGTTTCTGAAAGGAAAAACATTTCTGTACATTTTATAAGTGCATTTTTCTTCTGTGCTGTAAAGCCTAATCTCCATAATGATTTCTAAATATACCCCTATCTTGTGAAAATATTTGTAGACCCTTCACTTCAAGTGACCAGTACTGCACTGCAAGTCTGTTAATCCCGCATGCCATTCGGAGGATTGTGAGCTGACATATGTAGAATCATGCTGATATATAGTCCTCTGCAGGTTAAAGTTAAGGTAAAGTCTAGAGAAGCCACTGAAGGTTGTGAAATTAGCATTGAAGCTTATGGGAAGTGGAATTAGTAGTTTCTAGCCTTAAATTGCAAAATTATCGATAAGATAAAAGGTATCAAACGTATATAAACTCAAGCTTGTTATTGTAAATTGTTAACATTAAACTCTTTAATTCAAATTTACCATTCTGATGACATTCAATTTATCTTCAAAATATCACACAAAAATGCACATGGTGTTGTAGCTGTGCGCAATTTGCGTAATAGTCAGGTTCTTTAACGAACAATTAAACTTCTACAGGTCACCATACGGTCTTCAATGGTGGACAAAACCCATAACATAAAGCACGGTTTAAAAGGTCCCAAAATAAAGGAAGTGAGAAACTATTCATAAAAGACGAAAAACGACTTAATTTATAGAAAAAAAACGTAAAACGAATAACAATTAACATAAAACATAATGACAACTGCTGAGATACAGGTTCCTGGTTTGACAAGAACATAAAGAACGTGGCGGGGTAACTCAAATCAAATAAGCTTTAATTTAAAAAAAAATTACTCGTTTTTTTCAAAATCAAAAAGCAACTAATATGCACACCTTGTTTATACAAACAAAAAAATATCAATAAAATACACGTCCAACTGGATTTAGTGAAAACGTATCGTAAAATGAAATAAAACAAGGTCTTCGTGCAACTACTATGATAAAAAGAAATGACGTTCAGATAATAATATGACGTGGTTCCTGTAAAGGTTTGCATTCCCCTATTTAATATTGGAAAATTTGTCATTTTCATGTGTAAACTAACACAAAAATGGCAAATAATGTCCTAGGGCACCCCTTTTTCAGAGGAATCCCGACTGGTACTCCTCCTTTTCAGAGTATCTGGATCCGCCCCTGGAAATACAAAGTTTCTTCAAACACGATGACCAAATAGCCATTGCAAATAGCATGATTATTATACATAGCAATAATACCAGAATGCAGACACAACATTCCTGGGAAAATTGCACACTAAAAATTACCATGCGATCGTCTATTCAAAGTTCGTCATCTAAAACGTTCGTACCTAAACGTGGTATGTCAATTGAACAATATTTCCTGCGACGGTGTAAGAAATAGTTTCAGATGCTAAAAAAACTTCACGAACGGGGTAAATAATCTAAAAGCTCTGGCGACCGCTATATCAATTCTGATCTTCGATCTAAATTGATAAAAATAAAGTTAGTACAAATAACGGACGTTTGTATCTTATCATTAGAAAAATTATATTTAGGTTATTGTTTGTATCACTTTTACCTTCTCCGGAATCGAACATGCAGTTAGAATGTCCATTGTTATGGTGACAGGCGCCAAACGATACACTTCCCTGCTGCCCATCACCTTTTTAGACTAATTTGGTTTGTTACTAACAGAAAAGATGGCAGTTCCATTTTCAAACACAAAGCTCCGTGTTCCTAAAGGTTTCCAGAACATATTGGAGGGTCTTGCACGGGAGGTATTGAGAAATCAACCAGAGAACATATATGAATTTGGTTCTAAATACTTCGAACAGATGCTTGCTGTTCGCGATGGTAAGATTCCAGCTTTTGAGATCTTTATTTTTCTGGACTTGTAGATTATGAAATAGAATTTGTAGACGCAAGAAGCTTGACAACTATAAATTATTTCATTGTAAAAACAGGTAGACTGGAGTGCTGATTAGTTTCCATAGTAGTACTGTATACAAGAACTTGGGTATGGTCTAAAATGTGTAACCTTTACCCGTATCAACTTTTCCCAATACTAAAATGCTATTTTGCCAATTTCTTCATTATTACTAGCTATTTCCAGCTGCAAGTTGGTACACATTTACAAAATGATATGATGGTTAGGCTAGAATTAATGATTTTTAAAAGGTTTGTCGAAAAAATTGATTTTGTTCGATTTTCTGTTTTCAAAAGGTCTAAAATGTGTAACCTGAAATTTCTGTACCCAAAAAGTCCGGTATTTTTGTTATCTGTACTAATTTAATGCATATTTGACATTAGAGCATCATAATATTATCAAAATTTTCATTGAAGATAAATTAAAATCGCGTCAGACTCTGTTTATGAGACTTTGTTTTTCATTCTGGATAAGATCGTATCCATTCTTTGCAGGTACAGGGATCAATGCTAGGTACGGTGTGGAATTCAAACTCAATAAATTCTTTTTTATAACAATATCAAATCTTTCAAAACTTTATCCAAAGTCTTAAGGTGAACTTTTAACCCCTTAATGATTTTAGAAAAACGTATAATTCAGACAGAACAGTGAGAAATAGTCAATAAATAATTGGGTTTGGTAACTTCCAGTTACACATTTTAGACCTTGTAACTTCAGAAAACTGATCAAACAAGAAATATCAGAAAAATATACATTTTTTTGGTGAAAAATGAGTTGAAAAGGACTTTTCCACATCTAATGTAATTTTCAATTCTTAATATACCGTAAGAATGAATATTTAAGCAAAACATTATTTGGGTACGGGTTACACATTTAAGACCCTACCAAGAACTTGGTAGCTCTCACTTAGGCTTGATTGGTCTCATTTCAATTAACATAAAAGGAAGGACTCCCTTTTGGTTAGTCCCACTCACATGATTAGAAACTTGTTAATTATCAAATAAATAGTCTTGACACAGGAGTCACACTCTTTTGTTGGCCCGTCCTGGATTTGTTTGACAACTGCTGAACTAATCCATGAAATCGGTGACCATTTGGTTTTTCCATCAGATGACCCTTGATTAGTTAATATAGTTATGAGATGGTTTTGTTATTTTTCTATTTTACACACATATATAAAAAAATAAGAATTTAGATGCAAATTTTAAATATTTTATTTTTATATAAATGAAAAAAATGAGTTCAATACTTTTGATATGACACCAGTGAAAAGGAAAAAAACGCAGGACTGAAGAGATATCAGGTAAAAATGTCTTCGGTCTGACAGAAAGTTTTGATTTTTTTAGTGAGCCAAATAGGAGAAAATTTTAGATTTGGTCCAGTAGTCTATGATCCAATTTCACGTACACTGGACACAACTGTGATCAGATTGATTAGTCATTAGTTCTATAGATCAGATCAGGAACTTCAGAATCTCTTTTGGTTTCTTTTTTTACTGGGTTATTATCTCTGTAACCAAAATTTCAGAAAAAGTTGTCCAACAATTAAGTTTATGGGTCATACCTACCAAATTATGCCATTTTGGTCGCTTGGTTGTCCCACAAACACTATTTTGTAAAGTGCTGCATAAAATGTATCAAATTCTTAATCTCCCCAAATTCTTGGTTCATTCTAATTTGTTCAGTTATTTGATAAGAGAACCATCAAACTCATTCATTACTATCATATGGAAAGTTTTTTTAACAAGGTAAAATATATTGTATTAAAGTGCTGTTGTTTGAAAAGTGAAATCCTATATTATAGGTACAACAGATGATTTAATGACAGTTTTAACAATTGTATAAATCTTCTCTTAATTTAGATTGAATACCTATTGAACCTATGAATATTTTCTGTACAACTAATTATTATTTAATAGTTAAATTCCACAATTTATTTGACCTAAAACTAATCATGCATTCATGATGTAGATACTAAATCTGCATGGACAGATTATTGGTACATTAAGAGTTACTGTTTTTATTTTCTTTTTTTTTTTCAAAGAGCCTAAGATATATTTAGAATCAGACCCTAACTGTATGTTATAAACTAAGTATGCATGTAGTTGGTCTGATCTGTCTTTTTGATATTAAAGGAACTGTATCTTGGCTTATTATTAAAAAAAAACTCAATTGACATTTCTGTAAATCAGCTTTTTTTATGTGAACATGTAATAGTGTTCAAAAAAGCTTTATTAAATGAATTTGTCAATTATCTACTTTCAATCTCACTATGAAGTCCTCTTCGGGTTATTTTTGTGACAGTTTCTATGTATAAGCATTGACTATATATTATATTGAAGCTCATGTCCTAAATGTATGACTGGTCAACGCTTTTCCATATTGATGATGTATCAAAAATTAAACATTCAGTTCTTATAATTATAATACATTTGACATGTTTCTCTTATTTTATTACTATTTAGTTAACAGACAATACAGAATAATCAATTTGTTTGTTGGGGTTTAACGTCCGAGCAGCAATATTTCAGCTATATTCAGACTATGAACATGAAATGATAAAAAAAGGATGGGTCACAAGGATAATAGAGTCGACAAATTTTTATTGCCACTAGAAAAAAGGGGGGATGGGTAAGGTCGAGCAATTTAGCCTCCTGTGGCGGAGCGCAAAGGTTCCTACTATCGAATACCACAGCAGGGTTCTTTAAGGTGCGAGGAACGTGGCATCTTTCCCAACACGGTGCACCACTATGGTTTGCGGTCAGGTTTTCCGTATTATAGCCTGACAACCCCAGCATGTAACATGCCAGGGGTACCCCATTCCACCACCTGGGGCACACATCCCAGTTGCTCTGTGGGCAGAGCGCCTAACCCCGGCTAGGTTTCTGAGCACTATTTAGTCGCCTTTTACGACAAGCTTAGCGCTGCTGCAGGCCTATTCTTTTGACACCCGGACCTGCACGGGGTCAGAATAATCAATAAAAGCAGTCCAGTAATTGTGGGCATAACCTGTAAAAAATGTAATTGTTGGCATGGCCCATAAAATTAGCTTTAAGATGTGTTTGTCAACTTATGAAACATTATGTGTAAAGCCAATTATTGATTAAGATTTGTTTATTTTGATGATACACTCAGTAAATGTAATTATTAAGAAATATCATAATGACAAAGTCACTTATTAGATTGTTAAACTGAAGTCTAATTTACTCTTGGTAAAGTTAGTAAGATGATTGCCCGAGCCTACCAGAATAGTGAATAATGTAAGAAGTCTCAAGTCACTCAAGATAACCTGGTTTGCATTTCATTAAATGATGATGTGCATGCACTGAAGTTCAGAACTGGCAAGTGAGTTTAAGTAGGGGGTAATTGCATACCGATATTTTTTAAAATTTTTATACAATCATTTGTGAAGTTGTTTTGTTTGCAAATGGCGAAACAGGTGTTAGGATTGAATGAGTGAGAGAATACCCGTAATTAAAAGCAGTGAAGGAAATAAACGATTGTCCACTCTGCCATGACAACTAATACACCAGCTTGGCAATTTAAAAGCAGTTATATAGGGGCCCAACTGGCAACAGATCTTAAAACATTGATTGGGTGATTACATTTCTTTGTTAAAGAAGCCAAAGCTTTCATGAAATAGTTTTAAATTGAAATATAAACAATATTAAAACTGGTCCTTAATTTCTTTTATAATTTCCGGTATCCAGTAAGAGCAACAGTAAAGTGTTCATTTATGTGCATATAATTTCAATTAAGAAACACCTTTATGAGTCGTTAAGGTTTTTAAGTCGATAAAAACTTGAATTTTACTTTGCAAAGAATGTTTTCCAATCATTTCGATCTAATGTTTAAGGGGTGACTAATTATTTAAACTTAGAAATATTTATGTCATATGCAGAGATTTATCTCATCTTCTCCATTATCCAATCAGAGTTTTCAACAATTTGAATTTCCACGGAATGTAGGTCCTTTACTGTATTATGAAGACCTACAAGTGACAGTGTTCTGCCTCCAAAATGAGGCTGTTTCCCCTGATGAAAGGTTGCCTATTTGTCCAAAATAAATGACTAAAAAATAGAAAAAAATGAAGTATTTCTCAGTCAGATAAACTATTTCCCAATTGGTGGTCGAAGTGTAGCCACTGTAGGTTTGGTCTTTCTGTTCAATATTACACTAAATGTTTATGACATCTTTTTGTTGACATCCTCTATGAAATTAATCATTTTTAACTACAAATTCAAGGTTTTTCTAAATTTTCCAGTTAAAAAAATGATGCATATTTGCTAAATAAAAAACAATAAGCTGTCCAGGTCAATTCATTCTCATGTGATTTGTAGACTTATAATAAATTTTGGTTGAATACATGTATTGTAAGGCCAAATTTAGTCTATTATTTGTTTATCTAATCTAGCCCTTCCAAGCCTAAAGTGGGTAGGTGGGGCATTTTGAAGGTACAATGCTGGTTGGTCTTGCAAATCTGAAAATTGGTACCAATAAATGGGTTGGAATTTAGTTTTGGAAACTTTTTTTTTTTTTTCAAAGAACAATCTGTTTGCTGTGTTTGACAGGATAAGGAGAACAAAACATTTTTGTCTCAATTTTGCAACCTGACTGCAAACCATAGTGATGCACCATGCTGGGAAAGATGCCATGTTTCTCACACGTTAAAAAACCCTACCGTGGTATTCTCCCATAGTAGGAACCATAGGGCTTTGCCACAGGAGGCTAATTTCCCTATTTCCAGTGGCAATCAAAATTTGTCGACCTCATTATCCTTGTGTCCCATCCAATTTTTCATTTCATCATCATTTTATGTTCATTTTATCATCCCTTTCATGATCACTGCCTGAATATAGCTGAAATATTGCTGCTCTGGCATTAAACCCCAAAAAACAAACAAAACGAACAATTTTGCAACAAATGTACCTTATAAATACTGTGTAGGAGTTGTAAACTAATGGCCTTCTTTGACATGACCACTTTTGGAAGGTATTGCTATAAATACATTTTTGTAGTAAATTTTCTATTACTGTTTTCTAAATGCCAAATCTTGCAAATAAAAGCTCAGACAGAATTTGTACCTTTCAGTTAATTACATGTTATTCAATATATGCCCTTTCTGTAATTCTCAAACATTTAGTCTTCCTTTTACATGCAACTAGGCTCCCTTTTAACATTTCCATAATTAATAGTTATGAAAATTAAGTTTATTGATTGTTGTACATAATTTACACAATTTTGTGTCCAATGTTTTCTTTGATGTATATTTATACTGCTACTCCCAAGGGACAACTCAACTGAAGCATTGGATTATCAAGTGGCATAGAAAATTACAGTGTAGTTTCCACACTTGACAAAGAAAACCACTAACCACAATTGTTGTGTCGTAGTAGTTTTTTTACACTTGGAACTTAAGTTAATTGCATTTGGATGGGAGTAAATGTGTGATATTATCAATATTTAATGAGAATCTATAAATTTCTGTTTACTGGACTGTATCTGAAAAACAAAAAAAATGTATTGATTGATTGGAATATAAAGTCTGTAGTGTGGAGAAAATGGGAGGAAAGTTCTCTAGATTAAAGAATTTTGTGGAATCTAAGCATAGGAAATTAGCTGGAGAGTCTTCTTCTGAAAGTGAAGGTATAACATTGCAATCATGATAATAATGTTAATTTCTCTTTGAACTTTAATGTAACACGCAGAGTCAAAGCAAAAATGTTGTTTGCTTTTGTTAAACATTTTGACCTTTTGTGCTCCATCAAACTTTTGTAGGTGAATAGATATTGTTAGAACCAATTTATTTTTTGCTGCAAATTTAAATTGAATTATATACTATTATATGCACCCTTGTTAGTGTTAGAAATGATAGTTTATCTTCCAATGAATAATTACATTACCTGAGAGTTTCCCAGGAGATAACTATCATAGGGAAGACAAACCAATGGGTTACCAGTACACTGTACTTGCAAGATTGGTTATTTGTATATTGTATCAAACATTTTTAGACAGATTTCTGTTAACTGTTCTACATTTAGTTCAGAAGAAAGTTATCAAGAAGTTTTCCTTGAGATTGAGTATATAACATCATTAAGATAATGAATATAAAAGTATTTTTGATTGCAATGATCTCATTGGTTTTTAATTTTTTCAAGATGTTTTGCTCAAAACATAATGTCATTTGTCCGACTAAAATCTTACTTTTTTAAATTATTTGATGAGATGATCCAATATCATATGTACTGATGGCACACACAGTCTGAAAGAATTCTAAGAATGTTTCAACCAATATTATAGTTTTGGTTTGAATTGAGTTGATTTTGAACATGTGTCATTTATTGGATTTTAACAGTATTGAATTGGTTTTATTATTTTCTATATGTTAAATAAGGTAAACTTCAAAAGTGAAAACTTTGCAGAAAATCAATTATAAAAATACAAGAACTATTGAGGTTGAGCTCCATCAAATGCAAATCATTTTAAGAATAAAACTATATGCAAAACTGCATTGAATTTTGAAAGACATACATCATGGTTAAGATAACAGAAAGTTTCTGAGCTTTGCATATGTGACATTGTTTCCACTCTTGTCTCAAAATGATATAAAACTCTTCAGTATAATTCAGTAATCAGCCTACAGGGCTGCCATGTTAAATAGATATTGTTTAGTCAGAAGCTTGTTAATCATTGGATTGTATACTTACACACTGATTGTATTGATTCACAATTGTAAGATTTTTTTTATTTCGTTTGATATAACATATAAGGGCATTGCATGATCAGAGACTAGCTGTAAGCTCTATCCTATGTAGTTAATGCCTATGGCCATGTAGTATTGGAAATTTACTTAGACGGCTTGTAATTACTTATCTATTTGGAAATAATAAATTTGACTTTTATGGAAAGCTGTTAGTATCTGGAAGGAGTTTCTTATCGATGCTAACTTAATACAGTTTAATAGATAGAATAAAGAAGAATTAGGTTCACTAATATTATTTGGCCTTTTATTGCCATGGCACAATAGAAACAAAGCTCAGTCAATACTTGTAATTCAAAATACATTGTCCTAGGATTTACCAGAACAGTCAAATAAGAAGTGCTTGATTTCTTTTGCAGGAAGTTTTGTTTAACTGATAAATTGTTACAAAAATGTGTATAAGTAGCACTCCAGCTAAGATCATTCAAAATGTGATTCATGGGTGAAAAGCTTACATATTTTTATTTTTTATATTATGTTTGAATTGCCATAGTAAACAGAAATTAACATTTGGTTTTTCATATAACCCATGTACTTAGAAGTTAAAAATTAAATAGAATATACTGAAGAATTCAAAAATAAGGGAGATAACTCTGTAAATGACACTCAAATACAATAGAATCTATTGGATTTTCAGTGTTGATTATCTTCTAAGAACAGACATATTGGAATGAATAATTACACATTTCATAATATAGACCTATAAAACAATTTAATTACAAAAATAAGTAAAATATGTAGCCTTTTTCAGATTTTGCATGATTCTTACAAAGACTACTTCTTAAATACTGTAGATGTATAAATTTTTGCTGTGGACTGAAAAGTGTGGATAATGATACCAAAGAAATTGATTTTGAACACTATTTTAGACTAACAATAATTTCTTTTTAAATTGCCAAAATTATTATTTGTGCACTTAACAGAATCTGCAAAAATTAACAACCATGAAAATTTTTAAATATACAGTAGATGTTTTTTTTTTTTTTAAACTTTTGATACTTTACATGATGTGTAACATTTATTTGTAGTGATTTATTATGCCTGTTTAACTAGATTTCCTTTTTGTAGAAACTGGACACGACCCAGCTGTACATGGTGCTAGATTAGAAGACAGGTTCTATAACAATGACTCGTTTAAGGTAGAGAAATCAATTAACACAAATATCTCTCTAGGGGATATCAGTACAATACTGAAACATCATTCTAATAGGTTTAGATTCCTATTAAGTACTGATTTATTGGTAAGACCCTGTAATCCTGTGAGTTAGTCATTGTTGTTATGCTTGTAAATTCAATAATTACGATTGTTATTGGTTTATTTATTTTAAGTGTTTTAGAAGATGAAATGATAGACACCTTGCAAAAACAACATAATTCAGTCTCAGTGGACTTCCTTTTAAACTTAATGTGATAACACTTTTTTGTATGAAAATATGTTGTGTTTAAACACTCCAAATACTAAGCTGCTACATCATGTCTTCCTTATAACTCATGACCTATTTTTCTTTTTCTAGATCTAATTTTATTGTAATTATACAATTTCAGAGTCCTGTGGTGGATTCAGGAGATCCACAACAACAAGATGCTGCCCTTAAAATTCAGACAGAGTACAGACGCCATGCTGCTGCTAACGAGGTGGAGTCAATGAAAGAGGAAGATGCTGCCTTGACAATACAGTCAAGTTTCCGTGGTCATCAAGATCGAGAAAAAGTCAAACAGATGATGTAATTGTTATTAAAAAAAATCATTGATGGGAAAGGCTGTTTATATAAAAATATCTCTTGGTTACTTAAGAAAACCGTTGAAAATAATTCTGTGAAAGCCTACATTTAACTTGGGATTAGGTTCCAAATCTGAAGAGCTCATTCCTATTTTTTCTGTGGAATAGTTACATAAAACAGAAGTTAATGTTTTTATGGACAATAAATGCCTTAAGAAGAAACTTTATACTGTAATCTTATTGAACCACCTATGTGACGGAACTAAAATGACAAAATTGTCTTTTGTTTATTAGATTTGTTTTATCAGGAAATAATCTTCGTTGAAAAAATGTTATTTACCAAAACCTATTTTTAGTTTTCCCATGCTGAAACCCCAATGATTGATGCTGAAGCAATCTTCTTAAGTTGTCATTGTTGATTAATTCTGCTATCTGTTATGGAAGTTGATGTACTCTTTTGCAGTGTTGAAAAAGAAGATACTCAGAAATCACATGGAGAAGAGGAAGTAGACATTGACTTAACAGACCCTGATGTGGAGAATGCTGCTGTCAAAATACAGGCAGGATTTAAAGGTTTCAAAGCTAGGAAAGAAATAAAAACAAAACAGGTAAGGGGATAGTTGTGTAGTTTGATGTGGGCGTGTGATTGAATGGCACTTACTTTTCATCTGTTAAAGCAAATGAGAATTGTTGTGTGTTTTTTCTTTTTTTTTTTTTTTTTTTTGTTTTCTGTTGTTTTTTTTTTGGTGAAATCCAAAGCAGCTCGACAAAGCTTGTAATACTGAGTTTGTTATTTCAGTTTGTCAATACTTGTCAGTTTGTGAAGGTAATTCAAAATATTGACCTGTTTGAAGTCCTCTCATTGTGGATTGGAGGTCATTCTTATTTTCTGTATTTAAACACTTAGAGCATGTTTTTAAGGTATTTCAGGAAGTCTTGGAAGCATTTAATCATGTTTCCACAAAGTTGGGGAACATTGTTTTTAATTCTGTTTTAAAATCCTTCTTTCTTCTAACCTCCATCTTGTTTGTGCAGCTCCTCAAAAACGGCTAAATGGATTAAAACCATATGTAGCACAAAAATAGACCACCATATGTAGATGTGCACAAAGGTTTTGAAATTTCACAAAATGGCTGCTGTCCAAACTTAAAAAATTTGTCAAAAAACACAAAAAATTGTAGAAGGTTCTTACTTTGTTTAAAAGTAGGTCACCATAAGGGCTTCCCATTTACTATAATAAAATTTAAAAATTAATGGAGCCATAGAAACTGATTTAAAATGCTTCTGTGACAATGGAGCTTGGGGAATGTCCTGTTGTGTGTAACAATTATTTATATTTTAAGTTGATTTGGGGATATTTTATTTGTTTGCTTGGTATTCCTATGACGGTGTTGGTTGTCTATGATAAACCCAGAACACTTTCCATTTTGCAAAATGATGTCTTTTGACTTAAAAAATTCAGTTTTCTTATTGTGTCTTGACTTCAATAACAATGTTTCAATCGAATGTAAAGTAAGGTACTGTATAAATCATAGAATCATGTCCTAACCCAGGATTCAGCTACAAATATAGACCACAGTACTCAGGCCACAGCCTCTACAGTACCTGCTGAGGAGGAGGAGGAAGTTGATATTGATTTAGATGATCCAGATGTTCAAAAAGCCACTGAAAAAATACAAGCCGGCTTTAAAAGCTTCATGTCAAAGAAAAAGAAATAAACAGTTAAAAAAATTGTGAGGAAGAATCTCAAAACATGATATTATTGTTGATTGTACAAATGAAAATGACAGTATTATAAATAAAGAACATATCTCATGACTTAAGTTAATAATATTACGGTAATAGGAAAGAATGAATAACATAAATATAATCACAAGTGCCAAAGGACACCTAGATTTAACTAGTGAGCAGAACTTATTCTGTACATGAGTTAAATCTTCAACCATTCTTGGCATGAGTGATCATATTTTGGTTTTTGACTGTAACTCATTGATTATCCTATTTATTATATAGATTTTCTTCATAATTTATTGATATTTTCAACATGAATTTTGTGATTGGCGGATTGATATCAAAGTTGTGACGTTTTGGCTGGAGAAAGTCCGAGAGTGAAATTAGCAAATCTGTTTCCTAGTGTGAATTACTGAAATTTATTGCACTTAGAACATTGGATAAGATACTGCTTTCTATATAATAATACAGTTCTTTACAGCCTTCATCACCAAAAATATCACAAAGACAATCATATACTATAACATCATGTTTAGAACCTCGTTCTAATTTGTTGGATTCATCATATAATATTTATTGTTTGTTTTAAGTTTCATAGACAAACGTTTAATTTTGTATTCTAAACATTGCTACTTTAATAGTTTGTGTATCATATAGCCAAGACATAGTGTCACTTTACTTCTGAATTCTAAAAGTTGTGTGTAATCATAATGTTTTAACAGACCTATACATCTGTCCATCAGTCTGTCTACTCCTCATACAATAGCTTAAATATACTTGAAGGGATTTTATTGACCTTTTGTATAATATATGTCTCCAAGAAAGAAAATTCTTTTCTTTGCTATACAAGTTTTTCTATCCTGTCAAAGTTACGAGACTAACACTCCAAATAAGGGGGCATATTATAGGTTTAGCATAGCTGTTTTTTATGTATTGCCTAGTTAATTTTTTAACTTGAAACATATTACCTTCCCTCTTGCAAAGGAAAACACCAAGGTAAAAGAGGTCAGAGAATTGAAAAAAACTGATGTCGATATTGCTGCGACAAAAATACAGGCTGGGTTCAGAGGTCATCGTGTGCGACAACAACATAATAAATACCAGGTTAACTGTGCAATTTTGTAGTTCATGTATAACATTTAGGCAACATTATATCTTATAAATGATTTACAACAATAAACAGAACTATTCTGTAAATTGTAGACACTTTGGTATATTTAGTGATAGCTTAATTTCCACCATGGTAACCAATACAGTATATGTAGAAATGAAATATTTATTCATGTAGTTTAGAATTCTATTTTTTGTGCTTTTTTTTTTATTTGCATGCATTGTTTTTATTACATGTATTTATGTTGATGTTAGTTTTAATTCATATTCAGCTTTCTCTTTCAGTTTTTTTCCCATAATTTGTATTGTATATACACTTTGTTTAACAAGTATTTCTTAGTGGTCCTCACTCATATTGTTAAGTTCTTACTGTCATTATTAACTTTTACCATATCATCTTCATATACAGTACATGTCTTCAAATGTAAAATAAGAGAAGAATCAGCTGTCTTTGACACTAATGTTTGCTCTGTGATTTAACATTAGCTGTTGTGTAATTTTTGCTGTGTGTGTGTTCCTAACATGTGTGATAACTTTTCAGGAAAAAACTGATGATAGTAAAGAGAAAGAGGAGGACATTGATATTGATTTAACTGATCCAGAAGTTGAAAAAGCAGCCACAAAGATTCAAGCAGGGTTCAGAGGTCATAAAACACGAAAAGAAATGCAATCTAAACCAGAGGTACAAGAATTTTTCCTCCTATAATCTAAACCTTGACCTTTCTAGTTGAAAACATTTAAACCTATTCTTCATTTCTACCCAGTCCATAAGTGTTCCCTGAACCTGGACAAAAGAATGTATATAATTTGTATTCTCAATTGCTTCCCCTGACCGTAAAAGTATCAGTATAAATTTTGAAACATGAACTGAATTTCCAAATCTTCAGTTTCTACCCAGCGAAATTACCTTTGAATTACTCTCTGTATCATTATATTGTGAACATATCTGGAATTCACTTCAATGGTTGACATTGATGTGATGATAATGTGTTCAAAGAAAGAAATGTTTTGCAGTTCTGCTTGATATGCTGTGTGTGTGTTATAAAGTATTAGCTGTGTGAGCTGACATCTCATGGACAAGAAGTGTATACAAGTTCAGTTTGAAGACACCTTTACTTGAGAAAACTTGGCCTAAAATCTAGAAAAAGTACATAGTTCTGAAACTTTTTTTATTGAGCATGAGAATAGTGTTCTTTTTTTATTATGGTTTTAACACTGTTGATTAGATGGACTTTTGTCAAACTAACTGCTGCATGTTTTTTCCCATGCATAAAAAAATCAAATTCAATTTATGATATGACTGAAACTAGGTTTCTTGCCCATGAGCTGCTGTCTGAAAATGCTTTCAGTTTTTGAGTGACATGTCTTAAATTAATTACATGGTATCCAAATAAGGTACATATAATTTTTTTGTGTCAAGATCTTTTTTTGCAGAAAACAACCATTCCTGGTATTTATTCTTAGGAAAATGACACGTGATCCGCTAATGAAACCCATTAAATCAAGATTCAGGTTATGGAGACAACCTGACATGCTATTAAAGTCAATACCAATAAATGAAATGTTCTTCACAGTATAAGTTAACATTTAGCAATGTTAAAATTTGTAGAAGGACAATTTAGTACCTTACTTGTCTGCATACCTGTAACTGTATTGAAGTGTTTTAGTAATCATAACTTAAGTCATGATGAATTTATTAATTCTGTCACTAGATTTTAACCTTCAAACATTTTGCACTTGACAGTCACAAACAAAAGTTGATCAATCTAAACAAGAAGAAGAAGAAATAGATATTGACCTCAATGACCCTGAGGTTGAAAAAGCAGCAACGAAAATCCAGGCAGGGTTCAGAGGTCACAAAACACGAAAAGAAATGCAATCAAAAACAGAGGTTCAGGTTGGTATAAGAAAAATTTATACCCTTGTACCAGAAATGACATGAAATTGCAGTTGTGTTAAAACCCATGCGGACTGTGGTGTCTTTCCTTTTATTTTTTGTTTTTTAACCAATGATCAGCTACAAATCAATATCATCAATGCAGTTAACAATATAAAACACCCAACACTTTATTCACTTCAGTAGCAGTACTGTTATGTTAATCAGCTGCTAGAATAGTTAAAATAGGAAAGGCAATGTGAAGAATGTACTATCTATAGAATGTATATCTCAGACTGCCTTTTGTACACAAAGCTAGATTATGTATTAATGCTAGAGTTGTTTGCTGTGTTGTGCTAAGTTGGATGGATTTTAAAGTTTTAATGGCATGATATCACTTAATAGAGGGAAGATTTGAAAATTTTTACTTACCATTTTATGTAAATGCAAAACAGGCACAGTGCTATGTCAATAACAGACAAAACCTGGTCTTTGAAATCCATCACTCTTTATGCTTATTGATCACTGATTTGGCTAACTGTTTGTTGTTTGCACTCATCTAGCAAGATACATCAGAAACAACAAAACAAGAGGAGGAAGAAATAGATATAGATTTAAATGATCCAGATGTAGAAAAAGCAGCTATTAAAATACAAGCTGGCTTTAAGGGCTTCCAGGCTAGGAAAGAAATCCAATCTAAGGTTTGATCCTTATTCATGCTTTGTAGGATAGATTAGACTTAGTTATGGCTGAAGATGAAGACGATGAGTCAGGATGAAGTTAAATGTACATTGTACCTTAACAATAAGCTTCTAACCCTGCATTTCAATAGTGTACAGAAATTATAAACTGGACATTTTTTTTTCATAAATTTGTGTTTAACACGTACCTACATGCTCATTTCTAGCATTACATTACAAGAATCATGAAATACATACTGGTAGATTCATTTATCATGAAACTGCATAACATTCTCATTTAGATTGATGATACAGAGTTGCACTAGCTTATCAAAGTTACAGTACAGTTCCTATAATGATACACAACCTTTAACACTATATTAAATTAGCATTTTTATGTTTGCACCCTATTAGTCTAAAGAAACTGTAGAGGAAAAAGTAGAAGAAAAACAAACAGAGGAAGAAGAAATAGACATTGATCTAAATGATCCAGATGTAGAAAAAGCTGCCTTGAAAATACAGGCAGGCTTTAAAGGTTTCCAAGCTCGTAAAGAAATTAAAACACAGGTTTGACCAAAATTTCTTCTTTACTGCATGCCTATACAACCTGTTGTCATACAATTAATCATTTCTTTGTATAGATTTCATGAAACTCTCTTCTTACACCAAAGTTACACTGAAGATTAGGTAGAAAGTTATTTTGACAGTACAAATGTGTATACGATTTTCTATGACCATAATTTTTTTTTGTTTTTATTGAATGTGTTTTTTAGTAAGTTAATTTTCTCGAGCAGATTGCAATTATTTTTGATGTATTTTTTCTCTGTCACACTAATAGCTGGTTGATGTTTAAACATTACTAGATCATTTATGATAAGTACTCAGTATATATCAGGAGAAGAACATGGAATAACAAAAAATAATTTTGATTGTTTTACATTGTTTTTCTTAAGCCCCAAATTTTATAATGCTACATAATGTGTACGTTTTCTACTGACACAATGCAATACCTGCTAATACTCACTATAGCTTATTATATTCGCTAGCATTTACACTTTTATTAACCAGCTTTGTGTTTGCACCCTATTAGTCTAAAGAAACTGTAGAGGAAAAAGTAGAAGAAAAACAAACAGAGGAAGAAGAAATAGACATTGATCTAAATGATCCAGATGTAGAAAAAGCTGCCTTGAAAATACAGGCAGGCTTTAAAGGTTTCCAAGCTCGTAAAGAAATTAAAACACAGGTTTGACCAAATTCTCTTTTCCTGCATGTCTGAATAATCTGTTGTAATCCCATTCATTCTCCCCATAGCTGGTCTAAATATTTTTTTTTTCTTTTACTAAAGCGTCCATTTTAGACTTAAGATAAAATATATACCTCTATCTACTGTCAATTGTGTATTACCTGTACATTGTCTTCTTTATCTTTTCCCTACACATTATCGCCTTAGGTTTTGAAGCAGCACCAGAAAACTAATGATGCATTATATTATAGGGCAGTTTTATAAAATTACAATTAAATTCCATTTGGTTTGACTGAAGTTCATATTTTCTGGTTACTAACAGGCAAATATAAGATCTGTAAACTAGTTACTGTGAAAATATTTATAATTGTGGGTGTCATTTTTTTATTGAGGTTTAGAGAAAAAGCACTAGTTCTTGGATTCTTGAATTCATGGTTTTGATGATCCTGTCATATAATGTAAAGTAATCCTTTTCGTTGGGAATCAAATTCCTTGATTTATCTAACCCACGAAATCCAACAATAGTACTTTCACAGTATATAACATATATTGTCTTCATCATCACCACCATTATTTACTTACAAGATATCTCTAGAATTTTAAGAATTTTTCAATCAATGATTTTCTCTTCATCTGAATTTTTAAAACAAATAGTTTGGTCAAGTCAAGTATAATATTTGTTTTTCTTTTTGGTGGATGTCTTGACAATAAAGTATACAAATTTAAGAAAACACCTGTGAGATATGATCTTTGATAAATTAATGTTGCCACAGAAATTTGATAAATTTTACCTTGATATTGCCATTTGTTATACAGACTTTCCTTTTGACACTGCCTAGATTTTTATCAGTTTGATAATTTTGTTATTACTCTTTATATCACAATATAAGAGCATGTCAGGAGTACATTGTTTAAATTGACATTATAAAATATATGGACAGTTTTTACATTTTTTTTTAGAAATAAATCACCGTTTTAGTATATCACCAGTTCTTAATCATGGTAAATGTTTTGATTGCAATTCCTCCAATGTAAACATCTATGAAGACAAATCTAGGTGAATCTCATCTTCATTTTCTTTCCAGAATACAAAACATAGTTGTATTGGTCACTTGTATGATTAATTAATTTATTTTCTATTTTTAGATGACTTATATCACTAATTGTGCACTTTATACTAGTAATGTTGATTTCTATTTAGTACTTTTTCTACAGAATTAACACTATTCCTATTACAGATGTATAAAACTTTCTTTGTACATGTAATATTTGTCGCATATAATGTATGATGTGCATTTGTTATCGATCTTGAAATTGAGTGTATAAATTTGAGTTGAACCAGTATACCATAAAATAACTCCCTGTTATAGTTAATGTTTATTTATATAATGTCTGTTTTTTAGGTTCAGATTAAGAAATCCACAATATGAAGACAATGTTTTAAAGTGATTAAAAATTACGAGTTCTGGTTTATTATCAGATTTCTTTTTATTATTGTGAGATTAAAAAGTTTAATAAATTGATTTTTTTTATAAAGTTATAAGTTGGAATTAACTTTCAGTGTACATGTATGCAAAGTTTAATTGTCAGTATGATTTTTTATTGGTCCATAGTGATTTAGAATTCAGGTGTGTGTGTGTTTTTTTTTGTTTTTGTTTTTTTTAATTTAGTGATCTTTATTTGTCAAAGGTAGTTGGTGGCATTGATACATGCTGTTGGCTGACACAATAATGAAATATATTGTAAATTTGTTTTTTTAACTCTTTCAGAAAGGAGAGTCATCAACAGATGTGAAATCTGAAGATAAAAAACAAGAGAACGAAGAAGTAGATATAGATTTAAATGATCCTGACACTGCAAATGCGGCACTCAAAATTCAGGCAGGATTCCGTGGTTACAAGACAAGGAAGGAATTACAAGGCAAAGTGGAGGAAGAAAAATCCAAAGAATCTAAAAGTAAACCTCAGGCAGAAACAAAAACAGACTCTAAAGAGGAGGAAGTTGATATAGACTTAAATGACCCTGAAGTAGAGAAAGCAGCGACAAAAATTCAGGCTGGATTTAAAGGATATAAAACAAGAAAAGGAATGAAGGACAAAGAATCAGAAACAAAAGAGGAGGAAAAGAAAGGTGAGGCAGAGGAAGAGGTTGACATTGACCTCAATGACCCAGAGGTAGAAAAAGCTGCCGTTAAAATTCAGGCAGGATTTAAAGGATACAAAACAAGAAAAGATAAGAAAGATAAAGAATAGGCTTTCAATAGAGATAGTTAGCTCATAAACTAGTGTCATTGACAAACTACAGAAATTATCGCATTTTAAGCCATATCAATTGCTTAAATACTTTATGTTGCCAAAATATTAAATTTGAGGCATTGGTTTAGAAGTGATCATTTTCATATTTTTGTTAGGTGTTGACTGAACTTTATTATTGACAAATTTGTGGGATTGTGTTATCTTATTGTTTATGAATGGATGCATGTGCTCGTTTTTCAGCATAAAACACAGAGTTATTCCCCTTTGAATATGTTTTAGAAAAAAGCTTAATGGAAGAAGTGTTTAATCATATCAAATTGTGACTTTCTATTTATTTTACTATGTAAAAGGTGCAAGATATGTAGTTTATATACATTTTTAGTTATGCATCTTTTATCTATTCACAGATTGATTTAACTTGGATTAAACAAAAATGTTGTGATGGAAATGTAAAGGTAGATTTCATTGTCACGACAAGCGCTAGTGTTTAAAGTGTAACTTTCGAAATAGATTGATGAAGCATTAAGTTATAGAAAATTGACCTTTTTCTTTGATGACTGATAATTTTGATAACATGATTAAATAGCAGAGTTGTTTTGATTTTCAAAGGTAAAAAAAACTGCAGTTGTTAAAAACTTGATGCTCCATCATTTTCCATACTTGCTTTTTACATTTGTTTGCTAGAAAATTAACCTTACCTTCTGATTTGTCACTGCTTTCTCTTTTTTTCTAACCTTTTTTCATGTTTTCTAATCAAAATTTTATTTTTCTGTTTGCTTTGCTTCTCATAAACATCAGTTAAGGCTTAAAAAGTTTTGCCATTCTACTTTACTTTAAAGTCATGAATTGCTGCTAAAATTTTTCATATGATTGATAACAATGACAATCTTTTAACATATAGAAACTTCATATTTCGGGGTATGGGGAACCATCCAGCAAAATATAAAATTTGAATATTTTTGGATTTATGTAAATGATTCAACTGTATGATGTCTATGCACCTCCCATGTGTGGAGTGTACCAGTAGATTGGCACAATGAACACACTCAGATCACCTGATTCGAGACATTGCAAAATTAAACAAATTGAAACGTAATAGTATTCAGTTTTCCTTAACTGTCCACTTATACTTTTGAAATAGAATTCAGAAATTTACACAGTAATGTTAAGCAGCTTTGTATAAAATAGAGAGTTCACAGTAGATTGCTTAATATCAATTTCTGACTCAAGTTTTTTTTCTTAAAACGCATGCTTCAGTTTCCCGTTTTATTTCATAAACAGTGCCATCAGTTTCATTATTCTTCCATTCTCTTAAAGGGCTGTTAAAATTTAAAGTTGATGTATCTTGCTGTATCTTTTTGCTGCCTTTTGCTTTTTCTTCTTTTCATGAATTTGTTTCTAACAAATCATTTGATGTGATTTTGATATACAATTCTATTTTGTTTCTGACACATTACATGCTAATTTCTAATCTGACGTGTGGTTTGTCATTGATACTTATTAACATTATATCTAAAAATAAGTTCCTTCTTTTATTAAGTATTTTACCAATGAATAGAGTGAAGTAAATAAAAAAATAATATCTCTATATACCCTTAACTGATGAATATGATTAATTGTTTATTCTCCATACTTACTGCCCATTCTCTTTTTGTTTTGTATGGGACATAAATTAACCATAACCCACCTTCCAATGTAATGTATTTAATCAGTCTAATTATGTTTTTTTTTTTTTTATTTTAACCATTTCCCAAATATGTCAAAAATCCTCTCTTTAATATTGACTGTAATGTTGTACTTAATTATTACCTGTTAGAATTACTATTATTTTGTAGACCCCCCCAGAAGGAGGCCACAGAGATGAAAATATTTACCTAGTTTTGTTGACAAACAAGACATTATATTAAACATGTTATTTCCATTATTTTTATTATTTATTCTTTTGTTATGAAGCAGATTGTGATATGTTTATTACTAAGTGTAAGTTTTTGTAAGAATTGGGCAAAAGGAGAAAAATCAGAAACATGCATATGAAAAACCCATTGATCTAAAAAAATAATTTCACTAAAGGATGCTTTCTATATTTGAATAGACCATTATTTGATCTCAGTGTCACTGGATTTGCTCAGAAACTTCTCAATAGAATTTTAGAAAAATGAAGTTTTTGACAGAGTTATCTACCCTTTAAATGTTCATTTTCAGTGCATTTCAATGAAATTATAACTCAATTTTGCAAAGTGATACAGAAAGTCTTTTTTCTTTGATTCTGATGGTGCAAATTGTCAAAATGGTGGTTTTTTCATACCATGTTTCACCCACTGCCAGATTCTTACAGAGACTGACACTTAAGTTCTTTTTGTCTTCAGAGGAGATGGAGATGACTCTCATCCAATTATAGGCATGTTGAAATGTCTTTCAAAAGGCAATATAACATGATGGTTCTAGCATTAGGGAGCATTTTCTATACTTTCTGTTTTTTTTTATTAAGATCTGTACACATTTTATATTAAAACATATTGAACAAGATTTTGAGGTTTATTTTTGTGTGTATGATGTACTGGAAAGTGATTCCTTCGTATGTCCCTAAATTCATTGTAAACACTCTTGAATCAACATCTTTCAATGGGATTTTAATGAACAAAATACAAGTCTAGTTTTCAGGAAAATTTAGAACCCTGTCTTTTTCTAAGATCTTGGACCTCCTCCCCTTTATGCTCAATAAGTTTGTTTTATTTTATACTTTAATAATCTAACCAACAGGTGCTTTTTGTTGGTTTCTACTTTATTTAGTATTTATACAGTATTAATCTTGATAGAACTTTAGGAAACTTAACCGAACTGTAAAAAAATTTTAAAAAACGGGCAAACAAACTTTGGTTAAGAACATCTGTTAATACCGGAGTTTTTATACCAACGATCAAAGTTTGGGTGGTGTATAGTAATCACACTATCTGTGTGTCCGTCCATCCGTTCGTGTCTCAAACTATCTTGTTAACCAAAGTGGAATTTAATTAAAACAAGTAATAAAGGTTATGCACCATAGATATGCACGATGGAAGACAATTATGGTCTGATAGTTGCGAAAGGAGTTTAACCGACTTACGGTTTTACGTGTTTAAACCCTGTAACTTGGCCATGTCGTAACACTTAAAAAAATTGTTTCATCACAATGGTGGTGAAATGTACGCACCTATTGGTCATAATTTATCGCAAAACAAATCCAGACATTTCCAAAGAAGATGCTTCCCCAAGATTGTGTATTGTTGAGAACAAAATGAACAATAGATAAAGCTTCTAGCAGTTTTTTTAAAGACGATTAAATATACATACTAGTACATGTTGTACATCTTTACTTTAAACAAAGCCTAACAAATATGACGGACCTTTCACAAGGTCTTCTATGGCTGAGAATTATGACAAATACTGATAGTCGTCCCATAACTTCTACAAAATTGTTGAAAATAATGTAGCATGCACATCTACTTTTTGTAAGCAAGATATTGTCTGGTAAGCTATTGGTTAGAGCGTGAAGGAACAGAATTTCAACATTCTAACGTTGCAAGAGTAGGTAATACAAATCAGAAAGAAATTCGACAAGCGGTTTTGGACCATCGTTGTCGGAGAGATGTCTTTTGAACCTAGGTTATAAAAAATACGTTTCATACGCTGCCTAAAGTTTTCTTTCTGATAATTAGACATTTATGAGAAATATTACATTTAAGACAAGACGATAGATTTTCATATTATCCTCAACATACTCAGTCAACATATCTTCTGCACTGTTTTCCAGCTTTCGTACTACCCGCTTGTATTACAATAAATATATACAAGAAAAAGTGAACGGTAATGTATGGCAAGCCGTTGTGGAATGTATGAATAAATTCCACGACTTACCATAGTAATGTTTAATGTGCTATAAAACCTGGTTTAACCCACCATTTCCATCAATTCAAGACTTGCGATAGTTTTCAACTCTGCGGTTTTTGCCTTGATATTGCCATTTGTTATACGAAATTTCCTTAATTTTTTACTATTTCCTTTGATTTTACCAAGAGCCTGACAGTTCTGTAATTTTGTGATTACCATTAATTGAAGTTGAAGATACATGTTGAGAAATAATTTTATCCTTCGACTGTTTTATGTCAATCAAATAGGGCATTGAGGGTCTACAAATTAGCATTGTAATTGAGGTATACAATGAATATGGAGACACATAGGTACCCACCTCTTTTCTCGTTTCCGTTACTCTTCCGACACCACCTAATAGAATTTAATGGAACTTTCACAGTAACCTCATGACATACTTTCACTGTCCATCTCATATAATGAAATTCAATTTAACTTATTCGGAATCTTTATTATATACCTCTATGATGCACCTGCTATTTCAAATTTTGATCGAAAACTATTGGATCTGTCAAAAGGTACATGTTATAAAATGGGGGAGCGGGGTATCAATTTAGTAAGTATTTCTCTTTTTTTTTTTTTTTTTTTTTAATTTGCATAATGCCTCTGGTTTCTGGTTTCAGGGTTCAATGCTTGAAACGTTTAGGAATTATAGACCAAAAGCAAAAAAAATTTGGTTCTTGGTTCTAAAAGTTATAATGTATTTGGATCACTATGAAATTGAATCACAAAGTTTTATACCACAAAGGAAGGGTTTTGTTCTAATCTTTTATGAATTGCAAACAAAAAGGACGAGCAGTGAACATTTTTTTCAACTGTATAAATCTCTTTATAATTTATTTTGTCTAATTGCAATTTTAAAGTTTTTTAACCATTTTCATTCTTGTCAATCCAAATTCAGAGCTGTATGAAGTTCATACTTGTCCAAAGTGTTCAGAGTTTTAACATCGCGGTGGTATCAAGCTGCACCATACGAAATATTTTATTATTCCTTTTTACCTGATGATAAAACACCATTGTAAACTTTTCTTGAACTTCTTTGTTACAATTAAACGTGCTAAAAATAATGTTTAAAGTATCAACTATTTTCACGAGGGAGCGGGTTTGGTTTTTTTTTCCTAATTTGTATCTAGATACTAGTAATAATAGTGTATATATTTATTTCTATGTTAAAACCGTATTTTAAATCTGAATATTACAAAAAAAATATACATATATTCTGACTGTTAAAGGGGAGTTGATGTTCTAAAGTCCAGGTAATGCATGGGAATCTCAGGCCACTCGGTAGTCTTTGTTCATCCAGTGTCATTTGAAAATCAATACGAGCGAAACCAGTTGCTATCAGTCTTATTTTGCCCCCAAATTAAAACCAGGATAAACGAATCATCAAACACTTCCAGCATAATTGATCCTATTAATTATACAAAAATCAAAATGAAATTCGTTTTATATTATTAAGAATTTTAGTGAAGTATAGTTAAAAATTAATTGGAAAAAATAATGGATATTTTATCATCAACAAGATGTCAATCACAATGAATATTTCAAGAGCAATAAATACCGTTCTATCATCCACACCGTAGTGATATTCGATTGAAACAATAAAAATCTAACATAGTAGTCTTTTTTCATCAGAAAATTTTTACGATTATATCCACGGTTAGCACTTTATGACTAACGACTCTCGTAAAGATAAAGGCAGTCGAACGTTATGGAAAGACATTAATTAAGTAGAGATGTACTAAAAATTAAAAATGTTACCTTTAAATAACCTTAGGCTGATATCAATTTTTCCCTAAAATAGAATTTTCACGGTATGACGTTTGTGTAATGTCTTTTCTTGTCTGGTTGGGAAGCATAATTTAAAGATGTCAAGAATCGGGGATCAAAGTTAAAACGAGCTACCTAACAAAACAAATTGTAATAATGCAGTCAACCGCAATTCTCTCACTTTCCCAATATCTTGTAAGGTATAGATTTTTTTCATATTGGCCACGTATTGTGTGTTGGGTCGAGCTTTGCTATATTGGACTTGCCAACGTTCGAAAAAAAAATACAGCTTTCCGAGACCTAAAACGTTTCATACGGAAACACAATATGGAGCCAATGTGGAGGAAAAACCTTTGACATTTATAAGAGCCAATTAGTGTAAAATAGAGAAATAGTAACAGGTGTAATGCTTGGAGATTGCCGAATTGTGCGCATGAGCATAAGCGACAAATCATTTGGTCTTTAAATTACAAATATACTAATTTTGATCAGCTAATGTACCAACTGCGTGAAAATATCAGTGACTTTTCTATCGAGATTGCTCTTTCAAGCCATGTTGTGTGCATTAGCATTAACGAGAGATCAATTAGGCGTTAAATGGATTCATTCAAGTGAAGGGTTACGGAAAGTGCTATTATTTTTCAAATTTATTGTTACAGTGTTATTTTATACACAACTAGTTCAAATCTGTTTCGCGCACACGTAATGCGCATTAATGCTTCGAATTATTCTATTCAATTTCATTTTCTTATTTATTGCGTGTCACTCCACTATTGAATTAGCGAATACAACCCTCTGCGCAGTAGATAAATCCCATCGGCCACATAAAATGCATACACTGCCAATGGTAAAGTGAAAACCCACCAAACAAGCGACGCCTTTTCAGTCTATATATGCTGTATTGTATATAACTATTATCGTATCTGTATTCACATCTGCATTGTTGAGAAAATCATACATTTATCTCCCACTACAATCAACCAAATCAGAGAAGTTCAACAATATAACTCTTTCAAAGTGACAATTTTATGAACAGCCGATATACTTTTTATCTCAAAAGTGCAACAACCAAATGAATACTCATTCAAACGCGATTTAAATTTGTCTTTAACCATGTACAACAGGCGCGTAGCTGAGGCCAAATTGAAGTGTATGCAAAATTACGGTAGGGGGTCTGGGGTCCAAGGGGGCGAACCCCTCCCCCCCCCCCCCCCGCCCCGAAGCTCCGCGGAGATAGCGTTTTAGAGCATCATTTATGCCTCTCCAAGATGTATTTTATCTCCAAAAAAAAATTGGCAAAATTAAGTGCAGGCAAAAGCTTTTTTGCCTAACGGCAGCTACGCGCCTGTACAATCCGCATTCATAAGGAATAATGCGTTTCATTCTATAATTTAGATCAGTCTATGATGCGTCCACACGACTACAGAATGCGACTTCGAATGCAAATTCGAACGTGCGATCACCAATGCGGATTGTAAGAGCAAATTATTATTTATTTGAATATAACAAAGGCATGCAATGGTAATTCAACTACATTTACACTTCTTTTCTACATCGCTAGTACCCTAGACTCAGTTATATCTTCGTATTGTAGTCTATATACAAAATGTGCTGAGTAATAATGATACCCAATCTTTTGAAATACTTCTTTGTATGATAGCACTGCTTTGTCATCTATCTAATTCAAATGAACAGCATTAATCGCAGTATTGGTAAAATCCTGCAGTGAAATATACATCACAATTATCTTTCTATCTGTTCCAATGGAAATAATGTGTATTACAACTTGTCATTTACAAATAGTCTTTTTTTTTCTAATTAAAATTTGTATCATCAAAACTCAACCTACCGATAGCAGCGCCGTTCGATGGTGGAGCTTACTTCTACGAACTCTGAAAGGTCGATGATCGCTTTCAGAAGTCTCTTTATAAGGAAGTCTTACTTTGCAGATTTTAGTTAATATTTCACCATTAAGTACATATGGACTTACTTTTAGAGATCGATTGAAAAGGAAAACTCATGACCAGAATGTACGAGAAACTTAATAACTTCTCGTCCCGCATCGTCAACTTTCCCGTCGTCTTTGGCAACATACCTTCAGCACATGTGTATGGAGTTTTCATATTGACGAAACGTTAATTTTTTTTAATCGCGCTCGACTTGCTGGAACAGGGTTATGTTGCTACAAGATTGGAGTCATCACTACAAAACTTTTGTGCTCGTAGATCGTTATTGTGTATCAACCTGCATAGTCCGAATTTCCTCTGACCCTGCAATCCTCTTCTTTTTTATTTGAATATTGATACCCAACATATCAATATCCAAATAAAAAAGAGGAGGGTTGCAGGGTCAGAGGAAATTCGGACTACAACCTGCACCGATTTGCTCACAGTGTCATAGTTTTCCTTCCCTCTTTCTTCTATCACGCGAAGGTTTTAAATGCTACTCGGTGGGTGTTCTCGAAAATCTAGAGGACGTTTGACTCGGTACATGCTCCCAGTTTTAGGGGAGTTGCGGATTGCTGTTTTTGTTTTTGTTTTTGTTTTTGTTTTCTGTTTATGTGTTATTTCTAGTTAATTTAGTTCTTTGTTGTGTGTATTTATTTTCTTGTTTAACCGTTACTCTTGTATTATCCCCAATCCCTTAGCAGAAAAACTAAATTCAGGGGTTTGAGGGAGCGAGGGTGGACTCAAAACCCTGACTTGGGAGGATGTGAGGACGTCGGTTAGCTTTGATTTTTGTAAACCAACAATTTCTATCCAAACTTCTTGAAGTTTTTCCCTTTATTTGGCGGAGGGGAGTTGTTAGCCACAGTGAAACAAAATCATAATTTTAGGGGGCGTTGCGTTTTTCTTTCCTTTTCTTGACAGTAATACCTGTACTTTTCATGTTGTCTACGTGAATTTATCATTGTCTTATCGTATTTTCTGATTCATTTGACTATTTTTTACGGTTAAAACTCTCCCTAAAGACAAATATGAAAATCAGACACGAAAACTATATCGCGAACTTTATTGCAACAATCATCTGTGGTTAAATTTTAAATTAATGAATAACAGAGCAATATACGTCAAAAGTAAAAATAAGATCAATAATGTGTGGGTGGTAAAAAGTAAAAATAATCAGTGTTTTGTGGGTGGCTTGACCTCACTTTTACATCTGATTTTATTATTTGTGGACACAATAGGTTTCAGTTTTTTAGGGAACTTAGTTGTATGTAATGAGACAGGTCTATCTAGAGCAGTCATTCTATAGTAACTTCCGTGCAACTGTTTGTCTGCTTCCATGGTTCTAAAATCGTTTGTATATCTATTTAAAGACCGTTGGTAATTGTCTATTCTTTGGGGAATGTAAGACGGCACTTTGTGATGAGAAGCAAGACTCCTATTAGCAAGAAGACCTTCACGTAGCGAGGGATTTGGATTTTTGAATAATCGCGATTTCATATTATGACTTGAATTTTTAAGTACAGAATATTGCAGGTCTTTCCTTTCCGATTCTCTTTTTAGCGGCGTAATAGACAAATTGTTTCGGCACGTATTGTGCTCAAATTTAGGTGAGGTACTTGTATATTTGCTGCCTTCAAATGTTGACTCTATATTTGTGTCCGGCAAATTTTGATGTATTTCGAACTTTCTATGATTAAGTCTTTTCAGTACCAATCTCTTTTGTAATCTTGAATCTTCCAGATTAACATTTGCAGCGTTTTGGTTATATATTGGCTTTGGTTTTGTTAAGATTTTGTCAATGTTACCATTATCATTTTGGGATTTAACAGGTGTGTTGATTTTACGGTCATCATTGGTATATACAGGGAAAATATCTCGCACAGATTTATCATTGAAATATTCAACGATATCTATATCTGCAATAGCCTTTTCTATGCTCACAGTATTCCATCTGTCACGATGTGGAGGTGACTTCTCCCTTTTGACACTCAAGGGTTTCCGACGTTCGTGATATGATGGATTTTCCTTTTCTTTGCTCGACAAATTCCTTTTATCCTGATCAAGTAAGTGTTCAATATCCGTGATACTTCCTTGTCTCCGTCCGTACGAAGTTTTTGGTCTGAAAGTAGCAAATTCATTTGATTTTAGAATTGCTGTGTTGACTCCTTCTCGTGAACTTTCCGTTGACGGCCTTCTCTTCCCTGGTAGTGCTGTTTTCGGTCTAGGAATAACAGTCGTTTGGTAAGTACCATCTGCAAAACCGTGTTTGTGAAGCCGTTTCAATGAATTTTCAGATAAAATCATTGAAGTCATAGGAAATTTTCCACTTTACTATCCTTTAACAATCAAAGTCGTCTTTGTTTAAATTCTGAAAATAAAAGACGGAGGATGTTTCAATATCAACCATAATTGGATTTATATGGAATGGCGTTGTGTATACTTAGGATTTCACATATGTAAGTTTGATTGGGATACTATTGTAGAGGGGTGGACAGGGGGCACTTTATTCCCGCCCCCCTCCTATACCCCCGCTTATCGGCCCTTTTCATTTTACCCCCGTTATTGTTACCAACCATAATCCCGACAACGCACTCCACCTTTTCAACCATCGATACCCGTCCTATTAACCCCGTATCCCCATCCCCTCTGCCCACCCTCCCATTGTAAGTCATAACATACCGGCTATACTATAGCTTCCACAACACTGACTTTACCTTTGATCATGTATAACGATGCATGTAATTCTTATCGAAGACTGAAGGCAGGACAGTGTATAGTAGGTTCTTAATGCGATTGATTTTTATGGCTTGTTCTTTAACTATATGTTACTTTTTTCATGTGTAAAATTGACAAAAATGGTAAATACTGTTGTAGCACACACTCTTTTCAAAGTGGTTGGATCCGGCCGCCCTCTTCATAGGCAACGATATCATTTCTAATAGAGAGTCATTCCTTAAAACTCAATCTCAGTATCACAATTATAGAAATTGAAACTTGATAACGCCACTGCCACATAAAGAATAATGTCAATGAGATGATTGACGAAATTTATGCATCCATTTAGAAAACGTATTACTTCTTAAATAAGAGTGAACGTAAATGTGCATGGAGGCAAGATGAAAATGGATGAATACTTTACTATTGGCATAGATTATCCAACTTCAGGGTTTGAATCATCCTCCCAAGTCAGGGTTTCGAGTCCACCCTCGCTCCCCAAAACCCCTGACATCACTCATTCATATTTAGCGGGAATCGTCCAGTCAATTCCGATTGGTTGCTTCTCAGGTGCGAAGCATCAATGAAAATTGATTTGACATAAAATGTCTGAGGTAAGGTAAACAATGATACGAGTAACCGATAGTTGTAAGATGACAAATGATTCAATATGACCAAAAAATGATAACTGTAGATTCTGTTTAGAGTCTTTAGCGAAAAAAAAAATGAAGTTATGTGTATGTAGCCATTTTGTAAGTTATATCGAAGAGTTTCTATTACGAGTGATTGGATTGGATTTTGGATCCGGGTTAAATTTAGGTAACTCACTAGATGGCGCTGGACGATATCCGCTAAATATGAATGAGTGATGTCAGGGGTTTGAGGGAGCGAGGGTGGACCCAAAACCCTGACTTGGGAGGATGGGTTTGAATGTTCTGCCTTCTCGTCATACTAATTGCTCCATTAAAAATAAATCAAAAGCATTTTATTTTGGCATATAGTTATATATAGTTTACATACCAAAGTCACATGACTATAGGTACAAATACAATATTACATACAGCAGAAGGTTGTGTAACAATTATATAATATATGAATCACATCAATTCTGTTATCAGTTTCATTGCTCTGAATATAAATTTTCCCAGGTTACATAATTCTTTTACATAATTAGAACTCAATAACTGAATATATTTAAACAAAGATGGCCTTCTCCGCTCCAAAAGTAATAAAAGTTTTTTCTAAATCTCTGATAAACTGGGCATTTGAGGATAAAATGCATCTCGTCTTTTATATCATTTAAATTACAAACTGTACAAATTCTATTACCCCTATTATAAGATATACGGACGGACGGACGGACGGACATTGGATACCCCTTAACACGGCAAATTTTAAAAAAAAGTATATAATTGACGAACGACTCTTTGTTGAGAGCGATAAAATAATCAAATAATGCGTTAATAAATGACGGGAAAAGTAAATTTGTTCATTGCTTTTTGTATGTTAATTTAAAATGCGGAGTTTAATACCTTTAAATGTTACTATTTTGAGCAAAACACTGGATCACCATAGCAATGTTGAAATATTTACATAATATTTGTATTGGTTTCTATTGAAATCATCCTAGAGGGTTGGGACTTTTATACGTTTGTAATTAATCAAAACCATGATAGTATTTACTGATGTTGACTACTATATTTTAGACAGAACCGCCCTTATCACAACCATCTTCATCAAAAATTGTCAATTACTTATCAGACACAAAGTCCTTTCAACTGAAGTCATAAATTCGTGTAGTCTTTGATTTCGTAAAAAAGGTATACCGTACTATAAAAGTGGGTGTGGCTTATGTAAGGCAATGATTCGATACTATGGCTTACTGTAAATTCTTGTGTGAAAAAAATTATAAACAATTTGTTATAAATGGCATATGTTTCGTGGAAGGGTTTTGAAATATAAGAAGTGAAAGAGTTGATTACAGTTAAACCAAAGACGAACATTCATACACAAAATACAGGATGGTACAATGGACTGCAGTTATAAGTTATGATACGATTATAATTTATACGTTATCGCATCTTCTCCGCTTGTGTGACAATTTTTATCATCGTTTTGAATTCTACATCTCTTAATAAATTTCTACTATTAGAAAAATTACAATCGTAAAGATGAAAATATACAAAATCGGTTTATTAGGGCCTTTCTATAACGTCTTATGTCGTTATGAAGGTTACATATTAGTGCGAATGTAATTCTAGAGAGAAAAAACTTGATCTGTACCTAATATATGTGATGGATAATTTGACTGGAAACGATTAATCATGATTACATGGTAAACGAAAACAAAATTAGTAGATCACAACAAATGAACAGTAAGATTTAATTAGTATAGGAACATGTAAAGCATCCGATTGACAACTTAATGAATATACATGTAGTTAAACACCTTAGAACAAAATAAAATAGTAAGAATACCTAAATAAGGAAGTAAATAATTTGTCAAGAAATTTCAGCTGTCAAGGCAATGTGAATGTTAGTTTTTGAGCAAAAATATCAAAATAAGGAACAGATTTTGTATAAATAACATCAAGGATGAATTCCAAATATGATTCCTTACCTGACAAGTTGTTTATTTGTTGCTACTGAATCTAATTCGATTGACCACAACAGATTTATACCGTATTAAATACGTTGTCAAGTGAAAAAGTATATCATTTTTTCAAAATAATGATATGCAGATTACTTTTTAAACATTTTAAAATGACATCATATGCTGAATTATCTACTTTTACCCAACGCTTCACTTGTTATGTTATACTGTATAAAAGTTAAAAAGTTTACCTCATTGTCAATACATTAAGTATTCATTATTCTGTTCAGAAAAAAAATGAATCAAGGACATTGAACAAACCACTTTATATAACGAACATGGGCAGATGGACAGAATGTCATCATATTACTATTGAACTATTATATGAATCATCTATTAATTGAACAGAACTATAAGACGTTTATGAAATCAGAATTGTCGAATAGAAATTAAATAATATGACCATTTATGTTGTTTAAAATGGGTTTTCAATGCATGTGTTATTAACTGAACTGCTCAATTTCTTCGTATTAATTTTATTTTTGATTTTATTTTTTCCTCAAACAAAACCCTTTCTAGTTCCGTACGTGAGGAACCCATGCTTTGTTAAACTATAAAATACTATTCTTTTGTCAATCTCACGACGAATTCAGTAAACCTGATAATTCATAATGACATTGATTGAAATAATTTTTCAAAGAAGAAAAATGAAGTTACTTACATCTAATAAAAAAATGTGCATCCTTACTTTCAATGCTGCTTACCTAATCCACTGCACGTCTGTTTATCTGTCCTTTTATAATTGGTATTACTAGATATTGATTGGCTGTACCTGTTCATTATACAAATCTATTCCCTGCTTTGTTTAAACGTATCTGTTTTCAGATGTGGCTATCAATAACGTCTGTGTTATCTCTGTCATTCTATCTGAATACTCTGGGTCCTCGGCGATATTGATGTGTCAGTCTGTCCACTCTGTCTTCGTAGCTGTCGACGCTAATGGATAATGATGCTGTTTGAAGCAGATAGTTCAACAAAATGACAATGTCAATTGTAGTCAACAATAAGAATGTTAGAACAGTTGGAGTCATATCTGAGATTATTTCTGATAGTTTGAAAACAAAGAAGGCATTATTTAATCAGAATGACTGGCTCTCGATTATTGGCATTTCTCAATTTTTAATATAACCATTATTTATGTTATTATTGTTATTGTTATTATTTCAGAATTTTTTATATGTGTTACAACGGTTGTAACAGTGTAAAAACGGCTTTCTACATTATTTTCATAAGGTTACCTCTTGGGTTGTTGCTTCTCCCAACCACTGAAAGGTAAAATGTAAACTTTTTGTGCAACGTTGTGTTTTATTTCCCTATGACTTGACCAAAGTTGTTTTATTAAAATACATTTTTACCTAAAATTCTCTCCTTTGATCGTATTTATATCTTGGTTTCGATTTCTGGCTTATGTAATCTACACTACTTCCAATGAAAAGAATATATACTTTTTTATTTATGTAAAATGAATAATTTTAAATGTTTGACAATATCCTGGAACCAAACTCAATCAATTATCAACATGTATTATTTATTGATATGGTTTCTTACCATTTCGTAGATGACACAGGCTGTATACAACTTACAAGCCATAATCAATAAAAAAAAACTGATTGCCGGATACAAGCCTTTTTCTTGAATGTCACGTTTTGTATAAAATACATTTTTCAACATTTTAATCAATTTAATAATTTAATATTTAGTGGTCAAATGTTGAATGAAAAATAGGATATGATGCCCATGGCTTAAAATAATTATACATGAGTACAACTACATCTCTGTATATACAACACCTACCAGTAGAAATTATTTCATCTTAGATTTATTATCCTAATAAAAAGGAATACAAAATGTAAAATGCAAACACTCGAGCTACCTTAGGCTTGGTAACAATGAAAATAGCTCTTCAGAGTGGGAATATACAATGCTCTTATCGAAATGATTGTTTTTGACTAGCCTAAAATTTAAAACAATTCTTTTGATTTAACAGCTAGTCACTTCGAACAACTTTTTTACCCAGACCTCATAAATCTGCACATGTATGTTGGTTAGCTACGGAAATTCTGAATTGCAGACGACATATTGATGTCACTATATCCATAGTTACCAAGGAACGCTGTAAAGAAGTAAACAATCAAAATGGCAAGACATAACCTTGCAGAGAAATTAAGCATTACCCTTAAGGTGGTGTGATATTTGACAAATAAAAGAATATTGGTTTGGGCTCGACCTTAACTAACATCAGGTATACCTGCAAACTATATCCCAATGTTTTCTGTCTCCTGATGACTCATTAAATTCGCAACAATTTCTGAAAATTGTAGTTAGTACATGGATACATTGGCCATGATGGATGTAACATTTGTACAACGTCCCTCGTGGAGTGTTGTACTAGCTTTAACCTTTTACAAAATTTTAACTGTAACCTTACGTGTTAATCTAGAGTTACATTAAATGTTTCAGTTTTTTTTATGTCTTCCTTATTAAAGGCGTTTCTAAATAAGGTCAAATTCGAAATAAGAAAAAAGTATTCATCGACTTCTACGTCATGGAGGTTGACTGATGCTGGCATGCCGGTTGACATAAATAATTGCCTCATAATAGTATTATAAACCGATCGTTCCAGGAAACTATCTTCATGTTCTGTGTGCATTAGTGTCAATACAGATACGTTATCAATATCTGATCTTCCTTTTTAATAGATGCAGTGCATACATGCCTTTCGAGAAGTTATTGTTATATCATTTGCAATGATTTAATCAAAATAATGGAAATTATACGGTAGACATCGTGATGTGATGCATGTGGTTAGAACAAAAATATTGGATTTCAAGGGATAACGTAGATTTATATATGATAAAATTGTTACATAAACCATATGATTAATGCATGTTTAGTAATCAAATTTTGTATTTTCTTAAGTAATTGACGCTTGTGTTCTTACACTAACCATAAAAAACAATCTACATATCAACGACTGACACTAACTATAGTAAAACTCTACATCAACGACTGACAGTTACCATAGTAACACTCAACATATCAACGACTGACACTAACCATGGTAACATTCTACATATCATCGACTGCACTAACCATGGTAACATTCTACATATCATCGACTGCACTAACCATGGTAAAACTCTCTATGTCAACGACTGGTACTAATCATAGCAACGCTCAAAATATCAACGACTGACACTAGCCATAGGAACACTCTACATATCAACGACTGACACTAACCATAGGAACACTCTACATATCAACGACTGACACTAACCATAATAACACTCTTCACATCATCGACTGACACTAAATATAGTAACACTCTTCATATTAATGACTGACACTAACCAAAATAATTCTGATATACCATACTAACTCTCTACATATCAACGACTGGCACTTCATATAGTAACACTCTACATATCAACGACAATAACCATAGCAACACGACTAACACTAACCATACTTACCTACGACATATCAATGACTGACACTTACCATAGTAACACATATCAACGACTGGTACTATCCATAGTAACACTCCACATATCAACGACTGACACTAAACAAAGTAATACATATCAACGGCTGACACTAACCATGGTATTACTCTACATATCAACGACTGGCACTTACCATAGTAACACTCTACATATCAACGACTGACACTAACCATTGTGACACTCTGCATATCAACGACTGACACGAACCATAGTAACACTCTATATATCAACAACTGACACTAAACATAGTAATAGATATCAAAGACTGACAGAAACCATAGTAAGGCTCTTCACATCATCGACTGACACTAACCATAGTAACTTATATCAACGACTGACATAAACTATAGTAACACTTTTCACATCAACTACAGACATTAACACTCTACACTCTACATATCATTGACTGACACTAACCAAAAAAATGCTATCTTATCAACGACTGAAACTTACCATCCTAACACTCTACATATCAACGATTGACATTAACCATAGTAACACGACTGACACTAACCATACTTACCATCTACTTATCAATGACTGACACTAACCATACTTACCCTCTACATATCAACGACTGATTCTAACCATAGCAACACGACTGACACTAACCATACTTACCATCTACTTATCAATGACAGACACTAACCATATTTACCCTCTACATATCAACGACTGACGCTAACCATACTTACCATCTACATATCAACGACTGACACTAAACATAGTAACACGACTGACACAAACTATGCTTACCATCTACATATCAATGACTGACATTTACCATACTTACCCTCTACAAATCAACGACTGATTCTAACCATAGTACCACGACTGACACTAACCATAGTAATACTCTACATATCAACAACTGACATTAACTGCATAGTAAGACGACTGACAGTAACCATACTAAGACTCTTGATATCAAGGACTGGTACTAACCATATGTTATTAACACTTTGTCAAACAATCACTAACACTTACCAACCATGTCTCAGAATCTGACCAAACAATATAAACTTATATCTTATACTTTGATTGAAATATATCTTTTTGCATATGCATTATAAGTGTTTAATCCCTATATCGTATACCATATATCACACCCCTAGGCCTATATCGTATACCATATATCACACCCCTAGACCTATATCGTATACCATATATCACACCCCTAGGCCTATATCGTATACCATATATCACATCCCTAGGCCTATATCGTATACTATATATCACACCCCTAGGCCTATATCCCACCCATTTACAGATCATACTTGAAATATGGTTAAAAAATATGATATAATGAAGATGACTAGTAAAAATCTATACCATATATTTAGATCAAAATATATCTTTTATGTATATGCATTATAAGTGTTTGTTGAAACCCTATATCGTTTACCTTATATCGCATACCCTATATCACAACCCTAGACCTATATCGCATATCGTATATCAAAACCCTAGACCTATATCGCATACCGTATATCACAAAACTAGACCTATATCGCATGCCGTATATCACAACCCTAGACCTATATCGCATACCCTATATTACATCCCTAGACCTATATCGCATACCGTATATCACAACCCTAGACCTATATCGCATACCCTTTATTACATCCCTAGACCTATATCACAACCCTAGACCTATATCGCATACCCTATATCACAACCCTAGACCTATATCGCATACCGTATATCACAACCCTAGACCTATATCGCATACCGTATTTCACAACCCTAGACCTATATCGCATACCCTATATTACATCCCTAGACCTATATCGCATACCCTATATTACATCCCTAGACCTATATCACATACCCTATATGACACACCTACACAGAACATACTTGAAGTGTAGTTAAAATATATGACATAATGAACATGACATGCCAAAATCTGTATCACATGTGGTATCAACCGTCGACCGATATCACCCCGTGGGCCGATGGGGAGAGGAGGAGTCCCGGGTTGATACAGCATGCAATACAGATTTCGACATGTAACATTCAGTATGTATCACATGCAGTATCAACTACCGACCTATATCACCCCGCAGGGAGATGGACCTTGTGGTGATATATAGGATTCTCGGGTTCATAAAGCATGTGACATTTTGACATGTTATACTCAGTATGTATATCACCGTCACTAGAGTGTATATCAATAACGCTTGTATATCGACCACTATTAAACTGTCTCGAACAGGCATAGTTATCACTTAATCATTTATACAAACTACATATCAAGCATATCATAGATACTGAATTAACCAATCATTAACACTTAACACACACATACATAGGTAGTGGGAAGAAAGACTGACTTCGGGTTAGTTCCTTCGTTGCGTCTTCGCTTTGTTCTTGAGATGATTGCCGTTCGAAGTTAGGTTCCCTTATTACTCTTTAACCTTCATAAGGAGGGCACATTATCACAACACAATTGAACAATAAAGCATTAAATATAAGAACAGAATATAAAGGGAATAACTTAGAGATTCGAAATTATGGAAAGTAAAGTCAAATATTTTTTGATAACAATAAGTTTTGATAACAAATCAAAGTTCTCATGTACTGAATCAATTCATATCGTTCGTTTGAGTTTTTACGCCTCAAATAATCGTCAAATTGCAATAATATGGGATTGATATTGAACTATGGTTTATTTCTTAAATTCACCATTCTGATTACGAAGGACATTTAATAAATTCGTGATGCATCGCAGGATTCTGTTAACTAATCTGCATACAAAATTGACCTTTGTTGACTTTTGTCTCACAAAAATGACCTGTTATTTAATTTCCATATCATGTAACAAAAGTTAATTTTCTACCCAAATAAGTTAATATTTGCATACCAATCTGACAAAATTGAATTTTGTCATCACAAAATTGAAGTGATCTTAAAACAAGTCTGCATAACATAGTTTTGTACGACAAAAATGATTTTGTTACGACAGAATTTGATTACAAAAAGATCAAGTCCCAGTCGGCGCCCCGTATCGCATATCGACCACTAATAACTACCAAACGTTCCACAAATACTGACTACACCATTCATGAACACTTAACATAACGACCACTGTCAACTGCCAAACATGTATACCACAAATGCTAACTAAATAATGCATTAACACTTAACATACCGACCACTGACAACTGCCAAAGATATATACCACAAATGGTAACTAAATAATGCATTAACACTTAACATACCGACCACTGACAACTGCCAAAGATATTTACCACAAATGCTAACTAAATAATGCATTAACACTTAACATACCGACCACTGACAACTGCCAAACATAACACTAATTAAATAATTAACATACCGATCACTTACAACAATGGCAAATACAGAGGGGGTGCAGAGGGTTGTTACCCCCGTTTTAATTGGAATATTTGTCATTTTATTCGGCTGGTACCCCTCCTTTCAAACTGTCTGGATCCGGCTCTACCAACCTACCTATACAACTACCAAACATTCCACAAATACTGATTAAATATTTCATTATCACTAAACATACCGACTATTAACACTTACCAACATACCATAAATATTGCTTTGATAATACATTTTCACAAAACATACCGACCATTAACACCTACCAATATACCACAAACATTGACTTGATAATACATATTCTCTAAGCATACCGACCATTAACACCTACAAACATACCATAAATATTGACTTCATAATACATTATCACAAAGCATACCGACCATTAACACCTACCAATATACCATAAATATTGACTTGATAATACATTATCACAAAGCATACCGACCATTAACACCTACCAATATACCATAAATATTGTCTTGATAATACATTATCACAAAGCATACCGACCATTAACACCTACCAATATACCACAAATATTGACTTGATAATACATATTCTCTACGCATACCGACCATTAACACTTACAAACATACCATAAATATTGACTTGATAATACATTATCACAAAGCATACCGACCATTAACACCTACCAACATACCATAAATATTGCTTTGATAATACTTTTTCACAAAACATACCGACCATTAACACCTACCAATATACCACAAATATTGACTTGATAATACATATTCTCTACGCATACCGACCATTAACACCTACAAACATACCATAAATATTGACTTAATTATACATTATCACTAAGCATACAACCATTAACACCTACCAACATACCACAAATTTCGACTTGATTATACATTATCACTAAGCATACAACCATTAACACCTACCAACATACCATAAATATTGCTTTGATAATACATTTTCACTAAGCATACCGACCATTAACACCTACCAATATACCACAAATATTGACTTGATAATACATATTCTCTACGCATACCGACCATTAACATCTACAAACATACCATAAATATTGACTTAATTATACATTATCACTAAGCATACAACCATTAACACCTACCAACATACCATAAATATTGCTTTGATAATACATTTTCACTAAACATACAACCATTAACACCTACCAACATACCATAAATATTGACTTGATAATACATTTTCACTAAGCATACCGACCATTAACACCTACCAATATACCACAAATATTGACTTAATTATACATTATCACTAAGCATACAACCATTAACACCTACCAACATACCATAAATATTGCTTTGATAATACATTATCACAAAACATACCGACCATTAACACCTACCAATATACCACAAATATTGCTTTGATAATACATTTTCACAAAACATACCGACCATTAACACCTACCAATATACCACAAATATTGACTTGATAATACATATTCTCTACGCATACCGACCATTAACACCTACAAACATACCATAAATATTGACTTAATAATACATTATCACAAAGCATACCGACCATTAACACCTACCAATATACAATAAATATTGTCTTGATAATACATTATCACTAAGCATACAACCATTAACACCTACCAATATACCACAAATATTGACTTGATAATACATATTCTCTAAGCATACCGACCATTAACACCTACCAATATACCACAAATATTGACTTGATAATACATATTCTCTACGCATACCGACCATTAACACCTACAAACATACCATAAATATTGACTTGATAATACATTATCACAAAACATACCGACCATTAACACCTACCAATATACCACAAATATTGTCTTGATAATACATTTTCACTAAACATACAACCATTAACACCTACAAACATACCACAAATATTGACTTGACACATTATCACTAAACATACCGCCCACTAACACCTACCAAAACATATCGCAAATATCACTGATATCTAAATTCTACCAAACATATTCACCACATAGAATTTATCAACATATATATATATAACATATCACAAAAAATGACTTAAACCATATTTTCACTACCCATAATCACACGCCAATCACTAACTACACTCCAAACACAAACCGCACACAAATCACTAACAACACTTCAATCACTAACCACGCACAAATCACTAACAACACTCCAATCACTTACCACATACCAATCACAAACAACACTTCTATCACTAACCATACACAAATCACTAACACTCTTCAATCACTAACCATACACAAATCACTTACCACACATCAATCACTTACCACACTCTAATCACTTACCGTGCACAAATCACTTACCACATTCCATTCACTAACCACGTACAAATCACTAACAATACTCCAATAACTAACCACACACCAATCACTAACAACATTCCTATCACTAACTATACACAAATCACTAATAACAATCAAATCACGAACCACACACCATTCACTAATTACACATCAATCATTTGCCACTCGCCAATGATTTAATTACCACACACCTATCACTAACTTCATGCCTTACACTAACACTGACATTAACCATATCAGTCACTTGCATACCTACCAAAAATATAAACATGTAGCACTGACCAATCCCTTACACGAAACACAGAGCATGCTTTGTACTGACACTGACCATTCCAATGCTTTACACTACACACAGAGCATGCTTTCTACCAAAACACCTCGTACCTCTTCCATCAATTTTTACCATTGATGATAAACGTTTAATTAGAATTCAGAATTATAAGTTTAAATTGTATCATAAGTTCACCCAGATTATTATTATTATTATTTTTTTTGTAATTTCGATCTTTGAAGTTATTCAAAATAAATGAATTTGAAATCTTCATTATAGGAACAAGTGTTAACACTAGCTTGTCATGCCATTAACTCGTTCATTATCACCGAGTCATTACAAATTCTACTTTTACTTTAATCATAATCCAGTTAAATGTAAAATTGTCCCATTTCTGGTGTAAATAGCATTACATCACTTGAAGGACCGACTTTTATCACGAGGATCAATATATTAAATCTCATTAGACATTGTTTTAATCTCAAAAAAGATTTTTTACATTTGTAATTAACAACTTGAATTGAGGAAGATGCAGTATGGTTAATGCATTTAGAGAATTCATGTTAAGATGAGTTATCACGTTTATTATTTTATTATTTTAAGAGTGTTTTTGCCAAGCTAATAAGGCCCAACTTTTAATATACATTTTTTAGCTTCAATGCATAGTAAACAGTGGATTTCACTGGCCAAGAACACATAGATTCTAGAGGAATTATTTCGAAGTGACTATACAGCATACCAATGTTTTCAACTTACTTCTTATAAATTTATAGTTAGAAATCGCACGTAGATCTGGGAGTATGCCATGACTTACTCTGATCCAGTTTTCCGGTCAATTGTCCCGAAGAAGGCTTGGATCCAGTAATTGTTGGTAATAAATAACAACAACTACTAACAGAATCCTTGTAATACGCGGTCATGTGAGATCTACATGGAAATTCAAGGCAAAAAAATATTATGTGTTTATAGAAATTACACATTTATCATGTGTCATTTGTATTCATAACTATATTTCATTTGATGACGTGTCATTTGAGCACAAGAAAAGGGAACATTTTAGCGCCAAGATATTTCTTTTTTTATATTAATTTTACTAGGCCAACCACAAGGAAATACAAATTGCTTAAGCATTGATAATGACATCAGGCTGGAGACATTACATGAGACGTTACACACGCTATTGCGGCACATTCGGTAACATCAGAATTCGACGTTTGTTGACACTTTTCGTTTCTTGCTGGCTTGCTTATTGAAACAAAGTAAAGCAAAATATACAATAATTTTTGATTGGTAGCAATTGAAACATCTTGAACATTTCTTAGAAAATAGAAAAGATTAATTAATTTGATTATCAGTACTACCGGTAAATTAAATTCACACATGCTTGTGCACAGCAGCGTGGAATGCAACCGCCACATATATGCACACTTTGTCTGTCTCGATAGGGAACATAGCAACTTTCTCCTGCGATAAGTTAAAATGTGCATTTTGAGATACAGAATTTGGGCCTTTCACAACTTAGTATTTTGATTGAAAGAGCTTTCTATCCATCAGAAAATCGGGCTTTCATCAACACCCATTAGATAGCCGCTCATTGATTTTCTTTTCATTTGCTCATTTGCGTTTTCCAAAATAAAAAAAAATGTTTATGATTCCCTTTTCTGCATTTATTTTATCTATTAGCATTCTGCTTTTCTATACATTTTTAAAGTTCTGTCAACTCTATTTTGTGTTTCAGCCATTCTACTCCGATCGAATTCCTTAACTATAAAAAATTATTCTAGTCTTTTTTTTTTTTTTTTTTTATTCTTTCGTTTGTTAATAACACAAAATACAGACACCTTTCGTCTTTTTATATCCCTTTGATTTCGATTTTTTTTTGTCTCTTTCAGTTGCATGTTCTTTACTTGTAATTGCAGAGGCGAGTATAAGTGTCTAGTTCTTGTTATCTAAAGCGGAAATTATTTCCGTTTTATTTCCCCATTTCCCGATCGACGGAAAACGTTCAAAAAGTGAAAGTTTGACAAATCGCTAGACATTTGTTTTGTTCGAATTTTATCCGTTTTAAACAGTTTAAACCATAAAAAATGAAATGTGTGTATTCCAAAGGGTATGTACAATTACAAAGTATTATTATTTCATAGAAAAAATTGCCAATTGATTGTAGAATTGCGTTAGAGCATGACATTTTCTCGACGAACCCGGAAAATATTGACATCTGACATTTCGCTAGACATTTTCAAAAAGACTTAACTTTTTTGTTTGTTCTGAAAATTGTATCAAATGCCGACGTAGAATTGTTGAAAGTATGTACATTTTTTAATCGGAAAAGAATATTGTGTAAATAAGTTCTGACATTAATAACAGAATTTGATTACTGAACACTTTTAGAAATCTGACCATTTACCAATACTTTCATTTTTGCATTGAATGTTTTTTTTTTTGCCTAAATTTAACGCAATTTCGACAATTATCACAAAAAGAATGTATGAAATTATTCTTCCATGCAAAATTTGGCGAATTTCGTACCCTCTGCAATAGCGCAATTCACTATTTTAGCTTTTTTGCACCTACACTGTGTTACACCTGACATACGGAATTTTTTCGTTGTTTACGGGTTTTTGGAAAAGTTTAATTGATTATAAAAAACTAGACGTACCATTTGTGACAAATGTTCAGAACTTATTATTTGTCCTGATTCCAACAGAATACAGCTTTCACATAATCATAGTTTGGATTGTTAACAATAGTCATATATAGTTTAGATAGGTGTGTTTTTTTCCAACACAGCCGCAATAGCGTGCGCAACGTCATGAACATTTCAGCTAATATCACTGTCCCTTGGGCAATCATGCAATATTAGCAACTATCGTATTCAAACAGTATTTTCTGTTGCGGTTAAATGCTACTTCTTGGTCTGGTCTTTTAAAAATGCTCATTTAATTAATTCTTTCTTTGTTTCAATTTTTTTTTTATTTTGGATATTTTTAGATATTTTTCAAATTCTGTAAAATATTTGTGGTGACTTCTGATGGTGTTTACTGTTTTGGACTTAGGTTATGCCACGTATACGCATTTGTAGCTTTTTATCATACCCGTTGGTTTGCATATTTTCCGTTTATAATAGCACCAATGTGACCATTGCCTGCGGTCTTTTGTTACTTAGGTTCTGCTAAAGTCAAAATCTAGGACATCAATTGTCAAGATAATTTCAGTCAAGATATTAAGATGCAATTATTATGTTCCTGAAAACTTTGCTTAATGTTTCTTCATACAGTATTCTACATATACGCACGTTTCTTTACTTCACAAACACGTTACGACAGCCATATTTTGCTAACAAGGAAGTGTATGTATCAAGTTTTAACTATAAATGTGCAGATTTACCAGTACTGATTTTTGTTCGGAAATGAAAATATGTTGTAGCCTGAATACCTGGTGCAGTACAAGCTAGCAATAATTTGTGACAAATTGTCAGATTTGAATAAAAAAAATAAAAATTTACTTTTTTTATGTTTGTGTTTAGCAGGATCCTAGCATAAAATATCTCCATTCATCTAAATTTAAAGAAATTGCATTTTTCAAGAAAATTAATGCTAGCTCGCTCTGCATAATATATTAAAGAACAAGGCTACGTGTATATGAATTTAAAAAGATCATATTTTGACAGCTGTAGATTTATTCTAAAATATGATTTTTACACTTCTGTTGTTAATGTTATACAGAAGTTATAAAACATTTTCTCCTCAGTTTGGCTTGAGCTTGTGTGTTAAATACATAAAAAAGATGCATTTAACAATGCTTCAGCGCTAAATTTCTATGAGATGAACAGTATAAGTCATTGTTTCTACAAAACATTTGTTGGTGACGATTGGTCTGATTTCTGTTGAAAACACACATTTTATCAGAATTGTCGTTGAATCTTGAGTATGTTACTTCAGGTTCTGAGATCTGTTACAACATCCTTGACTGAGACGTCTGTGAATGCTTTTAACCTTCTGTTTACCGAGATCGTAACTATGAAGTAAAACATTTCACATAGATCACGTTTTGGCATTTATATAATTTAGAACGTGACAAGTTACGAGAATACCCATTGTTTTATATTTTTCCTCAGTAGGAATTTCCTGGTCCATTATAATTATTGATTAATGGAATTTTCTGTGTTACATCAAGAGGCGGCTTTTCCTGCCTAGATGACAATTTCTTGTTTCCAGGTATAACCTAGAAATCATTATAAGCTATTCTATGTGTCTGTTTTGATAGTCCGTATTTACCTTCACTGTTAGTGTTAAAACAAAACGTGTTCACCTATGGGTATTGGAAATATATAAAATCTATGATTTATTAACAGGAAATAATAGCGCAAGAAGTATACTTTCTCATTAGTATCAGTTCTCCTCATGGTCTGTGCACACCAACGAGGAGCTTACATCACTGCAATGCAGAGGTCATCAAGAGGCGGTCATTAAGAACCAGCTAAATATAATATAATGAGAATATTCCTAGCAGTTGTTCTCCTCATGAATGATGCACAGCATTGCTACTGTGGAAGACTCGTTGATGGACGGCGCTTTAGAACTCACGATGGGGAAATTATAGTTTTAATTCTTTTCATATTTCTTGATGAAAATACACAATTCTGATAACAATTTCTCATCTTTGTTATTCATTAACTTTTTGGTAGGGTCTAGATTTTTAAAATTTTTGAAGTAATTATTTATCATTGTTATCATATATTTTCGTTGCTCAGGTAGACTACCACAGTCAAAAAGAAAATGTATTTCATCTCCGACCTCATTACTACAACATCTTTGACATTCCATACTATGTCGGGGAGTATACATCTACCTCTCTCTAGAAGTAAATGGTGAGCAGATATGCGAAATTTTGTTAGACTCTGTCTTTCTTCCATTTTGTAAACAGTATCAAGATATTTTTCGCAACCAAAATGGGATTTAAAACTAACATATGTACATAGTTTCCCATCTGAGTGGTTATTGAGATTCTTTTCCCAATCTTTTAATACGGCAATTTCAAGTTTTCTATTGTCAGTTGGTTCACCCCTGTCAGAGGGTGTTAGGCAATTACTGATCAGTGAAAAAAGTTTCTCTGACGACATATACCATGATGGTTTCTGTGACTCATACAATTTAATGATACTTTCTCGCAGAAGTTCTTGTCCTTAAAAATGAAATTTGTTCAATTTTCAGATTTGATATGCCTATACTTATATCTTTAAAAAGCACAATATGTAGAGAGAAAATCTAGGATTCTAATATTGCGTATGGCGATTTCCATAGAAATTTGGCAAAATCTTTTGCCCTGTTCACCAATAAGGACACCAGAAATGTCTCTGTAATAGTTATTCATTTGCTGAAGTGTGTTAAATGATAATCAAGACACCGTTGAATTGATCATTATCTGTAAAACATTATACTTCCAGTAAACATGAAGTATTACCCTTCACTACCTGTAACATTGAAGTATTGCCTTGAAAAAATTACTGTAAAACCCTATACTCCCAACAGACTTCAAGCTTTACTTGTCAAACCCTTCAATTCAAGTCAAGAGGCCTTAAAACATTACCTGTAAAACTCTATACTTCCAGTAAACTAGAAAACATTACCTTAAAAACGCTTTACTTCCAGTAGACTTAAAACATTACCTGTAAAACCCTATACTTTCAGTGAACTTGAAACATTACCTTTAAAACGCTATACTTCCAGTAGACTTAAAACATTACCTGTAAAACCTTATACTTCCAGTAAACTTAAACATTACCTGTAAAACCCTATACTTCCAGTAAACTTAAAACATTACCTGTAAAACCCTATACTTCCAGTAGACTTGAAACATTACCTGTAAAACCCTATACTTCCAGTAGACTTGAAACATTACCTGTAAAACACTATAATTCCAGTAGACTTAAAACATTACCTGTAAAACCCTATACTTCCAGTAGACTTAAAACATTACCTGTAAAACCTTATACTTCCAGTAAACTTAAAACATTACCTGTAAAACCCTATACTTCCAGTAGACTTGATACATTACCTGTAAAACCCTATACTTCCAATAGACTTGAAACATTACCTGTAAAACCCTATACTTCCAGTAGACTTGAAACATTACCTGTAAAACCCTATACTTCCAGTAGACTTGAAACATTACCTGTAAAACCCTATACTTCCAGTAGACTTAAAACATTACCTGTAAAACCCTATACTTCCAGTAGACTTAAAACATTACCTGTAAAACCTTATACTTCCAGTAAACTTAAAACATTACCTGTAAAACCCTATACTTCCAGTAGACTTGATACATTACTTGTAAAACCCTATACTTCCAATAGACTTGAAACATTACCTGTAAAACCCTATACTTCCAGTAGACTTGATACATTACCTGTAAAACCTTATACTTCCAGTAAACTTAAAACATTACCTGTAAAACCCTATACTTCCAGTAGACTTGAAACATTACCTGTAAAACCCTATACTTCCAGTAGACTTGATACATTACCTGTAAAACCCTATACTTCCAATAGACTTGAAACATTACCTGTAAAACCCTATACTTCCAGTAGACTTGAAGCATTACCTATAGAAACCTCCATATCAATCCTGTAGCACGTGTTTTTATTACTGTTATTACGTGTTATACACAGAACAAGATGGTACATGTGTTTTGTAGTGACCTAACAAATTCAAAACAATGTACAAAATGACTAAATCCTGAATATGACATTAATGTGCATTTGTTCAATTCACTATTCTTATATTTCATACTCCACACAATTAATACTGAATATTTAATATGCTACATCTGTTTAGTAGCATGGATTGGAAAAGTGGAATTTCCCAAATTTGATGTTTAACTTAAATAGAAATTGTTTTTTTAGTTAATTAAGTTTTTTTTTCAGTTATTTAATGTAACTTTTCAGCTAACTATATCGCCGTTTATTTAACTACCTTGACGGGACTATAAACGAAAATGATACAGTTTTTATCATACAAAAAATATAAATGCAAAATAAAAAATGCATAACTGTATTCGTCGTAAGAAAGATAACTGTTTAAGGATTTTTTTTCTGCTTTTCAAAATAACTACAGTTGTGATATTATTTACTGCAAGTAATCGAATTTTAAACTACAGAAAAAAAACTTCAATATTTTCAAATCCATTTTAATAAGCATGATCATCTGTATAATTAAATTAAACTACAAACACTGAACGTCACAATAATATAGCGACAAGCCAAATCTTCCTATTTCAGTTTTCGTTTAGATGAATTAAAGAGACAACTCCTTCAATCTCACACCAAGACCTTAACCCATATGATGATATAGAGTGTTTAAAATTGGACCTTGGTGACAAACGTGGTGATTTTTTACTTTCCAATTGTAAACTTTCCTTTCTTAGTAGAAATTGATACTTCAACATAATATAGCCAATGGAGTATAGAATTCACTGTTGATCCGTTATGGCGTGCATGTGATTGTACACTGACTTTCAGTGTAGCGAGGACATGGATATGTTCAGCCTTTATTGATATCACAGCTACAGAAGTTACAATTTGATTGACCGAGATGTCATGTGTCTATCTTACATATGAAACAAGATATCTTCCATTAAAGTTCAAGTCTTACCGGATTGACAACCCATCAAACTTAACGCTTACTGCTTATAACTCATTTGTACAAAAAATAATATGATGGGTGACGACGCTTACCCTCCCGGACAATCTGAATAAAATACACGATCTGACATGTGCCAAGTCAAGATTTGAGATCACCCCAAATTTTCCTTTCACTTTCCCGACCTTGGATGGTAACGTAATTTAAGATTTGACTTAAATTAGATTGCCTCCCGTAGCGCCCCATGTCATCCTTACAATTTTGCGAGCGCTTCAGTTTCCGTGTGGCGTCCTGCTTTCCTTATCACCAATTTTTATAAGTAATTGTATGCTATTCTGGTATCTAACAGCCTACGTATGTATATCGTCTTTGGTTAAGGGCATGTATTTGGATTTTGCTGTCTTTAGATTGTCCTCTTAATATGATGCTTCGATATTTTTTGTTTTTATTTTATTTATTTATTTATTTATTGTTGTTGTTGATATACAATGTCCTGCATATTGCTCCCTTTAAATCGATAATGGGTATATTTGTGCCGCTCTGTATTGCAAAACGTGTATTTATCATGCTGTTTGGGCTTAAGGAGACTATATAGATGGGGGTGACTGTAGCTGCCAATACATTAAAGCACGTGGTCTTTTGTTTTATAGAAAAATGTACCAAAAGTGCCATCTAACACCACTCCAAGAACAATATGAATTTCTGGGCCTTCATTCGTAGTTCACGGCTTTGTCTTATCTGTTCTAACTCCCACCGTTTTTTCATTAACAAGAAGTGTGAGCTTATCTAACACCCACATAGCACTGCGAATAAGCTGACCTGTACTCTGCCCAGTGCGTTATAGATACAATTTTCAGTTACCAGTTCTGAATTGTCATGAACCTACGTGTTTTTAGTTATTGCAAGTATAGGCCAGGCGAGCTATTGCAATAACTTAATTGACGTTAACAAATTTTCAAATCTCATCTCCTCTGAACCACTGGACCAATAAGAGCCAAACTAGGTACAAATTCTGCATAAACTGATGTGGGATTTTTGATCTATCGAAAAACATGGCCGCCGTTACTAAAAAAAATATAAGGGTCAAACAGAAGTTTTTGGAATATATCTACAAAACTGTTAAGTTTAGCCAAACTTTGATGGGTGAAAGAATTTAGCATGATAAGATCTATTTGTAGTCGAATTTTCGTTTTAATCTGTTAAGCCTACTTGTTGCCCTTTTCGACTTTTTTTTTTTTTTTTGCTCTTTTTATGTTTTTTCCTTTCAAAAATTTTCTCCACTGACATTACTTAACCAATATGAACCAAATTTGGGATAAATTGTTCCTTAGGGTATTCTGCATAAAATTGATGAGGGGTTGTTGATGCGTCGAAAAAATGGCGTCTTAACAATGGGGTCAGACAAAAGTTTTTTACATATATCTCCAAAATCGTTAGGTTTAGACAAATTCTTTCAATTGTCGAAATGATCCTTATCATAAGGCCTACAAAAGTCTGCCGGGAATCATTGTCGGACGGCTCATATTAGAGTTATTGCCCTTGAAAGGTGAACAATGGCGTTTTCTTTTAGTTTTCAGCCAATACCTTGTTTAAAATAAGCCAGAAACCTACAGAAGAAAAATATTTTTTTTTATTACAGACACAATGTACGTACGGAAGGAAAATTGATTGAAAGCGTTAAATATGGCAATTGGATATATACTTAAGAATTTCTTTTTTTTTTCGAGTATAAAAGTTAATTTCTGATAAATCTCTACATATACTACAAGATTTTAAGAGACGATCATTTGATTTTGAGGGGGTGCTTGGAAGAATTTTTTTTAAATATTTCGAATCAGACTTTTTTCAAAATAGATATTTTGATCTTGAAGATGGGAGAAACAATTTCTTGATTCTTTCAAGACACTCTGATCCAAATCATCCAAACATTGTTCTTTATCATATATGTGAAAATAAAAAAATGATTCTGTATATGTCAAAAATTAATACTTTAACCGTTAACATGGTGAAAATGAATATTTTGATCGGAAAAAATCTTCCAATCCCTTCCCTGAATATCAAGTGGTTGTCCCCTTACTACAAAATAAAATCCCAGATCCAGGCGTCTGTGGCATTATAGGTAATGTTTTAAATACTCCAACCCCCTTAAAAATCCGAGTCTTATTGTCATAAAATGTTATACATACGGTCTAAAGAAAATAAAATGATTTGCTAGTCGCAGCTAGAAATGCCTGTGTCTATAGGTCGAACACTGACCAACCGTTAGGGCAAATATATACACAAACCTGATACAGCTTTGAGTTTCACACAGGATATGATCTTTGGCCAGAATGGAAGAGGTCAAACACTAACTAAAATACAACCAATAATACATATAAAGGTTTACATCGACAGACGGGTGACCGATGTGATTTTATATATCCTCAAAATTTGGATTCTCGAGGCAATGACACATAAAATTCTAAACGAAGCTTAAACCAAATGAAATAAACAATTCACAATTTCATTGTAATCGATGAAAAGCGTTTTCAGTAACGTTAGGAAACCGAAATTTCTACATTTTTGTAAAATAGAGTCCTTTAACAATGTATTTAAAATATTTCAAATCCACACTAACAAAAATGAACTCACCACACCAGAAATACACCTTTCCTACAGTACATGAAAATAGATACAGGCACTTTTTAGAACTAGCATCAGTGTACATAAATAATTCATTATAGTTTTATGGACGGTACTGCAAGGTGTTATAGTTTTTCAGTCCGAAAAAAAATCCCATTTTGTATCTCAAGTCAACAATTCACCAAAGTTCATAAAAACAGGTGGCAGAATATTTAAGTTATGCGGAGTGTGAACAACGGACGGACGGACACACGTTTGCCATTAAGCGTCCTGTCTAGAAGACTGGTGCATAAAGAAATGAAGACTAGCATTGTAACGCAGAAAGATATCAGCGCGAGTTATCTTTCTTCGATCAAGTCTTCTAGCTGTAAATCACTAAATCTTTGCAAAAAGGAAACCCTTTAACAAGGTAAAATATACTGTTCGGCTATAATTATTTTCAAATCTTCACTTTTTTCATTCTTCAAACTTTTCGTCAAAGTTGTTAATCGTGCTCTCAATCGTATTTATTAACTGTTATTAATGGTGAAAAATGTACATGATGGAACGACATCTTCGTAAATGAAAAAAAATCAAATATGCTTGTAATTTTAATGCTTTACTTCGTGAAAACATGTACATGTAATAATTATTAATATACTGTATGTAATGCGTGTAGCTCATGTCATTCATAATGCCAAATGACAACAGAACAAATCCAATTTTTTCTTGTAAAATTATTAAACTTTGTCCTTCATTCTATTTCACTGAAAACCCTGTCATATGTGACTGGTACAAGTAAGTTTAGTGAAGGCTGTTTCATCATTTATTTTTTTTCTGGCCAGGTGAAATTAATTTTAGAATTGTCTGATGATCATAGTAATTTCCCCAATAACGTATTCAGTGTTACTGGACGGACCAATAAACGTGCAGTCCTGACACATTCACGCATCAAAATATTTTGGGTTCTTTTTTAATTATGAAATCAACTACTACTTAATCACATTTCGAAATTTCTATGTGAGGGTTCAATAAGATAAAGCATTTTTTTCTGGTTATAAAAATGTAGAAAGCACCTCATGTAGAAAGCACCTCATCACTTTTTGGGGTATTAAAACGTGTCAAGAAAAATTCACCATCCCCATTTTCACCGGCATTCATGAAAAATTGTACGAGAACCAAGAAATAGACTTTGAATGGCCTACGTATCTCTCTGGGACCTTTATGATGTAAAGTTAAAATTGCAAATTAGAAAATATTACTAAATGGAGGGTCAAGTCCGACTCCTGACGAAAATCAAGGACAGCAATTTATCATGTGTCAAACAGCTTCTAGTGAAAGAAAATATGTCAGAATTTGAACGAAGACGAAAATAATCAAAAATAGTTTTAGATCCTTGACAAAATACATCAAACAAAGTAACACAAATAAAATTCTTTACAGGCGCACAACACAAGCTTTGTACAGATTTGAATTTTTATTATGATTAGACCGAAATCGGAGTCGCCCTAATCTCTTAATGGTTCTTGTCAGTACCTCCAAAACCAATCCCAGTTTTCCTTTGGGATATAGTACACTGAGATACAATTTCAAAGAAATCCATTCGCTTTTACTTAAGTTATCATCCAGGCTGGAAAATGCATGTTCCTGACAACACTCAATAAAATGCTTCGAATGGCGCAGCTTAATACGACCACAGAGGGCGAACCCTGAACAATTGGGGCAAGTATAAACATACCATTAAAGCTTCATACAGCTCTGAATTTTGATTGCAATTTAAATATTTGACACAGAAAAGAATTAATCAGAATCGCAGTGGCCCCACTTTCCTCAATGAGTACAACCCCCAAAATCAATCCTAGCCTACCTTTTGGGTGTGGCAACTTAGGTACAATTTCAAAAAGATCCATTTACTTTCACTCAGGCTACCACCTTTACACCAGGAAATGATTGTTTCTGTTCCCTTCTCGACCATCATTCCTTATCAGTTCAAGTCTCGACACTCAAAATCCTTTTCCTTATGTGGTATGACGCATTGTGGTACAATTTCAAAGAGATCCGTTCCCTTTTATAGTCAAGTCATTATCCCGATTTCATGAAAATGCTTGTTTTTTAGCTTTAATTTACAAACGATTCCGGTAATAATCCTCAAAATCAATCACCGCCTTCCTTTGGTGACGCAAGAGGTTGGAATTCCTTTCCCCCATTGAATGGTACACGAAGTCAGAAAATAGCTTGCCAGACAACCTCTAGCACTTCTGGAGTATTGGTGGTATAGCAAGCACCCTGTGGTATAATTTCGTAAGGATTTATACATATGTGGTATCATTTCGTAAGGATTTATACATTTATATACTCAATCTATTGTCTGGATATCGTGAAAATGCTTTTTTCTAGTCCTTTTTTTTTGGCTCAAATTCCTTCACCGTTCGAGCGACAATCCCAAAAATCAATTTCAGTCTTCCTTTTTTTATTTGATACCTTGTGTTACAATTTCAAAGAAATTCCTTCACTTGTCTGGACACCATAAAAGCAGTGTTAGAAACTGAACTTTTTGTCAACATAGACCCATCATAATTTTACATAGACAGCACTACATTTTAAAGCAACTCGAGCCAGTTTCATCATAGACCTGCCTTATTTTACATGGAGTCGGTCGGTAGGTCTACTGCTAATTTTTTTTCACTACATGAAAGTTCGCATCTGGTCTCTTTTTTGGATCCTAATTCTAAAAAGGTTTAAGTCACAAACCCTAAAAAGTCCCTGCCTTCCCTTTGTGGTACAAATTCAGAGAGATCCATTCATATTTATTCAATTCTCCGGACATCGTGTTTCTGAACATAATTCCTAAACGTTTCAAGTCGCAACCGCCAAAATCAATCATAATCTTCCCTATGTGGCATGGCAACTCGTGGTGTAATTATAAAATTCAAAACAAATCTCTACATATGGGCACCGACCATTTTCATTCTGGGGGAATGTGGCTTGGATTTTATGTCGGACAAGAATTTCTTCGCAAAATTTTTATTTATATCACTGCAGCAACCGAAATCAATATTTCATTTGAAAATCCGCCTTCTCAGTAATGGGGGGGGTAGAAGCATTCATTGGATGAGTAAAAAAAAGTTTCCCTGAAAATGTTGACTTCGAAATGAACTAGGATTACCATCCAGTTTCCAGGAAAAATCAAACGATTGTAGACTACAACGGTGAACAGACCAACCTGGGAAGTCCATAATAAAACTTGGGAAAAAACAAAGACCCTAGAATTTATTATACAGAGAACATCATACTCAACACAATAAAGGCAGTAAAAAGTCATTCGTTTTTTTCATGCGTTTTTAATCTTGCTTCATAATTTATACATTTAACATGTATATGTAAAGCAGAAAGTAACAAACAACCAGCACTTTCCTTATCACATCTCAACTGTTTTTAATTCAAATCTCATTATCACTAATTGCTGAACACAAGTCTGCAGCCAAGTTTTTAAGCACACATTATCATTTCATCTTAACAGCTTCCATTGGAAATAAACATCAAGGAACACGCCATCCTTGAATCTAAGATAAGATTTTTGTTTACTTCTATGAACCATTAAAAGCCTGGCTGCAGATTGTCACAGAAATGCATTAAAGTCTGACTTTCCAAGAAATATGTGTGGTATTTTTTAAATTACTATTAAACATGTAGTACAGTACCCATATTACAACGACGCCAGTCAATAATACTTTTCAGTCTATTCATTGGTCCGAAACCAAAATAAAAGTCTACTTGATTTTAACATATTTCTTGGCAATGCAGACTATGCATATCATGATCAATAGCTCATAATGTCTATAACCAATAACAAAACAATTAACAAATTTTAACAAGTAACAATACTTTGATCAGAACAGTATTGACTTAATAATATGAAAGACAGAATAACTGTGAACACTGCAACTCAATGTATTATTGTTAAGGGTGCCCTGGGTCAACAACAATTTGAAATCCAAATCAATAATTTGGCACACAGTTTTCCTGAGGGGTTTTAAACCTCAAAATTAAACCACACTTATCTCTAGCTTGAGGTTTATATTTAAATAACATACAAAAATAGTTGACTCTGTATAGGATTTCTCAGCTAAAACAAGAAGATCAGTACACAAGTACCTGAACTTCAATAGCCTGTAATTATAGTCAAGTTTTATCTAACACAGTATAGAAAGGTCACAGTAAAAAAAAGTTTTTGGATAGACATAAATGTACAACTTTTGACTACTTTAATGAGGTACCACAGTATTCAATTAAATAGTTTAGTTCCTTCCAAAAATATCAACCAGCAGAGAAAATACCCAAGTTTAAAAAAAAACCTACAAGTGCATGATTTCTAATCATATTTTTTCAAGGTCAAATTACAAATGAAGGTAGGGGTTAGGGTTATCAAAATTCTGGTCTTAATAGACTAGCCAAGCCGAAACATGACAATCATCCATACAGTTATATAGTTATTAAGAACGTCCAATCATACAAATTCAAGGATTTTAAAACTTTGACCGAATTATGCCAAAAGCATTAAAATTTAAATGAAATTTTTCATTCATGTTCCACAGTATTGCTTAATATGTAACCTTGCTTGTAATTATTAGTTATGTGGTTTTGTGTAGATGTTTTATTTAACTTGTTCAGCCAAGTAAAAACGTCAATAGAAAGGGGAGTAGTTTAAATAGGCTTGTCCTGGAGTAATTTACAAACAAAATAGGAAAATCAATAGACAGTACCAACATATGGTCCAAAATCAGTTAAAAAGTCAATATACTTTATATGACATGGTATCGAAGTGAAAAGACTATTATTAACACTATCCATACTAAATACTAAAAATGTTGATGCCATTTTTAAGTTTTGCTGAGCCCTATTCAGTTAAAGACCTCATCATTCGGGCATGTACGTTGATCACATGTACTCGAGAAGCTTCAGAAAAGAAGTGCAAACTTCTTCATTTATCCGATGATTTACGAACTTGTGAATACATGCAAGCATATAGAAAATTAATCTTTTAACAAATTGAGGCTTACAAAAGCATGTTTACCTTTCTCTAGTTTATACCTAACAGTTTTGTTCGACAAAGTATACATAATTATAATCAATAAACATAAGACAAACCAATATGTGACCAGTAATAAAAATGAGATATTTGGGCATGTTCACTGACTATAAAATGTTAATTACAGTTTATGTATTGCTTTTTTCTTTAAACCATTCACGAATGATTTGTAGTGAGTTAACTAAGTGAAAATAATACACATTTATGTATAATTCTTCATAACACATGCATGTAATTAAAAACAATACTCCATTCCATTCAGACATTCTTTTGTTAATCTTACTGCTTTACAATACAAATTACACAAAAATAGGGCTGGCAGAACTGCCACCACCCACGTGGGTAAACGATCGAGTTATCAATTGACTGGCAAAGTCGAGAATAGTCTTCGGATGCAAAACACTACATAACTTTGTAGGTTGCCTTCACAAAGTAAAGCCTTACATTCAATGTTACTTTTTTTTAATTTCAACATTTTTCTATTTTTTTGTCCCAGCCAACATACATGTAACACCACTGGAAAACTTTCTATCAGTTTAAATACACATCATGTAACAAAAATACTTCCAACTTTTTTTCTACTTGAACTATCGTATATGTTAAGTAAAAAGCACTTTTCTTCCAACTGCCTTGTACATGTAGCTGGGATTTTATATATATTTTTTAAATACAAGTGTATTTCTAGGACTTGGTGGTTGTCGTAGCTCTTAAAACATTTGTTTTTGGGGGCTTATGTCAAACCCTTTTCAGTTAATTGAATACATGCACAAGTTTACAAATTCAAAACAACATTGATATAAAACATGTCCATAGTCAGGCAAATTCATTAAAATCTAAAAGATCCTGCCAACTTCCCTGCAAAAGGTACTGGTGGAGTCTTGTACTTACAAAATCGGTAAAAAATCTCCCAAGTAAACTTCTTTAAAAAATCCACACTAAATCACTGTTCTTGGCTACAAATCCAGATCTCAAGTAACCCCACTTTCTATAAGCTGTTTATGCACAATTTAAAAGGGAAGTAACTTCAACAACTACAAAGCAGAAGAGCACTGATCCATTGTTAGCACATCAATTCATAAGAAATATGCCTTATGGTTGGTTACATGTAGTTCACAGCTATACTTTTTAAATTGTTGGCCGAACAAGGCAAAAAATGTGATTACTTGAGAGCTCCATCAGTAGTCCCTGATAAAACCACAAACACTTGTCTGTTTTGATTCCAATCCTTGCTTTTTCACAATGATCCATATTCAATACTTGCGTCATGCCAAAACTTTAACCCTAATTTCTTCCATGACTTTATTTAATGTATCAAGTAGGCTAGTGATATGAAGATCACAAAAATATGGACAGGAATGTAATCAAAACGACAAGCACGTGCAGTAAAAAATATCACAGATGGTTTGGTAAGCACACTGGTTATTACTATTACATAGTTGCCCTTGCAGTGTGTCCCACTATCATCCATTCTCCTCGATCGCACTCACTTCACCTAATATCTGACCTAAGATGAAAAGCCTTTCAATACATGATACAAGTACAGAAAATAGGTGAGGTGTTTTGAGATAATTTGATATTCTACTCTCCATTTGCATTGAATAAATCGACTAAGACATAGGTTATAAAGCACTCTGACATATGTATCAACAATTATACAGCAAAATATCAACACTTGCAAATTTAAATACATAATAAACTTAAAGTCATGTTTGTGAATGGCATAAAATAATAGCCAAAAAAAAAAAATATGTATATATATATGTATGTCATAATCAATTAAAATTTTATCACAATTTCACCTCCAAAGGTTTCCATGTTGTAAAAACCTTATCCACTTCAATTTATGAAAGCATGTGTATCTTGAACTTTATTCTTAACTTTACTGTAGTGAAAACTTAGTTTAACTAAATGAAGTTAATGAATTATGTACTCATAGATGAAAACTGGATGCTCAAACCAGTTATACAAACATGAAATTAACAATGAATCATGAGTGACAATTATTATAGACTATAATCTAATTTTTTGTATCTTTTTTTATAATATAGAACATAAGTTTGTCTTTCAATCATAAAGAGCTTCAAAATTTTCAATATGTACACCCAACAATTAACGATAATAATGCACTTTAAAATATTCCACCTTAGTAATTGTAAGTTGGTGATCAATGAAGTTTGTTAATGATGTTTCATTCAACAACACTCGCACATTTACTGACAGTCAGGGGAGCTTGGATAGCTAGAGAATGATCCATCTCTATCACGTGGCAAAGTAACACCACTACACTTAGCCCTGAGAATTTCACACTGCTGCTTGTAAAACTGGCATTCGCGCATCAAAATTGCCTGTTGCCTCTGAAGTTGACGGACTTGATTCTCTAACGTTTTATTGGTCACCTCTAAGCTTTGACGTTGATGCATCCTTTTAGATCTACAGTTCTGTGCATATCCACGATTTTTTAAAGTCCGTCGTTTCTGTTTTAATTTTTGTACATCCTCTTTCGGCAATCCCTGCAATCTGCGGTTTAGTTCCCTCACCGGTAAAGCAACTAATTCTTCATCTTCCAGAGCATGTGTATCACTGTCAGTTTTGCTGGATTTAATAGAACTTGTACTTAAATTACTAAGAGATCTTTTGAGAGAGGGAATTTTACTTGGTGGACAATTGTCGTCATTTAAGCCCTGACCTGATAATGCTTGTTTACCTGCTTCAGCACCAGAAACCAAATACTTGCTAAAGTTCTGAACAAATTCTGGACTTGAAGATATTAAACAATCAACATCATTCATTTCCTTTTCTAGGCTCTGTGTAGATTTTTGACTGCTGCTTAAACTCGTTTTCAATTTAATGTCAGTTTCAAATACACTTTGTGTGAGCCAAGTAAGACCGCTAAATACACTTGAATTGCTATCTCCCGGACTTGGTGCTCCATCGGTATAACTTGGAGAAGGGGGTACACTCAAATCCGAGCAAGGTGTGGTAGCTCCTGAAGATCCACTTCTAGCGGAGATGACACTTTGCTTACAACAATTGCTATACCGATCTTCTACCTCTTTTTTTACTTCTGAAGCATCCAACAACTGATCTAAATCGAAGTCGGAAATGTAATCATTCACAAGATGTTGGTCGGGTTCCATATTGGATTTGATCAGCTGGCCGGCAGATCACCTCGTGTTGATCTCGAAGTAGGTCAAAAATCTTAATTCTAATAAAACAGTTTTACGATGTTCTAGTCCACAAAATATAGATTCAAAGTATCTTACGTGTTTTGATTATTCTTCTTAGTTTCCTGATTACTCAATTCTTCCATACAAGTCCCTAATTTTGTTCAGAAACGTAGCGGCGGTCCAAGGGCAAACAACCACCGACTACCTGAACGAATGAGCAGGCAACAACGAGCAAATAGGGGAATCCCAGCTGCTTTTATACCTCGACAAACGTCAAAACCCAAAATAGTAACAAGTGCAGAAACTAACCAATCGGTGCAAAATATAAGATTTATTTTTAGCATACCATTCGGCGACAAGATTGTAAAACATCACTTGAGCGTTTGGTCTAACATAGCTTTTAACGATTCGTCAAAGCTATGCTGTGATAAATAACAAGGGGGTTGTGCAATTTCATGACACATGGCGGGAATTTAACATGTTCAAACCGAGTTCTTGTAAAATTCTAGAATAGCCATCCCGACCAGTTCATTCGATTTCACGATGAGACATTTTCAGAGAGATATCTGAATCAATGTCCAGTATGATATATATCCTCTGTTATCATGACCAGGGACATATAACATTCGTATAATATTGCAGGGGCTAATATGTAGCCACTCCACTACATTTTGTATATATGTGTTATATACTAGTCGGGCTGCATATTCGATTGTGGGAGCAAGACCATGTGATATATGCCCATTTTTATACCCCATCACACGAAGATGCGAGGTATTATTAGGGGGCATTTGTGAGCCCTTCCTAAAGTATGAGAACGGACCAATGATTTTTAAAAACTGTACAGTTGTTTAATACCGTAAATTTTATACAGGTTAAGTTCAATTTTCATCAAAATTCAAAATGCAGTTCTCAAATTAAGCCATTCTAGTGAACTTTTTTTCCATCCCCATTTTCACAATTACGTATCACTCAATGTTTCACTAATGCCCTATTTTAATACCCATTTGAGGGTGTGTGGGGGAATGATAAACTATGGATTCTTTTTTAACTGAATTTTAGAAGTTGGTGTCAATGACATGGGAAGCGCAAAAAAAATGCGGCGGGCTTGGGTTAAGTACTTTGATCTCAACCTTCCCCTTTTTAAACTGGCCACCGGGAAAAAAAGTTTTTTAATACTATTTAAACCCAATCTATTCTGGTCGAGCTGTAGTATTGTAATTTAAACTTGCAAACGAGTTGGTGAGGCAACCAAAACCTATTATCCCACAGAAAAAAGTGCATAATTGTGAAAAATAGGAGTTGTAGACACTTGTATATGTGTAAAATCCATAATTTGTCTGTAAAAATAACCCCCTTTCTTCAATGAATTAATTTTCAAAAGTTAACAATGTTGTCTATACTTTTAAAACTTTAAGAGCAATATTTTATAAGTATTTTATCTGTGAGGTTTTCAATGAAAATGTATAGAATCGACAAACCCGAAATTAAATAATGGTTCGTAAGTACATTTGTAGAAAAGATTTATTCACGCCTTAATGTAAGTTCCAGAGAAACGTTTTTCAACCAACTTGACCACGTTAAATAAATAATAATTGAGTAAAACATTTCATTACAAGTAATCAGTCGCATCATCCTACTGAGCAAAGGCATTGTTGAGTCCACTTTCGATATACCAAAACCCTTGCCTAGGAGGGGGCGGGCGAATGTGAAATTGATAAATGAAAACGAAAGTTAATTTCATCTGACTTATTAACAATTAATGGTCAGATTGCCCCTAAAATCCTATTTGGTATGAGCTATTTTTAAAACTGTTTTTCAAACTGTCAGTATTGATCGCTTGAAGATGTCCTCAACGTTAACCCAAGTTATGTACATACATTTATACTGTTCCATTTTTTTATATTTCAGCTATTCATCAAAACGCATGCAGATTAAATACATTCTTTTTTGGTATTCTATTTATAGTTAACCGATTTTATGAATGAACATGACTTAAATCCAAGCCATTAAAGCAAGCCTTTATATATGATCTCAATCTACTGTGTAGTGCATTGAGGGTTGGGCTTCATTGAACTAAATCAGACTTAAAGTATAGCTATCGATTCGCAACGAACATCGTTTGTGAATTTCTACCGGCAACCAACCTCCACAATAAAAATAAGGAAAATCCGCTTCTACCTGTTTCCGATAGTATAGATAAATATTTACTCACCCGAAAGAATTTTCAACCGGCCACTTCTTAAGAGAGTCAACGTCTTGCTTACACGTGTCTTTGGAATGCGATTGGGTATGATAAAAGCTTTGGTATGTACAAAAGCATCAGTTATAAGAATTACCCAGTGAAAGAAAAATCGGATGTAGAAAATTATTTTTTGGCGTTTTAGGCATTTTTGTCATTTAAGCAGGTACATGCAGGCCAGCATGTAAACAATACTGACTACCAATGATGATAAAAAGAGCAAATGTGCTATAAAGAGAAAAAAACAGGAAAAACTGTGAGCAAGCTCACTAAAGGGCACTGTCCTCTTCATACCCCACTTTTCATATGGTAATAGTAATCAAAGGAACCAAGATTCTAGCGGAAATATAACGCTGTTCCAGAAGCCTAGCGCGATACAAAAGGTATGCATAATTAAAACTATAAACGAGGTCGTCAAACTGAAAGTTGACGTCACTGATCAATCTGAAATCAAATTCCATAACGTAAAGACCAAGCGGCTGTGATAAGGTAAAGCTGAGAAAATTATAAAGGAAAAGAAGCAGATCACTATATACACCCCAAAAAATGCGGGGGTTAAAAAAAAACAGCACAAGTAAAATAGAGATATTGAATTAACTAGAAGCCGATGCGTCATGTGGGAATCAGCTTAAACTACTGTGCATCAAATGCAAATTCAAATAATTACAAACTTGATCCTTATCATTTTTGTTATTATGTTTTTAAGGCATTTGAAGACTTTGGCGTCGGCAATTAATGAGATGCAAGTGTTGCTTTTGAGTCTAAGAAACATGCACTGGTAAAAACTTTAAAAAGGGAAAAATGGCGATCCTACATTTGGCAGACTGAATTTGTGCACACCATCAAATGCTTCCGGAAAAAAAAACTGAGAAAAATAATTCTATTAGAACTAGTAAATATTTTATCTGGTCACTGCATGTATCAGAATGGAACAGGCATCCAGTCAATTTTTGTTAGATTGTCATGTTATGTGTCAATTGCAGTCGTTCTTTCTAACAATCGAATTGAGGTATGATACATTTCATCAAAAATAAAGTTAGGAGAAAACACAGACACCGGATTGACACGGGGAAAACCGAAGACATATAAAGTTTGAAAAGCAATTTAGATGCATGGGTGCTTCTGTCCCTGTTACTGTTATTCTTTACGTCATTTCCTGAAAACTGTACCACTAAATCTTTGTGTAATACTCATTGAAATATGAAAGTTGAAGTACATTTATCAACAAATTGTTTGTTTTATACAATCTGTTGCTTATTTTGAAGTTGTAAATTTGTTCGTAAGGTCCACTGGAATGATCAGGCAGGTAAGTGTGAACAATCAACCAGGCAAGTAGATAAAACTGTCAATATGGTTATTTATGAAAATAAGTGCCCTTAAGCATCCGCATCTACATTCCATATCGTTTGGTACTTTTGACAAAACATTCAAATCAATGAGAAGGTAGATAGCTAATACATTAGTATAACACAGAAACAGCAACATGGACGGTGAAATTTCTTCTAAATATTATTGACATGCTTGTTCACACATTTGTAATCGATTCGGTAACATACATTGCGATTTCATAATCGATTTGTCAATTAATCATTGGTATCTGATTGAGAACAAAAAATAATATATAAAACTTTAATTATAGCTTAACCTTTAGATATTTCTCATTATTTTTGGCGAAATTATACTGGCATTACTACATATATTTTCCGAGAAAAAAATAGTTTTATATGAATTATATTGGGAAAAATAATGGAACCCACTTTCGACATGGTTGTAGCGTGGATTGGTGCCGTTGCAATGAGCAACACAATTGAGTGGAATTAACAATTGTTGACAAAAGCGTAATACTGTGAATTTTTCACACACACACACACACAGATATATACATATATATGTACCCTGCCTGGTTTTAGTGTGGATTTGTATTTTATAAGTAAGGTCAAGGACGGTATATAAGACATCGAATTTCTGTCAATATCGATATGATTTATGTATTCATGAACGGTTTTCTTGGTTATAAATCTCTAATTTTGTAAATGTTTAATCATTCGACGAATTATTTGTAGAGAAAACATAATAAAACCACTAATCAATGGTAGAAATCTGTGTTTGGAGACAAAATGGTATGAGTGCAGAAGAAGATGCTTTATTCCAATCATGGGATCCACGAAGGATATACGGTAGCATAGAATAAAATAACAGGAAGAGAGGGACACATTTATAAACATATAATATGCATAGCCATTATAGCTGTAATGAGGTTTAGCGTAAAGTAATCCCGGTGGAAATGCAAAAACTGATCATGTGATAGAGAATATATGCAAGTTTCACCTAAGATTCTTTTAGTTTCCCTCTGTTGTTTTCTAGGTTTCGTTCCATATGTAAGGACTGTTAAATAATTTGACCTGCATTTTCACTGAATCTTTTATGTAAAGTTTTATTACTTTAGTTTCTTTACGTAGATCTTTGGGGCAACTTGGTTTCCATTAACATGTAATCTTTGTACCTTACTTTGTTTATCATGGTATTTTGATGATAATAAAGCCAGATCCTTAGCAAAGTGTAGGCTTTTTCAATTTTGTTGTGAGGTTCCATATTATAGCTGTTGGTTCCCTTTCTATTGTTATTTTTCCACTGTGAAAACAATAACTAAAAGGAAAAGGTAACCAGATGTAGCCCTGTGTTATTCCTGTTGTAAATCTGGACCATTCTAATTATTCATCTACTACCACTGTGTAGTTGAAAGTTTCGTATACATGTAGTAGTTTTACCATCCTTGACCAACTTATCTGCGATGCCGTAGAAATTCATGATAAACGACAGACTTCCTCTATTGGTGGATTAAATCACCATTTTCAATGTCAAGATATTTAACAAACAAAGGTATATTCCTCTCTGTAAATTGCTCTAAGATGAACAGTTGCTCGGTCGTGCTCTGCCCTTCCCTTCGCAGTTATTCCTCTACTTCGTCTTGGATTCTTTGTTTCACCACTCTATTTAAATTATTGCTAGGCCCTACCAAAATATTTTGCCTCTGTAGTTGTTGCAGATTGATCTAGCAACTTTCTTGGAAATAATACAGTTAAGCTGTTATTCCAAGCGGCTGATAAGTTTCTTGTTTCCATATGGCTGCAAATATTGAATTGTTGTATAGAGCTTTTCTAAGAATATTACTGTTGATGTTGCCTAGTCTGCCTTTAATATATCCACTTTTTTCAGATTTGCCGTTCTTCAACATTTGCATTGCCTTGTTGGTTTCATCCACCTGTTTGATCCCCGAATCTATCTCATTCATCATTTTATCTTCACTTTCTACTTCTTGTGGGATCTCTTGCCATGATTTATACTTCCTCGAAGTGTTTTTCCACATTTTGTTTTTCTTGTCCTGGCTGCTCACGATATTGCCATGCTTGTCATTTACTTCTCTGTTGTAATCTCATTAGCTGTTTTTATGAAGGGGAATGACATTATTATAGAACTAATCGACTCTAGGCCATTGTCTAGGAGAATAGTCAAAAGGGGAAGTCCGTATGACAAATGGCAATTCCAAGGTAAACCTTACAAGTACGGGCATTTCCCATGAAAATGGTGAGGTAAACCAAGTTATATAACGCACTATACCCACGCTTCCATTATGGCTTATGTTACCATTACTAGCCAGTGTATCTGTTCGCTCATCAGACCTTCTGTCCACTTTCTTCAGTCATTACTCATGCTTTCTCTTTACCCTCTCTCTTTCCTGTTTCGTTTAGTTTTCTTTCAATCGTTCTGACCTGCTGTTATTGATATGATGTTTCAATGCTCCATTTCATCCACATCTTCCATGTCTTTTACACTGTTCAGTTTGTCTAGTACTTGGATTCTATTTTTGAATTCAACCGAATATGCTGTCCTTGTTTTTGGCTGTTGGTGGTATCATTCCTTCTTTTTTCAACCTTGTTTCTGCTTCCTTTGCTTTATTCGTTTTGTTTTGAGCACATGGTCGATTTGTTTTTCGACCTTTCCATTAAACGATATCCAATTGCAATAGATCTTGTATCTAGTCTTAGGTGAAAACTTTGTTCCGGTAACCTTAGCATTACAGTCTCCTATTACTAACAAGACGTCATTCTTTGGAGTGCTATTAATGACCTCCTGTAATTGCATTTTGGACTCATATTTGTTTTTATTGGTTGGCGCAATGAATATGATAAATATAACAAGAATAGGTATGGAGCAAAAAAAATTCAGCTGGATTGAAGTACTTTGGCGTGACTACAACCCTCCCCTTTAAAATCTGGCCACTGTGGGGAAAAAAGTACACAGCTATACCCACCTAAAATCAGTTGAAATAGGTTTGACTCCCTTGTTACAACGGAAAAAAAGAAACTGAATATAAATTAAACTTACTTTTCGAAGTTGTGGTGTGCAATGTTACCTACACCAGTCTCTAATTTATGTGTTTTTCTTCCCAACGTTTTGACCCACTTCGTGGATTATACCACCCTTTCTGCCTGAGTAAAGTAAAAATTTCCACTTTGCAGTGTTGTCTTTTCTATTCATTTACCATCTTACTTTGGTTTAAATAGAATTTGCCTCCATTAATTACGAATATGGAAGAGGCCGTTCGTTTCCGAATAGGACAAAAATATATAGTCGTTCAAAAAACTTAAAGAACAACTAAAAAAACAACATATTGTGCGGAGTCACACCGTACGCATTTAGGCATATTGCGCTCGATAAGATAACTAATATTTTTTGTTTGATCAGCAAATTGACTGTAACTGTTGTTACAATTTACAAATTCAGTTATCGTAAGCTTTTAAATTAAAAATACTTATATATGTAAAATTTCTATACTGAGTAACAATAAACAATAAACAATAAACAAAACCAAGTTATACTAATCATACTTAGTATTTTCTGTATTTCATTAGGGGTCATTACCGAACTAAATCTATGCATGTTCATCTTCTGAGTAGCTCTTTACAAATCATTCTTTCTACAGTCACCGCCAAAATTAACATTTTAAGTTCACCTGTCTATTAAATACAAACTTGGGGCAAAGCTCACGCCCTGAGGATATTTAGTTCCCCATCAATTAATACCACTTTTTAGGGTGTTGTAATCTATTCAATATGTACCCATAACATCATTACAACGATAAAACAAATTTATAATATCACATTTTATCTACCGTATTTATGAAATCTTGCAGTATTCCAAATTTAAAAATACGTAAAACACCGAGGCTTCATTGCTTGCATTGCATGTGGTAGAACCTCTCGGTGATAGATTTGGCTTCCTCTTTCGATAGATTTGATTATGAGTACTTCTTGTATACAACTAATATTTCGATTATGATCTTCCTACATATTTGACTTTAATGCTGCTGATGAGAGGTTACTCCTTGAAGCACGTGCACAGCATATCAAAATCTACAATATATAAAACTGGTATTTTTTGTATTTATTTTATCATCACAGGTACAAACAAATAAGAGAATGGAAATGATAGATTACATTCTATGAAGAATGTTATTTTATTTAACAATACCGAACTAGAAAAACTGTGAGCAAAACTCGCTTGGTGATACCCCCAGCTACACTCTCCAGAATAATATTGAAAACCTCAATACTCGTTTAGATGGGGGGGGGGGGTAAGCATAATAGGAGGTTACAATAGTATCATGTGATAAAGTATGTCTGAAAATTTCATTGCACGAAATGAATTCAATTTGGGCTTACAGAGAAAAATCAAGGGAACCAAGATTAGCGCGGAAATCAAAAGAATATATTTCACGGATAAAAAATATACTGGGAAATCAGACACACACAACAAATAACATGAAAAAAAAACAATATAACAGGTACAAAGGAGTAAAAGTAAATAAGCAACTTGGAATGCCGTCCCCGTTCAACCAATGAAAGACCATGTTATGCATCGGGAAACCCCAAAGGAAATTTACAGTGATAGAACAAAAAAAAAGGAGATGCACAATAACATCATTTATTAAGTATGCGTGGAAGTTGCTTTGAATCCATTCAACAGTTTGCTAAAGTTGCGAATAAGAAGTAACGCCACTCCTCCCTTCCTGGTCAACTAATGATGTTTTACATCAAGGAACTCCAAAATTCAATGAAAAAAACAAAGTCGTAGGTTCTCAATTGTATTATGAGAAAAATCGTTAATATGAAAATCAAGATAGGAGGGGCGCAATGGCATCATGTAATTCTTTTCACTGGTTTTAGAGAATTTAGGATTTAAAAGGAGACGGGTAGACGACATGATCACTACCTACCTTCTACTTTGCAGGATACAATAAAAAAAACCATGAACAAAATGTAGTTTTGAGCAACTATAATCTTTAGATCAAGTTTATTAAAAAAATCTTCTGTAAAAATGTATTATTGTTCCTTTTTAACTCTACAATATTACTGGCAATAGTATCTAGTTACAGTTATAATGGGATGAGGAATAGTTTCATTGCTGTAATTTTAAGTAAAATTACACAAAGTGTATGGTCTGACAATATCATATATTAGTCTATAGAATCATCAGATCATCAGTATCTCAGTAGATTGGTACTGATACGGTTGCCTGGATGTAAACTTATACTTGACACACTCTTACCAGCTGGAAGTTTGATACGATGTAAAAAGAGCAGATTGTCACATAGCTTCGATAAGTTATATACTTGAAGGCAGTGGCGTAGCTACCATTGACGCAGCGACGCACTTGCGTGCACAAAAATTTCCTATGAGTAGGGATGGTGGTCTTATTTTTTTTTATAGCCATGGGAAAAACTGAAGTATGAATGTTCATATGGCGGGTCTATTGTGTATTGAATCTGTGATAATTTGAAACGAGATACTACCGATTGAAATATTTCCGGATTTATCACAATTCTCTTCCTAACTTGTTTTGATTTTAAACGTTACAAAGTTATACTTCCGCAAAAAATTTAAAAACGAAGAAAGCAGCAGAGTCTTGTTAAAAGATAGATTCCTTTTCCGTAAACGAATATCTATTCTAGATAATACAAGTAGTGACAATGTCCATTCAGATGATCAGCAACGGAACCAGAAGTGGCATCCACTGAAATTTCAGACAAATCAATGCCAAGTCCGTCAAGTCACAGTGAAAGTTGTTCATCAAACCAGTCCTCTATCATAAGCTTGAAAAGAAATGGCCCCTCTTACCCTGATATTGGTGATATATCGAGAGAAGATATGACCCGGGACAACAATATCAAAATGCTTATCATAAAGACTAGCTGGGAAAGTGTAGACAATTTCTCTTTCCCTTCTAGGTATGTACCATTTTCTATCATTGATCTAAAATAAATGACCGGCCATTATTTCAATTGTCATAAAATATGGATTCAAAGTCGGTAATTTTTATCATAACTATAGTGAAAAAATACTAATGAATAATCCAGATTCACAACCCATAGGACAAAGACAAATTAAAATAGAGTCATCAAGGATATGCCGGAGGTTATCAAAATTAAGTCACACAGGACACGTGTTTCGGACCTAAAGTCTCATCAGCTACGTTTATCAAAAGTATGGTCAAATCAGTTAAAAAATAGTCGCAATCGAGGAGAAGTAAAACTTTAACAAAAATACGCTGACTTGAGGAAAATCAAATTTCATATCAGAAACATTAAATATAGGAATCAACTCTAAATTATCCATCATCGACCATATAAATTATATTTACAGTGGAAGTTTACCCAACCCCAACCCTCAGACAAACTAATTCAAAAAGGTTAAGACTACTTACATGTGCATACATGTAAAATTAAAATTTGTATATGTATATGCGCCCATATGCCCACCGCTCGCAGCGAAGGAGATAATCCCAATTGCACCGTCAAATCGTTTGTTCGTTTGGGGGTGGGTTGAACTAAGACTGTCCATGCTAGGGGAGTCATCTGACTTCATGTGCTTAATCTTGCTTAAAAAATAGTAAAATGAAGTCATCAAGCTGAAGGATATCGAGCTTGACACAATTAAGTCACGTAGGACACGTGTTTCGAACCTAAAGTTCGCATCAGTAAATTGCTATTGAAATTTGTGGACAGCTGTGTTCGACTGTTAGAATTGAGAAACGATCATTAAAAAACTGATACTTTCAACGGTGAAAGCAAATCTAGTGCATAATATCTAATTGTCCTTCGTTCGTTCATGCGCGTTTTTTTTTGCTATCTATAGGATGTCGTCATTTTTTATAAATTCAAATGGAATAAAATCTTGACTTTCAGATATGTTGGTAGTATTAAGAGAAAACTGTCTCCCTTGTGGTTAAGGAAGCATCCCTGGTTAAGGTATTCCGTCTCTCAAGGTGCCTTGTATTGCTATTGCAGTGTGTTGTTTTGGGAATGAAGGTGCTCGCGTTAAATCGTTTGTTACTTCGCCTGTCTCAGATTGGTCGAACATTCATAACTATGTCAAAAGACACGAGCGTCTTTTTTTCAACTTTTTCTTTGTTTCCCATGTATTCATATTATATGATATACAGTTGTTACCAGTCCTGTTATTGCATATTCCTTTTAGAACATCGAATACATTTTCATAGGATTAAAAAAAAACGAAAACATTTCCAATCTTCTCCATGTAAGACATTTCCCATTTTTCTATAGCAGAAGACGAAAAAATTAGAAAGATTCTTTTAATTACATTACTATTCATCAGAAGAAATGTACCATCTTTATTGAAGTTTTCATAAGAAAATTGTGTTACTTTTCAGATGATGTTTTCTCTTCCCTTTTGCCTCTTATTAGCCAAAAGATATAATAAACATTGTCAACGATGAGCATTATCCTCTTGAAAGATATATTTTTGCAGATTGAATATTCTTGATAATTGTAATTCTTTTTTCTAACGAGCAGGTTTTATGATTAACATGAATCTATTGAATTATAAAATTGAGAAAGAAAAATAAAGATTTAAACACTTTAATGACCTTTTTTGGACATTATACTTAAATAGATTGTTCAGAGACACAATTGAGATTTATATCAAAAAGTGATTTTGATTACAGGGGATAATTGATTAAACTAATAATGATTAATGATAACAGTGATTACATGAGAAATGTAATCGATTACAACTGATTAATGATTTCAATTACAATTACCCTATCTCTGGTGCAGAGTAGGCAGAAAATTCTTCCATCTGTTCCCATGTAATAATCTAAAAATCACTAAAAGATGAATAACATAATTTACATCATAATATTAAACTCCAAAACTGCAAATTGGTTTGTACTGTAATCAAATATGTTCTGCATTTTAAAGAACAGTTAAGTTTGAAAAAAAACTTGTTCTGTTATTGTAAGTATCCCCTAGAGACAGGCAGATAAACGGACACATACCTGTCAACTTAAAACGTCGGGTATCACATAAAACCTTGCTAGTATAAATGGTTGGGTATAAAAAGGTTTATTAAAATATATCTACATTCAGTAATATAATGTTCTAGTTAACGATGTTAACGTAATTAAATCTTACGAATATTTGTTTCAGAATGGATGGATTGTGTTTCAGTTTTTTCGAGAAGTAAAAGTAATGAACTAACATGAAACATAAACAATGTACGTACATATGTGATTCTGAAGAAACTTCTGCTGCACGACTCTTGGTGCTGAGACAATCAGCTGATCCATGAGAACTGAATGAATGGTACATTTGTCATCTATACTACGGTAGAATTATTCATACAATACCAAATTTCATAATTTTTGTAATTTAATCAAAATAGAAGTTCAAAATTACATATCCACTGAAATTCTATTAAACACGGAAATATGATATTAATGCAAATTTTCTACACACTCAACTTAAGCATTTTAAGCTCTTGTCTGTTCATTTTTAAAATACTAAATAAATACGTAATGTCTTAAATGGACTATACATATACTTTGTTGTCTAATGCTGAATAACTATATTTTTTCCTTTAATAAGTTATTAGCCTCTCATATTTAATTGTCACTCCTTCAAACTAGTATGCTAATAAAACAAGCTAAACTTGTCATTAACTTTAAGTAAGGGCCATAAAAGAGTAATTATGCATAAATTATCCTGTAACACATGCATACACTCTGCACCTTACTCGATGTTACCGCTGAATTAATCATTGTTTACTGTTTAATATGGATATACTTTATTTGTCAAGGCCATCATTTTTTTTTGCCCAATAATGTGGACCCACGGCGAAAGTAAATGTTACTGCTTACCATGATACAGATATAAGTAATTTCTTTAAAAAAAAATAAATCATTAACAAAGAACATTTACAAATCTGTTTGATTTGAGTCATAGGCCACGTAAAAAGAGCTAAGATTAAACATTTACTCTAAAAATATTGTGACTTTATTTCGCTTGCGCAAATTTCTGACTGAGTGAAATATAACTATTGAAAGTTTCGAGTACATCGTTTTAACGATTTGTACTCGTACAAAACTAAGCCTCTAGGGTAAAAATTGTACATGTATATGTTCTCAAAAATGTTATGATGATTTTAAGATGACTAAATGCGTCGATTGAAAGCAAGTAATAAGTAATTTATTTGATACAGTTGTACCAGTACTTACAAAAGTTCGATAATATGTCCGGACGTAACACCATAACATGTCCGGACGTAACACCATTACATGTCCAGACGTAACACCATAACATATCCAGACGTAAGGGTGCACTATACATTTACATTGAGGCGCACTGTCTCGCACACAAAGTTACCCTGGTCAAATTTTGTAAAACTTCAAATTAAAAGTTGAATTTTGGTGGATACATTGTTTAAATGTAGTTATGCATTTATACATAGACAGATGTAATATGTGTAATGGTAAACAAGTGTAATTTAAAGGAAGAATGGTAGTCCCCTGCCGTATTAGGTTCTCTCCTCAGCATCGGATGGCTGATTTTCAAAATACCGTATTTCGCACGAACTTTTGGAACTAAAATTGTGAGAGAATGAATCGAAAAGGGTCTTATTATTTTTACCCTTTTTCTACCTACTCCATGCATGCTTTCATCCTGTGGTAGTGTCTAAGTGCCTGATATTTTGTAAAACATAGTAATTGGCTGTTAGTTTTGGAAAGGCACCCCTGATTTGTACTAAACTCAGTAATATTCTTTTCAGTATGTTATCATGGCTACTGAATTTAATAACAATAATCACTAAATTACTTATAAATGACTTAAACCTCCACACACCAAGGATTTCAAAAACTTTTTATGACACACTAGAAATTTATGTGCGGACTGCCTCAAAACAGCTTTATTTCAACAAAATGAGACAAAATTCTCAGAAATGACCTAACTGTATTGTACTACCTAACACCATAACATGTCCAGACGTAACACCATAATATGCCCAGACGTAACACCGTAACATGTTTGTCAACACGTGTAAGTATGTACTCAGGATAATATATACTGCTGGGAAAAAATGATCAGTTTAGCATGTAAAATATTTATCAAAATATAATCCATGATAAAGACGCACATCTTCAATATGTTTATAAACACTATGCAAAGTTTGAATAATATTGTATTACATTTTATGACTCAAAGATTGCAAAAGCGAGGTACTGTACAAACCATAAAGTTTCAAAGGACTGCTAGGTTCAACTAGAACTAGAACTCTAACAATCGGCTTCTGGAACAAGGTAATGTTGCTACAAGATTGAAGTCATCACTACGGAAGTTTTATGGTCGTCATCATGAACTGGTGAATCGTTATGGTGTATCCATCAGCACCATGAAAACTGATTTATTCTACGGGTCATAGTTTTCCTTTCCACGTTTGTCTACCCCGGACTTGACTTTTTATGAGCAACTCGGTTCCCTTGATTACTCTTTCAACATAGTAAAACTATATGAAAATATTTTTCAAATTTCTTCATAAAATGCGGTGCACATTTTCGATATGTTTATATACACTATTCAAAAAGTGATCAAGGGAACCAAGGTTATAGCGGTAATCAAAAGAATGTAATCCAGGGACAGACCAGATATGGAAAACAGACATACACAACAAAAAACACAAAGTAACTAAAATCATACATACAAAGTAACAAAAGCAAATGAGCAACTCTGACTCCACTAACAACTGGAAGCATGGACCAGGTGCACCGGTAGGGAAAGCGTCCTCTGCTTTTCTAGAATCACCCGCCGAATTGCTCATAAAAAGTCAAGTCCGGGGTAGACGAAAGAGGAAAGGAAATCAATGACACGTTGAACAAATCAGTTTTCATGGCGTAGATGGATACACTATAACGATCCACGAGTTCATGATGACGACCATTAAACTTCTGTAGTGATGACTTCAGTCTTGTAGCAGCATAACCCTCCATACGCAGGTGCTGAAGTGATGTTGCCACAGATGAAAGGAAAGTTGACAATTTTGAATGAAAAGTCATCACGTTTGTCGTAAAGTTTGGTCAATAGTTTTCCTTTACCATCGATTTCTAAGTGTAGATCAAGATATGAGGCTGACTTCACATTGTCTGTAGTATCCTTTATCTCAAGTTCTTTGGGGTTGATGTAATGTATCAAATCCCCGAAATTAGGATTGTTTAAAGATGATACGTCATCGATATAGCGGAAACTTAGATTAAAGGATCTAGCCGAACGATATTCTTTCTTTCGGATCAGATCAGCTATACAGTCAGCCTCATAAGTGTGAAGGAATAGGTCAGCAAGTAAAGGAGCACAATTTGTTCCCACTGGAATGCCGACCGTTTGTTGAAAAACGCGTCCACCACACTGGACAAATATGTTGTCGATTAAAAATTCCAGCATTTTGTAAACTGTATATTTGGAAGATGATTTGGAATTATTTCTTACAAAGTATGAGGAATCTCTACCAAGAACTATATATTTGTATCTATGTATACCATCTTTTTTGGAAAGACAACGGTGTATAATGTTTTCAAGTCGGGATTTTAACTGAGTATGGGGAATAGAAGGATACAGTGTTGAAAAATCATAGATTTTAATGCTATTATATTCAGATAATAGTCTTGAACTGATTGTCTTCAAAAAATCTTTCGAATTTTTCAGGATCCACATTGAATTAATACCACTACGGGAGTAATAAGTGTTGTGGTAGGACTGCAGACCCTCTTTGACAGTTGTGAGTATAGAAGTTTTGAAAGAGGTTTGGTGGTACATTTTGCAGATCCAACTATGAAACGTTGTTTGTATGGATTCTTGTGAGTTTAGGAATTCAGTACATAGACGGTAAATCACAATCATCGTCCTTGGTAGAGAGACCAAAAGAGGATAGCACAGATTTATGGTTTTTCACAATCTCTTCTTTGGAGAGTGTGGTAGCAGTATAGGTCTTATCACTGCTATTATTTTCTACGTCTACCTCTGATAACAAACATTGGATGTAAAACGTTTTGCAGACGGTACGAGGTAATCCCAATAGAAAGGTCTTCAGTCACTAGAACGTTTGAATGACTCCTGATGTTCAAGCGTCAATGTGATACTAATATGGAAAGAAAATAGATCCAAGTAAGGGTTTCAACATATATAACAAAGATATCAGCCTCCAGTAACTTAGGAAATTGTAAATTAGGAAATTGAAGTATTGATGAAATATTTCAAATGAGTACATGAAGAAGTATATCTTTCATTAGTTGAGGGGAAGTTTGAAATAACGCCATATATTGCAAACAACGATTCCTTTATATACAATTTTCAAATTGAAATATGAAATATAAACTATCTGTCATGAATGAGACAGTATGGTGTACCAATAACCGAGCCAGTTTTATAACTCCTTGACTTTTTAGATTAAAAAAGGTTACTATTTCATAATTCCTTATGAAGCTTTCATTATGCTTTCATTCACGCAGCAGTATATAACTGTGTCCATCATATAAATTTGTCCCATCATGCAGAAAATGTATTTGTATGATATTACTTTGCATTTTTTATATTGAATACTTACACGGTTTTAGCCATTAGTTTGACTGATAAAGATTTTTTTCCGATGCTGTACCTCATGATAATGTTAACATTAAAAAACTACACGATGAACTATTCTAAAATTGTGTTACTGGTTTTCGACATGAATGGTCCTTATGATATCATTTTTGTACGAAAACTGACTTATAGGTTTTCGCAAAGTAGAGTTTTTTTTTTATAGGCAAATAAATTGTAGCTGAATATTGCCCTTTTTGTTATTTTGGTTAAATCAAAGCCAAATTACTATTCTGCAATGACAATGGAATAAAACAAATCTTAAATCGTATATATATTTATCCTTTCAAATAAATTTGACTTAACTCAGTTGTTTGTTTAAATATTCTGTAAAATATGACCCTTAATTAGATGTTTACAAAAGTTACCACTTCGCCTTAGTTCAATAAGGTGAAATGGTAATCATTACATTTACCAAATTTAACAGTTAAGGCGAAATAGGAACAAGCCAAGTTCTGAATAATAGTGGTTGTTTAATTTTTGAGTTACAGTTTATACAAATTAGACGCAGGTAAAAACAACAAATTTATTCATGAAGTATTCGAAACCCTAGAAAATCGAAATAGGAGACCAAATCTAGCACATAGAAGTTCTACTAATTGTAATACTAGCCGAATAAGGCTCGAAGTTAAACACTTTTGAACTTTATAAAACTATAAATAATCTATCATATAACAGTTAGTCAGACTACTGGGTTGGTGAACGCTTTCGGGGTCCTAGCGGTCCACCACCAGTGTTTGCTAATACAAAGTACCACTGATATAAATATTACAAATTCGGTACACGTGTTTCAAGGAGTACATATAACCTCTTATCAATAGCATTGAAACCAAATACATCAGTTTCTCCCAACAATAGGGTAACGACAACATAGGGTCTTCTGTAAAGTGGAGTTACCTTCCTTTGACTGCCATTAATAATGATATTTTTGCAAAGCGGTAATGGACAAGATAAGATTTTTTTTTTTAAATTATTCCACAGCTTTAAAGACAAAAAATACTAATCATATACATTGCAAATTTTGATATCCTTTACCCGTGTTTCAAGGAATAATCTCTCATCATCAGCGTTTGAGTAAAAATTTAAGAAAATCTAAATTGTACAATATGCAAGTTTTTTCTTGGATAAATCGTTCTATCTGTAGGAGAGAGTAATCAAGAGAACCAAGGTCATAGCGGTAATCAAAGAGTAATTAAGAGAACCAAGGTTATAGCGGTAATCAAAGAGTAATCAAGAGAACCAAGGTTATAGCTGTAATCAAAGAGTAATCAAGGAAACCAAGGTTATAGCTGTAATCAAAGAGTAATCAAGAGAACCAAGGTTATAGCTGTAATCAAAGAGTAATCAAGGGAACCAAGGTTATAGCGGTTATCAAAAGAATGTAATCCTGGGACATAGACCAGACATGGAAAACAGACATGTACAACACAGAACATAAAGTAACTAAAATCATACATACAAAGCAACTCGGACTCCACTAAAAACTGGGAGCATGGACCAGGTGCACCGGTAGGGTAAGCGTCCTCTGCTTTTCTAGAAACACCCGCCGAGAATAAGTTTTGAAAATAAAAAAAAGTTACGAGTTTTAATCCTGCCCTAGAAGAGAAGTTAACTGTTACAGAATGCCTGAATTATAAGGAAACTAATTTCTAACTCAATATACATGTCTGCAAATTCTCACTACACTGAATTTATATTTACTGTATCATTTATTGTTCTGGTTCCGTTAAATATCGCACCTTTTTTTCAAAAATGATTTTTGACTTTTGATAAGCATGCATTTTGCTTAAGACATTTTCGAATTTGATAATGTAATCAATTAATCTACACTCAACAGCATGACTCAAGTATCATGAACAATGCCATGTTATATTGAAAAATTCTAAACTGCAAAAAAAAAAAAACATGTTATAATAAAAAAAAATCTAAATTGCACAGTTAAAGGGGGTATTTGAATTTTCTTATTGATTTCATTTCTAATCAATTTTTTATTACTTTCATCACTCTAATTAAGATTAGATCTTAATTGCTCCCTTTTCTCATAACATGTATTATAAATAGTATTTTTAGATAATTGCTTTAAAGGTACTTTTCATGTCATTTCCCCATGCAATATTTTTTTCTGACCTGTATTAATTTAAATATAAATTTAATGAGTATTATATCTCACATACAAATCTTATTATCATAACAATAACCAATAATTATGTGTGGGTCTTGGCAAAAAAATATAAAAACAAAACGTTCCTGTGTAAAAGCATGTTCAAAAATTTTTTATGCTTTCTAAAAGATGTTGCCAAAGGGATACCTAACATTTATAATATATATTTTGTTTTCAGCTTACTGTTTATATACTGTTAGATTTTAATTATATTCATTTTGTTGGTTTTTTAATATGCATGTTATAGTAATTTTAATTTGACATTGATCAGCACTTTTGCATGTCTATCGTTAGATTTTAACCAGTGAAATATTGCTTTACTTTATTTCCTTTTGTTTGATGTCTTATGTATTATACCTATGAATACATTAACTATTTATATCTATAAAAAGAAGTGCACATGTATATTCTGTCAGGACCATTTGGGTAAAAGATGTTTAGCATTGAATGTTGTTCTTGTTATACAATCCCATGACATGCTAACAAAATAAAAAAACAAATACGGCGAAACATAAATACACGACCGTTGAACATAAATCCAAAATACTTTCAGAGATCACAAAAGGCCAACAAGTGTAAACATATGGAATGTCAATGCAACGGGGTCAAAATTCATAATCCGTAAATTGTTAATTTGTAACTTCTTGATTTGTAAATTGTCAATTTGAAATTCGTAAATTGTCAATTTGTAACTTGTAAGTGTGTAACTTTCCATTTTGTACATTGAAATTCTTCATTTGCAACTTCTCACCGCGTAATGCGTTTTCCGAGACTGGTAAATCATAAAAATATTCTTACTTTGTAACTCGTCATTTTAAACTTTGACAATGTAATAAACCACGTAAGATTGACATGTCACAATTGGTAGTTCGTAGTCTGAAGTAATGTGATGTGAAACATGTCTATTCGTGAAATGTCAAATTATACTTAGTTGCATTGTATGCTAACGATCATTATGACGACAGATGGCGCTCGGGATTGGAAGACAAAAGAAGGCCTGCTGTCCAGAACGGAAATTAAACGGGTGGGTCTTAAAACCGGACGGACATTTTTTTATTGACACATTTTTGACCATAACTTGAGTTTCACTCTGTGAAATTCAAAAATTTTAAATGATTTCTGAAGAAGAATAAAAGTTTTTTAAATTGCTTTAAAAATTTATTAAACATTATTCATACACTTTAGTAGTAAATTATATGTATGATTTTAAAATACACATTCTCAGCTTTATTTTTACTACTTTTAATCAGAATACACACAAATAATGCACTTACAATGCATACATCTAGATACAGTGTGTTTATGGACGACATGGTGGTGGGGGGGGGGGGTGTGGCAATTTGGCCCGGAAGTGGTTAGTGAGATCTTAGTCAATTAAGTCTCGTTGGATTATTGTCCTTTTTGAGGTTTTTTTGCTATTTTTAATGTTATTACTTTCAAAAATCTTCTCATCTGACTCTACTTGACCAATTGGAACCAAACTTGGTATGAACGGTCCTTGATATATTCTGCATAGAACAGACGTGGGGATGTTTGACCCGTTGAAAAACATGGCCGCCGTTACTAAAAATAGAACATAGGAGGCAGTGCTTCCTTCAAATTAATGCGTGATTCTCTTTTAAACTTTAAATATTTCACCGATATCCCGAATGAATGATATTTCAAACATTTTAAGTGTTAATTTTCAGCTAAATATTGTCGAACTGGTAGATCGAGACGCCAAACTATTTTTTGCGCTTGGCCGCGTAGTAAGAAGATAAATAATAACCAATACAATTTAATTGGAGTTATCTATGCCCCGTGAATGGTATTATAATGGAAATCATTTTATCAAGAACCGTCACAATCAACATCATCAGCTGCCTTTTTCAAGTTTAAGGTCTTAAGAACGTAAACAAATGCAATAACCATTTTCACGATATTTGTGTACACCTCAAACCTTAGTCCACGTCATGACCGGCACTCTAGCACATTGCTTAAAAAAATTAACATCGGGAACCTATCTTGCAGTTTGCACGCCAAGCGACTTCCGAGTTTCAGCACATTTCGGTGCTTTGATTGATAAATAATGTTCTCAAAACTATTTAAAATAGGTTGGCTTGTATCCTTTGAAACCAGACATCATATAAAGTTAACGTCAAAGAAAAGCAGAATCCAACATGGGTTGTTACCATTTTTTTTAATATTAATTAAAATATAAAGGCATACTATTGCCATCACATCGTTGAAATTTTCAACAGTCTAATACACTTATTCAATTTCGTGCTTCAGTAACCATTTTTCTTATTGGTAATAATATGCAAGAATTACTTGCTTAACTTCGTTACGGCTTACTTATTGCCATGTTTTAAATTTCGAAGCAATGATTTTTGTTTCATTTCTAATTATTGCATTCTGAGCGTGTATTGCCTTTTTTGTGGGTACATTTACACAAACGTTATTTAGATCAAGTTGTCATTTGTTGACGAAAGTTTACGAAAATGTGATTTTTATCGTGTACTTGCATACATACTTATTCTCTTTGCGCCTAGAGGCCCATAAGGCTGTAATCTTGAAATTTCCAACATTTATCAAATATTTGTACGTGTTCATGAATGTCTACATTTGAACTACTCCAATGAACTTGAAAATATGGAGACAAATTCTTCTTTCGGTTTTATGCATATATATTAACCTTTATATATATTACACCAGTCGTTTGAAATCGAAACTTTATGGCAAAGGTAATTATATTAACACTTCCACTTTTTTAAATGGCAATATACCAAGACCTCTAGCCTACATAGTATATATGTTGCACATTTTCCGTGACAGTCGTGCATTTGCTTTGCATTGTCTTTGTAGAAAGAAGATACTCTATATGATAACCTTATGTTCATCCTTTGTTGATTTCTGATATGAGGTTTTCATAGAAAAAAGACATCATCGGTTGAATTTCACGGATTTCCGGAATGGCAACCTACCGAGTTTGGCACTCTCTGTATTTTACTAACTTGCAAATTTCAAAATGCCTTAAACACCGAGGCTTCATTCATTGTATTGCACATTGTAGAATTTCTCGATGATCGATTTAGCTTCCTATATTTCGAAAGTATTTGCTTTGAGTGGTTTTTGGATTTAGATCTTCCTATATAACAGTCTACCCTGGACTTGACTTTATAAGCAATTCGGTGGGTGTTTCTATAAAAGATAGCCAAATCCATCATCGATAGATTCTACCATGTGCAATACAAGGTATATCTACGTATATCATAAATGGTAAAAAAAATGAGGTTTAAATAGTTCAAGGATTTAGTCAATTTTAGCACTTTCATGGACGACTTGAACCAGTACCTGCATTAGTTGTGTTGCTCCATCTACAAAGATATGTACACCTTCATAATTAAATATTTATGTGAACAAAATGATAGTCTATATAATATAATGGGCAAAAGCACTCTTCAAGACGGTGTAATGTCTGTTTTAATTGTATATGACCAAATATGTGTTGTCTCATGGACGTTCCAACTTCATTAAAAGCAAAAAGCCACTGTGGGTTGATAACTGTTTGATTAACTTAGCTCATAGCTTCAAAGTGTATACGTTTTCGTTCGAACCTGGTACATAAGTTTAATTCAAGGCAATATCCAACTAATGTTTGTTTTCATTATTATCAACGAACCTATAAAAGCAATTCTTATTGTTATCTATACAATTTGCAATTAAATGTTCTTATAATTAAAAGATGTTGGTTCTTACAGTTACTACATACAGTTAAGATTTGAAGAATTGTAAATAAAGTTAAGGTTTAATATAATCATCTAAAGCAAATTAGGTAAAATATTAAGAAAAGATTGTACTTTCATAAATATACAGTTGGCTCAGATTAAGCTTACCAAAAAAATTATACCTACCCACTAATGGTAGTTTAAACTTATTGTAGACCAGAAGAAAATACAGGAATAATCCAATACACATAAACAGTAAAACGTAGATATACTCTATTTTAGGTTGATAAACTAGTGGCACCATAACCAAGTATATAGATAGTAATACAACCAGGATAGGTATTATCAACGGTACCTGTAAAAATGGACATAACTGTGATCAATACAGACAGTAATACAACCAGGATAGGTATTATCAACGGTACCTGTAAAAATGGACAAAACTGTTATCAATACAGACAGAAATACAACCAGGATAGGTATTATCAACGGTACCTGTAAAAATGGACTAATTTATCACCAACTTGCCACCAAACTTAACTTTTTATAGTTACATCAAAAATCGTGAAACTTTAATGTTATTTCGGCGTCCATGAGCCTGTGGTCCATGGCCAGGGTTTTTATTGGTTTTTTTTTCAGTGTCTATGGACAATACCTAGTGTCTGTGAACGATGACAGTATCATACCATTTAACAATAACATTTTTTGTCTATCATTTTATTGTAGTAAATTAAAAAGAATAGTGGAATAAAAAGTTATGAAGCACATAACCATCAATTTGATTGTAAGTAATAATAAACACCCCTATTAAACTGTTTTAGACTCATCTATATTCATGAATGTGTAAAACTGGAATATTCTAATATGCAGGTGTCGGTTGTGTCCAAGGGACTATAGTTAAATTTAAAGGTAACAAATCTAGCACCTCTCTTTAAATCGTACAACACACGAAATTAGTATTATATATGAAATATATACTAATATAAATACCCAACTTTCCTAAAAGATATTTACACAGAGTGTAAACTTATATAACCTCTCCTCAGAATTGTTTTAACGCTTCCAATTGAGATGGTCAGGGGTATCGCTGGGCCCCAACTTTTCATTTAATAGAACAAAATGTTGACTGACATGGTGTTGTAAATAGTACACAGATGTATAACATTGAAAACTTGTAAACTACTTTACAGGGTGCAGCTCAAGGCCCCCCAGAAATTCTGGGGTGAATGGTGTCCTATTTATTAAAGTACATAATATCTTAAAATGTCATTTTTGTTCTGAACAAGATAGAAAATAAAAAAAAACGTGTAATATGTAAAAAAGAAAAAAACAACATTTTATGTGAAAATTATTGGTACGACATACCGTATCTATCAAAATTATTGGTACGGTCGGAGCAGTACCAACCGTACCAGTTCCTATGCCCATGTTGCTACTGTGATCATTATATAAAATTTCACTTACTTTTAATAATACAGACATGATTTTCATGAAAACGCTGTCGACTAAGGTATTGGAAAAAAATAAGCGTCATAAAATAACCTCTTCCGAATACAGCTTTACGACATAAAGAAAGAGGGTATCGCTTACTAAAGTACATAAATGATTTTCATTAACAAATAATAGCCAAGGACATTAAGAAATCCCTTAGTCGGTCAAGCTAGTATGTTAAACTTAGGTTTTATCGTAAATTTGAACACAATTCTTAACAATGCACCTGGTCCAAGCTCCAAATTTTGAAGAATATAATCTTAACGTAACAATTTTATTTTTCTGTTCTATGAAATGAAGTAATAAAATGAGGCTTTTTCTGATCTGTGGAATGACCTAACAAAAAGGGAATGACTTAACATGATAGAGCTCTGTTAACTGGGATGTCTTGAGATAATATGGTTCTGTTCCGTGGGATGACTAGAATGACTTACCTCATAGGACTCTGATCTGTCATACTCTTTTCTGTATCTTAGAATAAACAATGTCGATGCTGTCAGACCATAGAAAATCCAAGCAGTAAAACTGAATATTTCAATTAATGAACCGAGGTCAAATGGAATAACCAGCAGCGAAGATGTAATTGTCTGAAAAGGAAGAAAATGTATCAATAAATAAAACTTCATTGCATATTAAGATACCCGTGGCTACTGTATACTGTGGATAGTACATTACCCATTAAGACTCTTTGCATAAAACAAAAAGTAAGTATCATATGCAAATGTAGTTCCAGAAAATAAATGCCACGACAATATTTGTTTCGTACTAATGGTATGGACACTTAAAAACAATATACTGAGTACCCCTTTCTCATTCGGAGACAATAAACAAATGCCTACAGTACTGTATAACGAAATGGTAGCCTGGTGATATGTATGTGCTTTAAAGTGTGTATTCAAGCTGTTGAAACTGGATATAATAATGGTAGATGATTTTTCCACAACTCACCGTAAAAATCATGGATGGTATTGGTGTGTGTCTTTTCACGTGTAGATATGATAAACCCTCCGGTAAATGACCATCACGGGCTGCGACATAAGCCAATCTGAAATGAGGCAACAATTTTTTAAAAATAATATTGTACAATACATTTGATATTTTAAAAGCATTATTTCATTAGATTTTCCTTCTTCCTCAATTAATGTAATAATTACCTCCCACTCGCAAATAATGAACCATTAGCAGCACCAAAACACGAACAAATGACAAAAACAGGAACAACAGACTGTATAATTCCAAGCATCCTGCTTCCCCATTCCTACAACAGTAGAAGATAGGTGTATAAATCATATAACACCCAGCATCCTGCCTCCCCATTCCTACATCAGTAGATGGGTGTATAAATCATATAAAACCCGGCATCCTGCCTCCCTCATGCCTGCAACAGTAGATGGGTGTATAAATCATAGAAAACCCAGCACCCTGCCTCCCCCATTCTTACGACAGTAGATGGGTGTATAAATCATATAAAACCCAGAATCCTGTCTCCCCATTCCTACAACAGTAGATGGGTGTATGAATCATATAAAACCCAGGATCCTGTCTCCCTCATTCATACAACAGTAGATGGGTGTATGAATCATATAAAACCCAGCATCCTGTCTCCCCCATTCCTACAACAGTAGATGGGTGTATAAATCATATAAAACCCAGGATCCTGTCTCCTTCATTCATACAACAGTAGATGGGTGTATGAATCATATAAAACCCAGCATCCTGCCTCCCTCATTCCTACAACAGTAAATGGGTTTATAAATGATATAAAACCCAGCATCCTCTCTCCCCCATTCCTACAACAGTAGATGGGTGTATAAATCATATAAAACCCAGGATCCTGTCTCCCTCTTTCCTACAACAGTAGATGGGTGTAAAAATCATACTAAACCCAGCACCTAGCCTCCCCATTCCTACAACAGTAGATGAATGTATGAATCATATAAAACCCAGAATCCTGTCTACCCTATTCCTACAACAGTAGATGGGTGTATAAATCATATTGAACCCAGCACCTAGCCTCCCTACAACAGATAGGTGTATAAAGGACCAATTAGACATTTTATGATGTGATCCTTCGGTGTCAACACTGATTTATTATGACATCCAATGAAAATGAAATGCTGCAGTTGTTTATTGACGTAAGAAATTTCTGTGTTTCTTTTTGGAAAACTTTTATTTTATATTAAAATGAAATAAAATGACTGTTGAATTGGAAATTGAAATTTGAAGTAGGCAGTCCATTTAAAAAAATGAAAGGAATTTATCTTGCCTTAGTTTAAGAGAATCATATTTACCACAGCAACAGCCTCTGATGCCAGGATTTCTGACTTTGTTAGAACAGCAAAATAACCAACGTTAACTGCTTGGTACACTAACGTTACAAGGGGTATGGCTATACATATTGCACGTGGAATATTTCTGTAAAAAATCAGATTAAGTCAGAATCCCCTGTATACTCCCAGTGTACGCTACCTCAAAATCTACTTTTTTTTATTTTTTATTTAAAACTTTAAAACATGACAGTATTCTTATGAGAAAGTACTATCATGATATCAAGTGTTTCTTTATGTAAGTTTTGTAAACGAAATGGTGATTTTAAACTGCAGAGACCATAAATATTTTCATTGCCTGGTGATTGTTGAGTATTACGAGTTATAATAGTAGAAATGGAATAAAAATTACTTTTTTGGATCTTTCAGTTCTTCAGTGACAAAATTCAAGTTGTTCCTGGAAAACAGATATTTCATTATGAAAAATGCAGTATAAAAGTTTGTCATGATTTTTTAACATACATAAAATATTGAAAGCACGTATTATCTAGAAAACAAAAACATTATGCAGATTGGGAAAATCCTAAAACTTAAAAAAGATGTCGAAGAAAAGAGGGCAGAACCAAAGAGAATCCAGAAACCTTAGAAAACAATTATTATTAAGACCAGTTTTATTTTAATTTATATTTGTATCTTTATTTGGTATATTTTTTTTGCTCAGCTTACCCAATTACATTTGTGTGTTATTTCTGTTTTTTCTAATTTGCTCCTGTTTCATAACTTTAAGTATTGTCACAGGGTATTTAATAGTTGTGCGTGGTTTCATATTACTTTCGTTTTTGAATTAACATTAATAAAACAGTGTCAAAGATTTTGAAGTGCATTTTATCAATTGAGAGAACTATTTCCTATGGGTAAAGTTTCCCAATATCATTGTCATTACTTACTACAAAACAAATGTATGAGGTGCTTTTATTTGGCAAATAATCAAAACGATATGTGACAAAGACTACCAAGACATACCATCCATCGTAGGCCCATAATCCATTGTAAAATGAAAGTATGATTTGTGTTGTATCAGTGCCCGTACCCTCGAACCCACCAGCCACGGTCTCTGTTTCTCCACGTGCTAAATTATACATCCCACCGAATACAATGATACCAGCAGCCAACAACTTGATAACCATCATTATTACCTGGATTCTCTCTGCTGCCCTAATACTCATACAGTTGATAAAGCACAGCAACACTTGAAAAATCAACGTTGTCGACATGATAAGAAAAATACTATACGTATCGCACAAAAATTAGAGTTAAGCCCAGGTTCCCCGTGCATTTTTGTAGTTTAAGACCTCTTCCCAGCCGTCCAACTTGTTCACCCTTATCTTTTTAGATTTTAAAAATAATAAAAGCTGTAAAATGACTTAACTGCACAAATGAATAATAAAAAAGTAAAAATTAACCACATATAAAAGGTAAAGAAGGAAATATATACAAAACAAAACTAAATAAAACATGATCAAAAGATGAAAGACCAAAATTTTCCGCCTTATGGCCTTCGTAAGGGCGAATAGTACTAGACAGGAGAACACAAACTGTCAACTTAGACGAAAGAATGTCACATGTGTAAAAATCAATGTTCTTCTAACTATGTTCAGGAAATATGCTAAGTTCGGGATTAAATACATTCAATAATAAAAATGTGTTAAAGTAATCATATGTATTGTTTCTTAATATGCACACTAAACTGGCAAGCCTTCCGAGAAAACTGATTATTCGTGGTTTAAAGCCGCTGCTTTTCATCAGAGCATATTTCTATAAGGACAATCACTTGCATATCATAGAAACTTTGTTCTCCCATTATTCTTATTTTTTGTATTTTGGGGAACATATATTACAGAAGCGTGAGGTTCATGGTTGAGAAACAGGCAAATTGTTAACCTCTTCTGGGAGGTCCTTATTTTCTATCGATGTCGCTATAAACTAATCGACCTGTTTTCTGGTCAATTTGACTTTTTATTGTTGAATCCGAAAGTGGAAGTCCTCCTCAGACATATAGTATTGAGCATCCAAGAATATGCCTACGCCTATTCCCGCTTACTGACAATATCTATGCTCGTCTGCTCAACACGATAGCCAAGTTGCGTTTCTACAGGGGTTTGGAAATCAAACAATTAATTAGATTTTTACACGTATTTATACACTTATCAATTATAGGACACCAATGAGCTTTGAGAATAAAATTAGATTTTTTTTTATGAATTTCTTTGCATAAAAAGGACTTTTCGTGTGAGTTTAGGTTTGTTTTTACCGTAAAATGTGACTTCTACAATTGACGGCTAAAAAATGTTGAAGATAGGTTTAATTTTGAAATGAATCGGCCACGCATGTCATAGAAATAAAGTTCAATCCTTAAGACAAAAAACTAATCTAACTAGTCTGACATATAAAAACAGTCTTGTAAACATCGTCTTAGGTAGGCTGGTGATTGGAGATACTTGGAGATTTCCTAGGACGATCAGGGATTTTTCTTTATTTTTAGTTATTTTTTTCAGAGGCGGAGAAGTAAAGCAAATCGGTATAATATCAACAAATCATTGCAATAACTTCCAAGGCAACTATTAGGAGTACAAAAAGAGCTTCCTATCTAAGTCAAAGACGTCCAGCTTGAAAGGTCAATCGACTATTGATGAGAAAGGAGTTGTGAAACTTAGAGCATACAAATTTCATCATTGGGATGAAAACCCTTCGCCACCACACTAGAGGAAATATTTAACATCTGAGGAAATTTAAATGACTGCTACATTTTATGAGCTCATAGTGACCCGCATCGAATAGATCAATAGACAGTCTTTGAATGTCCTGGGGCTAACCGGTAGACAAATCTTTAAACAGTTTAGACAAGAAATCTTTTCGAGAGAACATTGCCACAACGTACGATTCACAATAGCTACAAGTTATTTTCACCAATGGAAAAGATTGCTAAGTTGATGAACATTTTAATGGGGACTACAATAGTTTCTATGATTTGCTTGCTTTTGTAGAAACATGCACGGGTGAAAAGCAGCAGCAGTTCTTTGAACAGCGGAAAGTCAGTTTTCTTGGAATATCAACCAGTTTGGTATGAATACATGTAATTACTAGACCACATTTATATTATTATATATCTTGAACTGTTTTTTTTTAATTTCGAACTTGGCAAATTTACCTGCAAAGTTAAAAGAATATTATTTTTACACATCCAAAATTTCATTTGACAGTCTTTCGTCTGGGTTGACAGTTTGTTTTTCTCCATTAGTCCCTGATGAAGACTGTAAGTCCAAAAAAGTTATGCATGCCTTTATTTTTCTCATTTCCCGACAAATTTCAAAATAATTAAAGGTCATATGACTTTCCTTCAACTGGGTTGATACTTTTATCTCCCCTCGAGTAATGCCATATACCCCGTAAAGCCAAAAACATGAGTCTTCATTTCGTCTGTTATCATGCTTAATTTGCAGGGGCGGATTCAGGTGGGGGCGTGGCGGGTGTGCGCCTTCCCCCTAGAATTTGCAAAGCATGGGTTGTCAGGGGTAGATTTAGGCGGTTTTAGGTTGAAACTTTAATTTCTAGCAAATTTTACCACAAAAGGTATCTTTTGCATCCACTATAGAAGAATATTTCAAAAATTTAACCTAAACCAAAAATTTAACTGTGCGCCAAAAATCTAAAATCCTGGATCCGCCCCTGATTTGTATTTTATTTGTTATAGTTCAATTTTTACTTTTTAAATGTGCAACTGTTTACTTTTTATATTTAGTTTCTGATACCATTGTTGATGTCATTTGATTTAACCTTGAAGTAAGATTTCAACTCGTTTTACACAGATATAAAACTTTGTGTTGTTAACATTGTTACCTTATGATATTTATTGAAAATTTGCGGGTTCACGATTTGTGTTTAGTTAGTTCATGCTCTAAATATTTTCTTTAAATGTTATTTTTTATTTCTGTAACAAAGAAACTTTTGTAGGTTGACTTACACATTGCTAGTACTGTAAATGTCTTGGTTAGAAACATTGGACTGTCACATGTTTCGAAGAAAGGACGGGTTACATATGTTCCGAGGCTGAAGCACATGATGGCAAACATCCCTGGACGAATGATGAAAATGCAGATCCAATCAAACAGAAAAGCCGGGATCCTACCGAAGCAAGGATTTTTGTTTTTAGGATTAAATGCTTCCATAAGATAGGCGTGTTCACCACCAGACTGAGTTATTTTTGTTCCAAGTTCGGCATATGTGAGTGCACCTTCAATAAAACATGAGTATATCATCAAACAGACTTAATAGACATATAATGGAACCCCAATAAAAATTGTATTTAGTATTTCAGGAATACTAGTCATCGATGACCTATTTAATTGATTCTATATAGAACAAGGTTTTTTGTTTTTTGTTTGTTTGTTTGTTTGTTTGTTTGTTTTTTTTTTGGGGGGGGGGTATATACACACACATATATATATATATATATATATATATATATATATATATATATATATATATATATATATATATATATATATATATATATATCATCTCTCTTTTTCGTGAAAAATGGAGCGTTTCTATTCACAATTATAATCAAATAGATATTAACTTTATGGTAACAAGGTCAAATTCTAATCTCGGTGATTTGAACGTATTGTTCGATATTGAGTTCAAGTTTAAGTAAGTACAGCCATTTACCTAACATAGATATTATCCCACAGCCCAACCAGATAACCAGGCTCATTCCAACGGATCCTGCTCCTTCTAAAACACCCCTCGGAGATACGAATATGCCAGAACCTGAGGGTATAAAAATTAATACAGATCAGATTGCATTAATTTTCTGTAGGGGAAAGTATAGAAATGTTGACCAGGGGTTCCTTACCACTACTTAGTAGTCACTTCTACTGCACTTAGTTAAATCGGTACATTCCGTGTATACTCATATAAATATTAAAGTCTAAATCTAATTTGTATGGCGAAGCTAATTCAGTGTTTTTTAAAAAGGTTTTTGATGCAGTTGAAAATATTCCTTGGCTAACATTAACTACTATGCCATACACCATGTAGTTTTGTTTACACACGTCTATTTCATTTGTAAGCTTTTTATGCAGTAATGCACTTAAAACATTTTAAAAGCAGCCAGGGCGTACGTTTTACCCCTTGCAAATTGATTAATCGTAAGAGACACATCACAATTTCATTTGATTCTTAATTGGATTCCTCATTAATAATCCTGCCTGCATTTTTCAATCAGATTTCGGATATCTCTTATGGTTTTCGGGTTATAAGGGGTCAAAAAGGCCACACCAGAATAAATCATTTTTTGTTTTGTTTTTCCGTCCGATTTGAAAAAAAAAATTAAAAAAAAAAAATTTTTGCAATATTTGTACAGCTTGTTATTTCTTATAGCTAAAATAATTGTCAAGAGGAAATTAGACGATCATGAATACGTTGATTTTACAATATTTCACTAGCGAATGTGAAAGCGCGTGTCTACATATTTCAAAATACTTTGATGCAGGCACGCTGATCCCGATTTCACCAGGACATCATTGCATATGAACAGACAGGAGTGCGCGCGAAGGGGGGGGGGTTCTTTTTCCTGTTTTCTTTTCAACAATTCTTTCATTATATTATCATTACGTCCACAGTCGTAATAATTTAATGTAGTATCGTAACTTTTCAATGCTTTTTATTGTTTTTAAAATTGACATTAAAAGAGTTTTTACGTCGCAAAACAGAACGTTACTTTGGAAACGTCGAAAATGCACTTTGTGACATATTTGTTAGACACGGTTTTATATACATAACCCATTTGTTAAGCCAAAGAAAAAAATGAAATGATAAAACCATAGAGGAGGATGAATACATATTTAAGTATATGAAGAAATCGACTCAACACCGTTTGCCTTTTTGAACAATTCGTTCGAATTTCGCATGGTGTACGCGTGAATAAATAAAATACATGTATACGAATTTTAGATGTTGTGACATTTTGGTTAGACACAGACAAAATGCTGTCCTTAGATACTTGTTCAACCGAATACCATTATTTTTAGGATATACTATATGCAGCATATATACATGTAAAATTCAAAATTTCATAGTCATTAGTTGACTCAAAGCTAACGAAAAAAGCTTTTGATAAAGACTGGATAGCACGAAAACGTCGGGAAAAAGACAACGCGACATCACAACATACGTGCGTATTTATCAACTATTAGACAATAAAACTCATCATTTTTTAGAATAAACATGATATTCTGAATATTTATACCATCCTGTAAGGGCGAATAAACTTTGGTAAAAATACTATTCGTTGTTATATTTCACAACGGTAAGCAAGAAAGTAGCCAATGGCCAACGTCGAAAAAATTAAGATTTGTGACATAATTGAAATACGGACAAAAAGGCTTTTAACAAAAAGACTAATTGAACATTTTTTATATATTTTCATTGGGGTTATGTAATAAATTGTCAATATAGTTAATAAAAGTCCCGATTAAAAAAGCTGTCCGCATAACTTTAAACAAAAATGTCTAAAATATCGTCTTCAAATCTGTTTCTTTCCATTTTTACAATGTCAACATCAAAGGGGAGACACTTGTGATATAGTAATACGCTTTGAACTTATCATTACGTCCTGAAAAAATATGACATCGTCTGCAGCACAAACTGCTCTTTCCAAAAAGGTTGGTTTTATCAAAATACGCCAAGAAACAACTTAGATATATTGGTGAAATGGGAAGCAAGCATTTTTAATTTTACCCGTCCACATATGAAAATGGACGTTTTTGTGATCGAATAATGCGTCCCCTCCAAAACTAACGGGATCTTTCAAAGATAAAAGATTGTAATTCTAAAACAGCAAACATTTTCGCACATTTTATTATCTATATTGCCTTTGATAACTCCAAATTCTAATAGTAATATTTCGGTTTTCGTAACCAGCCCCGGTTCAATAGAATGTGACACCAACAACGTAGGCAATGTCTACGTCTTTGCCCTGAATTTTAGTGGTTTTACCAACGTATGTCGTCGGTTTAATATATAAATGGCGGGGTTTACCAAAATAACACAATTATCAAAGTAGACGACTAGGTGTCTTCCTGAAAAGTTATACCTGACCTTTGATAGATTTTTTTTACAATTGATCATGCTAATGTAGCTTAGAGACATTGTCAGTATTTGAAATAACCTTTTTTTCACTACATTCACTTCGATTAACTTTTTATAAAAAAAAAAATGCTTTTGCTTGGCCTTCCGACATGCTTCATTCAAATGGTCGGTTGAAATAAAAGATTAGAGCGTGTTTTACAATCTACATTTGGTTGGTCATGACCTGCCTGTCACCCGAATATTATAATCATATCTTTCGAAACTTATGATACAATATTTCGCTTAATAGACAAAATCGGAAGAGTGTCTGTTCGTTCGGATTATGACTTGATAAATACTTTTCATCAAGTTAATTTTGGGGAAGTTTTTGGAACCGACAATCAAGCCATATAAATTTAAAAATATCTATACGGCGAAAGAAACTCTAGCACTTTTGATCTCGACAGTCAATTTTTTGTGTAGTCTTTATAACTGTCCAACGGCGTGAATAATTATTCTAACTAAGTTATTTCTATCCCTCAACGTTTTCCACCATTTGGAGAACGTATCAAATGTTAAAAAATATTTTTATATACCTAATGTCATCTTAAGACGCAAGTCCGTACTACTGAGTAAACCGAATTTTCAGGAAAACTACATAAAACCTCATTGGGTGAAAGTCACATTTCGGAGGAATGATACTTAAATATGAAAAAAGTGTAAATGAGTGCATCTTTACCTATCATTGTTCCAGCAATAATAGCTGTCCCACTAATGAGTCCAAGACTTTTTTCCATCACTACTCCACTCTTACTACTGGAACCGCTCCCTAGAGAATCACCGTCACTTGGTTTCCGCTTTATTTCACAGTACTCCATTTCACTCCTGCCATTTAAAATGGTTCCAGGTGAATGCCCAATCGCATCTCGATTATTTTTTAACATATTTGACCTCACTGATCTACGATTCTTTGGTTTTCAAGTGTCAAAAGTTTTCATTGCACAGTCTATGGCTACATCAGGGCTTAAAATGATGCTGCAACAAAAGAAACAAATGGGAAGGTTCAGAGACTCCAATCAATATATCTTTTAATAGGAATAATATCATAGCTGAGAAAAAAAAGAAATATGTATTACCCATTATAGTTTGACGGTGATACTTATATTGATCATCAACATTGATGCCTGTAAATGCAATGCATTTTATAGCTGAATGACATATGTACGACAGACTGAAATGCATCAGATTTTTGGTGTTGTAAATTAAGTAGACATCACCTGTGTACAATATTAGCATAGTATTTATGGGTGCTGTTTACATATTCTAGATACAACGTAATACTCAACAAAAATGTTTTATCATTTGAACAACATGAAACACGCAGAACCCTTAAAAACATTCTCGGTTTTAAATTCTAGGGAAGATCTGTAAATAATTGATCAAATAATTAAAGTTAGAACGTTCATAAACATATTTGTATGATTTTGCGTTGTGTTGGCCACTCGTCATTGGATAAAACCGTTCAGCAGCATTAGGCAAATGATGATGATAAATAGCAAATCCATCTTCCATCGATGAAAAAATCGGAATGAACAATATGCAAATGACTATAAAAGGAAAATCCCTCCCACCAATTATAATTATAGTAACAGAATCAGTCTATTGTTTTGATAATTTAACAATGGCGTTGAGACTAATATAGCTCAATGAAACGGCGCACGGCTAAGTGTGTACGTGCAAACCATTTGAACTGAAGTACGTGACAAAGATGGTTCAATCACACCACATTTTAAAAAAATTGACCTGGGCGCAAAGACAAAAATAGATTTTACCTAGTATTTACAAAAAAACTTCAAAAAAACATAGTTCGATACAAGAAATTATTTTTCCCGTGATAGTTCGATTCAAAGATTAATTTATTTCCCCGTAATATAGATAAGCAACATCGTACAAATATGTTATGAGATCCCGTATTTAGACAGCCAGTATATCTGTTGGAGGGATCCGGCTAACGCCTCACCTTCCAACAGAATCTATTGGCCGTCTAAATAACCGTATACGGTCACATGGTGGCTTATAATGTAAATGTGAATAATTAAGTTTACTAGTTTTTAATTTTAACAAACTGAAGTAAATGAAGATTGTTTTCAGATCCATGATAATAAAAGAAAAGAAATACTTCTTTCTTCTTCGTCACTTTTAAGTCAGATATTTTAACTCAATTCTCTTGCCTTTAAAAGTTCCCAGAGAGGTCGTTATCTGACAAGAATCAAGATGAAAATAATAATGTTGAACACGTAGCTTTATTTAAAAACTGACATTTTCGTAATTATCAAGATAATGCCACACAAATATCAGAATAGTTTTAAATCATTTTGAATTCACAAATTATGCTTCGATATTTCCTGGGCAAAAATCCATACAGATTTGTAAATTATTGAAAAATAACTCGTGAAATACTTAACAAACGCCTTTAGTACTAGTCACTGTGGTCACCGAAACTTGTTATTTCAACTCTATTTTAAACCATTAATAATGAAACGATGTACAAACACATGATTTTGAGAGCTTAAAAGTACTGTTTACAAAAAAAAAAACGCATATTAAGAAATAATTATAAGAAAGATATTCACGACTCGCGTTCAAAGCACTAAGTCATACCAATTACAATGTAAGCCGGAACTATTCTTCAGGAACATATAGAAAACAACAAGATAACACAATCACACTAGTAGTATGAACCCCGAACCAAATCACAATCTGTGGACCGAGTGAACCAGTTCTGCTTCTCTAGAAACCATGAACCCCGAACCGAATCAAAACCTGTGGACCGAGTGAATCAGTTCTGCTTCTCTAGGTTACAGAACACCAATTCAACCAATGAGCATTTGGAACGTACGCAAAAATAGTCCTACGCAGAAATTACCCCTGTTCCTCATAGTGCTGTGAAAAAAGTTCTCATCTTATTTAAAAAATTTAAACAGTTTCTGAAAGGAAAAACATTTCTGTACATTTTATAGGTGCATTTTGCTTCTTGTGATGTGAAGCCTAATCTCCATAATGATTTTTAAATATACCCCTATCTTGTGAAAACACTGGGATTTCCCATGCTATTTATAGACCCTTCACTTCCGGTGACCAGTACTGCACTGCAAGTCTGCTAACCCCACATGCCATTCTGAGGATTGTGAGCTGACATATGTAGAATCATGCTGATATATAGTCCTCTGCAGGTTAAAGTTAAGGTCAAGTCTAGAGAAGCCATTGAATATTATGAAATTAGCATAGAAGCCTATGAGAAGTGGAATTAGTGGTTTTTAGTCTGAAACCACCACCGACATAATTAAATAAAATCAAAGTGCTTAGGCACTTAGTCAAGGAAGACATTAAATATGTCAAATATATACATGCTACCCAAAATTTTAAGTTAAATAAACCGGTCAACCTGTCATTTTAAAGCATGACCAGTTGTTTTAATGCAATACATGTTTATACTGCTTGTTTATTTGTGCATTTTTGGATCTTCTGTTGTACTATCGCTTCTGGTATTCCTGGTTTTGCAGTTTTATATCATCTCACTTCTAACTAACTAATCAAAATACACTGATTAACAACCACATACTGAACCCTGATTTCATAACAGATGAAACTGATCCGCGCTTTAAATTTTGGGGTTGGAGATGCACGGAGAAGAAATGGATCCGGCGGACTGGAGGTGGTTAATCAAGGGCATCATCTTAAGGGTGAAATGAGCAAAAACTTCTCATTGTGCTCAATTCTCCTATTTTTTATGGACAGGGAAAACTTTCCGTAATACAAATGTAGATTAAATGGACAAAAATGACAATATTGCAATTTTAAACAGAGTTTACTCAAACTTGTCCTTGTCATTGATGTCTTGATTAGGCCATGGATTCAGCTTGTCGAAATTGTTCACTCACTCAAACATTTTTACAATAAATAACTACCTTACTCTAGGAATTTTAAACGAGGATACAAATTCTTGCCGTAAATAGTGCTATGCAGCTTAAAGATCTTACAACTAAAACAATTTTGTATTCTTTATTAACTCTTAAATATTTCATAGATTTGAGCAATTTTAGATTAAGTTGGAAAGAGTCGAGGATATTGAGATACTAGTATAGTGAAAACCGGAAATATGCTGTCTTTATCACACATGCACTGCGAGTATCAGTCAATCTTTTTTTCTCTCGACAACCAAAGAAAAAATACTAGTGAACCCGAACCCATGAGTGCCACTTTTTATGATGAATCAATACACTTATAGTTGACTGTTCACACCGGTTTGCCTTCAATAATGTATATGTATTGCTTTCATACGTTTGTATGTTCATTTAATATTGTACAATCAATATAGTATTATAACTAAGGCAATGAATACTGACAGGCATTTGACATTTTCCTTAACTTTATTTTTAATTTAAAAAAAAAACTCTGTGAGATATTAAAACAGGTACCTACAGCTTATTGTATTTATCTTAAGAGCCTTGTCTTGGTAAGTGTATGTCTATCCATCATGCCATTATGGGAAGCTCCTGGGAGCCTGAATCGCTCACCTAGTTAAATTTTTGACTTACAAGGGCAATAAATCTAACACGGATTTGTCCAACAACTTTGACTCAGAAAACTTTGGTAGGACTTATCATAAGGATCATTTCATCAATCGAAGGTTTCTTTCTATCTATAGTTTTCAAGATATTGCCTGAAAACTGCTCCAAACATCATTTTTTTTTCTTATCTTTCAATGGCAATAACTCTAACAATGAGTCCTCCGACAACTTTGACCCCTTGCAGACTATCGCAGGCCTTATCTTAAAAAACATTTCAGCAATTGAAAGTTTCAAGATTTTCAATATATTAAAAGAAAATTATTAGGATCATTTCGGCAATTGAAAGAATAAGGCTAAACATAACAGTTTTGGAGATACGAGGGAAAAACTTCTGTCTGATCCCCATGTTCTTTTTTAGTTCACCTGGCCGTAGGCTACTGTGAGCTACTGTCATAACTTGCCGTCCGGCGTCGGCCGTCGTCATTAATAATTTTTTCAAAACTCTTCTTCTCTGACACTACTTGCCCAATTGGAACCGAACTTGGTATGAATGTTCCTTTGCGTATCCTGCATGGAACTGATGTGGCTGACTTTACTAAAATAGAACATAGAGGTTGGACAGATGTTTTTCGTATATATCTCCAGTTCTATGCAGAATGCCGTAAGAAACATTTATACCCAGTTTGGTAATAGTTGGTCAAGTTGTTTCAGATTGGAAGAGTTTTGAAAAATTGTTAACGAAGATGTAAGCCAAGTGATGGCAATATTAAAAAAACGAACTCAATATTTGTCATGACATTGTGTTATTTTCTGGAATAATAAATACAACTATTTTTCCAATTTCAGATGTATAATTAGGTTTCGCAAATATATGATGTCCTAACAAAATTAGGCTTCATGTTTGTATAGTTTTTATTAAGAGATGTTGACATATAAATTTACAGCTGCTTCATGCCACACATAGATGTACATGTACATCACTTGAGCATCACTTTGTTTCATGCTTAAATAGTGTCTGAGCACACAAAAATGGTTTGTTAACAGTTTGGCTTTCTTCTCTCAACATCCTCTCAATGATGACAACTGAAAAGAAGAACCAGCTAGTGTATACAGAGTGGATAATATAGTGGATAAAATTATAACAGTGTCTTTAATAAATACAATATGTTACAAAGTTTAAGACATAAATGTACTTAAAATTCATGCAAATATAAATGTTTCTAAACCACATGATATGGAAGTACAGGAACCTCCTGTTGGGAAATTTTATTACATGTTCATATATTTTCATGCAAAATCAGGCAAAAATAATCAAATCATTGCCCTGGCAAAATTGGGTTGTTATAACCATCACTGGCTTTACTGGTTTTTAAGCCACCCGACCAATACTACCAGTGTTTAACACTCGCCAATTGAAATTTTGCAAACAATAATTCTGTCATTATTCAAAATTTATGTCATACCTTAAAAAGGTTAATATATTAAATTCCGTCTATATTTCAGTATTCTAAAATATTATTTTTTAACATATCTCTATCAGCTATAATAATTCAGAAAAATAAAAAAAAAAACATAAAATAATACAAATATATTGTATCTTAAATAAATAATAATAACTTAATTCCATGAACCTGCTAGAAACACTGTTTCAATAAATAATTTTATTAGGTGTCAGAAGTAAGAGTAGAACGTGTTATTTTTCACCCGGTGACAGGTGGTCAATCCCAAACAACAAGAAAGAAGATCACAAAAGTGGCTTAAAGTGGTGAGTTTAAATCATAAATTATTTTAAAGTTATTTCATGTACCAGGACACAGAAAATGGAAAATATGCTAAAGATATTGTTTTGGACTTCTTCTATGCATGATTCTAGCTACCTGATTGTTTATAATGATGTCTGGTCTCACTAACCACTTCCGGGTCAAATAGCCACCCCGTATGTAGTACCAAAAACTCATTGAACATAGATCTATGCATATTAAGTGCATTATTTGTGTGTATTCTGATCAAAAGTAGTCAAAATAAAGCTGAGAATGTGTACTTTAAAATCACATTTGCAATTTACTACAAAAGTTTATGAACATTGTTTACATGTGTGAGTAATTTGCCTCCATGCTGTCAATTAGCAGAAAAGTGAAAATGTGGATTTTCAACATTATTTATTCAAGAATTTCTACAATCATTATACAATTAGAATAATGATTTTGAAAGCCTTGTTTTCCAGCTTTGCAACGGTATGCAACTATAAGATGTTATGTGTCCTGTGAAACTTTGAAAATTACTTTTTTAACATGTAAAGTAACGGAAACGTCAGAAGTGGTTAGTGAGACCTCTGGACCCCATTTCAAAATCCCTGGATCAACTGCCTTGTGTTGATTAATATGTGGGCGAATAATGTCACATTGTAAAGAAAATAACAAATTAGATAATACTGTATTACAAATACTGTAAGTTCAAGTTAAGTCTACAATTAATACTGTACGGCATATGTCAGTAACCATAGTTACAGAGTACATGCACGTGTATTTTTGTAGTTTTCAGTGCAACTTTCCTTTTCACTGACATAAACATGTAAACTTCAAATTTTGCAAAGAAATATGACCTCTGATCTTAGCTAGCAATTACAATAGACTAATCAGCAGTTTTGAAAATTTTAAACCATTGTGCGCATACAAAGTATATGCACAAATAATGTATGCCTTCAACACTTATTTTGTATGAATGTCACTGAAAATCAGCATTTATGAAAGGTTCCGTGCATTTTCATGGACATATATTTCTGATCTAATTGACTTTGTCTTTCTTGTGTCATAGAAATCCTGCATCTTGCTTTATGATCAGCATTTTAAACGAATGTATCTGGTATCTTGAAAATGTAATGAAAAAGTATCTTGAAAATGTACTGAAAATGTACTGAAAAAGTATCAAACACTTTCAAACCTACAGGATCCATCTTGTAATCGTAGACATTAACAATATACTTACAACTCAAAAAATGCACATCAGGTTCAAAAATCCGTCATCAGAAACTACCGACATTTTCAATAAGAGGGAGAAATGAGCAAAAACTTCTCGACTGAATTTCTCAAGTGCTTGACCTGCGTCAGGTCAATTCGAAAAAAAAATAGTCCTGCTCGCTGATTCAAAATTCAAATAGTTTAAAATTAGCACATATCCATAGAAATATTGCAGTTCAACAAATATTACAAAAGCTTTAATGTCATAATAATTCCACGTCTTACGAAAAATAAAACATCACATATTAAACTTGACACGGGAGTGTGGATAATTGAATAATTAGCGGTGGAGCGATATACTTACGTTAATTTTGCAAGGTGAATATGGGAAGGGTAAAGAGAACAGCCCGCGGAATATTTTGGCGGTTCCATGTGGCATTATCCCACTACCGGTTGTATCCCAGTAGCTGACGATCTCTAAGTCAGACTATTGTCTTCCTTGACAAAAAGGGAAGTATGAAAAGCAGAGAACGCTTACCCTACCGGTGCACCTGGTCCATGCTTCCAGTTTTTAGTGGAGTCCGAGATGCTCATTTACTTTTGTTACTTTGTATGTATGATTGCAGATGGATACACCATAACGATCCACGAGTTCATGATGACGACCATAAAACTATAATTGTATCATGTATCTAGCGCATGTGATTCAGCATCACCTACTTTTTACTTTGTAGTGAAAATAAACGCTCAGCCATGACTTTACCGAGCTGATGGTGGCGGTGGTGGTGAGGTAGGGTAAGAATTGGGCTCTGCTCATAATACTGCCATCCGCCGAAAAAAATATCAAAAGGAAGAACTATTTTTATCATATTGACACTGTGACACTTTTCGCCAATAAAGTTCTGCTATTATATTTTCAGTAGATTTGATCAGTTTTATATATGTATTACTGTATATAATTATATTTTTATTTTAGTCTTATAGTAGGACTAGTATTTGATATTCAACTGAACTAAATGTTTTGATTTGTACGTACATTGCTATATACATGTATGATTGATTAGACTTAACTAAAGAATCTGTATGAATAATTATGTCATTAATACACGTTCAAAGTCGATCATGATCTATATATAAAAACGATGCGAAACATAACAATAAATTAAATAAACGTCTAAATATGTTTAACATTACCAGAAGATGGTAAAATGTACATCGAATAATTGATATCAGTTATCCGAAATATTCAATGTAAATTTTACCATCTAGTGATGTTAAACGTATTTAGACGTTTATATAAAGGTCTGAAAAATTCCCAACGATGTTAGAACTGTCAAATTTGCGATGCAAATTTTTGGTCGTTCCCTCCGCGGGACTCGAACTCATACCGCTGTGATATCTATGGCAACACTGCCTGCACAAAGTCCAGCGCCCTAGACCACTTGGTCAGCTAGGCTATATAAAAAATATAGCTTTCGCTCGCCGGGTCATTCATCCTCGTAGGATTAATCTAGGGCTGTAACTTAGTACACGATGTATGGTAGTACGGGACAGTTCATTTTAGATGTTATTATGTAGGATAGAGGATATATATATAAAGTCACACTCAATTTATTTAAGGCACTGAAGAAGGTCATTTGTTGACTGAAAATTTTGCCCATTATATACTATATTATAGTGTGTTAATATCTTTATCGGTATCGTTGTACAATCCTTTAGACTTATATATATATATATATATTGCACTTTTGTTTATCTTATTGTAAATGTAAGTGATTTATACAACTTTGCTTTCGCTTTCCAGTTATGACGTAGTATTATGCCAAATTTGAGGAAATTCGAGTGGATAATGTCCATGATACAACCCTAAGTTAAGAGTTAACCCTAAGTATGAATCGCACTACACGGTAAGCTCATATTGGTTCATAAAAAAAGTTTACTAGGTTGTGCAAAACTAATAGAAGTCATTCAGAAAACAGGAACAAAGAATGCGGTAAAACAACGACAAAGCAAGTTAATAGCTAATAATGTAGCACATCACGTTAATGAAATCACTGATTAATTCCATTGGCCAAATTCGTGCTAACAAATCTGTCGAATATTATCTTTAAAACACAAGACAAAATTTCATCTTTACATTTGGTTTATTGCATAAATCTTAGATAATTGGAATACCCAAATAAAAAAAAAACGATTGGGAACCCTTCTTATGAACTATGGACCTCCCTCCCCTTGATTTAGAGACAGAACTATACTTAAATGGTGTTAATCAATGCATGAAAAAAATCCATATAATATATTAAGAGGCTGTCCATGTAAAAATCAGACAAATTCTATGATATGGGTGGCACAACATTTTCTTTTGTTCCAGTGTAATATTTATATCATACTTATGTCGAAAAGTATAATTATGATATAAACATTGACAATGTATGGCTCAGAATATGATTTTGAAGTTCTCTATTTTGAACAAATCAAGGAGTTATCTCCCTTTTTCAATAAATTTCAATGTTTTCTATGTAATTTGTTCCTCTTTAATCGTCGCAGTTAAGCAAAAACCAAAAGTCAACTTTGACAAAGGATGCCTTTGTGATATTCAATGGGTATTTTTTTTTAATTGGGCGTGAGCCACCCACTGCTTGCTTCTCTTAATTCTTCTTCGTCATTACTTTTACATTTTTACATAAGTTTATTTTAACAAAAGAAGTTTTATTGTAAGATAAAATCCAATCGACTTTTAACAAATGTGCTTAATTCACAATGAACCATTTTTATCAAATATGCAAATCTATTTATTAGTATATATACTCACCGGAACAGATGAAAATAAAGTATCACAATTATTATCTACAGGAGTGTGTGAATATCACTTAATACTCTCATGTATTTGATTTTTGTTAAAGTTGTCAACCTTGAAATTTTGGTAGGTCCAATTTCTGGACAACTAAGAGATATGTGTTTAATAAACAGTTGTATAACTGCCAAATAAGGCATTTAAAACCGAATATGGAAACGAAGTACGTGAGTTCGAAGGCCATGGAAATTGATTTCTTCGGTTACGGTTGAATCATGTAAATATAATGGAAGAATATAATAGTATACCCGGGTAGAATGGCACGATTTGGAATTACGCAGGTTTTTTTATGATGGTTTTAAGTTATTCGTTGATTCAACATTTTAATTTTGTTGGCATTTTACACTTCTCAATACATAACAACATGTTTCTATGTTCATATCATGCACGGTTATTTGAAATTTTTTAAGCCACAAGTTGCTTTTTGTATTTTTTAGAAAGGAAAAAAATCCTTAAACGGGACATTTAGGATAAATAGTGAAACCTATGGCCATGTCAATAGATATGTCTTAAGTCATGTCTTGGGAATAAAATTAGGATAGTCTTAGGACACGCCTGAGACACGTCGTACGGTGTAAACCGAAGCTATTTTAGGATGACCCTCACTATGATCATGTTAAGATGACCTTAAGACGATATTATGTTTATTATGATTTCATATCGGATAATTATTAAAAGCAAAGGTGAATATTTTGAAAAGGGGTATGTATCAAATTTATAATATATACAGAGCATTGGAAAATAGTACAAAAATTAACACTTTTAATTCTAATGAAATTGTTGTAGTTAATGTAATATATACAAATACATGTACAATTTAAAACTGATACCTACCTATGGTCAATTTGATACAGCAGATTAATAGCAGAGGTCCACTCGATATCGTTACCTTTAATAGCAGAGGTCCACTCGATATCGTTACCTTTAATTTCAGAAGTCGTTAAACACGTATAGCATGAATCATGCGAAGTATGGAAGGGAACCCAAGTTTTACACAAAGTGTAATTCAAATTATATTGACTGAAGTTAACAAGAAGAAGGCAACAGCATTTTAACGGAGTACCTAATATTGTTATTGGTATAGGAAATATTTGACTTTAAGTGAGTGCTGTAAACAGTGCATGTGAAAATAATAATATAATGGGTTTATCTCTGTCCCTAAATTCTCTACTTCTTCAAATGTTATTCCTTCATTATGCGATAAACCAATACCACGGCCATATTTGTTCTTATTCTTTCAATTTATGACATCTTAAGTTTTAGGAGTATCCTAAGATCATCTTAGGACACTTATCGAGGTATCTTGACTTAAGAACAAATTTTAGAAGGTATCTTAAGTTAGGAGACCTATGTTGCCATGATTTAGTAAAAAAAGATGTATCCTAAGGCCATCCTAAGACTCGCTTCGTTGACTTGGCCCCTGGGTTCGCCCCGAGGCAATTTTTCAAATGTGAGCGGGGTAGTATTAACTTTATACCTATGTTCAACACATTTTTAAACGATGGCTATTTGCGATTAATCATAAACTTCGTCCGGTTTAGGTGCAAATTTATCTTTTTTCAAGAAAGATTGTTCCCGTAGTACTAGCAAAATAAATTCCCTGGGGAAGGTGGGTGAACTTTTATGACGTTTGTTCCCATAGCACTAGCAAAATGAATTCCCTGAGGAAGGTGGGTACATCACCGAAACGTTTGAAATATGTGTTAGAGTGTTTATGTATTCCAATAGAACATTGAGATTTTATGTGTTTATGTATATATTTTAGTCTATATATTAGTCTAGGGCGCTGGACTTTGTGCAGGCGGTGTTGCCATAGATGTCACAGCAGTACGAGTTCGAGTCCCGCGGTGGGAATGACCAAAAATTTGCATCGCAAATTTGACAATTCTAACATCGTTGGGAATTTTTGAGACCTTTATATATATATATAGAAAGGTCTGAAAAAAATATATATATGGATCTCGAGAAAACTCTTTTGGTGAGTGAGATAACCTCTCATGACGACTCTCGAAAAACTTTATGGCGATTAAAAAACCCTTTAAACGACATTTGAGGAAATCCATATAGGTAGTAAACCTCGTCGAACGGGATACCTACCGTTCATAGAAGTGTATCCAATAAATCACCACATGCCAAGAAGAATATAAGAACCTTATTGTTATTATTTCTTGTATACTTATTGTACAAAAAAAAAAAATAGTATTTTAAACGAAAAATTATATTTGCCAAAAGGAAGTCAGAGTTACAGATCCGCTCATTACTTGTTTATTGTGATCTCATACAGAAAAAGTCACGTAACATTATAAGTTAACTGCATGTACAAACTGCAACTAGAATAAGCTGGATTAAACCTGGTATTGACCGATTTGCCTGTTAACTTCTTCGTCATTTAATGGCAGGTTTACGGCGCACACATTATGATTATTTCTTAAAAATAAAAATTCTTTTTTTTTTCGTTCTGAGTGTAGAGACAAAAACTTGAAAAATCAAACTACTGTCCTAAACACAAGGTATTACAGCCATCAACACTTTGAAGATAGGAACAATTCGTTTAAGGATCGGTTCATTAAATTTAAAGATATGTTCAATTGAATTTTAGATAGGTTAAATTAAATTTTATTTAAAGATGTGTTTAATAATTATTTGAATATATGTTAATTTGGCGTTACGCAGGAATCAACCCCTGGATCCGCCACTGAACAGGACCACTTCACTGTCGGATTGTATTAGTCATGCGACAGTGGGTGACTAAAATATTCTTTGGTGACAAATTGATTCGATAATGGGAGGTATAAATATATCTGAAAATCACCATGAAGTTGATAAGTGGGGGCTGCACGTTGGACCCTCCCAGCCCATGGACTATTACTAATGATATTTAACAACTTTTATTCAAATTAAAGGACGATATCGAGTGGACCTCCATACATGTCAACGCTCAGAGTTCCACCCTAATCCTCAGGGATTTCGGCCGTCTTTAAGGGTTCCGGGTTTTCAGAAATTGTCATGGAAAAAAAATCACACCCCTTTTCCCAATAAGAGGCTACCTAACAGAAAAAAAATCAGTTGCCCAGATCCAAATTTTCTCCTTGGAAACATCATCAAATGTCCTCCAAATTCCTTATTTTCGTTTTTGGTCGAGGGGCTGCGTTCCCCTCTTCCCCACCAGGGCTTTGCAATGGACTTACTGGGGACTTTCAGCAATCCCCAGACCTCTCACCGATTTTATCAGGGTTTTCCATCATTTATATGTTGGAAAGTATGACTTCTGCTCGAATCTCTTATATGTATCAAATTGACCATAGGTAAATATTAGTTTTAAATTGTACATGTACTTGTATATACTACATTTACGACAACAATTTTATTAGAATTAGAAGTGTTAGTCTTTGTACAATTTTCAAATGATCTGTATATACCATAACTTTGATATATACCCCTTTTCAATATATTCACCATTCAGTTTTTAAGACTTGTCCGTCATTAAATCATAATAAAAATAACATCGTCTTAAGATCAACTTCCGATGATCATAGTAAGGATCATCCTAAGATACCTTCTGTTTACACCGTACGACGTGTCTCAGGTATGTCCTAAGACCATCCTAATTTTATTCTTAAGACATGACTTAAGAAATATCTTAGGATACTTTCATTGACATGTCCCTTGGACTTTTTGAAAATTAGTTTCTTACATTAAAAAATCATTTTTGTTATATAACATAATCGAATGTCTGGTTACACAAAAGAATTTTTAATATTAAAAAATCAACTATCGTTTTTATATAAAAAATTGATTTAAAAAATCTTGCACATCATTTTATTGTTATTACGATCCGTTGTCTTTGAATGAAATAACTTAATTCAGGTTTTATTCAGTTGATAGTTTTTTTTTATTCATTACTTTAGATATAGTGCTTACCTGTTGTGAAATCAAAATATATTATGTTTGTTATGTTAAATTATATAATATATTCGTTCATGTATAACGGATAATTACTCCGTACCAACCGAAATGATGACTAAATTTCGACCGTTAAGTTCGAGTTTCAGTCTTTCATTTTGTTTTAGCTCACAACATCGAACTGTCTATTTGCTTTAATCAATGGCAATAAGGAGATCGATCTATTGTGGGGTTGGGGAGGGGGGCGAGGGTTAACTCAAACAGCTGGATTACATCATTAATTAATGGTCCTTTAAAATTAAGAGCAAGGAGAATCCACATCCATCTTTTCTTCTGATCAATTTATCTTTTGACTGCCTCAGTTTTCAACTTTTATATGTCATTGTTTAAATATCAAGCAACCGAAAGACGGAGTATCATTTGTTGACGTTTTCACCGTATACACCTTTTATATATCGATGTTGAATTCTGTGACCTGTTTAAATATTAAGCAACCGAAAGACGGAGTATCATTTGTTGACGTTTTCACCGTGTACACCTTTTATATATCGATGTTGAATTCTGTGACCTGTTTAAATATTAAGCAACCGAAAGACTTAAGTTTTCACTTCATATGAGAAAGTTTTGGCACAATTGTATGTTGAATATTTACATAATTATTCTAGTATTGTACAAACCTAATATCAAAGTGTAAAGCAGAAAAAAAATCAGTTTCATTTTTTTTGTTGACGCTTTCGTTGAAAAGTCTAAACCACCACTTGGAGTAATATTTGTTGACTCAAAAGAGAAAAAAACTACGTCTCGATTTGTTTATTGCATCATCATGGGCGGAAAACGGAAAGTGTAATGTAAAAGGTACTTTGGGTGAGCCATTTAGTCCATCTTTCCAGATTTTCTTTCCAATATAATGTTAATTTCAGGATTGCAAACCGCTTAATTCAACAATCACAAGAAGTCCCAACGTCGATACGTTGAGGTCACATCACCTATATTTTCGTAAAGCCTTGCCACACAAGGCCACGACTTCATTAAGCTCTCCACGACTTCACGATATACAAGATCGAAGTGGAATCGTAAGAACTAGAAAAAAGTACCAGTGTGACAGGTATTACGACCGCACTGCAATAAAAGTACGATCAAGTTCAACATTTCCTGAGTTTTCTGGTATTGATGCCATTGATGAAGCAGCAGACAAATTCAGAGAGGAACAGGCTGACTTTTGGAAAGGACGAGGCTGGATTGATAAGATTTTAACGTTTCGTTATTTCATCGAGAAAAGTTGAATGGCTATTCATAAATTTTATTGACTTTAGGAAGACTTTTTGTTCGCAGAGACATGCTGTTGAAAATTCTAGGTGCTTATGGAATTCCAACTAAAATAATAACACTTATCAGATGCTTTACATCAACTATAAATGTACACTTTTATTATCGGAAATGTCATCTCTGAACCTTTCATTGTTAGATGTGGCGTAAGGCAAGGATGCTATTGTCACCCATGTTGTTTCTAATGGTCATTTACTGGGTACAGCGAAAAACAATAGCATATAGAAGTGGATTTCAGCTAAGAAATTTTAGCAAGCATGATATTTTGACTTTGCAGATGATCTTCCTGACATTTCAACCACGTCATCATCGATGTTAAATATGTATACAAAAACAACTGATCTAAAGATCAATAAAGCGAAGACCAAAGTGGTTGTTGTTAACACCACTCCATCTGTTCCCATTACTATCAACAACAACCAGTTAAGATAATCGGTGACATTAGGATACGACAATGACACAAAAAAGAGATATCAAGGCCAAATTCCAAATGTTAAACAAATGTGAATTTCCCTGAAATACACCCTGGCTGAACACTAGAGAGAGAAGTAAGCAGTGCAGACCCCATATCACCTGGATGAGAACGCTAACACATCTGATCTGCAAGAGTTCAATAAACTAATTAATATCACAAACAAGTTTTAACTCCGCCAGCTGTGTCAATTTATCAGAATTTTCAATAAGTAAGTGGATTTTCTCATTAGTAATTTACTCATCACCCTGATTTTATCCACCACATCTTAACCCACATCTTTTTAACTGTTTTAATCTTTGTTTTCATTTTTCTTACTTTTTTGATAGTTTGTTATATGTACTTCAATCTTTGTTCCTCAACAACTGTACATTAATATTGTAAAATATGCATGTTTATCAGAATACCAATATTTCATAGGTTTCACAGCTTAAAGTATATAAAAAGTATAAGTATATGTGTATAGGAAATAGGATACACCTTGGAACAAGCTCTTCACGCGGCAAAGGACAGAGTTGAAAAGAACTTGTTGCGGCCTTATATCTCACTCGACATGAAGAACATAGGTGAGGTGTAATGCGGAATTGCGATATTTCTACGATTTATAAGATCTTATAAATTATATATCTTGTCAAATTACAATTTTTATTTTCGTATTTTTCTTTTTGATTCTCTTTGAACGTTATGGTGTATCCATCTGCACTATTATAACCAATTCTCATCGTGTCATAGTTGTCTTCTTTGTTCATTCAGAATGTGACGTTTTATGAGCAACTCGGTGGTGTTTCTAGAAAAGGAGAGGGCGCATATCCTACCTATGCACCTGCTCCATATTCCCAGTTTTTAGTGGAGTCCGAGTTGCTCATTTACTATTGTTACTTTATATGTATTGTTTGTGTTCTTTGTTGTATGTGATTGTTTTTCATGTCTGGTATTTGTTTTTGGATTACATTCTTCGCATTTTAATGGTTTTAGTATAGTAAACGATACGCCCTTAAAGAACTCGAACCACATAATTATTTTTGTTTTTGTTTTTTACTATGTTGTTCATTTTGGTTTATTTGATCGATTTAAAAAAAATTACCGTTTGATATTCAGTTTGATATTGAAAAGTTTGAATGTCGAATATCGGACATCGAATATCCAAGGTACTTGATCTCGGTTATATCAAGACACGATGTTACATATACATGGTCAAACATCTGCGCGTTTTAATTTGAAAACTTTGAACGACAATAAAGCCAGAAGTACAGGGACAACTTATTTGTGGTGGAGTCTGCATGCATGCTGATTTCAGTGTAGCTAAGCATTTTCATACAATGTTTTCTTTTATTTCTTGTCTACGATCAACAATACTTCACTATAAAGCTTAAATTCGCGATTTTTAACAACGTCCGAGGAGGTAACAACTACTTTTCTGCCAGGTTATTTAGAATTTTGAAATTCATCAGGAAAGTATGTAATTTCCAATGATACTGCTAGGTATTCATTAACATTAGAATATTGTTTATGTTTTATAAATAAAAAGTAGTTATATGATATATCACTTATATGATCACGTGGCCAAAAAAAAAAAAAAAAAAAGAATATATAGACATACAGAGTGACACCTGACATATATGTCTATATATACTTCTTTTGTTTTGGGCCAAGTGATCATATAAGTGATAAATCGTATAACTACTTTTTTCATGAAATATCCGAGTTCTTCGGTCATGTAGTCAGGCATCCCGAAGGCTAGGCTCCGCTACCAACAGTTGGTTCTACTAACCACTAAGGCACCGACCATTTGTATTCTGGGGGTGGGGGCTGGGATTTTCAATGTTGCTAAATAATTTTTTTCTGCTCCTTCTTAAATTTTTTTTTCGACAGCATTTGAATTTCATTTTTTTTCATGAATATAGCAGATTTTTTTTTTGGCCAGTCACATTTACGATAAACAACCAATTATGCATGGCCAATCTAGAGTAACCACCTTGTATACATCGTCCTTTTAGCTCCCCAAAGATATCAATTGGGCAAGTAGCAATCTATGAGTGAATTTATGATTGTACATTATATCTAATTAATATTCTTGCACATTTATATAGAAAATAAGGGGTGACAGTAGACAACTTTGGCGTATTTCTTGTAAGTTTATTGAAGGATGGTGAGGGTGTTGAATTGTGGAAGACTTGGCACTTTTTTTTTTGATAAACTTTACTATTTGACAAAAGTGTATTTCTGTCAACTAGGCTAAGGCCTTCTTGAATTCCACAAAGTTAATGTGAAAAAAGTAATTGCCATTCTATGGACTGCTCGATGATGTCCCGTAACGTGGCAATTTGGTCAATACATGATCGACCGCATCGGAATCTGGGCCGTAGCTGAATTCCTCTCCATTTTTTGGCAGTTGCTCAGGTCGCCCTTCTTTGGAAGCTTAATGGTGTTTTCAAACAGCTCACGCAAGGTGTTGTAGGGCCCCATGCAGGTCCGAGTGTCAAAATGATAAGCCCGCAGAAGCGCTAAGCCTGTCGTAAAAGGCAACTAAATAGTGCTCAGAACCCTGGTGGGAGGGGTGGGGCTAGGGCGCTATACCTACAGAGCAACTGGTTGTGTGTCCCAGATGATGGTAAGGGTAGCCCTGACATTCTAGGGTTATTAGGCCTTGATACGGAAAACCTGACCGCAAAGCATAGTGGAGCAACGTGTTGGGAAAGATGCCACGTTCCTCGCTTGTTAAATTACCCTTCTGTGGTATTCTACAGGAGTAGGAACCATTGGGCTCCGCCACAAAAGGCTAACTTGCCCGACCCTACCCACCTCTCCCAATTTCCAGTGGCAATCAAAATTTGTTGACTCATTATCCCTGTGTCTCATCCCATTTTTCATTTCATGTTCATTTTATCATCTGTTTCATGTTCATCGCCTAAATATAGCCGAAATATTGCTGCTCGGGCAACAATCAATCAATCAATCAGTCAATCAATGTAGGTTTTTTTCCGGGTTGATCTTCAAGACTTCAGGTGAAAATTTGGTTCGGTCTTGGGCTTTTCCAGTTCTATTGATAGGGCTTTTATTATTCCATCTTTCATGATTGGGCCAGCATCAACATCAAGGTTTTCTTCGGGAGTCAGATCAAAAGCATCTGATATATCTTCTCCATTTAAAAGTGGTCTACCTAGGTTTGTTATCATATTACCATCTCGGTCTTTCACTGGTTTGGATGTGTTGGTCTTTCTACCTGCCAGTTGGCGTGTGATGTTGTACCCAGTTAATGTGCCATTTCCGCCCATTGCATTCTTTGCTTATGAAGCGAGTTCGTTGATGTAGATTTTGTTTATCCTGTCTGCCTGTCTGGTCCTTTCTCTTTACTTCTTTCCTAATGCTAATAAGTTTGCTCGTCAACCATTCTTTCTGCAATCTTGTCTTGACCTGGTCAAGTTGTAACTTAACAGACCTACGTTTCTCAGTTGTCTCGATTGTATCGTCAGATAACCATGGCTTGTATTCCTTCTTTTAGAATCCAAGTTCCTCTGGCATGTGATGTTATATGTGGATTTTACTCTTTCCTATTGTTTGTCTACTGCGGCCCTTCCTTATGTTATACTTTCGCCTTCTAATCTGACCTTGTCTAGTTGCCCTGGCTATCTTGATTTTAAATTTAGCCACCAGAAAGTTGAAGATCGGATACTATATCAGCACCACGATAAGCTCTAACGTCTGGCATGCTCTTTCTACAACTCTTGGCGACTGTAATGTGGTCTATTTGATTTCCAGCTTCAATTTCTATAGATACCCTAGTTGTTTTGCATATATCCTTGTAAGGGAGTAGGAATGTCGTACCTCCTATGACCAGATCGTTCTGGGAGCAAAAATCTGCATTCGGAGTTCTCCATTTTCGTTGATGTTACCAATTTATTCCTTTTCTGTGATGTGTTCTCTCCCTGTATTATCTTTTCAAACATTAGCATTCACGTCACCCATCACAATCAAGATGCCCCAAGTGTTGTTCAATCTAGGGTAGCTTGGAGCTGGTTGTAAAACTCGTCTTTGTCTTCTTCCTCTGCTACGTTGGTAGAAGCGCAGCATTGAATGACTGTTACTTTTTGTATCTTTGACATAAATCTTGCAACGATAATTCTTTCACTCACAGGATTCCATTCAATGAATGATGATTTGGCCTTCATGTTAAGTGAGATTTCTATTCCATATTGATAGTTGCCATCCTCGTTTGGTGGTCCAGAGTACAGTAGAGTTTGCCCTAAAGATAGTATGACCACTCCAGGTGATATCCATCTAACTTCGTCCCAAAATATCAAGGTTGTAGCGCTCCATTTCTATTGTAGCTTTGGCAGCATTTCCGGTTTCGTATAAGGTCTCCACGCTCCAGCTTGCAATCATTAAGGCAGTTTTAAGGGAGAAAAGTTTCATCGGCGGATGAAAAATTATAGTTAAGTGAAATCGAATGTATTTTGTAATACATATACACATATCACAAGTATATTTCAGGCATTGGCTTCCGATCATATAGTGAAAATATTAATTAGTTTCGTAATTATATGTATTATCTAAAATATGCATATTTAAAGAATGGTTTATATATACATGTGATGATTTTATCTTCAACAGGTAAAAAGTGCTATGGAGTAATATTTATAGTTTAATTGTTCATGAAAGACTCTAATTATTAAGGTTTGACCATAGTCTGGGTTAGTTGTCGTTCAAATAGTTGAAAGCATTCAGGATCATTAATTACATAAGTCCAGTGCTTTCGTAACAAATATGAGATAGTGTGTTATGTTGGATAGTATTTTGTTACAAATATTAATAACTTTTTTATTATTTTTATTGAATTTAAGTCTGAGAGCACACGCTCTGCTTGCAGGCAGCACAAGTTGTATATTTTGCTGTCTAGTAACTTTTTAATGAATTCAAACTTTTGAGATTGTGCATTAGGCACATTGGACTACTATTAAGTCTTAAGTGTCGTAAGGTTTCACCTACTTCCATTTGGATTTAATTGCATTTCTCTAAGAAATTACTGAGGACTTAGATAACGTAAGTTAAATAAGTAAATTTGAGTAGTTCAGGTTCTAGCAATGTTAAATAACATTTAAAGATGAATAAAAGACCCATTAAAGACAATAAAGTCATCATCCCGGAACTTATTATTTTGTGCTTGTTTCGGTACTTCCACCATAAATTCAATACGTTTTTTACGGTTGTATGTCGCATATGTCAGAGCTAGGGACTGTCCTCATTGCACATCGTATTAAGAGCTAATTATAATAGAACAAATTATGATACTAGAAGTAAGTTCTCATTGCTCAAAGGTATAGCATTTTTTTTCATTTCAAAGTAAACGTTTCTAGCCGTCTTAATTAGTTCATTCCTGAATGTGCTTGGCATGTCAGAAGTACAATGTACATAAGAAATTTGTTGTCACTTAGAAACTGTAAAAGTTCTGCGCTGTGTACATAGTTCTTTTTTTTTTAACTATAGGTGGCAAAATTAGTCAAGAAGTCTATGCAAATTTCCCTTATGGAAAATAATCGAACGGCATGGTATTCTTATCTTTTCTCTGTTGGAGATAAAATCTAAATTGGTTAAAATGTTAAGTGGTAGTTCGTGTAATTTTTGCATCTTTCTCAGGATATTGATATCCATTTAGTTGCTCATAATAACATTATGAATTTTTCCACTATACACCCTTAAATGTTAATATTAAAGACATTTGTTACATACTTCATAATTTAATATGTTGAATGCCAGTTTATGGTACATTCACAAAATGTACATGAGATCCCTCTCCTTTCCTCTTCTTTTTAAATTTTTTTTCCTACGTAAACCTTTTTTTTATGAAAAATAGAACACAACATTTTTTTCACCATTTAGGAACTTCATTTATTTTTTTTCTTGTCACAGACAAATTTTTTTTTGATAATTTTTCTTCAAAGTGAAATTAATATATTTAAAAAAATATATATCCCAGCCCCACCCCCCTTTCAATATAAAAATAGTCGGTGTCCAACATCGATCACGAGAGGCCTGCATTGGTTTCAAGGTCGTTAAAAAACCCCAATCATACAAAGTCCTATCATATGATCATAAAATAAACACAAACCCTTTCACGTTTCCTGACACACCATCTGTACATGCATTTACCGTTTAAAGTTTCTTTGAACATTAAACCGAGTAGATATATTTCTATTTTTATCTACAAATAACATATAATGGTTGGATGAATGTGAACTTTTTTACCAAGTTTATCAAACGTTCCATGGAGCATCGTTTGACATGTCGGGCCGTGTACAGTTGAGGGTGTGCATTATCTGTCACAGTGTGAATATGATTTTAAAATTGATTAAGTCAGTAAGTACAACTTCAAAGGGCAATACATTTGGTCGAGTCAGGGGTAATATCAAATTATGTAGTGGATACAAAATCGTCAAAAATCTGCTTTAAATGCTGGTAGAATTTGAATAACAAAGAGGCCTGATTCCGATGTTAAAACTTGTAACATGAATCTTCTTTTTTCCTTTGATCTTTTTATGGAATAACATAGAGACGACAAGCATGTACCAAAATATATGCTCTAAATTGAAGCAACCAAATAATATTGCATGAAAGGTCACATGGGCCTATATAATGCAATGAGGAAACAGCCATGAAATAACCAAAACACTAAAACCAATATTGCATGGGTAAGCTCCGCCTCTTTGGGAAAAGATTACGCCTACAAAAAAGCACACATACAAATGTCAATTTTATTAGGTTTCATATAATAAAATACAAATCTTTAAATCTCCGCAGGTTTTCTTTGCCAGACAGAGAACAAAAAATATAATGTCTACTCATTAATTTAAAGATAGAACCGAAAAAATACACATTTCTTTACTTTTGAAACATATTAGCAAAAAAAAAAAAAAAAAAAACAACCCCCAAGTTGAACATAATGTATCGAAATGAAATTTTGCTCAAATACAGAGCTAAAAGTTAGTGAAAGTTGAAGTTGCAATTTGAAAATTGAACTACCCCTTTAGTATTTGTAACGTCTTTAAGGATTTCTGGTGTGGTCCGTTGACGTTTTATCGGTGGGATGGCCAACACGCTCGAATTTTCACTAGTCGCTTCAACGCTAGCATTTTCCTCGAAAATGGGCGCCACTAAGACAATTAGCGTAAATCAGTCTAATTCAATTTAAAAATACACACCTGAGAGAGAACCAAATCATCGCTTTCTACATTTTCAATGTCAAGCCAATCTGGTAGAGAGAATGCGTCTGCCATACTGCCTACTGTGCGGGTTATTAGATTTTCCCGCCAAACGTTATTTTTTCTTGCACGGACTGTCATGGGCGTGTCATTCATGTTACAAATCATTTATAGCAAAGCCTTCCTCGTTAGCCAAATAAACTTCTCACGCTGCGCGTTCGAAAGTTTATTTGTCTAACTCGGAATACTATGCTATAAATATAACAGGGAAAATAGGGCAACTAACAAACCAAATAAATACCACGATTTATGACACACATGACTACTAATTGTTACTGACATGCTAGCTCCATATCTCAATTGAATTGTTCGAAAGACCTGGGCATACAATAATAACCACAATTTCATCATAAATTGAGTTTAAACAGGGTTTAGATAGTATCGAAATATTATTATAAAAAATCTTTATGTACATGGTCTAATTGTTACCTTTAACTTTCTATTTTTAGTTTTGGTAACGACGTTTTCTTAGAGAGATTTTCACTAATGATCGTGATCATGGTTACTAAAATTGTTTCGAGATGAAGATAAAAATCTTATAAAGTGAATAGCTCTCCAAAACTTGTGAACAATGTAAAATTATGAGACGGATATAGTAAAGTATAAAAGGCGAGCATAATCCGTATTTGATTTCAATGAGAAGCCTGAGCAGGGAATATTCACATGCATCCCAAAAATGCATGACTTCGTAACTACTAGTACATGATAAGCATAAGGGAATTACCATTTCAAACATAACCCTTATGTTTATTTATACCTTCAATTAAAAGTAGTTAAATCAGGACGACATTCATTGAGTTTTGTAGGAGGGGTATGGTAACATTTGAAATATAGAGGCAGGGCAGGCCTTAAGAAAAAATAAAATGACTGGATCTATTTCTTTTTAAATATTTTGTACGTATTGAATTTTTTTAGCGTTGTGAATATAAAAGATAGGATAATTCCAAAACGTGTTAGATGGAACAAAGTGTCTGAGTTAATACGCTTTCATAAGAGTAGTATAGACTTGCTTTTCGTTACATCTTCAATATAGATTTCGTTGTTTCCATGGAAACAAACATTTGCAGTTTCTTTAGGTTATTGTTTTGTTTTTCACATCTATACGTATTCTGGAATTATGAATGACGATGAACAAGTGATATATATATTGCAATTCGTTCCGAACGTTAAGAACTTTTGTGCAAGCACAAAAATTCTCTACGTACGCCAATGAATTGTCGAAAGAGTAAACAAGGGAACCAAGATTCTAGTGGAAATCAAAAGAACACAATTCAGGGACAAAGGCAAGACAGGGAAAACAGACAAACATGTAACAAAGAACATAAAATAACCAAAATAATACCTACAAAGAAACCAAAGTAAATGAGCAACTCTGACTTCACTGAGGAAAAAAAAAACTAGGAACATGGACTAGGTGCATCGGTTTAAACGTCCTCTGTTTTTCTAGAAACACCCGCCGAGTTGCTCATAAAATGTCAAGTCCGGGGTAGACGAGTAAGGAAAGGAGAACTATGACACGTTGAACCAATCTATGACACAGTGAACATATCGGTTTTCATGGTGGAGATGGATACACCGTTACGATCCATAAGTTCATGATGACGACCATAAAACTTCTGTAGTGATGTCTTCAATCTTGTAGCAATATGACCCTGTTCCAGAAGCCTTATTGTAAGAGCTCTACAAAATATATATATATATAGTTAGGCAAGCTCTGGCATACCGTATGAGTTGTGGTATGGAAACCCCATACGCAGATGCTGAAGGGATATTGCCACAGGTGAAAGGAAAGTTGAAAAGTCATTGCGTTTGTCGCATAGTTTGATCAATAGCTAAAAATCCGTTTCCATAGATCTCTTATTGCAGGTCAAGGTGTGAGGCTGACTCCACAGTGTCCGTAGTATCCTTAATCTCAAGAGAACGTTCAATAATAGTTGTGCATGTTATCAAAAGCGTTTTCTATCAGTTGTGTCCGTTAGGTGCTCGTTATCCGATAGTTTAGCCCGTACAGAACGCTCTCAGCATGTTTAGAGTTCGTTTATATTTTTCTAAGGAAAAAATGATCTAAGAATGAAACATACAGGTAACTTTCAGTATCTATATTTCGATATAAAAAAACTTAACTACTTATTTTGATCGTTAGCGGTACGTATACGTAAACGGAACGTCCAGACTTTCGTGTTTGTCACGAAATTGTTTTGAATGCGCATTAAACACGTTGTATATTCGTGTTTGAGCTGCGTGTTTAGGTTACAGACCACCAATTCAACCAATGAGCATTTGGAACGTACGCAAAAATAGTCGTACGCAGAAATTACCCCTGTTCCTCATAGTGCTGTGAAAAAAGTTCTCATCTTATTTAAAAAATTTAAACAGTTTCTGAAAGGAAAAACATTTCTGTACATTTTATAGGTGCATTTTGCTTCTTGTGATGTGAAGTCTAATCTCCATAATGATTTTTAAATATACCCCTATCTTGTGAAAACACTGGGATTTCCCATGCTATTTATAGACCCTTCACTTCCGGTGACCAGTACTGCACTGCAAGTCTGCTAACCCCACATGCCATTCTGAGGATTGTGAGCTGACATATGTAGAATCATGCTGATATATAGTCCTCTGCAGGTTAAAGTTAAGGTAAATTCCAGAGAAGCCATTGAATATTGTGAAATTAGCATAGAAGCCTATGGGAAGTGGAATTAGTGGTTTTTAGCCTTTAGCTCGTTCGGAACATCAAATCTTGATCTGACAAGTGTTTCATTTTTTTTTACAATTCGTTTGCAGTTCGTTGGCGCAATTCGTTATAGTGTAAGAGCGCCTTATCAGACCCTAACCTATAATTAAATGCTACCAAAATGGACAGATTCTACGGTGCGCCGAATGGGACTCTAGTGGTTTTGTACTAAAAATTCAATTTTGTACAGACAAAAGTGAATTTTGTTCAACAAAAATGAATTTAGATTAACAAAATTTTTATCATACTACAAATTTCCAATTTTGTGTCACAAAAGTCAATTCTGTGTCACAAAATTCAATTTTGTTTCACAAAAAGTCAATTTTGTGAGACAAAATTCAATTTTGTCACAAAAGTAAATTTTGTGTGCATATTAGTTTACAGAATCCTTTGAATATGCAAATTAATTCTCTCATCATGATTTTGTAAGAAGGTCTCTCATTGGATATAGTAACCGCAGGTTTCCGATTACTTAACGCACGACTGTTATGGCCGTTTTAAGTGAAATTAAAAAAAAATAAATCTTTTAAGTTGCATTCTACAGTAAAACTGTTTTGAAATGACTAAAATTGCTATTATACGTTTTCTATGAGATTTGTTTGTTAAAACAGGTTTTAAAATACGCGATTTTTCTACATTCGATTTATTGGGATTTTCCCTAGTGAATCACGTGATCATTTCCTGATTAATCGCCACCAAATTTGTTAAAATTTGACAAAATAATTTGTATTAATGTATTTGCCCCAAATTTTGTTGGGAAAAAAATGAATCGTCAGATTAGCCAAGAAAATCATATTAGAATTATGTTGTGCGGTGAAATTTGTTAATCTGTCAAAGTCGGCTAAAAATTATTTTGTTCCACTATCCCTCACGATTTTTTTTGCCAGATACAGATAGATTCCTTATTTCATTCCGATTCTATTGATGTATGACACAAGAAATTCGGTTGAGTGGAACATGTCGGGCGAGTACGTGTCTAACTTTCGTTGCCCTTTTGTTTATAAATGCTCAAAAGATCTCTTTAGATTCAAGAATAAGTGACACAGAATGGACTTTTGGTGACACAAACTTGAATTTTGATCACAAAAGACCAAGTCCCATTCGTAGCTTCACTCCATTGTTTTTGATTGCCCCCATTACTCTGAAACAAAATAAAAATCGTTTAAAACATTATCGAGTTTTTTGATGGGCGAACCAGTATACTACAATAAGTTAATCAAAAGCAGGCATATAATTACAAACAATACTTAACTCAAAAAGACTACTTCAATTATACTCCCTTTGAGTACTTCTTTTATACAACTACTTTTTTTATTTAGACCTTCCTATTCATTTGATTCTAATGCTGTTGATGAGAGATTGCTTCTTGAAACGTGGGTACACCATATCGAAATTTGCAATATGTCTCATGAATGGTATTATTGTAGTAAGTGGTTTATATACCACTAGGTTTTAATGCTATTTTTTCTTCATTTTATGTTTTACTGATTATACTCTTGTTATAAATGAATGCACTAGTATTTTAATTTTGGTCCCGTGTTTCTCGTTTCAATTAAATCTTAATACCAGTCGGTGGTAATAAAGAACAATAGTATATGTTTTCTTAAAAATACTAGTCGATATGGTAAAATTAAGATTTTCAACATGCGAGCTTCATACCGGGACAGACATTGACAAAAGGCAAGAGAAAACGAACTACATTGAAAGATATTGACAGACATCAAGAAAAGACAAGTTAACACGGACCATCTATAACTTGAGAGACACTGGCAGATCATACATAACTTGATAAACACCAAGGAAAGTCAAGTTAACACCTATATATTGTAAGACATTGACAGACACCAAGAAAAGACAAGTTAACATTAACCAACCATTCCTTGACAAATACAAAAAGAGGAAAAGTTGGCACTAACCAACCATACCTTTTACCCTGAATACTGAATCACTATATGTCTCTCTAGTAGTAAAAGATAAATTGGTAATGCAGTATAATTCTAATTATCTTTGAAAACTTTGAATTTTTACAATACTTTTAAAACAATGCAGTTGTCTCACACTAGTAATTGAACTGAGGAAACATTTTTGATAAGTGAACAATCAGGTTACATTATTGTCATGTCTTTATAAACAAATTTTTTTTCAGTTACTGTTAATATGGTGTTTTTGAAAAAAAAACAAAACAACTAGTATCTGCAAAACTTTTACAATATGTTTACAGTTAAGGAAGTGCTGATTACCACAAAACATATATCTAGGTAATATACCACAGGAGCACTTCATGTAATGCAACAAACCACTAGAACTCTTCAAATAATGTAATATACCACCAGAACTCTTCAGTAAATGTATCATACCACAGGAGCACTTCATGTAATGCAACAAACCACCAGAACTCTTCAAGTAATGTAACATACCACCAAAACTCTTCAGTAAATGTATCATACCACCAAAACTCTTCAGGAAATGTAACATACCACCAGAACTCTTCAGTAAATGTATCATACCACCAAAACTCTTCAGGAAATGTAACATACCACCAGAACTCTTCAGTAAATGTATCATACCACCAAAACTCTTCAGGAAATGTAACATACTACCACCAAAACTCTTCAGGAAATGCAACATACCACCAGAACTCTTCATTAAATGTATCATACCACCAAACTCTTCAGGAAATGTAACATACCATCAGAACTCTTCAGGTAATGTAACATACCACCAGAACTCTTCAGTAAATGTATCATACCACCAAAACACTTCAGGAAATGTAACATACCACCAAAACTCTTTAGGAAATGTAACATACCACCAAAACTCTTTAGGAAATGTAACATACCACCAGAACTCTTCAGTAAATGTATCATACCACCAAAACTCTTCAGGAAATGTAACATACCATCAGAACTCTTCAGGTAATGTAACATACCACCAAAACTCTTCAGGAAATGTATCATACCAGCAGACACTTATACTTCAGGAAATGTAAAATTCCACCAACTCTTCAGGTAATGTAACATATCAACAAAACACTTCAAGTAATGTAACAAACCAACAGAACACTTTAGTTAATGTAATATACCACCAGAACTCTTTGGGCAATGTAACTTAATACCAGAATAATTCAGGTAATGTAATATACCATCAGATCACTACAGGTAATGTAACATACCACCAGATCACTACAGGTAATGTAACAGACCATGAGAACACTTCAGGTAATGTAACATACCACTGGAACACTTAAGGCAATGTAACATACCCCCAGAACACATTAGATAATGAAATGTACCATCAGAAAACTTCAGGTAATGTAACATATCATCAGAACTATTCAAGTAATGTAACATACCACCAGAACACTTCAGTTAATGTAACATGCCACCAGAACACTTCAGTTAATGTAACATGCCACCAGAACACTTCATGTTACGTAAAATACCACAAGAACACTTCATGTTATGTAATACACCACTGGAACACTTCAGGTTATGTAACATACCACCAGAACACTACAGGGAATGTAACACATGTGAAATATGTATATCATTTTGTGAGTTTCCACTGTAAGAAGTAGCAACACAAATATTGCACGAATGAGGAGAAATCTTTAGACAAAACAATACAACAAACACCAAAAGGACAAAACATGAAGAAGAAATTCTACAACACAAAGTAACCAAAAAGGTACATACAGAAAAACTAATAGAAAGAAAAGCAAATTTACTGCTGAAAAGAGACACATTACAATTAAAATCAATATTGAAATGTATATTTATAAAGAAGTACCATTAACATGAGAGCCTGTTTATGCAGTGTACCGGGTTCGTAAAAAAATGTTTATACATCAATAACAATTTTTTGTAGTTTATGAATACAATTTGTAATTTCAGAGCAAAATAATGCAAATTTCTTTTTTTTTTACTGGCTACAAGAAAAATTGTAAATTAGATATACACACTATAAAATTGCAGCAAATGATTTTTGAATCTACAGTAAACTATTCAGAAACAAAACTTGTGTTACTTAATAATAAGACAAGATTGGTTGACAGTGTCTCTAATGTACAATTAACTGTAGTTGAAAATAAATAATTCAGGCATTTAAAATATATTGAAATACAGTACATAATGCATTCATCCTAAACAGCATATCATATAACCAGGTAAATAAACATCAAAACATTTAACAACATTTATCACAATTCTCATCCACAAGTGTTGTATTATCAAGGTCATATTTCCATCATGTGGTGATAATAAACAGCTACACTCAAGCTAAAGTACAAAATCCCCCTTCCCTAATCCAAAAACTCTAAAAATAATCATAATTAATGGATGAAGGCAAAAAACATTTTACCATATTAAGGGCAAAACCCCTTAAAGTGTTTTCAAGTTATCATGATGTTTAGATGTACAGTTATATACCTTCAAATGTCTGTTCAATGACAATTGTAGAAAAAAATGAAGGTAAGAAGACTGAATGTTAGGTAAGAAGCCTGAATGTTAGGCAAGAAGACTGAATGTTAGGTAAGAAGACTGAATGTTAGATAAGAAGCCTGAATGTTAGACAACTTTACAGGACTGTGGTAAAATATGTCTCCCAGAGTGGCAGCATTTTATCTACAGTCTTCAAATAAATATCTGAATCAAGCGAGAGACCTTTTACTCTTATAAAATAAAATGATGTTTATGCTTTTAAAATTGATTTTATCATTAATAATACACAACTCAATCTTTGGTTCACTAACTTTTCATACAATAATTTCATATCAGACTTGAAATTTTCATATTCATTTTAACTAAAATAGATACTGTGGAAATCTTGTAATTGGTGAATATCAGTTTTTTTCTGTATTGATGGGAAAGTGCAAAAGTTGATGGCATTGTAAAATTATAGTTTTAACTTGACCATGTTTCCATTGAAATAGTATACATTTTGATGGGAACTTGAATTAGGACTACTTCATCATCATTGCAGCAAATTAATATAATGGATTATTAAACAAAACTATGATAACCAAAGTTACAGGTGTGTAATATGATAAAAACTTTCTTAATATTCAGATCATATGACATGTTAATATCAACACGAGGCAACCTTACAGTGTGATCATGAAATACTTAGCCATAGAATAGTATTTACATAGTGTGTTTATTATTAACCATCCTACACAAGACCAGAATTAAATCACAGAAAACTGTCATTTTTTTTTCAAATGGAAAATAAAAAAAACCTATATCTATTTATGCTATAATTTATTTGACATCAGTATTTGACAATACAGCACTTGTAGTATTACATCAATAAAGTTAATTAGGAACAATGTTTTGCATGAAGAAACAAAGATTGGCACAACCACAATTATTCATTACTACAGAAATGAGAACGATACAAGTATTCCACAGTCAGAAATGGTTTCAAAATATGACATCTTCAATAAAAATGTGACATACAAGTATTTACAAAAACAAAACATATACCACAAAATGGGGTATATAGATGTCAGCTAAAACATGAACATCTAGTTTCTGTAAATGCAATACAGCTCAGGTTTGAATTGTTACTATGATTTTAAGTTCCTTTTTTCATCGGTTAAGAATTTTGAAGATAGTGATGTAAGACATAAGTTTTAAATATAACAGGGAGGGGTCTGGGTTTACAGAAACTGACATGCTTTCTTCTTCCACATAGATGAATACTAACAGCAAATGTTAAAACAGTGGGTGAAATAAGAGATCAAGTTGTCCATGGTGGGAAACAGAAAACAAAGAGATTGGAACCTCTTTCAACTTTTTACACAATTAAGCAAGAACTTGACAGTATAAACATTGTATTTATAAATGACTCATATTTTCCCTGTGAAGATTTTGAAGTAGTCTTGCTTACAAAAGATACGTTCAGAAGAAAAACCCACAGTATCTCATTGTAAATTTTTAAATTAAAAAAATGCTTAAATGTTGTAAAATTTCTGCTCGCATATGTGCTTCAAATTTCATCAACCACTTATCCTAACAACTCATACACATAATTTGCTTCTGGTGATTATTACAGAAACATGCTTTCATTGTAAAAAAATCATTCTTTTATTTTCATCCACTAAAAATTAGAAAATGGAATTATTGTTTCAGAAGGAAGATTAGTTTTTAATCATATAAATATAAAATTAGAGGAGATGACTACATCTGAAAACCAATGTATTGTAGTTTAAACTCCCAATTTGGGAAATACATGACTTTATTCAACAGTATGTAAGATATATACATCTATATATACAAAGGTAAGACTAGTTTTAAATACAAATGTATCACATACAAAATATCAGGTTTAAACATTTAAATAAAATAAGGCTCACTGTTTATAAAAACACTCAATACAAATTACAACAAGTAAATTAGTTAACTTCAGGGAATAGAGTTGGTCTTACCTTGATTGAATGACCATTGCCTGATGAAATCTGTTAAATAGATAACTGAACAACAAATATCAAGGAGATTTAAAATTTCAACTAATTCATCGGTATTTTAATCTAATATTGATAGAAAGTTAACATCACTTGGTCACTTTTCCAGTCAAATACCTAAGGAAGTAATCACCTGATTGCAATTAAAATAAAAGACCAACTCTAAATCTTTACCTATATTACTTGCGGTAACACACATTTTTCATTAAATATCTCATCACACACCATACTAGACAACAACCAGACATCTCCCTTACAAGTCAGTTCCATACACTAACACAAATATAACTTAAATGCATTATGAAATCAATGAATTTAATTACAGGTTTTACCAACTAAAACATACAGCTGTATTCAAACTGATTGACCTGAAAGTAACTTTACAAGACAGTTTTACATGATATCTAAAATATAAATCTTTTTTAAAAGTCTCAAAAACAAATTAAAAGGTTAATTTCAACAGTCCAGAATATTGAAGGTTATTCCTTACAAGACATATGACTCTAACAGGCAAGCCCTGGACAACTGTCTTTGAATGCTGGTATTTGTAAAAGTAAAAATGATGTCCTTGACACATCTGCTACGAAGTTTGCTGGACCTTTGGTGGTGGTAGTGGAATTAGTTTTCTGGGGTCATAGTTCACTAATCTTTGACCAACTAAGTATCTGAAAATGGAAAAAAAATGCTATTGTTTAAAAACACAAAATATAAAAAAAATAATTCCCCAAAATATTTTTTGACTATGGTGCATTAAACTTGAGATTCAATTAACTCACTCAGACAAAACTATGTGACTCGATCAAGGAAAAATATGTGACTATTTGTGACAGCTAATTGGAAATATCATGTTGTCTTACACTTCTGGTTTTAAGTAATTTTCATTTAAACATCTGATTTAATTGAAGAATTATGAAAGACAACCTTAACCTTATTTTAAACAAAATCTTTATAAGTCATTCAACACTAATTGGTACTTACTTATCATTTTTAATATGTTCATAAAGTCGTCTAAACTGTCTGGCTTGGAATATTCCAAATAAAACGATAATTAAACATGCTAATAAAAATGGGTAGATTCTTCTTAATACTGAGACCTGTACTTCAAAACTAAAACCTGAAAACAGAGATACATGCAGTTATATTTGATGAAAAGTTTAGACACTCTGGGCAAATATTATTACACCATAATTACTATATGCTACCCACAAAGCAGAGGGGTATAAGACACATTTTGTGCAAGTCAAAAACAAATCTAGGTTACACCTGACCACAATGACTCATCATAAAATTTTGCATATCCTAAAATGATACTTAAATGCTTTTTTTATCTTGTTTGATTGATTCATGGCAATAAAAGTTCTAGATCATATAAGTTGTAAAACAGAGGCTAATTTGACTGGTATACACAATTACTATACAATTAGCCAGCGGTATACACAATAAAATTTTACATAGGAATGGTACTATACAATTAGCCAGCGGTATACACAATAAAACTTTACGTAGAAATGGTACTATACTATTAGCCAGTGGTATACACAATAAAACTTTACCTGGGAATGGTACTATACAATTAGCCAGCAATATACACAATAAAACTTTACGTAGGAATGGTACTATACTATTAGCCAGCGGTATACACAATAAAACTTTACCTAGGAATGGTACTATACTATTAGCCAGTCATATACACAATAAAACTTTACCTAGGAATGACACTATACTATTAGCCAGCGGTATACACAATAAAACTTTACGTAGGAATGGTACTATACTATTAGCCAGCGGTATACACAATAAAACTTTACCTAGGAATGGTACTATACTATTAGCCAGTCATATACACAATAAAACTTTACCTAGGAATGACACTATACTATTAGCCAGCGGTATACACAATAAAACTTTACGTAGGAATGGTACTATACTATTAGCCAGCGGTATACACAATAAAACTTTACCTAGGAATGGTACTATACTATTAGCCAGTCATATACACAATAAAACTTTACCTAGGAATGACACTATACTATTAGCCAGCGGTATACACAATAAAACTTTACCTAGGAATGGTACTATACTATTAGCCAGCGGTATACACAATAAAACTTTACCTAGGAATGGTACTATACAATTAGCCAGCGGTATACACAATAAAACTTTACCTAGGAATGGTACTATACTATTAGCCAGTCGTATACACCAAAAAACTTTATCTAGGAATGACACTATACTATTAGCCAGTGGTATACACAATAAAACTTTACGTAGGAATGGTACTATACTATTAGCCAGCGGTATACACAATAAAACTTTACCTAGGAATGGTACTATACTATTAGCCAGCGGTATACACAATAAAACTTTACCTAGGAATGGTACTATACAATTAGCCAGCGGTATACACAATAAAACTTTACCTAGGAATGGTACTATACTATTAGCCAGCGGTATACACAATAAAACTTTACCTAGGAATGGTACTATACAATTAGCCAGCGGTATACACAATAAAACTTTACCTAGGAATGGTACTATACTATTAGCCAGCGGTATACACAATAAAACTTTACCTAGGAATGGTACTATACTATTAGCCAGCGGTATACACAATAAAACTTTACGTAGGAATGGTACTATACTATTAGCCAGCGGTATACACAATAAAACTTTACCTAGGAATGGTACTATACTATTAGCAACAACATATGGTGCAGCTAATGACATGCCAAGGACACCAATAACTGGAGCACACAACTTGGTGATAATAAATCTTAAATTGATATTTCTAATTCCATCATTGTAAATCTGTAAAGGAAAAATAAACAATATTATCTTTCCGAATACATCAATAAATGACATGTAAACATTTTATCTTCACACTGTGCAAAGTATACTCCAATTGTTAAATCTCTATGCTTCTCTGTGAAGATAAAATATAATTTTGTCACATGCAAAATGGCATCCTACTAAAAGATACTAGAATATATCTATGCATGTCAAAAATTATCATTAATTTTTTCTTTAGAGTCAGTTACAGATCACATAACAAAGACTAAGTTGTTGTTATATTTTTGATAATTGGTACTTTGCAAGAAATATCGTTCTTGATTTGATTGATTTAAAAGGGAAATTATTGTATGGTTTTCTTCAAAATATATGTCTGTAGAGACTAAAGAATAAAAATATGATGTAACCATTATTTGTAGAGTGGGTCTTTCTGAATCTTGAATAACCTCTTAAATTGGCAGTGTCTGAATTTTAATTAGATTAGTACTTAATATCTCAGTAATTCCATTGCTGTTTTAAAGTTCAAATTGTAACAGATATGCCCTGAATCAAAAACTTTTTATCATGTCATTGCTTTAGCAAAGATTGGGAAGGTGCTGTGAAAACATACACTTCGTCATTTTTTAATATTGTTAAAATTGTAATTCACAATCATCTTTGTAATCAAACATACCGCTCAATAAAATTTAGATGATTATAATAAATGCAAACAATTTCTTCTACAGTATTAATGAATATGACTCACTTGTTCAATAACTCTTTTAAGCCACCACTGAGGGCCCATCATTGTTATGGCACAAACTATTTTTGCATGGAGGACACCTAAAGCCCAGTCCTGAAATTACAGTTAATATTGTAATACTACTTTTCACTCAGAGTTTAAACTTTCCATAACTTCCTAAAGATGTCTACAGTATACTGTTAATAATGATAAGAAAATGAACGACAAAACCTGCTACTGACATTAAGTTTTGTGGTCATCTAAGCTAGCAAAGGAAAGTATTGTATTATCATACAAAAGCACATCTTTTCCATAACATGACCAGGACTCTAGATTTCCCATTTCTTGATATATGAGGCAAGTTAAATTTATCCAAAGGATTTTTTAAAAATTTGTTAGATGTAGATTTATGTCCATTTATGTAACAGGAGTTATTTGTTCATGCCAAACTTTACCATGAAAGGTCGAACATGTTTAAAATTTTAGAGCATTGGAATGAACATACAACATTCAATTACTTTTAACTTTATAATTCTATATTGAACTTATTGGTCATAGTTTTACAGCACTAAACCTACCTGCCAAGGAAAAAAGATTGGAGACTGGTCTAGAGGTACCCGAAGTGGGGCAACTATTACCAGCTCAAATAACAGTCCTAATAACAAAGGTACAAAACCAATGAGTAGAGCTGCTACTACAAAACACTTCATAGCCTGCAAAACAATCATCATCATATAGTGAAATTGTTTATTGAATAGACTACATGGCATAGAGTTTATTGTACATGTGCAAAGGGAGATAATACAATGAAACGCTTTTACTTTAAAATACTAGTTTTTACTTCTTATGGAAGTATTTTAATTCGTGAATTTTTCACCTACTTCATTTTAAACTATGTGAATAAAAAGGAACGAAGACAAATCAGCACCCAAATAAAATAATACATAACAGAGTTGTTTACCAGGAAAATATACAATTCAATCTGAACCAACAATATGATAGTATTAGCAAAATCATATCCCTGAACAACTATAACAAATGTTTGCAATTCAATGTGAGGTTAATTGAACATTAAAGTTAAACCATTCTTACAAGAAACTCATCAATATGAACCATTCTAAGATGGAACTCACTTATGAAAACTAGCTATACAAGAAACATGTAAATATGAACACTAATCAATAAAAACAACTCTTACAAGGAATCATTCTTACAATAAAACTCACTAATATATACCACACTTACAATGAACTCTGCAATATACACCATTTTTTATGGTTTATTCGCTACATATACCTCTTTACAAGAAACTCATCAGTAAATACCACTTTTACAAGAAAATTACAAATATAAACCACTCTTACAAGGAACTCACCACTCTTACTATTAACTCGTCAATATGCATCACTGAAACAAAGAACTCTGCAATATAAATCACTCTTAGAGGATCTAACCAGCAAGAACCATTCTAACATGAAAATAATCAGCATGAGCCACTCTTTGAGTACAATCACCAGCATGAGCCACTTATTATTTTAATTCACAAGCACGAACCACTTATTCAGTGAAACTTAACAGCAAACTCAGCAGCATGAACAATTCTTTCAGTTAACTCAGCAGCACAAATCACTCATTCAGAAAACTTACCAACATAATCACTTTTCAGTAAACTCACAAGCGTGAACAATTTATTCAGTAAACTCACCAATATGAACCATTCTTTAACTTTATTCATGATAGCTGCTGTTCCTTGAGGAATCCAATTATATAGAACAGTACCAATCCTCAGAAACATCCAACAGATGTACAGACCACACGCAGCTGTGTACAGCTCATGAACCTTGGCCTCACCCATCCAAAGAGCCATTAATTTCCTTCCACACCAAACTGTAACAACAAAATAAGATTCAGTTTTACAGAACTTTAATAAAGTCATCAACAATCTATAAGTTCTTTATTTGTACCATACATTAATTCAATATACTTAGTACTGGCATGGTATATTAAAGGACTTGTCTATTTAAGGAGGTAGACCTAGAGTAAAGGACACAACTCTTACAAACCATTGGAACTTTGTATTCAGCATTTTACATCAATCTCGTGTATTAAAGCATCAAAGTAACTTGGACTGATTTCCTTGTTTCAAATGAAAGCTTAATAGGCTTTGGTGAAATTGAATATGATACAAGCATGTCAGTGATTTCAAGAGTTATGTCCCTTACACTAAGTCTACCTCCTTAAATCATTATGGGAGATAAGGAGGGACTTTCAAAGTTTTAACTTGTAAACTATCATACAATGGATACATTAAATTGTTAAAAGATTCAAGATCAATAATCAAACTATTATCTACATATATCATGTCCTACTGTGTAGCAGGTAATTGTCGTGAATGCCAAGTTTCGCCATTTGCTCTGTGAATAGAGGTACTAAATTTTCACTGACTTATTTTTCGCATCTTCATATTTTAAAGAATGAAAACTATATGTAAAATATCTGGACTTAAATTTGGCAAGCCTTTATTTCCATGATTCCCAAAACCTTGTGAATGTAGCGAAAATTAGAACATAAATTTTCCACTATACGGTATTAATTTCAAATTCATGAATATTACTCTTTCAAATTTTTAATACCAGTGCTGGGGTAAATAACACATTAGTTCATGAATACCCTCTTACAAAAAATTCAATTCAAATTGTAACAAGCTCCCTGATTGGCTAGTTCTCTTTGGGACCCAAAAAGTTTTGTATAATCTGGTTCGGTAGTTCACAATTCAAATAATCCAAAACTGAATGACAATTGGATTCAGAACCAATGCATAATTTGGACTTGACTCCGATCCACTAGAAATTAAATTTTAAGAACTGTTTTTAATTTTTGACCAATTTATGCTTTTATTACCAACTGCAGGACAATATCTATACTATTGATAAACTGCTTTGTGATTCATGAAATATATTGCACAACTTGAAAAAAGAATCTCACTGGTAGTAATACCAACCTGGCAAGACAAGAGACATTAAACTGCAGAGAAACAAGGTAAAACACATCAATAACACTAACAGGCCAATCTGTAAAACATTTATGGAAGAAATTATACATTGTAACTAAACTATAACATACCAAAAATAATTCATTCCATTTTCATTTAATTCAGCTTAAAGAAAAGTTGGAGAAGAAATAAGGCACAGTACATTCTGGTTAGCTTTATTTCAAAGACAAAATAAATGCAATTATTTCCTTTTTTTCTTTCATTTTCAGAGTATCTTCCAGTGCTTTTAATAACATGTCCAAACTAAAGATGCACACAAATGTCTCAAAACAGAATAAATTAGACTTAGTTTACTTGTCAAGATTGTAGAAATTTGTGCTTCAGTACAAAGAACATTAAACAGCCAGAATCATTACCTTTACTACTTAATAGTAAGAAACTGAAAATCATTCTCAATGAGTACAGGTACTAAAGTACACCTTGAAGTCAAACTCACCCTGAAATGAAAAACTGATGGTCGTTTGTATGGCTGGAACCCTGTAGGTCCACCACCTTGTAGCATGGCCTGATGGGCAGCACCAAGACCTCCACCCTGCTGGGGAGGGGGGTTAACAGGGGGTGGCTGCTGTACAGGCTGATCACCCTCTACAACATTATCTTGCTGTACAAAAAATAGTTAAAAATATTTACAATAGTTTTATAAGACAGGATTTTACAAAGCCAACAAAATGCATAAAATTGGTGAAATCAGAAGTAAATATATGGTAAAAAATGAACAGTAAAGTGAATTCTGGATTCAAATTAGTGGAAGAAAATTGTTTTTTCTACAATAACAAAAAATATCTTGGTTCTGAGGAGATCTAATATAAAAATATTCTTCTTGGGATAACAATCAATAGCAACTTTTATTTGTGCAAAAAAATATGCACACCTTTAAAGCATGATTAGGATTCTATATATTTCTCTTGAAAAGTTAGTACAAGAAACAGAGTAATGATTTAAATAAATTATTTTTTGGATTTAGATCTTCTTATGTATATGTCTCAAATGATGGTAACGAAGGGTTACTTCTTTGATGAAGGGTTACTTCTTGAGACAGTATACTGAAATATGCATTATTAAAAGGAATGGTATTTAAACTGTTGAATATGACAGACAACATATATAACACATGAACTTACAGAATTGTCAATAGGTTCATCACCAAGAAGATAAGATCTTAGACCTAGTATGTAAGCCATGCAAAGTGTCCAACCACGAACCATACCCTTCAGCCACATCCTAGTATGTCCCTGCTCCAGTAGGGCAGGTAGTACTACTTGTAACAACAACAATTCTAATGATAGCTCACTGACTGGGGCATCACTTTAAAAGATATAAATATGATAAGATATAATTGCAGGTCCTTGCTCCAAATGACCTGTAACACTGGAAAAACCCCAGTTGAGAAATGTTATTCTCAGGTGTAATAAAATTTTTTATACTGTCTCATCTGAATATCTTATACGAGTTAGGCATAGCCTACAACCGAACATCGCTCTTATACATTTTTGTTACATTTGAAATATCACCAAAAAAAAAAAAAGGACAATACCTGAAAGGGGTGAGATATGATAGGTAAATGACTGTCCATTTTAAAAAATGATTCAGTGAACTGGATCTATATACTGTTGCTGATTTCTTTTTTTGAATTGCATATTTTAAATTTGAATCTATAACTTTGAATTCGCTTCCCTGACCCATTTGATAGCTATTCCAGTCTGACTGAATGTCAATTGTTAGCCATGTAAATGTTGTTTATAAGCATACTACAATTGGTCAAAATATATACCTTGATAACATGACATTATACGGTAGGAAGCTGGTAAATACTTTTCTAATCACTCGTACTGGTAGCCATAGCATTAATAAGACAGTACTACCAAAGATAATCTGGAACATAATAGAAAATAATGAACTGTCAAAGTACAGAATTTATCTCAAATTATACACTTAAAAATTAGAGTTCGTAAAGCTAAGACATTCCAAAACTAAAAACAATTGCAAAATTTTTACTACATAGCAGGGCTGGAAGCTGGTATAAATGAATCTACTCCTTATACCAACCAAAACAATGATTCTCTTAGTATTTAATGAAGTACTGGGTAACTATAAATACTGACCACTGAAGCCATGAACCTTCTAGCATGCCTATAGACAGGAAGATGGATCATTTCCTGTATTGGGTTAAATTCTGGGTCATTAAGATTCCTTAAGAACCAGAGCACACCAGGTCTCAGCACTTCTCTCAATAGTAGGATGAATGAAGCGAAGTAGAAGACATAGACCATTCCTACAAGCCAATGGATAAACATAGATGTCCCAGGAGCCAAGTGGAAACTATTCTTTCTATCCTTCAGTGTGGCATCAAACATAGACTGAAAATAAAATCCTACCTGGTAAACAGTGAAGTACAGAGAGAAGATGTATTGTAATGAGCTGTTTTTTTATATTTATTGTGCTAGCCATAATCTTGTATTGGTTTATTGTTTTCTAGCAACTCAAAGCCAAATTCTAGACCTGCTTCAGAAATAAACTATGTAAATAATAGATTAACTTTCATATTCAGTAAACTCAATAGTGTCAGAAATATCCATGAAACATTCAGTCGGTATAATTGTCAGTATAACTCCAAAGTTTGTAGATCAATCAATAAATATGCTCTGTTTGACTCTAAATAAATAAAAAAAAAATCCTTGATTGAAACATTCTACAAAAAAAATTAGGTTTGTCAAATCAACAAAATACAGTGAAACTTCTCCAAACCGGACCCTAAGAAAACCGGTCTTCCCTTCAAACCGTCCGTTTTTCAAAAGTCCCGGTTTGCATTTCATCAGTGGACAGATGATAATTGATGGGGACAGTAGTTTAAACAACAAATTTAATCCAGACATTAGATTTTGTCACTGTTTGGCTGTTAATTGGTAACCGGGCAACCGGGGTCATTTAATAATATGATCTTTACGATCTTTTACCTGTCAATTAATGTGACCTGTACCCAAGCCAAAACAACATAAGGATAAAGTTATTAGACTTTGTTGATCGGTAATTTACGAAAACAATACAAATAATTAATTACCATCAATAGCCCTTTGATCTTAAATAAACATTCTTTCAAAACCATGAACATTATTTTGTCGGCAGTACTATTTGTAAAATCAAATCATTTACAAATACTGCAAGCTCTGAAATGTAATAAAAGGCCAAAAGTTTTGAATTGGCATTGTAATATTGTATCCGGAATTTATACTGAACAGTACCCATAATTGATTCTGTAATTATGTATGTGATGTAACAGAAACAAGCATGTTAGAATAAATCTGTGCATGGCAACATTGGTATGATTAAAATCAAAGCCCATCGGCCCATAGAACCCACGAAAACATAACAGGCATAAACATATCTCAACCAACAAACTGACATGGTGTAGGGTTATAGAACACATTAATGGAAACAGCTCTTCAAATGCATTGTTATTTTTCACAAAACCGGCCACCCCTATAAACCGGTCATTTTTTCTTGTCCCAGTGGTGGCCAGTTTGGAGAAGTTTCACTGTATACACTTCAAAGTTGGCAAAGTAATAAAATATTTGTGAGTGACTTGTACAGTATAATAGATGACCTACCAAAGAACAGATATCCAGCCACCATCCACAGATCAATGGGAATACACCTATCTCTATTACAACTAATAACATTACTTTTACTACAATGTAACACAGGCCAAGTACTCTCCTGAATCTATAAACAAAAATACAAATAAAGCAATGCTTTCCTCTACTTATTGGACATGAAATGCTACTGCATGAGGTTTGGCAAACACACTCTAATAACAATTTACACAGATAAAAATACTTATAAAACTGTCCCAAGTCAGGAATTTCTGGCCTCTGTATGTCTTGTTTCGTTTTCACCTTTATTTTTTACATCACTTGTGCATATAGGGGCACTTCTTGTGCTGTTCCTGTGTATAATGATGTTTTGGGGCCAGCTACAGCCTTGCCCTATGGTAGGAGGGTTTCTTTGTCATTCACTTAAGACCAATGGGTGGCCTTGGGCTGACATTTTTCATCCCGGTGGGGTTGTCTCTTTTGATATATACAATATACCTATTCTCATTATATTTAGTTGAAATTCTAAAGTAAATTTAAAAAAAAACAAATATTCCTAAACCACAATGATAAACAGGGTCAGTAACAACAGATTCTAAGATGGAATAAGCACATGATTCTGACCCTCGACATCAATACAAAACGAAGTAGTTTGTAAAAATAAAATCACAATAATAAAATTAGTTATATGCTTTTGTCTGGAATATAGCTTTACCTGATATGGGGAAAACAATTTTTTTAAAAGAAACTAGAGTTTTTGTTTGTTTGAATAAATTAAAGATTAACCAACACCGTCAAAAGCAAATGTCAAGACAAATACTAGGAGAGAGCACTCTTAGCAGTGTAAAAAAAGTGAAGAACAATTAACTTACTTTTTCAGTCTTGCTATAGCACATAACATGTAGAGAACAATTAGAGAGAATGCTATCACCACATATCCCATCATAGTTGTAAGTAATCCTTCATAATGGGTTGACTCCATCTGTAAGAGAGAGAGAATATTATCAATCACTGTATAATCATAAACATACATAATTAGGGATTAGTGTTCAGTAATTTTGTTGTTATTTATTGGTAATAATCCCCTCTTTCTACAACCAATCAAAGATATACAGTTTGTGTGCAGGTAGCATGTCAGGTTGCACACACGTCTAGACTGCAGGTAGCATGTTAGGTTGTATACATGTCAAGACTGTAGATAGCATGTTAGGTTCTACACACATCCAGACACCTTTTCCGATATAGATTATTATATTGTGGATTGATGTTATTTTTTTCATTGGCCCCTTATTTCCAGTATTGGCCCCCTTTGCCAAGTAGGTTGGACCATGATGACCCTTGTGAAAAATAGGTAGATTGAACACTGAGATCCATCAACTATGACATTATTTGTTTGCAGGGGTACATATATAACATGAAAAGGGTCTTCAACTTATTAAGCAAAAACTTTTCTAATAAAACAGTACATGTAATAAAACACAGTCTAGAAATGACACAACAACAATCCTTAGTACAGATATTATCTACAACAACAATCCTTAGTACCGGTATTATCTACAACAACAATCCTTAGCACCGGTATTATCTACAACAATCCTTAGTACCGGTATTATCTACAACAACAATCCTTAGTACCGGTATTATCTACAACAACAATCCTTAGCACCGGTATTATCTACAACAATCCTTAGTACCGGTATTATCTACAATAGCAATCCTTAGTACCAGTATCATCTACAACAACAATCCGTAGTACCGGTATTATCTACAAGAGCAATCCTTAGTACCAGTATTATCTACAACCGGTATTATCTACAACAACAATCCTTAGTACCGGTATTATCTACAACAACAATCCTTAGTACCGGTATTATCTACAACAGCAATCCTTAATACCAGTATTATCTACAACCGGTATTATCTACAACAACAATCCTTAGTACCAGTATTATCTACACCCGGTTTTATCTACATCAACAATCCTTAGTACCGGTATTATCTACATCCAGTATTATCTACAACAAGAATCCTTAGTACCAGTATTATCTACAACAACAATCCTTAGTACCGGTATTATCTACAACAGCAATCCTTAGTACTGGTATTATCTACAACAGCAATCCTTAGTACCGGTATTATCTACACCCGGTACTATCTATAGCAACAATCCTTAGTATCTATATTATCTACACCCGGTGTTATCTACCACAACAATCCTTAGTACCGGTTTTATCTACAACAACAATCCTTAGTACCGGTATTATCTACAACAACAATCCTTAGTACCGGTATTATCTACAACAGCAATCCTTAGTACCGGTATTATCTACACCCAGTATTATCTACAACAGCAATCCTTAGTACCAGTATTATCTACAACAATCCTTAGTACCGGTATTATCTACAAAAGCAATCCTAAGTACCAGTGTTATCTACAACAGCAATCCTTAATACCAGATTTATCTACACCCGGTATTATCTACAACAATCCTTAGTACCGGTATTATCTACACCCAATATTATCTACAACAGCAATCCTTAGTACCGGTATTAGCTACACCCAGTATTATCTACAACAGCAATCCTTAGTACCGGTATTATCTACAATCCTTAGTACCGGTATTATCTACAACAGCAATCCTTAGTACCGGTATTATCTACACCCAATATTATCTACAACAGCAATCCTTAGTACCGGTATTAGCTACACCCAGTATTATCTACAACAGCAATCCTTAGTACCGGTATTATCTACAACAATCCTTAGTACCGGTATTATCTTCAACAGCAATCCTTAGTACCGGTATTATCTTCAACAGCAATCCTTAGTACCAGTATTATCTACAACCGGTATTATCTACAACAACAATCCTTAGTACCGGTATTATCTACAACAGCAATCCTTAGTACCAGTATTATCTACACCCAATATTATCTACAACAGCAATCCTTAGTTCCGGTATTAGCTACACCCAGTACTATCTACAACAGCAATCCTTAGTACCAGTATTATCTACACCCAGTATTATCAACAACAACAATCCTTAGCACCAGTATTATCTACAACAGCAATCCTTAGTACCAGTATTATCTACAACAATCCTTAGTACCGGTATTATCTACAAAAGCAATCCTAAGTACCGGTGTTATCTACAACAGCAATCCTTAGTACCAGTATTATCTACACCCGTAATTATCTACAACAATCCTTAGTACCGGTATTATCTACAACAGCAATCCTTAGTACCGGTATTATCTACACCCAGTATTATCTACAACAGCAATCCTTAGTACCAGTATTATCTACACCAAGTATTATCTACAACAATCCTTAGTACCAGTATTATCTACAACAATCCTTAGTACCAGTATTATCTACAACAGCAATCCTTAGTACCAGTATTATCTACAACAGCAATCCTTAGTACCAGTATTATCTACAACAGCAATCCTTAGTACCAGTATTATCTACACCAAGTATTATCTACAACAATCCTTAGTACCAGTATTATCTACAACAATCCTTAGTACCAGTATTATCTACAACAGCAATCCTTAGTACCAGTATTATCTACAACAGCAATCCTTAGTACCAGTATTATCTACAGCAATCCTTAGTACCAGTATTATCTACAACAGCAATCCTTAGTACCAGTATTATCTACAACAGCAATCCTTAGTACCAGTATTATCTACAGCAATCCTTAGTACCAGTATTATCTACAACAGCAATCCTTAGTACCGGTATTATCTACAACAGCAATCCTTAGTACCGGTATTATCTACAACAACAATCCTTAGTACCGGTATTATCTACAACAGCAATCCTTAGTACCGGTATTATCTACACCCAGTATTATCTACAACAGCAATCCTTAGTACCGGTATTATCTACACCCAGTATTATCAACAACAACAATCCTCAGTACCAGTATTATCTACAACAGCAATCCTTAGTACCGGTATTATCCACAACAACAATCCTCAGTACCAGTATTATCTACAACAGCAATCCTTAGTACCGGCATTATCTACACCCAGTATTATCTACAACAATCCTTAGTACCGGTATTATCTACACCCAGTATTATCTACAGCAATCCTTAGTACCGGTATTATCTACACCCAATATTATCTACAACAGCAATCCTTAGTACCAGTATTATCTACAACAGCAATCCTTAGTACCGGTATTATCTACACCCAGTATTATCTACAACAGCAATCCTTAGTACCAGTATTATCTACAACAGCAATCCTTAGTACCGGTATTATCTACAACAGCAATCCTTAGTACCGGTATTATCTACAACAGCAATCCTTAGTACCGGTATTATCTACAACAATCCTTAGTACCGGTATTATCTACAACAGCAATCCTTAGTACCAGTATCATCTACAACAACAATCCGTAGTACCGGTATTATCTACAAGAGCAATCCTTAGTACCAGTATTATCTACCCCAGTATTATCTACAACAGCAATCCTTAGTACCGGTATTATCTACAACAACAATCCTTAGTACCAGTATTATCTACAACAACAATCCTTAGTACCAGTATTATCTACACCCAGTATTATCTACAACAACAATCACCACCAAAATAAAAGGAAATACATAAAATAATAGATCTTGTTTTCATTCTCTGACATCAATCAAATCTCATCATAAATTTTGTGTTATTTTAATTGACAAGCATATCTTATCAAATAACCGTAAATGTGACTAAGATACTCACTACATCATCTAGTCTTAAGCCAACTAATGTGAAGTGGCCTATGTGGAATGGACAAAATGCTGAAACATAAACAAAATTAACTTCATTTGCAAGTTAACAAATGATGCTTCAAAACTGAATTTGCAAGACTTTGCATTAAAAGTTCCAACATAAAAAGAAATAAATATAAAAATAAACATTATTTTGTTTAAGATTCCTTCCACTCCAGCTAAATTGGAAGATGGGAATATCAAGGAGAAATAAAAAAATAATAAAACCATCAGCACAAAAAGAATTTATAAATATTCAGTAACTACACATTCTGTATTCAGATATCTTTTACTTATTTCTCCTTTACCATAGGACCTTGTCAGAACTGTAAATCAGACCATTTTCTATATTTCATATATAATAAGGTATGTCTACCATTAAAATGATACTTACCAAACACTAATATAAATAAAGTGTTTAGAGACACAACCCAAAATACATGCTCCTGAAATAAAAAAAAAGAAGCCTAAATGCTGATTTAATTTGTCTTTAACTTAAAGTTGATCTGACACTGAAGAGAAAAACAACAACAAAATATTTTAAAATACCACAAATTTAATAACCATAAAAGTGGTTTTAACTAATGATAAGTGATTGCATGGGGATTTAGAATACAATTAAGAATGACCAATACTCCATAGACTTTACCCATAACTCACAATAAAGAGTGAAATTGTTTGATTTAAATTCTTACATATTAATGAAATATAAGGTCTTCCACACCTGTCTGAAAATAAACAGAATATACCAAAAAATAATTTCAATCCAAAAGGGCTTTATCTTTGCTATCCAGAAATTACCTATGAGCAAAATGATTGATAGTTTACATCCTATTACTCACCAGAAATACAAGAGACCCATCAAGTCCAAGGAGCTACAATAAACAGTTGTCATTACTTGTTTTACTCTTATTACAGTTGCTATTTTTATGATAACAAAACAAACATGCCTTTTTTATAAAATAACTTCAAATCAAAGTATATGACATAAATCAATGAAAACACTGCTGATCAATAATTATATGATGTTCCTATAATCACTTGTAATGAGATGCATTTTTTTAACTGTTCTGAAAAATCTCAAGTTTAAAGTTACTTCATGAATCTGCACTTATATCTTCAAATGTATATACAATACTGCCAGTTCTATTTAAATGTTCAAAACTGACATTTTTTTGTTTATCAGTGAAGTCACAATAAATAAGATGCAGCATTTTTTAAAGGAAATTGCTGACATGTTTTAGTATAACAGGTTAATATAGAAAATATCAGGCAGTTAGGACAATGGAAAAATGATAAAGATGACAATAAACTAAAACAAAATACCAACATTCATTTTTAAGTACAACCAAAACAATTTTTTAACCTTATTGATAACCTACCCTTTCCCATGTCAATTCTTCTGCTGCTCTATCCCATTCTATTGGGTTCCAATTTATATCATCTAGAAAGACAATCAAGGCTGAATGTAAATTCAGAAATTTTTGCAATGTATAATGCCACATGGTTACAATTATGATCATAAAAAATCATAACATGGAATTTTCATTACTGTCCATATTATTTATTCATTTCACATTAAATATCAAAAAAGAAAACTTGTTTTACAGATTAATATCAACAGAATTGAACGCTTAAAATATCAAATTTTAGAATCTTAAATAATATCAAATATCATTCATACCTTGAGCAGCATTGTTGCCATTATTTCCACCTTCAATCCCATCATCCTCTACTTCTTCCTCATTGGCTGGTTCCCCTGCTGCAACAGGTGCTTGTTGATTATTCTCATCATTTTGATTGGCTGGTTGATTTCTTGCAGCTCCACCTCCAAACCCTCCGACTAAATTATTGACCACACCAGCATCTAAGAAATTCTATAAAAATAAAATACAGGAAAACGTCACTTCATTATTCAAACTGAGATAACTTAAACATCTAACATTTACAAATTATTAAAACAACTTTGTTTTACTTACATTGTCTGTTACTAAATCATATCATACTGATAAAAGCTGAAATACTTCTCTGTTTAAGAATCAGGCAAAATGTATATAAGGTGTGACACATGAAAAAAAAGACGCAGAGATTTTATTGCATTATCCAAGTATTTCTACTTTACAACCTCCTGAAATAACCATCCAAATGTTTGAAAAGTTCTTCTTAAGATACTGATAGGTCAGTTAAGTTTAAATGCACTATGGAGAAATAGCAAAATTTCTGCACAAAGAATGATACTTAACATTTAGAATGTGCATTACGTATAGTTGAAGGTTATAATCACCCCTCTTAATGTGTTAAATATATACTGGATCTGAATGCAGACCTGATTTTATGGATGCCAACCTAAATGGTGGAAATTGTCAATATCAGATTTAAACATACTGTAAAAGTGAACTGTAAATGTAAATTCCAGATTTGAAAAAGGGGAATTCCACTTTTAAAGTGAAAGAAAATCAGGCCTGTCAGAGCCTCACTACCACTGCATGATCGACATTTTTCATCATCTTTGCTTTAGTATTCTTTTGTTTAAAGATTGACTATAGAATTACCCGTTGATGATTATGACCCTGATCATCTTGTTCTAACCACTCAGGTCCTCCACCATGAAGTATCTGTTCACGTAACCAGACTAAACTTATAAATGCACACAATGTACACGTCACAACAAAACATCCATGGAAACAATCTGATGCTATGTTCTCACTAAAAATGTGAAAATCAATTTGTAACTATAGGCTCTTAGGAGACTGAATCACTCACCATTACAAAAACTACTAATTTAACTACTTAATAAAAGCTAATACTAAATTTGTATTTTAATGTATTACAACTTTGAGGCATGTCTGAATTATAGCCTTCAGGCCAGTATGAATGCAGATGAAGTTAAAAGAAGTTCTTTACAGGGCAATTAACATGTCACATACTGTAGTATCACATACCAAAGAAACTATAGGTATCTTTCTTACCTCATAAGCCTTCAACAGTGAAGGTGTACAAAAGTTTTACCCTGAAACCAATTTCATAAAGACGGACAGAAAGCCCAATTAAATACTCCTCAAACTGAAAATTATCAGAAAACATATATATTTCAATGAAAGCTCAATGTTAAGATTTTTATTCTGGTAAAGGAAGGTTGAAAAGTATCATTTAACAATACTTACGTAGAAAGCATATCTAGGGGCAGTGTTAATAATGAACTAACAGATCCAGTAAATAAACATCTATAGATTCTACCTGAAATTATAAAGACAATTGTTGAAAAAACTTGTGAGCCCTAGTCCTAAGCTCCAATATATGTATTTGTGTAGAAGGTGTAAAAAGCATTCTGAGAGTATTGCATGACAATACAAAGTCCATTACTGGAAGAAAATCTGTTGAAGAGAACAGAATGCAAACTTAATACATTAAACATGAAAAGTGCATAAAACTGATTTTTTGTATTAATTTTCTAGTCCAATGGCTACAACTCATTATAACAAGAGGCTCCCAGGAGCCTGAATCGCTCACCTGGATAAATTTTTGCCTTTTAAGGGCAATAATTCTAACAAGGAGTTGTCAGACAATTTTGACTCTATTTGATTCATTGGACACATTTGTAAGCCTTATAATAACGATCATTTCAGCAATTGAAAGCTATTGGCTAAACCTAACAGATTTGGAGATGTATGCAAAAATCTGCTGTCTGACCCCATTGTTCTATTTTTAGAAATGGCAGCCATGTTTTTCCAGCGATCAAAAATCTGTCATTTCGTTAAGGATACCCTATAAACCAAAACTTTCATTTTGCATAATAGTTTCTGAGGAGCAGACTTTTTAAAGTAATAACATCAAAAACAGCAAAAAACGTCCAAAAAGGGCAATAACTCCAACATGGGTCAACAAATTTTCACCAAAATATGACCACACATAGATCTCTTCATGCTGAATAATTTTACCCAGAGTCAGATTTTGGTTGAACCTTACCATTTTGGAGATATATGCAAAAATCTGCTGTCTGACTCCTATGTTCTATTTTTAGTAACAGCAGCCATGCTTTATAACAGATCAAAAATCCAAACGGTCATTTTGTTAGGATACCCTTTAAAACAGAAGTACCAACTTTCATTAAATTCTGTAAAGTAGTTTCTGAGGAGAAGATTTTTTAAAATAATAACATTAAAAACAGCAAAAAGGTCCAAAAAGGGCAATAACTCCAACATGGGTCAACAGATTTTCATCAAATTTGATCACCGATAGATCTCATCATGCTGAAAACTTTTACCCCCATGTCAGAATTTGGCTAAACCTAGGTCTCACTAACTACTTCCGGGGCAAATGGCCACCCTCCTATGTAGTGCCAAAAACACACTGTACCTAGACATATGCATTGTAAGTGCATTATTTGTGTATATTACGATTAAAAGTAGTCAAAATAAAGCTGAGAATATGTACTTTAAAATCATATATGTAATTAACTACAAAAGTATGCATATTGTTTACATGTGTGAGTAATTTGCCTCCATGATGTCAGTTAGCAGAACAGGTAAAAATGTGGATTTTCATTATTATTTATTCAAGTAAATTTTGTGAAGAACTTCTACAATCATTGTACCATTAGCATAATGATTTTGGAAGCCTTATTTTCCAAGCTTCGCAACGGTATGCAACTTTAAGATGTCATTTGTCCTGGGAATTCACAGTGCGACTTTGAAAATTACTTTTTTAACATGTAAAGTAATGAAATGTTAGAAGTGGTTAGTGAGACCCTAAGAGTTTAGGAGATATATATGAAAAACTACTGTCTGACCCCTATCTTCTATTTCTAGTAACAGCAGCCATGTTTTTCGACGGATCAAAAACCCCCCATTCATTTCTATGTACAATACCCCAAGGAACATTCAAAGTAAGTTTGGTTCCAATTGGTCATGTGGTGTCAGAGGAGAAGAGTTTTGAAAAATTGTTAATGACAACCTATAAAGATGGACGCCAAGTGATGGCAATAGCTCACATGGCCTTTGACCAGGTGAGCTAAAAATCAGATCGCATCAACATTAGATTGAACATTTAACTTGTCATTATAAAGCAATGTATTAAATATCAAACATCCAGAAGCATTACCAAGAAAAGTGGAAAACTGAGTTTTTGCATGAAGTCTAAAAGCCGTAACTCAGCAAAAAAAAAAAAAAAAAAATCAACGACTCAGGACAAAAAATTCAAATTTAATCTGTTAAGCAATGTATCAAATATAAATCCACAAGTATGATGAAAAAGTGCAGAAAATTGAGTTTTAGCATTTGTATTTTTTTTAGTCCAAGGGCCATAATTCAGGGGAAAAAATCAACCAACTGGAACAGCTATATATGTCGTTATGGTACAGAAATTTACCCAAATATCAAATGTATATCTACAAGCATGACAAAAAAATGCAGAAAACTGATTTACCCAACTGACTGATGGATCGAGTCCCCTTTGACAAAAGAAGGCAAAAAGGTTATATAATTCATCCAAGAAAAATGTCGCCCCTATTACATATTTTTCATGATAGTTACAAACTATGACTGTCACACTAAACCTTTAAATGTGGATAAAGCCATATGTATCCTGTGTTTTTTTTTAAAATAATTTATTGTACAAAAAATCAAGAAGAGGCAGGTGTAACCTGTAGCAGGAAGAAGTTGAAATATATTGATATTTTCATGCCTTTTCCAGTTTTACTAAGATTTATTTCTTGTCATTATTTAATAAAATATGAAGATGTCAGCTATGAACATTTAGTTTTTGTAAAAGATACAAAACTAGTAAGATCCTTAATAGTACTAAGTATTACAAGATAACTTCTGTAACACTGAAATAGGACTCTAAGGTCATAGGTCAAATTCCTTTTGATAATGTTTGTGAGGATGTTGGCCTCTATAAGTAGACAGGGAAACATGTAACCTCTTTTAACATGGACAAATATGTTAATTTCTAAATGTACTTACATGCTGTTAATGGGACAACACCGAGCCAAGCAAAGGCTACCAGTGTGTAATGAAACCAATACCTCACAGCTCTGCCTATACTGGTCAGTAATCCACTGAATATATCCTTAATAGGTAGGCGTTTTGGCATGTCTGGTGAATAGACTAGAAAATAATGAGTTATACAAAAATCAGATTGTTAAATAGAGAATCAAAGTGCTGTTGGCACTGAGGATTTTTTTATTCTTGTGAAAATTGTAGCATGAATAAAATTTAAAAGATCACATGATGTAAAATAAAACTATAATCATACATTTCCCATATTATTTAGAACTGTTTTTCCTAGTAAGTATAAACTGAATGTCAATCAATTACTGATTTCTGAAGTAAAAACTGTAATCGAAAATTACTCAGTATCCTGCAACTAAAAACACATTACCAAATTTTGTTCTGTTTCAACTTTTTCACAAGTTTTGAAACCTGTCCAAAAGCTTATTTGCAATCACATTCAAAAGTATTTCAACAGAGTATTATCCTACACTGAAATCATACTCAAATGGAACTAACTTCAACTTAAGAAAATAATTTCCTTGATAAACATAATAAGATTTTCAAAACTAGACACTTTTTATCAATTTGAATTTTCCCACCAATTTTACTTGGTTAAAATCACTGTTCTTCACTTTATTCATCATAAAATATTGATGACAGGATGGACAATTTGACTGATAATTGTATTATATGGAACCTGCTAAGCACAAGTAATGCTTCTTACCACATTATTGCAAAAAGTTCATTCCCTAAATGCTAATTTATTACTTAACATCCAAAAAGAAGTCCCTCAAATCTTCAGATCTTAATCTTCTCTTCAGAAATAATAGAATATAATTGAGATGAATAATCGCCAGAATCATATTAACAGGTTATAAAAGATGTTTTGAATGATATAAAAGGAATTACACTTGGACTAAATTTTGTGTAGTGTTCAGAAATATTAGGGATTTATTGATTGTTGGCTTTTAATGCCCAAACAGCAATATTTGAGCTATATTCAGGCGATGAACATGAAATGGACGGTAAAATGAACATAAAATGATGATGAAATGAAAAATGGGATGGGACACAAGGATTACAGGGTTGACGAATTTTGATTGACACTACAAATAGGGAGAGGTGGGTAGGGTCAGGCAATTAAGCCTCCTGTGGTGGAGCGCAAAGGTTCCTACTCCTAATGAATACCACAGCAGGTTTCTTAAATGTGTGAGGAATGTGGCATCTTTTCCAACATGTTGCACCACTACCGTTTGTGTTCTGGTTTTCTGTATTATGGCCTGATGACCCCAGCACGTAGCATGCCTTGGGTATCCCATTGCACCACCTGGGGCACACAATCCAGTTGCTCTGTAGGCAGAGCGCCCTAGCCCCCAGCTAGGGTTCTGAGCGCTATTTAGTTGCCTTTTATGACAAGCTTAGCACTGCTGCAGGTCTATTCTTTTGACACCAGGACCTGCACAGTGCTGAAGTTCCAGGCCTGAACCTATGACATAAGGCATTTTGATAAATCAATATCCCAAAACACCAGACAGGATTCTGATCATCATAATGAAATTCACCATTAATTACCATAATGAAAACTTCATACGTTTACTGACATTGCTAAAATTAAACCACATTCTAAAGTATAATTCTTGTTTTAGCATAATACTTACTGGGTGTGAAAGCAAACCGATGCTTGCATAATTCACAATACTCTTTCCTACTGTACTTTAACCATTGTACTAAACTTAAAAATAATAAAAATCCATTAGAATGTATAAGTTGAACATTAAAGCCACAAAAAGAGTTATCATAACAAGTATCATGTATGACATAGCTACAGTTATTGTAACAAATATCATGTATGACATAGCTACAGTTATTGTAACAAATATCATGTATGACACAGCTACAGTTATTGTAACAAATATCATGTATAACATAGCTACAGTTATTGTAACAAGTATCATGTATGACATTGCTACAAGCTAAATTATGGCATATTTCAGAGAAATGCATAATTTAATGAAAATTGCCTTTCCTGGTCATTATTTCCATTTTCACATAATATCAGTATAGTGATATTGATAATCTGGCTATAGTTTAAGAGGTGAATTGTGCAAGATATTGTAAAAAACAACATAGCAACAAGATTTTAGTTAATTAAACTGACTCGTAACTTGATGTCATCCCTGAAATACCTAATGTCACTGCTTGGGATATTCAAAGTACTCAAATGGTCATATAGCACAGACTAAGAATCACACAGTGATGAAATAGGTATGATATATATATTGTTGAAATCTGTCCTTTTTCCATAATGATAAATGATATTTACTATTACAACTTCTTGAATTATCATAGATATCAATTTGGTGAGACAAGTTAGTTAAAATTGTAATTTTTCAGTCATTTAGGGAAAATATCACTGAGGGGCACGATGTAAAAATGACCATTTCTTTGTAGTCCTATGTCTAATTTTGTTAGTTTTGGTCTTATTAAACTTGCAATACCACGAACTTTCATAAAATGTAAAAAAAAGAAAAACATAAAAACTCATAAAATGTTTTTAAGGTCTCACTAACCACTCCCGGGTCAAATGGCCAACCCCCTATGTAGTACCAAAAACACACTGAACCTAGACATATGCATTGTAAGTGCAATATTTGTGTGTATTATGATTAAAAGTAGTCAAAATAAAGCTGAGAATGTGTACTTTAAAATCACATATGTAATTTACTGCAAAAATGTATGAATATTGTTTATATGTGTGAGTAATTTGCCTCCATGCTGTCAGTTCGCAGAAAAGATAAAAATGTTGATTTTCAGTATTTTTTATGCAAGTAAATTTTGTGAAGAATTTCTATGGACATCGTACCATTAGAGTAATGATTTTGAAAGCCTTATTTTCCTAGCTTTGTAATGGTATGCCACTTTAAGGTGTCATTTGTCCTGGGATTTCACAGTGAAACATTGAAAGTTACTTGTTTAACATGTAAAGTAATGGAAACGTTAGAAGTGGTTAGTGAGACCACAGTTATTGCAACAAATATCATGTATAACATAGCGACAGCTACTGAAACAAATATCATGTATAACATAGCTACAGTTACTGTAACAAATATCAAGTATAACATAGCTACAGTTATTGTCAAAAACTACTTCTAGGAAACTGATTCTTCGTAGCACAATTAGTGTAAGATTATGTACCGTATTTTCCAGACTATGAGTCGATGTGGACTATAAGTCGAATTGCCTAATTTTGACCAAAATCTATGAAAAAAACATAGATAAGTCTAATTGGTCAAAAACTACTTTTGGGAAACTAATTCTTCATAGTTCAATTAATGTAAGATTATGTATTGTATATTCCAGACTACAAGTCCATGTGGAGTATAAGTCGAATTGCCTAATTTTGACCAAAATTGATGTGCCAGCGGAGATCCAAGCTGAGCAGTTAGTTTTCAACAGCAATATCATTCCAGTCAATATATATAATATTTTTGAATTAAATTAATATTTGTGTTTTTGTTAAAGTGTACTTTGTTCACGAGTTCAATTATTTTTATTGAATGGCATGTCAATGGATCTGAAGCCTTAGATCATCAGTTGTACAAAATCGTAAACATTTCAAATGTGGGAACCCATGTTTGAAGTAAGCAGGAAATTTGTTTGATGAATCAGTCATAATTACAAGCAGTAATTAATTAACAATATTACCTGGTATTACAAAATACAATAAAAAATAATTGTTACCTGCAAATTTGGTTGCAATTAGCCATTTAGAGAACACATTAATTAATTATAATTTTTGCATATTAAAGAACTGATAACTCCAGAACACTCGATAATGTCTTTCCAATTAAAAAAGACTTTTGTTAATGTATCTTCTGGAGTTAGATTAAATATTTTAACGGTTTCAAAGTTTCAAAGTTTTTATTAACGTCGTCGTATTCATCCATAAAGGATAGTGGCAATGATCAATAATATTCGAATTCAAACACTGGTTTGACTGTTTGAGTGAGGGCTTTCGCTGATTGCACTTAACCAAAATTTTTGAATTAAAGCAATCGAAAGTGAACTAAACAAATCTCATAAAATGCATTGTAGATGAACATTTTTTTTTTGAAAAATCCTTATATATAAGTGGAAGTGGACGATAAGTTGAGGCTGACACTGCTGAAAAAAATACGGCCTTCATTTACTTTAGGATTCCCAATCAACCTCTTAAAAAAAATGGAGGGTCCCACTATTTTTCTTGTAAATCTTCATACATTTAATACACTCTTATGTTTGTGTCACTCCTTTTAATATAGTGGTTTTTTTTTCAGAGCCTTATATAGTGTGGGACCCTCAAACTACATGAAGGCATTATAGCAGTAATTTACTTTAGAGGTCCCATATAATTCAGTGTGTTTCTTTGTATTTCCATAGCCTTATATAGTGTGAGACCCTAAAACTACATGAAGGCATTATAGCACTAATTTACTTTAGGGGTCCCAATTTTGATCCTACAAAAATAGACAATTTTATGCTGAAACAAATAATTTAATACAGAAACAAGATCACATCACATTGTGAAACGAGCATATATTAAGTGAAAACATAACTTGGGATTGTGGATAGTTTCATCACATCCTTCGGAAGGTAACTACTAACATAAAAAGGTATGCAACGAGTTTTTGCAGTACCAACAGTACATCAACTTGTCTAGATGTGGGTCCAAAAGTGATTTAGTTACTCCCCTGAACTGTTTAAAATGTTGTTTTGAATTTCCCCAGAAACCTTCGATTGTGTTTGTATGAATGCCGTCCTTGTTAACGAATTCAACAGAATGTTTTTGACAGTTTTGTGGTCCAAGCCTAGTTCATTTAAATTAAAATACGTCGAAAATTTGTCCGAATGTACTGTCGCTCCTGGTTTAATGTGAGCAGTAATCACTGGTTGTAGTGTTTCCCTCTTTCTATCTGCCACTGAAAAGATGAACACTCTTTGTCAAACTCTTTCTACCATGCCGAATATCCACTTGCCGTCCTGATTTCGGGTGCTTCCTTTGGAGTATTTTCTTTTCCTACCGAATTTTGATTTGTCGATCTCCACTATATATCCCTCCTCCTTGTCTAGCTGAAACTGGTCCTTCAGTATTCTCCAACTGAAAAACACAAAAAGGAACAGGTAAGTCCGTGGCGATATAATAACTGGAGCTTTAGTAGGGTTAAGGTTAAGGTTTAGAGTTAAATTTTACAGGTTTTTTTTTCATTTTTTGTTGTTTTTTTTGTTGTTTTGTTTTTGCTTTTTTAAAGTTACAATCAATTTCTTAAAGATCCTTACTTGCAAAAATCTCTGCAAAGGTTAAACTAGTCCACAACAGTCTTGTTGGAGGTTCCTGAGAACATCTTCAGAATGATCTTTATAGGAGTTTCCATTATGAATATGTATATTATCAGAAGAACATTCTGTAGCGGCAAGTGGGATTCCACAAAGAAACTGTCTTGTCTTATGGAAAACTTCTTTCTGCATTTGGAGCATCTGAAAACGTAGCCATCAACTTTGTCCGATTGCTTCACTTGGGAGCACTATACTTGACAATCCTAGCAGTATTTTGCTTTCTTCAACAGTCCATTTGCTGTCATCCAGCTGATGCATGATGTCAGGGTGGCAATCGTCTCAAAAAACGTAAAAAAAATCCATTCTCCAGCTTCAATTCATTGATCCAAATCGGAATCCTTGTAACTGTCAAATAACGTCATAAAGAAATGTCAACATTGTAATTCCCGGGGTCTTCTCTGTACGCATGCCAAGTGCGTCCAATATGGCGAACTCAAGGAAAACAACGAAACTGGTGCCAAAAAATCAGCAAAAAACATGTATAACTGGGAGTTTTAACACTTGGGAAAGTTGGGGTAGGTAATTAAAATGAATTGATTTTTAAAATAAGGCAAAATAGAGTGTTTATGGGGAGGAACCCTCCAAGTAAACTCTAAAAATGTCAGGACCCCTAAAGGAAACTTAGGCCAAAAATATTGACTTATAGTCTGGAAAATATGGTATATTAAAGTTTAAAACTTAAGATTCAATAAAACACACACACACACATATTACATTGTAGAAAAATTGTGTAAATCTTTTTACCATTCTTGATGAATGAACTTGATGCTCCCTGTACATACACAAGGATGATATAACGGTTTGTCAGGTGTACTCTCACATCTACATACTCTACAAATGTCTGAAAAAAAAGTATCAAATGTAGTTGCATGTGTACAGCATAAGAAAAATTAAATTCAAAACAGAGATGGCAAAATATATATATATATAATATCTGAGCTTATCATTTAGTAAGCTTGTCTGAATATAGCTGAAATATTGCTGCTCGGATGTTAAACCCCAACAATCAATCAATCAATCATTTAGTAAGCATTGCCTGATAGTAGACATTGTAATTTGTAATTCGTGTACATTTTCCTCACATCCTTTTGTGTTTCAGTTTATGTTCAATTGAAATGTTTGAATATACTACAATAGTTTAAAGTAATAACGTGATAAAGAAACTGTTTTCTAATATTTTTTTCTGTAAGATTACAATGGTAAAATGCTAAAATATGTTTATTTTTATTGTATACTCCTCTATAGAAACTCTATCTATTATAAAGGGATATTCAACATTAGATCTGTGGTCAATCAGGATATTTGTCATTTGCAATAAAAAAAAATTTGTAGAATAGGCCACAAAGATAGGGTTAATGTAAAAAGACAATAAATGACAAGTCACACTGGTAAGTATCTTAAATATATGCTTAACTTAAACCTTAAAAACAGTCCCCTAGTTTAACAGTTGGAGTGTATATTGCATGATATTAGTCAATTTTTTCCATAAAAAAAAGTTGCACACATTTTTTGGAAGGAGTTTATAGTGCTCGATTATAGTTTTTTTATGTAATGTCTTCAGTTTAATATGTAATCTATTTTGTTTTTATGTAATGTCTTCAGTTTAATATGTAATCTATTTTCTTCCTTTAGCTACATTGTGTATGCAGATTAGGATTTTAATGTATTTTATTTACCCCAATAATCATGCTTGGGTATTTTTGCTGATATTCAATAAAAATATTCTTATCATACATTTTTAACATGTTTAATGGACAAATAATAAGTTATTTGATATCATTTACTTTCATCTTGATATCACACAATTTTTTTTTCATTTGACAACCACCACATTGAGATGGTATGAAATGGTGTTATTGAAAGAGCTTGATCATGCCAATGCAGTTTCTTACAGTCACAGTGTAGTTGGGACTTTGATTTAAGTAATACCAGAAGTCATGACTTATACTTGTTTCTCCCCCAAATGAGTAAAATCTTAAGTTCCCATACACTACATGGACTATAGAAAAAAATTGACACAGAAGATAAAAGAAAAAAAAAACATCGGCTGATTCAGACAAACCCCTTTCTAAAGAGAATGAAATGTCAGTACTTATTCCTAATATTTATGAAAAAGACAATATCAAAAGGTGAAAGACCACTATTACCAAGTGCATCTGATCATGGGATTGGCACAATGGTGTACTCTAGACTTAACACTAAAGAGAGATTTTTCAAGTATTTCAAGCCCCCCCCCCCAAAAAAAAAATAAAAAATAATAATACTGTTTCTTGCTACCTTACCTACCCTATTTTCAATTTATACCCTAAACATTTTATGGCCTTTTGGTTCAAGTACTGTGAAAGTTTAGACTGTTTCTCCATTAACTCAAAGTAAAACATTTTTTAAAAATAAAATAATTTCCCTACCTATCTACCTACCCTATTTTCTTGCTGGTAGCAGGAAACAAGACTATTATTTTATGCCTAACCTCAAAACATTTCTTGTTTCTATGATCACTAATCTAAAGTGCAGTGCTCTAGGATTTTTCAGAAATTGAGGTTTCCTTGGGAAAAATCCATATAAAATCAACTTTCCCACAGTCAATGACTGCTTTCCTAACAAAACAAATCCTTACGGTATATGAAGTTTTCAACTTGCCAGGAAAGTGTAACTAAGTACCTAATTTCCCTAACCCAAATTTCACTTGCCCCAGGTAACGGGAAATAGGAATCCTAGAACACTGAAGTGACTAAGCTGAAATAATTTTTTTTTACTCATAACTGCAAAAACGTAAGCCTGGTGATTTAACGTTAAAATCACAAAAAAAAAAAAAAAAAAATAGTTAAAGCTAAATTACTCAATACAATAGTTTTGGGTTGTTGACAATATTAACACAATTCATAATCCAGTGCTAATCTGTAAGAACAATAATAACAGAGTGGTTAAGGAACAATATTAGTCAACAGACAGAGACACACAGGGGGGATTTTTCTTGAAGGGAGCATGAACAGTATCTGGTTTTTCACCATGCAAAGGCATGATACACGGTGAATGGTCATGCCACACTGTAAACAACTTCATTCCCGTTTGTTTCGAGAAAAAAATCAAATGAAAAGAGTTAAACGGTTGCTGAATATATGAAGATAAGTTAAATTTAGAAAGACAAAATATTTGGTTCAAACTGAAGGTGTCAGCTTGGTTTATTTAGCGCACCTGTCTGACCATCTGGGTCAGGCTCCTCCATTTTGCAAAGTTCAAGGTCAGAATAATGTTGTCGTAATATTGTTATTTCACTTTTTCATCGATTTTTAAGCTTGGTGCCAATTTTATACCTTATATTTTTTTTTATTATAGACGAGATTTAAAATATTATACCATAAACAATATTTATTTTTTATGAATATTGCGACACTACGGAAATCTCTTTTACGGCTGATACGGTCATACTAAAAAGCACCTAGACGCGTCCGAGACCGTCCGGAACAATAAAAGCGCCCGGGCGTTATTTTTGTTACATTATAGTAACAATGAAATAATTATAAGTTTAAAATTGTTATTATTAGTCATTAAATCGATGTTCTTTCGAATTCGAATTTTGGTTTTATTCCTTTGCTGATATCTAGATGCTGATCTATATTAAACCAACATGAAGTTGTTTTAAGGGCAAACTTAACTAATATTACGGAAATTGCATTTACCGATTAATTACTGGTTTTCTTGTTTTGAATATTCTTTGTTGGGCTGATATGGACTACTAATCACTTATTTAATGTTATAGTGCTTAATCAATAAGTCCAATTTTCCAATCAAGGGGCAATTCGACAGACATCATTGGCATGATTGGAGATCAATACTAGTGTATTGGTACTCAGATATACTATAAATCCCGGTCAATTGTGTTCATATTTGATTTATTTTTTTTTCACTCCAAAATTTAATTTGAATGACGACAGACGTAGAGTGGCTTTGACCTGATCCTCACAATGCCAGCCATAAAGAAACAGAAAATAAAGCCGAGCACTAAAGCTAACCCGTTATTGAGGCCACGTGATATCTGCCGAATTACAAAACTATCATTAACGATATTTTTGGAACTGATGGCCTTCTACATTTTGTCGATGATGTCGAATTCGACTTGAAAGGCGAAATTTGAAAATTGTATACCGCATTTTTAAAGATATTTTAATAGTGAACTTTACTCCCTGAAAACACATGTCTAGATGCCTTCAAAAAGTTATTGCTCCAGTAAATTGGCAGAACAATTCGGGGAAATCATTGAAAAATATTCTAAAGCTGTCAACAAATTGGCAATCTGTGAAATTACCGCGGACCTCGTGGATAAAATTCACAGAATTTTGTAGCTCCAATACAGGGAAATGCCCCTAGGTACTTACGGACTTGCGCTATGGGCCAAGAAACTTCAAGATGACATGATACGAGTAACCATGGGAACCAAAGTTATAGTGGTAATCAAAAGAATGTAATCCAGGGACAAAGACCAGACATGGAAAACAGACATACAAAGAACAAAGAACACAAATAACTAGAATCCTACATACAAAGTAACAAAAGCAAATGAACAACTCGGACTCCACTAAAAACTGGGAGCATGGACCAGGTGCACCGGTAGGGTAAGCGTCCTCTGCTTTTCTAGAAACACAAACCGAGTTGCTCATAAAAAGTCAAGTCCAGGGTTGACAAACGAGGAAAGGAAAACTATGACCCGTTGAATAAATCTGTGTCAATAATCTTCAATCTTGTAGCAACATAACTCTGTTCCAGAGGCCTATTTGTTAGAGTTCTACCGCGATACAAAACGTCTGCGTAGTTTCGGCAAGGTCTGGTATAACGTATGAGTTGTGATATGAACACTCAATACGCAGGTGCTGAAGGGATGTTGCCACAGATGAAAGGAAAGTTGACAATTCTGAATGTAAAGTCATCACGTTTGTCGTAAAGTTTGGTCAATAGTTTTCCTTTACCATCGATTTCTAAGTATAGGTGAAGATATGAGGCTGACTTCACAGCGTCTATACTATCCTTTATCTCAAGTTCTTTAGGGTAGATGCGATGTAACAAATCCACGAAATTAGGATTGTTTAAAGATAATACGTCATCTATATAGCGGAAACTGAGATTAAAGGATCTAGCCAAACGATATTCTTTCTTTCGGATCAGATCGGCTATAGAGTCAGCCTCATAAGAATGAAGGAATAGGTCAGCAAGTAAAGGAACACAATTTGTTCCCATTGGAATGCCGAACGCAGAAATTATCCCTGTTCCTCATAGTGCTGTGAAAAAAGTTCTCATCTCATTTAAAAAATTTAAACAGTTTCTGAAAGGAAAAACATTTCTGTACATTTTATAGGTGCATTTTGCTTCTTGTGATGTGAAGCCTAATCTCCATAATGATTTCTAAATATACCCCTATCTTGTGAAAACAGTGGGATTTCCCATGCTATTTATAGACACTTCACTTCCGGTGACCAGTACTGCACTGCAAGTCTGCTAACCCCACATGCCATTCTGAGGATTGTGAGCTGACATATGTAGAATCATGCTAATATATAGTCCTCTGCAGGTTAAAGTTAAGGTAAAGTCCAGAGAAGCCATTGAATATTGTGAAATTAGCATAGAAGCCTATGGGACGTGGAATTAGTGGTTTAGCCTTGACTAGAATCTATTTTAGAAGTCAATTTTTTATATCTTTAAGTCAATTTACTTGTTTTTGAATGGTTTTGTTTTGTCATTTTTTTTTAGAGATTCTAGAGATGTTGTATTATGAATCTTTATTAAATTCAATATTGAATTGTAAATATATGTAATTGTTATATATTGTGTTATAAATAAATATTTTCTGTCATAGCAAATATCATTTCTCCACAGCCATTACATTTTTTTGTCATTCAAACACAAAAATGCCACCGAGCGCTTAATTATCTCCTACGCGCTTATTATTGTCTCTGGTGCTCTCGGACGCGTCCGGGCGCTTTTTAGTAAGACCCACTGGAATCTAAGGACGCGTAACTCCGAAATATAGAAGATGTGATTATAAATAATCATTTTAATCATGTTAATGGATGAAGCGGAGCTGTCTGTTGAACTGGCGCAAGATGAGAGTGAAGGACGTACGACTGCAACTTGGGAACACGAGGAATTAGCACAAGTATAAAAAATCCGTAATGCTTGCAGCATATGTGTGTTTTTATTTACAAATCCAAGATTTTAGATACAGAAATGAGGGGTTGCTGCTGAGTGAATGACTTATGAATCCACGATTGTTTACCGAAAAGTGTATCTTGTAATTAATCGGCAAAGATTGATAATATGGAGTAGGCTTTGTCTATATCAGCGAGCACCCAGAGATTTACCATATCGACATATGATACCGTATTTGCAAGACTCGTAAGAATAGTCAAAAACTTTAAATCGCTGAAGCACAAATGAAGGAAAAGGTGGGGGGGGGCGGTGAGAACTTCACAAGTGTGTAATATTTGTATTTATATTTCAGTATCAAACAAAATCAATATTTTTACTGGAAAATCTGCTTGTTAAATTAAACTCAGTATTTTATTGGAAAGAGTATATATGCATATGAAAGAGGCATAATCAAAACACATTACATAGCTATACCATACTTGTATCAGATGAAAATTTTTTCACAAGCACAATGTTTTTATGTATATTTCAGCAGCAAGCAAGTAAATGTTACGTGAAAATGGGTTTTTTTATTTTTATTTTTTTCAATGAATAAGTAAAAAAATGTTTTTTTTCAAAATTTTGAACATGTATTGTTTTATTTTCAAAAAAAGAACACAGGCTTCCCCCTTTTCTTCTTGCAATGAAACTTGTCCTAACTAAATACCTCTTAGAATGTTAAGGCAAATGTTTGGTTAATACAGATTAAAAAAAATGTATTGAAATTACATAGGAACTTAATAGATTTCTGATTTAGATAATTATCTATTTTGTTCCTGGTTTAATTTAGACTGTATATATTCATGTATTTGGTTAATTTAAACAAAATAGGTAATTATGTTTATTGTTGTCTTTTCAGCTAAGAATTAAAGTCTTTCGTGGACATTTAGATGCAGTAAGAAGTTGTAAATATATTGACAATGACCAGAAAATACTATCAGCTTCTGATGACAAGACTATAAAAATTTGGGATGTTGAAAGTGGGCAGATTCTACATAATTACACTGGATGTCACAACAGCATTATATCTGAAGCAAATGTGTCAGATAATGGCAGACGGTAATAATAATTGTCTTACTGAAAAAACTTATTTCTATTCATAGCTGCTTCTTTGTTTATTTTGACTATTACTCACATGAATTCCATTATTTTTAGCCCATCTAGACAGAGATCCGTGTGAGCTAATGTCATTACTTAGCCTTTTTCTTCTGTTGTCCATCAGTTCCTACATTTTGCTTTTGGATTATCAAAGAAACCTCTGCACTGACTTTATCTTGAACGTTGCTGTGTGGATGATTGATGCCTTAAAATACATTACTTCTTTTTGTAATGTTTTAAGATTTTTGATCTCTATGCCTTCTACAAATAAACCACTTTTTCATATGGCTCAAGTTGTTCAGTTGGTGGCAGCATTACTTTATATCTGTATGAGGAAACAGAATCAGGCATATATCTTTGCTTAAACTTATTTTTGTTACAAAGGTTTTCTCATATCATAGGAAGAATGATGTATGGAAGATCAATTTTTTTGTTCCATTTGTTCAAACAAGAAGGCTACAAAAAATTGTCTAAGCTTCTGATTGGCCAATTTTCAAAGGTGAACTTCTGTGAAATCATAGGTTACATTATTGTTCCAATACATTTGAGACTTTGTTGGATTATTGTTCTGAATGCCTACTTTAAGTCTATGCATGTTTAAATACACTTATTTTTCAGCATTAGGGATACATTTTGTGTACTAGGATGCTTTTTTAAAATAAATATTAAATTTTAATTATAGATTTGTAAGCTGTGGCTGGGATAAGAAGGTTGCTGTTTGGGATGTTGAGTCAGGCAATTGTTTGGTAAAGTTGATATCACAAAGAAAAAATACATTGTCGATATATATATTGTAGTTAACAACATCATAGAAACTTGTGTAATTTCTTTGCAATATTCCATGAGCATAGATTGTATTGAAGCTATTTCAGTAGTTTAGCTTCAAGGGTTTACTTTAAGTACTGGGAATATAATATGCAGACAAGATGGGAATTAAAGCAATTGAATATGTTATATGGTCTGATTTGTACTTTTCCTCATGGGAATTTCTATTATAGCAGCTAATAAGATATTTGGTAATTTTCTTCATTTCTGTTATTCACTCAACATTTAAGATCATTTATTCAGGCTCAAGGAAGACACTATGTTTTGTTTTTGTTTTTATTTTGTCTTATTTTGTACAAAGCTAATTTATATGTGTGTATTTATACCAAATTATATATTTTTCAGTGGAGTGGAAAGCATGCTGGTATTGTTACAAGTTGTAATTTTTCACATGATGAGAGGTTGATAGTGTCTGGGTCTGACTTAGATAACACAGTCAAAATTTGGGATGCTAACACAGGAGAACTCATCCACAATATTGATGGTGGGTTAAGTATTAAATGTTATATTACCTGATAACAAAAAAAAAAAGAACTAATGTTATCATAAACAATATTTTATGGAATATTTATTTTATGATGTTACCACCCTAAAGTCTGCCTATGTAAGCAGTGATTGCTGGACTAATTTCAATGGGACCTATCAAATTTACACTGTTGAGTTGGCAGTATTGTCAAATGTTTCAAAGGTCAGATAATTCAACTTTCTTTTTTCACAATTTGGGGAGAAACATTATACATCGTAAAAACAAAATCCATTTTTAAGTCGCTAATATTGGTAGGGACTTCTTGCACTCGTAATTTCAGTACTTCACATATGCATATGATTTGCATAATTATATATTACTACTCCACATTAAGCTGCTGACTAGTGCCATTTTTACCCTCATAGCATCATAGTTGTAGCTTTATACAATATCAAAATGTACCTGTTAAATATCATACACATGTGTTCTATGAGTGATTTTACTTGTATGAGAAGTTTACAGTTATTTTGTTGTTACACTTATTTTCTCTAGAATCTTGATATGATTACTCTTTTGAAACCGTGATGACCCAAATGTTTTTCAATCAAAACAACTGGTTACCATGTAGTGCGGGAAATGTTTGTATTCCACAAGTTTCTTTCAAATTTTTAGTAAACTTTGGGTTGCTTATGATATCAGGAAGTCATTTGGTTTTAAAGCAAATCACATCTGTGCCATTTCAGCTGGTGAAAGGAAGCCAAAATCACTGGCATAGAATATTTGACAATTAGCGAGTTTGAAGACTTTAGTCTTTGATTTTATTTGGTACAGAATGATTTATTACTAAATATAGCATATACATTTAGTAATAAAGGTTAGTGATTGAATTTAAGAGGAAATACTTGCTAAATGCAAGTTAACTTTGCAAGTAGATATTATTTTCACTTGTTAAATTATATATGTATTACAGGTAAAGTCCAGAAATAACACAAAAAACTTTGATTTGGCAAATGTAAATTTTGAGCACTTGCTAAATTGAGCTAGTGGAAAAAATTCTTAAATTAAAAATCTGAAGGTATTTTAAGTAGTCTGATGTCACTTAATATAAGATCATTGATCAGGTATCAGGAAGCTTCATGATCTTTTATTCATCTAATAATTTTTCAGTATATGTTAAATAACATGATCTGGATAAGATTATAAAGATATATAAAACTGTAAGAAATAATAGTTTTAAGCTTGTTCTCTATATTTAGATATCCATGACAGTACAATCACTAAAGCCATGTTTGCACCAAATGATGATAAAGTGATTACAACATCCATGGATAAATCTGCAAAGTTCTTTGACTTAAAGTCTCTTAAAGTAACAGTTACAGTGAAGTATGTATACAGAAGGAAAAAGAAACTAACTCAGAAAAAAAAAGCATTGTTCTTGCATCCTTAATGGAGAATTATTTTATAATATGGACCCCTCCCCCTATTCTTATTGAGGTACCATGCTATATAATAATTGGTATGAATGTAAAATATCCTAAGGCAGGAAAATATAAGGCAACATGTACATGTACCAGTATGCTTACTGTTATAAATATATAACAGGCATACAGTCCTTGAAACTGCATATTGCACCTATTAATTGAGAACATTTTGATTTTTGAAATATAGAAATTAGTGAAAAAATATTGTTTTTGGTGGAAAATTGAAACATCAATATTTTCTAATACTACTTTAGAATAAGATGGTAAAATAGAAATTATACAATTAAGGTTCTAGACAATTTATAGATTCAATGGAGGTTCACATTATTCAATAATATAAAAAAGATCTTATGTTTAGTAGGTTTGCTTTTTATGTATAAAAATTAAACAGAGCCTAGTTAATAATGTTGGGCCGTTTTGGTTATTTAATATGTGATTTCAGGGGCCATATAAATATAATATCAAGTTGTGATATTAGTTTTGATGAGAGGAAATTTGCCACAGCATCATGGGATAAAAATGTCAATATCTGGGACATTGCTACAGGAAGTTACAGGTATGTTGGTCCTGATACATAAATGGCCAAAACTTTGTTTGTATATTGAATGTATAGTGGAGAGAATACCACATTTACATAAGCAACATGAAACACATTGTAGGAGTTGATCAACTGATTCTTCGTGAAAAGTAGTCCATTAAGGTTCATCAAAGCCTTTCAACAAATATGGTATCAATTTTACCGTAAGATTCACTTTGACTACAGACAATCCTGTGTATCTAGAAAATTCTTTAGACAATGCATCCCCTGGCCCTAGATATATGAGAAAGTTACATCAGTTTTATGTAAAATAATATTGAAAACTGACCTTCCTTTTTGCTGTTTACATTTTTTCAATTTCGCATTGCAGAAAGTGCCAAAATAAACTAACACTTGAGATTCTCTTAATATGGTCCTCTTTTTACACAGTTTAAGTCACCTACTGTGTATAGATGGCTACAGTCCTCCTATTGACTGGCATGTCAATGTAAATAGCATTTACCTTTTACTGGTAAGAAACATCTCAAAATAATACCTCAACTTAGTTTGTTCTGGTACTCTCTACAGAATTGATAAAAAATAAACAGCAAAATTTTGATCAGCTTTTGATATAATTTAACATGAAATTGGTGTAATTTCTTTTCATATCTGAGGCATGCTTTCCCTAAAAAAGTCCATTGATAAACAGGTTTTTCTGAAGTCATAGTAAATTTTGTGGTAAAATTGAGGCCGTATTTGTCAAATGCTTATAATGAAGCATATAGATGAAACCATTTGCATAGAATTAAAGTCTTCTTCCTTAGCGTATATTTTTAGTTATGTAGACACAATATATCAATTATTGTAAAACTAAATATGACAAAAATGTAAAACTTTCATGGAGTTGAAGGTTAGTACTTATATATTTATCAAATTGAGTATTGTGATCTATAGACATAGTATAAGAATGATGAATTTCAAGCATTTCATATGTTTCCTTCACCTATCTTCGAAGGTCGAAAGGTCCTGGTGAATTGACTGGTAGCCATGATGGATCAGTTAGTTCCTGCCACTTCAGTCCTGATGGTATGCTTTGATTTTTTAAAAGCCCATTTCAGAGCTAAATAATTCTCTTTTTATGATAAAACATTAAGAAAAAAGTTATATTTTGATTTTTATATATTTTCTTTTGTATATTGTTGTTGGAAGAGCCTTTGTATATTGTTGTTGGAAGAGCCTTTGTATATTGTTGTTGGAAGAGCCTTTGTATATCGTTGTTGGAAGAGCCTTTTTATATTGTTGTTTTTAGAAGAGCCTTTGAATAAATATTTTCTATAACAAGATTAAGTGTTCTGAATTAAAAAAAATGACTATAAAAGGTGTTACTGCCAATAATAGAACTTCCACAACAAATGAAATCATGCTTATTCGTTTAAAACAATTTCCATATTACAACTATAAAATGTTACAGTAGGTTAAGACTCTCTTATCAATTTCACAAAAAACTGTGTAAAAAAGTGTTAAATAATTAAGTTATGATGCCACCATGCTATTTTATTATTTTAATGTCATAACTTACAAATAATTTTACACTTTTTGAGAAATTGACCGCTTATACTTTGAAAAAAAAAATTATTTATAAATATTACATAAATTATTTCAGGTCTTCAACTGGTAACAGGATCTTATGATTCAACTGTTTGTGTCTGGGATGTAGACAATAGAGTACAAAAAGTCAAACTTCAGGTGGGTATATTACATCAGGGATTTGTGGACAATAAGGTCAAACTTCAGGTGAGTATATTACATCAGGGCATTGTGGACAAAAAGGTCAAACTTCAGGTGAGTATATTACATCAGGGCATTGTGGACAAAAAGGTCAAACTTCAGGTGAGTATATTACATCAGGGCGTTGTGGACAAAAAGGTCAAACTTCAGGTGAGTATACTATAGAGGGAATTGTGGACAAAAGGTCAAACTTCAAATGATTATATTACATCAGAGAATTGTGGATGAAAGGTCAAACTTCAAGTGAGAATATTACATCAGGGAATAGTTGACAGAAGGTCAAAGTTCAGGTGAGTATGTTACATGAGGGAATTGTGGACAAAAGGTCAAACTTCAGGTGAGTATATTACATCAGGGCATTGTGGACAAAAAGGTCAAACTTCAGGTGAGTATACTATTGAGGGAATTGTGGACAAAAGGTCAAACTTCAGATGATTATATTACATCAGAGAATTGTGGATGAAAGGTCAAACTTGAAGTGAGAATATTACATCAAGGCATTGTGGACAAAAAGGTCAAGCTTCAGGTGATTATACTACATGAGGGCATTGTGGACAAAAGGTCAAACTTCAGGTGAGTATATTACCTCAGGGAATTGTGGACAAAGGATCAAATTAAAGATGAGTACATCCTCAGGGAATTTTGGCATTAAAGGCATTACTCTCTTTTGACAATTTACAGGCTTTTTTTCAAGATTCTTTAAATCAGAGTCGTTCTTGGGTAATCTTATAATATATTCTTACTGTGCTTTCTGTGGGTTAAATACAATGAGCTGCTTTTTTTAATATCTTCTTATCTGTGCTTAAACTGCCTAATTGATTTATGTCACTGTTTTTTTTTCATTTAAAATACTTATATTTTATATACTTTATATTTGTTTTCAATGATCTGATTTAAATGAATTATTTATTTAGTAAGCTAATGAATTTAATAAATATGGTAAAAAATCTAAAAGAATTTGCAAGTTCATATTTGTACATTTTGATCAACTTTTCTTCTCTTTGTCTCTTAAGTTAATAGCATCGTGTATTTCAACTTTTAGGCTGTACAACTTGTATTTATTATATTGTGACCCCGTGCAGGTCCGGGTGTTAAAAGAATAAGCCTGCAGCAGCGCTAAGCTTGTCATAAAAGGCGACTAAATAGTGCTCAGAACCCTAGCGGGGGGCTAGGGCGCTCTGCCCACAGAGCAATTGGGTTGTGTGCCTCAGGTGGAATGGGGTACCCCTGGTGTGTTACATGCTGGGGTTGTCAGTCTATAATACGGAAAACCTGACCGCAAACCATAGTGGTGCACCGTGCCACGTTCCTTGCACGTTAAAATACCCTACTGTGGTATTCTTCTGGAGTAGGAACCATAGGGCTCCGCCACAGGAGGCTAAATTGCCCTACCCTACCCACCTCTCCCTATTTCCAGTGAGAATCAAAATTTCTCGACCCCATTGTCCTTGTGTCCCATCCCAATTTTCATTTCATCATCATTTCATGTTCATTTTACCGTCCATTTCATGTCCATCGCCTGAATATAGCTGAAATATTGCTGCTTGGGCGTTAAACCCCAACAAACAAACAAACAAACATTTATTACATTGTGCAAAGCAACCTAAGATGAACTAGAAATTAGGGCAAAAGAACTTCTTACCACAATCTCTTATTTCAATTTAAATAACTTGATTGGGTGTTGATTCTCAGATTATCTCCCTTAGAATTGAAATTTTGGGTGGTGTTTTCATTTCTATCAATTCTGTACTACTTGGTGATATAGTTTTCAGATATTTTGGTCTGTGATGTATTTTCTAATGACTTCAAGGGCAGATGCAGAATTTCAGACAGGAGAGTTCAAAAGTAATCATTGAGTAGAGCAAGGCATGAAATATTTTGGAGTATGATATGTGAAAATGCAATGATTCCATGTAACAACAACAGAAAAAAAAAACAAAACCATGATTTTTTTTAATTGGTTTACAGGGTCATGATGATTGGGTAGAAGATGTTTGTTTTGGTAGTGATATGAAGACAGTTCTTTCCTGTTCAAAGGTAAGATACTGAATTGTTTTTATTTGCTCTTATGGGATAACACAAAATGCTTTTAGGGTATTTCCTTTTTTTCTGATTTCAGTCATCTTGATAATTATGAAGCTCCCTTTTTAGCCTTTAGATCTCAGTTTTTCATTTCAGAGTGAAAAGGGGAGACAATTTGTAATGTGGAGTTAGTTGAAATAACCAAGATATAAACCAAAACTAAGCAAGTTACATGAAGTTGACTACAGTACCTACTTTTCTGTACTTTTAGTGTGCTCTGCCAGTAGCTTGGCTTTATCAAAATGAATAAATGTGCTTAGTTTAATCAAACTACATGTAGTCTACTTTAATACATTTCATAGTAAAATGAATATTGGATTACAAGTCATGGATTTTGGTCATTTAAAATGTGTCTTTCTGTCATTATATTACTTTTCAGTTTGGTTTTAAAGAATTATTATTATTCAGTTACCATGTATTTTATTACATTATTGTCGGGGCCTTCCAGAGCTTACTTGAAGGTGTGTTTACACTTATTGAAGACCTTTTAGTGATCTCTGACAATAATTACTATTTTGTATTAAGGTCATATACTGGTGCATTTGTTATGTTTCACCCTATCCATTCTTTTTCTATTGAGTACTGGTACACATTATATAACTGAGCAGGAACTATGGTGAGGTTACCCCTTATAAACTTGTATAACAAACAATACATTTAACAGAAATGGTCAACCATTAAAAAAAAGACCACAGTATTACATCTTTTGGAGATTTATTTCTCTATATATCCTGAAACTTGCACTTTTTGAGGAAGAAGCTGTTGGTTATTTCATTTTTCTGTGAAATATATAAAAATTCTGCAAAATGGAACAGTGCATCTAGTCTCCAACAGTCCTTTTCACAAAAAAAAAAATGCGAGTGTAAAATTTGTTGTAAGTTACGATTTTTTTGTGAAAATGGCTGCAGTTCTTTATTTGGACATGTAGCTCCTTATATTATAAGAATGTTTTTTTTTCTGATAATGTTATGTTCCATTTATTGGCTTTTTTTTGGTGACATATATATAATCTTTTTGATAATATTAGTATTATATATTATTCAAAATAAATCAAAAATACCAAAAGAGGCGTGGCTTATTTATTGTACAGCTATGACATTAACATATCGAGTTTTTCTCTCTAAAAGGATAGAACAATCAGGATATGGAATGTTGAAGAAGCTGATAAACTGCCTGTTGTGTTAGAAAGAAGAAAAGCTATTGGTCTTAAAGTTATAAAGGTAATTTTTGTACTTTGTAAGAAAACATATAGGGTACACATTTTGAAGGACAACTGCTGGTCTCAATATAATATGGTAGACCATTCGATAGTAAAACCTTATTGAAATCTTTCACATATATGTAGGACTCACAAACATGCCCAGTTCCACAAACATGTCTGATTTCATAAAGGTGTCATAATATGTCACACTTGGGGCAAGTATAGACACATTATTACTTTTTGACACATTAGTGCATAGAGATTTTATCCCTTATTTCAAAAGGGGTGACAACCTCCTAAAACTAAAGGGTTCTCTGCCATAGCATAGAAATGGTACACGTAGATCTATGTTGAAATTTCTAAAATATTGGACAAGTTATTCTCAACTTATCATGAATGATGAATATGAGCTGTGCATTGTACTGTCAAGGAAATCTCCAACAAATTTATGAAATTAACATAAATTGTGTGAGAAAAAATTTGGAATAAAAAGCTTGGATACTTACAATTCCAGTGTGCCAGACATGCATCAACAAAAATACTTAGATTTAGTGTCAAACTGAAATCTTGGTGACAAACTTCTGTAAATTTCCATATCATTTCCTTGTAATCGTTTGTTTTCTGTTGGTTTTTTTCTGTTTGTTATTTGTTGGTTTCTGTCCTAAAAATGAATTTCAGGAGTGAATAAAGAGCTTCCCATACCACAGCATGATAGGACCGCAGCATGTTGAACTCTGTTCACTTTGGGCAATCATTAACACTATATTAGTTTTTGACACACTAAAGCATAGAGATTTATAGTTCATTATGGACACAACTGGTTTGGTTTCTTTCTAATGATAACACCCACTTTCCCATTTTAAGCCATATTTTCAAAAGGGGTAAATAAAAGAAAATTATCGGACGATGACATTGACAGGGCAATACTGAAAACAAAATTGCAATCATAAATAAATGATAAATATGATCCATGCATTGTACTGGTCACACACTGTCAAGGAAATATCATCTGTCTAAGCTTCAAAAACACAAACGGTTTTGTTTGACATTTGTTAATTGGACATGTTTGTGGGATTGAATTCACATTTGTGAAAGTGACCGTGTCATAATACAATGAATATGTAAGATTTTTCCAATTTCCAATACAAAAAATGGTGTCATAATATGATCTGAACTGCTTGTGAAATCGGACTCATTTGTGGAACCAGACATGCATCTGAGTCTTTCTTATATAGTACACCTCATTTCTTGTTATAAAACCCTAAAACCAGAGAAAGTTGTGTTATACATTTCAGTCTGTAAATTATCACTTATATGTTCCTTTATTATATGCTGTGAATTAACTTTTTTAATGACTTTACAACCTTGAACTAGTACAATTAGAAGGAAAAAGTGAACATTGTTTGAAAAATGATTCCAAACTAAGTGGGTTAACCATGCATATATAGCAAAGTAATCTGACAGACATTTAAAGGACCAGTCTCAGCAACACAAGTGAGGATTGCCTTTTTCAAATAACACCATTTATGTAATGTTTGATAACCTGCTCATTTAGTTTGTCTGCTATTTTGTTACAGTGTTCTGAATGTGGGAAGCCATTCTCATTGACCCAGTTAGAGAATTATAAAGACATATCAGTGTGTGTATTCTGTAGGATGCAAAATAGAGAACAGACTATGTTAGAAATCATGAACATGGTTGACGAGGGCTAATCCACTCTAGCATAATGCATTTTACTTGTCTGTGATATTTTACACATATTTATAGTACTATACTTAAATAAAAGTCTTTTTTACAAATATAATTTTAATGTTTTTATACGCCCGTCTAGGATGGGACGTATTATGGTATCCCATTGTCCGTCGTCCATCTGTTTGTATAAATGTCAAATTTTACGTTTCTGTGTTATGAAGTTTTACTCTTTAAAAAACGGCAGAAATGGCTAAGGAAATTTATTTGTTGAAAAATTGTTGAAAACAGACCATTTGTTATGATAGTGACAAATTTTTTGTGCATTTCTTTTTTTTTATTTACTTTTTTTTGGGGGGTGGGGTGGTGGGGGGTATTTGACAGGGCTCACAGTATTTCTAGTGGATCATGACATATAATTTCATTAAAAGCATAAGGACAAGTTAAAAGGGCAATGGGTGTATCATGTGCTTAAAGCGCAGCTCTTTATTTATAATGTGGCACTGAATAGTATACGTGGGCAGTAATAGTTGTAAGAAAATATCTGGTTAAAACTATTATTCTGGGTGAATTTAATTGTGCATTTAAGTACATTTTGTGTATTATGTATTTGTGTGTTTTAGTAGAATTTAATACTGGTAAGAGTCAATGAATAAACCCCAAAAATTACCTAAAAAGTATATATTAAGCTTTTAATTTATAGCAGGACTTGCATTAAACTGTTACTTGCCAATGGTGAAAAGTAGTACAAAAAAACTGTCCAAGTTACATAAAAGTAAACACCAAATTCATTGGGACCTAAAAATTAAAACATCAAACAAAAATCAGAAAAATTTCATAACCTATCAAGTGATTGGGAGGAGTTGAAAACAGTGACATTCAGACTAAGAAAGAGACAGGATGACAGACTGAAAAACAAAGCATGTATCTTCATCTAACATTCTTTGTCTAGTGGATATAAACATAAAAGGGCTCCATTCCAGAAGTTTATTTGATGTAATTAACAAATTAACAATAATTAAAATAAATAAAAATAATTTACATTCTCAACAATAATATATTACATTTGTAAATGCATATCTTTATCTGTTATCCAATTTTGTCATGGATCAAAATGAGAACAAGTAATTATAATGAGGATGATCGAGTACAGGTAATTACAATGAGGATGATCGAGTACAAGTAATTACTATGAGGATGATCAAGTACAAGTAATTATAATGAGGATGATCGAGAACAAATAATTATAATGAGGATGAACGAGTCCATAATTACAACATGATTTCTGAACGTAATGCGGCTTTTTACTTCAGACTAACTAGCCCCAAAAATTTTCCATAAGATTAGCACTATTTATCACGCATCATAATATTTTAAAGAAAGAAATATATATAGATATATGGTAATACTAGCACATTCGTTAAAAAAGGGACTGAGATACTAACAGATGGACAGATGGATGGACATGCAACTTTTCAGAAGATATCATAGTTGTGTGACAGGGTATAGAAATTAACCAATGCTCCTTATGTACTTAGAAATATACACTTTTGAATAGAATATCCAACCAATAACTAAAAATATCAATATATAGTTCATGCACTTTGTCAATTTGTTTTAAATACAAACTTAGATCTACTATAGGGTTTTACTTTTGCGAAAATCACCATTTTCTTTTGTGCCACACAATGCTACATTTGCAACACAACATGCACAAATCATATCATCACATTTGTGTTACAAATGGTACATGTATCTGCAAATGTTACTTGTAAAAAAGATTTATTTTGGTTTAAAATTAATAACATTTATATAAGCAAACATAGATACCAGGGTACCATACAAAATTCATATATATAGTTAACTTCATATAAATAAAAAAAATAAATAGCATGAAGAACTTTAGCTTTAGAATTACATATTTACTGTATATTAATTTTATGCAAACTGGAGCACAAAAAAATATTTAAAACAAAAATCATTTCAAATATACAAATAAATACCAATGACGTACATTTTGGTGCAATTGTAAACTTGGTGACAATTTTTCAAAAATGGGTCCATCTGCTATTTTGTTTTGAGTACATTTATGAAAAACTGATATTTGATTCATATGTCTAACTTATCTTGAACTATCAACCTCCAAAAAACAATAAGACAAAAAACAATAAATTAGACAAAAACAAAACAAAAAACAAAAAAAAACCTAAAAATTATCCCCAACAAAGGTAAACAATTTTCAGATTCTCATCAAAAGTATAATCCCACAGTGTTGTTACCAAGGACATAAATATGCAGGTTCCTAGGAGCATTTTGATTCTTAATCTGAAGAGATTCAGAGTGTGTCCATGCAAAAACCTGGCAGTGGATGGCACATGGCAAATTTTGTTTTAAAAAAAAATATATATTTCATATCACAAATGCATCCTTTCTCAAAGTTGAATGTTGGTTTTGTTTAACTGCAACGATAAAAGAGAAATAAATTACATAGAAAGCATTGAAATTCATTGAAAAAGGGAGATAACTCTTTTACTTAGTGCAAAATTTGGTTGGTTTCTTAAGGAACTGTAAAATCATTTTTAAGCCATCCATTGTCAACTGAAAAAAATCTTTGTACTTTAGAACATATATATGATATAAACATTACACTGAAACAAAAAATTCCCAGGGATAAAATTTACCATGTGCCATCCATATCATAGGAACTGTCTGATTTCTAGATAGACAGTCTCCTTAGTATTACAAAGTTAAAATTTATTCACAATAGACCCTTTCATGTTTACTGTTGGTAGTCAAAAAGCATGGTTAGTATTCACTTCTGGGAGGAAAATTCTTTTGTTCTACCCAAGTCCTTTCTTTCAGAAGTATGTGCCCTGTATGATCATTGACTATCTTGCAGTAATTATTTGAAGTTTTGACAAAGTGGGATTCTAGGAATTCTTGTATATTCTCATCTCTGAAACACCTTGTAATGTAGCTTTTGGTCTAACTCGCCATTTCTAATGTTTCCATAACTTAACATGTTAAAAAAAGTAATTTCCAAAGTTTCACTGTGAATTTCAAAGACAAATGATTTCTTAAAGATGCATACCCTTGTGAAGCTTGATAAATAAGGCTTTCAAAATCATAATGCTAATGGTATAATGATCCTAGAAGTATTTCACAAAATTTACATGAATAAATAATACTAAAATCCACATTTTTACTTTTTCTGCTAACTGACAGCATGAACGCAAGTTAATCACACATGTAAACAATATTCATACACTCCTGTAGTAAATCAAAAATATGATTTTAACATACACATTTTCAGCTTTATTTAGACCACTTTTGATCAAAATACACACAGATACTGCACTTAAAATGAAAAGATCTAGGTTTGTGTGTTTTTGGTACATGGAGGGGTGGCCATTTGACACGGAAGTGGAAAGTGCAACATAATTTAGATGATTTGTTAGAGAACTTTGTTAATATATTCTGAGTCATCCACTTTTGATACAGATCCATGTGCTCTCTGACAAAATAATGAGTTACCAGTATAATTACATTCAAACAAACAAGAGGCTCCCAAGAGCCTGAATCGCTCACCTTGTTGAATTTTGCCTTTCAACGGCAATAAATTAAACAAGAAGTTGTCCAACAATTTTGATTCAAGAAGTCTTTGGTAGGACTATCACAAGATCTTTTCAACAATTAAAGTTTCTTTTAATCTATCATAGTTTTCAAGATATTGACTGAAAACTATTAAAAAAAAATTATTTTTCCACTTTCAAGGGCAGTAACTCTTACAAGGAGTCTGAAGACTTTTGTAGTTCTAACAATATGGATCATTTCAGCTACTGAAAGAATTTGGATAAACCTAACAGTTTTGGAGATATATGTGAAAAACTACTGTCTGACCCCTATGTTCTATTTTTAGTAATGGCAGCCATGTTTTTTGACGAATAAAAAATCCCCACACCACGTATATGCAGTATACCCCAAGAAACATTCATACCAAGCTTGGTTTCAATTGGACAAGTAGTGTCAGAGGAGAAGATTTTTGAAAGAAATAACATTAAAAATAGCAAAAATCGTTGAAAAAGGGCAATAACTCCAACATGGCTTAATGGATTAAAACCAAAATTTGACCAGAGATAGATCTCATCATGCTGAACACTTTTATTCAGTCAGAATTCAGCTAAACCTAACGGTTTAGGAGATATATGTGAAAAACTACTGTCTGACCCTTATGTTCTATTTTCAGTAATGGCGGCCATGTTTTTTGACAAATCAAAAATCCCCACACCAGTTCTATGCAGGATACCCTAAGAAACATTCATACCAAGTTTGGTTCTAATTAGTCAAGTAGTTTCAGAGGAGAAGAGTTTTGTATAATTGTTAAACGATGACGACAGATGACGAAGACGATGGACGCCAAGTGATGGCAATAGAAAAAATGGCAAAAAACAGAAAAATGGCGGAATAAAATTTTCTTTGTACTAGCCACATCATGGAGTCTGCTTGGTTTCCACATGCATAGTCTCTTAACAAATATTTAAGCTAGAAAAAAAAGAAATATCCGATTCTGAGTTATTGTATCATGATTTATAAATTGGCCTTCAGGATGAACTACTCTGTGAAGGTTTGTGATGACGCTTCAGGTGGATCTTCAGTGTGCTATTCTGGGCAGTGGCATACTCACAGTAGGTGCACTTGAAAGGTTTTTCACCTGAAATGGGTTCATGAACTGTTGTACATGTATTAAAGAAATAAAAGCAATAACCAATGTCAAATTTGAAATGACTGGTAAATAATGTGTAAAGCATGTTTTTGTTTACAATGAACTTTGTTTTTTTATTTAGTGCTTTATAGTTAAACAAGGTTTACAGCTCATTGTTCTATAAGGCACAACTAAGGTTTGAATAGAAAATGAAATTTGTATTTCTATAGCTTTCCACCCTATACATGTGTTTCTTCAAACCAAAGGAAAACTTTAAGAAATGTGTTCATAGGACACGGAAATCATTTAAACTCCTTACACTTGGAGTCAACAGCGAATGAATGTACAACAAAACCAGACGACTCGAACCCCTTACACTTGGTGAACAGGGAATGAATGTGCAACCAAACCAGAACACTCGAATCCCTTACACTTGGTGAACAGGACTGAATGTATGACCAAACCAGGACACTCGAACCCCTTACACTTGGTGAACAGGGAATGAATGTGCAACCAAACCAGAACACTCGAATCCCTTACACTTGGTGAACAGGACTGAATGTATGACCAAACCAGGACACTCGAACCCCTTACACTTGGTGAACAGGGAATGAATGTGCAACCAAACCAGGACACTTGAACCCCTTACAGTTGGTGAACAGGGAATGAATGTGCAACCAAACCAGGACACTCAAATATAAAACAACTCCTTCTGCAAAAGCTGCATACCAGTACCAAAGTTAGAATCCCATGATCCAATTAAATTTTCTGTAAATTCCTTAGTGGCAGTGTGGAAACAGTATGTACCGGTACATGTATGAATGAATGAACACTAAATGATAATAGCAGCATTGCATAACAATTAAAACTTTAAAAGCTTACCCCAACTGTATTTTCTACAATTATTTTGATGCAAGAATTTATTAACATAATAAGACCCATCATTCTTCTAATACTTGCCTGTATGTATCCTTATGTGTACTTTTAAATGACTTCTCTCTACAGTAGAATAATTACACTGGTGACATTTGAATGGCTTTACTCCTACAAAGTAAACATGAATCCTATTGATAAAAAGCATTGTTTCAAATGTAATTAATATGTGTATCATCATGATAATGAACTGGTAGATGTATCATCAATGTGTATAAATATAGGAATGTTTGTGTGCTTGAAAATGATAAAACAGTTTATGAAGTGTACAAGATTATTCACAACAAAATTAAGTTCTGCAATGGGCTGTAAAACAACTTGATTGCTTGCAAGAAAGTCACTACTGATATAGTTTGTCAGGGATCAGATTACCTGTATGTTTACTGATGTCACTATTGATATAGTTTGCCAAGGATCAGATTACCTGTATGTTTACTCAAGTCACTACTGATATAGTTTGCCAGGGATCAGATTACCTGTACATTTACTGATGTCACTACTAATATAGTTTGTCAGGGATCAGATTAACTATATGTTTACTCAAGTCACTACTGATATAGTTTGCCAGGGATCAGATTACCTGTATGTTTACTGATGTCACTATTGATATAGTTTGTCAGGGATCAGATTACCTGTATGTTTACTCAAGTCACTACTGATATAGTTTGCCCAGGATCAGATTACCTGTATGTTTACTCAAGTCACTACCAATATAGTTTGTCAGGGATCAGATTACCTGTATGTTTACTAATGTCACTACTGATATAGTTTGTTAGGTATGTCACTATTGATATAGTTTGTCAGGGATCAGATTACTTGTATGTTTACTCAAGTCACTACTGATATAGTTTGCCCAGGATCAGATTACCTGTATGTTTACTCTAAATCACTACTGATATAGTTTGTCAGGAATTAGATAACCTGTATGTTTACTGATGTCACTATTGATATAGTTTGTCAGGGATTAGATTACCTGTATGTTTACTGATGTCACTATTGATATAGTTTGTCAGAGATCAGATTACCGGTATGTTTACTCAAGTCACTACTGATATAGTTTGCCAGGGATCAGATTACCTGTATGTTTACTGATGTGACTACTGATATAGTTTGTCAGGGATCAGATTACCTGTATGTTTACTCTAAGTCACTACTGATATAGTTTGTCAGGGATCAGATTACCGGTATGTTTCCTGATGTCACTACTGATATAGTTTGCCAGGGATTAGATTACCTGTATGTTTACTGATGTGACTACTGATATAGTTTGCCAGGGATTAGATTACCTGTATGTTTACTGATGTCACTATAGATATAGTTTGCCAAGGATAAGATTACCTGTATGTTTACTCTAAGTCACTAATGATATAGTTTGCAGGGATTAGATTACCTGTATGTTTACTGATGTTAGTATTGATATAGTTTGTCAGGGATTAGATTACCTGTATTTTTACTGATGTCACTATTGATATAGTTTGCCAAGGATCAGATTATCTGTATGTTTACTCAAGTCACTACTGATATAGTTTGCCAGGGATCAGATTACCTGTATGTTTACTGATGTCACTACTGATATAGTTTGTCAGGGATCAGATTACCTGTATGTTTACTCAAGGCACTACTGATATAGTCTGCCAGGGATCAGATTACCTATATGTTTACTGATGGCACTACTGATATAGTTTGTCAGGGATCAGATTACCTGTATGTTTACTGATGTCACTACTGATATAGTTTGCCCGGGATCAGATTACCTGTATGTTTACTCAAGTCACTACTGATATAGTTTGTCAGGGATCAGCTTACCTGTATGTTTACTCATGTGTTTCTTCAAATGAATCCTTTGGTTAAATGCACTATCACACTTGTCACATTTAAATGGTCTGGATGTTGGATAGCGTCTCCTTCGTGAGTGACGAGGACTATCATCTTCATCCCTTTGTAACTTAGAATCCAAATTGTGACCACTCTTATCTAATGTTCCATCAGTAAAACCTTTCAATGCAGTTTGGACCCTTTCTGGCATAGCAATAGAACTGATGTTTTCTGGGGTAGCATCAGATGAATTAACTGTTGTTGAAGTGTTCTGTTGACTTGTAGTTGGTTTAGACTGAAATGTATGCTGGGATATCACTAAAGGTCGGATAGTACCATCAGTCTGGGTAGTTAAGGAATATGCAATTGGTATTGAAAATATTGCCCCTGGTTGCAGAATAACAGTTCCCTTAGGATTATTCTGGGTATTTGCTGTGCTTCGAGACAATCCTGACACCTGAAACCCTATTCCACTCAATGATGTGGAAGTTCCCTCATTATTAGAGGAAGATTTTTCAGACAGAGTTCCATCATCATTTGGCTCCAGGTCTATAAAGATAGTGCCACTGTTTTTTTTATCAACATTTTTATAAATGCGTCCAGATTCAGAGCTAGAAATACGTCGTTTTAGTTTTTGTCTATAAGACAGCGTATGCTTTGTCTCAAAATGTCTTTTCCTCTTTTTAGGAACCACAGCATTGCAGCACTTCTTCAGGCCTTCATGTGTACCAGGTATTACAGTAACACCACAGTTCTTACTGTCACAGCATCCTATAGTACCATTGTCAGAGTCACCATCATCTGGATTCACATTCTCTGATGACGTTAAATTTGATGATACCTGAGAAGTTATGTCACCTGGTTGTGATAAATTTGCTGACTCTGCAGTTTCTGAAGAGTTTGAATTTGAGGTAATTTTTGCAACATCATCATCTTGAGAATTTAAATTAGAAGAAAGTGAAAGATCAGATGATGAACTATCTAATATTTCAGAGGTTCCCTGTGATAGGCATCCAATAAGAATGTTGGTAGAAAGTGGTCTGGTCACTGTTGGTTGTGTGTTGTTTGGAACCAGTTTTTTTTCGAATGGTGTATTACCATTCGATATTGTTCCAATCTGCTGTTGAACAGTTTTGTCTGAGGGAGTTTTTAACATGAGCCTGCTATTTAGTTCTGATTTCTGTAGCTCAGAGACATGGTCTTTGCTTTTTAAACTATGTGGTGCCACAATCTGGACATCTAAATTAATTGACTTGGTCAACACTTGCTTTTCTTCTATTGTACCTGTACTTTGGGAATGTTGATTCACACTGGTGGACTGAGGATCAATATTACTGGTATATACAGGTTCCGGAGATGACTCTAATGATATATTAAATTCATTTAAATTGCTATTTTTAGCAGGTTCTGTTATGTAGTTTTGATTATCTGCTGAGGTACGAAATAAAGACTGTTCTTTAATAAGATCATTTGTGTCAGATGAAACATGTAGTACACCATGACAAGCTCTTGAAGTATTAAATAAAGCAGTCTGATCTGTATTGGTCCTTTGAGAAGACATGATGGTGGTAGTGTTCTGATGAACTACTTCACTATCTATAGATTGTGCTGACGCACCTTGAGAGGCTAGTCTAGATCTTCGTGCTGCTTCCAGTAGCAGTTTAACTGATGGGAGGGTACCGTGCTGTTTCGAATTTAAATTCTGGGAGGGGTAAGGTAGCTCACTGACTTCATTTCTCATCTGGTTGTTCCCATTTATCTGGTTTTCAGTTGGATAGTTATTAGGTCTGTCTTGCTGAAGATTATGGTCAATGAAAACAGGGTGTGAAGATTTGTTTTCTGAAATAAAACAGTTCCCTGGTTCAGCATTTTCATTACTAATATGTGTATTCGTAAGATGCTTGTTGACAAGAGGAAAAATAACTCCTGATTTCATTATGGCATTCAATAATGAAGATGAGAAAGTTCTACCACTACCTATCTGTGTCAGATTATCACCATTGTTTGCAAGTTGTAAGTTTTGCACACTTTCTGATGTAACTGAAGGTGTGATTCCAGAAATCTGTGTATCAGCTAAGCTTGGGTCACTTTGTGATACAACAGACTGTGTGACTTGAGAAATCTGTGTATAAGGTAAGCTTGGAACATTTGGCTGTGTACTTTGTAATCTGTCTCCTGAGTTCTGTGTATTAGTTAACCATTGAACATTCTGTGACATATTTTGCAATCTGTCTCCAGAGTTCTGTGTATCAGGAAACCTTGGGACCTTCTGTGGTGTATTTTGTAATTTGTCTCCAGAGTTATGTGTATCAGTTAACCTAGAAACATTCTGTGGTGTATTTTGTAATCTGTCTCCAGAGTTCTGTGCATCAGGAAACCTAGAAACATTCTGTAGTGTATTTTGCAATCTGTCTCCAGAGTTCTGTTCATCAGGAAACCTAGAACCATTCTGTAGTGTATTTTGCAATCTGTCTCCAGAGTTCTGTGTATCAGTTAACCTAGAAACATTCTGTAGTGTATTTTGCAATCTGTCTCCAGAGTTCTGTGCATCAGGAAACCTAGAAACATTCTGTAGTGTATTTTGCAATCTGTCTCCAGAGTTCTGTTCATCAGGAAACCTAGAACCATTCTGTAGTGTATTTTGCAATCTGTCTCCAGAGTTCTGTGTATCAGTTAACCTAGAAACATTCTGTAGTGTATTTTGCAATCTGTCTCCAGAGTTCTGTGCATCAGGAAACCTAGAAACATTCTGTAGTGTATTTTGCAATCTGTCTCCAGAGTTCTGTGCATCAGGAAACCTAGAAACATTCTGTGGTGTATTTTGCAATCTGTCTCCAGAGTTCTGTGCATCAGGAAACCTAGAAACATTCTGTAGTGTATTTTGCAATCTGTCTCCAGAGTTTTGTGCATCAGGAAACCTAGATACATTATGTGGTGTATTTTGTAATATGTCTCCAGAGTTCTGTGTATCAGTTAACCTAGAAACATTCTGTAGTATATTTTGTAATCTGTCTCCAGAGTTCTGTGTATCAGGAAACCTTGGAACATTCTGTGGTGCATTTTGCAATCCATTTCTCGAGTTCTGTGCATCAGGTAACCTTCGAACATTCTGTGGTGCATTTCGTAAATCGTTAACAGAGTTTGGTGTATCAGGTAGGCTTGACACATCAGAATGTGAGACTCTTAACTTATTTGATTCAATATGAAGTTGTCTAGCATTGTGTTGTATATCAGAAGACAACTGGGCTGATGACATATATTCTTTTATTGACTGAAGTTGCTGAAATTGACTAGAAAGTAAATTTTCTCTGCTAACTTGACTTTGTCTATCCGAATATAATTCAGGACTTTTCTCAGCAATTTTTTGTTGCATCTGAGATGAAGCAACTTGATAAAAGTCTTTTATTGTCAAACTATTTAACAACTCTTGTGATGCAAACAATGAATCAGAATTTTTATGGTTTTCCTGACTGGAAACTAAATCGTGAACGGTTTCATCTGGGGATACTGTCACTTCCTGAATCCCAATCACATTAGAAGTTCTCTCAAGAAACAGCTTAAATTTGTGGATTGTTTGGGCATGTTTCAGAAGTCCAACTGCTGTCATGAAACCTTGAGGACATGAACTGCATACCAGTTCTACAAATAAAAAACACAACATGATATTATCTGAAACAAAATTTTATCATAGTGGACTAAAGTTTTTTTATCGCTTTCTTCATAAATGTATGGCAAGCCAAAGAGGACAAAAAGCGGTATTTTTTAATATTAAAACATAAATTTCTAATATTACAAAATCATTCTTGTAATATTAGAAAATGTATTTTAATATTAGAAATTCATTTCTTAATACTTAAAAGTTCATTTTCTAATATTACAAATTCCTGATTTAGTAATGTTATAAAATATCACATTTTGTAATATTACAAATTGAATTTGTAATATTAAAAAATTAATTTCTAATATTAAAATCACTATGCAATATAACAAAATCAGACACATTATTTAATATTGTCACAGATGGGCGAGTGGTCCACAATAAGTAAATTTGTCAGGTCTCATCGTTTTTATAATAATGATAAGATATGCTGCTTCGAGATTATACTGAGTAAAGTTCATTATTATTCATACAAATATGTGTAATTCTGTAAGTCAACAAAGATGATGGCCTTCAGAATTCTCCACTATATATATACCTATAGAGTATAAGGTGGGGATTGTCGGTGTATTGGGATATCACATCCTGTTAAACTACTTTTATCTCTAATGTTGGAAAACTAACTTAAAACAAAACAAAATATCAAAAATAAAAATATATAGGCTTTTTACCCATGAATCACATTTTGCATGATCCTTAGCTGGAGTGCAACATAATATGTGAAGTTCAGACAAAAGAGAAAAATTATAATAAAGTATAACAAATCAGTTCTCATGGTATAGTGTAGTAACTGCAAGCTCAAGCATAAGGGTGGTTTGAAATCTTTAAACACAGGTGCTCAAGGGGTGTTGCCATAGATGAAAGGAAAGTTGACAATATGACAAAAGAAGTAACCCTTTATCTCAAGTTATTTAGAAGTAGATGAGATGTATCCTTTTAATCTAAGATTGTTTAATCACCATGTAATCTATAAAGTGGGAACTGATATTCAAAGAGTTTGGTTAAATAATGCTCATCCTTTTGGATTATATCAACTATCTTTTACTATTTTTTACTGATCTGAACTATTTAAACTTTTCTTAATAGATGAAAATTGTGAAATTGTGGTTTTCCTTAAAATAATAATTGTGGCAAACTGATAAGGATTGATGAAAACATGAATGCTATTATGGTATCAATGAAAATAAAATGATTCACAGGGTGCAGCTTAACAATACGACGGAGATCGAACCCAGAACAATCAAGGCAAGTATGGATACACCATTCAAGCTAGATTTAGCTCTGAATTTTCAGAAGAATTTTACCAGATTCACACTGGTCCCTTTTTGGCCAATTATTTCTCAATAACCACAACTTTTGATAGAATTTCGAAAAGACCATTTACTTCCACTCAAGTTTTTATCTGTACATCAGGAAAATGTTTGTTCTGGTCCCTTTTCTGCCCCTCATTCTGTATCAATTCAAGCCATAAAACCAAAAATCAATCACATTATCCTTTTGTGATATGGCATCTTGTACAACAATTCCAAAGAGTTTCATTCATTTATAGTCTAGTTATTGACATCATAAAAATGCTCGATTCTGGTCCCATTTTCATCCCTAATTCATAAAAAGTTTGTAATAACCCCCAAAATCAATCAAAGCCTTCCTTTCGTGGTGCCCCACCTAATGGTACAATTTCAAAGAGAATTATTTATTTACAGTCGAGTTATTGTCAGGGCAAGGTAAAAAAGCTTGATTCCAGCCCCCTTATTCAGCCCTGAATTCTTAAATAGTTTGAGTCACAACACCCATAATCAATCTCAGCCCCTTCCTTTTGTGATGTGACACTACATGTATGTGGCACAATTTCAAAGCGTTCCATTCCCTTTAATTTACTCCAGTTATTATCTGGACATCATGAAATGCTTGTTTCTGGCCCTTTTTGGCCCTTAATACTTAAAAGGCATTAACCAACCCCAAAATAAATCCCACCCTTCCTCTGGTGGTATAACACTCACATCACGAAAATACTTGTTCACTGAATGAAGAGAGTTAAAAGTACTTTGTGTGAATTATGATACTTATCAACATATGTTCAAGAGTCATGTCAGTTCTACAAGATTTTACGTGGGCTGCAATCATGAACTTTGGAGATAAGCTTCTAAGACTTTGTCTCATAGATTTTCTCTAATTGCACTCATGTTAAAATGGATAGTTCTAATATATAATATTGACACACTTGTTGTCAACAACTCAGATGTACAGATATTAGAGGACAGTCTAGCATTTTCCAACAATACACTTACAAGATAAATAACTGTTACTGTAATATTGTCAATGTGTATATTCTGTTTCCATGGAAGCATTTTATCCATAATTCTAATACATATAATGTTGAGTGATCATACTAGTAATGTATTATCAAAATATTATATAGTGGCCTTACCAGCATCATCTCCTCCCATACTTGTGACAGGTTCCTGACAATCTTTCTTTTTGTGTTTGATGAAAGATGTTATTTTGTCTAGTTTGAATTCTGTCATGCATTTCCCACATGTCAAATAATCATCATCTTTCTCCACTGCAATATATAAAATAGTCATCAGCATTCTCCATTGTAATATATAAAAGTCATCAACATTCTCCATTGTAATCTATTAAATAACTTTGACAACACTGAACAAAAAAGCTGTATGAAAGGTTACATTTGTGTAATTTATATTCAGTTTCTTTATTCCCACTGTAACAAGGGACTCAGGCTTTTTTGAACTGATTTTTAGGTGTGTTTAATTTCCACAGTGCCCAGATTTTAAAGGGGGAAGGTCGTGATCACGCCAAAGTACTGTAACCCTGCCACTTTTTTTGTGCCCGTCCCAAGTCCAGTTTTCACCTCAAGTTTATTTTTTCTGTTACTTGAGTATATGGGAGCAACTATTTTGCAGTACTTGTGCATAATGTTGTTTTGGCGCCTGCTGCAGCCTGTCTTATGGTATGAGGATTTCCTCATCCTTCATTGAAGACCAATAGGTGGCCTTGGGATGACATTTTCATCCTGATGGGGTTGTTAAATTTCCAAGTGTTGAGGGGATTGCAAAATAGAATCTTAATTAAGCATGTTTGCAGATGATACTCAATTGTTTAATAAGGATAAAGCATTGATTAAAAGATCCTTTGAGATTTAATCAGTATATGGAAAAGCTTCAGGGTCAAAAATTAATTATAAGAAAACCAAAGGCCTGAAAAATGGCCACCTCAGAGGCCAGTGAAGTCATTTCAGATTGTACTATAGAGATGCAATTAAGGTGCATTGTTTAATTTTGTAAAACTTAAAAATTAAAGGTGAAACTTGGTGGAAATATTAAATGCCAGTAGTAGAGCATTTGTATTTAAATAGATGCAATACTTGTAAAGGCGAAGTGGTGTAAAATACATGCTTTAAGCTTTTCAGAAAGATTCACGTCCTGGCTGGATTGAGTTCTCTCCCTGCACCAACTGGTTGTATTTGAAAAATGCAAAATTTCGCACAAATTAAAATCATCAAGGAATAAGTAGAAAAAGGTACTTATTTTTAAGTTTTCTTTTATACCACAACATACCTGCTTACTTTTTCTGGTAGTTTTAAAGTGTCTGATATTTTAGAAAACCTGTTTTTGACAATTTATTTTGGGAAGGCACCCAATATTTGTTATGAAAGAGTAATCAAGGGAACCAAGGTTATAGCGGCAATCAAAAGAATGTAATCCAGGGACAAACACCAGACATGGAAAACAGACACACACAACAAAGAACACAAAGTAACTAAAACCATACACACAATGTAACAAAAGTAAATGAGCAACTTGGACTCCACTATGAAAACTGATATATTTTTTTCATTATGTTACCATAGCAACAGATTTATATGACAATATATATAAGAATATCTATCTTTTTTTCATGAATATCCATAATGTAAGATTTGCTTCTTTAAGTGTCTCAATTAAAAAAAACAACTTTATTTCCATAAATTGTCATAAAATTATCTGCATTGACCTATTTATAGTGTGGAACCTCAACAAGATTACAAAGGCCAACTAACAATGTTAAAACTCTTGGAATTCAGCATGGTTATAACACTGATAATGATAAGTTGTGGTCCTCAAAGATAATGCTTATACAGTTATCTTCTCTCTAAGAACCCAGAGAAAGTAGGCCAAACATTAATTTTAAAATAGGGAAAACAAATTACACATACATGTGGTTGTCAGTGGCCAAATAGCCAGACAAAATGTGCCCTTGTCACACATTTTTGCGTTATTTGCATCATAATATTGATATAAATAAAATATTGTTATATTTAGGCCTAAAAGAAATTACCTGTGCTTCTTAATGTTTTTTTTTTAATCTTAATTGATGTCGGTATTTGGTTGGACCATAGCATATATATCATAATTTATTTAAATTTAAAGAAATGACAATTTGTTTAACCAGATTATGCCAGTTTGATAATTGCATTATATTGTACATTCAAGAATAGGAATTTATTAAGGTCACACTTTAAATATGGTATTTTTGAAAGTTATATTTAAAAAAAAAAATTATATGTGTACATGTATGTTGGTTACATTTTCTCTGTGTACAAAACAGCAGTGTAATGATGCAATCTACAAAATTACCAACACCAGTGGGGGCTCAAACTTGAGGACTCCTGGCACTGTATCCCAACACACTAATGAATGTTAAGACCACTAGTGCAGCAAGTTAAGTACAGCTGGGACTAATAAAACACACGAGTCAGTAATATTAAAACTCAGAGTACAGGGTATATACCGGTACCAAAATCTGTAACCTGTATCCATATCCGTACCAACTTTTCCAAATATCCTAATACTCTTTTGCTGATTTCTTCATTATTACATGATATTTCCAGATGATAATTTGTATATATTTACAAAATGATATGATGGCCAGGCTAAAATCAATGATTTTTTAAATGTTTTTCAAAAAATTGTTATTTGTTGCAAAAGAACCGAAACGTGTAACCCAAAATTCCTCTACCCAAAATCAAAATTATTAGAACACTATATTATCAAAATATACAAGGGCCATAAAGTAAAATTACATCTGATTCTATTTATGAGAATTTCGTTACTTAATGTCCTTCGTTTTGTATGTCTGTTTTCCATGTTTGGTCCTTGTCCCTGGATTACTTTCTTTTGATTCCGCTAGAACCTTGGTTCCTTTGATTACTCTTTTCCCCTACTGGTATACCTGGTCCATGCTCTAAGTTTTAAGTGGAGTCTGAGTTAAACGCCATAAATATCTGCGTAACAGACTCCTGAATCAGATGTATGAGGAAATACGTCTTAAAAGGTCTCTTACAAAATTCTTTTTTAGATATCATTCTTTAATTGAAAAATACTCAGTTTCTTCTAAAACAATGAGTAATGATTGTTTTTTGGAAAATGTTCTTTGTGCTGATGTGACTGCTGATTTACCAATTATGGCAATAGCATGCAAATGCTTTTAATCACCACTGGTATAGTCATGCTGCAATGAAAGAGGGAGGTTCAGCGTGGTGCAAAACCTAGATTTAACACACCATTTTGTCTGAAGTGCCTGTACCATGTCAGGACCACTGGGGTACCAGCTGTTTCGGCGGTGTAATATCTATTTTGCCAGATTCATTTTGGACTTGATTATGAAATGGATTAGTGTTTTATTATTACCATTATTTGCTCACTTACTTTTACTTTGTATGTACTATTTTGGTTATTTTATGTACTTTGATGTGTGTGTCTTGATTCCCCTGATTATACTTGATCGTATCCATTCTTTGCTGCGATTCATGCTACAGTACAGTATGGAATTCACACTCCATCATTTTTTTTTAAAATAACAAATCTTTCAAAACGTTATCAAAAGTCTTAAAGTGAAGATTTAAACTCTGACGATGTATTCAGAAAAATGCAAAAATTCGGACTGAAAAGTGAAAAATAGTCAATTATTAGTGTGGTATGATATCTTCCAGTTACATATTGTGGGATTTTTGAGAACATAAATGCAACTTAGTATGAAAATACCATAAACTAGTGTTTACTTTAGTTGATTTAAAACATCATTCAGAACTTTAGGACCAAGTTTCAGTATAAAATTCCTAATAATAAAAGAAAAATCGGAAATGTTTTGGGTATTAGAAATTTGGTATAGGTATGGGTATTGGTTACACATTTCAGAGTGCACCGGAATACAGTATCTTAATTTTCTACCAGTGAGAAGAACCCACTGGTAAATATTTAACGAGAATAGGTATGGTGAATACGTCAAAGAAACAACAACACACAGGGATGAAAATATCAGAACAAGGCCAGCCCTGGGTCTTCAATGAACAACAAGGAAACCCTCACACCACAGGGAAGGCTGCAGCCATTAAATACAGGTACAGCGAAAGAGATGCCCCTATATACACAAGAAACATAAAAATAAACTAAAGGTGAGAACAAAACAAGACAGAAATACTTGACTTGGGACAGGTGCAAAAAATGTGGCAGGGTTACAGTACTTTGGCATGATCACAACCTTTCCCCTTTAAAATCTGGCCACTGTGGAAAAAATATTACACAATTTAACACACCTAAAAATGAGTTCAAAAAGGCTGGAATTCCTTGTTACAATGGAAATACAGAAACTGAATATAAATTACCAAATGTACAAACTATGGACTACTAGCAGTTAACTGACATGGTATTTCCAGGACAGTTTAAACCTACAAAAAATTGTTCCCATCATATGTAAAATCAATCCCAATTCTTCCCATGCCATTATGAGAACCATGGTGCACCATAAGGCATACAACAAGGACACAACCGATGTCAAGCCAAAAACTGCTTATACATGAACATATAGTGTTTTAATTTCTACAAATGTACATGTATGTAAATCTTCATGAGTGAATAAATGTTAATACCAAAAAATGTTATCCTTAATGATTTGACAACAATATCATAGTTATATCCCTTATGTATAAGCCTAATCAACGGTTTAGTTGACCTATTGGCTAAGTATCGAGCTTTGAATGTTACTAAAAAGAAAGGGTGAGAAATATCCACACTTTTTAATCCTTTACAAATACATCTATATTTGAGAATTGTATAGAAATGTATTGTTTAAAAATTTTTGAATGATTTTACAAGCTTGTGATATCATAAATCTTGTTGTAGTAATTTCTCCATTGTATATAGATTCCTTTTGTTACAATAAAAAAAAATTGGTACAAATACAAGCAAATCGAACCAGTTGTGATATGTAAACACCATATGATGGTGAAAAGGGGACATCACCATCTAAAATTGAAAAGTTGACAACAGGGAACGAAAAATCATCCCTTTTATTGTAAATTTTAGTATTAAGTTTACCATGATCAATATGAATACTATGATCAAGAACGGGGCATTCTTTATTATCACTATTGGCTTTATCTAAAGACAGATCTACAGGTTTTATAACTTTAGTCTAAATATTGAAGTCATCGTTGTTTAGAGCCAAAATATCATCCCAAAATCTAAAGGTGTTATTAAATTTTTCTACCAAATGTTGTTTGAAGAGTAGTAATTTATCCTGGTCATAAATTGTGATTTGTAACAGTACAGCAAGAGGTCCTGCAATAAGTGGTGCATAAATGGTCCCCATGGGAATTCCAATAACTTGACGATAAAGGGTTTCAACAAAGCGTACGAAAATGTTATCTAACAGTAACAGGAATTTGAGTGCTGTAAGCATATCAAACGAAGTCCAATTAACATAGTTTTTTTATGTTTTTAGTCACTAAGAAATGATCTACAAGAATTTGAACAAATATATTCACATCCTGATTTATTAAATAACCATTTGATAAGGCATGTGAATTTTTCCTTTTTGAGATCATGTAGAAGTGTAGTGTATAAAGTTGAAAACTTTTAACAGAAATGAAAGATCCCACATGAGCATGTTACTTACCAAGCACATCAAGCGAGTTTTCGACACTCCAAAAATAGTTAATTCCACTATTTTTATAAGCTTTGTTACAAAAATTTACAGTTAGAATTTTTAAGATATTGAGTGTTCTAGTAAGTTAAATAGGAAGTCTAGTTGTAGAGCAATGACTTCCATGAAATGTAATCTATATAAGGTGATTTGTGAAGTATGGGAAGCCAGTACATTCATGTAGTAGGAACTTCCATGCTACTAGGCTCAGCTTGTGAAAAAGGTAAGGACAAGTTTGTGTTTCTTCATAAATTCACTTTCTGAAAAGTTAGTCAGTTGGAACATTGGTGAATTCCAATGAAGCACGGTATAAAAAACAAAGGAATAAAGTTAACAATCTTAAACAATCACTGAAAGAAAAATTTGAAAATAATTTAGATAATATTATCTTAGAACACACATCAAATCCTAAGGCATATTGGAAAATAATGAAAACATTAATAAAATCAAACAAAGGTTCCAATGAATTGCCACCCTTACAAAACATTATCAATGACTGCAGTGTAGAAGCAAACGCTTATAGAGACGAAGATAAGTGTAACCTATTAAACAAGTATTTCTCATCGATATCAAAAATTGATGATGATAATATAAATCTTCCTGATTTCCCACTTAAAACTCATGCTAGACTTAATATATCAAAAGCAACTTTACAGGACATTGTCGACGTCATTCAAACTCTCAGGCTAAATAAGGCATCAGGACCAGACCTGATAAGTCATAGGATGTTAAAAATATCCCCCAAAATAATTGCTAAGCCACTAGAATTAACATTCAATAAATCCTTACAGCACAGTATATTTCCCTTGCAGTGGAAACTTTGAAATGGGATTCCAATTTTCAAGAAAGGTGGTACTTCATTACCTCTAATTACAGACCTATTTCTCTTATAAGCTGTGTTGGGAAAGTAATGGAAAGTGTTGTTTATAAGTACATTTACAACCACCTTCATTCAAACAATTTACTATATAAGTTTCAATCAGAATTTCTACCAGAACGATCCACAGTTCATCAGTTAATTAAAATGTTTAACAATATACTCAATTCATTGGAAAAGAAAGAAATATCATGCTTTGTACTCCGCCATTTCTCAAAGACCTTTGATAAAGTATGGCATCGGGGGTTATTGCATAAAATGAAATCATATGGCATACAAGGTAAACTTTTGGATTGGTTTCATAGCTATCTTAAAGATAGGAAACAACAGGTAGTCAGTCATAAAGACTTCTTCGACAGATCTTTGCAATACGTCTGCCGCAGTGCCGCAAGGCTCGGTATTAGGACCCCTTTTATTCATAATTTATATAAATGACATAGCAGATAGTCTATTTTCCCTTTGTAGCATTTTTGCTGGTGATACATCTTTCGGCTACCCAAGCAACAACGTAACAGATATAAAGAATGTTATTGATCGCGATCTTTTATCGTTGGACAAATGGTCAAAAACGTGGTTAATGGACTTTAACCCAAATAAAACAGAAATTATGATGTTTTCAAAAGTCAATCTTCCAACTATAAATTTCAGTCTGAACAGGAAAAGATATTCCGCTTAACAAAACTCATAAACCTTTGGGATTTACTTTTAGTGATGACGCAAAATGGAACGATCACATAGAAAATCTAGCTACCTCGATTAGAAAGCATCTTAGTATTCTTTGAAAATTAAAATTTAAACTTTCTCAGAGTCACTTAGAAAAACTATTCAGTGTATATCCGACCTATATTTGAATATGCCTCAGAAGTCTGGGATAATTGTGGGATAGTAAACACTCAAACGCTAGAAACTTTACAACTCGAAGCTGCTAGAATAATAACTGGCTTACCGATATTCACCAAATCGGAGCAAGTATATCGAGAAATTGGATGGGAAAAACTAGAATATCGAAGAAAACAAAAAATTAAATTTATTTCATAAAATAAATAATAAAATGGCTCTGATTATTTACAAGATCTAATGCCACCAAAGATTCAATCAACTACAGTATATCTGCTTTGCAATGGTGAAGGTATCATTGTTCCCTTTTGTAGGCTGTGGGTGACTCGTGAATCCTTTTTTCCATCAACAATAATTGAATGGAATAAACTAGATAGAACATTAAGGGAGATTCAGGCACCCAAACAATTTAAATCGTGTTTACTGAACACCAGTGATAAATTAACTGTTCCCAAATATTTTTGCTACGGCCCAAGAAATTTAAATATATTGATAACTCAACTTCATAACTCTTCATCCTTTTTAAACTTTGATTTGTATAGAGTCAATATTAAACGAAGTCCATCGTCTCATTGTGGTAATACGTATGAGACTGCTCACCATCACTTTTTTGTATGCCCTATTTATAGCAATGCAAGAACCAAACTAATGAGCGACCTACAGTGGGTTCTTGAATTTTGCAATATAGACCTACATATACTTATTGGTCTTGCAGAAAATCTACCAGAAAAACAATATCAGGTTGTGTTGGACTGTGTATATTCCTTAATTAAAAGCACGAAAAGATTCCTTATTGATTGAGCTGGATTAGTACACATCACATCACATTTAACCACATCAAATAATGTTATATTTTTACTGTCTCGTCTTAACTTTGTAAAACATAAATAACACTATTGAATTTGTATGCCTTTACTTTATTATAATTCTTATTATTTCAGGAGAAGACTTCATAAGTATGTTATTTTACTTGTGTCTGATCCATTTTGTTAATTACAAATAAAATATGTTTAAACTAACATTGGTGAATTCGTCATTTTTATTGGAGAGCTTCAACATAAAATTTACGTCAAATAACAATAATATTACTTGCAGTTTAACTATACTGTAGCAGGAACAAAAAAAATCCTTGCTGACTTCTTTCACTTTGTGTTTCATTTGTTAAATACAGTTTGGATGTTGTTTATCAGGAGTAAAGTGTTCCTCAAAAAAGATGTCAACTATTTTCATAACTGCTTTAAAGAAAGGATCTAATACTTTCTTGTGTACTTTTTCATATTTTATTGATTTAATACTATGTTGAAGCTCTCCAATAGAGTTTTATGGTCGTCATCATGAACTCGTGGATCGTTATGGTGTATCCATCTGCACCATGAAATCTGATTTATTCAACAGTTCATAGTTTTCCTTTCCTTGTTTGTCTACCCCGAACTTGGTGGGTGTTTATAGAAAAGCAAAGGACGCATTTAGAAGAGTTTCAATAATTATTAGGGTATGTAAGTCTCATTCTAGGTTCATTTTCTATACCGGTATTTCCGATGTAGAACGTATTGAAAACTTGACCGATCTGTGTTTTGTTGTTTACTTCCGGGTACTTGAAATGCTGTAAAACAATGCAAAATCTTCATTTATGTTTTTTCTTCCTACATTTATCATGTAGGAATAGTTATTTGTCATTTTGATTGGTATTTTTTACGCAGAAAGATTTTTGCCCTTAACATTGAACTCAACGCTCTCTAAATGACGAATCTATGCTTTTGAATGGTAAATTAGGACCCATTCTCGTGAAATCACAGGGTCACATGACGAGACTTACATACCCTATTAATATATTAAAAACGAATGTCCAAGATTTTAACTTATCAGAATGATATGTACATGTAGTGGAACAAGTTGTTGTCAATGTTGACAAATAAATAGCAAATAATTTTACTTTGACCACGTCATATAATAAACCATGGACTAAAGACTTAAGTCAAATTAAGGACTTACTTTCTATTTGGAAAGTGTTAGTTGCTTTAACAGTAAATCATGAAGTCTTTGAAACTTGCTTCACATATTCACAGTTTCACACGGCACGAAAGTTCTTTGGTTCACATTGCTTCGCCAGACCGTGTGCAAAATGTGAAACCCCGGTAATGAGTGACTAAACTCTCTCTTCTTCGTTTTCTTATAGTGTACACTGTCTGTTAGACTTGATATAATTGTACTTAATCGGCCAAACTCCTAAAATTTTGACGGAAACTTGTAAATATCATATGAACAGTTCGCTAAAAACAACCGGAAGTTGCTTTCTGCATCTCTAAGTAGCGTTCGATAATTTCTACTCATGATTTATATTTTGTTTTAAGACTGAAGGTATTTTTTTTAATGATCAGATGTTCGTATGTGATATCTGCATAGCTTTATTAATTAACTTAAACAATTTATACTTATACGTTAGTTAAAAAAATAGTCGATGTAATCTGAAATTAGATTTAGTTCAACTGTAAGATGATGAGAGTTGATCGAACGCCTTTCAATTTTTCTTCCCTTCGGAATATCATTTGCCTTTTTGAGATTGAGTGAAATATGAAACGTGTTTAACCTCTTCGAAGTTTACCACACATTGACATACCTGGTCTTTCGTCTTGGACGATACCTAAGTAATGCTTTTCTTTGTTTTATTTAACACGTTGTCGTTATAAAAGTAATGTTTTATCGTAAACTATATTGTTGACATGAGGAGCGCCATGCCATGGTTTGGAATGCCTCTGTCGGCTCTGGCTTTATAGACTATCAAGTTCTTCTTACTACAAACACTGTGAAGTCAGTCTCATATCTTGACCTACACTTAGAGATCGATGGCAAAGAAAAACTATTGACCAAACTATATGACAAATGCGATGACTTTTCATTCTGTATTGTCAACTTTCCTTCGATCTGTGGCAACATCCTTTTTAATTTTACTGCCTTTAGGCTTTACCACTTGTGTATTGAGTTTTCATATGACAACTCATACCTTATACCATAGCTTGCTGTAACTACGCAGACTTTTATATCATGCTTGACTTCTTACAATTAGGCTTTATCACTTCAGGAGTTTTAATATGGGGTAGGCATTGCCTAAATCAGTGAGCACCGTGAGCTTTCCCTTACATGTACCATCAGTGCGAGACTCGTAAAAATTATAAAGGACATTACAAAAGGGGGGGTGGGGGGTGAGCAGGGATGAAAATTTTTGCTTCACAAGTGCATTAATTGTATTTATATTTAAACAGCAAGTAAAATCAATGTCTCTATTTGAAAATCTGTCTTAAATAATGGGGAGTTTTTTCAATAAATGAATAACTTGAACAATTTTTTTCCCCAAAATTCCAACCCCATACCCCCTTTTCCCTCACTCTTAAAATGGTCAATAACTTTGAAGCACGTCACAATACTTAACATTTTTTTATCCCTTAAGGGCATCTCTAGCATCATCAATTTCAGTTTTGGCCTGTTAGATCAATCTGTACAGGTACGGGAAATATTACAGTTCTCCACGGATGGTGGGAATATTTTACATATATCATGTGACGTAAACAAAATTAAGATGACAGCTGCAAATTCCAAACAAGAAAATGATTACCTTACCTATCTTAGAAAAGCTATGCTTCAATTTTGATAATATAATCAGAGTTATATTATTTTCCGAGGTGGATTAGGTTCTTGACAACAGCAGCAATGGAACGGCGGAGGTACACGTACATAGATCCACGTGTTTCCCAAAGTTTTTATAAACATAACTTTCACTTCTTTAAATAAGTAAAACTAATTAGAAAAAGACTTGAAAACTATCAGAAAAGATGAATTTATTTTTACTGAAACGTAATCGTAACCTATATTTTTTTACTTGTTGAATCGAAGGAAATGATGAATTTTCTCCATAAGGACAGTCACTTTTTGTTACTTCAGGGACATGACTTTTTTTTCTTCAGTATATTGGGGAACCTTAAAGTACACGTATAACGGTAGAGCTTCCACAGATTTGCAGTGCTCGCTATAATCGTCTGACGTCATCATGAACTCATGGATCGTTACGGTGTATCCCGTAAAATTAATTTGTTCAACATGTCATAGTTTCCTTTCCTCTTTTGTCTATCCTGGACTTGACAATGAAATGGCCATTTTATATCATGCCCTTCAGTGATATTTTCCCTAAATTACTTAAAATGACAATTTTATGTAACATGTAATACCATTTTGATATCATTGGTAATTCAAGAAGCTGTAGTAGTTAATATCTTTAATCATTATGAAAAAAATCAAGAGGATCCCAGGAGCCTGAATTGCTCACCTGGTTGAAGTTTGTCTTTCTAGGGTAATAAATTTAACAAGATGTCCAACAATTTTGACTCAAGAAGACTTTGGTAGGACTTATCATAAAGATCATTTCAGCAATTGAAAGTTTCTATCTATTATAGGTTTCAAGATATTGGCTGAAAACTGTAAAAAAAAAAAAAAAAAAAAAAAAATATCATCTTTCAAGGGCAGTAACTCTTACAAGGATTCGCCTGACAACTTTGATCCCTGAAGACCTTTGAAGGCCTTTTAATAAGGATCATTTCAGCAGTTGAAAGAATTTGGCTAAAGCTAACGGTTTTGAGATATATGGGAAAAACTACTGTCTGACCCCTATGTTCTATTTTTAGTAATGGGGGCCATGTTTTTTGATGGATCAAAAATCTCCACATCAGTTCTATGCAGGATATCACAAGGAACAAGCTTGATTCTAATCAGTCAAGTAGTTTCAGAGGAGAAGAGTTTTGTACAATTGTTAACGACGATGAGGGACGATGACGATGGACGACAATGATGACGGACGATGACGTACGCCAACTGATGGCAATAGCTCACATGGCCTTTGGCTAGGTGAGCTAAAAACTGATTTCAACAATTAATATCGTGCCTATTTCATCAATGTGTGATTCTTATTCCATGCGGTATGACAGTTTGAGTACTTTGAATATCCCAAGCAGTGACGTTAGTTATTTCAGGGATGATATCAAGTTATGAGTCTGTTTTACTGATAAAATTCTTGTTGCTATGTTTTTTTTTAAATATCTTGCACAATGCACTTAATTACTCTTATAGTATAGCCAGATTACCAATATCGCTACACTGACTTTATGGGAAAATGGAAATAATACCAGGAAAGGCAATTTTCTTCAAATTATGCATTTCTCTTAAATATGCCATAATTTAGCTTATGGTCTCACTAACCACTTCTAACGTTTCCATTACTTTACATGCTCAAAAAGTAATTTTCAAAGTTTCACTGTGAATTCCCAGGACAAATGACATCTTAAAGTTGCATACCATTGAGAGGCTCGGAAAATAAGGCTTTGAAAATCATTATGCTAATGGTATGATGATTGTAGAAATTCTTCACAAAATTAACTTGAATACATAATACTGAAAGTCCAAATTTTAACCTTTTCTGCAAACTGTCAGCATGGACGCAAATTACTGAGACATGTAACCGATATTTATACACTTAAGTAGTAAAGTACAAATATGATTTTAAAGTACACATTCCCAGCTTTATTTTGACTACTTTTAATCAGAATACACACAAATAATGCACTTACTATGTGTTTTTGGTACTACATAGGGGGTGGCCATTTGACCCGGAAGTGGTTAGTGAGACCTGACTCATTGTAAGAATTATTGCCCTTGAAAGATGAAAAATGACGTTTTTTTTTTACTGTTTTCAGCCAATATCTTGAAAACTATGATGTAAAGAATGAAACTTACAATTGCTGAAATGATCCTTATGACACGACCTACGAAATTTTGTGGGAATCAAACTTGTTAGACGACTCCTTGTAAGAGTTATTGCCCTTGAAGGCAATAAATGATGTTTTTAGTTTTATGCCAATATTTTGAAAACTAATAATAGATAGAATGAACTTTCAATTGATGAAATGCCCGTTATGATAAGTCCTACCAAAGTGTATTTGAATAAAAATTGTTGGACAATTTTTTTTTGGAGTTATTGCCCTTGAAAGACAAAAAAAAATGACCAGGTGAGCGATTGAGGCTCCTGGAAGCCTCCTGTTTTTGTAGTTTTTCACAATTTTGAAAATCTTTTTCTCTTAAACCATATGACAAAGTTCAATAAAATTTGGCATAATTGTTCTTTAGGCAGTGGTGCACAAACTGATCATTTAAAATTTTTCATCGATTGAAATACATTGCTGTCATTACTAAAAATAGAACAGAGGGGTCGAAAACACACATGGCCATCATTACATAAAATAGAATATAGAAATCAAAATGCCTTTTTAGCTCACCTGGCCAAAGGTGAACTATAGCCATCAATTGGCGTCCATTGTCCATTGTTGTTAACAATTTTTCAAAACTCTTCTTCTTTGAAACTACTTGACCAATTAGAACCAAACTTGGTCTGAATGTTTTTTAGGGTGTTCTGCATAAAACTGATGAACTGATGTGGGGATTTTTGAAAGAGTAATCAAGGGAACCAAGGCCACAGCGGTAATCAAAAGAATGTAATCCAGGGACAAAGACCAGACATGGAAAACAGACATACACAACAAAGAACATAAAGTAACTAAAATCATACATACAAAGCAACAAAAGCAAATGAGCAACCCGGACTCCACTGAAAACTGGGAGCATGGACTAGGTGCACCGGTAGGGCAAGCGTCCTCTGCCTTTCTAGAATCACCTGCCAAGTTGCTCATAAAAAGTGATTCGTCGAAAAAAAAAAAGGTTGCTAAAAATGGAACATAGGGGTCAGACATATATCTCCAACCATAAGATATATCCAAATTTTGATGAGATCTGTCTTTGGTCAAATTTTCGTTTTAATCTGTTAAGCTCTGTTGGGGTTATTGCCCTTTTTTGGTGTTTTTCCCTATTATTAGTATTATTTCTTTTAAAAATCTCCTCTAAAACTACTAGACCAATCAGGACCAAACTTGGTGTGAATGTTCCTTACGGTGTTCTGCATAGAACTTATGTGGGGATTTTTGATTTGTCGAAAAACGTGGCTGCTATTACTAAAAATAGAACATAGGGGTCAGACTGAAGTTTTGTATAGCTGTTTTATATTTACTTCTGGTGTGAGGTGTTGTCATGTGACCACAGTTTGACAGATTCCAATATTTTACAATTTGTTATGAATATAATTCCGGGAAATATTTTAATGATCCGAGATGTGGTGTATTAAGTGGTATGTGAGTTGAATACTGTTGATGTTTTTGATCCAAACTAGGCAGGAGATATCAAGGGATATCAAAGGAAAACACATTTTTTTTAGAGAAGACAAATGAGAGATGTCTTACAGGTTCATACATGCTCAGTTTTATTCACAAGATATCTCTTGTGCTCATGGGGTGACTGGATTATTTGACACATGAGGTATTTTTTTTCAAATTTCTCCTACCATTATCAAATTATTGCTAAACCGGCCAGTGTCTATGTGTGTGCTATCAATGTACTCTGGCCTGGGTACTTATATTTTTAATAATTGAACTCTGGTCAGTCTTGATACTTTTATTTACTATAATTGTACCTTGGGAACAGTGTTTTGTACTACACCTACATTCTTTTTTATTAAATGTGTAATCTGACCTCAAAAAAAAAAACCCTGAATCATTGCAAAACTATGTGATTTCTTTAGATGATGTTGTAGATGTCAACAAATGTAAAAAAATCATGGCACGGAAAGTAGAACAAGAGGCCTAAAGCATATTTTGAGTCTTTTGAGACATTTCATCTCGCTATCATGATCAGAAAATGTGAACTAAAAAACAAATATGTGTTGCAGAGAACAGGGAGAATCCTTTGCTTAGTGATAAAATTTGATTCAACACAGAGGACAAGCCAATGCAGAGAAATTTGGTTTCTCGGGAGATCTTCCCAAGTAATGGCACAGACAGCTTGTCTTCCATGCTGAATCTAATTTGAAGTAGTAGAGAAAAAAAAACCATTTAAAACATGCAGGGTTGTCAATAGAAGCTGTCAACTAGCTAAATTGGGTGGCTACCTTCTCATCTTTTGATGTCTACTCTGTTTTCAAAAATATGTAAACTCTTGCAAAATTTTCATCAGTTTACTTTTTTCTTTTTTTCCTGCTACTTAAAATACTACTGACATCTCTGACATGTATCAATCCATCTTTAGAAAATGAATGTTGAGTTATCTCCCTTCACATATGTGTAACCAAATCTGTGTATTATTACCTCAGGTTTAGAAAGCAGAACAAACCTTAACTAGTTTGAATCATTATTACTTCACTGCAGTGGCTATTTTTCTTTTTTATTTCTCTTCTTTATGCTTAAACAAATTGTTTCAATCGGCCATGTGAGCTATTGCCATCACTTGGCCTCCATCCTCATTGTCATACACAATTTTTCAAAAGTCTTTTCCTCTGACACTACTGAACCAATTAGAACCAAACCTGGTTTGAATGTTTGTAAGGGTATTCTGTCTAGAATTGAAGTGAGATTTTTGATCCTTTGAAAGACATGGCTGCCATTACTCAAAATAGAACATACATGTAGGGTTCAGACAGCAGTGTTTTTACAACCGCAAAAAAATTACAGTCATACTATGGTGTCATGATGTTGTCGTTCGTAGACAATTTGGACTCCACTGAATAACTTAAGTATAACCATATTTCTTTATGAAATTATACCGCAAGGTGATATATCAGAAAAGGAAGCATGGTATAGATTTTTAGGGTTGTGACTTGAACGGTTTAGGAGTTAGGGAACATTAATGGGTCATTTTCATGATAAAGAGATCATAAACTGGCATTTTTTTTTTTTTATTTCTTTGATATTGCATTACTTGAGTAGGAATGGGATTGATTTTTGGGGTCTTGAAGACAACATTGAATATGAAAGTTAAATCATTATATATGTATTTACACTGTTTCTTGTATATGGTTGTCATAATGAACTCATGGATTGTTACAGTGTATCCATCTGCATCATGAAACCTGATTTGTTCAACATATCATAGTTTTCCTTTCCTCATTCGTCTACCCCAGACTTGATTTTTTATGGGCAACTCAGTGGGTGTTTCTAGAAAAGCAGAGGACGTTTACCCCACTGGTGCACCTGGTCCATGCGACCATTTTTTAGTGTAGTCTGAGTTGCTCATTTACTTTTGTTACTTTGTATTTATTATTCTGGTTATTTTATGTTCTTTGGTGTGTTTGTCTGTTTTCCATGTCTGGTCTTTTTCCCTGGAGTATATTCTTTTGATTTCTGCTAGATCCTTGGTTGCCTTGATTACTTTTTCATATTAGAAAGAAAAGACAATTACCAGAAATGTAAATTGAATTGAAGTTATCCTTTTTTGAATTTCCATGATATATCTCTACTATTATACATATTGAGTGATTGATTTTTATACTACCGCAAAAAATTTGCGGAGGTATAATGTTATGACGCAGTCATGGTTGTTGTCATCTTGGGACGCTTCATTTCTGTGCAATAACTTAAGTTGTGTTTGACCAATTGTTCTTAAATTTTTACATTTTACAAACACTTAAAAGAAGGTACGTATTAAATTTGGTAAAAAAAGGGTAAAAATAGATGGTATTTTTTAAACACATGAAGAATGTTTGTTTTTTTTGTTTTTTTATTTTAATTATTTATTTTTTGTTTTTATACGAATGCAAAAAATTTGCAGTCATATAATGTTATGGCTTTGTGGTTGTCATCATCATCTGTAGACACCTGGTTTTTGTGCAATAATTTGAGTACAAGTGTTAGTTGGTTGATCTTATAAAATTTTATAACATGGTTCCAAACCATCAAAGGAAGATGATAATGATAGTGGGGGTTATGTGTAAGAATTATGGGCCAAAAGGGGCCAAGAATAAGCATTTCATTTAAGCTCCTGTAAAAGCTAAGGAATGCTTATGGTATCGTTCCACAATATTTTTTAACACAATGGTCAGACTTGGATTGAGTTAGGCAGTAAACACATGAAGTTTCCAATAAGGGGGCCAGAAACATGCATTATCCTGAGGTCCAGATAAAAAGGACATTTTTTTGTGAATGGATCTCTAAGAACTTGTATTATATAGAGAAAGACTGGGATTGATTTTTTGGGGTTAAGACTTGAACCTTGTAGGAATTAGGGGCCAAAATGGGGCTGAAACAAGCATTTTCCTTATGTCAGTATAATACCTTGAGTAAAAGCAAATGGTTCTCATACAAAATTTTATAATAAGGTGCCATACCACAAAAGGTAGAATGGTATTGATTTCTTGGGTCTTAACTTGAGTCAGTTAAGAATAAGGAGCCATAAAGGAGCCAGAAACAATAATTGTTTTTTCCTGATTCCTTGATGATAACTTAAGTGAAAAGGAACTGACTGCTTTGAAACTGAACAGTCAAATGCCATATCCTCTCAGGAAGTTTAGGATTGAATTTGTAGATTTTGACTGGAACCTTTTAGGAGTAAGGATCAAAAAGTGACCAATTTGGTTTTGGTCAAACTTTTATTCTGTGTCACATGTCTAATTGTAATGAAAATTCAAGACTATGTCAAGTTTGTATGGTGTGTCTATACTTGCCCTTACTGTTCAGGATTTAACCTCTACAGTCAAATCAAGCTGATCCCTGCAAAGCTTTTTATTGGGTTTTTAGTTTAAGCTATGTTTTTTTTAATTTTGACATAATTGAATCATCCCACTGCTGGCACTTTGTAATTTTTTTGCAGATATTAAGAGTTCTTTGAACACTTTCATTCTGTGTCAGAAGCTTTAATCACAATCCATAATTTGAGCTGGACTAAGCTTGAATGTTGTGTCAATACTTGCCCAAACTTTTAAGGGTTTGTCCACTTTGATCATATCAACATTTATCTCCCTTTGTAGTAGGTATCAAAATGAAAATCATCCTTATGTAACCTACCAACAAAATGAAACACCCTGTAAATTTTAGAAACACCGTTTGCATTCGAGTTACCTCTTTTTTCTCCACCCGAATACGAACATCGATTTGAGAGACTTCGAAATTATACCTGCTGTTACGGGAGGTAACTCTGCAAAAACAGGACAAAATATGGCTGTATCCCGAGCTCCGCAAGTAGGGAATATGGTATGTGATTTAGAGTTGAAGCAAAAACTTATAATGCATATACAAAAAGGTTATATTTTGATATAATTATATGATATACAGATGTATCATGAACAATATTTTAATCTAATTATATGATGTAGAGATATATTGTGAACACTATATTTCTATCATGTCCTTGTTAGACAAAATGACTACCATCACTTTACGTAGAGTATACCGTGCATAGAGATAACCACTAAAACTAATATTAAACAATTTAAAGTAAACTCTATTCTAAAAAATTTTCTTTCATTTATATTTTACATTTTTTCATTTATTTTTCAAACTTTTTCAAGAAAAGTATATTGTATCTACATTACAAAAATATGTCACAATTTTAATATTGAATCGATTGTTATAATTGTGAATAGTATTTAAAAATATGTTCTGTTATGTGTCAATTATTGCTTCAGTCATATACATGTATATCAAATTTGTCATTGCCCCTTGTGGGTCCTCAAATGAAAAATAAAGGCTTTTTTATGTACATCATGATGCACTGGAATAAGCATGAAGGTATTTAATATCTATGGTATTGGTGTCTAGAATCTACTCTATGAATTAAAAATAATTAAATGGACTACAACAAATTGTTATTTTGAAATGGTCTTGTAGAGAAAGACAAATTGATATTCCATTTTAAATAGCAGCAGGTTGTTTTAAACTAAGGAAATGCAGCTGTTCTTTTTTAAGATTTTACCAGGATTGGCTGATTTACATTAATCACATTTAATTACAGAACTAATGCCTAAAATCAGACACCTGGGTATTCCTGAAACTTAAATAGAATTAATCTAATCTTGTCCACATAGAGAGAAAACTAATATTAATTTGGACTTTGTAGTATTGGTAGCTGATGAATCATAATATGGAGTACATAGCAATAATTTGTTTCAGTAGATCAAGTCAAATGATTCCCTGAATACGAAAAACATAGACCCCTAATTTCTTTTCTCAAATGGTCTAAAGTGCTTAGAATATTTGTATTTTTAGTACATAAATTTTGTATTCCATTTAACTAGAGATTTATGATAGGACGTCCTAACTTGACAAAGGCAGGAAAATCCAATTTGATTTTACATTCATCCGGAAATGGTCATTTTCCTCGTGTGTTTACTCTGTGTCAGTGATGCAGCTTTATTGATGGGTTTAATGATTACAGGAATTACACACAGCATGGCAAGGAAATATTATTGGAATTGACTTGCTATTCTATAGTTATATTACTTTATTACATTAAATATTTAATTTGCTTGAAATTGAAATCTCAGAAGTAATGGTACATGAAACAAAACAAGAGGCTCCAAGGAGCCTGAATGGCTCACCTTGTAAAATTTTGTCTTTCAAGGGCAATAAATTTAATGAGATGTTGTCCAACAGTTTTGACTCAAGGAGACATAAGAAGACTTATCATACGAATCATTTCAGCAATTCTTGGAAAAACATGGTTGCTATTACTAAAAATAGAACATAGGGGGCAGACAGTAGTTTTTTTGCTTATTATGTCTACAAAGCTGTTAGGTTAAGCCAAATTCTTTCAATTGCTGAAATTATCCTTATTATAAGGCCTACAAAAGTCTCCAAGGATAAAATTTGTCTGATGACTCCTTGTAAGAGTTATTTTCCTTGAAAGTTAAAAAATGAACCAGGTGAGCGATTCAGGCTACTGGGATACTCTTGTTAAATAGGGCTCCTCCATGAAAAATAGGGGACAACCTATAGCTATTAAGGCCATCCATCTGTGTTCATAACCGATCCTGTCCAGGCTGTAACTTTCTCGTCTATTGGTATAGGCTTTTGATATCTGTCATGAGAGTAGATCAGCTCAAAGTGATGTATGGTGACTCTTAGCCTTAAACTTTGACCACAAGGTAAATAGTGATTTTTGCAAGGTAAATCTGGTTCAGGCTGTTACTTTCTATACAACTGCCAAATTTACTATTGTTTATGGAATAGCACTGTTAGTCGTTAGATATGTCTTTTTATGCATATATTTGGGTTTCTTGCGATAACTTTAACATTAATTTGATCTTAGTCAATTTTTATATCGTTAGGTTTTGAACTACTAAATGAAGTTAGGTGTTGATATTGGGGGTTACAGCTCCAACTTTTAAAATTAGTGGTCAACAAAGGGCTAAAAACAAGCTGTTTTATAGAATTGAAATGTAGCATGGGAATTTCTTTTATCTTGTTCCTCAATACAATGGTCAGACTAGTTTTAATTTGGGGGTTAAGACTAATAAAGGACCAGAAAGGGGGACAGAAACGAGCAATTTACTTATGTCCAGACAGTAACTTGACTGTTAGAGATTGGTTTTCTATGGAATTGTATAATAAAGGTACCATACCACCATAGGAAGGCTTGGATTGATTTTTTGGGTAAAGATATTTTTGAATTGGGGCCTGAAACAAGCATTTTCTGTTTGTCTGGAAAATAATTTGAGTAAAAGTGAATGGATCTCTTTGAAGCTGTATTACAAGGTATCATATCACGAAGAAAACTGTGATTGCTTTTGGACAAATAAGCCTTGGTGACCTGAGCCAAGTAAGAATATCAGGCCACAAAGGGGCTAGATACAAATATTTTTTGCTGATTTCTTTACATTAGCTTGCTTATTTCTGGGCTTATTTTCAAATTCAGGTATCTCTTATGTTTTTTTGTTATGAGGGGCCAAAGAGGACTTAACCCTAAAAAAAATACTTTTTTTATTTTTGGTGCAGTTTTGATTTTTTTTTTTTATTGGATTCCATATGAAAATCCCAGCCTAGTACTAGAGCTTTAGAAGTATGCTTACCAAATTAACCCTATCATTTACTGCTTTTGTGTTAAAATGAGGTGTTGTGTACATAATGAGCTGTAAGTGCATATGTTGTTACTGTGTCAAAAACTAAAATTGTGTCCACACTTCAATTTATCAGAGTTCAACTGGCTGCGATTGTATTATGCTGTACTCTGTGAAGCTTTTCATTTCTAAAATCACATATGAAGTATTTTATTGAAACTTATTGTGTATTAATGCAAAATGATTCCATATATCAACAGCTACTCCAGGTTATCTGAATTTAGCTGGTATGGATATTGGGGTATTTTAAGAATATAAGAATTGCTATTAGTGCTAATTTGACAAATCATTTAAAAGTGTCATTAATTTGAGACCAACTTTAACATTAACTTCAGTAAGAGGAAAATGATGCTAATCATTAGCCACTTGAAATAAAATAAAACAACTTCTTTATGAGAAATCTATAAGTGCAGCTCAATAGCACCTTTAAAAAATTAAATGCATTTTATTTGAATTTCTTTGTTTGTGAAGATAAAATTGAAAGAAAAAATGTGCAGCTGCTTGCTCTGACAGCTTTCAGATGCAGTTTCTTTTCTCTCAATTTGCAGTAATTTGAATCACAATATATTGTAAAGATTCTGTCTTTGTACTTTAAGTCTTTTGATCTGCAGCTTAAGATTTCTGATTATAGTCCTGTTATGCAAAATTTATGCAAATCAAATGGACTGTCTCATTATTTATGCAAATGGATGGACCATTTCATTATTTTGTCAATATGATGAGTTATCTCCCATATTCATTTGATTTTTGTATTGACATTTATAAAGTCATAGTTTTTTGTTTTCTTTGAGATTTTTTAAAATTTCTGATTGAATTATTTTCAAGTGGCTATCAAAATATCCACCGGTTATAGTAATTGATTGACCTACCAGTATGTGAATAAATTTTCTTGAGTTTTGGGAGTTAGAATGTATCGATCTAGATAACTGTTCTTGTGCAAGTAGATTATCTCAAGGGAACAGTTGAACTAAGATGTGGGGGGGGGGATTGGGATAATTTTCAGCTTTAATACCATGTTATGAGATTTTTTTATATTACATCTCTAATCTATTGATAAATAAAGGCATTTTTAGCTCACCTTGCCTGGAAGGCCAAGTGAGCTTTTCTCGTCACTTGGCATCCATCGTCATGGTGGTCATCTTTTGTTATCCTTCTTCTCTGAAACCACTCGGTAGATTATTATTAAACTTGTTCATCACCATCTGCAGGGTATTTACTTAAAAAAAAATTATTGAAAAAAACTTTCTATTGTTTCTCCATGACCATGGGTCAAATTTTCAGATGACTCCTTGTAAGAGTATTGCCCTTGAAATGTGAAAAAAGAACTTTTTTTTGCAGTTTTCAACCAATATCTTGCAAACAATAATAGAAGACTCTCCTTGATGAATTAATCTTAGTGATAAGGCCTACAAAAGTTTCTTTGAATTGAAGTTGTCGACAACTTGTTAGAGATATGCCATCACTTGGCGTCCGTTGTCATCATCATTGTTATGGACAAATTTTCAAAAATCTTCTCCTCTGAAATAACTGGACTGTAAACTTGGCATGATTATTACTTAGAATATTTGTGCGCAAATTGACTGTTTGGATTTATGATCCATGAAAAAAACATTACTCAAAATAGAACACAGAGGTCAAAAGGCAGTTTTGCAAATAACTCAAAAACCGTTACCTTTAGCAAAATTTTTTATTGTTTAGCATCATGAGGCAGACTGATGCCGAAATTTTCGAAACCATTCATCTACTGATGAATGGGTGATGGCTCTTGAAACAATTCTTAGTGGTTTTTTTTCCACATGTACAGCTTTGAAAATCTTCTTCTTTAAAACCATTTAAGATCATTTAATAGGGGTGTAACGATACATTTTTTTTTCTCAAATGATACATATCAAGATATTGGATATGTTTGACAGTACTTATCACAACACTTCTTAAGAGACGTGTGTCCTTCATGGGCGCCGCCATATATTACATAACAAATCCGCTTATGTATGACTGGAAATAAAAAGTAAGGATTTGATCCATCATTCCATTTGCAATAAAACATTTAAGCAATATTTTATTTTTTTCTCTTGGTCATTAAAATAATGTTCGCTATAACACTAATACCAATAAATTTATTTATTTTAAAATATAATCCTATCGTTAGTATCATAGGTGACCACAAGGTACAGTGAACTGATTCGTCAAAAAAAAATAACGCGATTTCGGTACATATGGTGAATTGTTTCCACCTTATCATTTAATGATCATGAGCATATTGGTTCTTTGGTGAAATGTGCTCAAAATGACTTGTGATTTTTAATCCATTAATTGATATGGCTGCCTTTACTAAAAACTTAATATTGGAGTTGGAATAATAATTCAAAAACTTTTGGCTTTAGCAAAGTTCTGGTCATAAAAATGCTATTCAAAGCATTTTCTGCTTTTGACAATTCAGTTAATTTTAATTCACCAAGTTTTTCGAATAAGCAAATGGTAAACCAGATGAGTGGTTGAAGCTCTCTTGAGCCTCTTGTTTCAATTAAATTGATGAAATTATCCTTATGATAAGCCTGCAAAACTCTATTGGATCGAAGTTGTTTGGACAACTCCTTGTTAGAATAGTTTCTCTTGAAGGGTAAATATTGAACCAGGTGAGCAATTCAGGCTCCTAGAAGCCTCCTGTTTCTGATACGTTTTTTTTTTTGTACTAAGAAAAAGACTTTCAACAAAACTTACCTTTTTCAATTATTACATTTAATGAGGATATACAAATGGGTAAATTTTACTGATTCAGTTTTTCTTCTTCCATTTCAGATTGTGTCCCCTGATTTTTTAAGATTAAGGTGCTGTGAAAGCTGTTTAAATACATCACTGGATAATTTGAGAATTTCCTGATCAGAATAACAGAAAAATTGAAAATGGGTTAGTATTCTAGAATGGATGGTAGTACAAATATTCAATAACTTTTCAAAGACTTTATTGTCAACTCTTAATTTAGAGCTATACTACATTGAATAACCCAGTTTCTCAGTCAGTTATTTATCTGTTCTGTCAAGAAACATAAAAGCTAAACACTAGTTCATTAAGATATTTGTATCCCCTGTTTGCAAAGTATGGGATATTTAGTGATAAGGATGTCTGTCTGTTCATCCACACTCTCTTCCCTCCATACTTCTATTTCCCAGAGGCTTACCCTTCTCTTATCTGCAATCCTCCTTCATCACTGAATCAATTTAAAAAAAAAAAGATTATTTACCAAGTATTGAATCTTTGATTTTAATTTAGCAGAATTTTGACTGCGATGACTACATGGAATCTACCTTTTATCTGCCACTCCTCTTACACCAATGATGGAATGGAACTTTCACATAATATTTATCAGCTGTGCACCTCCTACTTCAAATTTTGATCTGAATGCTTCTTGGTTTTTGTTTGTTTGTTTGTGTGTTTTTGTTTGTTTTGTTTTGTTTTTTGGGGGGTGGTTGGGGGTGTGGTTGGTTTTCAGTAGCAAAATATGAAGTTTGCCTTTAATGAATTTTGACCACCAATCTCTTATCCACAACTCCCCTTCACCACTTAATGGAATTTAATGAAACTTGAACATGATGTTTAATTAATATTGAAGATATTGCACCTCTTATTTCAAATGTTGATCTGAATGATTTTGCATTCATGATTATTGGGTACCATCAGTGAGAAATTTATATTTTAGTCTGTTCTTTATATTCTTGTGGACACTCCAGCTCAATATCCTTCAATAATTTTTGGTCAACTTTAGTACATAAGTAGCCCTTATCAAGATCTTGAAGACTATTGATTGTTATCAAATGGGAGAGCAGAGGATATCAATTTAGTTAGCATGGGTCATAGATTTTGTAAGGAACTATAATTTCTGCTTGCAGATCAGTTCATTTGAGTGAGTTTATAGCAATTACTAATATTTAAGAATATATTAAAGGAAATACTTCTATTTTTAGCTTACCTTGGCAAAAGACCATGTTAGCTATTGCCATCACTTCATCCATAGTGGTGGCCTGTAAACTTTCTCAAACATCTTCTCCTCTGAAACTACTCAACAGATTGTAACTAAGCTTTGTATGAATGTTCCTAAGGGTATTTTTAAAACTCCTTGTGTAGGGATTTTTTATCTGGAAAAAGACATGGCTGCTGTTACTAAAAATAGACTATAGGGGTCAAATTGCAGAATTTTGCAAGTAACTCAAAAACAGTTGGGTTTAGCTTAAATCTGGCCGGAAAAATTGTTCAGCATGATGGGATGTACCTATGCCGAAATATTCAGAACAATCCGCTGACACATGACTGTGTAATGGGTCAGAAATTGGATTTTTTTCCCAAATTTTACACTTCCAATTTTAAAAATCTTCTCTCTGAAACTACTGGATAGATTGAAACAGGTCTTTTCATAAATGTTATATAAAACATTTTTAACTTCATGGGGATTTTTGATCATTGATTTTTGGTTATTTTATGTTCTTTGTTGTGTATGTCTGTTTTCCATGTTTGGTTTTTGTTCCTGATTACATTCTTTTGATTTCTGCCAGAATCTTGGTTCCCTTGTATCTCATTCCAACTCTTTCTCAAAATTTACGGCATGGTCTTTATTATTAGTAGTCCTGCCGAGTTGATCCTAAAACTGATTGGCAGCAGTAAAAGTCTTTACTTATATTTATAGTAATTGTACTGATGCACAACATTTTGATAAATATTATTGACATACATTTAAGTTTGATTTTAGAGTATTATTTGGACTTTCAGTTTTGACTTGTCAGTAATTGTTTTCAGGCTATATTAACTAAAGTCCAGGTGTTTAACATGAAATTGTGTATTGCCTTTAGGGTTTAAAGGAGAATTATGTAACTCCAATCATTGAGTAATAGGGGTAATAAAACAGACAAATGACTTTGAACTGTAGATGATCTTTGCAGTAATAGTTACTGCATGTCAAATCAAGACAATTATTTTCTTAACTGGTTCTATTTTTAGATTGCATACCAGGCAGCATGACTTAATATGTAAAAATTGGAAAAAAATTAAAATGTATTTATCTATAGAAAAATATGTCTAGCATAGTCATACAGGAAATAAAAGTCTTCCTTCCATAAATGTATATGATGTATACCTGGATGGTGGAATCTGAAAAGGGAAAAAAAATCTTGCATTATTCTTTCTGTGCTAGACATGTACATGTATATAAATGATTATGACAGCACTACTGATACCTATTGTCAAAATCAAATTAAAAAAAAATTGTTTATCATAACTTTATTTATAGTCCATTAATATCATTGACCCTATAATCAAAAGGTTAAATATGGCTTTGATTACCTGTATTAATTAAGTTTACCTGTGTGTGGTCATGAAGGTACACATTTCTCTTTCTCAAGTTGTTCCCTTTGACATAATGACAGGTTGATGATCATTGATCTTAGGGTCACCACTGCTTGACCTTATGACCTCCCCGTCCTGCCATCAGAGGTTAGTCTTCATTAAAATTATGGAATTCCAGCGGAAAACATCTTAGATTATGGTAGGAAACTTTTGTTTGAATTATTATGTAACACATGTACCTTCAAAAAATAACTTGGATGGATTAAAATGTTCTTTAAATGTTTAGTAGATGAAATTAGTCTTCAGCAACTTTTAATTCATTGTCTTGATTTGAACTATTGATCTAAATAATTAAGCCATTTTAGGAAAGGTAAGACAAAATATGAATCAATAACCATTTCAGATTTTGGCATTTCAACCTTGTTACTTAGTCCATTTGTCTTTTATGAAATTACAGTGACTAAGAATAGGCATGTATTTCAGAAATATTATTTAACCATACATTTCTGTTTCCTGTTATTTTTTCTGATTTTCTTTCGAAAAAAAGGTAAAAAAAAAAACACCGTATTCATCTTTATGTATTTGTCATAACTAACATCAGTCTAAGTGTTCTTAATATTCTATTACAGTCCTTTAATGATATAATTTTCTGTAAAGAATTGACTTAAAATCTCTTTTAATGTATAGCAACTACATGTGTCTAAAAATTCTAGTCATTGAAAATTTGTACATTTAGGTAAGAAAACCTTATTTAGTAATCCAAATGCTAAAAACAACAATGTATAATGTATTATTGAAAATTAAAACCAGCTGGCAGATTTAACAATCAATTACATTTCCAATGACACCTGAATTGTCAATTACAAAAATATATGAAGATATGAAAATAACTTTTAATGTAGACGTCCATAATCAATTAAACCCTAACTGTTTTTGGTTTAAAAATAAATGAATTGATGAAGGTTAAAGGTTAGTTACTTCAAGTTATCCTCAAAAGTAATTACATAAAATAATTTGTCATCTCTCTCTCTCTCTTGTTAGTAACAGCTGACATGAAAAATAACCGACTATGATCAACAAAGCACCTGTCTCTGACATTAAAATAGGTCCTCATGTACTGGGGATACAATTAATATGTGTTTATAATACAAATGTATAAACTTCCTGTAACTAAAAGCAGTTATGAAAATGATAATTGGTTGATCTTAAATAATTAATTTTTTTACGGTATATATGTACATGTAATATTGTCCTAAATTTATAAGAAATCAGATCTTTTTCTGTCATTTATTTCTGAGTTAAAAAAACCCATGTTGATTACTTGATCTATCTCCTGTCTCTACTTGATGTTAATACATTAGATACTTTTTGACAAAACTAATTTTCATCACCCTTAATCAAGTTTGTTTAGAGCTCTGTTCCACTAATATTTCAAAGTGTTTTCTGTATGGAAAAAAATGTGAGGCTGTAATAATTCTTATTACTCTTTCACTTAACTACTACTCATGATAAGGTGAGTTTAGGATATATTTTTACCAATGCTTGTCTGTCTGTCTGTACATCCAGTCTTTAATTCATTAAACTCCTGTAGTTTCTTTGATAGAAAGAAATTTTGGAAGGATGATAATGCATATGGTCATGGATTATTGTTTTTACTCTGTCTGTCTGTCTGTCTTCGTCTGTCAGTCAGACTTACTTTTGTAAGTGTGGCTCCTCATAAACTACTGCAAAAAATTAAATGAAATGGATAGATTGCTAGGATATGATATGTAGTTGTGCATATTACCTGGAATCCATGATTGACTGACTTTTATGGGAGTTATACCCCTTTGAAGTTTTGAACCAGGTCAGACATGGGATTTTGTTTAGACATAAAACAAACTTTATTTTTTTATCTGAATAAAGGCTCAACATCGATAGCTTTGTATATAATTTGATACATTATGAATTTTTGTAACTTACATATAGACAAACAATCTTGTATTTGCTGATCCACTGCTCTGGTACCAGCTTAAGAAAATGATTCTTCATATTATTATGTTTATGTCTAAATGTATGAAGCAAACAGTATAATGCTCCTCATGTGGTATTGACAGACATCTATAGGTTTCAAAATGAGCCTTAGCCAGTTAAATAAAGTAAATCAAGTTGATATTTATAGGTTTCATAATGAGTGAAAATTGAATATTGCAAAATATCAACTGGAATTATTTGTTAAACATCATAACAAAAGAGCCTGTGCCAATTTGTAATGATGTTGAAATTAAATGGAGTATTCCATTACATATTTCATGGTGTGATAACATAAATATCTAGCAATCCTAGAAGTTAATAAAAGGACCAAATTTATAGAGAACAACATTCATGTGATACAGTAACTTGTGATAAAATAAATGAAACAATTATTATTTTTTATCTATTGAATAGATATATGCTTTGAATTTCTTTTCATGCTTATAGATGATTTGTTTCAGATTTAATTTTAAAGTTAAATTATAGGGTTTATAATCATAGATTTTCAAAACTTAAGATTATGGATTTTCAAAGTGTTAATTTCTTATAACTTAAGATTTAGTGTTTCAAAATAATGAAGAGGCAATGAAATACAGAAACCAGTAAAGATTGTCAAACTTAAAAAGTGAATAAATAATAAGATTTTCCTGTTCAATGGTTTTAGATGAAAGGTACAAGATGTAATTAAATTAAGTTCACTGAAGAATAAAGACATGGACTAAGATTTTGAAAAGATTTGAAAATTAAAATAAATAAAATTAATTTGAAATTTACAAAAGAGTCTTTGATGTGTAGAACCAGGTGACAGTAAATTTTGTCTTTTAATTCTTTTTTTTTTTGTAATAGGAACAAAAAATAACAACCTTATTCATTACTGTGACCATTGTATTTTGGTTATCATTGACTTTATTTGGGAGAAAATCTATTTTCTTTTATTGATGTTGATTTAAATTTGAAATGACATAAAAATCATAATAACCAAGTTTAAGAAAGCAGGTGTCATTTCCCAAGTAGCCTGTGCATCTGCCATGAGGAGGGGGTCTAACAGAACAGCCTTGATGACTAATGGATCCTGATTGAATAAGGCCAGTCTCTAATGAAATGGTTCATTCTCATACACAATCTAGCTATATTGCCTTATGAGGATGATGAAGAGAAAGATTTATATTTTCTATTGAGAATACATTTGTTTCTATTGATTTTGTGTAAAAATTTGTGAATTACTGATACAAACAATTTGATCTGTTAGTATTGGAAATGTTCCTAGGATTACTTACATTTACTGTAATCTCAGTGTTTTAAGGCATGAAATAAGGATAATGTGAAAGTACTTAATATAAGGAATCATCTGATTTTATTCTACTGATACAACATGACTTTGGAAACAGTTGAGGAATTCAGAAGACCTAGGACATTTTATAACTGTCAAATACCAAAGGTATGTCATATAAAACTGCAAAATTAAATTATTCAAAGTAAAAACTTAAATCTGTTCATTTAAATTTTCTGTAAAGAAAAAAACTTGTATTGTAGAATGAAATGTTATTGTTAATTCTGGCCTGGGTTTCATTAAAACTTCTCAAGTTTAGAATTTACTCAAATCCTGAATTTTTTCTCATATCTTCAATTTCAAGTGATGTGATTGGCCATAAGATGAAGGATTTGAGGAAAATCTTAATTTTGAGATTTTTTATGAGACTGGGCACTGTTCAGATAGCTTACTAAAATGAAAAGAAAGATGTAATATAGAAATAAAAATTATGAATTTCTTTAAATATATTTAGCATGAAAAAAGGTTTTAATTGATAAGGCATAAAAGGCTAAGGAATGTTCTAAAGAAGTTTGTTAATTTTTTTAAAGGACTTTGGGAGAAAAAATTTCTCATCAAATGACAGCTGTGATGACATTTATTTGTCAAATGAACAATAATTACAGTCATTGTCAATCATGTGTCCAGTAGGTGATTTATAGACCACTGAATGACCAATACAACTGAACTCTCTCTCTCTCTCTGTATATATATACTTGTGATAATACATGTACTTACAGTTGCAATACACATACATACATTGTGTTTGAGTTACTAGATTCGACCTCTCATGGTTTTTTCAACACTTTTTCATTATTTTTACATTGATCTTTTTAAATTAATGATTACATATTTTTTTACTTTGTTGACCATAAGATGTCGAATCTCTCAATTTCCCACCCTGTTAATTGGTGTGAAATACATTTCTTTAGAGTATCCTATTCTGTTAAACCATTTTAAAATTCAGGCCAGTATATTGATTTTGATCATTTCTAATGTACATGTACATGTATATGAAGCATTCTATATAATTATTAAGACATACTGATGCTTTCTTGAAAAGTTACAAAATGCTTATTAGCAATAAATACAAATAAACAGAAACTCAAAATTGAAGAAAAGACCTAAAAGAAGTCTAAGAAAAGAATAACTCAGACAGTTGAGAAAATGTGAAAAGTTTAAAATCATTGAATATCAAGTAGTAACATTTTTTTTTATTATAACATGTAGAGGTTATTTTCATTGTTGTGAAAAATGTGACTCTTGTAATAATATCTGGAAATAACACTTGAGAATTTTGTTATTTACAGAATCATGAATTTTTTTTATACCACACAAAAAAAAAACCAAAAAACAAAAAACAAACTGAAATGTCATTGTGGGCTTTAATTTTCAGAAACTCAGTGGTAAATGTGTACAATATTTTCAGTGCTATAACGTATCCTCTGGTAGCTAAACTGGAAACCACAACAGGTGTTCATCCGAGATTTTACCACAACTGGGCATTCAATTCATTATCTGGATATCTTCAATGTTATTACAGTAGACAACTTTAGATTATATTATACTGTAGCTAGATATTATCATGTCAACTTATCTTAAAAAACTAAACAAATTATTTATGGCAAAACAAAATTAATGTCCACTTCCATACTGACTAAAGGTGTCTTGCTTGTAAATTAAGCCCTGAATGTCCAGCTAATTGACTAAGTATTCTGCTAATAAATTGAATGTCCAGCTTCAGGTATGGGTGCTTGCTTAAAGACTTGGAGTCCAGCTTGAGGATTGGTTGCCAAACTGGGTGTTACTCCTATATATATATTGGATGTCCAGCTTTAGGTGTATATAGATTTGGTGTCCAGGTTATAGACTGGATTTCCATCTTATAGATTTGGTGTCCAGCTTATAGACTGGGTTTCCATTTTATGGATTGTGTGTCCAGCTTATAGACTGGGTTTCCATTTTATGGATTATGTGTCCAGCTTATAGACTGGGTTTCCTTCTTATAGAATATGTGTCCAGCTTATAGACCGGCTGTTCAGTTAATAGACTGGGTATCTGGTTGATAGATTTGGTGCCAAGCTTTATGAATGGGCATGGTTATCCAACTTATGGCTTGCATGATTAAATAATTGTTGTCGAGCTTCAGGACTTGGTTAGGGGCAGGTTTATCCTAGTGTGGTTCAGGAACCTAATGAAATGAGGAAATAGTCAGCAAAACCATGTTTAATGACATATTTTTAAATGGTTGAGACTAATTTGGCTTTTGTAGTTATATTGTGACTACTGTTTGTAATTAGTTTAAGAGCTTTTTGTTACTTCTTTTATTAAAATATTGACCTATCCCAGGATAGCATAAACACTTTTTTTTATAATTTAGTCATTATAAGATGTATATTCTTATGCAAAAAGTTGTGTTTTAGAAAAAGAAACTATTTGTTGTAATGTCCAGGATTTTCCGTAGGAAGATTTACATTTGTTGATCTATCAAAATTATGGAGAAGAAATTATGTCCCTTTTTATGTGTAGTTAATATCTACCAAAACATGAAAAGTCAATCATTGAATATAACTATAGAGTCGTGTGACCAGGGAGAATGGACAGGTGCTCTGAACAGGTGAAATTTTTATCCTGATCATTATTTAGTTTAAATCCCTTTTTGAATTGGATTGATCAATACTCAATGTTTGTTTTATGGACTAGCTGTACTTTTAAAGGGGTCTATTGTAATTGATAGTATAACTGGTTGTCAAAAAGGGGCTTGTCAGCTTTTCAAGTGATTTAGATTTAGAAGCACTGAGGGGAGAAATAATATATTGTGATGACTTTTGTTAGCAGTAAATTTTGATAGTAGTATTGTCCATTGCCTTCTTTATTTGCATTTTAACTGAGATGTTGTTATGAAATTTATGAATAAACTGTAATTCTGCAAAAAACAGTTTTATAATAAATAAAAGTACGTATATACTATTGGTGTTTGATTGTTATGGTAACCAGTGCTTAATATCACTTTATGATTGAAATGGTTACTTGATACCAATATTGGCCAAATTTTAATTTCCATGCAGAATTAAATTTGAAGCAAGCTTGAGGACTTACAGTCAAAAGTAAATTTTAAATAATTTAACTTGAAGTTGGAAATTTTATAAAATAACTACCAAATTGTTTATGTACAAAGACAACTCTAGTACAATGATTAGTAACTAGAACACTGTTTTTTTTTCTACAGGTTTGTGGATTTAGGATAAGCCTAAACAACTGGCCATTAATTCTTAAGTTTTTTACCCTTTTACTGCAAATTTGCCCAGAAATAAGAGTACAAGTTTACCTGAATTTTTAGCTAATATATTTGATAGTGAGTAGTAAAAGTTCTTGACATTTGTTTCCTGGTATTTTTTTTTTATTATTACTGTAGTTGTGCTTGTTTTCGTTGGGTATTTGTTTTCATGAATTTTACAATCACTTATAATTCACGAAAATGCATATTAAGCATTCAGCAACTTTCGGATAAGGCAAACTTCAATACTAGTAATATTGTTTTAAAATCATCTATCATGAAAATAAGTACCCACCATAATAAGCACAATTGCAGTTGTATCAAATTTGAATTTATTGCAGTAAGGCCAGGTATCAAAAATATGTGTTTCCAGTCACCTCTTAGAACAAGATAGGATTGGTAGGTCAAAAAATTATTTTTGAATTCTTTTGTTTCTTTTCAACATCTCACGAGGTCAGCTTGAAATCTTGCTAAATCCTGCAAGATGAATGCTAAGTGTTCAGGGAAAACATTTATGACAACAGCTGATCACTATACTGTGTACTGTGTAGAAAATCATCAGAAACAAAACATCAACAGGCTGTAAATTTACAGCTTTCAGTTGTCTCATGGCCGCAGCTGCAAGCAAATGCACAGACATTGTTTACAATTGTAAATGATGAGTCCATTCAAAAGAAGTTACGAACAAAATTGTGATTACCTTAAGTGGGTAGGGTTAGTCAAGCAACTGGAACCACATGTTTTTTTTATTTGGCCCAATATTAAATTTGAATTTATTGCAGTAGTATCAGATTTGAATTTATTGCAGTTATATTGAGTTTTGATTTATTGCAGTAGTATTAGAATTGAATTTTTTTAGAAGCTTCATGTTTGTGTATATATAAGCTTAATTTGGGCCACCTGGTGAGCAAGTCAATTGAGAGACTTTAAATTGTACAGTTGTTTTTATGTCATGTTATTTGTTTTGTTTTATTTTCAGAATCAAGTGTTGCCTCCAGGTTTTTTTCCATTGTCATCGGTAATGGCCGATTCAACCAACCATGGTAACCGTTTTTTATTAAACGAGGTAGGTATTTCCATGTTGTGGTGTAAATTGATCTTACTAGTTTTCTATGAGTTTTTGGGCTCCTGTTACTACTATCAAATCTCCAGCAGTCAAGATAGCACCATTAGCATAAAAAACTAGGAACACCCCAGTATTACATTATATTTTTTATTTAATCTAAAGGAAATATTTTTGGTCAGACTTCACAAGTTTGTTACAGAAATTCTCAAGTAATTTGTGTGCTACAACCTCATCCAATAAACATTAAGTATATGATTAAATAATTTTAATGTTGGTTGTGAACTTGCATAATGTTCCTTCAGTTATAGAGGAAGACATTATATTTGACCTGTTAACACCTGAATAGAACTTATCATACTGAGAGCTATATGACAGATGCTAACCATATTTATTCATTCCTAATGTTTTTAATTTGTAAGCTTTTATAAAATTTCTCACAAAAACAAGTAATTTACGTAGGGATTCCTTGAAAAGGATCCGGCTGTTTTCTCCAATACCAGGTGATAGATAGAACCTTTAAAGAATTTATTGGACCTAAATGGTCCTGTTATAATCATTTAACGGATACTTTAATACATGATTTATATTGAATGAGTTTTCTATGGTTTGGAGAGAAAAACTTAATGAGCTTCTCTTGTAAGTAAATTACAGGTGTCTTCTGTAAAATGTTTTTTTTTATTGTTTTAATGTATTTACATTGACAACATATGTTTTATTAAATAACTTACACATTAACAGATGTAACTTTTACTAGAAAAAGCCGTACAAGGCAGAAGGAGTTGTATGAATTTAAAAATGTCCTGATGAGGGTTTCATTGTTCCTTTATGGAAGTTCCAAATTTCTTTTTTGGCCATTTAGTAATTCCATCATATGTTGTACAAATTGGTATAGTACATAGGACCTTCAAAAGAGACTACTAAGTACAAAGAACAAAAGGTTTGTAGAGGACAGAACAATTTCATCTTTTATCATCAACTGATTAATTGTACAATAAGAGACATGGTATTTACAGGATAAGCTAATTTTCCCCTAATGGTTCCAATTGAAGCTCTATGATAGCAGATAACATTATCTAAAGATCCAGAAATTACTGAATAATTGCTACCATCACTCTAAAATCAATATTTCCATCATTTGTAAATAGCAATTTTTACTGTACACTTTTATTTGTTTTAATGGGAGAGCCATATTCTGAAATATTTTATCAGATCATAATTGTTAGTGTTCGTTAACTGACATGCTGAAACTTTCAGACTTTGATTTATAATTTAGTTACTAATAGTAAAATGTCAACTCAATAAAGATATATACTGCCACCTATATTTGAAATAACACCTATATATATATATATATTGCTTTGTCCTTTTTTTTTTAAGCAATGGGTGGAATCAAAATTTTAACTTGAATTTTTAGTTTCTGTTGCATTGACAGTCCCAAGATTCTTCAGGTGTGTAATGATATACTGTTGTTTGTCTGAAGGTCCAATTGTAGTTCAACACTATGTTTTCATACTTTTGTTACTGTGTTTGTCTTTATGGAAGGAAAACTGTGTTTTTCATACTTTCGTTACAGTGTTAGTCTTTATGGAAGGAACACTATGTTTTCATACTTTCGTTACAGTGTTTGTCCTCATGGAAGGAACACTGTGTTTTTCATACTTTTGTTACAGTGTTAGTCTTTATGGAAGGAACACTGTGCACTGTGTTTTTCATACTTTTGTTACAGTGTTAGTCTTTATGGAAGGAACACTATGTTTTCATACTTTTGTTACAGTGTTTGTCTTTATGGAAGGAACACTATGTTTTCATACTTTTGTTACAGTGTTTGTCTTTATGGAAGGAACACTATGTTTTCATACTTTTGTTACAGTGTTTGTCTTTATGGAAGGAACACTGTGTTTTTCATACTTTCGTTACAGTGTTTGTCTTTATGGAAGGAAGTTGTTTGTTTCTGTGTGTTCTGGTGATTCATTTCGGATCTGTATGACCTATTAAATAAAGAAGGACATGTGTGTCATGTGCTTTAGTGGAGTTGTTCCTGTATATAGATCTGATGTCTGTTCAGTTTATGGAAGCATATGTGTGACATGAAAAAATGAGTAATGATATAAAAAAATTTGTTCTTATTGCTGGGTTAGACTTATTTCAGATGGTGCATTTACTTTGACATTTAGTATTCCAACTTTCTATTTCTTCTGTAATGCTGCACAGATTAATAATATTACATATCACGTAATATGTTAACTGACAGAAGAATGGGATAAAACTACACTTTAATAGGTCTGTGGAGGTTTCTAATCTTGTGGAATGGTTGTCTTGTTTGACAGCTCATAGTAAAAGCCATATTTAAAATTTGATGTTGCACAAAATGGTATATATTTACACCTATGATTTTGTCCAGTGTATTGAATTTTTTTATTTTTATGTGACCATTAATGCATTTTGGGTTTGAGAGGACTTTTCTGCTTGTTTCAGGGATTATATTACAAGCAGATTAGTGTTTCTGTAAACACATTAAAAACACAATTTTGTAACATTAACTTCAACATTGTCTGAGTGATATTAGTATTTATTGGCTACATGTTGCTGCATGCTGCCATCAGAGGTTATCATTTCTAGTTTCTATATTGGTTCCATAGGCTGATCTTTTACTTAATCTTATAATGGGTATCTGTCCCTTGTGTCTTTATCATTATAAATGTGTTTTGAACCCTTGTTGATAAATAACTAAAATATATATGTTTTTTTCAAAACTTTCATGAGTGTAGTACATAGATTTTCTTAAGAAGAGTATCACGGACGAGCTCAAACATTGTTTTTGGTTTTTTTTAATTCAGATATTATAATAATCTAATCTATATTACACAATCTAAGTATATCTATAATAATCTATGAACTATGCAAGCATGGTTTTCTCATTAGTATAGATAACAAGTTAAATGAAATTGCAAAGTATAAGTGTAAATAATTATTATTCATAAATATTATTTATATTCATATTATAAAAATTACACCTTTTGAAAAATGAAATACATATATGGTAACAAAACTTATTTGACCATGACAGAATAATTGTAATTTACCATTCTATTGTGTCAGCTTCAAAAGACCACAGGGGCAGTTCATTTTGAATTGCCATGTTAATTAACAAAGGCAGCCACCAGAATTTTTCCAGTACAATAAGCTCTCATACTGCATTCTGATCTGTGCCTTTTTAAAAGACAATTGAAAATGAATTATCAAGCACTTTTGTTTATAGTTGAATAAATTAACTTCAGAAGTAACAAGCTTTCTGATTGGATAAAAAAATTGTCTTATTATCTAATACACCAAATGTGCTACTAATGTAAAACTAAATTATAAAGAATGATTGTATTAGTTTTTTTTCTGTCATTTTGAAATAACATCAATGCCATGACACATACTAGAAAATAACCTGTTCTCTACATTTAAGGTTAATTCATCAATGACAGAAAAACATTTTTTTTCTCTTAGGAAGGAATTTTGTGAAATTTACCAGAACTAGGGTACATGTTGTTATACCATTTTTATGTTATAATAAGATGTTATTGGTTTGATCTCACCCTTAGTTGAGATATATCAAAAACCCAAATTTGGGGGTGGATCCTTTAGTGTGGCAATATAAAAAATTCCATAAATACACAGAAAGTCCATAATATTATTGTTCTACTTTGAATAACCATTTACATGACAATAACAGTGTATTGACATGAATTAAAAACAGATGAGACTCAAAATCAGGGTAAAACAAGAGGCTTTGCTGACCAGTTTTCCTGATTCATGCCAAATCCGTACATGTATATCCTTTCTTCATTTCTAGTCTATATGCTGTTTAGTTTTTTTATACTGCAACCTTAAGCATTTTTTAATCAAGTTTAATCTTTATATGAAGAGTTAATTATGTTTTTTCCCACTAGTTGCACTTGTGCTACAATAAATAGGTAGTCAATACAAGGGTAGGAAAATAGGTGGAGTGTTATATACTGTCGGTGACTGTATATCATCAATATGTATATACTGTCAATGCATTTTGGTTGTTCAAATAGAAAAATTGCAGTATAAACTGCAGTATTTTCTTCTTACAATATCTGAATTGTAACTTGTACACTCCCAGACCTATATAAAATTGATCACTCCATGCCTTGAATGGCTTATTGTAGATGTATGAAGAATTCACTGTTAAGAGGAAGCAGATCTTCTCATCAAGTTCATATGTGCCTTTGTTTTGTATTTCAGTCATTTCATACACCTTGTTTTGGAGACGAGGACTTTGACATAACAAGTTTAAGTTTACCATCCGGAACTGTAGACAATCTATCTAGTATACAGCCAACTATATCAGATATTGATCCTGCTGCACTTCACCCACATCACACAACATTTAACAATTCCATAATGAGCTCTCCAAACAATAACATGACTCCACAATTTCCACCAGAAAATATTGAAATGCCAGATATTTCAATGTCAAATAGTGTGACTTCAGCAAACCATATGATATCAACTTCAGTTCCATCATTTAGTAATAATAATGGTGTCATGACAACAACAAGTACAAACTCTCACACAAACAATGGGAAATCACGTGAGAGCAGTGAAGAAAGTAGTGATGATTCTCTTCCATTGGCACAGGTATGTACTGGTACTTAAAATTTATTTTATAGAATCTAAATCTAATTATCAGCCTTAACTTTATAATCATATGACTTTGTTATTATCTGTCGTTGAAGTGATTTGTAGACACATGTTTTTGTGAGCATTTGTTGATGGATGTTAAGAAATTTTACCACAGGGCTTCCTACTACAGGAGAAAGATTAGGATTGGATTTTGGGGTTATGGCCTAAACTGTTTCAGAATTATGGTAAAAAAAAAACAAGCGTTATATTAAGTTTTGTAAAAATTACTGTTTCTTGACCAATTTCTGTAGGATCTTTTGCTTTTTGATATATTTAATCTTATTGTGATATTTAATTATACTTCTGCAAACAAAGTTTGGTGGTATTAAGGGATCACCCCATCTGCCTGTGTGTCTGTCCAAGCAAAACTCCTCTTAAACTGCTCAAGAGATTTTATTGAAATTTTATTGGAAGGTTGGGCATCATACTTAAATGTGAATATGAAGGAATAGACTCAAAAGGGGGATAATCCATCTTCAGAGTTTTCCATGTTAAAACGTGGTAAGCACAACTCCTAAACTGCTCAAGGTATTTTGATGGTCCAAATTAAGGTTGAAAGTATCTAAAATTTAGCTTTGTATCAACAATAATTTATATTTTTGGGTTCATATGAATGCCAAATCTAACTACACATTAATTTTGATTTGGTTTATAGTTCATAAGTGCTTTGATCACATCATTCAGTGTCAATCCTTTCAGAAATGTATACAGCCTTAAATAGTGTCCATGTTTGTTCAGGGTTGTCCATTGAAAGTTGTCAAAATCTGTACTATGACATGTATTGCAAACCAAACTAATGTTTTTGAATGGCTTAAATCTTCTATTATCAGTGGTCCTTACCAAACATCTACATGAGTACTTCAGCATTGTTTTTGTATTTGTTGATTTTCAGTCTGTGTGCACTGTATGTGGTTCAAGTCAAATTTATGATCACTTCATCTTGAAATTCATCTTGTAATCATTGACATAAAGGTAATTTATTGTCATATGATTTATTACTAAATAGCTTGCCTTTATGAAGAGACAAGCTGCGGCAGCTGCAGCTGTAGAGGAAGCACAGAAACAGAAGAAAACAAGGAAAGCTAAAACTACCAAGAAAAAGAAAAAGAAAGATCCAAATGAACCACAAAAGTGAGTTTCCACTTTCTTTTTTGCCTCAGCTTGTCAGTCTAGTACAAAGTAGGATCTTTTTGATAGATTGGTCAAGCTTTTTCTTCCTGAAATGCATTAAATATCTACCAAATGAAGTTAAAGTGCAATCAATCAATCAATCTTCCTGCTCTGAGAAACTTGCTTGTTTAGTTATCAAAAGTAGAGTTAAAATTATTCAAACCTCCAAATGTTCTATTAGATTATCATTCATTGGCATAAACTATAGAGATGGAAAGGAGGATTTTTTTTTCAATAAGATTGTATTAATGTAAACTACTGAATAATTCAATAATTATGAGAAATGTGAGTGTTTTTTTATGGGAATATTTTGAACTTGCACTATTTTAGTGATTGTATGAATCTTCTCATTTTTAATAAAGTGGAAATTAACCAAACTGATATTATCGATAGTTTTTAAATGCTATCTTACTGCTAAAGAAGGAAGTATATATTTTGCTGAAACATACATTGTTGAACTTAAATAAAAACGGAGTTATGGAAAACCTCTGTATTATAGTGCTGTATTTTTTTTCATAGTTTAAATTCCATTTTTTTTTGGGGGGGGGGGAGGGGAGAGGGAGGTGGGGAAATCTTCTGTTACTAGGCCTATGGTCACATTCATTACAAAATCCTTTCCCCCAAAGCCTAGATGTGATACAATTAATAATTCAAATGCCTTTATATTTTACAGGCCAGTGTCAGCCTATGCCTTATTTTTCCGAGATACACAAGCTGCTATCAAAGGACAGAACCCTAATGCCAGTTTTGGTGAAGTGTCCAAAATTGTAGCTCAGATGTGGGATGGTTTAGACCCAGAACACAAAAATGTATGTATTCATATTCATTTGTAGTAGCTAAGTACATGTCAGTTTTTGTAGCTAAGTACTTGTCAGTTTTAGTAGCTAAGTACATGTCAGTTTTTGTAGCTAAGTACATGTCAGTTTTAGTAGCTAAGTACATGTCGGTTTTTGTAGCTAAGTACATGTCAGTTTTAGTAGCTAAGTACATGTCGGTTTTTGTAGCTAAGTACATGTCAGTTTTAGTAGCTAAGTACATGTCAGTTTTAGTAGCTAAGTACATGTCAGTTTTTGTAGCTAAGTACATGTCAGTTTTAGTAGCTAAGTACATGTCGGTTTTTGTAGCTAAGTACATGTCAGTTTTAGTAGCTAAGTACATGTCGGTTTTTGTAGCTAAGTACATGTCAGTTTTAGTAGCTAAGTACATGTCAGTTTTAGTAGCTAAGTACATGTCAGTTTTTGTAGCTAAGTACATGTCAGTTTTAGTAGCTAAGTACATGTTAGTTTTTGTAAATTTTCTTGTTAGGTGATGAAAAAACAGTACATTTGATTTCTATAGGATTATGAAAAAAAATTCTTAAAAAATCAGATTTTCATCAGAATTAATAAAAATTTTGGCAGGACATTTCTGACATCTTTTGAGCTCAGAAAACATTTACCATAAAATAAAATAAAAAAGTTTCCCATTACCCCTTTTGCGAAATTTTAAACTAATATTACCATATTTACTGTAGGAATGCTTAGGTAAACGGAATAGATTAGGTAAATATAAACAAAAATAGAAACCAAGTGCTTTTGGTATATTTTTAGCTTGACATATGTTCAATCCATTTTGAGGGTCTTTTGATATTCAAAATAGGTCATCACATGTCATGCTTAAAATAGACCAAAAGTACAAAGTTTTTGTTTTTATTTATATTCAAAAGGCTATTGCTTCATCTGGTCTCTCCTACAAAATATATGGATATTTTAATTGAAAATTTTGCTTAAGGGGTAATGGGAAACTTTTTTTAATTCAACATGGAAGTTTATGGTAAATACTTCACAAGTTCCTATGATATTGCAGATGTGTTAGTCAATTTTTTTAAAATTTGGTTACGTATGATTGTATGTCTGTAGTGTCAGCATTTTTCACCTAGTAAGTGCCCTCTTGACACAGGAAGTGAGTGAAATTCTAGTATTTCTGTTGTACAACCACTTCCTTTAGGTCATTATCAAGTTCATATTTTGAAATTTATTTTTAGAGATACACTGTAGCAGTAAGTCTGCTAATTACTAGAGGTAAATTTTCTTGGCAATTACTTTGGAGGGAGGGGGCAACTTTTATCCATCAGAATATTTTATAATGACTGGTATGATAGTGTTATTGGTTTTCATATGCTTCCAGTGACCTTTAAAGTGATTTTTATAAATGCTGAAGCTAAAGCCTTAACACTTTGAAGAGTTTAGTGACCACTGTTTTATTCTAGAGATTGTTTATTCTTATACGTATAACACATGTAAATTTCTTTTGATAAATTCTTGATTACTTTTTACAAATTGAAATATATTCTCCATTCTCTTGTGTTATTGGCAATTGAGTAATTATCTTTTGATTCAAATAATATGTCATTGGTGATTGGAATTGAAAAATTGCAATGGAATTAGCTCATTCTTAATGAATAAATAATGACAGAATCACAATATGGCTTGTATTAGATGCTCGATTCTCCTCTTGTTGACACTGTAGCTTGCTCCATCAGGGGAAGAATTGTTTTGACATGTTATTAACGATTTTGATTAATTCTTGTGAAATATTCAGGGGCAAGTGACACTCATTTGTCATCAATTGGAATTTTATTTGCCCAAATGATTTTTAATGCTACCAAAGATTACATTGTAGCAATATTCAGAACTTTTTTTTATATGTCTATTGTTTGAAATCTCAAGGGAGATAATTTATGGAACATTGGTGCTTAATTTATTTACCAATATTCTCTGCCAAGTGATTTAGTTGTTGAAGTTCCATCATTGATTCATTATGAAGATGAAATATTGACAATTTATCAAAAAATCTTCATTAGTTGAATTTCTCACAAATAATATATTTTTTCAATATCATTTTGATCAAATGAAATTTATATTGCGATTGATAAAATTATAAAACTTATTGTAATGCTGCTAATAAAGAAATGTAAACATTGTAATTGATGGAGTTAATAATTAAGGGAAAAGGAAATTACTTTAAAGCATATTACCTGGGGAATATGTATTGGTTTTGATTTCTCGAAGAAAAAAAAAGGTATTAAATTTCATAGAGTTTCTGTCTCATGGATTTGGAAGATCTTAAAAATTAGGAATAACATAAATACATTTAGATATGTTTATAAGTGGACATGATGATACTGGTATAGCTTTTTCAAATTTGGGATTTAGAATAAGTGTAATAGGTTTTCATGAATGAATGTAAATTATTATTGTCTGTTAGACCAAAACTAATAATAGTCTTGTTTACTGCAGTCACCAAGGAAGTAATAGGGTAGCGGGTATGGAAGTTATTTCATTTTTCAAAAACATTTTACTTTGAATTAATGGGGAAGCAATCTAGATTTTAACAGTGCTTAAGCCAAGAAGAACATAAAATGTTTAGGGTAGACACAAAAAGGTCAGGTAGGAAGGGTAGCAGGAAATAGACATGTTGTTGTTTTTTGGCCTTACATGTACTTTAAATTAGACTTATGAACATTATAAAGTAACTTATACATGGCAAATCACAATAAAACGATTTGCCAGGTACCAGGGTATCTTAGTAGAATAGTACTCTGAATGGTATATTCATGACAGTTATTGAATTCATTTATTTTTCAAATTATGATACATGTGCCTTGATATTTTTATATCACATTCTTTGAAGTTTTGTTGTATTACAGAGAGTGTAATATACTATATAATACTGTGAAAGTCCTTTTATTCATGGATACTGATTTTTGTGGATTGGGGAAGAAACACAAGTTCGTGGATTCTTCAATTTGTGGTTTTTAGTTTTTCAGTATACAATACTATGGAAATTTCTTTTTCATTGGAAACCAAATTTCCTGATTTAACCTACCTATAAAAACCACAGAAATTGGTACCCCACGAACAATAGTACTTTCAAAGTAGTCTTCTGTTGTTTATACAGTTCACTTGTCTATTTTCATTCAATGTCTCTCCAGTTCTTGTCAATATTGTATTTTTATTTTTCAGGTATACAAGACTAAAACGGAGACAGCTAAGAAGGATTACTTGAAGCAGTTAGCTGCTTACAGGGCTAGTTTGGTATCTCAGGTAAGATAATGATACAGGGTTTGTATAAAGGGGAAGGTCAACAAGAACAATTATAGGTTCATGGGGCATGGGTTATTTAGAGGAATGGGTAAGACAAGAAGAACTACAGAATACTAGTACAGGGGTTGTCTAGAGCCTGAGGGATAGGTAAATAAGTACAAGTATAGGTTAATGTTTCAAGCTTGTCAAGAGGAATTGGTAAAAGATCAACTATAGGTAATGGTACAGGGGTTATCTAGAGGAAAAGGTAAAACAAGAACAAATATTGACAACTGGTTCAAGGTTCTTTAGAGAAATGAATTAAACAAGAACAACTGTAGGTTTCTGGTACATAGGTTGTTCAGAGGAATAAGTAAAACATGAGCTTCTATAGATTAATTGATCACATATTGATTTGAGAATTACTTAAGGTAATGGTGCATTGGTTGTTTAGAGAAATGAGTGCAAAAAAACAACTATACAATTAATGGTACATAGAATATCTACAGGAATTGGTAAAAAAATTAAAACTATAAGTAACTTGATCACAGATAACAAGAACAATTAAAGGTTAATGGTGTCTAGAGGAATGGGTAAAGCAAAATAACTTTAGGGTATTAAGACTTATATACTTGACATGTATGTCTATAAATGAACTGGGTGATGATGAATTAAAGCATGTAAAAAAATAGGGAATTGGCTTGTAGTTTTCATTACAATTCATCAGCTGATGTAGGAGTTCTGGCCCCTGAAACAGTTTTTTTTTGGCATTTTTTGCATGTTCAACTTTGAAAATTTTCTTCTCAAAATCTATTACACAGAATTCAATGAAAGTTGGCATATTGTTTCTTAGGGTATCCCAAACAAAATGATCATTAGGATTTTTGATTCTTGAAAAGACAAGGCCTCTGTTTCTAAAAATAGAAAAAAGGGAACTGAGGGCAGTTTCTTGCAAATAACTCAAAAACCGTTGCCTTTAGCAAATTTCTGGCAGTGGGCAATATTTTTCAGAATCATGTGACGGACCTATGCTGAAATTTTCAAAATGAATTGTCAACTGATGTAGGAGTTAGGGGCCCCTGAGAGAGTTTTTTTGTTGTTGACATTTTTGGTATGTGCAACTTTGAAAATCTTCTCAAAATCCATTGCACAGAATTCAATGAAAGTTGGCATATATGTTCCTTAGGGTATCCCACACAATATGATCATTGGGAAATTTGATTCATGAAAAAAACATGGCTGCTGTTACATAAAATAGAACATAGGGGTCAGAAGGCAGTTTTTTGCAAATAACTCAAAAACCATGCCTTTAGCAAATTTCTGGTGGGGTAAAATTGTTAAGCATCATGAGAAGGACCTATGCCGAAATTTTCAAAACCATTCATTGACTGATGTAGGAGTTCAGGCCCCTGAAACAGTTATTTTGTTTTTTTGTTTTGTTTTTTCACATGTAAAACTTTGAAAATCTTCTTCTCTAAAACCGTTTAAGATCATTTAATGAAAATAAGCATAATAATTCTTTAGTGTACTGTTGTGATTTTTAATTCATGAATTGATATGGCTGCCTATAATAAAAATGGAACTTAGAGGCTGGAAGACAGGTTTTCGAAAATAATTAAAAAGTTGTTGCCTTAAGTAAAATTCTGGTTCAGGTAATGAAAATGCTATTAAAAGCATTTCCTGCATTTGAAAATTAAGTTGATTTTAACTTAGCCTGTCTCATTCCTCAAGTTTTTCAAATAAGCAATCCAGGTGAGCGATTCAGGCTCTCTTGAGCTTCCTGTTCTTGTTAAATCATGCATTTCATCTCTACAGTAGTACCAGTCTTACACAGGATCCTAACATCTGGTATAATATCTTAGGTTTATGATGGTTATTATTTTCAACAACTTGACGTAAATCATGTTCAGGGTCAATTTTCTTTACGCATATTTCATGTCATTTGATTTAAAGTTATCATAAAGGAATGTTTAAAGTTCTAAAATTCTAACAAAGCAATATAAAATTGTCAAAATTAGTACTATTTTATTCTTTTAATACAGGGCAGGTGTTAATTTTAATATAACTTCGCAGTTTATTTCCTTGAAGTTATAGTGTAGTAGACAATAAAATTATTGGTCGTCGTACATGTCACTTCATTCACTTAAGTATCGGATTACAAATTTTGAAGTTGTTATACATATTATATCATTTAAAGTTGATTTTTCTTTTCTTAAAAACTTTTACTTAATATACTTAATGTACCGAAGATGGTTTATGCATAAACAAATAAGTATGTAGGGAAAAGTTACTGAGTTCATCCTGATTCTACAAATGGCCAATGTTTAGTCCTCAACATGGGCAAAATTCACATTTTCAGATTCAGATTTTGTCATGTAAAATATTCATTTTGGATATGTAAAAAAATACATGTGAGATGATTTTTTATTTAGATATGGCCGATTTACTCAAACATTGATTTATCATTGAAGAGAAATTATAACTGTTCTGATGTTTAATTTATTTGTGTATTGTAATTCCAAACAAAGGACATCTATTTCCTAATGAGGAATATTACATCCTGTGTGATGTACACTATTCATACTCTGAAACAAGCAGTCATTAAATGACAATGTTCATCATTTGCTTCAGGGCTATTCTGTAATCTGGTCCATTGTCATCACATACTCAATAACCATTACATAGACAAATTTCAATACCCTGTATGGAGACAGAGAAATTAAATCAGAATTATTCTGTAATTTAATATGTTATAGCAAATACTTAATTACTGATCTGTATAACTGTTTTGGGATTAGCTTTCTTTCATTTTCCAAGCTATTGTATGTACATGTAAAACTAGGGTCATTATAGACTGTGATGTGGCCTTGATTTTACATAACAAAACTCAAATCTTAACACACTTATACATATTTTACAAATTGATATTCTTATGAAAACCATGCTTTCCAAACATATAGAATTATATAACTTGTAGCTCAGAAAACTTCAGTAATATTTCACAGATACAACAAAACCTGTTTAAAGAGAACCTCATTTTGGACCAGAAAATTTGTTTGGTGTAGACAGGTGTTCATTTTATTCAGATTAAACATACATTTAATTTATTTGAAGGGACTTCTAAAAGTGAATGTTTTAGACAGGTTTTCAGAGGTCAGTGTAGTTACACTGTATTATAGATGCTTTCACTGTGCAATCATATTGATATTTGTGGTTTTTAATTTTTCATTGAATATGTCAAGTGACCATATTAATGGGTATCAATTTTCACAGTTTAAAAAAATTATGAGTGTTGCATAGTGTTGAAAAAAAATTCATGAGAAATGTTTTTTCATACTTTTCAGTCCAGCACATTTACAGTAGGTGTCCCTTTGGTTTTGATAAGGTATTCTTACTGTAACATTGTCAGAAGTTTAATATTGGACATTAATTTGTTTTGTAGTATTTTGAGGAGTAACATGAATATTTAAAATTTTTTCTAACTCACCCTTTCCATCCCATAATAAATGTGACATTTGACAATATCTTTTCCAATTATTATTTACCAGTACAACAAGATCATGAGGTTATGGCCTTGATATCACAAGACAGAGATATCTTTCGAAAATTTGGTTGATTTTTTATTTTTATCAATTTGTCCAGAACTTTTAGTGTTTTTTTTTTTGTATTAGCATAAAAAAGGTGTCATAAATGTTTTATCCTAGTGCTAAAATATGCAGTATTGGTTTCAAACATTTACCAATTTTTAGCAGTTAAGATGATGCTGTCAAAGATAACAAGAGTTTATTTAGCATCTGACACTAGTAAGGGTATCAATGTTAAGGCTCACAGCTTCAGTTTGTAGTCTGTCTTTTTGTATTTGAAGTAATTTACAGCTTTTTGTTCCATAAAGAAAGAAACTGCTGCAAGTGGCTTTGGTTTCAACAGTTTGATTGATATGCAAAACTAAATCTTAGAAATTGTGCAGCTACCACAGAATTTAATGATAATTATGTAATGACACAAAGAAAAATGGCATTTAGTTTCCTTTCATTATTTGACTAAAAAAATAATTTAAATATAAATAGACTTAAAGATCAATGAACTGTTCTCCAGTAACCATCTGCCAGTCTGAAATATGACAGGTGCAACATCAGTTTTTATTCTGAAATCAAGGTTTCCGTTTTGTTACACTTTCCTTTATCATACAAGTAAATCTTAAGAAATATTTGTAAATTGCAGCAAACCATTAACTCTTGATTGTAATGTTTAAAGTTTAATGTTTCTTAATATCTGGGAAAGGGATTTATAATTACAGTTAATTCTCATAATAAGGTTTTTGATATTTTTAAATGTTTAAAAATTTATGATACTTAAAATCACTTCTTTAATCTTTATTTTATTTCAGTATCAAAGTTCAAAAGTTACTGAATTATTTAGTAATGGAAATAATTTTCACTTTAGTTCTTGGTTAAATAATTTACATGTGAGTAGTTCCATGTGCTAATTAGGTTTAACAACTATGATTTAATTTAAAGTTAATATAAAGCAGTATTCTATGACAAAGTCATTATTCCTCTGAAATAATTAATGTATTCTACTTTAACTCATTTACTTTAAATTGTATTATATGCAGTGAACTTTTTTTTCTGCCACCCTTTTTCATACAGCAATGCATTGATGCTACAAATACCTAAACAATATAAATGAGTTCTGACCCTTGAAAAACATGCAGAAACAAACTTTATGAAACTTTCTCTTTTGTCATGCATTGTATTTTGGCACCTAGAAGATTTGCTTGTAGAATAAGACAAAACATTATACAACATATGTGGAATAATTGAACTCTTCATTAGATATGTTTTTATGTCTTTTTGATATGGCATTATAATATTGGAATTAGCTAATTTCCATATCTATTATTGTGCTCATAAAATTCAAATATCCATGTTTAGTTCATGCATTAAGCAAGCCATGTGGTGGATAGCTCATGCACCCGATTATGTAAACATATATAATATTTCAAGTCCTGCACAACAAATTAGATATCCATAACCAGATGACACATAATTATATAGAAAAAGGAACTTTTGATAGTTATCATGATTAAAAAATGAAATAATTTATTAGGAAAAATTTTTAAAATCTTTTTTCCATAATTTTTACCTCTTTGTGTCTGTAAAGGAAATTTCTAAGGTGTTTGAGGGTCTTTTTTACTCCTTGAATTACAGGCTGTTAAACCACCATTAAGATTTAACTTTCATTTAGAACTTAGCTGTACTGAGTCAAATTATATAGATATTATATAATTTAAGAGTTATCAGTATGTGAAAGTGGATTTTCACTATACATGGATTGATAGATTGAATGATTTTGAATTCCTAAACGGATATAATTTCACATTATTAAGAATAAAAGAAAAGGAAACATTGTACGGCTAGTAATGAAATGAATTATAGACTTATCATAACTGTTATTGGTTTTTACAGGGACTTTCTCCCAATATCAAATACGTAGCCAGACTTTTTTTGTGTTAACATAGTAGTCTGACTTTGCATTTGATAGTGGGAGCAATTCCCTGTGTTTTTGTTTGGTACATCAGTCTGAAATGGATATTTGGTAAACATAGGGACCAATATACTTCTGAACTGCAAGAAAAATTGTAATGTGAGGAAGGATGCATATTCATTTTAAATGTAAACAATAAGTAGATTGTAGAAGACATTTGAAGTGTTTTTGTACCTAACAACTTATATCAGAATTTTTTTTTATTATTTTGTAGAATGCCTTAGAAGAACTTATGCCAGATAAATCAAAGAGGAATACTGGTGTTAACATGTCGCCAATGCATCATATGTCACCACAACATGTGGGAATGTCCCCATCTCATTCATCCAATCATAGTACAAGTATGTCACCACCAAGTGTAAATATGTCACCTCAAAACATGTCACCACATAGTATAAACATGTCTCTGCAGAATATGAACATGTCACCACAACATATGAATATGTCACCACAACATGTGAATATGTCACCACCACATCAACAAGTTAACATGTCACCACCCCAACAAGTCAACATGTCACCACCCCATCAACAAATTAATATGCCTCCAGGACCAATGGATGGTATGGGAATGATGAATGACATGGGGAACCAGAACACCATTGGGTACCAGGCAGCCCTACCAAAATTGGCCCCAAACATACAGCCAAGGTCTCCTGTATTGGGAACACTTATGGTAAGTACCAGTGTTCCATTTCAGTCTCCTGCATTGGGGCTAAAATATTTTTTTAAACTGAAGCTGGATAATCTTAAACCAAAAGGAAAAGAAAAATATTTCACAACCGTACACGAGCTTAATTCTGAGATATAACTAAACTTTCATATTTTCTCTAAATAATGAATGATAAATTATCTTATTTCACACAAAAAATCAGCTAATAACCTACTGATGTTTTTGGTTGTGAATTCTTTAGGTGATTATCCATTCATATGATCAAATGAGCGATTCAAGGGTTGTTTCTAGTAAAGCAAAGGACACATATCTTATTGGTGCATTTGGTCCATACTTCTAGTGTTTAGTGGAGTTGGAGTTGCTCATATAGTCTTTAGCTTTAAGAGATAACTGTTTTGTTATATGGAGCTTTGTCGACATCCATCTGTAGTTTAACTGTCGCAAATTGGGTGTACCTTTGTAACGCATAGCCAGGTAGATAGATTTTGTGACAGTAAAACTACAGATGGACTTCTGCACAGCTTCAAGTACAAAATGGTTACCAGTATTCTAGTAGAATTATTCTAAATGAGGTGTGAAACCTGAAATCTTGTCTTTTATTTATTCAATTAAGGTCCTATTTGACCTATATTAACCACCCTACAAATATATAATTATTTTAATTAGAATCAGTGTTTATTTTAAGTAATTTTTTGTTATTGGTGTTGTTTTGTCTGTATTCTTGGTCTAGTCATGGATACCCAGTTCCTGGTTCCAATCATCTTTGTCTAGTCATGGATACCCTGTTCCTGGTTCTAATCATCTTTGTCTAGTCATAGATACCCAGTTCCTGGTTCTAATCATCTTGGTCTAGTCATGGATACCCTGTTCCTGGTTCTAATCATCTTGGTGTAGTCATGGATACCCTGTTACTGGTTTTAATCATCTTTGTCTAGTCATGGGTACCCAGTTCCTGGTTCTAACATCTTGGTCTAGTCATGGATACCCTGTTCCTGGTTCTAATCATCTTGGTGTAGTCATGGATACCCTGTTACTGGTTTTAATCATCTTTGTCTAGTCATGGGTACCCAGTTCCTGGTTCTAATCATCTTGGTTTAGTCATGGATACCCTGTTTCTGGTTTTAATCATCTTTGTCTAGTCATGGATACCCAGTTCCTAGTTCTAATCATCTTGGTTTAGTCATGGATACCCAGTTCCTGGTTCTAATCATCTTTGTCTAGTCATGAATACCCAGTTTCTGGTTCTAATCATCTTGGTTTAGTCATGAATACCCAGTTCCTGGTTCTAATCATCTTTGTCTAGTCATGAATACCCTTTTTTTTTGGTTCCAATCATCTTGGTTTAGTCATGAATATCCAGTTCCTGGTTCTAATAGTCTTGGTCTAGACATGAATACCCAGTTCCTGGTTCCAATCATCTTGGTCTAGTCATGGATACCCAGTTCCTAGTTCTAAATATCTTGGTCTAGTCATGGATACCCAGTTCCTAGTTCTAAATATCTTGGTCTAGTCATGGATACCCAGTTCCTGGTTCTAATCATCTTGGTCTAGTCATGGATACCCTCTTCCTGGTTCTAATCATCTTGGTGTAGTCATGGATACCCAGTTCCTGGTTCTAATCATCTTGGTCTACTCATGGATACCCAGTTCCTGGTTCTAATCATCTTGGTCTAGTCATGGATACCCAGTTCCTGGTTCTAATCATCTTGGTCTAGTCATGAATACCCAGTTCCTGGTTCTAATCATCTTTGTCTAGTCATGGATACACAGTTCCTGGTTCTAATCATCTTGGTGTAGTCATGGATACCCAGTTCCTGGTTCTAATCATCTTGGTCTAGTCATGGATACCCTGTTCCTGGTTCTAATCATCTTGGTCTAGTCATGGATACCCAATTCCTGGTTCTAATCATCTTGGTCTACTCATGAATACCCAGTTCCTGGTTCTAATCATCTTGGTTTAGTCATGAATACCCATTTCCTTGTTCTAATCATCTTGGTTTAGTCATGAATACCCAAATCCTGGTTCTAATCATAGTCACTCTATTTTTACTTTGCAGGAAGAAGCTAATTTGGAAACAAACATAATGGCTTCGATGTGTGTTAGAAATGGTTGTGTTAACAAAAGTATTGAGAATCCTGGATGGGACAACGAATACTGCTCAACAGATTGTGTTGTTAGTCATTGCAGGTCAGTTTTTTTTGTAGTATGAAGCAGATAATACCAATTGTTATACATATTTATAGGTTTCTTAATGAGTGAAAGTTGAATATCGCAAATAAACATATCAACTCGAGTTATTTGATTTCAACACCGCAACAAACAGGCCTCGACAGTAAATAAAGAGAGTTGATATTTTGTGATATTCACCTTTCATCTTAAGTTATTAAACCTTATTAAACCTTTTTTTTTTCTATGATTTCTTCATCGTCTGAATATAGCTGAAATATTGCTGCTCGGACGTTAAACCCCAACAAACAAACAAACATCTATGATTTCTTTAGAATATGTTGGCCGCTTGACATTCTGCATCTGTTATATAGCAGAAATTCAAGCATTCATCCATCTATGACGTCATAACTAGTGTTGGGTGACCAATCAGGTTTTTGTAGAAAATGATACACAATCACACAACACCAATCACAATGGCAAATTTTTCGTATCACTAGTTCATATCACATCGCCAATAATGTGAAACTGCAAATATATAGCCGTCCAAGAATAAGATATAACAACTAAATCACAGAGAAATGCATGTATGTAATAAATTCTCTTTTACATTGGAATTTATTACAATACAATTAAAAATGTCAAAATATTTTGGCTAAATATTTGAACAAATTATGGACGTCACAGATAATGAAACATGAAGGGAGATAATTTTTTTATTCCTCAACCTGATGTACAAATATTCATTTTTGAATAATGTGGGTTGAATCATAACAGAATAATGTGGTCTTATTAATGTTTGTTTGTACCCCAAATAATAATTTTATAATAGTTAGTTTATTTTGGCACACACCCTTTGCTGGAGTTGATAATTTCCAACCATTCAATAATACTTTTCTTTCATGCACTTTAGAAAATGAAAATGACTGGATTTATTTTCAGAGATGTGTTTACAGCATGGGTAGCCAATCGACAGGGGATGACAGATTCCAAAGTCAAGTGAACCAAGTGTATCGACTTACTATTGTGCTCATTAACATTGATCAGTCATAGATTATCTATTTCTTCATTATTCCAATAACACATGAGTGGTGAAAAATTTGTCATTGAACTTTGTAACAAGTAAACTGGGACTGACATAATTTGAATGTTACACATTGTTGGTACTATCATGGACTTGTCATGGTAACAGATGATTTTGTGAAATGTGTGCATTTTTATATTATATGTGATGTTATGTACATTTTGTTAAGAATATTGCTTTATCTTGTTCTGATATACTTGCAGCTTGAATTTGAAATTAAAAGATAAATAATATGTTATCTGAGCAGTCAGATTGAACTGACCATTCATCTACAAGTTTCTCTCTTCATCACATATACTTTCGTATTGAATACAACTTTTTGTTGAGACATCACAAACTTAACATTGTTTTAAAATTGCCATGATGTCATCTATTTAAATTAAAGATATTGGTTTGTTTTTGTTTTTTTAGGTTAAAACACTTTTTAATATTTTTGTGCAGTATAAATACATTTACAGTGCGTAGTCATGACCAAAGTTTGCCTATGGTTCTAAGCTTAATTCATGTATTGATAGGTTAGTGCACTGTTATTTAAGGTCTATATATATTAAATGTTGATTCTGGCTTCCACTCTGCCATATGGTCCAGTTAGATAAATCTAAGATTCATGTTCTGTTATTGGTCAGTACTGCATTCATTTGTTATGAATGACAATTAACCAGAAGTAGAATTAGCGGAGGTCATCTTGGACCAGATAATGGAAACACCCTTACAGTCCTCCAAAAAATTACTTAATATACTTTTCCAGTCCTAGTTTTTCCTGTACACCTGTTTGTAGATGCTGATGTAGGGCAGGATCCAGACACTTTGAAAAGGAGGGGTACCAGTCATGTTTCTTTAGAAAAAAAAGGATGCTAGGACATTATTGGCCATTTTTTGTCAATTTTACACATGAAACACCCTTACAATACTCAAAAAGATTATTTTATATACTTTCCATTTCTAGTCCTAGTTTTCCCTGCACACCTGTTTGTAGATGTTGATGTCCGTCAACCTTCTCTCAGAACACTAATTTAACACTGTATTGACACTGATATACTTTTACTGCAAGTTTCATATTTTTTCTCTTCATTACAAACACATCAAACTTAATAATTAGTACTAATAGTGAAATCTTTTGGAGTCTAAATTTATTCTTCACTGTGGTTAAAATTTCATTTATTTAACATGTAATAATAATTTCAGCATGTATTTGGCAAGCATGATATTTTTTTGGTTATGACATCTTAGATAGAGAAGCCCAATCATGGAAAAATATGTAGCCTCTAGGTTAGCTGGAACATTATAAATTTTACAGTTTTGGCTGTGATGAATAATGCTAGTCCATGATTATAACTTGGTAAGGTTGTACATTCAGCATTTGTTTAACAATGCTACATTAGTCATCTTGTATTAATTACATGTAAAAATCATTTTGTGTACACACATGGATATCATCTCATTTTGATGTAAAATGATTTCTTCGTTGAAAGATGTGTGGATGATGTGTTATTTTTCCTTACAATAATGAATCTTACATTGTTCAAGTGACTTCTATTTTGTACATGTTATTTCTTAATTATATGAGAGTAATGATAATTTTAACATTCATTGTACTAGAAAAATCTGTGGGGATTCCAAATTTTATTTGTTGCTGTTTTGTTGTTCCTTAGAGTCTTAGAGCTTTTTGTTGCATATTTTACTTTAATTTTTACACATTGTTGTCCTGATTGACTGGAATTAATGGTCTGATATTCTCCCTGTTATGAGTGTCTAGATAGAACAATATTCGTAATTTTTTTTAGTACAATTATCTTGATTTGAAAAAAATCATTGATGACTATTTTATCTGTAGTGAAATTTGAAAAAAATAAAGAAAAGATTGTTTAATCTTTGTTCATCACTAGATAGTACATGTAGTAGAGATTTATTGTAAATAACAACTTATTTATAACGTTTATTATGTTGCTTTCTGCAGCTTACACAGTATTCTGTAAATCAGTGTTTGAACAGCTTAATGTATTAATGAACAATGTTATTATATTGTTATAGTTTCATTGTTGATCTTACCAATGTTGCAGTTAGATTGTACTTGTAGGAATATTTAAGGCAGGACTATAAATCACTTTGCCTCTGCATAGTTTTATAAAAGTAGACTTTCAGCATTCATATACCAGTGTCTTAAGGTTTTTTCTCTGGTACAGATTATGTTTGCCCGTGTACAGATGTCCTTTTCTTTGAACATGTTGAACTTGAATTATTTTAAGTATATAATCAATATGTAGTGATACACAATGAATATACACTGAAGCCAACAGGACCTTGTGATTTTTGTTTCTTGTTAAGCTAAGGATGACATTTAGTTGACACAAAAGTCATTCATTTATCCATCTGACATTTAAAGATTTTGGGTGGGGACAGCTTTCTCATTTCTGAATAAAATTGCTGTGAAATGAGAAAGAATTGGCTTTTTCTGGTCATACTTGTCATGTATTTTATAGGATACATTTTTTGTGTAATAAGAATAAGCAATCTGATTTGTAAAACTTCATTGAAGTTATGTAAGTGTCCAAAGTTTTTTTTCATTCCATAGTGACTGCTGTATGACTATTCTTGTATATTTCTTTATGAAAATAAAATGAACATTGCATTTAGTGTGGTGCCTTTTATGCCTCCCTTGCCATTAGCTCCCAAGAAATTATTGTAACTTAGAATGACCAAGTTGTTTTATCAATACATTTGTGTATATAAAGTACATCATTTGTTTAACCTCAAACCTGAACATGCTAACTTTTGAAGGATTATAGACTGAGACAAAATGGCATGTGATAAAGATTGAATACCAAGTTCTGGTATTGGTTGTGGTATTGGTTTTAACAAAGACAATAGCATACTGGGTTCTACATTGCAGGTTCCATGCCACTACATACGATAAAGATCAAGACAAAATTATACATACATACTTTATAATTACTTTAAGTGAGTAACAATTTTACAGATACACCTTTGAAAAATGTACTGATAGCAAATTGAGGGAAGAGTTATCAAGGTAACCATGATTCTAGCCGAAACCAAAAGAATGTTATCCAGGGACAAAGACCAGATGGGGAAAACAGACACACATAACAAAGAACATAAAATAACCAAAATAACTTATACATGTACAAAGCAACAATTGAGCAACCTGGACTCCACTAAAAACTGAAAGCATAGTCCAGGTGCACCTGGGAGTTAAGCATCCTCTGTTTTTTTAGATACACCCACAGATTTGCTCAGAAAAAGTCAAGTCCAGGGTAGATGAGAGGAACACTATGACACATTGAACAAATCATTTGTTGTGATGCAGGTAGATACACCTTAATGATCCACAAGTTCATGATATGGTTTATGTAGTGATGACTTCAGTCTTCAGCAACAAAAACCTGTTCCAGAAGCCTAATTATAAGAAGTCTAGGTCAGTGCAAAAAGTGCAGTTACAGCAAGCTGGGCATAAGGTAAGAGTTGTGATATGAAAACTCCATATGCAGATGCTGAAAGGATGTTGCTACAGATGAAAGGAAAGTTAACAATACACAATGAAAACTTATTGTGTTTGTCATATAGTTTGGTCAATAGTTTTCGCTACAATCAAGCTACAAGTGTTGGTCAAGATTTGAGGCTGCATTCACAGTGTCCTTTATCTCAAGTTATTTGTGGTAGATGTGATTTTAAAATCCCCAAAACTATGATTGTTTAACCACAATATGTCATCTATATAGTGGAAACTGAGATCAAAGGATCTGGCTAAACAATGTTCCTTCCTTTGAATTAGATCAGATATAAAGTCAGCCTCATAAGAGTGGAGGAATAGGTCAGCCAGTAGAGGAGCACAATTTGTTCCCATTGGAATGCTGACCATTAGTTGAAAAACGTGTCCAGTACACTGGACAAGTATGTTTATAAAAAGATTGAAGCATTTTGAAAACATCTTCTTCAATATATTTTGAATAATAATTTTTTTTTTTACAAAGTATGAAGAATCTCTAGGATGTACTACATATCTGTATCTAGGTGTACCGTCATTTTTGGAATACAAGATAAAGTACATGTAATCAAAATGCATTCAATAAACAATTTCAAATGCATAAAGACAAAGCCAAGCAAATAGTCTTAAGCTAAATAATTAGAAGAAATTTTATTATCCAAAAATAAGTTAAAGATACAGAAATGAGGTGTTGTCATTTTCAATTTTAGTATGGTGAAAATTAGTTACAGTTTATTTATTTTTTGTTTTGTTTGTTTCTTGTTTTCCAAAAATATGTTGGTTTGATTATTGTACAATCTTTCTTCTGTTTACAAATCTTGTAGTACAACTCCTCCAAAAGTTGATCTTTAGACTGATAAAATTTTATACAAATGTTGTAAATCATATGTAGATGATTATTGTTGGATACCTTCAAAGGGAGATAATCCAAGTAATACCTGTTAACCCTTTAAACTGTGCATGGGGGATTCTCTCCCATTGACACTGTCACATGTGGAAGATTTTAACAGGAGAAAATTCAAGCACAAGTAATTCTTGACAAAATTAAAATATTTTGGTTTCTAGATAATATCTTAACTTTTATTATTGTCATTTTCAATATGTATTATAAAGTAATCTTGTTGTAGAGCATTTTTTATATATATATTATTATATTTTGCCATAGTTTCCTTTATACTGAAATAATTTTTTATTTAATCAGTAGTGGTGTATATATGGCCCGGAAAGATAAATAACTAAATAAATAATTCTTTTGTAGTATTCAAAAATAAGATGTTTAAAAAATCTTTGAATTAACAATTAATTACATTTGAAATTTGATTAATTTTTTATTCATATACAATTTCAAAAGTGACGATGTGTGAAATGGTATGAAAAAATTTAGGGACGAACTAGATCGCGACCGGATGTTGACAATTTTCCGGAAGTATGGCCGAAGGTGGCGATGAAAAAGATGACAACCCATTTTCTTTCAAAAAATTCGTCTCTCCTAAGGACAGAGATAGAGATAAATCAGACGATGATGATAATTCAATGTCCAATGGTCCAGTTCTTGATATTTTGCCTGACATAGGAGATACGTCATCAAACAAAAGCAGACGAAAAGACCGAGCAAAACTGGTCATTACTGACCATGAAAATGGTAAAAACTGATATACCATGTACATGTAAATGCAGTAATATTTTGAATAATATGAGGCAGGTTTAACTTCTTAGAGGACGAAGTAGAATAAATATATATATTTAGGAATCTTTACTTGTATAATATGAGGAAGAAAATTGCCTTAAGTGCAAGCGAAATCCGAAGCAAAAGTATCAGGTTCCCTTTTCAACAAATTATACTCTACGTCACATACAGCACATGTTCGAATTGAAACTCTACTTTTTAAACCATGGGGACTTAACGCTAGAGTTGTCTCTCTTTTATTTAATCTGAAGATAGTTTGCATGCATGCATGACGTGTTAGTACCAACGAGTCGCTTATTGGCTTAAATCGTGCGTAACAAATCCTTATGGGACAATCCGATACTAATATCCACCATGGTTTCTACGGGATGATTTGTTTACAAACAAAGTTTGTAAGTTCCCATTGAACTCCGGCGACAATCGTCTGCTTGATCAACTTCTTGGTATTGTACGTTGTTCGTGTAAAATAAATCCGAGATATCCGAACTTACGCCGAAATGCATTCTGGGTTCTTCGGTTTTTGGACAAACCATTTAAAGGTAAACAACATCTCCTAGCAACCCGATCACTGTAAACATGGCCGACTTTTGACAACGTAAATATTGGGACACAGAATTAAAATCTCAATGGAATTTAACGATTCAATGTTTAGGGAGAAGCCGTTTGGCTAAATGAATGGGCAAGTCATTTAAGACAATTTAAAAGATGGTAGGTGTCAATAAAGTTGTAGAAAATATTTTTATTCAAATTTTAACAGTATCTTATGTGACGCCGAGTATAGACTGCATACCATATATCATTTTTCCAACTTTTTTTTAATTTCATCATAAATAAGGGCATTCCATATATTCGTAAAATTTTTGGAAGAACTGTTCTGGGTTTTGGCATAAATTACAGGGTTTTATCAAGATCCTTTCATTTGGTAGTAGCTTTTTAAAAAGAAAATAATGTAGTTGTCTTTTAAATGCTTTTGGAAGCTTTAATGTACTCAGATGTAGTGTTTTACTAGTGCATGATTGCTGTGACATCCAAAGGCTGATTTGCCTGACAAGCTGGGATCATGGGATGTCAGAGCTTGTCCAATATCAAAAACACAGGATTATATTAGAAAGAAGAACTTCTGCAAATTCCCAGAAAAACAGTTGTTTATTGTTGCATGTACATCAGACAACACAATCTACATGTATTTCACTCTATATGAAACTTACACATTGCTCATTTTTTTCAAGATTTCACAACATATGACTCAGTGATCTTGAACTTTATAAAGTTCAAGATCATGATATTTTGCTATTTTATTCAATTTCCTTTCTCAAAACACCAATTAATGTTAAAAATTAAATACATGATATTGTTAATAGTATAAACATTCATTACATACCTTATGTTAACTTTTCTAAAAAAAAAACGTGGTAGATTTAAGTCTGCAAGCATGCTCCAAAATTGGTGCGCTAAATCCAGTGTTTTTGAGATAGGAGGAGCTCTGACGGCCTCAGCTTGTCGAGCAAATGAGCCATTGGGCATCAGAGCAGTATCAGTTTAGTGTTTTGCTTGGACAAAAGTTTCTTAGGTTTTTAAAAAAAAAATTAGATGAATTTCTATACATTTAAGAGCGAGTTTCATTTGCTTATTATACATGTAACAGTGATAAATTTAAAAAAAAAAACTTAATCAATGCTACACATAATAAACTTCTCCCTGTTTCATCTCTGTTTATCTCAAGTGGTTTAAGCTCTGAGTCTTTGCTATAATTTTTTGAGTTGTTGGCCTGGGGAGCTACATGTATTTAATCTTAAATAAGAAGGATGAAAATTGATATCTTGGAAGTTATCTATGGCAATAACTGTCTCCTGCTTATAAGCAAAGTTCAATTTTATTTCTTAATTTCATTTTTAAAGGCAGTGTTCTCAATTCTCCATTATAGCTTGGTTTGTTTATTTTTGCCAGCTATAATTTACATTATATATGAAGCAGGTGTAACCTGTAGGAGGATCAAAGTTGAATATATTGATATTTTTGTACCTTTCAAAGTTTTACATTAACTAAGATTTATTTTTTGTCATAATTTTACAAAATTTGAAGTTGTGAGGTACAAACATTTTGTTGTTTTTGTATGACCTCAAATATTTTGCTGTCATTGTCCATAGACAATTGCTTTGATGTAATTTTCTCAAGTGGTCAATAATCCCAATATGAAAAAAAATTTAGACTAATTTCTATACATTTAAGAGCAAGCTTATTAATGAGTTGATTTCTTTGAAATTGTATTACAAAGTGCCATAACACCAAGGGAAGACTGATTTTGGGTGTAAAGACTAGTGGAACAAGATCATCAGCAGTGATTTTCCAACCCGTATTTTAGGTCTGAATTTTGGTCCCATTCCCAGTGAGAAAAAAGCTCTTAAAATCCTAATGGTTGGTTGTAAAATTCCTAATTGTCAATAGATGTCCAGTCGCCTCGAGATCGTGATCATGTTTTTTTTCTTCCGTATCATACTTTGTTTATTTACATTTGGATCGTCTTTTGGGGTGTTTAGTTAGTTTTCCTTATACTATCAATACCATTATGATAGCATTGCAATCTATTTGATTCTATGTCATCATTGTGTTTGAAGGGAACTAAAAAAAGTAAAACAGACAAGCCCACACAATACGTCAATAGAATATTTCTAACTGGGCAATTTGATTGCTGGCGCAGCTATGACTCATAATTCCAAGTTCTTTTTAAAAAAACTGAGCTCAGCTGATAGTGTTTAATGTCGGAAATTAGATACATTAGACTTAAAAAAATTGAAAGAAAACTTAAATTTTAATATACTATTAAATGACTCAAATGTTTTATTAATGTTTGAAAATAATGAAAAAGGAAAACAGTACATGTATGCATTATTAAGATGAATTTTTGATGAGAGATGTAGATGTACAAATTTTTCTTCAGGCTCTGTTGTATCCAAATTGTCTTCCAAAGGAGATCTGCACTCTTCAATACCTAGGGAACTGTAGTGTTTCTCATTTATATATCATTTCCCAAATTAGCGATTTTAGACGCTTTTTTCCCCAATTGCATGGGCCCCGGGCCCCTTCTCAATAGCAGTAGGAAAATCACTGATCAGGAACATCAAGTTATCGGTTGTTTGGTGAACATCGATTCATTGATCGATTTCAAGATCTTAAGATTGTTTCGTTCATGTTTTAAAAATACGAAAATTTTTTCTTTATCCTTATTTTTGAAATGACCGTCTCTTCTCATGACTGACCAGACTATTTATATTTCTGTTGACAATTTGTTTTATTTTTAGCTCACCTGGCCAAAAGGCCATGTGAGCAAGTGCCATCACTATGTGTCTGTCGTTGTCATCTGTAAAATTTTTCAAACATCTTTTCCTCTGAAACTACTCAATACTTGCAGATTGTAACCAAACTTGGCATTTATGTTCCTTAGTGTATTTTTAACAGTCCTTTTGTGGGGATTTTTTATCTCGCAAAAAAAACATTGCCGCTGTTACTAAAAATATACCATAGAGGTCAAATTGAAGAATTAATCAAATAACTCAAAAACAGTTTGGTTGAGCTAAAATCTGGCAGGCATTAAAATTGTTCTGCAAAGTGTTGGGAATCGATCAAAATTTCCAGATCGATGATCGTTGTATCAACATCAACTGATAATCAGTGTTTGGGAGTTCGATTAGGATGACTCTTCAATAAGGCATTGCCAGAATGCCTCAATTACTTAGTTCGTATATTATATCTTATGTATTATCAATAAAGCCTAAAATGAACATTCTCCTTTTTTCTGGACAATAACTAAAACTTGAGTAAAAGTGATTGGATCTCATATCAATTTCACTACAATGTGCCATTAGCACTAAAGGAAGACTGAATTAATATTTTGGGTTGTGAGTAGAACCAAGTAAGAATAAAGGACCAAAAACTACAAGACGCCATACCCTTAAAGGATTGGTTTGAGGTAAATTATTTAGAAATAAGGATAAAAAAGTGACCATTTTGATTCTGGTCAAATATCTAATCTTAATAAAAAAATATATGAAAAAATCTTTGTTAGGGTTCTCGAAGCTATCTAAGGGATAAAACATGTCATAAGACTATCTTGCCTCTGTCCAAAGTTGTGTTCTGGAAGCCATTATAAGTTAAGACAAGTCACAATTTTCATCCTAACTTTAGGAAGTCTAAATAGGTGTCTTAAGTTCATCTTATCGCCATCCTAACTTGAGGATTAACTTATCTCCTTCTTAACTTTAGGATACATCTCAGTAGAATAAAATGTAAACAAATATGGCTGTGGCATTTATGTGCATGAGAAGAAGGCAGCAGAATATTCATCGAAGTAGACTGTTTAGGGACTATAACAATCCTTTGTATCATTTAGATGACCTCAAAATCATACATAGGTACTGATTGTCATGTCCTATGATTCTAGATTTGTGTAGAAGATTCGATAACAAGTCGCAAAGACCAATAGTGAGGTCCTGCGCATTGCCTGTTTCTCTTCAGATAATGACAGCCTTGCGGTTCTATTCGATGGGGAGTTTTCAGCTTGTAAATGCTGATGTACATAACATTTCTTGTTCTAGCATTTCAAGATGTGTACAAGACGTAACACAATGTTTGGTCAGAGTTTGCAACCAGCATATCATTATGTCTACAGACGTGGCAAGTTTGGCCATAATAAAACATGGATTCTATGAAATTTCAGACTTTCCTAATGTAGTAGGAGCTGTCGATGGAACTCGTGTGTGAATCAAATCTCCACCAGAGGACGAACGTTTATATGTATATTGTAAAAATTTTCATTCCATCAGTGTGCAAGTGATTTGTGAAGCCAATTTGAAATTTCTGAACATTGTCTCTGAGTGGCTGGGAGCAACCCATGATGCATTGTCTCTGAGTGGCTGGGAGCAACCCATGATGCATTGTCTCTGAGTGGCTGGGAGCAACCCATGATGCATTGTCTCTGAGTGGCTGGGAACAACCCATGATGCATTGTCTCTGAGTGGCTGGGAGCAACCCATGATGCATTGTCTCTGAGTGGCTGGGAGCAACCCATGATGCATTGTCTCTGAGTGGCTGGGAGCAACCCATGATGCATTGTCTCTGAGTGGCTGGGAACAACCCATGATGCATTTATTTGGTCTAACTTAAGTGTTTGCCAACTCTTTGAGAATAGAACAATATCTGACGGATGGTTACTTGGAAATAGTGGGTATCCTATAAGGCCTTGGTTGTTAACGCCAGTATTCAATCCAACAAAAAACAACAAAGTTACAATGGGAAACACATGAGAACAAGAAATGCTGTTGAGAGAAGCTTTGATGTATTGAAAGTGTGCTTTCGCTATATTGACACTAGTGCTGGAACTCTGTTGTACATGTATTCAGTGTTAATGTGTTGTCGTATTATTGTTGCTGTAGCTGTTTTACACAATCTGTGTATAGCAAACAGATAACCTTTACCACTAGGCATAGACGGATTTCGTGACCATGGACATATAACCGGGCTAGCATACAATGGACCTTTGAAAGATGGGTCATGTGTTCGTGGAAGACTTATACAGGGACGATTTTTATGCCATACTATTATGCTTTATATATGCTATATATTAAAATTTGTTTTGAGTTGAACATATGTCTTGCCATGCAAATTTCTAAGTTCAAAGGGTCATAACTCCCACAAAAATTATTGAAGCAAAATTTTCTAGTAATATGCACAACTACATATGATTTTCTTACTACATACAAAGGTTTAGTAGTTTAAGAGGAGTTGCAGTGACAATCTTTGTGACAGACATGCCAAAAGCAATATGTATCCCCATCAAATTGAGGCAGGGACATAACCATAATTCAATTTTCTTATAAGTAATATATATAAGTAGTAGTTTTTTTATATTCTTTGATTGGAATACGAAATTTGATAACACATTCAAAGCAATAAGACACAAATTTTAGGTGCAAAGTAAGATTTATTACTGAGAAGAACCGACAGAAGATGTGGGCACTGGCACATTGTTAACGGAAATACCCATTTGCTGCAGTTGTATGTTCAGCTTTGTCATGTACAGCTGATATTTCACTTCTTTGACCAGAAGAATCTTAATATTTCCAGCCGAGCCTTTTCCGTTGCCAAACGCTCTTGTTCTACAGCCAATCTTTGTCTTTCATTTTCGACGAGCATGTCTTCTGTCGATCCTGATGGTTGCGGTACTTGCATGGGACTACTATTATCGTCACCAGATGAACCATTCTTAGAATCGGTATTGGAAGGTGATGCTGAAAAACACAAAACAACTGTTTTTAAACCTAATCATTTTGGTATAAGGTTACAGACCACCAATTCAACCAATGAGCATTTGGAACGTACGCAAAAATAGTCCTACGCAGAAATTACCCCTGTTCCTCATAGTGCTGTGAAAAAAGTTCTCATCTTATTTTAAAAATTTAAAGAGTTTCTGAAAGGAAAAACATTTCTGTACATTTTATAGGTGCATTTTGCTTCTTGTGATGTGAAGCCTAATCTCCATAATGATTTTTAAATATACCCCTATCTTGTGAAAACACTGGGATTTCCCATGCTATTTATAGACCCTTCACTTCCGGTGACCAGTACTGCACTGCAAGTCTGCTAACCCCACATGCCATTCTGAGGGTTGTGAGCTGACATATGTAGAATCATGCTGATATATAGTCATCTGCAGGTTAAAGTTAAGGTAAAGTCCAGAGAAGCCATTGAATATTGTGAAATTAGCATAGAAGCCTATGGGAAGTGGAATTAGTGGTTTTTAGCCTTAAGATGAAGCCATGGCAAAATGAAAAGTTTCTTGAAATAGCTTTAAACTACTTGAAGATCTTGTTAACTTTGCCATGAGAGGAATACACTACAAAAATCCTTCAAAATATGCATTTTTTTAAGTTATAGGTCCAAATTATGGAAAATTGGTCTTTTTGGCTGATTTTTATGTCCTATCTTGTAAAAAGTGTAGAAAATTTAGTAAAAATATCAAATATTAAACTTTGAGGGCTATATTTACCTAAATATGGTAGTAATAAGCACTTGAAATCAAGTTTTGTGTAGATTTGAGCAAAAATTAGGTTAGAAATGAGGAAAAACTCACTTTCATTACTGCGGTTAAGGCCATATAAGCATTCCCCTATGGCAACATGGAAAATCCATTATTGAGCACTTTTTTTGCTTTAGGTGCCCTTTACTGGTCATGTTTTAATGTGAAAACACTGTATTTACAAATTTAATGCCAAATATATCACCTTTTGTGAAAATTTAAAGATTTAGGATTTTTGACATGTGATCAAGAAAAAGGGGGAGGCATGTCAGAAATAAATTTTTAAAAATAGACCAATTTCTCAGAAAATGATTACTTTTAAAACTATTTCTTCATTAATATTGTTAAAAAACAAGTTGTGATTGATATTTTTTATTTGAAAAGTCAGAAAAAGTTCTTTGCAAATATTTAATGCATTTCAGTATGGTAGAATATTTTCACTTTTTTGCTGGCACAACTTGGTTACCCTATATTTAAAAATCAAATATTTAAAAAAGTGCTTGTCACATTTCACTGAAACTTTGCAAATGCATTCAGTATGTGTGTAGGAAGATACCTGTATAGTTATTTATTTTTTCTAAGACAAAAAGTGACTCTTTAGGTTACAGACCACCAATTCAACCAATGAGCATTTGGAACGTACGCAAAAATAGTCCTACGCAGAAATTACCCCTGTTCCTCATAGTGCTGTGAAAAAAGTTCTCATCTTATTTTAAAAATTTAAAGAGTTTCTGAAAGGAAAAACATTTCTGTACATTTTATAGGTGCATTTTGCTTCTTGTGATGTGAAGCCTAATCTCCATAATGATTTTTAAATATACCCCTATCTTGTGAAAACACTGGGATTTCCCATGCTATTTATAGACCCTTCACTTCCGGTGACCAGTACTGCACTGCAAGTCTGCTAACCCCACATGCCATTCTGAGGGTTGTGAGCTGACATATGTAGAATCATGCTGATATATAGTCATCTGCAGGTTAAAGTTAAGGTAAAGTCCAGAGAAGCCATTGAATATTGTGAAATTAGCATAGAAGCCTATGGGAAGTGGAATTAGTGGTTTTTAGCCTATAAGCAAAAGACTGTCTGATAGTTATAATTTGAAGAATAAGAAAAATGCGCTAGCCCCCTTCCTTGATCAATAAGGGGAGTGAGAACTCCGAACTTAAGGGATGGGAACGGGGAGACAGGAGGGCTAGAAACGGAATCAAGGACCTTATGCAAATGGAAATATGTTATCTCACCTGATTCTTGTGTGGCATTGAAGTTGTCTATGCTTGGTTCCATAGTAAAATCATCTTTCTGACAAGTGTCGATCCCACCTGCTATTCCTCCGATCTGTGTGTCACCCATTATGCCTACTACCTTGTTCTGAAGGGGAGACAGTGCATCTGGAGGGGGGCCTCCACCAGTCTTTTTGGTCTCTCCCCTTACAAACGCAGCTTTCTTCTTGATAGTATTTGAATATGCAGACCATTCTTGTGCTGTTTCTCTACTTCATCTCAAACATATTTTTAAGGAATGTGCATGATTTTAAACTTTTACCTGAATGTTTCACGATTCAGTGACACCTCACTCAAACAAATTTTGCTACAGTTTCTATTTCTAATACATACATGTAACAATCAAAAATCGATAACTTCATTCATTTTTTTAAATTCACTTACATGCATATAATAGGAAGCACTCATTCGATATTTTTTTCACTGAAAATGTGAAACAAAACTTTTTTTGTAAAAAAAACCAACAAAATCCATAGCCTCCCATGATCAAATGGTTTTGCCTTATTATTATATGCATTTTTGTTTATTTGATATAACAATGTATTTAATATTTTTTAAAAATAAAAACATAATATAAATAATAATTTAAACATTTCACAAAATATACTTAGGATGTCTTTATGACGTCTTAACTTGAGACATGTCTGAGATAGCTTCGAGACACAACCTAATGTTGTTATAAGATGATCCTTACTCCATCCTAAAGTTGGTCTTAGGACGTGACTTATCTTAGGATAGCTTCGAGAGTCCCACCCCTCTTCTTGAATCTAGTTTGTCACACAAAAATTTGCAAAATAATTGTCTTTTGTGATGCAGCTATGGAGAACACTGTTACAGGTCAAAGTTCCATCATGGGTAAAGATTGTCTTATACCAAAATCATATCTGATGTAATACAAACTGTGGCTTTTGTTTGACTTCACTTTTATTAATCAGCCACAAATAGTTTATTTTTAAAACTGGCTTTTATTGATTGGTTGGTAATTAGTCTTTAATAGATTGATTGATTGGTGTTTAGCACCCAAGCAGCAATATTTCAGCTATAACCAGGTGATGAAATGATGATGAAATAAAAAATGGGAATGGACACAAAGATAAAAGGGTTGACAAATTTTTATTGCCTCTATAAAAATGGAGAAGGGGTATTGTTGGACTTTAGCCTCCTACAGCAGAGCACAAAGGTTCCTTTTCCTATCGAATATCACAGCAGAGTTCTTAAATATACGAGGAATGTGGCATCTTTCCCAATTCATTGCACCACTATGATTTGCAGTTAGATCTTCCATATTATGGCCTGACAACCCCAGCATGTAACATGCAAGGGGTACCCCATTCCACCACCTGGGGCATACACTGTAGTTGCTCTGTGGGCAGAGCATCTTTGCCCCAGCCAGGGTTGTGAGCACATATCAAGATATGTATATTTTTTTCAGAAGTTCCAGTCAATACAAATGCACAGAAACCAAGGAAGAAAAAGAATGGAGATGAAAATCCTTTTTCTTTCAAAAAGTTCCTATCAGGTAGCTCATCCAGTGGTGGGGCTCGCCCCAAAACCTATAATACTCAAAATGTTGTAAATAGTAGCAGTAAAAGTAGTCCTCGTGTTGCACCTGATTTTGCAAGTGACTTACCAGACTTTGTTCAGGATCATTTTAGTGACCAATCACATGAACTTAATCTTCCTGATTTTGCCATTCCTAGTCATTCTAATTCCAGTACAGGGTTATCATCTCGAAGCAATGACTCAACCAATGAGGATATGTTTAGTGGAGATCATGACAACCCTGTAGATTCAGGTCCAGAACCTGTTCATATGGTTACAGGGGGTACTGCTAGATTACCAGACTTTCTTTCTGATGGAATTTTAAAAAATGATTGTGACCTTAGTGAAAATAGAATATCCTCATTAGAAGTGAATGGAGACTATGAGTTAGAACTTAGAAGGGTATGTTTACAGTCATTGAGTGTATAATATCAAGTTTAATTTAAAGCCTTGATGCAGTGTACTGTTATAACAGAGAGTCCAGTTTCAACTTATCAATAGTTACTAAATACAACACACATTCCATAAAAATTGTTGTGAAGACTTTTGTGGAAAACTAATTTATAAATATGTAGTTCAGTTGTTATTAATAGAGAGTGTACCAATACAGTAATTTATAATTTGTGCATTTACAATCAAAATAGTCGACACACAGTTTTTTGTGAACTTTTCCATTTTCAATATATAGATATTTCTACTATAAGAATACAGTTATTTTATTTGGATATAAATTGTATTATTTTATTATATTCTTAGTTAAGAGAAGAAAATTTCAATTTACGTACCCAATTAGAAGAGGCTAGAAGAGAGGCTGTCACAGAATCGCAGAGGTAAAAAATAATGTATTGTATTATACAGTTAATTAGAGTAGTATCAAATACAATGGTTTCATTTAATTTCTTTGGTATCAGTTTTCATGGTTAGAGGAAAAAAGACATTTCATTTATTACTTGAATATGTGGTTCATGGGTTAAAAAAAAAGATGATTGATCAATGCTTCAAAGCTCTTTAAACTGCAGCCATGGTAAAAAAGTGATTAACACATGACCAACATTTTTGCAACTCAAAAGCTGCGTCTGTTAAAGATAAGAAGAAACTAGTCATATTAGAATCGATATAAATCATGGAAACTCCATTTTATCATTGTTTTGCCACAGGCTGGCTTTTTATGTTGCTATTTAATCCTTGCTATTGCTCAGGGTAAAACAATGTGTCATTAATGGCCAGCTCGTGGTAAAACAATGAGTTTCCATGATTTATTTCTTAAATGATGATTAAAGTAAAACCTTCATAGCTGAAAAGTTTGAAAACATTTATTTTTGTGGATACAAATTTCACAACACTGCTAATTGAGGAAGTTACTGAAATTATAAATGGAAGGAATGTATTATACCATATGACACATCCAACATGAAATTATTCTCCCATTATGAAATCTGTTATTACGAGTAAAAGTTCTGGTAAGTCATAATACTTTCTAATGAAAAATCCAAGCACCATTGTTAAGTCTATATTTGACAGAGTTGGTAAAACCTAGAATTTACTGAATGGATTTTTTACTATATATGAGTAGAGAGATGGAAACATCTGAGAATACTGAATGTCACTCAAACAGTCCAAACTACATAATTCAGGCAAATAATGATTAGCTGGTTATAACCCTCCTTCTTTCAGTATAACAATTGAAGGGTGACAGGATATCTACCACTCAATATGGCTTTTTCCTTCATAACACTATTGACTGTTAGCTACATATATATGAAAGTCTGATGAAACATACATGTACAGTGCTGAGATTTGGGACATTTGAATTAGACAGAGATAATTGTTCATTGAAGTCTTAATTTCATGGTTCCACTCTGACCATGAAAAATCATGAAAATAAAAAACCCATGAATGAAACCATGGTAACTTGATCAGTTTAATTGATATGCAAGTTGTGTGTTTTGATATGGTAATATAGTAGGTCATTATAAGGTTATACTGTAACCAACAAAAAACACTTACTATCAGTATATTTACTGTTATTTAGATGTCATAAGATGAAGAAAGACATGGAGGATATACAGAAAAAAGAAGCAGAAGAGAATGCTGCATTAGAAAATATGGTTCAACAAATAGAAGCAAACTTGACTACAACAACTGTAAGTTTAACTTAATTTGACATCATATGATTTTTTTGTTTTCAAGAAACTCTTCATCTTTTTATTAAGAACCTTATGTGCAGCTTTGAAAAATTGCATAGTTAACTAAATTGAACTAGATACGATATTTAGATGTACATAAAGCAAGAATTTATTAATTGATGCTTTCAAGGGCAGATAATTTTTCATAGTCAAATGTGAACTTGATTTCATAACTTCTAGGTTATATGCAGTCAAATCATTTTAGTTTTTTAACCATCTCCTCTTTATATTTGCAGAAAAGAGCTGTACTAGCAGAGACAACAGTAAGCAAGCTTCAGGCAGATGTTAAATCATTACAGGTATTACTGACAGCTATACTGCTAGCATACATAATCTACTAATGTACTAAACAATAAGATTTATGATATCTGTACATTTCAGATGTGCTACATATATCAATGTATTTCTAAGATATCATATTTTATATGTTATTTGGTATCTTCCAGGAGAAAATGAGATCACATCTGCTTTGAAGATCTAAAATAATAGTGATTTTCCACTTGAGTGTCAGTAAATAAGGAACGTTTATCTGTTTAAGTAAAATATTGTCCGTAACAAATCAATTCACATTATCAATGTCTAAGTTATTTATGTTGTTGGTTATATTACACATCAAAACTTTCTTCTTGCTTTGGTGAAGTGCATCATTTATACATCAATTACTTACTATTATGTCAAGCCACTGCATTATTTTTACACCTGTCAAATTTGACGGGACGTATTATATGGTATACTGCTGTCTGTCTAGCCATCATCAAGATTGTGTACAACAACTCCAAAGTGCTTTAAGCCATTTAAATAAAACTTTGGTCAGTTGTTTGTATTTATGGAAGAAGTTCTTTTTAGTACTACATTAATTTTGAACATTCAGTTTTTGAGTTATAGGACTTTGCATTTAAAGAAAGTTTTTTTTTCTGTTATTGTGCTTTAAATGAAAAATGCATTGAAACTTTTGACTTATTCTTTGTATTCATGGTAATAGTCTTCCTTTTGTTTTCTGTAAAATTTCAATTTCATGTTTTCAATTTTTTGTCACTTTTTCTTAAAAAAAAATTTCAATGAAAATTGTAAGAATTTATTATTATTGATACATGTACAGGTAACAAATTAAAACATAATAATTGGCCAGTGTGAAATATTTCCCATCACTATGTATCAATCACCTATAAATATATATATGTATTGAGAGGCTTTGAAGGTCAAAGCATTAATGGCTTTGGAGGTCAAGCAAATATCTTCCCATAATGATCAATATAGGAACAGTTATTGTTTGGTATATCAGCCAACAGGCATATCATGCACTTATTGCGAGCTCTTTATGAAGATAATTAATCTACATATGTATAAGTAGCAGGCTTTTCTATTTTCCAAAGTTTGGACCATGATAACTGTTCAAAAACTCTCAATTAATTGTTGCATACTATAGTCTGCTTAGTATTCACTTGTTGATTGAGGAAACCCAAACACAGTCACACACTATGTATAAAATTTTTATACGACCCCCCCAAAAAAAAATTTTCGTCGCATAGTGGTATCACCCTGTCACTGTTGGCATGGTCATTGTTGTTGGCTATTGTTAAATTTAGTTTATTTACGATAACTTAAATAAAACTGATCTGATCTTTTTGAAATTGAAACCTATAGTTTTTTTAGGTTTTTGCCCCACCCCTTTTGGAAATAGGTGGCTAAAAGGGTGAAAATGGATGTTATCATTTTAATTAACAGGAAAAGTTTATTGTTGATCAAATATTTAGGATTCAGTTGTCAATCTGTTCTTTTCGAAATTCTGTTTTAAAAAATTTTACAGGGTAGGCTTATGCTCAACTGTTATGGAGTCCAAGAGTACCATATTTGCCATGCCCCCCCCCCCCCAAAAAAAAAAAAAAACTTTTTTATTTATGGTCAAATTTTTATATTTTATTTTATTGGATTCCTTATGTAAATCCCTGCCTGCATTTTTCAATCAGATTTTATGGTTTTCGAATTATAAGGAGTCATAGGGGTCACACCCAAAAAAAAATCTGTTTTTTATAATTTTTGGTCCAATTTTGAAAATTTGTAATTGAATTTCAAATTTGTGCTATATGGTTTCCAAACCAGTTGTTGTTAGTCGTTATGCTTATTTGGGTCAAAACTTAAATTGTGTCCTCACTTGCCGCCAGTGAACAGAGTTTGACAGATGCAGTCCGTGAAGCTCTTTATTCATTCTGATATCTCAGCCTAATAAATCTCAGAGACCACAACTTTTCTCTTTTAGTTCCATGTAAATACAATTTAGTGAATTATATGTGAACTCTGAATCCATTTCTTTTCAAAATTATGTTATGTACAGTCATAATGATGACACAATAATAATTTTCCATGTGACATCATAAATATTACATGTTTGATCTGAAGGTGAAATTGAATACCCTTATACAGAAATATTTAGGTCTCAGATATTGTAGAAAATAATGAATAATTTGGACCTGCTTGCTTTCACTAACAAGTTTCTTGTTAATCATATAAGTATTATACAGTGTGAGGTATGTAATTTATTAAACACATGTATCATTTCATTGCTTCCTTGCAGAAACAGCTATCATCTGTGAGATCTGAGAATGATTTACTGAGATCTGGAGATAGTGGTTTAGCAGAAATTAGAGAGAGAACAAAATATTCTTCGGAGCAACTTGCTGTTGCTGCCAACACAGCTGAAAAAAGTTTGCAGTATGTACCTTAGATATTAGGTATATCACCAAAGATAGCAATAGAAACATTTCACTGATGATGCTTTTATACTATTTACTGGTAGTTAGCCACTAAAGTTTTCATGCAAAAATATTTTATCTTATCTCCTGGCTATGAATGGTTTGATAGGTGTGTGCTGACATTTATTTATTTTTTAATTGTTAAATTTTTGGTTTTATAATTTTTATTGAAAACTTTGTTATTGCAGACAGTTGTTACAAGGAGTTGATCAGATGAAGTTATTAGCCCAAGTTTTGTCTTCCATTGATAAGATAACTGAGGAACCGAATGAACCCACAGATGGACAGACCAACAAGTCAAAACATAAACAGAATAAAAAGACTGATAAAGATGTCACGTGACAAGATGTAGTGAACTTAGAAACAGTTTAATTCAAATTGTGAAAATCACTTTCAGATATCAGCCTATAAGGTGTCTACATTGTACATCCATGTTGCCAAAATTTAGGGCATTATGCTCGGTATATACTGGCAAGTCATCATGTTTGGGTATATGAAAGAGAAATGTGCAATAATTTGACGATATAACCTAGTGAGGATTAGAAAAAATTTCATAAGAATAATTGTGGTCATTGTCAAATATAATGTTCATATTGTGGTTTAAGTTAATCAGCCTATGATTTAACAAATGTCTATTACTTCTTACTGTGAGTTTGTTCTAACCTACTTTTGCCATAACTACAGTAAGTGCTTGTTAATTTCCAAATGTTGCCATAGGATTCCATTGTTGTCTTTATAGTTGTTAAAAGGTTATATGCGGTAAAACTTTGTACATCCTATGATACATATTGTGGATTTCCTTATGAAAGCATTTAGTATTAAATAGTTAAACAATTGTAATTTGAACATTATACTTGAATCATATTTTGATGACTGACTTATTTATATTCAATCATCAAAACTACTCATACAACACAATAAATGTTCATATAATGGTCTGATGCTGGCATCCCTAGACAATTTGGTATCCCGATAATACATTGTAACTTGAGTGCAAGCGAATGGATCTCTTTGAAATTGTACCAAAAGATGCCATACCATAAAAAGAAGGCTGTGATTGATTTTTGGAGTTGTGATTTGAACCGTTTAAGAATTGGGGCCAGAAACAAGCATTCTTATTAAGTCTGGGTAATAACTTGACTATAAGGAAATGGAAAACAGTAATGGTTTCAGAAGATACCATACAATCAAAGGTAGCCTAGGATTGATTTTGGAACCATTTATGAATATGGGATCAGAAAAGAACCACTTTGATTTCAGTCTGATTATCCTGTCTCAAAAATTCTATCACAATCGAAATTCAGAGCTGTGTTAATCTTGAATGTGTCCATACTTACCCAATTGTTCAGAGTTTGACATTTGCAGTTGTACCAAGCTGCACTGTGAAAAACATTTTGTATTCACCTGTGTTATTACATGTATTATGAATCACCTATTGTTCTAATATTACCATTGTGTACCACGCAAGCATCCTAAGATTTTTTTATCAAGAATAGAAGGAAAGAATAATTAATATAATTCAAGGTTAGAGACTAGACAGGGAAAAAGCAATTCATTTTCACTTTTCATAAATAGGAATGAATCTTTATGTTATATGGTGTTTCCTTCTTGATTCCCGATGTTTCTTCTACAGATAGTTTTTACTCCTACCTGTGTATGGTTATATTCTGTTACTTTTACTTTGGAGTTTAAATGCTCTTGTACGTTCATATTTGTTTGGTCACATTTGGTCATGATTTTTGTTTTACTTTGATTCAATTCTGTATGTTACTAATTTTTTTTTTCATTTTTTTAAAAACTATTTAAAAACCTATTTGCATTGATTCACTTTATGCTACCCAAAAAATCTTTTTCCACAAAACAAATAGATAATAATGAACATCTAATTTTAAAAAAATTTTAAGTTCAAATCTAGTTATATGTGTAATAGATGCTTCATTATGACTGTGTATAATCAAATTAATTTAAAACCATAAACAAATATTAGAATCTATCTGTTCATTCATTCATTTCTCCATTTTGAGGAATTTTCTCTTTTACATGTACTGTTCAATGTTATTTAGTCAATCTTTTACAGAATGTTAAGTGCATAATTTTATAGTTTCATCATATTCCATTGAGCAGTACATACAAAACTTTGTGATTGTTTTAAAAAGGTTGACATTTGATATCTACCACAAATACTACTTTTACTACTTTCATAGAGGTTATTATATTAATATCACATTCTGTATGTTTTTTATTTGGCACATTTTAAGTAAGCATTGCTGACATGGATTCTAGTTTCCTCATGTTGTTACAGTTGAACTAGCCGAGTGTTATATGGCTTAATAAGTTGTATGTAGTGCCTGAATGTCAGGTGAAAACCAAGTTGACATTTTCAATCCCAAACCCTTTCGTTTGGTTTAGTCTTATAAAAGCACAAGTACTTTTTACCTCAAAGTATTTTTTTTATTGAGCATTGAAACTTGGAGGATATGTCAATATTAATACTATATACTATAACATTAATTAATATTAATCAATATTAAAATTACCTTGCTGATAAATTTGGGGCCATATAGACTTCAATCTGTGTGTTCTTCATAGTTTTTTTTTATTTTTGTCAAATTTTTGCATCATTGAGCTTTGCATTTTATCACAAATATTCATTAAAGATATATCTTATACATTGCTAATTTTGAAGGGAAAATGTCATAGAATGAAGCAGGAAACAATTGAGTTCATTTTGAATGAAGATGATAATTGTATAGCAGATTCAGTAATGTAATCTATAAACAGCTAATTGTGTCAACTGCTTGGAAGTTACAGTACCTGAACTGATCCGTGCAACATATAATTGCAATTGGTCATCAGACAGATCTATTAAACCGGTGATTGTATCACATGACCACTGACACAGTTTATTTTACGGATTTTGTTGTTTCATTTATCAATTTTACACTTTTCCCTTAATGCAATAGATTTAAACATCATTAAACATTAGTTTGATTTTTAACAAAATACAATATGTGAATTTAATATCTTCAATTTAAGATAAATTTGATATGGTGTTATATTTGATTTGTTCTTAAATATACATGAACCGATCATCTGTCATTTTACATAACAAAACTGCTATCAGATCAGTTAGCAGTCTTTGATTATTGATCCATCAGCTATTACTCAATCATTGAATATCAATCCATCAGCTACCACTCAGCAATCATGGAGCCATCAAATAATTGCATGAATCGGTTCAGGGACTGTAAAATTTCAGTGTACTTTCTGTGTTAACTGTATAATGTTGATTGAATGATTGATTATTTTGTCAGAATGTCGCTTTGTTGATAATGTATTGTTATTTATGTGACTTGTTGAAGATCACAGAATTAAAGTTATTTTGTTTAATTTTAACTTAATAATCAAACATAACTTGATGAGGGTGTCCATGGAAGACCCAGACAGTGATTGGCACTAGCCAAATCAATTTCAAAGATCACAATCTCATGTTTTGTAAAAAAATATTCAAGTTGGTTTGTACTGCATTAGTAAGAATGAAATCAATTACAATCTATAAACATGGAAATAAAGGGAAATGACTCTTATGATCTAATAATAATGTTGTTGAATTGTTGGGGAACTTTGAACATTATTCTGAGTTGTCCACTTTTGATACAGAAAAATTCATATTCTGTCTGACATCATAATGAGTTTGACATTACAGTGGAACAAAAAAATGGTGGGATAAAATTTGCTGTGTGTTGCCTGTATTGTAGGATATGCCTGTTCTATTTTTATGGGCAGTCTCTTAATACATGAAGTCATAAAAAACCTATTCTCAACAATAACAATTTTTTGCAGAAAATTTTTGTTGTCCATACATTGTCCACTCTTTTAGAAACAAAATTACTGGTTTAGATAGGGACCACTGTAGTGTATACATCTTATCATATTTTTATAGTTGTTACATGTGTGTTTTACATCTTGTTAAAACAGGTGCTAGACCTAGGAATCAAGAAAAATGGGGCTCTAGGGTTGTTTTTTATGATCAACTTTACATTTTGAATAAACTTGTATACTTAAAGATAAAGCTACTTAGATAAATGAAAGAATCCTAAGATGTGTCAGTCATGGAAAGTAATATAATTTTAATGCTGTTGGTTTTACAAGATATGTGATATATTAATTACTTTAATGATTACAAAAGTATAACAATGACAAAAGTATTGCACAGTAACAATCACAGTTTTATGTTTGTAGAAAATAATACTTGACATACCCTTCTTCACATCATATTTCCCCCTTTGGTCAGGGATACCTATGTCTGGTTAAACGGACGTTCCTCCGAGGTTACGACAACAGCAAGAAGCAAGAATTCTTTTTAACAAATTCCTCGTATCTTTCCTGAAGTTCAGGTTTAGGAAACTATAAATAATAGGGTTTATAGCATTGTTAATAAAGTAGGATTTTGAGCAAAATTTGTACACGAGTTCTGCTGTTGGTTCAAGTGAATCTTCAAATCCTTTAATTGTACTACGCAAAACCATAACGATGAGGAATGGTAGAAAGCTAATGACGTAGGCGACGGTGACGGCAAATAAGACGACAGTGGTGCGCGTGACTTTAATTTGATTCTTAGAACATTGTTTTTGAAAGTTAACCACCGACATAGAAGATTTACGTCTCTCAGTCTCCCAGCTACCCTCATTATCAGATGACATTTCGGTACTAATTTGATCGTTCGATACACAATCTGACGACGGTCTTTCTTTCATCGATGGAGCGTCGGGGAGTTGTTCGCCGATCTTAGTCTTTTTACGCTTCCAAATCACAACTCCGATTTTTGTGTAAATGACGGTAAAAAATATAAAGCAACCAATGAATAATAAGAATAGAAAACCGTAGTAAACTGTCGGGTATAGAGTATGTCTCATAGAATCGTCGGTAGAACAGTCTATAGCATCGACTCCATCTATTCCGACTTCGACACTTTTCTCTCCAAACAGAATGCAAGCGGGCCATGCCGCTGAAATTCCCACTATAACAGACACGAAGCACATAACTTTGGCATGCTTTACTGTCATGTGTTTGCCCAGTCGACAAATTCGGAAATATCTATCGAAAGCCACGGCGATAAGAACCATCGATGATCCAATTATCGATATTGATTCAATAAATCTGAGAAGTTTACATGCAGCAGGTGCATAAAACATGTAAGGGTATCTTAGATCAGCGACTTCTGTTGGCATGCCTATGAGGCAAGTCAGTAAGTCTAGCATAGCTAGAGCTAAGATGAAATAATGTGACGACGATTTAGTCTGTTTACTTAAGTACACACAACAAACGAGAATGTTTCCAAACGTTCCGACGAACATAAGCACCAACATGTAAACTATTACTGGTAAATAGAATATAGCTTTCTCGTCGTTCAGACGGACCAACTCTGAGTGTGGGTCACTGATGTTAGCAGACGACATGGTTCTATTGTGGAGGCGTTATTTCACATAATATAGACTCTTCTAATAATCTGTAAATAGAAAAATGTTTTTACAAATTGAGTAGATGCTTTTCTGAACTTCCTTATTAAAAGGGTTTATAAACGTTTCGTAAATTAGAAATTTCAATTCACTTCGATCCTAAACGGGATACTATTAAGAAATGATGTCAAATTATGGCATCATAAAACACTTATTAAGTGGGAATAGATTCTGTTGCTCGTAGATTACTGTGGTCGCATTAAAAGTTTCTCGGTCGTCACCATAGCCTGATCGAATGACATGGAGTGTGACAAACAGTCTTCATTGCCATTTATGTTCTCCCCATTCCATCGGGTGTCTTGCGAGAAGCAGGAAATGCTTTTCCTTCCAGAGCACCTGAGATCGTTAAAAGTTTATGATATCTGGGTCCGTGCTGCTCTTTTCTGGTAAATTAAATTTCTTGATGTTATTTCTTCTGTCTTTTCGATGTTTTTTGTTGTTGTTTTTTTGTTTGTTTTGTTTTGTTTTGTTTTGTTTTTTTTTGGGGGGGGGATATTTTTTGGTAATTTTACATCTTAGTAATTGCATGTGTGCTTAGTGATTTTTTGTGGTTAGGGTATAAGTTGGCAAACCATACATGCTTTATTATAACTAAAACATTCAGTGCATAATACAGACTGTTCTTGTGAACAGTTGGTCTGCAAACGTTTATAGATCTACTTGTAAAATTCTTTCTATAATCCTTGAGTATCAGACTCGATTTTATCTACGGGAAAAGGGAAATACTAATAGTTACTAGATAGCAAATAGTTTACAAGTGATTTCGCCTCTAGATATATATCTACATGAAAATATTTACACTAATGATTAAAAACCTTGTCATATTACAGGGCTCTACACCGTTAATTCAATATTTGTGTAGCACCTTTTGGTCGTGAAATTAATTTGTAAATAAAATAATAAAATACAGAACTACGGGGGAAAATAATTAAATCAGTGACCAACACTGGTTTGTTTATATTAAATAACAGCTTAACTTAAAAATCATTTTACAAGTTTTTGTATTTATTTCATTTTTTATGACTCTTTGAAAAGGTAAAATAAAAAATCTGTATAAGATATAAACTGAAAGTTGCACACTTAAACATACTGACTGTAATCGTTCAGAATTTGAAATAAATTTAAGAAATTACAAAGGAAGGAATGATGGAAGAAAAACTGCTTGTTAAACAAAAATAACCAGGCTTACCTTTTGATTGCTACATTAACATTGAATTCGATGCCTTATAAATCAAAGAACTATATTGCTTCCGATATTAGTTCACAGTTCTTAGGATAAGTAATTATAAGTGTAAGATATGCTCGAAATCATTAAATCCCACTTGAAAAAGTTGACCTCCGATCTCTATTAGCTTGTTATATACAAAAGTGTTTTGGTTAGTATTTTCGAAACAAAAGTTAGAAATAGTTCAACTACAATTACCGATAATTGTAACGTGCGAAAACGTTTGTATTTGTAATTAATTATGATTTTGATTTGTTACAAAGGAATTGAATTGGGTTAAGGTTAACACTTAGCCTGTATTAGCAACACGCACATGTAGGTCCTTTGTTCTGAAGTAACCTTACCAGTGGAAAAATATTCCTTTGAAATAAGAAAAAAATGCAGAATTCACTTAAAATTCAATTTTCATATCAACGAAAATGCCTTAGATTGCACTAAAAGCTTTTGAACGCATTTCGATTATACAGAAGCAAACTTTTGATTTGAAATAAACGATTAAAAATAAAGATTTTTTCGTTGACTACGCTATGATACCCGATAAGATAACACACACATATACAAACATGCATTTTCGATTACAAAGTCTTCCAAAATATATCTCTTTTAGAGGAACGAGATCATAACAACTCGAGCACAAATATGTGAAACTTTTTGAGATCTTACCTTAAAATTCACGCCTTAGTTTCTTTCAAGTTGGACAAGGAAGAGACCAATCCGAACATATCAATCAGAGTCGACATGTTCAATTATCCGTAACGGTTTACTCAAAATCTCAGGGTGAAATTTTTTTGTGAAATCATAATTTTGAGATGTTATTATGTAGAAGTTCCTTTGTATATTCTTAATTCAGTACTTTAGTTTTAATGTCATATTTAGTGAGTTCTTGTATGTTGCGTTCAAATGTATTATTTGCATTTGTATTTTATGTATATCGAGTTGAAACTTTTATCAAATTCTATTCCAGTTTTCTGCTAGTTAATTTTCCAAGGCTTTGTGTCGCAGAAAATTCTTTGCAACCAGTGTAAAATTTCGAAACTTGAACATATAAACCAGTCTCGGGGAGAGACGGTTAGCTTTTAACCTCAGATGTCGAGAAAAGGCACGTAATTTATTGTAAGGCAAAAAAGGAAATCAAGTCACAGGCAGAACAGTATACATACAACCATCATGTTTTGATAATAAATGAACTTGTCAGTCTGTATTACCGGTATAATGAACTCAAGTCAATCTGTATTATAATTTCTTTCTTATTTCGATTCTTTACAAACAGCATGAAATATGTTTAACAACCTGAAGCATGTTTTATACAAGTATCAATTGCATGTTTACAAAGGAGACATGCCTTTACACTTAAACAACCATAAAAGTGTTTATATGATGGGTACAAAAATTTATAAACGTCACAAAACCCACAAGATATACTTGTAAATATGATGGTGTACAGCTAAAGATACTTACTATAGATGAAAGTGTCATGAATCACGTCTTATCGTGTCGTAACTTTTACGTGCATTCATCCTTCTTGATAAGATGATACACTTCACAGTCGATTATTGGAAATACTTCTTATACTAATTGGTATCCTTAACCAAATATTGCCACTCAGAATCTAGACAAATAAGGGTTCAATGTTAACTAAATAAATCATATTTAACTCCTGTTTCACCAGTCATTCTAGCTGTCCCTGTTACTCCTCTAGTCAAGTTTAGGTGTAATTAACCTGAACAGGTACAAACATAAGCAGGTACACACATGTCGGTTCAGAATTATATATTTTGATGGTTAAACTGTTTAAATATATGTAAATGTTTCTAATAGATGCTCAAAGATAACATTAATTCAATTTTTATTTCACATTCACCTTTTGAATACAGCATTAAATTGGCTCGAGGGTTTGGGAAATTAATTCAATTTAAATCTTCGACTTTTCAAAATTAACAGTATAATGCGATAAAGCATCAAATTTCCCCATAATTATTCTAATAAGTTTTTGAATGTGGCTTACATCATTCGGTGAATGCGTTCGCAGATGCGAACATCAGTTGAAGAAGGAATGAAGATTGAAATCTTAAAACCTATGCCATGATACAACACTTGGTGTATTAAAATATTGCTTAAAACTAAGCTGTAGACAGCTTTACTATCAATTTACTATCAAACTTGCCTAACCTAATGAAAATACGATGTCACACCATACAGTATTGTCATCCTGACGAGTCTAAATAACTAGAATTTTCTATGGTCTATATAGCATACTGGTATAGTATATCTTGCTATTTGTCGACCATTGACATATTTGTTAATTTATCCAGTCCAGAGAACATTTTCACTTTTAAATGAATTCAATTTAAATCAGACAACTATCTTCAAAACATATATCCTTGTTAATCCTTTTCTGTAGTCCTACGTTAATACAGTAATAAATGTAAATGTAAAATTACACTGTATAAAAAGCAAGGATTTATATATAGCATCTATATTCCTTGACCAAAGGAACGTTGAATACTGGTAAGTTTAGAACTGTCACGAAATACTTCTAAAATTATTTAAAATAAAGATTGTATAAATGTTCGGACATAGTAAAAGTTCGGAAGCTAATTGAGCTCATTTTCGTAGACTGAACAAAATTTGTTCGCGTTACAATTCGAAACTTCCGCGAAACATACGCGATACTTTCGCGAAATAACGCCTGACTTACGCGAAATAATGCGTAACTTACACGTTATAACGCGAAATATTAAACATATACTATGAAAATACGCATTATGAAGACCGAGATTTTGTTTTGTTTTTCAAATGTCTATCATTTAGTTGAAATAAACGTAACAGCGAGTTCCCTCGCTGCTATTGTGGTCATGGAAGTGAAAGCATTTTGAATTTATGACAAGCTAGAACTTATTTAGTGGTCGCCATTTTTTTATATCACACTGCTTAATGAAGATCGCTAATTAATAAGGGGCGGGGGCAGTCAGGTAACTTGTTTTGTTTTGTTTCATTATTTTTTACTTTTTTTGTTTGATGTTTCTGGTTTCTATTTGTCCCATTTTCGCTCTTGATATAAAAGTTTCATAATGACTTCGTTTGACCAAACACAACAAACACAAACATAAGTACTACTTTATATAAAAAAGAAAACAGTTTTAAATCTCTCCATTTCGACCTCCAACACAAAACAAAGGAAATTTAATAATTGTAGAAAAAAAAGTTTAAAAATTCAATACAGACGGACAAATCTAAGGTTTTCTTCTTCTTTCATATACACAAACAAGACAAACCGCCTCGCGTTAATTTGCATAAGTTTCGTGTTATTACGCATAAATCATCTCCGACTATCAACTTGTATATGAGCACGCTCACAATACCACACGCGCCTGTATTTTCATCCTTTAGAAATGCCCAGTCCGTATACCCTCCCAAAGTGTTCTCTTAACAGAATTGTGTGAAAATTAACCTCTTCAAGCTTTTTTGCTACCAACAAAAATATGTAAAAAAAGTAAATCCGTCATAAATGGAGGCGTTATCTAGACAACAAGCCTAACTCATTTTTTAACTATCCTACCCCTCCCAAAAAAAAAATGGTCCTCTTTGACGGAGTTCTTTTCCCACCCAAGATTTTATTGCTAATCAACATTAAACACAAATTTTGAAGGAAATCCGTCAAAACGGATGCGCTATTCAAGCGAAAAACCTAAATCATTTATATACATATTTCAACTAAGTCACTCTGTCGTCCTCCTTGGCCGATTTCCGACAAAATTGATCCAACTCAAGCTATATTCACTTACAGAAGGAAATCTGTCAAATTTGCACATAACAGGTCGCATCTAGTATATGCATATAAACATTGTGCACAGTTTGAAAAATAGTAATCAAAAACTTCTCGAGTTACAGAATACACTAAGTATCACTATGTATACGTAGTGTAACGGACGGAGTAAAGCGGCTACTAGACTGTCACTTGGTTATGAAGGCAAAAAAATGGGAAGGGGGTCCGGAAAAAATTGTTCAAGGCTGATAGTGCTCTCGTTTGCCCATATAAATCAAATTTTCCAACAAACGGGGGATCAAACCCCGGAACTATCTTCCTCTTTGAGATACGCCACAGCTTTTGAAACAAGAAGTCGGATGGTATTGATAAGAAAGCTACCAGTAGGAAATGGGGGTTAATTAGACAAAGATCGAGATCAAATATTTTACATCCAAACAAACAGTGACGCAAGACTTAAGCAGACAAATTTTTATCTTATTATAAAACATCAGTAGGCTGTATACAGGTACTAACAAAAGAAAAACTTCGTCTTGTTCGTTCATTTTTTTCACGAAGTCTCCATCTTATTATTAACTCGACATTATTGGGTGTTTTAATTGCTTGTTAGTAGGTTAGCAAAATGTCACTTCTTAAAACATCCCTTAATTTGCGTGCTACAGTCTGTGGTCGTGTGGATCGACATGGCCGAACGAAATGCATTGCACGAAGGCTGCACGTACGTACATTACGAGTTAATTTATTAATTAAACTGTTTAGCCTAATGCATTGTAAGCCTGTATACAATAAACTGTTGGTGTAAGAAGTACTAACACTTTTGAGAAATTCCCCCTTTTATTCATTCAAATTCAAATCGAATTATCCAATTCGCATTGAACACGTCGATAATTTGAATTTGCATCAATGCGCATTTGAACCCGCTTTGTGTTCACGTTAAATTCGCTTCCGCCAAAATCAACCGTTCATACGGCATTTTTGAATGTTCATTATTTTACAGAATGAACACTCCAAAATAATCTGATTTAATATTTGACACAGGAAATGTTTCCAGCGAATGTCACAGAACTCGAAAATAAGAATTCCCTTTTTCTATCAGTTTGGGAGAAATAAGTTGAAAATTGAACTAAAGGCCCACAACGAATTCGACCCAATTGAGACCTTAAAGGGCTGTATCATAAAGATAATTTCATTATTTTTTTTTCTTTTGTGGTTTTGCTAAAGATATTGGATAAAATCGGCAAATACATAATTTTTTCACATTTCAAGGGCAATGACCTCAGTAATGACCATCCATATTTATTTTTATCTCACAAATTTTCAATACCTTGAAATATGTGGCTATATAAACATGTTCCGTAAATAGACATGCTCTTTTAGCAGACCAAAAAATCTGAAATCTTGTGCAGAATACCAAAGGAACATTCATTAAAATTGGAGAAGTAATTTCAAAATTGTTTAAAAAATTGTGAACAGAAGACGACAGATAATGTGTAAGTAAAATTTTTCAACATAGAAAGGTTCTCCACTAAAGAAAGGATTCCATCAGCACACACCAGTTTGGCAGCTGTCCAGAAGTAACCCATCTTTTGCCATAAAAAGTAAAAAAACTCAAGAAAGATTTGATGAAAGGCCTTCTAAATTAAAGCATGGACAATTTTGGCATTTTCACAATAAAATGGTCCATAACTAACAGACAATAAGTTACAGTATGGTTAATGTCTGCACAAAGAGCGCTGTCCCATTATTTGCAATAAAATGGTCCATAACTCAATGATAATAGCAAAAATTATGATTCAGGAAATGACATACCTTAGTTTGAAAAGATTTTGTCAGAGGCTGTAAACAAGTTAAACAAAAATAATTTCTTGTTTTTGGATTCCTCTCATGCTCTTCTGAGGGTATTTCCTTACCACTCCAAATATTAATAAAGCACCTCCCTAATCATTATTTCTGACAATAAAAAAAATAAAATCTGCATGTATCATTTATTTAGTGGCAATAAAAAGTTGTTCAGAAAATGCCTTACTCCCTCATGAAACATGGCCTGATAACAAAAAAAAGTTTGGATGGCCTTATTTGTGACAATTAAGTGTTACAAATAAGGCCATCCAAAGTACAAGTATTTTTAGGAATCAGACAAAATGTGTATATAACTCTGACCCACTGAACAATGCAGGACAAGATTAGATGTAGTGATCCCATTGCACACCTCATATAACTCTGACCCACTGAACAATGCAAGACAAGATTAGATGTACTGACCCCATTGTACACCTCATATAACTCTGACCCACTGAACAATGACCCACTGCCATTGTACACCTCATGTAACTCTGTCCCACTGAACAATGATTAGATGTACTGACCCCATTGTACACCTCATATAACTCTGACCCACTGAACAATGACAAGATTAGATGTACTGACCCCATTGTACACCTCATATAACACTGACCCACTGAACAATGACAAGATTAGATATACTGACCCCATAGCACACCTCTCATATTGACATTTTGCTTGTACTGAATTGCAGAACTTATTCATTAATTGTAAGAAAAGTGTGCATTTTGAGAGCTATCTTTCAGTGTTCACAGAAAAATCATCTCAACTAATTGAACTTGTTCTACCAAACAGCTGCAGTCAATCTGGCCTTTATTCATATTCTGGTAATGACAGCCTGACAATTTGAGACACCTGACCATGAATCACCTACTGCTTGACAATTACAGATACTGCTAACATATTTCACCCACTGCCTGACAATTACAGAGATAACTAGCCATGTTCAACCACTGCTTGACAATAACAAAGACTGGTACTTCGAAATATAAAAAAAACTGACACCTTGTGGAGATATTACTTAAGAATGTGTTGTGAGGATCATATAATACAGAAAACAAGTCTATAATTTTATTAGGTATATAACCTAATTGTAGCATCAGCACCACTAGAGAACACCCAAGGTTGTGTTGGGTGGAATACACAATCAAGTGCACCTAAGTCTTTTGTAATCTTATGTCCATGTAAAACTTTCACTGGGACAATCAAAGGATTCTGTAGTAGATCACTGAAATATAAAATATACCAGTAAATACACAATACTAACATGCCTTTGTAATGATTGGTATGGAACATTAGTGACATCCTATATATATGTGTATGTAGATGATAGCAATGGAACATTAGCGACATCCTATATACATGTATGTAGATAACAGGGATGGAACATTAGGGACATCCTATATATATATGTATGTATGTAGATAACAGGGATGGAACATTAGGGACATCCTATATATATATGTATGTATGTAGATAACAGGGATGGAACATTAGGGACATCCTATATATATGTATGTAGATGACAGGGATGGAACATTAGCAACATCCTATATACATGTATGTAGATAACGGATGGAACATTAGGGACATCCTATATATATATGTGTATGTATGTAGATAACAGGGATGGAACATTAGGGACATCCTATATATATGTATGTAGATAACAGGGATGGAACATTAGGGACATCCTATATACATGTATGTAGATGATAGGGATGGAACATTAGGGACATCCTATATACATGTATGTAGACAACAGGGATGGAACATTAGGGACATCCTATATAAATATGTATGTATGTAGATAACAGGGATGGAACATTAGTGACATCCTACATACATGTATGTAGATGTTAGGGATGGAACATTAGCGACATCATATATACACGTATGTAGATGCTCTGAAACATAAATGGTTCAAAATCATTCTGTCTACAGTGAAGTATTTCGAAAATGATATATGCAGTTAGGAGGTGATTGTTTGAACTTTCAACAAGATGAACAGCATGTGTTACAGGTAGTCTCAAATTTTCCCATTGGTCTTCAAGACATCAGTGAAAAATATTAAAATATAGTTGTACATTATCAACCTTGAGTGTAAATAGTTTTGTCCTAAATAGTCAAATGCATAAAATCATATTAGCTCACAAATATTCTTACAAATCCACCAATCCTTCACAGTTATAGTTTTTGCTTGGATATTAACTGTGAATTACATGAATGCATTTTTGACCCTAACAAGGCTTAAACTCCTGTCCTCTACCTGCTCATTTAAAAACTTGTCAATACACATTTACATCTTCATTCTTCCTTCTTATTGAATAATACAGTGAAGTGAACCTCTAATAATCCTTACACTTGGCAAACCTGACATTTTTTTATCAGAATTAATGTGCTGTAAACAGTGAAATTATCTGTCAGTCTTATTTTGCTACTTCACAGTGAGTCCCGTAACATGAAAATCAAATTGGCCAGGGCTTTATTTGGGTATTTTGGAAAATGCTTTATTCAGGCATTTTGGAAAAAAAACTTTTGACTAATCTGCCATTTGGAAGTAAAAATTAGGGAGGTGGATAAAGTTTATATTTTGGGAACATTGCATGGTTTAGATTTAATTTTCTTTGGAAAAGGGTCCTTTTTCAGGACTGCTGAATGCAAGAAAATCTATGCTGGCATGAATATCTTCTTTGAAGAACATTATCATACAATCTGAGCAACGTATACAATTAAAAACCGCACAAAAGCAGATTGATTGCAGAAAGTGCAAAAATAAGATGTCACAAAAATTTCCCGTTTTACAGTATTTTAAACCTGGGTTATCTAAACAAATGTCTAAACTAAACGGTTCTCTGTAGGTAGGTTTCATTATAAACATAGGAGTTACATCCAACATATCCTGACTCTACTTAATGTAATTGGGAAGTCAATATTTAGTGTAAATATCTGTAAAAAATACAGAAGCATCGACAATAGGACAAATCAAATACATCAAAATCCAAATAAACGATCTGAAAACTGGAAATAAAGATGATCTAAATGCACAATATAGCAAACTGAAAAAAAGTGTAATTAACATGAACTAAGAAATACTTCCTGTCTTCTTTCTAATTACAGGTAAATATTTTTGTATTCAGAAGGTAGGTATGTACTTACTTGTATACCATGCCATGACAAATAATAACAGTCCCATCATCTGATGCTGATGCAAACAGGGGATATCTTTTGTGGAAACTAACTTGTCTGATTGCTCTCTTATGGTGTCTATATAAAACAAATAAACAAACATAAAATAATAGATGTTACTTCAAAATTATCCTCCTATAGTGGATTTAGAAACAAGATATGGTATACTTAAAACAGCTCATTGTTTTGCATGAAATTAATATCTGAATAAGCATGAACCTATCTAGATTAGTATATGAGTGAGCATTGACTTCTTAGTTAACAAGTGACTACCTGAGTGCTTAATAAGGCTTGGTTAACAAGTGACTACCTAAGTGCTTGGTAAGGCTTGGTTGACATGTGACTACTTGGGTGCGTGGTAAGGCTTAGTTTACATGTGACCACCTGAATTTTTGGTAAGGATCAGTTGACATATGACTTCCTGAATGTTTGGACAGACTTAGTTAATATAACAAGTGACTACCTGAGTGTTTGGTCAGGCTTAGTTAATATAACAAGTGACTACTTGAGTGTTTGGTCAGATTTAGTTAGTATAACAAGTGACTACCTGAGTGTTTGGTCAGACTTAGTTAGTATAACAAGTGACTACCTGAGTGTTTGGTATGGCTTAGTTGACAAGTCCAAGTCAAACCAGCTGAGTTTACAGTCATAACTTCCTATCACTAAATTGTCACCTGAAATAAATCAATGTAAACTCAAGACAAGACACATACAGTACACATAGTAAATATGCAATGTCAGGAAAATTTCATTGAGAGACAACAATGCCATATGTTATATCAAAAATACAGAAAGTAATTACTGCTTAGACTACTGTTGGACTCGCATTAAACAGTTACCTGTAATTATACACCCTAAAAAACAATCAGATAGAATACAAACATGTCAACAAATATTGATATAAATCATTTCCATGGTAACAGAATAACAACTTTATTGTATAGTGTCATAATATTCAGCAATGAAAGCAACCAAGATTAGCATTCAATTCAATCCCATGTAGTACTTGTGCAAATATGGCTTCGAAATCTACAACATCTATGATTACAAACAAGCATTTTAAACAATGAAAACCTTTACCACTAATATGATTTGTAATGCAAATGCTCTAAAACAAAACACTTTGATAAAAATGCAGCCAAAAGACAAGAGCATTAGTGTGGAAATAACATCAGATAAACCAATACTTACACATAATGTTTCTGAAGACAATAGTCAGTTCATTAAAGATTTAGTGAAGTCGGATGCAATGCAATACTTGATGATCATATAAATTGTTTTTCTTCCATGTGCATATAAATACGCTGGATACCCAGGAACAGCAGTTTTTGTTTGTTTGTTTGTTGGGGTTTAATGTCCGAGCTGCAATATTTCAGCTATATTCAGACGATGAACATGAAATTGATGATAAAATGAACATGAAATGATGATGAAATGAAAAAGGGATGGGACACAAGGACAATGGGGTCGACAAATTTTGATTGCCATTGGAAATAGGGAGAGGTGGGTAGGGTCGGGCAATTTAGCCTCCTGTGGCGGAGCCCTATGGTTCCTTCTCCGGGAGAGTACCACAGTAGGGTTCTTTAACATGCAAGGAACATGGCATCTTTCCCAACACGGTGCACCACTATGGTTTGCGGTCAGGTTTTCCATATTACAGCCTGACAACCCCAGCATGTAACACACCAGGGGTACCCCATTCCACTACCTGGGGCACACATCCCAGTTGCTCTGTGGGCAGAGTGCCCTAGCCCCAGGCTAGGGTTCTGAGCACTATTTAGTCGCCTTTTACGACAAGCTTAGCGCTGCTGCAGGCCTATTCTTTTAACACCGGGACCTGCATGGGGCAGGAACAGCTGCCTTATCCCCATTGTATATAGACAAACTGAATACCCAGGAACAGCTGACTTACCCCTTGATTGTATTGACACATTTGATACCCATGAACAGTTGTCTAACCCCTACAGTGTACAGACACACTGGATATCCAGGAACAACTGACTCGCCCCTAGAATGTATAGACATACTGGATACCCCGGAACAGCTGACTTACCCCAGAGTGTATAGACATACTGGATACCCAGGAAAAACTGACTTACCCCTAGAATGTATAGACATACTAGATACCCAGGAACAGCTTACTTACTCCTTGATTGTATAGACATGCTGGATACCCAGGAACAGTTGTCTAACCCCTCCAGTGTACAGATAAACTGGATATCCAGGAACAACTGACTTACCCCCAAAGTGTATAGACACACTGGATACCCAGGAACAGTTAACTTACCCCCAGAGTATATAGACACACTGGATACCCAGGAACAGCTAACTTACCCCCACAGTGTATAGACACACTGGATAGACAGGAACAGCTAACTTACCCCCCGAGTGTATAGACATACTGGATACCCAGCGACAGTTGGTCATTAACTTCTTTGTCAGTTCTTGTTTCAGTAAGTTATATACTCTCACATATCTTTGAGTCTGAAATATAATAATTATACACAGTAAAAAAAGTTCCTTGATAAACCTAATCAAAAAAACATAACAGAATCATTCCTAGTACATGTAATATGAGGAAGATGTTATGTGGCATCCCTGTATTCTAAACTTCTTTGAAAAAGAAGTTACATGGTATCCTTGTTATCTAAACTTCTTTCTACTATTATGGCTGATAACCATAAACACAAGGTTACCAGACAAATTTCTGTATGACAATTTTAGTCAGATGGCAATGCCAAAATACACACACAAGATGTTTTCATTTCTTTCCTGTAAGACAGCACAAACTCTTAGAAATCTAGAGAGGTCAAGAAATTAATTTGTCTAAATTACTATACTAAGGACTTTGTCCTCTATTTAAAATCTAATGTCATATAGGTAACAATGAAAAAATGGTATAATTTTGTGTCCTTCTTATAGGGCATGTAAGTCTCATCATGTGACTATATGGTTTAACAAAGATGGGTCCTAATCTACCATTCAAATGCATGGAAACTGTTTGGTTGAAGGAAGAACAAATCAAATCAATGGATTGATAGGAAATAAATACAACAAGACCTGGGTTATATATTTGTCAGCACATCTTCAATATGTATATTAACAATAAGCAAATTATATAAAACTACAGTGTAGGTTACAAGTTTCCATATATAATATCCTAATGATAGCATATAAGGTCTCACTTCCGGGTCAAATGGCCACCCCCCCTATGTAGTACCAAAAACACACCGAACCTAGACATATGCATTGTAAGTGCATTATTTGTGTGTATTATGATTAAAAGTAGTCAAAATAAAGCTGAGAATGTGTACTTTAAAATCATATATGTGATTAATTACAAAAGTGTATGAATATTGTTTACATGTGTGGGTAATTTGCCTCCATGCTGTCAGTTAGCAGAACAGGTAAAAATGTGGATTTTCAGTATTATTTATTCAAGTAAATTTTGTGAAGAATTTCTACAATCATCGTACCACTAGCATAATGATTTTGGAAGCCTTATTTTCCAAGCTTTGCAATTGTATGCAACTTTAAGATGTCATTTGTCCTGGGAATTCACAGTGAAACTATGAAAATTACTTTTTTAACATGTAAAGTAATGGAAAGGTTAGAAGTGGTTAGTGAGACCTAATGTTGAACAAAAATGGCCATGTTAAACATTTTAAAGGGGTAGGAAAAAAATATTAAACTTCTCCATAGTAGGAAGTGCAGAGTTACAAACTTTTCTAACTTCTTGATGTTAAAAGGCCACACATCTTCAATACAGTGAAACTTCTCCAAACTGGCCACCACTATGACAAGAAAAAATGGCCGGTTTATAGGGGTGGCTGGTTTTGTGAAAAATAGCAATGCATTCTAAGAGCTGTTTCCATTAATGTGTTCAATAACCCTACACCTTGTCAGATTGTTGGTCGAGACATGTTTAATGAAAATTCAAAACTTTTGGCCTTTTATTACATTTTAAAGCTTGCATAATTTGTAAATGATTTGATTTTACAGACAGTACTGCCGACAAAATAATGTTCACGGTTTTGAAAGAATGTGTATTTAAGATCAAAGGGCTATTGATGGTGATTATTTGCATTGTTTTCGTAAATTACCTATCAACAAAGTCTAATAATGTCACCCCTATATTGTTTTGGCTTGGGTACAGGTCACATTAATTGATAGTTAAAAGATCGTAAAGATTGCCCTATTAAATGACCCTGGTTGCCTGACATGTGTACACACCAATTAACAGCCAACAAGTGACAAAATGTAATGTCTGGATTAAATTTGTTGTTTAAACTACTGTCCCCTTCAATTATCATCTGTCCACTGATTAAATGCAAACTGGTCAGTGAATGAATTATTAAAATTACGATTATGATTAATTATGTAATCATTTACAGTTTTGTTGACACATTTATTACAGGTGAACAATCAACGGGTGACCGGAATTGAGAGGTTGTTTTTATTTGAAATATGTAACTAAAACTGTGAAAAACCGGTCGATGTACGGTTTTAAGGGGTGGCCAGTCTATTGAAGACAAAACACACAGGTTTCAAGGTATATCAGCGGGACTTTTGAAAATGGCCAGTTTGAAGGGATGACCGGTTTTCTGAGGGTCCGGTTTGGAGAAGTTTCACTGTAAATATATAATTGCAGTGCAAAGTTAAAATAATCTTGCTTAATCTTTTTTTAGTTACAGATTATACAAAGTCAGTACCATTTACAACATAAAAAGACATAAAATAGCAAAAAATGTAGGACAAAATTTATCAAATTTACCCCCGATATGAGATGCACGTCTTCAATTTATACATAATAACTGTGCAAAGTTTGAATAATATTGCTTCAATACTTTTTTCGGTACAGATTACACATAGTATGTAGCCCTAAACATGAGGAACAGAGTTGAGTGGCTAATAGACCTACTTTAATCATTTTTGATGCAGGTAAAAAACTTTCAAAATAGCAAGAACTTAAATACTCATGAAACTGTTTCAATACCATCAATTGTGAAGTACAATACAGAGGCTTGTGACTTCTCACAAATCATGTTTTACACCTTGATGTTACTCTGTTAAATAAATAAAACTCACAGCAACAAATAAGAACGGTCTAACAGGATGGAAGTATACACACTGTACCAGGCCTTTAGACTTGGAAAATGGGTTCTACAAAAAGCATAATGAAAGTTAGTAGTTAAAGTGTATCATACATTACTTTTACATAAATGAAAACTGCATAGTTTCTGCACTGAAATTATAAGAACTGATAATTTGAATATTTATACTTCTCTGCTGTTAATGACTTTTATATACCAACCTATCAGCAATTTGACAATACTTCTATTATAATGTTTAAGTTGCATATTACATAAAATACAGAAAACACAGAAGATAATTAAGACAGAGCAATCATATATGATACCTGTGATCTTTGTTTAGAGAGTTGGTGAATGAGAACAGCTTTAGAATCTCCTTTCGGCATCACACTGGAAAAGTAGTCTCCCTTTCCATGCCATGCTACTTGGGATACTTCCTGAAATACAGTAATTTCAATATGCTTAGAACAAAAAAATCAAACTCAATTAAAGAGGCTAATGTGGTTCAACTGATTTATAGGTTTACAAAAGAATGAGATAAACTATGGACACATATGTATTCTTTATAATCATCAGCATACATCTACTTACTATGAACACATATGTATTCTTTATAATCATCAGCGTACATCTACTTACTATGAACACATATATATTCTTTATAATCATCAGCGTACATCTACTTACTACGAACACATATGTATTCTTTATATTCATAAGTGTACATCTACTTATTATGTATAACCCTTTCATAAAGTTACATAAAAATTCATCAAGTTGTTAAGAAGTAATTATGATAAGATATCCAGACTCTGTCCCTCTTTTTTTTAACTCAAATGTTTCCTTGTTGGAATGTCCTTATAGTGTAATACGAGAAGAAGGTCTTATTTGAATTTAATTGATTCCTGAGACACATTTATATTGTGCTGTATGTATAGTAGACATACCTTTGGATGGGACAGAATAAATCTATATCCCTCCTCATACTGATCCTCATCCTCACATACCTGCCAGTTTATAGGAGGGGCTTTACCTGACAAATATAATACTGAATTGATCTTTGTATTATTTATATAACTAATATCTCATGTAAACTCAAGTATCTGTTGTTTCTAGGTTAGACATTAAAGGTTATATTAATCTTTGTATGAACCAGCATCTAATGTAATCTTCAGTATCTAATGTTTCTAGGTTAGAGGTTAAAAGTTGTATTTATCTTTGTATTACATGTGTAACATGTAACCAGCATCTAATGTAATCTTCAGTATCTGATACTTCTAGGTTAGAGGTTCAAGGTTATATTATCTTTGTATTACATGTAACCAACATCTAATGTACTCTTCAAACCTACAGTATATGTTGTTTCTAAAATGTAAGTCAAAGGTCATATCTATCAGACCCTTTGTATAAACTCTAACCTACAGTATCTGTTCTTTTTAGAATATAAGTCAAAGGTCATATTTATCAGACCCTTTGTATAAACTCTAACCTGCAGTATCTGTTGTTTCTAGAATATAAGTCAAAGGTCATATTTATCAGACCCTTGGTATAAACTCTAACCTGCAGTATCTGTTGATTCTAGAATATAAGACAAAGGTCATATTTATCAGACCCTTTTTATAAACTCTAACCTGCAGTATCTGTTGTTTCTAGAAAATAAGACAAAGGTCATATTTATCAGACCCTTTTTATAAACTCTAACCTGCAGTATCTGTTGTTTCAACAGACTGTAACATTGTGTCTGTGTTAGCTACCAATACTTTGTCTCCCAAACATGGATTTATTACATACAAATTCTGGTCTCTGCAAAAAAAAAACAAAAAAAAAAACTGAATGTTCAAATTATTCAAACATAGAGGAAAAAGGAAAGATGAAATTTAATTATTTTCCCAAAATATAACCTTAAAGTGAACTTAAACCATTTCAACAGGTTACCAGTAAGTTTACTGGTTCAGTTAGCTCCCCTCTGAACATCAAATCAAAAGATGCAAGAAAATTTTTACTCCACCTTCACACCAAAGCCTAAAATTCTGACTCCTGTTGATCTCTGTATTGTTTTCCCTCTTTATCAAGTAATAAATAAAAACACCAACTTTTTCTTCCGACTTACACAGCAAGAAGACACAGGCAAATAGATGGGTTTGGATTCCAAGCAATACTTCTAGGTGTTCCAATGACTTTTAATGTCTTCATACATCGACCTGTTGAAACTTCCCAGAACTTTACTGTCTGGTCATCACAACCTGAAACAGTCCAAATGCAAAAATGAAAAAAATGTATGCACTAGCTCAATATTTGGGAAAATTTTGTAAGCTTTATCTCATAAATGTTTAATTTTAGATTAAGATCAAACAAGAAATATGTGAACACTGATCAAATGAAAACAAAAACATTGGTGGCATAAGGATACAAACCAGACACTAGCCACTGTCCTGTAGGGTCAGCAGAAATACATCGTATTATATCTGTATGACCTTTATATATCTGGAAAAAAAATTTTAAAAATCTGTGAGTGATGGCTCAATAGTGATACCTCACTTTCAATCATGATACATGGAAAATAAACAAAATCCTTGGTAAACAGAAGTTGTTGTCAATTTTTTCTGAAATTGGACCCCACCATATGGAAATACCTACAGGAAAAATTTGTTCCAGTTTAAAGCCCATGTCACAAGTAGTTGCTGAGAAAAGTGTGACAGAAAAATTGTATGGATGAAAACACAGACCAGGGTAAACAGTATAGCCCCTTCTCCTCCAAAGTGAGGGTAATCTTCTTCAGAGTGAGGGTATAATTATATACTGGTAATAACTCTGATGATCTATAAGACACCTGCCATGGATTAGTACAATTTGGTATTGTCTAGGATCATACTTCATATACTAGAGTATAAGTTCATCCACCTAAAAGTCAGACCCTCTTTTTGGTCCAAAACTTTAGATACATAGCCTAGACCAGTTCATAGGTCAGACTGAATTACATGAGGTGCATTGATAAAATTTCTGAACTTCAATGTACATACATATATTTGTTATGATGAATTAAATTGTATTCACAAGCCATACAAAGCATACGTATAGTAAGCCCTTTAATACTCATGCAAATAATGGTACAACCATAATAGTAGAGCCTGTGTATCAATACCATCCACATCAAGTTTTATTATTCCTTTAAGGATTGTTTTTGAATTTTTGACAATGTCATGCAAAGTAACCAACTTGGGGCAGTTAAGGCTTCATCAACTGCCAAGTGGTTTAAGAACATGATTAAACTGCCCCAAAGTTGGTAATGCATATATCTTTTCATCAAAGCTTTATTAAGTTTGAAATTATTTGAATTGCACACTGACCGACATTTAAGACATCAAAGTACCAAGTTAGTTTATGGAAAATTACCATCTTGACCAGATGAAGTTAAATAAATTACTTTATTATAGAAATGAAACAAATTATTTATGGCTGTGCATAATAAATCATTTTTAATTGGTACAAAAACTGACTTACTTTGTAAACATGGTTTACGACTTCATACATATACTCTGAACCATACAAATGGCCAAAAGAAAAATTGCTGAGGAAAAAGTTACTAATAGCAGATAAAAATAAGCTAGCACGTGTGTTTATGGATATTATTAGTAACATGCTCAAATAAACCTACTACTGCTTGCTGTGTAGGGAAAGGCTGTAAATCTTTAGGTTTGGGTAACTTGGGTATCAAATCTTCTGGGTTTATATTCATCTACAAAAAAAAAGAAAACAATATATATATGTAGCATAACTGCATATAGCATGCTATTTAATTTATTATTATTGATTGTTAATCACCCCTAAAACATCTGTTTAACTATTTGTTAGTGATAAATAATAAAATGTTTATATCAATGCCATGTTACATGGTAACTTATGACATGACAAGGATTTCATTACAAAAATTGCACTGAGGTAAAACAAGTTTGAAAAATACTCCTATATAAAACCTTCATATACACACAATTCATTTAAGAATATACCCTTGTTTTTTGCTGCCTGGGACATAAATATAAATCTAAGCATCTCTCAAATCTCTCATTAACGAATCTAGGATATGATGGTACAAGTCGAAGACTGGAATATTTCTGTGGTAGGAAGTTGATTCTTCTTTCTTCTGGATCCTGAGAATGCCATTTCTCTTCCTGAAAATATAAAATAACATATGAAATTATTTTGACTTCCATGAAACTCAACCGTAAAATCATTTCCACAACATTATATCATTATTTCCTACATAACAGGAATAATAATATATGTTATTGTGTAATCAACCCATCCCAACAATTATAGTTGTATTTACCTCTTCCTTTGTAAACAAATATTCTGGTGGAGGATTATACGACTCTACATGACCAGGAAGTGGAGCTTTTGGTGCTGGAATGTGAGCTCGGTATCTTTTTGTAACCTCTGACTATAAACAAAAAGAAAAAGTTGGTTGATTATTAATCAATAAAGGAATATAAAACAATTTGGTGAACTATCATTATATGTTATACAGTTTAATGCACAATATACAAAAATATTGTATAAATTTTTATTGTACTGGAAATTCATGTTGTTCTAGCCATGCTTTTGACAAATCAAAAATGGGTTTTCACTACAATATGGAAGAGTACAATACATTGTACTTTCCGTATTGTACACTAAACTGTATTACAACTTATATTTTATACAGCTACCATTGAAAATAGAAGTTAAGTATAGCTCTGACATAATTATTCACGAGCAGTAATTAACATCAACGTGCCCTTTTGTACCATCCACTTTTAGCGTGTCGCATATGATATTCATATTCTTGTTCTGGACCCAAAAAAAACTGAGGTTACATCCTATACGAAACTTCCAGCTGAACAATTCAAAAAGATAATGGCTGGCCACATGACCTAAATTAAACTTTATCATTGGTTATACAATTTAGCTGTACAACATTGATTATTTGAACTGATTTCTAATCATTTCACACTATTCATGTTTTAAGGTGGGCATATTTTTTGCTACATAAAGCAAAAACTTAAACATATTCTTTTTGTCATTTTAGGCCATGTTTTGGCACAGTAACAATTTTGAAAGACACAAGAAACAAATTTATAACAAATTATTTTGCTGTTCTCAATATTACAACAGATATAGATCTGACAAAAACTACCCAGAAATTCATTCAATCAACTTCAATGTCTTAGTCCATACAATTTGAATAAGTTTACTCTACCTCGTCATCATCTTTCCATAACATAAAATATTTCTGTTCATCATCCTCTGTTTTCTTCTTTATTTCTGAACTTCTCTTCATCCATCCCATTTTTATAGCATGTACCATTTGCCCCACCTTTAATATAAATAAACAAAAAGTGGTGACAACAGACTATATGTCCATATACACAAAATTTCAACTTAATTGCCATTAAATTCTGTTGTGTTACACATATAAATATATAGGGAAAATGTCAATAAAAATATTACCTTAGCAACAAAATTTTTTTTAAAATGCAAAGGAAAGTAACTAGCCCCAAAAATTTAGTAATTGTATTCAGGTTCATTTAAAATTATAAAATTTGCAATGGAATTATTAATTCTGACCTATATATATACTGGTACAAAAGTTATAGTTTTAGTCTTGTTAGTCATATACATGCATTTGTAAAGTACAAAATGCAAAATGAAATACTGCCACCAGGGTCTTATACAGAGGGAGAAATGAACAAAACTTCCCCTTGTTTGTGCTCACTTCTCTCATTTGTCTTTAACAGGAAGAAGTTATTTTTTCAAATGGATTACACAGAAAAAATGCTAACATTGTAATTTTTCAAATAGAATTTACTAAAACTTCTCCTTGATGTCTAGATTATGCCCCCTGTCACATCTGACTAAGAAAGAATGAAATTAATTGTTGATTAATGTTTAAATGTTGATTGATTGAAACCATAGTCTCCAAATCATAAACTTCCATTTATATAATATTTCTGATGCAGAGTTCTTATCTTACCTTCAATTTTTCCCACTTCGATGGAATAAAACTTCTTTTATCAGCGGGTCTGTTGGTCACTGGATGTTGCATGGTCTCATGTGAGAAGAAATCTATCCAAGGCTGTAATGCAGGACACGGTTATATTAAGGTTACATTTACATTCGATAAGTTCCATCAAATATTTGGAATGTATACAAAAGCACTTCTACACCAAAATTAATGCTTTATCTTTCTTGCACTGTCATGAAATAACTTATTTTATTTAAAAAATTGAAGCTGATTCTGAAAGGAAAAAATATTTTCACACATTTTGATACATGTTTCTTCCTGCATTTTTAATCTTCATCTCTAAAATGACTTCAAAATATACCTCATTTGGGAAACAAAGGGTTTCCAATACTATTAATGGAAAAACTTAAAATATCTGATTAGTTTTCAAGGTTCAGTGAAAATCAGTAGTTGTGTTTGTAGATGACATTTGACAGCCTGTGATTTCAATTGAAAATTTTTATTTCATTGGGGTTATTTAAGTGTTTTGACTAATAAATAAAAACCACAAATTGCAAATATGACCAATAATAAGCATTAAACAAAATGTATATGTAAAAGAGAAGAAATGTAAAGATAGCAAAGGGAGACCACTCTGACCATACTGAAATAGGACTTGTTTCCAAATTATTTTCTGTCACATGTACGAGCGGCACATTTGAAGAAAATTAAAAAATAAAGCAAAAAAGCTGTCATCTCTTGGCATGAGTATTTGTAAGATATTTAATAAATAATATATATCTGAGCGGTTTAAATGTTTATATAAAGAAAACATCACCTCTATCAAAGTATGGTCTTTGAATGTCTTCTTCAATCAGCAAGTGAATACATAAATACTTACTTTTGCATGCAATGACCCTAGACTTGTCTTTAAATCCCCTTTTGAAGTCACAGAAACAGTTTTATTTTACATTATGACATCAATAATTTGGAAGTTGAAAGAGAACAGTGAAAATTCATTATTTTCTTCAATGTTAACCACAAGTGTAATTATGTCCAGAGTCCTCCTGGTGTTACACACCTCATATGTTAAACAGTTCCGCAGGTCCTTGCGGTTTAACATACCTCTGATGTTTTTGCATGTCCTCCTGGTATTATGACCTCATATGGGTCTGCAGGTCCTCCTGGTGTTAGGTACATCATATGTTTCTGAAGGTCCTCCTGGTGTTACGTACCTCATATGTTTCCACAGGTGCTCCTGGTGTTATGTACCTCATAAGTTTCTACAGGTGCTTCTGGTCTTATGCACCTCATATGTTTCCGCAGGTCCTCCTGGTGTTACGTACCTCGTATGTTTCCGCAGGTCCTCCTGGTGTTACATACCTCATATGTTTCCGCAGGTCCTCCTGGTGTTTTCTGTAACATTAGGTTCTCTATCAGACCAACATCATCTTTGGTCAGTATCACATTTTGTCCTGTCATTTTATTGGTTACTGTTCTCCTGTAAAATAAAAACAACACATTTTACATGGTCTTCTTTAGATATCATTTTTAAAGTAATGTTTCCTCTATTCTGTACTTACACATTTTGAAGTTTGATAATATATTGAAATTCCTGTTATTTCTGAAGATTGAAATTGTTGTCTTAAAGCATTATCAGTTTCAACAAAGTACTGCCTTTCACAATCAAGTTATGATTTTTAAATTCTTTTCAGGGAAATATCTACCAATAATTAGGATTGTCCATCTTCTGTAAAAATTCATCCAGTTCATCTCCCTTCTTTGGTTTGATCAGTTTTTTACCTTCCACATCATAACCAATATGAGGATACTCTCTGTACCAATCCATTGGAATATTACCTACTGTATTTCTAATATCCTAAAATAGACATTGATCCTTGTGACAACTTCCCCACCTCAGACAGTTCCAACTGTAATTTTTTATCACTATCAACATTATTGAGTCCATACAGATGTACTCTATGTAGAGGTTTTTATCAGAACAGATTTACAGTTGTATACTTTTAAACTCTGAACTTCAATTTACATTGTTAAAAATACACATCGACTCCTATCTAAATGGTTAACATGAACCAACTTATTTTTGCTAGTATGCATTAAGTGTTAAAGACAGTTAAATACTTGTTTTAGGCTATTTTTCAGGTTTAAAATTTACAATCACTGATAACTAAAATAGTAAAGAATTCACAAAGCACAATGTAATTCAATTTTGCCATTTCAAGTACTTATAAAACTGGGGAAAATAAATTTCTCAAAAAATTAATTTTAGTAATGTAATTTCCATTGGGAACATTTGAAATCTTTTGGGATAGATTTAGGATAGATTTATTCTACATGAGTAATGTTTATATATATACCTCTTCATCTGAAGAATCATGATAATATTCATCCTCCATCATTTTTGATGATGTTTTATTTTCATTGTAAAGTCTATTCTTTGCTTTAATATTCAGTGTATTCAGATCTTCCTTGTTAATATTATCCTCGTCATTTACATCTTCAATTACATCTGCTTCACTTAATTTGTCATCACTGTCACTTTCATCTTCACCTTCATTGTCTTCATCATTATCTTCATCTTCATCCTTCAATAAATACAAACAAAAAAAGCATCATGTGTGTGTTTTCCTCTATCAATATCATGAAAGAAATATATATAAATCTGGACAACTTACAAGACAAGTAATTGAGTTCAGAACTCAGGTAACCACCTAAAGCCTTTTGTCTGAAATCAAAAATTTCTCTTAGTTCATAAAATTAGAAATACGGTCTCATAGTGAAACCTGTCTAAACCAAACACTGAATTATGAAAAACATGTCTACACCAGATGGTTTTAAAGTCATTTTATATCAGTTTGAATCTTTGTAAACAGAACACCTGTTTAAACCACACAAGTCCAAAAGGGGTTTGGTTTAGATAGGTTCAGTGTATATACTAAAATAATACAAACTGGTTTTGAAGTTTCCAAGATGAATGAGCCGTTATTTTTCGCAAAACTGCAAACATTTTTTTTCAAGTATTTTGTTAGAAAACTACACAATGGCTAAAATAAAAATAAAGGCAGTAATTTCTGAATGGACAAACCTCCTCCTCTGTATCTGGTTCATCTTCTAGTCCTGAGTAAACACTCTCCTCTGAGTCAGTTGTGTCATCTGTGTCACTAACAGATTTGTCTTGAAATAGGTCCATCTGTAAAGGCTAATAGTAATTTAAGCTTTTAAGCCCTTAGGTAGTACAATACAGTTAGATCATTTCTGAAAATTTGGTCTCATTTTGTTAAAATAAAGCTGTTTTGAGGCAGTCCACACAAATTTCAAGTGTTTTGTCATAAAAAAGTGCATATTTTTTTAAATCCTTGGTGTGTGGAGGTTCAAGTCATTTATAAGTAATTTAGTGATTATTGTTAAAAAATCCAGTAGCCATGGTAACATACTGAAAAAAATATTACTGAGTTTTAGTACAAATTAGGGGTGCCTTTCCAAAACTAACAGCCAATTACTATGTTTTATAAAATATCAGGCACTTAGACACTACCACAGGATGAAAGCATGCATGGAGTGATGGAAAAAGAGTAAAAATAATAAGACCCTTTTTGATTCATTCTCTCACAATAAGGTATTTTGAAAATCAGCCATCTGATGTTAAGGAGAGAACCTAATACCGCAGGGGACTGAAACGTTCCGGATACCATTCTTCCTTTAAATTACACCTGTTTACCATTACATATATTACATCTGTCTATGTACAAATGCTTAACTACATTTAAACAATATATCCACCAAATTTCAACTTTTAATTTTAAGTTTTACAAAATTTGACGGGGGCAACTTGGTGTGCAAAACAGTACGCCTTAATGTAACTGTATAGTGCACCCTTAACTTCAAGTATGCCTATGTACTACAAACATTGCATTTTTATTATGGATGGAGATGGATTACTGTCTGAAATATTGAATATCACATACCAAAAACACTACACGGTTAACTGTACATGTTATGAATTTTTATATTTTATTTTACTGTTACAGTGAAACTTCTCCAAACCGGACCCTCAGAAAACCTGTCTTCCCTTCAAACCGGCTGTTTTCAAAAGTCCTAGCCGATATACATTAAAACCTGTATGTTTTGTCTTTAATAGATTGGCCACCCCCTAAAACTGTACATCAGTCGGTTTTTCACAGTTTTAGTTACATATTTCAAATAAAAACAACCTCTCAATTCCGGCCGCCGTTATTGTCCACCAGTAATAAATGTGTCAACAAAACTGTAAATGATTACGTAATATTACATAATTAATAATTCATGGACAGTAGTTTTAACAAATTTAATCCAGACATTACATTTTGGTTGGCTGTTAATTGGTGTGTACACAGGTCAGGCAACTGGGGTCATTAAATAGTATGATCTTTACGATCTTTTAACTGTCAATTAATGTGACCAGTACCCAAGCCAAAACAACATAGGGGCGAAATTATTAGACTTTGTTGATAGGTAATTTACGAAAACAATACAAATAATTAATTACCATCAACAGACCTTTGATCATCAATACAATTCTTTCAAAACCGTGAACATTATTTTGTGGGCAGTACCGTTTGTAAAATCAAATCATTTAAAGCTTTGAAATGTAATAAAAGGAAAAAAGTTTTGAATTGGCATTAAACATTGTCTCGAACAACAAACTGACAAGGTGTCGGGTTATAGAAACAGCTCTTAGAATGCATTGCTATTTTTCACAAAACCGGGCACCCCTATAAACTGGCCATTTTTTCTAGTCCAAGTGGTGGCCAGTTTGGAGAAGTTTCACTGTATTTTCAACAGATCATATAAATATCCAAACACTGTTATCTAATTGAGACATGTAAAGGCTATTTGATCAGAGGCTAATTACAACATTAAAAGTGTTTTAATAGTTCTCAAAACATCTAATTAAAAAATTCAACTGTTGGGCTTGATTGCGTGAAATAAGAAGAGAAAATACTTGTGTAAAGCTTGGTTCCATTTTAAGAGAAGTGAACAAATTTGTGAATTGCCAAGGACACAAAAATTTTCATCATCCCAATTGGAACTTATTACCAAAGTGACATTTCGTACCATGACAACCCACAGTTCCTTTCCAAATCCAGAATCTATCAGTTAACCGGTTTACAATTTCATATGATTTTGACAAACCTAATTTTTGTATAAAAACTATGTACAAAATTCAGCTTATCCAATATATATTGGCAGTACACTTGCCACCATAATCCTTTAATAAAAAAAGCTAAGTTCACATGTCAAGAGGGACACAAAAATTCAAAAATTTATGATTCTACAAAATAATTATATGTACAATTATTATAATAGATGTAATGGTGGCATAGCAAGATGCTGTTTGTTTATTCAACACTCATCACATCAGTGATAAACATTTCAGTGATTCTGTTTTTCGTAACCATACTTCGCCTTTCCAAATCCACAAAAAGAGAAATCCTTGTTTCAAAACATACAACTTTTTAGATGAAAATTAAAAACTTTCAATGTACATTAAAATTAGGGAATTCAAAAATTTCCAAAATGGCAAAATATGAAAAGTGACGAAATATTAGGGTGATGAATAATTAGTCAATACAATATCATTATATATTACTACAGTGGAGAAGTTTTATCATTCCAGACTTCATACATATTCTGAATTGGACCCGCTTAATCTTCAAATGATTTAGCCGGAGCTGCTCCAGTAAAATTATATGTGAGGATTCAAAAATGTTGAATCCATACTCTAGGCAGCAATGTAGTATGTACTGTATATGCTTATATCATATACGCTGTACTTAACCTCTGTTCGACATACAAAGTAGAAAGTAGTTCCTTGATAAATAGATTATTTTGAAGTCTGTTTCAATTCTTCGCCCAACATGTGCTTGTAATGTTTACATCTGACAACCGGAAACATGCTGTGTTTTAAACTAATTGATAGCACGTCTTATTATCATCTATTTTCAAGTAGGTTTCTATATATATTCAATTTTCTGTTTGAATATAATGTAAGATTTAGAAAAAAGACATAATTAGAAAATAGGAAATTTGGTATGAAAACAAATAATTTCATTAAAATTATCATTCACGTTATAAAGACGATCGGAACTTCTCGGTCATTTCCCTGCCAGAAGCATGAAGGCCGAGTAGTTCCAGTGGCAGAGTCTGGTTTGTTCTTTCAAATAGAAATACTAAGTATATTATAAATATATTTCTTGCATAGTAATAATATTAATTGAAACATTTTTACTTGAACAAATTGTCATTGCGGATTGCTGAATGGGGAAGGGACAGGAGGTGTTTGACCTAAGTGATAGCCAGGGATTGAAGAATAATTTAAAAATATTTCATCATTATACCCTATGACAAAAATAGGGCTCACCACAAGTTTCCTTTTGACTACCGACAAACATGTATTTCTAGCATGCCTCAATTCCGTCTGGCATTCAGTGTCCAGGAAAAATCGACATCAGTTAAAAGGAAACAAGACACTTTAGCACCCAGTCCGAATTTCCTCTGACCCTGCAACCCTCCTCTTTTTTATTTGGATATTGATACGTCGGGTTGGGGTCAGAACGATGTGCCATACGAAAAGTTTGAGATTTAGCGGTACCGTGGAGTATCGCCCTTCAACCGCTTGTAACGACTTTCAAGTTGAAATTGTGCATGTCACATCTATCTAGTTCGATTCAGGAATCATTTTCCTGTACGCTGATACCAAATTTGCAACAAAAATTTCATTTATTATTGAAGTTTCGATAATTTTCCACAAGAGACCCTGTTTTGTTGACATTTTGAACTGTAATAGAGAGTAGGCGGAGCTTGTTACTTTTGGAACGGAAGGGTAGCGGGCATGTAATTTTTCAGCGGAATTTTGAAATATTCTGTTAGATTCTGGTTTTAAAAATTGTTTCTGCTCCAGACCCCCTGCAGTAATTTTGCCTACACTTCAATTTGGCCTTAGCTACGCGCCTGTTTATTGTGCATTTAGGTATCGTGCGTGCGGGAAACCGAAATGTCTCAAGGAGTGTATAGGTTGGACTGATTTCCAACAACTGCATCATTAACATTCTTTAATTACAATGGGTATACCTGTTTGTTTTGATAACTTCAATAAATGTTGAAATAAATGATAACACTTCAGACTGGAGTTGTTTTTATAGTAGTAAGTAATTAAATTCTTAACAACCAGGTGAATTTTTTTGATACAGCCATTTTTCATTCATTCTCATTTTGGTACAACCAATTACCCAAATTAAGATAAAAAATAAAGGGAATAACAAACAGAAAGTTTATTATACTGTAACAAACTCATTTTAGAAAATATTTCAGTAAGTGAAGAGATTTTATTTTAAGGAAAAAGAAATTCATAAGAAGAATTGTCATAACCAACTAGAACATTGACTACTTTTGTCATGAATTATGATACGTTATTGAGTCATGTTTCTATTACACCTTTGGGTTTTTGGCTATATGTGTGTACACAGATAAAAATGGATGAGTGGAAAATATGTATAAAATCATGAAAGGCCAGTATTATGGCAAAATAAAGACTAAACAGTAAATATTCTTTTACTGAATTATATTTTAGCTGTAAAAGGTAGAAGATGAAGACAGTCTTCCTAAAACTAATGTTTACAATTTTAACTTTGGGGTAAAGGGTGCCAGTCTGACTGTTCATTGTTGGGTGTCATGCTCATATCAATCATCAAGCTTTTGAGATTTTTAAGCTGAAAATTTTAGTTCATTAGCTAGATCTCATCTTTAAGTCAGAACCCTTCTCAGCAGTTAAAATAGTCTAAAAAAATCCAACTTACAGGCGAGTATATACGGTAACCACATTCTCCAAAGAAGAGATAGTGGATAACCGTAAATCTGTGTATCCTTTTTTGGTCTCTCTACTAAGATGATCATTGTGTTTTACCGTCTATGTTCTAGATTCCTAAACTCCACAAGAATCAATACAAACAAAGCAACATAGCTGTTACTCCTGTAGTGGTATAATTCAATTTGGATACTGAAAAATTCAAAAGATCTTCTGGAAACCCTCAGTTATTATCTGATTGTTATCAGAATGTACTAGCATTGAAACCTATAATTTTAAAATTAGACCTATCAATTGTTCCATTCAGTCACTAGGTAGGATCTAACAACAATCCATTATACTTTCTGTTCTGATGACCTTTCTGATCAGCCAATCAGATTTCATCTGTCATTATTTCAAAAGCATTATTCAAAGAAAAAAAAAACAAGGATTCTGAAACGGTCAGAACAGAAAGTGGGAATGGAGTTTTATTAGATCCTACATGCAATGACTGAATGGAACAATTGGTAGGTCTTTTTTTCAATTCCTTCACTCTGGTAAGGCTGACTTTACAGCTGATCTGATTCAAAGGAAGGAACATTGTTTAGCTAGATCTTTTGATCTCAGTCTCCAATATATAGATGGCATACATGTATTATCGTTAAACAATCCTAGTTTTGGAAATTTTATACATTATACCCCAAAGAATATGACATAAAGGATACTACAGACTCTGTAATGTCTGTCATATCTAAACCTACACTTAGAAATCAATGGAAAAGGAAAACTATTGACCAAACTATACAACAAACATGATGACTTATATCTGTTGCAACATCCCTTCAGCACCTGCATTTAAGTAGTTTTCATATCACAACTCATACATTATGTATGCCATAACGACACAGTCTTTCTGTACCATGTTAGACTTCTTACAATTAGGCTTCTGGAACAGGGTTATGTTGCTACAAGATTGAAGTCATCTCTACAGAAGTTCTACGGTTGTCATCATAAACTAATGGATCGTTACGGTGCATCTTTGTTTTATGTTCTATGTTGTGTGTGTCTGTTTTCCCTGTTTGGTCTTTGTCCCTTGATTACATTCTTTTGATTTCTGCTAAAGCTAGAGTCTTAGTTCCCTTGATTACTCTTTGAAGTTCTGTGTTGAAAAAAAAATGTACTTTCTCATGAATTTGTAAATAAACAAACATTTGGAAGGAACAACAACCCTCAAAAGAATTTTAGACCCAAAATTAAGGGATAAAGTATGTTTTTTTTTGTCAAACTACCAATCTGGGCATTCATTCTGTGACATCAAGTATAAGTTTAGATAATATTTTGAGATGTCCCTATATATTAAAAATGAACTCTGTTCAGATTGAAGTGCCACTCAATAGAAAGACAATGGACACCTTTAGATACATAGTTTGGTCTGCATTCCTTTCACATTAGGAGGAAACTCACAAAATAAATGAAAAATTTAGAATCTCACACTGTAAGATTTTTTTTTCTTTTTTTTTGGGGGGGGGGGATTCTTGGTTAGAATAACTTTATTTTATTTGAAAATACTTAATAATTGAATTTTTACATAAAAAATTAGCTTTTATGCCAAAATCTTTCACAGTCATTTGGGGTAGAATCTCCATTTGAACTGTTTGAAAGGTTAAAAGGTATACATCTACAGCCAGAGGGAAATTTAGCCCATATTTGTCAAAAGGTAATGATAAATTTTCAGTCCCTGTCTTAGACAAGTCCACAGGCCGTTCTAGTTAAATTCCCACCTGTTCAATTTTGTGCTTAGATTTCTAGTCAAATCAGCACCATATTTTGATCAAATTAGCGTCAAGGGAAAGTGGTACTTGGTCAAATCAAGGACTTTAATTGTAGAATTTTACTGGACATATTAATAAAAATAAATTTTCCCAGTACTGGTCTGATACATGAAAGTAAATTTAAATAAAATGTGTCATTAACTGCTCTGGTGGATTACTCTTTTATTCAATTTTTTTTTCAGTTTTAAACTGAAAATGTCAGCAACAGAAGTACAAGATTATCTTAAAACAGCTGTAGAAGTTGCCAAACAAGCAGGGGAGGTAAGTCATATTGATTATTCTGTTGTACACATGTACAATACAAGTACCAGATATTTGACAAAATTTTACAAAAGATATTGACAACTAAGATCTGGTTCTGAATAAAGCAAAAATATATAGTCTTGTTTTCTGCTACTGGTCTAATTTTAATTAGATTGCAGAATGCTTCTACAAAGTTTTACTTCATTATTTATGCAATATAATGAATTATATTAATCATGTTGAAAGACTTAGTATCATTTTCTATGACTTTGGCTAAAACATAATTGTAATCATATGAATGGATTTCTTCAAGGTTGTGAAAGAAGCCTTTTTTAAAGAGAAAAATCTGCAGACAAAGAGTACATATGCTGATTTAGTGACAGAAACAGATCAAGCAGTAGAAAAACAGATTATTGGTTCATTTAGAGAGAAATATCCCAGTCATAAGTATGATAACTTGGGGATTGAGTTTCTGACTAATTTGTGTGTTATAACTAATTTTGATGGAGACCAATTATACATTAAGTTGCTTATGCGAGGTTAGGTAGAAGGCATTATAATACTTTGACACATTTGGGAATGGTCCCTATAATAATGCCATAAGTTGAAAGTCTTCGGCTGATAATTGGTTATTGCCCCATCATCAACAACATTGTCATTTATATCAGTCTGTTGTCAGTGGTAACATCATAGATAAAGAAAGTAACCCCCTGAATGTATATCAAACAGTTTGTTAAAAAGAAAGAAATGATATTCAAGTATGACTTGAAATAGTCATCAAAAGTTTTTTTGTAATGATTTAAATATGTGATATAAAGATCATGATATCAAATTGTTCCATATCATTCCTTGCATCAACCCTGACCCAAATCAGCAGAGCTCTTGGGGCTTGATATTGGAGTCTTGTGTTGATCCACAGGCTGATATGGAAAATGTAATGTATCAATCTATGAAAATTAACTGCCAAAGGGACAATAATAATGCTTGAAACATTGATAATACCTCTAGCCACAGGTGGGGGCATTATCAACATTGAAGGCAATATCACTTCCCTATTGTACTAAATGTATTGATAATGTCCTCGACATAAGAAGCAATTATTGTTTTTATTTCTTTAAGGAATCTGAAGTTGGCATTATTATGTGGTAATGTCCTCTGCCCTCTTAATAGTGATGATATTACAGTACAAAATTAGTTAATATACAATTATTGACGTTGGTATAATATAATGAGATTGGGTATGGTTAATATGTCAAAGAGTCAACAACCCCACTGGGATGAAAATGTCAGGCCACCGTAAGTTGATATATCAACTTGTATCTGCTTTGATAAAAAAATCAATCCCACTTACTAGTTTGATTTTGCAACCCACATAAATAATACTCTCATATATCAAGTTTTTATTAAGGAATAAGCATTTTCATCATGTCCAGACAATAACTCGAGTAAATATAAATAGATCCCTTTGAAATTGTACCACAAGGTGTCATACAACAAAAGGAATCCTGGAATTGATTTTGAGGGTTGTGACCTATTTTGGAATTAATGGGCCAAAAACATGCATTTTCCTGATATCCATACAATAACTTAACTATATGAGAAAGGATTTCTCTAATATTGTACCACAAGGTTGCCAAACCACCAACATAGGCTTGGATTGAAATTAGGGGTTGTGGCTTGAACTGTTTTTGACTGAAGGGCTAAAATTGGGGGGGGGGGGAGGGCAGAAAAAAGCATTCTCATAATGTCTGGACAATGATTTGATTAAAGGTGAATGAATCTCCTTGAGATTGTTCCATACCCTCAAAGGCTGGGATTTGTTAAGGGGGTTGTGCTGATTGAGGCATAAGGGGCCAAAAGAGCCACTTTGTTTATGGTCAAATTTTTTTCCTGTGTCAAATATTTCATTGCAATCAGACCTGTAGGTGTGGCCATATTTGCCCCAACTGTTCAGGATTAAACTCCTGTTTTGTCTTAAGCTGTACCCTGTGAAGCATTTCATTTGCATAGGCGTAAAATATTATACTTCAGTCCCAAGAATTTGATTTAAGTGTGTCGAAATCAACAAAACCTTTAATGACATCACTGTTATATGATTTAAGTAGCTCTATGAGATGGTACCGTAGTTAATGATAAACAAAATGTTGATACATAAATAATGAAATACTAGTACACAAACTGTTTAAAACATGTCATAAACCAATGAAAATGTGCTGTTAATGAATCAGTAATCATTACAGTGCAAGAGTCATGTAATAAAGTATAAAACTAATTGCACAATATGTGACATATGTGTTACTCCAATTTAATATATTTTAGATTCATTGGTGAGGAGTCAGTTGCTGAGGGCCATAAAGTTGAGTGGACTAATGATCCAACTTGGATCATAGATCCGATAGATGGAACTTCAAACTTTGTACACAGAATTCCTCATACATGTATTTGTATAGGTCTGTCTATAAATAAACAGGTAATCAAAGGGATACTGTAAAGTATTATATTTCGTGGTTAATAATTTTTGCAGATTCTGTCAAGTAAACATATTCACAGGTATCAATTTTTGCAGTTTCAAAAAATGGTTAGTGTTATATAGTGATACAAATCAGTTTTAGGTGTATTGTTTTTCATGTTTTCCTTTCCGTTGCCAAAAAAGTAGCAAAAAATAAGTCCACTGTGAAAATTAGTTTACAGTAGTCCCTATGTATGTGTAATTATCTAATTAAAGGAATAAGCCCAATCAATAAATAAACAGGTAGTCAAAGAGAGAATCAGCATATAATTATGGGGATTGACCATTTCAGTAATTTCTTTAATGAAAGCTTGTTTGCCTTAAGCCTATGAGGACTGATGCCGAGGTTCATGTAAAAATTAACGTGTTGACAGGATTAAGGTTTCTCTAATAAAAAGTTAAAAATAAGCATTCTTGCTTAAAAGGTATTATACAACACCCAAAATATTGCGGTCATAAAATGGTATCATGCTGTTGCATCATCTTTGTCGTCCATGGACATTTTTTGTGGCTAATAACTTAAGTATAAGTGTATAGATCTTTATTATGAAATTAAACCACAAGGGGCCACTTTGATTCTGGTCAAATTCTTTTCCTGTATCAAATATTTAATAGCAATCAAAATTCATAATTGTATCTTGGTAGAATAGTATGTCTATATTGTTAAGGGTTTAACCTTTTGTAGAATATTACATAATTTTGTTGGGAGTATTTAGTTATGAATTGACTATGATTCATTATCTAATTTACCGGTATTGTAGATTGAGGTTGGAGTAAAATTGTTGGTGTTTAGTTATAAATTGACTATAATTCAATAGTTTATTGTAAATTGTCAGGAGTATTTAGTTATAAATTGACTATAATTCAGTAGTTTATTGTAGATTGAGGTTGGAGTAAAATTGTTGGGAGTATTTAGTTATAAATTGACTATGAATCATTAGCTAATTTATTGTAGATTGAGGTTGGAGTTGTTTATGCACCAATACTAGATCAGATGTATACAGCTATCCGTGGGCAAGGGGCATACTGTAATGGTGAAAGGTTAACTACATCAGGACAAACAGGTAAATAAGTTAAAGGTCAAACATGTAAAAAAGTTAAAAATCAAATAGGTAAGTAGGTTAAAGGTTATGACAAACATTTGAAGCTATGTTTGTGTTTCCCAGACAAAACTTTCCAGTAACAAATTTTTTGAAGATCACTGAAATATTTTTAATATTATATTTTGTTTGAAAACTTGATAAAAAATACTCATGAATTTTAAAATCTAATTGATAATTTATATTTTATTGATAACTGACAACAATGAGGGAATTTACCCATGCATGTTGATATTCCTGCATCTTTGTTGTTTTAATGATAAGTACAATATTCTGAGTATTAGGTGATTTAATTTGTCTTGTTTTACATTGAAGGGTGGTAATATGACATGGAAATGGTAATTCCATTAGTTGAATTATCTCCCTTTGCAAGCATCTGGCGTGGTTATCTTGCTTCATGTAGAAAATCACATCCATGGGATAAGTTATGTTGGGTTAGTCCTACAATTACAAATGTACATACATATGTATAGCTCATCAGGAAGTTGTAGATGTTTATTTTAGATTTAATTTTGGGGAGGAATATAGTTTAATTAGTTATGGGCCACACAGTATTAATTTAATAATGCTAAGTTACCAGTACTTTTAATTTCAGCTCATTGTTGCACAAGATCTGTGTACTGCCAAATTTGAACCCATGATAAGTGGATGGGAAGTGCATTTAAAGTCTGAATTGGGTTTGTCTTCCTTTCTTTCCAAAGCTTAAAATGTTTATTATCTAATATAACTTATTATTACGTATTATCTTTAGACAATCCTAATTTCGGGGATTTGATACATCGCATCTACCCAAAAGAACTTGAGATAAAGGATACTACAGACAATGTGAAGTCAGCCTCATATCTTGACCTACACTTAGAAATCAATGGTAAAGGAAAACTATTGACCAAACTTTATGACAAACGTGATGACTTTTCATTCAGAATTGTCAACTTTCCTTTCATATGTGGCAACATCCCTTCAGCACCTGCGTATGGAGTGTTCATATCACAGCTCATACGTTATGGCAGAACTTGCCGAAACTATGCGGACTATTTGTATCTCACTAGAACTATAACAAATAGGCTTCTGGAACAGGGTTATGTTGCTACAAGATTGAAGTCATCACTGCAGAAGTGAACTGGTGGATCGTTATGGTGTATCCATCTGCACCATGAAAACTGATTTATTCAACGGGTCATAGTTTTCCTTTCCTTGTTTGTCTACCCCGGACTTGACTTTTTATGAGCAACTCGGCGGGTGTTTCTAGAAAAGCAGAGGTCGCTTACCCTACGGGTGCACCTGGTCCATGATCCCAGTTTTTAGTGGTGTCCGAGTTGCTCATTTGCTTTTGTTACTTTGTATGTATTTTAGTTACTTTATGTTCTTTGTTGTGTATGTCTGTTTTCCATGTCCCTGGATTACATTCTTTTGATTACGGCTATAACCTTGGTTCCCTCGATTACTCTTTGATTTTGGAAATGCTGATTTTTGGTGTTGCTACCAAAAATATCGCATATTTTCAGAGCATGTCCAGTTTCAATCAAAATAATTCAGTCCCACTCCATGATACTTTTTGAAGCTGGATTTATTATAAAAATGTAGGTACCAGTTGTGAAATAAAATTGGAAACATTGAATTGGCTTTATATCAATGATAGTGACCATGAGAGTGTAATTTTGTGCTTGAAAGCATGACTCTCATGCTAAAAGCGTTAGACTTGACTGGTTTGTATTTAATAAACAAAATATATACAATTTTAATATGAATAATGGTAGCATTCCAGGTAAATGCCAGGTAAGATAACTATTATATGTCATGTACAGTTGTTTGGCCCACTTTTGGGCAAATTCAAAGAGTATTGTTTTATATCACCTATAGTATAGTATAGCATTGGACATGTGATGGTTATAATTTTCTTAAAATAGCTTCTGTACATAGTGTAATGATGACAATGTTTATTAAAATGCACTTACTTTCAAGTTCAAAAGTCAGTACACATCAAAATCATGACAACACAACTTCAAGTTCTACTGAGCTTTTAAATCCAAAATAAAGAACAGTAACAATAATACGCAAAAGATACACAAGACATTAAATACACACAAAGCAGCAAAGCATGCAGATAAAAATGGCAACATTTAAAAATATGGATCGTGTGTGGCAATGTCACACTATGTTCTGCTCTTCAATTCATACATGCAAACTCAGAAAATGAACTAAGACAATACTAATAGTATTGATGATAGCTGATCTGATAGCACTGGAAGCAAGCAATACAAAATTAACAAGATTATAAAAAGCACTTGTTTAACAAAAGCTTGAGGTTATGTGTGTGTGGGTAAAGATAATAAAATAGGACATGAGTCATGGGTCATGACATCTTAATGCAAAGAATGAAACTGTGAGTGAAATCTTGTTGAGCTACTTTATTCCTGAGCTAATTCATTTAATCAAAATGATTCTCATGAAGTCAGGACTCCAAATGAGATAAACCAACTTCAGAATTGTACTTAACAGTAACTGTTTAGTAGGGACTAAAAACAAACATTATTCTGGTTTTAAGACATTAATTTGAGTAAAAATATATGGATCTCTATGAAATTGTAACACAAGGTTTCATACCACAAATGTCTAGCTGGAATTGATTACACTTACTGTTTAAAAATAAGGGATTAAAGTGTTTTCTCTAATATAAACTAAGTAAAAGTAAGTGGATCTTTATAATATTGTACTATTAGGTTCCATACCATGAAAAGGATTTTTTTTTGTTATTATAACCCTAACACAATAATTTATTCTGTTTGTGTCAATTGGATTTAGTAAAGTGCATGCATCTCTATGAAAGTTGTATCACAAAGTTTCATAACAAAAAAAAGATTGTTAGATAATTTTTGGGGGTTACCATCTTAAGACCTTGAGGATAGGGAGCTAAAACAGGACCATATTCAAGACATTTTTCTGGTAACTACACAATGACTTAATTAAAAGTGTATGGGCATGTGAGGAATAAGAAGGATGTTGTATAAGGACACTATAGCATTTAGTACATAAATAAGCATAATCACTAACAAGCCATCACTGGTCAAAATTCTTTGCTGTGTCAAACATTTAGCCACCATCAGTGCTATCAAACTAGTATAGAGTATGCACTTGCCTCAATTGTCAAGGATTTAACTTATGTCGTCAAAATATTTATTTAAAAAAAAGTGACCTTCCTCTTGAACTTGAAGGTTTTTGTGCCTTTTTCCCTCAAAAGCTGTCTCATATTGTTGAAATATATAAATGTCTCTATTGAAGAACTTTTGCCTTTGAACTGCAACTAAAAAGTTTATTGTTTCCAGGTGAGTGATTCAGGCTCTCAAGAGCCTCCAACTTGTTCAACTACAAATTGAGTACATTTAGTCAGACCGGACTAGCTGTTCAGTACTTTGAAGTAAATAACTTTGCAGACAACCATATTTTTTTTATTTTGAACAGAACTGAAGGAAGCTTTAGTGTATTTTGATGAGAGTTACACTCGAGATCCACACCAGTTAACAAGAGAATGTAACTTACACCTAACAATACACCAAGCTAGCCATGGGTATGTCTAATTTATTTTTTATTTGATTTTTCATTTAATGTTTTATACAGATTTGAAGAAAGGAGTGGTGTATTTAGAGGGTGGTAGTTCACGAGATCCAGAATTGTTACAGAGGAAATTTAATATTTATCAAACAGTTTTACAGTCCAGCCATGGGTAGGTCCTTGATAGTAATTGGTTTCAATCTACAAAATTTTATTTTTAACTTCAATTTTATTCAAGTTATCAGATTTCAAAAAGAATTAAGGCCTGAATTAAAATTGTTTGTTTTCTTTTTCTCTGTCTACCCTGAACAAAAGCCTACCCAAAAAATTATACAAATGTATTCTCATCTTTCAGCAAAACTTTTTTTCATCTTTGAAGATGAATTAAATACTAACTGGGTGTCTGAATCACAATATAAAATAATTTGCCTACCTATATTAGCTTACCCAGTGCTAGAATATTTGCAGTTATACTCAGTTACAGCTGTATGTATGATTTTACTTTTCAATGAAGAAAGATCTGCCGGTTTGTTTTCAAATATGCATTTTCATTTACTTATCTTTCACTTTAATATGTAATCATGTAATCTGAAAGTACAATATGTGTTGTATGTTATTTCGTGGTAATGATGTATGATTTCAGTACCAGATCATTGGGTTCAGCAGCCATGAATATGTTGAATGTTGCTCAGGGAGCTGGCGATGCTTACTTAGAATATGGTATACATATCTGGGACATAGCAGCATCTGGTATCATAGTAACTGAGGCAGGAGGAACATTGATAGACCCAGCAGGTATTCAGTCTGTGGCTCTGTGTAGAATAATTGTGTTGCATGGATGATATTTAACTTTAAAACATTCTAATATTAATAGATAATTTTAAAAACCACATTTTTATGTCTGTTGGTTTTGTTTGTTTTCTTTATGGCCCAAATAAATGGAATAAAAAAAAAAAAAAAATTAAGATTTTGGAATAACTGAATGCTAGTTATTCCTTTCAAAATTATCCACAAATTTAATATCTAATGAAATAAGATTAGGAAGATTTATTTGTAATGCAAGGCAACATATGGGATAGTTGATTTATTTTTAATGCACCTTTCTATGTAGATGAGAAGTATAATGGTAACAATCAGAACTACTTTGTCATTTTTGCTACACTAAAAATAACCTCAGATGCAGAAAAGAGAAATTTGTCAGAATTGTTTTGTCAGTGTATCCAAACCACTTTTCTTTTTTTATTTTTAGGTGGCCCAGTAGATTTACTCAGTAGACGTGTATTGTGTGCATCCTCTCAGTCCCTAGCAGATCAGCTATCTAAGGCCGTTCCTGAACATATAGACTTAGATTGAGACTAGAAAATGTAGATAATTTATTCATGCTAATTTGATTTTGTATGTAAAATCATTTATTTTTGACATTCAAGAATAATGTACTTTCTGATTATAGAGAAAGAAGTGATTTATATTAATTTAACCTATGAACCTTTGAATCACTTTGATTTCAGTCTAACAGGAAAGTAATAAGAACATCTCACTGCATATGTGGAAAACTGAAAATTTTTTTTTGTTTTACTAACCCCACCTCATTGTAAATTGATTCTAAACTTAGTTTATATCTAGTTATTAGAGAAGTAGCAAACAAAGTTCCTGTAACCAGAAAGCCATGTGATCTCACTGTAACCAGAAAACCATGTGATCTCAGTATTAAGACAGGTGTTAAATTTGTCAGTTGCTTCACATTATGTTACATGATATCTATAAAAATGATAAGAGTGATCAAAGACATTAAAAAAATGTACAGCTTTTATTCCTATTTCACTAGTAAAGTGTCATACATTGGCATATGACTTGGTTCTCTCTAGTCTGGGGCTCTCTGGCTTATGACTTGGTCTCCTCAAGACTGGGGTTCTCTGGCTTATGACTTGGTCCTCTCTAGACTGGAGTGTTTTGGCTTATGACTTGGTCCTCTCTTAGGTTACATCTTTTATATATTAACTGGAAATGGATACTTATGTTCTCTGCTTCATTGTTAAGAACTTGAATAACCAAAAGGATGATAGCAATTACAGCTTCAATACCTCATAAATGTTAGTCAGTACAACAGAGTGTTATCTAAATCAAGATTTATTACATAGAGGTCACACAAGTTTTTTGCAACCATTAGGTTTTGGCAAATTCTGGCAGGGTTAAAGTGTTCAGGATGATGAAAGCTACCTGTGTGACAATTTTCGTGAAAATCATTTTTGGCTATTTTTTTGTTGTTATTTAAAATATCTTCTTCTCTAGAACTACTTTTCAGAATCAAATGAATATTGGTAAGATAATTTCTTACAGTATCCTGCAAAAAGTTGATGCTTGGATTTTTGATAAAAAAAACATGGCTGCTAATTAGAAATAGAACATAGGAGTCAAAATACTGTTTTTCCTTGAATGATAGGAAGAATAGGAAAATGAAAGCTACGTAGTATAATTGTTCCTGCAATGTTTCTTTTTTGAGTACGTGTAATTGAAACTATGATACTTCAGAAAAAGAGGGTTCTCTATATATATATTCATGACGGATGTATCATGTACTCATGGTGCCACTGATTATTTAAGATTTAATCTTCTGTTCCAGTATTAAACATATGCAATAAATTTAATTTAAAGTTGAACATTAGTGAATGAAAACCAAGGAATCTATTTTGATTTTAATTTTTTTTTTAAATCGTAGAAGTAATTCTAATGAAAGTATGAGAATCCCTTTTGAAAAAGCACAATGCAGGACGATATTTTCACGTGCTTTCAATCTCATTTCTGTATCATAATGTATGTCAGAGAACTAAAAAAATGTTTTTCCCTCCTCAGCTTTAAGTTCGCAGGGTTTGAAATAATAATGGAAGGGGATTGATGGCAGAAATATAATATGAAGAAGGGTGATTATTGGACTGCAAATTAGATTGGAGGGACCCCTGCAACAATTTTTCTTGGTTGTTTAAAAAAAACCTTGAAAGCATTGTTAGTTTTTGGTCTAATTTCAAAAATTATTTTTGTATTGGATTCCTTATGAAATCCCTGCCTGTATTTTTCATTCAAAATTCAGATATCTCTTAGGATTTTTGAGTTTTGAGTTATAAGGGGTCAAAAGGGCCACACCCAAAAAATTAGCATTTTTATGTTAAGGTCTGATTTTGAAAATATGTTTTTATTGAATACTTATGAAAATTCTTGCCTGCATTTTTCATTCAATTTTCAGATATTTCTTACTGTTTCCAAATTATAAGGGGTCAAATGTGTCACACCCAAAAAATCAACTTAATTTTTGGTCTGATTTTGAAGATTTCTAATTGAATTTCAAGTATTGTTCTATATTGTGTTCAAACCAGTTGCTGTGCCCATAATGAATTCCCTATGCCTAAGTGTGTCAAAAACCTATATTGTGTATGCGAAGCTTTTTATTATACTTGCTCGGATTTCTAGGATATTTGATTTCCTGAGTTGAATGGTGTTGGTAAAAATGTTTCACTTCATTTTATGCTCGTTTATGCTCCGTAAATTGGAATTATAACTTCAAAGTTCTTATGGATGCCATGGAGGATTACCAGTCTTACTACAACACTTGTTACTCCCGTGGTAGTATTAATTCAATGTGGATCCTGAAAAGTTTGGAAGATCTTCTGGAGACCCTCAATTCAAGATTATTATCAGAATACAATACCATTAAAACCTATGATTTTTCAACACTGTATACTTCTTTTCCCCATACTCGGTTAAAATCCCGACTCAAAAGCATTATATATCATTGTTTCTCAAAAAAAGAAGGTACACCTAGATACAAATATTCATCAGATGTTTTTAAAATGCTGGAATTTTTTATCAACAACATATTTGTCCAGTATGGTAGACGCTTTTTTCAACAGACAGTCGGCATTCCAATGGGAACAAACTGTGCTCTACTTTTATGAGGCTTACTTTTTAGCTGATCTGATCCGAAAGAAAGAATATCGTTAAGCTGAAACATTTCAAGGTTCTGTAAAATGCTGGAAATTCCTTTAAAAGTGTTTTTTTAGAATCTCTTGAAAAAATCTAGGAAGGTGTCCTAAGCCCAGTTATCCCAACGGATGATGGGGGAATTAGCATGCTATGCATTTGCTGAAAGTGGGAGAGTAATCAAGGGAACCAAAATTCTAGTGGAAATCAGAAGAATGTAGTCCAGGGACAAAGACCAAAAATGGAAAACAGACACACACAACAAAGAACATAAAATAACTAAAATAATACAAAGTAACAAAAGTAAATGAGTAACTCGGACTCCACTAAACACTGGGAGCATGGTCCAGGTGCACCGGTAGGGTTTGTTTCCTCTGCTTTTCTAGAAACACCAGCAGGGTTACTCATAAAAAGTCAAGTCTTGGGTAGACGAAAGAGGAAAGGAAAACTATGACATGTTGAACAAATCAGTTTTCATGGTGCAGCTGGATACACCGTAACGATCCACGAGTTGATGACGACCATAAAACTTCTGTAGTGATGACTTCAATCTTTTTCAATATTTTTCCTTTACCATCGATCTCTAAGTGTAGGTCAATATATGAGGCAGACTTAAAAGTGTCGTATCCTTAATCTCAAGTTCTTTGGGTAGGTGCGATGTATTAAATCCCCGAAACTAGGGTTAATGATAATACGTCATATCTATATAGCAAAAACTAGATTAAAGGATATATCTAAACGATGTTCTTTCTTTCGGATCAGATCGGCTAAAAAGTCAGCCTCATAAGAGTGAAGGAATAGGTCAGCAAGTAGAGGAGTACAATTTGTTCTCATTGGAATGCCGAGCGTTTGTTGTAAAAGACGTACATCACACTGGACAAATATGTTGTCGATCAAAAATTCCAGCATTTTGAAAACATCCTCTTCTGTATATTTGGAAGATGTCGTGGAATTATTTCTTACAAAGTATGAGGAATCTCTACCAAGAACTATATATTTGTATCTAGGTGTTCCATCTTTTTTTTTTAGAAACAACGCTGTATAATGTTTTGCGTTAGGATTTTGAGTATGGGGAATAGAAGTATACTGTGTTGAAAAATCATAGGTTTTAATGCTATTATATTCTGATAATAATCTTGAATAGAGGGTCTCCAAAACATTTTTTTTTGCATTTTTAGGATCCACATTGAATTAATACCACTACGGGAGTAACAAGTGTTGTGGTAGGACTGGAGACCCTCTTTGACAGCTGTGAATATAGAAGTTGAAAGTTTTGAAACAGTTTTGGTGGTACATTTTGCAGATCCAGCTATGTAACGTTGTTTGTATGGATTCTTGTGGAGTTTAGGAATCCAGTACATAGACGGTAAATCACAATCATCATCTTTGGTAGAGAGACCAAAATAGGATAGCACAGATTTATGGTTATCCACTATCTCTTCTTTGGAGAGTGTAGTGGCAGTATAGGTGTTGTCACTGCTACTATTTTCTACGTCTACCTCTGATAATGAACATTGGATATAATACGTTTTGCAGATAAAAATAATGTTTTGGGTTTTGTCTGCTGGTACGACAACATATTTGTCATGTATAGAAGACGATGTTTTTGCTACACCAGGGTCTTTGAAAACTGATGTAGCATTGATACTCATTGATCTACTTAAACCTTTCATTCATTTCAAAATTAGAGACCTCGCGGCCTTTACCCACTCTGACAGAGAATCAATGTCTTCTTGTTTTCGTGTTATCCATTTCCCTGCGTAGTCCTCCACGGCATTATATGAATATGAAATATTTGGTATTGAATTGTCTTTGAAATATGGGGGAATTTTGTAGGTTACGTTTTTGTGATGGAAGATGTTAGCCAAATTAATTGCATCTATACATTTGTTGACAAACGGTAGTGGAAGAAAAGATCGTTTTTGTTCATCTTGACCTTTTACACAAACTGGTTTAAAGAGTCTGTGGAAACCAATATCCAAAATGATGACAACAACTCGGTATAATGATGAGGTAGGTTCTATTTATCTATTGAATTAGTAACAATGGAGCTTAAAAGCTCTATGGTAATTTGAATAGACACCTTCATTCAAGCAGTTAAACAGCAGAATGTAGATTTCTAGATGGGGTGTTGCGGGCGTGTGTCTTCTCTAAAATGGCAAAAGCCGAACAAATCGTGTAGTTAGAAAAACAATCAAGAATAGACCTTCAATTTTTTTTTCGACTCGCTTTGCTTCGCGTTCTGCAAACCTTCATATTGTAAACCTGAATCTACCTCTATTCCTATCATCTTTGTTCGTATCATGTTAAAGGGCGTCATGCTTTTGCGCCAATTTTTTAAACATTCGCATTACTACTATTACCATATTATATTAAATTCTGTAATTGGCGCAAACGAAATATGGTTTGTGGTGCAAATGGAATACTAATTGGCGCAAAAGCAAAGCATCGATTGAATAAATGGTTAGTCCTGTTACCACGGTTCATAATCATACTTACAATTATAATCATGCACTTATCTTTAAGTGCTTAATAGTGTTTGTTTTTTTTTATAATTCATATCATTTTAAACCGGCTGGACACAAACATAAGTGTAGTCTAATGTATCTGGCAAAAAGATAAATTTATTTGATATTATTCCCTTTTTTTTCAAGGTTACCGGAATGACATTAACTGCAATCTTTTACGACATCTATCATGTTGTATTTAAGGTAATTCCTGCATAATTTAGTCTTGTTTAAGTAATGGCAACAAAGATTACCCTTTTCATTTCGCTTATCCTGTTCCTTGAAAATATGTTTGTTGTATTCATTATTGTTTAATTGGTTGAAAAAATATCACCGTGTACAGGCACACATTTGGGGATATGGATACGTGGATACCGGGGGTACAAACTCGAGGCGGTACGGACACAGGATAGTCGACTTTTGGGTCTTGGTTTAAAAAATGAGATTGTTATTTGAACAACCGAATATTTCACAGAACTCTATGATAATCAGGCGTATTTTACATTGTGTTTCTGGTGGTGAAAGCGTTTTATAAAAGGACAAACATATTAATAATTCAGGATGGGGGTTAGCGCGAACATTACAAAATGTTTAATTCTCATTCATTTTCCTGTGATTTGTTTAAATAATAATATATTCAACTTTTGTTTAGACCACTTGAACGATCTAAAACAAAAAGAAAACAAAATTGCAATTTTAAAGCTGTCACTAGACGCAAAAATCCAAATATTGCGTGTGCCGACTGGGATACAATTCTCAGTGCAGATACGGGAGACGAAGTATATATCAAATGCGGCCGTTTAAAAGAGTAATCAAGGGAACCAAGGTTATAGCGGTAATCAAAAGAATGTAATCCAGGGACAAAGACCAGACATGGAAAACAGACATACACTACAAAGAACATTGAGTAACTAAAATCATACATACAAAGTAACAAAAGTAAATGAGCAACTCGGACTCCATTAAAAACTGGGAACATGGACCAGGTGCACCGGTAGGGTAAGCGTCCTCTGCTTTTCTAGAAACACCCGCCCAGTTGCTCATAAAAAGTCAAGTCCGGGGTAGACAAACGAGGAAAGGAAAACTATGACCCGTTGAATAAATCAGTTTTCATGGTGCTGGTGGATACACCATAACGATCCACGAGTTCATGATGACGACCATAAAACTACTGTAGTGATGACTTCAATCTTGTAGCAACATAACCCTGTTCCAGAAGCCTATTTGTTAGAGTTTTAGCGCGATATAAAAAGTCTGCGTAGTTTCGGCAAGCTCTGGCATAACGTATGAGTTGTGATATGAACACTCCATACGCAGGAGCCGACGGGATGTTGCCACAGATGAAAGGAAAGTTGACAATTCTGAATGAAAAGTCATCACGTTTGTCGTAAAGTTTGGTCAATAGTTTTCCTTTACCATCGATTTTTAAGTGTAGGTCAAGATATGAGGCTGACTTCACAGTGTCTGTAGTATCCTTTATCTCAAGTTCTTTTGGGTAGATGCGATGTATCAAATCCCAGAAATTAGGATTGTTTAAAAGAAATTCAATACTAAATCGGCATTTCTGATCAGTTGGTGGGGTGTGCATATACTTTAGAGGGCCTCTTATTTGCTAGAATTGTTTTACCGTTAGGGATATCGTCAACTGAATGGAATATTAATGAAATATATCAATATGGATCATAGACGAGGTTGTATTATGCGAAACGTGGCTTTTTTTTAAGTTATTCTACCTATATTATTTCTTATGCCTATACTAACACATTTTATAAGCAATTTTTAACCAAGAAAAGTCGCGAAATATCATGATTTTGGCTAAGCATGAGTCTTTCTATTAGTGTCTTCATAAAGTAATTTCAAGAATTTTTTCCAAAGAATTTTGCCTATCTGTCTACCATATTTTTTAATCAATGTAACCGTAAACAGACATATTTTTTCTTATTACATTCGTTGTCTTTAATCAGTCCGTCAAAATATGACCGAGATTTGCATAACCTATAGATAACAATTTTACAAATTACACAATAATCGAAACAATTCATGAAAGGTTGAATACATGTATATTACATCATGGGTAGACACTTTATGCACGTATATTACCATAATTAACAATCCCTCATCCACCCTCCACTCCAGGCTCTCGTCCCTCCCCCTCTCTGCTACCGGTTCCCGCCCCTGTCCTCCCCATTATCTTCATTGTAAAACTTAAGCAAAACCATTTCACTCTACACGTTGACGTACTCACAGATAGTTAGAGTGGGGAAAGGCTCTCGGGCCAACGAGGGGTCTGGGAGTAGGCCAGAGCGTCAACACAGCAGCTCAGCCGCTAGTAGGACATACTCTGAGTTCTTCGGTCAGGTACCGAAGGCTGGGCTCCGCTACCTTCTACTACTAACTGGCATTACTAACATACTCCCCGTAAGGGGCGGGCGTGCGAGATCCGTAAGGATAGTCAAGACCGTAAAAACTCCCGATCATCAGCAAAACCACGTAAAAAAAGTAACGGTCTCAACAGTAAACTGATTTTGTTTCAAGATCATTGTATTACCTCCTCTCCAATGGATATCCGTGTGGATATTGGCACCCTACCGCCAGCTTAAATGGATTTCAACCAAAGTTAGAACAATGAATATGCCATTTTGAAGATCGTGCATCAAAGGTCGTGGTCGATATGGGACTTCTTAATTAATTGCCGATATCGCTATGAATGTTGTAGAATAAAACATCCATCGATAAATTTTAACCACACTTATTACAATGAAGAATTTACCAAGTCAAGCTCGTTGTGGGACTTACATTTTTTAGGGATATCATCATTGTAATACAGGATAACCTAGCCATTTTCCCTGGTGGTTTTAGTTGAGCTTTTCCAGCATTTAACAAGCACTAACCCAATACAGTTAAAACTTTCCACGAGGTTCTAACAAATACTACAAGTTTTAGTAGATTGTCTTTACATTGTTTAAGCATAAAATATGTATACTAATAGTCAGTCCACTCTACATGTATCAGAAAGTTAACAGAGTGCCAATATTGGTTCTTACAATATTTCGGGGCGAGGGGAACCAAAGCCGGCGTTGCTTTTGTCATTTCAGAATTTGTTCTAAAGAGAGGATGCTTTAAATGCAAAACAAAGAGAAGCATAAATTTTTTTTTTGTCTTGAGCCAGTGGCCCGGAGTCTTCTATTTTCGTGGATTTTTGCAATTTCAACAATTAGCAAAAGCTTTCGGTTGGTCTTGTTTTATAGTTCATGTATCCTATAATAAAACATACGTGCATGCATATGAGGGTGTAACCCCCTTCTAATACTCGGTACTCTGCCAGTTTTTAAGAACTACTCGGTTCTCCGGACATTGAGTACCGTACCCTGAATCTTAAAAAAAATAGTACTCGGTACTCCAAATATTTTGTATTTGGTACATGATGCTTTCATTAAGCAGTGCTCGGTACAGTTTTACTGTTAATTCTAAAAGTTACTAGCATGTCTAATGGTTCGTTCAATTCCGCTGGAGTTTATTTTTTTTCAACGTTATCTTGGAATGCTGAAACAACAACAAAAACGATCAGTGGTAAAAAATGTACACCGAGATACAAAATTAAGACATGTAAGACATGGAATATGCTCTCAAGCTAGGAGACTGTTGACGTGCTCGCTGATTTACAAAAGCAAGGATATGGAGCCAACCATGAAAAGTTCAGACAGTTCATGGAAATGAATACTAGTGATAATGAAAAAATATTTCTAGTAAATAAGAGACCCCTCTAAAGTGTATGCACACCCCACCAACTGATCAGAAATGCCGATTTAGTATTGAATTCAGGCGCGTAGCTGAGACCAAATTGAAGTGTAGGCAAAATTAAGGCAGGGGTCTGGGGGCCGCTTAAGGCCCCTAGCAGGTCCAGGGGGCGAAGCACCCTCCCCCCCCCCCCGCCGAAGCTCCACGGAGATAGCGTTTTAGAGCATAATTTATGCCTCTCCTCGATGTATTTTATCACCCGCAAAAAAATGGATTTTGGCGTCTAGTGACGGCTTTAAAATTCCAATATTGTTTTGTTTTTGTTTTAGATCGTTCAAGCGGTCTCAATAGAAGTTAAATAAACCATTATTGAAACAAATCACAGGGTAATGAATGAGAATTAAACATTTTGTTATGTGCGCAGTGACCCTCACCCTGAACCATTGATATGTTTGACCTTTTTATGAGACGCTTTCACCACCAGAAACACAATGTAAAATACCCTTGGTTATCATAATCCGTGAAATAATCGCTTGTTCAAATAACTATCTATTTTTTTTTAAACCAAGACCTAAAAGTCGACTATCCTGTGTCCGTACCGCCTCGATTCTATACCCCCGGTATCCACGTATCCATACTGCTTCTCGAACAGGGTTATGTTGCTACAAGATTGAAGTCATCACTACAGAAGTTTTATGGTCGTCATCATGAACTCGTGGATCGTTATGATGTATCCATCAGCATCATGAAAACTGATTTATTCAACGGGTCAAAGTTTACCTTTCCTCGTTTGTCTACCCCGGACTTGACTTTTTATGAGCAACTGGGCGGGTGTTTCTAGAAAAGCAGAGGACGCTTACCCTACCGGTGCACCTGGTCCATGCTCCCAGTTTTTGGTGGAGTCCGAGTTGCTCATTTACTTTTGTTACTTTGTGTGTATGATTTTAGTTACTTTATGTTCTTTGTTCCGTGTCTGTTTTCCATGTCTGGTCTTTGTCCCTGGATTATATTCTTTTGATTACCGCTATAACCTCGATTCCCTTGATTATTCTCTCCCAAATGTGTGCCTGTACACGGTGAATATGTTTTCATTTGATCTTGTAACATAGAAAGTCCACATCATGGTGTCTGTATGTTCATCGCTAAAAAGTACATTTAAAAGGGACTGAGAGGTATTAAAAAGAATTCAAACTAAACACGACAATCTTAGCTTTCAATTGGACTTATTCATAGACAACCTCCTTTGAAACTACGGGCAACTGTCCATATAAATGCTATTTGGAGTTGCTGCACCCCAATCCTCCAAAACTAAAGTATAAATTGCCGTCAATTGTTTTGCCAATTAGACACTTTACAGAGGTCAGACCCACTCCCATGATCCATGATGACATGTAAGACATACCACCACCTCAACTTACTGGTGAATTCAACGTTTTACAGATATCAGTGGCCATTAATGTCAAATAACGATACTTTTTTCCAACTACAACGATGGAAATGCTTTCATAATGGAAGTATCGTTATTTTGACATGAACGGCTACTCATATACAGAGACTGCACTACCGTAAAATGGTTGGGTTTTTAATGACATCTGAACAGTTGTTCATTTTATTATTCATGAAAATTAGCATATGAAGTAAGCTTCATGCAGAATTAAGACTAACATGTTTATAATTAAGTGTAAGTGTTTATAAGAACCTGGCAAAATGGGAAAAATCAGAAACATGCATGTCAAAACCCCACCGATCTGACAATAAAATATCACTCAAGGATACCTTTTCTATTTGAAAAGACCATTATTTAATCTCTGTATCACTGGCTTTGCTCAGAAAATTTTCAATAGAATGTAGGAAAAACGAGATTTTTGACAAGAGTTATCTGTCCTTGCAATGTTCATTTTCAGTGCATTTCATTGAAATTGTAAGTCAATAGTCCAACATGATATGGAAAATCTTGTCTGTTTTCCTGGATTCTGATGGTGAAAATAATCAAATTAAACTATCAAAATGGCGGTTTTTTCATAACATGTTTCAGGTTCTGACACTTAATGGTTTTTGAGCTTTTGATTGTCAAGATCTTTTACACGATCGGTAACTTGACTTTTTGACGCAATATTTTTTTACAGATCTCTTTTTCATGGGTGTTTACTCCTTTCGGATAATGCAAATACAAGTTTGTCCCAAAACCATCGATCTTCAGCTTTTACATAAGTAAGTGTTTGTATGCATCGTTTCAGCTCAGGTTCGAAGTTTCTAGTAAGAACCTCTCCAAGAAGAACAATAATCAAGTGTTTCTGCCTTTCAAGTAGACTTTGGTGTAAAGCTGTTCTGAACTCGAGGAGACACCATTCACTTTTCAGGAAGTTGTTAGACACTACGATGATTGTGTGACGACTACTTTCCACACTTTCAACAATGTTGTCGGCGATTGCTGCCCCTATTACGAAATCTCTATGATGTAAACAAAGTTTAAATGACTGTCCATTATCAGGGTTCTCCAAGCGCTTTGCAAGTGTGTGGACGACCCACTGAACGTCAGCTTCGCTGTAAGCTACGAATGCGTCATATTTTTTTATATTTCCTTTGATTGTGCGTCGACCTAGCAGACTTATTTGCAACCTTGTGTACGCTAATATTTCAATTTCTTTTCTATATCGAAAGCAAAGTACAAGAAGAATAATAAAAACCAATAAGCAAATGCTAATCCCAATGATCGGGGCTTTGTAAAATGAAATTGAAACCGTCTTGCATCCTATGAGTTCCATTGTTAGACCTGATATGACCTTGCCAAGTAAACTTGAAGGACTTTGACAAGTAAGATCATTAAGATAGTCGTATTGGTGCCGTCCAGAAAAATTACTAGGCCCACGCAAAAAGTCAACCAGATCTTTGATATAACAGTCGCAAGTAAAAGGGTTATTCTGTAAGTAAACAGTGTGGTTATTGCACATGTAACCAAAGAAATATTTTAGGCTATCACCTTTAAGGTATTGGATTTTATTATATCGGAGATCAACGATTCCACCCAATCCAGGACCTACTCCGTTGTTGCACTTAAAAACATTGAAATCAGATTTTATATAGTTGTGACTTAAGTCTAGATATCTCAAATTCTTAAGATATAATCCCCACTCATACAACTGGACTGGAATTTCCAATATTCCATTTGAAGACAGATTGAGAACTTCCAACACTGGGAAGAGTTTAACCTGAAACTCACTGCTTATTCGTTGTCGACTGACTCCATGCCATTTACTCCTGTCAAGCAGACGTAAGTTTGGATATCTGCATCTTGGAGAATTGCTGACACGTTCTATCTCTTCTCTTCTGCGGTTTTCCTCACTTCTCTTCTTTGATATGATCAATGACGTAGGGATTATATTCCTAAGACCGCTCTCTGTGATTTCTATAGCGTTCAGCGGTCCACACTCAAACGCCAGAGAGTCCCTTTCGGGTTTGAAACGCAATAACCTTTCCTCGTATGTTTCTCTTAACACCGAATCTTTCAGAACAAGGTACTTCATCATGTCAGGTATGAGGTCTATTGTGTAATCTTTTCTCTCAGATTTATATCCATCGATGAAACAATCGGTTACCTTCAAAGAAACGAGCAATCTAGCCCTTCCTGGATACGGCAAGAAAACTTTACCTGGTTTTTGGCATTTAATAGTTACTGAGAAGCTGAACATTGGGTCAAGCTTGGACGTAAACAGTCTGAAATCGATGAAGTTAAGCCTCTTACCAGTGGGAACGAAACAGTTTATTTCCACAAAATTGTTTTGCTGCTTCACCCAAGAACATGTACTGTACCATGAGTAGGGAACCATAAGTGAACTATTGATACCACTTTCAAGGTTGTGAGGCGGAGCAGACGAATCAATCAGGTTACCACGAACGTAACAAATCGACTTCAAACAGATCGCCCATAAAATTACAATCCTTTGGATAAGCATTACATCTATTATACTATGATCTGCAATGTTATAAAGCGATACTTAGTATTTCAGTTCAGTTTAACTAAGAACTAATACGGTTACAGTTTCTGATTTTATATCCGTTGTATGCGTGATTATCTTAAGTATGTGTTACTTTCAAGGCGACAGATGATTATTGACTTCTTGTACTTTCGCTAGCCACAATATTCAGGTGGTGCTTTGTCCAAACGCATTGACGGAATTTGTTTGTTCGATTCACATGCCACCGTTTCAGACAGAACCTTGCCTCTTAAGTACTACTGGTACCCACTGAGCAGTACATAGGGGTGAGGCCCATACTGAAACAGGGGTCTGTTATTTGATCCCAGGCTGAGTCACATTAATCTGGTGTTCACTGCTTTTCCGTCAAACACGCGGCAGATATACACGAGATTGTGTGACGACTGGTTGTCCCAAAGTCAAAATCGTAGTGGGAATTTTGCCTCTGTGAACTAACACTGAAATCTTACTCGGCCTGCCAGACAACTACAAAGCAGGGTCTGTTTTCTTTTTCTGAAGTGCATGAATTATTGTCCATACAGAACGTTAAACTACAATCAATCGTGACCAAACGGATTACAACCGATTTTCGCTTACGAGAAAAAAAAAGAGATTTGCATCACAATTTGAAGAAGACTGGGTGAGTGTTATTGTAAGTGTAAGTTTAGAGATGCATAATCAGAGTGTATTTCGGAGATCGTGCGGTACACAATATGTAGTCCATACCCATGCAAACTTTTACGGTACCGAAATCACATTTTCGGCGATTTTTTCATAATTACTAGGAATTTGAAACTTAAAACTTGGTCAAAGTGTCGATATAATTCAACTTTCAAGCGTGTCCTACTTTCTCTCACTCCTGAATTTACTGATTTCAATAGATACAAACTCTAAATATGCGTAAATGGTTTTGTTTGAACTTAGAAGAACAACATTTAGATATACATGTACATCAGGTGCAGTTAGTTCATAGAGGCAATAAAATTGGGATAATATTTTTTGGATGAAATCTAGAGCTAACTTGAAATCCTGGATCGGCCCCTGTATAACTCATCGTACCAGTCTAGAATTTCCGTTAGGTTCAGATACGGCGGATCAAAGGTGATTTTAGAAGTGGCGTCCTAGCTTAAAAGAAAACATTTAGTACGTAAAATAACTTGGCATATTTTGGAAAGGGTAGTATTATAGTAATATCGGTTTTAAGAACTCGTTGCTGCTTCTTTATAGCCTGATATCCTTTCCCAGCTCATCGTACCGCGTTTACTGTCGGTTAATCAGGAACCAGGATCCCATGCTAACTCACCCGAGGTTTGCCGACTGGAATTGATAGAAAAAAGACCGGATATGGTGAAACGCAATAAATGAAAAAGTAAAAAATAATAACTGTATAACTGACCTGTATTGTCTCGTCGTCAGTGTACTGTGTAAGTGTTCTGATCACAGGGGTGATGTCCCGTCTTCAGCTAGTAGTGCACTGTTTTATAACTGTTCTGGTCCTGTCGTCAATGTACCGTATAACTGACCTGCTCCTAATAGTACTACTCTCGCGTCAGTGTATCATTTGCCTGATCTGCGCCGATGGATCCTCTCCCGTCGTCGGTAATTAATTTGGCTGATGTTGTTGAATATGGATTGATGGTTTATTGAGAGTGACAAAAAGGTAATAATTGTGCATGGTATTGAAATATTGTGTCATGATTCTTTAAGGAACTGCATGTCTTGAGGAAACGTCATATTTTCTGTTCGCTTCAGGACATCCGCCATAAATATGCCATCTTACAAACAAATGATAAAGGTTAAACATATTAATTTCCGGACCTCCATTTATCACTGTAGAAAGATAAACGAAGATGTTATTGCTTATTCAAAACTTTCCTTATAAAGAGGGAAAACAGTGATTACACTATACAAGGGCATATCCAGACACTTTGAAAAGGAGGGGTACCAATCGGGGTTCCATTTTTTGTCATATGAAAATTTTTCCAATAAAAAGGGAACGTTAATTCCCTGCATCCCCTTTCTGGATTTGCCACTCCCATAGACCTGTAATTTAAATACTTGTCATGATTACACTAATATATACTGACTTGTGGGTCAAAATGTTTTCGTTCATTCTAATAACGTTATAGCTATGGATACGATCCTATTGTTGCAAAAGTTAAAAAAAAACTCAAAATATTTAAAGAGAGACCTTCAGAGCTACGTTTTCAGCGAGTAAAATTATTTTAGAAGTATGAAGGGACGATCTCAACAGGGTACGACTTCAAGTTATTATATTGAATCTCCCTGTTCTATTTTAAGAGATGGCGGGAATCTGCAGTACATAAAATTGCATAATAATGGTGCAAATTTACGTTAAAATGTATGTAAATGTGGCTAGTTTTCCATTAACTAAAGATTCTCAATAACTAATACAGTCGTCCGTACCCATTTTGACAAGTAATTTTATGACTATATATGTACATTGCCATTTTGTATTATTTGTGCAAAAATAACCATTTCTGAGGTGACTTGGAGTATAGGTTCACTTGGTATGATCCGCTAATTTACAGTTTCAATCACCTATTGTATATAGGTGGCTATTGTCCTTCAACCAGCATGTCAATGTGAATACAGTTTACCTTTAATACAGACTAGGTTCATTTCCATCCTCTGCAGAAATGATATTAAAATCAAAGCAACAAAAGTCTGGTCAGTTTTGGATATAATTTTACATAAAATGAATGCAACTTTCTTATACCTAGGGGATGATCTGCCTTCAAATTCTTCCAGGTACACTGATTTCCAACTCATTATTTTATGTTGGTGGCTTTTTTGCTGGACCTCATTAAAATATTGATTAATGACAATATGCTGTTAATGTATTTAATTTTGTTTAAAATTGTATATACAAGCTCCTTACTGACTATATATATAAAATGTATATTGAGTACATTTCAACTGTCCGTGCGAGACCCGACAGGGTAGTCGAGGACGTTAAAAAACCCCTTAGTAGTAGTACATTTCAATTTCTTTATATGATTTTAAAAGAAGTATATAACATTTTTTAGCAGAAATTGGGTCATCTTATACAAATGATGTAATTATGTTAATTAAACTTGTGAAGAAAATATGCAGATATTGAGATAATCTAGAAAACTGCTTAAAGTGCAGTTCATGCTTGGAATGGCAGCATTTTTCTTGCACACCTTCATGTATTAAGCAAATGCCTGAAGGGCAATATACTGGATCTGTTTCAACTGCAAATGAAGTATTCTTTTAAGGTAGGAGTTATGAAATGAACGCCCCTAACGGATTACGGGAAAAATGTTGTCGCCGTTACTATGCGAGTTATTTCCCTTTGACCACAGATTAAAAAAATGTTCGACGGCAATCAAAATTCCCGTGAATATCTCTTTCGTAAATTGTATTATACTAAATAACATAACCTTCGAGGAAAAGAGAGACCAGAAGATGTTCATGAGAAAGTAATAACGACAATTTTGAAAGGAGACAGGCCATGATAGAAGAGAGTAGACATCTGACAGATATGCTGAAAGGGTGTAAAAACTGTATATAATTACCCTCTATTCTTGCATAATAGCAAATCTGAGCAAAGATATGGTCTTGGGAGCACTCTTCATGAAAAAAAGAGAAATTTGGAAATTTTCTCCAATTAAAAATAAATGACCAGTCATGTTTCGACGAGTAAAATATGTATGAAAACAAGTTAAATGAATGATAATTTAAAATCATTTGTATGGGAAGAGTGTGTTACATTTTTGTGACCATACAACAAATGCGCATAAAAATAAATAAAAAACAAACAAACAAAGAGAAAAAGATATAGGTAAAAGGATTGAAAGATGTGCTGATATATCTTGCCAAAGAGCCGTACAAAAGGAAACATTCCTGAATAAGTACAGTTTACAAAATGTTGTAGGATTAAGCTGCTATTTTCGGTCATTCAAGCATATATGAACGGATCTCTCCACTCTAAAATATTACATGAACAGCCAAAGGCAGTTCGTTGAGTTTGGGAGCTTTGAGAATAGGAGACAGAAAACCACACGATGTATGAGACCCGGGCAGATTCACAGATATTGAAAAGTGGGTTAAAGAGGGGTTACTTGATAATATTTGCTGATCACTCTTGACAAAATACTGCATGAAATTTTTTTATCTGACTTTTGGTCCACCACTGGTAAAAGAAATCAAACCAAAATCATGTGGTAATCAGAAGAAGTGGGGGGTGGTCGAGGGAATAAGCACAAGATGTCAAATTGGCATCCCTACAACAAACTATCAAATAAATCAAAGTACTCTTGTATTGAATCAGTTTACATCAATTGTTTAAATTAATCGTCTAATTGCAGAATAGAAGGAAAGAATTTGGAACGTTTTCAAACGTATCTAAACACAAGGTTGATGTTGTACATGTAAATTGTCAAAATTAAACTCATTTATTTAAATTCACCATTCTGATTACAAATGACGATCAATTTGTCTTTAAAAGTAGCACAATAAAATGGCACCATAGCAGTGCACCAGTTTGTGTGATATTCAGGTTTTTTGTCAGTTTACGTGGAACACCTAGATGAATGAACACAAAACTCAATGACATCTTGCATAGTTGAACTACAAACTACTAGTTTGTCTTTTTTGGTTTTTCAAGTCAAAATTCAATTTAGCGAACTCCAGATGCCCTTTTTTACATGTACATGTACTTCTCATAATACAGTTTGTTATCAATTGATTAGCTATAACTTAAGTGTTACAAATAACACCATACTGTAGACTGACACCATTCCTTAGAAAACTGCATGATCAAAATTACTATACAATGACTTCATTAAATATCACGCCTACCAAATATCACATATGTTCATTGAGCTTTTTTTATCATTTAGGCCATACAATAATGCAGTGATCATGTATCCATTTTTTTTTTTTTTTTTTTTGAAAACTTCTTTTTTTCAATACAAATTTGTATTGTAAAATAAATGAATATACAGAAAATGCATTCGTAATATATAGCAATCTGAAATAAAATGGTTAGACAATGCTACACATATTTGTAAATCGCCTTCTTCTTGAAAAACTTTGTTTTTTTGCCTTTTCGGTATTTTAATTGCCTTTCCCAACATCTTTGAAATCATTTGTAACTGAAGGAAAAACTGTCCAAGGTCTTCCGTTCACTTATTTTGCTACACGTACTATACATGAAACAAGTGTCGTAGCAAGCCTAGCGTTTCATTTACAACCGTATAACGTGTAAAGATATGTGACGTCGCCGAAATAAATTTTGACGTTACTGAAAAAGAAACGAAAAAAAAGTAAGTACTCCCACTTTAAGATAGCTTGACGAGTCCCGTTGTCAAGTGATTTTTATACATCTTTATATAGCTATTAAAAATGATAATTATATACTATTTTTTAAAGAAAATTCTACGCACCATACCAGTATTATGTCACAATACTAAGAAATGATTTAATACCTGTCGTTTTTTAACAATTTCCCTACATATCCTATGTATTTTCATAATTGTTCTAGTATATTTCAAATCTATATACTTAGAAGAGGAAATCCGATACAATGTAATTTTTTTCTGTCATATGATTACATTCAAGTCGATCTTTCCATATGCAAAATTTCATATAAATTCTAGGACGCGATATTTATGTATCTCCTACCTTAAGCTATGTACAATGTTAACTTATTACATTTTTAACTGCAGTTCTATTTTGATATAAAGATATCTCTATCGACTTTAAACATTTGGAATTCTTATTGTATTTTAATTTTTTTGATGCGTTGCAAGGGGACACGGAAATGCTTGGCGTCCGTCCGCCGCATTTTCCGCACTTTTTTTGTTATGCTTTTACCTAATAAGTTTGTTTTTGGTATGTGAACTTATTATGAAGAGTTACAGATTAAGTTCGACTTTGGTTATGGTTGAATGATTTTTGCGGAAGTTATGGCCCTTGGACTTAGAAAATTTCAGTGAATTTACGGTTTTCCACACTTTTTTCTGTAATGATTTCACCAATTGATTTTAGATTTTGTATGTAGGCTTACTATGAGAAGTTACAGATTAAGTTTGACTTTGGTTAGGGTTGAATGATTTTTACGGAAGTTACAGCCCTTGGACTTAGAAAATTTCAGTGAATTTTCAGTTTTCTGCATTTTTTTTGTAATGCTTTCACCAATTAAATTTAGATTTTGTATGTAGCCTTACTATGAGAAGTTACAGATTAAGTTGGACTTTGGTTATGGTTGAATGATTTTTACTGAAGTTATGGCCCTTGGACTTAGAAAATTTCAGTGAATTTACAGTTTTCTGCACTTTTTTTTGTAATGCTTTCACCAATTAATTTTAAATATTGTATGTACATGTAGTCTTACTATGAGAAGTTACAGATTAAGTTTGACTTTGGTTACGGTTGAATGATTTTTACGGAAGTTACAGCCCTTGGACTTAGAAAATTTCAGTGAATTTAAAGTTTTCCCCACTTTTTGTTTTTTTTCGCGGGGGACATTGGAACACTGTTCTTTTATTATTCCTAACTTTGACAGCCCATGGTGGAATGGGGTGCCCCTGGTATGTTACATGCTGGGGGTTGCCAGGCCATAATACATTAAACTGACCAAAGGAAGCTAAATTGTCCAACCCTAACCACTTCTCCTTATTCCCAGTGGCAATATCAAAATTTGTCAACCACATTATCCTTGTGTCCCATCCCTTTTTCATTTCATTTTCATTTTATGTTCATTTTATCATCCATTTTATGTTCATCACCTGGATTGCTACTCAGGCATTAAACTCCAATAATCAATCATTCAATCTTAGATTCAACTTATTGAAAATTTATATTTTTATGTAAAGAATTCTGTATCAATTTTTAAATATTAGATTTTCTGTTTGACTTTAATTCATGTGTAAAATTTTAGAAATTTTTATGCAAAATTTCGAAGTATTTAACCATTTTTTATGACAAAATCTTTAAATTTCTAATGATTAGAATTCCTATTATACATGTACTTTAATTTATGTGTAAATTTTTTAATACTTTTCATTCAGAATTTTATGAATATTATAAAAATTAATTCTACATCACATCTCCAGTTTTATAACCACTTTTATGTTTTTAAAGTTTTGTGTATAAAGTCTTGTATTTTTGTTAAATATTGACGCCAAAATAGCCAAATAACATTATATAAGCTATTTTGCAGGTTCCAGCAAAATAGCTAAATGATATGAAATAAGCTATTTTACCGGATTCAGCAAAAAATAGCCATGGCCTTATTTTATAATAAACTTTAATCTTTTTAAGTAGACGTGAATTTTAAAATAATAAAAACTCCCTTTGTAGTCACTTACGTGGTTTAATTGAAAATAAATTGATTCAAAATCAACAATGACCCAAGCTATATGAATTTTAATTAGCCAAGTGGTCACGTGACTGTGCTATATCATTGGTCCTCAATTTATAGATCGAGTAGGTGAAATGTGTGGGGCTTCTGATTTTGTTGCATGATTTCTACATTTCTACTACCGAGAGTGGAAATATTGAAAGATGTGGTTTGCCTGCGAATATATATTGAACAGTAGTATTTAAACCATTTCGAGAAGAAAATGATTAATAATGTCAGAAATATTAAACTATTATAATAGACAATATTTATGAGCTCAAGCATATTTACATTAAATGGTTATGGCATGTAATGTAAAGAATTACAAAGCAACATATTAACACACATTTGATAATCACACATACACATGTATGAATATTTTCATGAGCATGATGTGACAGTGGTTTGACTTTTACAGAAATATTTATACATTTATTCTAATTTCCCAACATTCTTTCTTAAAGTTTATTATTAATTTAAGTATGCTGTATGAGCTGCTTTTTAGTAAGTAAATTAATTCTTTCATTGAGAAAAATGAATTTAAGTACGAAAAACAACAGATTTTTTTTAATTGTTTTCTTTGTTGTGTATAATGAGAACATATTGAGAAAAAGTGATGTTCATCCTATATATCACCATTATTACATGAATTACAAATTCTCATATATCTGTCTATATTATTATATCTCCCTTTTTCTATTGCTAAAGCATGGGCACGTATATGGAATTTATAAATGATGGATCTGTCAGATTTAGTATTACAAATGTCTAGATTAAGCAGTTCGTTTCAAGGTGTGTAGATTTTTTTTGAAAAGTTTCACTTGCTGACATCACATAATTAATATTTTGTTAAGATTGATCAATTATTTTTTGCTCAATTCTATTTATGTAAAATTCATGTATGAAGACTAGATTATTCACAGTGAGACAAGACCATTTCTATTCTAAAATTGCACAGAAATATTTCATTATGTTCTTTAATGTATGATTGAACTTTTTACATGAAGTAAATTAAATTCACATTAAATTCACATTCTAAGATTTAAACTGTTCCAATCACGATCTTCAATGAAAACATTGATTCCACACCATTTTTATGGAACATTGCTCCTGACAAGTGTACAAGCGTAATATAAAGTAACCAAATGGAAATTGAGAACCAATGACGTAGCATTTCCATGGTAATTGAGAGTTACTTCTGGTTTCTGGGTTTTCAATTCTTGGGATCAAAATACTCTATGTCACCAGTCCATCACTTGAACTTCCCTGCTATTTCTGAACACTACACAAAAATATAGTCGAAATGTAATTCCTTTTATATCATTTAATACCTCTTTTATATCAAGTAAGTTTGTTTCTTGCAATTTATCAGCTCAGTAATATTCTATTATTTATGCAGATAAATTTAAGGTCTAGTCTTCATACCAACTCAAGATTTGAGGGACTCTTTTTTGGACTTTTAAGATATTTAGTAATAAATTTACATTTAGGGAATTTATTTCTTGTAGTAATGTGTCTGGATGGATAAAATATGTTAAATATTTTTATTTTAACACACTTATAAGTCAAATTAGCCATCCTATCATTAATATTGTATCATTTATAAACAAGAGGTGAAGAGCAGTGATTTTAACCAAGTAAATTTGGCGGGAAAATTCAAATTGATGAAAGTGTAGTTTTTGAAATCTTGTGTTAAGGAATTATTTCCTTGAGCTGATATTGGTTTTATTTAAGTATAATTGTTATGTAGGATAAATACTCTGTTAATATAGCTTTTGAATGTAAATACAAATTAACTTTAAATAGCAAATTATGTTCACAATTTTATTTAGCATCATATAAATCTTCGAAATTTTGTTCGTGCTACAATTTTCACAAGAATCAAAAACCACCAGTGCTTTCAGCACTTTGATCATTTATGCATATTAATACACTTTATGAACCTTTTAAGAGAATTTTTTGCTTATTTGTCTAAATTGACCTAATTTTGAGAAGGAAAATGTTTATATTCCTCTTATTTGAAATAAATAAAAAATGTATTTTGCATTTTCCAATCTTTTATCTTTAATTTGGGATATCACTCATCAAACAGCCTTAGCATATTAACCCTGTTTTAGAGGAATTTAAGAAAATTGGCTAAAAATCAGCCAAATAGCAATGGCAGTGTTCTATATAGATTATTACAAGTGACTGCTCCCTTTAATATGCACTTCCTGACATAATAGACCTTATTTCTGAACAAGTTTTGAATAAATGATGATAGCAAATTTAACACTTTTTGTTCTTGGTATTCATTACTATTTTAATGATTTTTCCCCACCAAGGTTGATACAATTTATATTCAGGGTAGGAGACAACTTGATGAGGATTGATAGGAGAGTTCTTCATGATGTAATCACTTACATGTTCCTGTGATTAGGTTTTGGTCGGCAAAAAATTCATTGAGTGGCATTGGGCATCTACTTTAAATCATAACTTTTTCATTTTTTTAAGATAATTGAACAATTCTCTTGGTTCCCTAAGCTGCAAATAAAAGTCTTTTTATCCATGGAATTTTAAAATGAATATTAAGTAGTTCGACTACATTGTATATGAGCTGAAAATTAAATGATGGCTTTATATGAAAGTATATGTTTACTTATAAATATCATAACAATTATATTTTTTTTCAAGTATAAGAATCATGAATTCACACAAAAATATGAATTATTTTATTGTAATGAAACATTTTACAGAATCAAAATTGGATGTAAAATTACCAAGATATAAAGTTTTGAAAATTGGGATTGTTATCAGGGAAATGTCCGTCGTTTATTTAGTTGCTTATTTTGCCAATCGACACTTAATGATATGCTAATTTGTGAATATGACATCATTAGTGAGATTGGCAAACTCTATTTTCTTTCTTTCAAATACTTAGAACATTGCCAAATTAAATGTTGTTCATCTTTATGAGAGAATTTTCACACATTTTACAAAGTTATCTTCTGTCATTCATATGATTGAATTCGGTCAACATAGTGTGCACGGTCAGGCAAAAGACAAAAGGTTTTGAAAAAGGAGAATTTGATGTTTAATTTGAATCAAAAGTGACTGGAAGTTAGTGTTGAAAGAAGCAAAATATGACCAAGATTTTGAAAACAAGTCTTCATGCTTTTTGCCCAGGAGTTACTTTCTAATGTGTTGATATTATAATATGGTTTAAAAACTTCACTGAATATATGATAATTTTTTTCTTGATTGGGAGACAACTCAACTCAGAAAGACAAGCACTGTTAGAAATTTTGCAGTTAACTCCTAAAATTTCTTTAATGAATTTGGTATGAAAAAAATCATATTATTCAGTACTATCACTTCAGATTTTATTGGCAGATTCAGTGCCCCAGACTTTGCTGCTTGAATTTCAAACTTTGTTCTATATTGTGTCCAAACCAAATGTTATATCCATATTGATCTGTAAGTCCTTAAGCTTAAGTGTGTCAAAAACTAATATTGTGCCCACAACTGCCCCAAGTGAACAGAGTTAAACATGCTGTGGTCATATCATGCTGGGTTCTGTGAAGCTGTTCATTATGTATTTTGGATTATACATTTTAAGTTACGGGACTTTATTCATACAAAAAATGGGTAATTCCCAGTTTATGTTATATTTTATAAATGTTATGGCAAGTACTCAAGTTATTTGACCACTTCCATTCTGATCAAACATTAATCCCAATCAAGATTTAGAGCTGTATCTAGCTTGAATTTCGTGCTCATATTTGCCTCATCTGTTCAGGGCTTAACTCTGGGCATATCTAACTGTTGTCTGCAGAGCATTTTATTGACATTTAGAACAAAATACACAATGTACCTTGACATTTAAACTTTGTGTTTTATGTAATTATTTGCATTTGATCAAGAATATATAACAGTCATTAGGTACTTTTCATTCTGGAAAATTCTTGTTGCTGTGGACATTTTATAAATCAATTTCTTTTTGTTTAGTACAGCTGAAAATACTAAATGAAAGCCTTATCTTGTCTTGTCTTGTAGATTTTGTTATTTTTATCCTTCAGGATCAAAATACATTATGTTAGGAATTTCCCTACTATTTCTGAACACTGCACAAAAATATAGTCCCAATGTTATTCCTTTTGTGTCATTCAGTACCTCTTTTATAACCAGTAAATATGCTTCTGGCAGTTATTCAGCTCAATAATATTCTATTATTTCTGCAAATAAAATTAAGATATATCAGTGTCTTTACATCAACTGAAGATTTGAAGGACTCCTTTTTGGCCTTGAAAGATATATAGTAATAAATTCACATTTTGGTAATTCAGTTTTTGCATTGTCGTGTCAAGAAACATTCAATGTATTAAGCATGTTCAAACTAACACACGTAGGCCAGTTTTTAATTTGTTGGTTTATGGATCTGTCGACCCAATTTTTCCTGCAAAAAAAAATTCATAATTGCAACATCTACTTACATATGTAGTTAAGAAAAATGTGTGCTTCTATACTGTTTTGTTCATTGTTCATTCAACAACTTGACAAGGCAAAGTCAGTGAGAAGATCGAATAATCATGGCTTCAAAAATTTTACCCCTTCAATAAAATCATGCTTAAGGGTTTGATTAGCTAGGGAAACAAGTTAGTACTGGCTAGAGATGATAAACTCAATCCCATCTGTATAGTGCAACCTTATACCGTAAATGATGTGTAGGTATATGTAGCAGATTAGAATCCTACTTCTTAACTATGTCAGGTTAGTTGATGGAATCTTTGAAAATAAAAAAAAGAAGTTTTTATTTAAAATAAGTATTTCTGGTTCCCATTTTATTTCTGACTAACCAACCCGATTTCATCAGGTCGAAAATCTGCAAACCAACAAATTAAAAAAAAAACTGTGGCCTTGTCAGTCAACTTATTTCTATCATTAATAGTTTATGATTGACATTCAGTTTATACAGTTCTAGTAGTAAAGATTGACACTCAATTTATACAAATAAGAAAAAACAATAATTAATTTACATAGGAAATAGTTACGTATGATAACAGTTTATTTTTAAATCATGTAATCTTCTTGAAATTTTGTTCATGCTACAATTTTTATGAGAATCAAAAACCCTTTAGTGCTAATAGCACTTTGATTACTCTTAATTTTGGGTGTCACAGTTATGTACAGATTTCCCATGCTTTGTGTAATACATGTAGGTATGATCTACCTGAACTGGATTTTTATTATTTATTTTCAGCCCAAGTAAAAACAATGATTTTGAGGAATGGGGCATGCTGGATCTGCAAGGTGACCTTGAAACAAGACACCCTGTACCTTTAGGTGGAAAATTTATTGGTGATCTATATTTTACTCAGAAGGTCTGTTTACTTTCAAGTGTTCTTTTTAGAAAGTGTAGTAACTTTAAAAGGGGCAAGCTTTAACAGAAAAACTATCGCTCAGTCATTTTTAAATGCAGCCCTGTGAAGCTGGTTAATATTTATTTGTCTTAATGTTTTCAGCACCCACACACATGTACTTAGACATAAAGATTAAATGCATTTGTATATCTATTAACTTGCTAGGACCTCATTAGCTGTTGCCTTAACTTGGCAGATTTTGTCGTTGTTAACAATTTTTCAGACCTCTTCTCCTCTTAAACTACTAGGCCAATTTGAACCAAACTTGGTATGGATGTTCCTTAGGGTGTTCTGCATAGAACTAATTCGGGGATTTTTTCTATTGAAATACATGGATGCTGTTACTAAAAATAGAACTTAGGGGTCAGACAAAAGTTTTTGTGCATATATCTCCAAAACCATTTGGTTTAGCAAAAATACCGGATAAAAGTGTTCAGCATGACCAGATCTGTCATTGATAAAATTTTCGTACAAATTTTAAGCCATGTTGGAGTTATTGCCCTTTTTAGCTCACCTGGCAGAAGGCTGTGTGTGTGCTATTGCCAACACTAGGCATCTGTCATGTGCCGTCATCTTGAACAATTTGTAAAAACTCTTCTCCTCTGAAACTACTTACAACCAAACTTGGTATGAATGTTCCTTAGGGTATTCTGCATAGAACTAATGTGGGGATTTTTTATCTGTTGAAGAACATAGCCACTGTTTATAAAAATAGAACATAGGAGTCAAGAGTTTTTCGCACGTATCTTCAAAACTGTTATTTTTATCAAAATTTTCACCAGGGTAAAGTGTTTAGCATGAGGAGATTTACATATACATGTATCTGTAGACAAATTTTCATGTGCACATGTATATCTGTTAAGCCATGTGGGTGTTATTGCCCTTCAACACCTTTATGCTAATTTTAATGTTATTACTTTAAAAAATTTCTCCTCAGAAACTGCTGGGTAGAATTTAATGAAACTAGATATGATTGTGCTCATTTAGTGTAAGTGTAAGGAATTTTTATCCAAGAAAAAATATTGCTTTTACAAAAAATAGAATGTTGCTTATGATTCAGGCACTTTAGAGCCTCTATTTTTTATGAGAAATAAGCCACTGCATCATGTTTTGCATCATAGGGTTTGTAAGTCTCATTCTAGTTTCAGTTTCCGTTCCTGAATTTTGATGTAGACAGTATTGAAATCCGAAGACCGATGTGTATATTATTGTTTACCTCTGGGAAAATCGAAATGAGGCATTACAATGCAAAATCTTTTATTTCATACTTTCCTTAACATTTTTATCCTGTAGAACTAGATATTTATCATATTTTATCAGTATTTTTCTCACAAAAAGATATTTTGCTTTAAATATTGAACCCAATGATATGTTAATGACCAATCTCCATGCAATTGAATGGTAGATGAGGACTCATTCTCATGAAACCACGGAGTCACATGATGAGACTTACATACCCTATTACCGAGAACATATAGTATTCATTTTTGCAGTTGCTATTTTCAGTGGTTTCTGTCAAGTGCTTATATTCACTGGTATCAATTTTCATGGTTTTGAAAATATTGGTGTTTCATAGTGATAAAAAATCAAAGTTGCTTGAATGAAATCTATTTTGCTATTCACACTTTTCATTCCACCTCGAAAATAGTGAAAATAAGTACTCCTGGAAAATTAATGTTTACAGTATACTCCCATTCAGTGATTGGATAGTAAATTAGAATCATTGTCTGTCCTTCCAAATTTCTGAGCAATTGTCTCAAACTTCCAATGAGTGGATTTCAACTGAATTCATTTTGAATTGATATTTGGCTTTATATACAATGTATATGGGACATTCATTGTAAGCTAGTTTAGTTGTGCAATATCAATTTCTGTTTTTTTGGGGCTTTGCCATTTTTTAGTTCACCTGGCCGAAAGACCATGTGAGCTATTGCCACCACTATCTTTCCCACCATTTTGTCTGAAGTGCCTGTTCCAAGTCAGAATCATTGTGGTACCAGCTGCTCTGGTGGTGTAGTATCTATTTTGCCAGATTTATTTTGGACTTGACTTGATTATGAATCGGATTAGTGTTCGGTAATTTTGTTGTTACTCTTATCCCTCCTCTGTTAACTTTTTCAAACATCTTCTCTGAAACCACCGGTACTTGACAGATTGTAACAAAAATTTGCATGAATGTTCCTTAGGGAATTGTTATTGTGTGGGGAATTTTGATCTGGCAAAAAACATGGCTCCTGTTACTAAAAGTTGACCATAAGGGTCAAATTGCAGAATTTTCATATATCACAAAAACAGTTAGGTTTGGATTGAAAAAAAAACTTACCATGAATGTTATGTAGAACATATTTTAACAAGTGTGTATGTGGATTTTTGATCTTGCAAAAAAAAAATGTAGCCCTTACTAAAAATAGACCATAGGAGTCAAATCGCAAAATTTTGTACATAACTCAAAAACAGTTGGGTTTAACTTAATATGGCAGGGTGAAATTGTTCAACAAGATGAGTTGGACCTATGCCCAAATTTTCAGAAAGTTCTGTAGACAGATGAATGGATTATGGGTCCTGAAATGGATTTGTTCCCAAATTTTACAACTGAAAATCTCTGAAACTACTAGTAGGATGGATTGTAACCAAACATTGTATGGCTGTTTGATAGGATATCCTTAACAATCTGCGCATAGAAATCTTTAATCTGTCAAAAAACATGGTTGACATTACTAAAAATTGAGGATTTGTTGAAATAACTGAAATACCAATGTGTTTAGCCAAATTTAATGGGAAAAATTGATCAGCATGTTTACAAGGCTCTATGCCAAAATTTTCATAATGATAAGAAAATATCAAACTTATTTTAATAATCTTACCAGCAGCCCTCTGTGATGGTTACATCATTTTTCGGGTACTTAATCCAGGTTTAACCATCATCACTAATAAGTAAATTAGTGCAGAAATTGATCTGACAAATGACATAGAAGGACTCGTATTATTTGATTCATTTTCAGGATGTACCTGTACTGATCATTGGACACCATATTTTGTATGGAAAAGTTGTTAACATGGAGAAACCCTATGCTGTATTGGTGAAGAAACAGGTTGAAGAAAACAACACGGAGTCAGTTTCTGTTGATCAGAAAAATAACATTTCTTACAATGTTGCTGCAATTATCAAAAAAAAACTTTTATTTAAATCAAGACCAAAACCTATCATTGCTAATGTTCCTAAAAAGTTATAACCTTTTCATTCATGGCTATGTAGGAGACAGATATGTCTTTTTCTACTGTGGCAGTACTTCATTTGATCTTCAGGGGTGATAAAAGTCATGTCAGAACTTTAGTGTTCATATATTTTTAATATTATCAGTAACTCCTCAGATGATTTTTATACCAATTCTTACCAAGAGATAATGTTTACAAGAGTTTCTGCTCATATCTCTGTAAACCTTGCCAGCACTTACAAAATGTAAATACCTGGTCTAGATATAGAGGGAAATCAAACTCTTGCTGTTGGTTTAAAGGTGTATGTATTTTAGGGGTTTTTTATTTCAGAAATAAGAGATATTGGAAGATAAACGTGGCCTTCCCTATTCAGAAATAAACAAGTCATGTTGGTCATGTTGTATTACACTTACTTACACCCCTGTGATTGTAAGTGCTGTCATGCCTAGATTTCTATTTTCTTTAAGAATAAGATATATACTATAGGTTGTTACTACCAGAGCAAAAGTTAGAAACCAAAGTAATAACAGGTCATTTTTGTCTGTTGCCTGTGACAAAAATTGCTTAGGGTGAGATTAAGGTATTGGTTTTTGGGTGTAGGCATCCATGTTAAGATTTCATGCTAAGTTTTGTGATTAGGTCAGTTTGATATGGACCACTTACGCTAGGTCAATCATATTTGGTATGCAGTTGCAATAAGCATCACTACATCAGTGTTCTATATTTGTTTAATGCACTTGCCTCCTGAGTTATGGTCTATTGTCTTTGAAATTTGAAATTGAATGTTCAAATTTTATGTTAAGTTTCTGATTAGATCAGTTTTCGCTATGTCAATTGTGTTTATTAGGCAGTTGCATCAGCATTACTACGTCAATCATATTTGGTATGCAGTTGCATCAGCATTACTACATCATAATTTTGTATCCATTAAATGCATATGCCTAGCAGTCACAGTCTTTTGACTTTGAAATTTATTGGTAAGAATATGAATGCATTAGTCTCATTACATCACATTTCTATATATGCCCCTGCAGTCACTTTCTGTGTATAATCATGACATTACAACTCCATATCTGTTTTGTGCATATGCTCTGTAGACACTAGCAAATATTAAATAACAGGGAAAATGTGTGACATAGTAAGCACTCTCACATCTACATGTATTTATAGGAGATTTATACAAATGATTGTTACCACCAGAATCTCAGTCAAGTTAGGATGAATGGTCTGACTCGTAATTTTTGTTAAGAGTTATTGCCCTTTGAACGCTGAAAATCTTGCTAAATTATTTTCATGAGCACTATAAACATTTATAGACCCTACCCATCTCTCCCTGTTTCTAGTGGCAATCAATTTGTCGACCCCATTATCCTTGTGCCCCATCCCTTTTTCATTTCATCATCATTTCATGTTCATTTTATCATCAATTTCATGTCCATCGTCTGATTATAGCTGAAATATTGCTGCTCGGACGTTAAACCCCAACAACAAACATAGAATGTTTTATTGATTTTGTGGGGTTTGGCCCCAAATTTTTTAGAATTATCGACCAAAAAGGGGCCTAAAACAAGTATTTCATAGATTTCAACTTTAAAACTCCAGTAAAAGCATAGGAATGTCAATAATATTGTTTCTCAATATTTTACACATTTTGTAAGTGTGTTAAAAGCTAATATTGTCTCCACACTTGTCCCAACAGCTTGTAATAATCGCCAAATTTAGATTCATAACAAATCTTAGTTTTTTTCTCCATTCTAATGAAAACCATACAAATCCTTGCAGAAAATATATATTTTTAGAGTAAATAACATCGGTGCATGCAAAAAAAATTAGCTCAATCTTGGAATTTTCAGTGTTATCTAGTGAATTATGAAATTACAACGAATGTTCATTGGAATTAACATTTACAATACTGAATAGTAAAAACTGTCCACAACTGCCCCAACAACGTGCAGTGCTATCATGCATTATCCAGGAACATTTTTCTGCATAAAGTAAAATTAAGAAGTACAAAAGTTTGATTATTTCTATTTATCAAAATTTAATTCCAACTGTTCACCATCAAGCAGTGTAAGCGTTCACTTCTAGTGTTTTTATACTACCGTAAACATTTTCGTGATGTGCAGTTTTAACTTAAATGTAAGTGAATGTATAGATCTGTATGAATTTACACCACAAGGTGGCATACCACAAAAGAAGGCTGGGTTTGATTTTTGGAGTACGTAACTTTAACCGTTCAGGAATTCGCGCCCAAAAAGGGACCAAGAAAAATCATTTCCCTGATATTATCTAGACAATATCTTGACTTCAAGTAAATGGATCTCTTTGATATTAATGAATAAGGTGCCATACTACCAAAGAAAGCTTTAGGTCGATTTTTAGGGTTATAATCTGAATTTTTATGGAATGAGGGGCGAAAAAGGGGACATATGATATGAGGAAGATAAGATTAATTTTGGGCTATGCAGCATGTATTGATTAATAATTAGGTGCCAAAATAAAAGGGCCACATCATTTCTGGTCAAATACATCTCATGTGTCCAACATTTTATCTCATTCCTAATTCAGAAATTGAATTGTTAAATTTAAACGTGTTCAAATCCGTATCAATAGTGTGCGTTAGTTTTCTAATGATATTTGTACATGAGATAAGGTAAAAATACTTGGAGTTGCACAATACGCAAATTGTTCTATTTTTAGGTGTTACTCTGTATAGTTGCAAAATGACTGCATTGGTTTTTAACAGTAATTAAGTTTATTAAATTGAATGTAAGTGTTTAATGCTATTATAATTATTATAAACTAAATGAGGAGAAATTGAATAATTTTTGGGTTTTTGATCCTTAAGAGTACATTATGTCACCGGTTTATCACTGAACACAACACAAAATATAGTCCAAATGTAATTCCTTTTATATCAATCAATACCCCTTTATAACAAGTAAATATGTTTCTTGCAATTTATCTGCTCAATAATATTCTATTATTTATGGAAATAAAATTACTGGTCTTCATTTCAACTTAAGATTTGAGGGACTCATTTTTGGCATTGAAAGATACTTAGTAATAAATTTACATTTATAGTGATTTTAACCAAGTAAAATTTGCGGGAAAATTCAAATTGATAAAAGTATCTAGTTTTCGAAATCTTGTGTTGAGGAAATTATTTTCTACAGCTAATATTGGTTTTATTTAAGTAAAATTGTTATGTAAAGTAAATGCTCTGTTAATATAGCTTTTGAATGTACATTAACTTTTGGATAGATTTAAAATTGGGTGAAATGGAACAAAATATATAAATGTGTGTGAAGTTGGATCAGTAGAAATAGAGTGATTTTCAGTTTATACCTATTAAAAAAGGACAGTTCTTAATATTATTTAAAATGCATTTAATGGTCACAATTTTATTTAGCATATAATCTTTGAAATTTTGCTCATGCTACAATTTTCAATAGAACTGCCATTGCTATCAGCACTTTGATTAGCTCACCTATCGTCGTCGTTGTCATTAACATTTTTTCAAAACTCCTCTACTCTGAACTAACTGTTCAGCATGATGAGATCTACCTGTGGTGAAATTTTCATATTAATCTGTTCAGCCATGTTGGAGATATTGCCTTTCCCCCTATTTTTAATGTTATTTTTTTTTCAAAAATCTTCTCCTCTGACACTACTTGACCAATTGGAATCAAACTTGGTATGAATGTTCCTTAGCGTATCCTGCATAGAACTGACATGGGGATTTCTGATCCGTTGAAAAACATGGCCGCCGTTACTAAAAATAAAACATGGGTCAGACAGTGTATCGCCAAAACCAACTCTTAAATGCTGAAATGATCTTTATTGCAAGGCTGTCAAAAGTCTTCAGGGATCAAAGTTGTCAGGTGACTTCTTGTTAGAGTCATTGCCCTTGAAAGATGAAAATGATTTTTTTTAGTTTTCAGCCAATATCTTGAAAACTAATAGATAGAAAGAAACTTTAATATGCTGAAATGATCCGTCCTACCAAAGTCTTCTTGAGTCAAAATTGTTGGACAGCTCCTTGTTGAATTTATTAACCTTGTAAGACGAACTTTAACCAGGTGAGTGATTCAGGCTTCTGGGAGCCTATTGTTTTAAATTTTACAACTATCAAATTTATTTAAATAAGGGTACAATGTAATAGTTTGTGGGGACTTGCATTTATCATTCTCTTTTTATTACTAATGGTATATATTTTCTGGATTCAGGGGAAAGGGAGGTGGTATTAACCTGCCTTCTATGAAATTGAAAATTTTCGAAGTGTCATTTATTTTATGTCAAAACTTGAAATATTTCTGAGCAAGAAAATGTGTAGTTCAATTAATTTGTCTATTAATCATATTATTAGCACTGTTAGGTCTTCAATGATATGATCATAATCGTAATCCAATAGTTTTACATAAATGAAACTACTGGTATTGTTTGACTTATTTGTAGCTATATCGCAGGCACCTTGTCCATTCATCTGTCCGTCTGTCATATTTTTTGTAACATTTTGGAAGGAAAGCTTAGATGTTTGTTATATTACTTTTGCATGATGATTTGTATGGTGTCCCCTCTTTTCAGGTTCCTCACTCATCTACTTCCTGTTTACCGATTGACTTTACATAATTTAAATTTTCTTAAAAAATTTCTCTGCTTCTATACGAAGAATTCTTTGATGTTTGATATATTGCTTTTGCACGATGCCCTTTACGTGTCTCCTCCTTTCAGTTTCCTCACTCATCTACTTCCTGTTTACCGATCGCCGCGGTGTTTCCCTTTCCAGGTAGAACGACCTTGTTTAATTTTTAGTTACGGAAATCAGATTAGATAATGATTAAGGAAATTTTAAAGTTTCATTCCATATCAGGATCATTTTCTATGTCAAACATTTCATTACTATCCAAGTTATGAACTGTATCAAACTTGTATCGTGTGTCCATATTTGCCCCAACTGTTCAGGGTTGACCACGGCCGTCATATCAAGTCACGCCCCGTGAAGCATTTCATTAAAAAGTGTGATTGGTAAACTTATCCACTGTTTAACTATATTGGTGTTGTCGCCGGGTCTGTTCACTTATGTTGTTCCCATAATGCTACCTTCATTTTTGACAGATTTCTTTTGAACATAGGTGAATTTTATTACAATAAATACGTTACAATCATAAATTCTGAGTAAGTCAATCGGCGCAAGTCAAGCAGGCGGAATCCCCTATCTAAAATATCGACGTTTTAACTTCGGTGACTTACACTACTATTCCACAGACCCCGGTTGTAGGTTCTGTGGATAGTAATAGAGTAATCCCTACTATAAGTACGTTAACTCTTACAGTATCTAGGCCAGTAGACACCACGTGTTCAGTTTCCTGTACCGCTGGTGTTTCTATGGGTCTAAATTTACCTGTTTCAAGGCCTCCAGTGTCTTACTGTGGTGTTACTTTGCCCTCCTTTGCTAATAACCCCATGTCTTGGTCAAGACATCCCTGGCCTCAGACATACCCTTATCCAGATTTTTCCAGGTTTCTGGCCTCACGGTAACAACTTTGGACCTATTGGTCCTCAAAGTTTCACACCTAGTTTGTCAACCCCTGCTCCTGTAGCAGTGCCTTCTTGTGGTGTTACTATACCTGCAACTGCACGTACCTCTTCTGATAGGTGTCAGTCTAATCAGGTTACTAACTCTTCCCCCTCATTAGACGGGTTTAAGAGTGTTTTAGATGACTTTCGTCAATCCATATCTTCTGAGTTTGTTGCTTTCTCCAATCGCCTCACAGCTCTGGAGAAAAATACCAACCAACCCACTCCTAGCTCCTCTATGACTCCACTTCCTACAGTTCACAACTCTGAAAGTGAACATGAGGATAGTGATGATGAGAAACGCTTTTCAGTGGCCCCAGGTAGTCAGGAAGGTAATTTTTCATCTGATGAAGAAGGTGAAATTAGGGATCAGGATCCTCAGAATGTTTCGGTTTGTAATACTGCTCATTCTGTTATTGGTCGGTCTCCTACCAATTCCAACAAGGCTGCTGAAAGTACTCCTACTTTGAAGGATCTTAGAGATTCAGTTTACTCTATTATGAGAGACGTCAATAAGGTGCCATTTCAGTCACCTCCCAAACCTAAGAGACTCGCTTCAACTTTTGAAGTTTCTTGTGGTATGTCTAATGACCTACCTAAGTCACATACTAGTTTCCTAGAATCCAATCACATGTCCACTTCTCTTCAAATTATTAATGAAGGTATCATAGCCAATGAGTCTCATTTTTCCAAGGTAAGTGGTTTTGGTATAACTTCCTTTAATGATAATTTTCGATCTAGGGATTATGATATTTTCAGTTCCACTTTGGGTAAGTTGGTTCCTTCTTGTGATGAAGCTTTTTCTTCAATTAATTCAAAGACTGGATGGACTGCATCTTTCTCTGTATGGTCAAAAACTGAGAATCTTCTTATAAATGCTTCTGATGTACTAGGTACAGCAAAACATTATTTGTCTGCTGTAGCTCCCTTACCGAAAGATATTGCTCTTCCTTCTGAAGTAAAGCCATATTTACTTAAGGTTGATAAAGCTCTAGGCTCTTTTCAGCTTTTACTTATGGGAAGTTTGGTAAATTTTACTTTATCCAAAAGATCTGAGATTCTAGATAAAGCTAGAGTTTCAGACAGCCTGAAGGATTCGTTGTTGAAATCTCCATTGGACGACAAACTTTTTGGTTTTCCTCTTGACGAGATTCAGAAACAGCTTAATCATACTCGAGCACCAGTAAAGGTGAACGTTTCTCTCTCGGGAAATAATTCTAAGAGAGGTGGTTCTTCCTTTCCTTCCACAGAAAAGAGAAGGAAGGTTTTCATTCAAGGCGGTATGAAAGGTGATTCTAAGAAAGCTGTTACTTAACGCCAAACAGGTAATTTTAAAGGCGAAAGGCGGTAAGTGGTCTAATCCTAGGAAGTTGCCCTCCCGTACGTTACTGACAAAACTCCAGAGGTTTTTTTTTCCCTCTTTCTCAAATCCCAGTAGGGGAGGTTAACCCATTTTCTGTCAAAATGGAAAGATACTACCTCAGATTGTTGGGTATTGTCAGTAATTTGGGGGGAGGGGGGAGTTAACTCTAAAATTCAAGGAACTACCACTTTTACCAGTTCCTATTCCAATGTCCAACACGACTCGTCTGCTAAAAATATCTCTTCTGTCAGCAGAGATAAGATTGTCTTTTGACAAAGAAAGCAATAGAGGAAGTTCCTGTATGTTCAATGGACCCATGTTTCTATTCTCGGATTTTCCTTGTTCCAAAGAAAACAGGAGGAACGAGAGCAGTCATCGACCTGTCCATTCTCTACCTTTATCTGGTTGTTCCCCATTTGAAGATGGAGACCAATCGTTCTATCAGAGCTTCAGTACTTCCAGGTATGTGGACCACTTCCCTGGATTTGACAGACGCTTATTTCCATATTCCATTATGTCCTTACTGAAAATTTCTTCGTTTTGTCTGGAACAACAAGCTTTACCAATTCAGAGCATTACCGTTCGGCCTATCTACTGCACCTCTAGTTTTCACAAAAGTTATGCAGACTGCTATAGCACATCTTTACCCTCAGGCCATTCAGATTCATTCTTATCTAGATAATTCTCTGTTGAAAGACCTTTCTCAGGACAAGCTTCTCGTAAACACGGATCTTGCCACCAAACTGTTTCTTTCCCTGGGGTTCATAATTTCTTGGAAAAAGTCAGATCTAATTCCTTCTCAGGACTTTACTTTTCTGGGAGAACATTACCTGACTCATCTCGGACTAGTTCTACCTCCTAAGGAAAAATTTCAGGACCTCAGCTTGAAAATTCATAAGTTTCTTTCTCAGGAAACAGTTTCTGCTTGCCAATTTTCTCAGCTACTAGGTCTCTTGAACTCTTTAGCAGATACTATTCCTCTTGGTCAATTACACATTCGACCTCTCCAATTTTATCTACTTCCACATTGGCTCCCGTCTTCTCATAATTGGGATTATCAAATTCCAATTATTCCTCAGGAATTGTCTCCCCACGTTTTATGGTGGACTGTTCAGGAGAATGTTTTGAAAGGCCAGCTTTCGTCCTTTTCAGTTCATAATTAGACTATTCACAGATGCCTCCAACCTCGGTTGGGAGGCGTATCTGGAAGGTCGTTCAGTATCAGGGTCTGGAGCCCAGACTTACTGAAAGAAAACATCAAATTTTCTAGAGATGGAAGCAGTTCTTCTGGCAATCTCTCATTTCCAGCATATTCTGCAAAACAAGTCTCTTGTTCTTGCATTCGACAATACGACGGTTGTTGCTTACTTAAAAAACCGAGGGGGTACTCGTTGTTTCAAGCTATTTCTTCTTGCAAATGAAATTCTTCTTTTTCTGCAATCAACATCAGCTTCAGCTAGTAGTTCGTCATGTTCCAGGGAACTCAATGTCTTAGCGGACTCTCTATCGAGAACTCTAGCCCCAGTGAATACAGAATGGGAACTTCTCCAGTCAGTATTTCAAGCAATAACTCTTCATTGGGGGTCTCCTCATGTAGACCTTTTTGGAGTCTAAACTTCAAACTTCAGGTGTTCGTGCCTCCTGTCCCAGACCCAGAAGCTTATGCAGTAGACTCCATGAGTTTTCATTGGGAAGGAATGTTCGAATATGCATTCCCTCCGTTCAGATTTCTGTTAGCAGTTCTTCGGAAGATTGCTTCGGAGCAATGTCTGATCATTCTTATTGCTCCAGCTTGGCCCAAGCAAGCTTGGTATCCAGATTTTCTTCACATATCTTGTGCTCGTCCACTCTTACTACCGGTAAGACACAATCTTCTTTCCCAGTTCAAGTGCACGATTCTTCGTCCCAATCCAGAGAATCTACATCTTTTTGCGTGGCTTCTCTTATGGATAGTTTCAAGGAGAAAGGCTTTTCTGAACGAGCAGCCAGAGACTACCAACATCGTATACGATGCTAAGTGGACAATCTTCAGTAGTTGGTGTAGTGAGAAGGAAATTGATCCTCTCAAAATTAATGTTCAGCAGTTAGCGGAATTTCTTGTCTACCTTTTTGGAGATAAAACATTGTCTCCTTCCACAATTAAAGGTTATCGTTCTGCTATTTCCAGAACTACCCACTTGTCTAGTGGTCCTGATTTTGGTAGTAATGAGTACATTTCTCTTTTAATTAATTTTAGTTAAGAATTTTACTCTTGAACGTCCTAGACAGAAGGTTTTAATTCCTTCCTGGAATTTGTTTGGTTTTATCATCATTAAAAACATTTCCTTTTGAACCAGCTGAAGAAGTTGATATCAAATTTTTGTCATATAAATGTTGGTTTTTACTGGCATTAGCTTCAGGCAGGAGAAGAAGCGAAATACATGCTCTTTCTATTTCTGATTCATGTCTACGGTTCAATAGAGATAAATATTCAGTCACTCTTTTAACTGATCCAGCTTTTTATAGCCAAAAATTAGATTCTTAATAGAGTTTCAGAGCCAATAGTTATACCTTCATTGCCTATTGAATCTACTTGTAAACTACATTGTCCTATTAGAATTTTACACATTTATTTACAAAGAACCCGTAGTATTAGAGCTAAGACCAATACTAGGCTATTTATTCCTATTAAGAAAAATGTTAAAGATTTATTAGCAAAAACATTAGCTACCTGGATTTGTAAGACCATTCAGTTAGCTTACAATTCTTCGAGTGAAGAATCTGTCTAGTCTGAACATCAAAGCCCACGGTGTTAGAACTATTTCTATATCTTGGGCACTGTTTAATAATACTTCTTTACGGGAAGTTTTATCAGCAGGTTTCTGGAGAACTGAAAATTCCTTAATTTCTCATTACCTAAGATCATTATCTTCCCAAGCCGAGAGCTTTGATAACGACACAAAAAGATGTTTTACCTCCTGCATCTTCTGATTCAGGGGATTCCGCTTTACGTTAGATTCTGTGTTTTTTTTTTATTTATTTTAAAATTTACTCAGAATGTATGATGGTAACGTATTTATTGTAATAAAATTTAACATTTTTAAAGTAAAATTGGATTTTATAAAATAAATACTTCATAAATTCTAGGTCCCCCCAGCCTCCCCTTAATCCCTGTTATTTTTTGTATAGCTTCTTGCTTGCTTTTGGAAATTAAACGGATGAATAAAGGGTAGAGGGCTACTACAAGATCATCCCATTGGATGATATTTTTATATAGGGGATTCCGCCTGCTTGACTTGCGCATATAGACTTACTCAGAATTTTTGATGGTAAGTATTTATTTTATAAAATCCCATTTTACTTTAAAAATGTTAAAATTTGGTAACCATAAAAATTGGATCAGATTGAATTTCAGAGACACCTGGTAAGGGGCGCCACTTTTTAGGATGTAAAATATCATTATTTTCATAATAGTAATATTCCAACAACCTTTCACAAAACAGAAATGAAATACACATTAAACGTGTTTGAAGTAAAGAAGGTGCACGCGTCAAAAGGGCCACTAATTATTTGAGTCATTGTGTCGGAAACTGAAGGTAATTTATGCTATGGTTGTTATAGTTTGGGTATTAGCTTTGTCCTTAACCGACTTTTCGTACTGTCGAGATTTGCCATCGATACGTTTTCTTCTCATTATAATAATGAACACAATCCCATTAAGTATTCCGCCAATATTGGAAAATGTCGTTACAAAGTTAAACAGCAATTGAGGCACTTCAGCCACTAGCTGCCACATACCATAAAGACCTAAAGCCCACCATTGGATAAGATATGCCGTAACAAATAGTGACATGGTCCTGGCCGACCTATGGGCAACTGTCTTGGCATAAGCTGCTGGTCCTAACGATCTCCTCAACTGTCGTGTCTCTTGATAGATTCTGATCCAACTGAAGATGTAGAGTATAATGACTATCGTAAGGATAACGAACATCGGTATTGTGGTGAAGAATATACCTGCAGTCTGTCCCTTCACGCCGTCAAAGTAGCAACTGAAATAAGAACGATTACATAATTTCTTATTCTAAAGTCATATTAAATTTTAAATTCATCAAAGTAGTTATCTTTGATATTGCATTATTTTGTGCTGTAGTTCATGTGAAAGGGAAATCAATGGAAGCAACAATAGCTACAGATTTTTATGACTAAATATTTCTCATTTTCATGGATCTTTTTGTAAACTTTATTGATAACGCTCAGACACATTATATGTGTAACATGAGGTCAAACATATACAAATCATACATGGCAAGAAAGAACAGACAAGCAATGCTCGTACTAAAATAATTGACCGATTTTTTATAAAAGAGCTAGTTGTTTGTAAACCTCAATATAACAGTAGGTAAGTATTTTTGTAAATTTATCCATTCTTGGATACTACATAATAGTTGGGAATAAGTTTGCTCTTGAATTCTGTTACTACACTACTATTGCATATTAATAAAATATGATATTCATCCCCTATTCCATTCTTACACAAAGTACACAGTCTTTCTTGTCTTTGGCACATTAAACCAACCAGTATGCAAGATTAAAAAAAATAATACTCTTTACAGGGTTAAATGTTGGATTTGTTTGTTTGAGTGTTTCAATATTTCTTTATTTTGCCATCCTCTCAAGTCGGGGTTTTGATCCACCTTCGCTCCCTCAAACCCCTGACATCACTCATTCATATTTAGCGGGTATCGTTCAGCGCCATCTAGTGAGTTACTTAAATTTAACCCGGGTCCAAAATCCAGTCAAATCACTCGTACTAGAAACTCTTCGATATAACTTACAAAATGGCTACACAGAATGTCATTTTTTCAGTAAAGACCCCATACAGAATCTACAAATATCACATTTCTCATATTGCATCATTTGTGACATCAAACAACTTTCAGTTACTATATCGGATCGTCCATTACCTCGTATTATTGTTTACCTTTCCACAGACATTTTATGTTAAATCAATTTTCATTGGTGCTTCCCACCCGGACAAGCAACCAATCGGAATTGGCTGGACGATACCCGCTAAATATGAATGAGTGATGTCAGGGTTTGAGGAAGCGAGGGTGGACTCAAAACCCTGACTTGGGAGGATGTATTTGGCACAAATTTAATAAATTATCCACATAGCCTTTGGTTTAATATAGTTATTAATAATTATTTTTAAAAAAAACGCGAATTTTTTACATACCAATTTCTTCGATCGACAGTTACGGGGCGCCGAAAAGTAAATTTTGTTAAACAAAAATAAATTCAGACTGACAAAATTTACAACACACCACAAAGTTTCAATTTTGTGTCACAAAAGTCAATTCTGTGGCACAAAAATCAATTTTGTGAGAAAAAGTCTGTCTTGTGTCTCAAAAGTCATTTTGTGTCACAAAAGTCAATTTTGTGAGTCATAATTCAAGTTTGTCACAAAGTCAATTGTTTATGCAAATACAGAATCCTTTGAATATGCAAATGAATTTTCGCATCACGATTTTGTAAGGCTTCTCATTGGATATAGTAACCGCAGGTTTCCGATTACTTCAAGCAACGCAGGACAGTTCAGGCCGTTTTAAGTGAAATTAAAAAAAAAATAAGTTGCATTCTACAGTAAAACTGTTTTAAAATGACTTAAATTGCTATAATACGTTTTCTATGAGATTTCTTTGATAACATACGTTTTAAAATACGCGATTTTTCTACTTTCGATTTATTGGGATGTCTCCTGGCGAATCACGTGATCATTTCCTGACATCTTTCCACTCAACTATAAAATGCTTTGTCCGACCTGTTAATCGCAACCAAATTTGTTAAAATTCGGCAAGAAAATTTGCATTAATGTATTTGTCCCAAATATTGCTGGAAAAGGAAATGAAATGTCAGATTAGCAAAGATTTTTTGCCTGGTACAGATTCCGATTCTATTGATGTATGACACAAGAAATTCTATGGCAAGTCAAAGAGGACAAAAATGAGTGTTTTCTAATATCAAAAAATGAATTTTTAATATTACAAATTTGATTTCTAATATTACAAAACCCTTTTTTAATATTAAAAAAAATCGTTTTTTGATATTAAAATTCAATTGAATTTCTAATTGATATTAGAAATTGGTTTTGTTGTATTCAATAACGATTTTTTTTGTTTGTAAAAAGTATTTTATTAGGAAATATGAACATGACAGATACAAATGTAATACAATATAGGGATTGGAAAACAGGAGTTAAACACTTTTATAAATTCCTCTCCCATAAAAAGACATTATCAGAGATGTTAATTAGCATATACCAGTTAGATTCAGAAAATGGTGATGATGATAATAATGACCAATTTATACACAATACACAAGTTATTTGAAGCCAACTGTTATAAGCAATATGACAAAATCAAAGGATACCACACATTTTAATCAGTACATACATGAAACAAGAGATTATGGATAGTCTAGACCGTAGATCTAGCAAGAAAATCTTTTAGTAGATAAAATGAATTCTTGAATCACAATGAAATTATCGGAATTCTCACGATCAGAGAGGTTACTGTCACCTAAGATGATCTTACTGATCGTAATAGGGTCATATGATAATTTAGCACTCATGTTACGTCTGTGATCGTCGAATCTGCTACAGAATAGAAAAAAAAGTGTTCAGAATTTTCAACTTGGTTACAGTATGAACAAAAAGGATTCTCAACTAAGTTTTTCATGAACAAGTGTGCATTGAGTCCACTACTCAGGATCCTAATTCTGACATGAAAAATTTGCCCCATCCTCTTACCCGCACAATAAAAAAATGGTACAGGGTGAGTTTTTCTTTAATATTTTTTAAAACAAGATAACCATCAATTTCTTTTATCAGCCGGTTGTTGATTCCAGTCTAGTGGAGGAAGGAAGAAAACTGTTATGACAGTAGCTAGTTCTTGATGGAATATTTACAAGATTGCTGGCATTACGGGTTCCATATGTATGAGTATTGCCAAAGGACGCTGGGACTAAATTAGAAATATGCTGCGGCAGCACTGTTGACCCTCTGGTGAAATAATACAAGCTTGTGATTTGTCCGTCTTTCTCTTAACGTCTCCCACCCTGTCTCTCTCAGAAGAACATTTAGACTGGTCAATTTCGAAGCACCAGCTACAGTACGTGCTGCTTCATAATTAATCTGCTCCAATCTGTCCTTCATATATTTATGACCTTTATCCCAAATGACGTCGGCATATTCAAGAATGGGACCAATAAAAGAAAAAAATACATAGTCTCGAGCGACTTTCTGTCCACAAAACATTTTAATCGACGTAATAGATTCAGGCGTATAGATGCCTTTTTAATGACCTCATTGACGTGTTCGTTCCAAGAACCGTCACTAGAAAATATAAGACCTAGAAGCTTATGAGACTGAACTGTCTTAATGACATTGTCATCCATACGTAAGCGATGGTGATAGTCGGGGTCAACCTTTCTAGATATTATCATAGATTCAGTTTTCTTCGGATTAAATGTTACTAACCATCTTTCTTAGCATATCAGAATTTAAAGATATTGATGCCAAAAGAGGGCTATCAACAATAGCATAAATACTAGTATCATCAGCGAAAAGTTTTATGTTACAACTCACTTCATCAACGATGTCGTTAATAAAAAATAAAAATAACATAGGATCTAGAAAAGAACACTGAGGAACACCAGCGTTTATAGATAATCAAGAAGACTCTTGGCCATTTAAAACCACCCTTTGCTTTCGACCATTCAAATAGCTACAAAACCAAGTTAATAAACTACCCGTGATACCCATTTTTGTAACTTATATACCAAACCCTTATACCAAACACGATCGAAAGCTTTACTGATATCGAAAAATACAATGCGAATATCCTTCCCCAGATCTAAAGCTCTCGTAAAAACATATTTTAAGTATAATAGTTGATTGACAGTGGAACCTTTTTGGGTAAAACCAGACTGGTGTTCAAGAAACAGATTACAAATAAAATTCATTACGTATTTATACACACGTTTTTCAAAGATTTTGCTCAAAATACACAATAGAGATATAGGACAATAGAACTAGGAAAATACATATTAGATAAACTTAAATTAAAAATAACACAAAGAGGCTTATAAAGTATATCAAAAGCCATCTTCAACAACCTAGGACTTATGTCATCAGGACCAAGAGCCTTGTTAACATCAATGATTTGAAGAACATTCTTCACATCATCTTCTGTTATATGTATGTTGTTAAGTTGTCTGTCAGGGACAGATTCAATAGCGGGTACAGGTTCATTATCATCAACTATGTTAGATTGTAGATTGAAGGAAAAAAATTGACGAAAACTTCCGATTTTTCTTTGTCACTACTGACGATAGAATCGCCCAACTTCAATGGAGGAATATCAGAGTCTCGAGTTTTAAGACCGACTACTCGAGAGGCTGTAATCCACCATTTTTGACGTCAGAAGTATTAGTTCTCGGGATATTGATCAAACTATCCAGAAAATCCTGTTTCTGTTTTCGAATTAAATTCACCGTACGGTTCCTACAGTGGGTGAAATCGGCCCAATGTTGGGGTAGATTTGATTTTTTAGCCTTATTATGTAATTTACGGCGTTTGCATATAGCGCGACACACGGTATTATTCATCCAAGGCGGATCGGCGGAGCGGACAGTTATCTCCTTATTTGGGATAGTTTCCAAAGCGGTTTTTAATAAATATTTGTGAAAGACTCGACGAGAGTGTCAATGTTGTTATTTGCATCAGAAATGATAGCATCCCAATCAACAGAATGTAATTTGTCGCGAAACTCGTTTCATCGATCACATAACCAAATCCGACGCTTGAAACATATATGTTGCGCTTTTTCAATTTTAATAAGTCCATAAGTTGGACAGTGACATCTTGTCATAGAATCGAGAAAAGAATGACCGACATGAACAAGATCGACCAAATCTTCTCGATTCGAAATAACCAGATCTAAACAAGAACTGCTATTTTCTGTATAATGAGTCGGCTCGTTGACTAGTTGAATTATATTATAATTCGTAATGATATTTTTCCTCAACCCATAAACCTTCGACACCCCTGACAAACAAGTCCTGCCTTACAGTGGCGGCTAAGTTATTTTTAACATAAATAACTACGCCCGCCCCTACTATCATCACGGTCATTTCTAAAGGGAGTGTGAAAACTATTTAATAAAATATCATTGTTGTCTATATTTGGACTTAGCCAAGTTTCACTGAAACACAAAATATCAATGTTACTAAGTTCAACATTGATTAAATCTAATTTTGGAACAAGGCTCTGAATATTCAAGTGAACGAACGACGGAAAAGAATTTATACAATCACGAAACGCATTATGTAAGATGTCCTCGGTAGCCGTCGACGACGATTCCGAAATACTACAGGAGGTAGGGCCAGGATTTGACTCAATATCCCCGACTGCATCATAATCAAGAGTAACCAGATAAGACTAAAGCTAAAAAGTAAAATCTGACAGAGCAAGATATCGTAATTTAGAATGGATACCGTTGGTTAAATGCCAGCTAGTAGAATTAGATGTGTCTAATGTTGTAGGTAAAGATGACGCATGGTGCAACAGAAGCATGGGTAAAATAGCAGACGATCCCATAGAAAATATAAGATTTGCAAAAAGAAATTCCTCAAGTAATAATATTAGAAAATGAATTTTTAATATTACAAAAGGAATTTCTAATATTCAAAATCATTTGTAATATTAAAAATTCATTTTCTAATATTACAAAATATTGATTTTTGTCTACTTTGGCTTGCCATATAACAGCTTATAGTCGAAAAATTCATGTTATAATGAGCAACTAAATGGATATCAATATCCAGAAATTTTTGTCTTCTTTAGCTTGCCATAGATTTTGCAATATTGCAAAGCGATTTTTTTAATATTACAAACTCATTTTCTAATATTACAAATTCATTTTCTAATATTACAAATTTAATTTGTGATATTACTAAATGTGTGATATTTTGTAATATTACTAAATCAGGAATTTGTAATATTAGAAAATATAAGTGTTTTCTAATATTAAAAATGATTTTTTAATATTACAAATTCATTTCTAATATTACAAATTAGATTTGTAATATCACAAAACACTATTTTAATATTAAAAATTCAATTGAATTTCTAACATTAAAAACGATTTTTTTAATATAAGAAATTGATTTTCTAATATTAGAAAATGGATTTGTCGTATTCAGTTGCGATTTTTTTAATATTAGAAAATCATTTTGTAATATTAAAAAATGTGACTGATTTTGCAATATTGCAAATGGATCTTTTAATATTACAAATTCATTTTCTAATATTACAAAATGTGTGATATTTTATAATATTACTAAATCAGGAATTTTTAATATTAGAGAATGAATTTGTGATATTACAAAATGAATTTCTAATATTAAAAAATCTTTTCTAATACCAACGTAGTGAGGAAGAGGACAAAGAAGAGTTTTAAAACCAGCTCCAAGCAACCATAGATTTAATAACACTTGGGGCATCTTGATTGTAACGGGTGACATGAATGCCAAAGTTTGAAAAGATAACACAGGGAGAACTCATCACGGGGAAGGAATGAATGGGTTACATCAACGAAAGTGGAGAACTCGCATTCCGGCTACCTCACAATGATATATACAAAACAAAGGACTAGACAGGATAAAAGGACCTGCATCAACAAGCTGGCTTCAAAAGCAAAGAATGCAATGGGCAGAAATGATACAAAAACTGCGTACACCATCACACGCCAACTGGCGGATAGAAAGACCAACACATCAAAACCAGTGAACGACAAAAATGGCAATGTGATAACAAACCTAGATCGACCACTTTTAAATGAAGAAAATATATCAGATGCTCCTGATCTACCTCCTGGAGAAGACCTTAATGTTGATACTGGCCCAATCTCGAAGGATGAAATCATCAAAACCCTACGAATAAGGACGGGAAAATATCCCAGGACCGAACCAAATTCCCACCTTTGGTCTTGAAGATCAACCCGAAAAAAACCTACAACATCTCGAATGATTGATTGATTGTTGGGGTTAAACGCCCAAGCAGCAATATTTCACATATTCTTTTGACACTCGGACCTGCACGGGGCCCTACAGCACCTAGCATGATCTGTCTGAAAACATCTGGGAAACAGTGGAAATCCCTGAGGAGTGGAGTTTTACCTTCATCATTATGCTTCCATAGAAGGGCGACCAGAGCAACTGCCAAAAACTGGAGAGGAATTAAGCTACTCTCCAGATTCCGATGCAGTCGATCATGTATTGACCCAATTTCCACATTATGGGTTATCATCGAGGAGTAAATAGAATGGCAATCAGCCCTCCACATAAACTTTGTGGATTTCAAGAAGGCCTTAGCACAGAAATGTATTTTGGAAGGTACTAAGATACTGTGGAATCCCTGTCAAATTGTAAAGATTAACCAAGGACTCTACAAAAAAACCAAACAAACAAAAACAAAACAAAAACAAAAACAAACAAACAAACAAACAAACAAACAAACAAAAAAAAACAAAAAAACAAAACAAACAAACAAAAAAGAAAACAAAAAAACAAAAACAAAACAAATGCCAAGTCTTCCACAATTCAACACTCTCACCATCCTTCGATGAACATACAAGAAATACGCCAAGGTTGTCTCCTGTCACCCTTATTTTCTGTATAAGTGTGCAAGAATTTTAAATAATATACAATCATGAATTTACTCATAGATTGCTTCTTGCCTGAATGATATATTTTGGGTCGCTAAAGGGCTATAGACTAGATTGGCTGTGCATAATTGAATGTGACGTGGGCTGCCTCCCTGCACAGGTCCCAGACTCTCGTTCTGTATGGTTTAGAAAAAAGAAGCAACTTCGCATCAATTCCTGGCTACATACAAAGCCATGTCTTGTTTAGGCCAAGTTAATTTCACCCAACCGTCACCAAAACATGGGGTTGTTGGGAGGATGTTATTTTTTATTTTTTACACCTTACCAGATATTTTCTGGCCTAATTTTATCTTTTTGGCGTATAGACATGTTCTAAATTCAAGTCACGTCAGTTTCAGAGAAGAAACATTATTTTGGTCACAAAAAATTGAAAGATTTGTGTATTATAGTGCCTAAATACAAGAAACTGAAGTGAAAAAAAAATCCTGATTTTGAAATTCCCGACCCATCTAAAAAAATTTTAGGAGCGAGAGATGTAAACCTATTAATTAATTTTATTTAGTCTTAACAAGAATAAAATAACTGATTATCTAAGTCTTAACTTTCATATGTTCTCCCTTGATGTTTATATATTTTTCATTTATTGTTATCGTATATTTGACCAGCAAAAAAAAAAAAAAAAAAATAAATAAATAAATAAATAAAAAAATCATGCCATATTCCTGAAAAAAAATTATAATTCTATTGGTATTGGAAAAAAATAATTTTAAAAAGAGCAGAAAGAAATTATTGAGCAACATTGAAAATCCCACGCCCCCGTCAGTATAAAAATGGTCGGTGCCTAAATGATGATTATGTCTGTATGGACACTGTTAAGCTAAGATCGGTAATGGATCTGTTTTAAACGGTCACAAATAGAAAACTGTAACTAGATTTTTCGTTGAAAAAAATGTCAGTTTTAAGAACATTTACCAAATACTTTACGACATAGAAAAAAATTCTATTCATAACTTGACATAATGTTTCATTCTTTTTTATCTTTACAGAAAGATTCTTAGTTTAAAACTCACAATTCAACAATGTTTACCTTTTAATTTTATTGAAGTTTTTTGTTTTTTAAGGCATCTTCTGCTGAAAGTAAAAAGAAATCAACCGTCTACAGTAAAAATGAGATTTACGGTATAATACTTTGATTACAGTGCACTTCCATTATGAAGTTTGTTACATTTTATATAAATTCCACATACATAAATGTCTTTTCTCGTGCATGTGGCTCGATCGTGCGTATGTTCTTTACATTGGGGTCTTTTTCTTCAATTTCACAAAATCATAGATTTTAGGGATTTTCACATGAAAGTAAATAAGCTACAGAGGATAACTTACAAGGATCCGTTTGGTCCAAGAGTATCCAGGATAACCGCAACCAATGCACCAAGGGCAGGTAGTCCGAAAATATAAACATGTAAACGATGGTCCCATCGACCAAACTTTAGTTTCTTTCGGAAATACACGGTTACAAAGACATTAATGGCAATGACTTTCACCATCAAATTTTGTGCTGAAATAAACTCTGCCAACATAAATCCATAGAGAACACACAGTGTTGGTGCTGGATGTCGTTTTGTTAACACGATATGAAAATGATCACTAAAATGTGCCGTGTTAAATAAAGCGTCACATACAGCCATATAGACCACGAATCTCTCACTTGCAGTCCAACTGAAAAACGTTGTAACTTTCTGATGAGTGAAGGAATAGGCAAGAATAGCAACTGCTGATATAAAACTCACACTGATACAGGCAAGTGCTGGTACATGTAAAGTGTAAAAAGTTCCGTCTGCTAATCCATACAATGGCAAAGAATACCCATCCTCTGGTTCGATATTGGAGATTTGTTGTGAACTTAAAGAAAGAACGGAATGCGTTGATGAACCGACATTATCGTCTTTTTCTGAAGTAACGCTTGCAGAAACAAAACCATCCAAAGTCTGGTTTAATGCCATTTTCACTACTGTTGCGGACAATCTAATCGTTGTTGATGCTATGGGATTGTAGAAATCCACATACCACTCTAACCCGGCTCGCTCTTTACATATTTCCTTCTAGATCTTCCAGATATTTTATTGACATCGGATATATATTATGAAACTAAATCCTGGCGGAAAATTGTAATCGAATCAATTATTTAAAAGTCATACTTTGTTGCTTAGAATTAAAAACGGTAAATAGTATCACCTTCCTTATACTCCTGGTATTCCAATATGCACAGTAATTATATCTTCTAATTTGAGAAATAATTCAATATACTAGGAGAATTTTGCATGTCATTCAACCACTAATTCTAATCGGCCAGATTGCTTTCAAAACAGCAAAACTGAGAAAAAATCTGGATGATCATTATCAAATACGTGCACACATCCACAGGTTTAGATACATGATAGTGTCATGAATTCAGAAACTAAAAAAAACTCTCAAAGGACTATTGTTTTGTGCACACTAAGCTGTTGTTACTTGCATGTATATCGACAAATGAATCGATAACGTACATAACCACAAAAACGTTTAACAAACCGATCATCATCATTCGATTGATAAATTATCGATAATATGTAACGCACATTTCATCGATCACAAAAAATTCTATGGTGGATTGAAAAGATATCGTTAAGTTGAGCCTTCACCGAGGCCATTACGATATTTGTCGATTTTTCTATTTTATGTGGAAACTACCCCTTTACAACGTCATCGGGTTTAAATAATTCAGTGACTAGTTTAAAATACATGTATAAATACAACTGAATGCTAATATGAGTTAACGAATGTCACTATAGTAAGAATGTTCATTAAAATTCGTCTATCTAAATAAGATATATAAATAATGTCAGAGAAGAAGATTTTTGAAATAAACAACATCAAAAATAGCCAAAAAAATGTTGAAAAAGGGCAATAACTCCAACATGTATTAACGGATTAAAATGAAAATTTGACCACAGATAGATCTCATCATGCTGAAAAAGTTTAACCATGTCAGAATTCAGCTAAGCCTAACGGTTTAGAAGATATATGTGAAAAAGTACTGTCTGAGCCTTTGGCCAGGTGAGCTAAAATCTATCACTGTCTTTTGTTGGTAGTATGGCACCATGTGGTACAATTTCAAAGAGATCCATACTCTCACTTTTACTCGTTATTATGTGGACATTATGAAATGCTTGTTTCTGACCCCAAATTCTTAATTTAGGTAAAAAACCAAAGTTAATCTTAGCCATATTTCGCTGGCTGGGCACCTTAAGGTATTATTCAAAAGAGATTTACTTTCATGTTATTGTCTGGACATAAGAAAGTGCCGATTTCTAACCCCTAATTCCTGAAAAGTCATACCCCTCAAAATCAATCACAGCCTTCCGTAAGTGGTATGGCACCTCGCTGCATAATGCTAAGTAATTGTTTTCTGCATATTATCTGACCCCAAGCAATAAAATAATAGATTCCCACCCTATTGTGAGCCTCACTGATGTCAAAACATATATTGTTCTTCTGATTATCAGTCCTTGATTGATGTTGGCTATTGTAGTTAATATCCTGAGATGTCAGATTCTTCATTCAAATCTAACAAAACAGAACAATATAGAAAACAAACGCAAACCCAAATAACAAACACAACTTCATTTTGTCAAAACAAATATTTATCCAAAACAGCATCATACTTATTTGAACTCAAATTGAATAATAATAATAAAAGACATGATTGAATTGACAAATTAGCATACAATCATTAATAATTCAAAATATGATTAACAAATGAAAGTAACACATTGAGCTAGATTTCATTGGTAATTTTAAAAAAAAGTTTAACAATCAACACATTTACAGCTGCTTCATATATCATAAATGTGAGATTCAATCTCATACCTCAACTTTCAGGTAAATATCTCTTTAACATGTAAAATTGTTCATAATTTAGTAATTACTTACGGAATAACAGATATAATTACTAATTTAGGAACAATTTTAGTAATTACTTGCGGAATGACAAATTCCATTTATAGTAATGGAGGCCATGTTTTTCGACGGATCATAAACCCCACATCAGTTCTATGCAAAACACACTAAGGAACATTCATACCAAATTTGGTTCAGGTTGGTAAAGTAGTGTCAGAGGAGAAGAATTTTGAAAGACATAACATTAAAAAATGGATAACATAAAAAAGGGCAATAACTCTAATATGGCTTAACAGTTTAAAACAAAAATTGGACCAATGATAGATCTCATCACGCTGAACACTTCAACCCTGTCAGAATTTGGCCAAACCTAACGGTTATAAAGATATGTGAGAAGAACTTCTGTTTGACCCTAGGTTTTTTTTTTCAGTAAGGGCAGCCATGTTTTTCTACGGATCAAAATTCCCACATCAGTTCTATGCAAAACACCCTAAGAAAACCTCCATACCAATTTGGTTCTGATTAGTCCAGTAAAAACATTAACAAAGGGCAATGACTCCAACATGGCTTAACAGATTAAAAAGAAATTTTGACCACAGATAGACCTCATCATGCTGAAAACATTTGCTTGTGTCAGAATTTGGCTATACCTTATGGTTGTGGAGATATATGCAAAACAAATGCTGTTTGATCACTATGTTCTATTTTTAGTAACGGCACTCATGTTTTTCGACTGATCAAAAATTCCAACATCAGTTCAATGCAGGATACCCCAAGGAACCTTCATACCAAGTTGATACCCCAAGGAACATTCATACCAAGTTTGGTTCCATTTGGTCAAGTAGTGTCAGAGGAGAAGAGTTTTGAAAAATTGTTAATGACGACAATGGCAACGACAACAGACGCCAAGTGATGGCAATAGCTCACATGGTCTTCGGCCAGGTGAGCTAAGAAGTTGATGACTTTTGGTCTATCACACGGTAAACATTTTTTTTTATCCAATCATAATGCATGTTACTTCTGAAATTAGATTATATCAAGACATCCTCCCATCATTGCAACTAGGATTCATTGAATGACAAATGTCATTGGTTATCAGGAATGGGTCTATTGTCCTGTTTCCTTAGAACTGAAAGTGATTTTTATTTTGTTTGATGGTAATAAGAGTTTCACAACCAAAATAATTACTTATAGGATTTCATCAAATTTACATATAAAACAACCATCACACTGATTAAAAAGACATACAAGATAAATAGTTTTCTTAAATAATGAGATTCCTATTATAAAGTTAACACTGAAACATTCTATTATGAATAAATAACGGTATTATTATAAAATTACAAGCCATAAAATATGTATAAATCAACCTAATTCCATGAAAATTTAATAATGAAAAGTTTCATGACAAAACTCTCATAGGTGTAACCAGGACATGGGAGAAACCAACCCAGCTTTAGATGGAAAATCTTCACTTCTTCACTAACTTGCACCACTTGTTATCTTACACAAGTCTGCATTATTTTTCCAATGTCCATGAATCAGGACCTTTAACAATTATAATACTAGCATTATTTATCAAATGAGATTCATGAAAGGATTTAAGAAGCAGTCTTTATAAAATTCAGACAGGAGGTGATTCATGCATGTCAAAACTCACGGAACTCAGTTTTATTTCCTGTTCAGAAACCGTTATAGATCGCATAAACAGTCTTAGTTTTTCATTTGACAGTTGCGCTTTTGAGATAAAATTTATATAGATTGTACATGATATTAGCACTTTGCAAGAGTTAACGTTCTTGATTTGGTTTGATTTGGTTGATTTTAGTGGGAGTTGAAAGTGAAGTTTTCCAAAAGTACATATCTAAATACAGAAAGGACTATTGTCACATAAAAAATATAGCATATGTAGACCAAAAAAGCATTGTCTGATCCATGGGTTTTTCTATACCATGAATCACTTTACCATGGACCATTGTGTCTGAATTTCATATGAAATGGTTGTTAATAGCTGTATCTTGAGTGAATAACACACAGTATAATGCATGTATACACCCACCCAGTTTTCTTTTTCAATTTTTTTTCCAAAGAAATCAGAAAAAAGAACACACAAAATGTAATGACTGATTGTTGGGTTCATATTAAAGAAGGCGGGGAGGATCCCTTTCTATAAAAAAAAACAAAACACAATTCCTTTTTAATCTAAATAGATTGTCTATAGCACTTTTCCTAACCTTACCAATTTAACATTTAAACACAGAAAGGGCGAGAGAGGCTAAAATAAAATCTGAACGACCCTCATTGGTCAATTCATATTTGAATGAAGTTCAAATGTGTACTTAATAAAACAAAAACAAAAACAAAAACAAAAAACAAAACAAAACAAAAAAAACAAAAACAAAAACAAACAAACTACAAAATAAAATTAACACTGATTGTAAGTAAATAAATGCAGTTTTAACAACGAAATGTATGGTCATTCAATATGACTATTAGTCTGTAAGATAACGTAAGAATATACCATGCAAATAACATTTCTGGTTTTAGCTAAAAAGAAAAGTGTAACACAGACATTCAAAATACTGATAAAACAAAGCTGCACCAGAATATAAAAGCGTTTTATGGTCATTTATATAACACATAGCTGCTTAAAAGATGAGAAATGTTATTGGTCGATCACTTTTAACATCACCATCAAAGAGTTTGTTCAACGAGATATATCTGAAAGGCTATCATCGTGATAATGCTGACCACACAAATCTTTGATTCTTTTACATGCCGTTTCAATCTTTTCTTTGGGTATTGTCAACACAGTACGGAAACAGTTTGGATATTGAAAGCACTGAAAATATTTTAAAAAAATGAATACATATCATTGCAGCTATATAATATATCATTTGATTTATAAATATATATACACTCCTTGAAACGTTGAGGTTTCCCGCACGCACGATACCTAAACGCAGGCTAAACGCTCACCGAACGCACGATAAACGAACACTTCTATTATGCGTTTAAACAAATGCTACTATCATGCGTTTCAACAAACGCTTCTATTGTGCGTTTAAACGAACGCAAATGATGTGTAAAGCACGATAAACGATGCACGAACGCTAAAATGGAAATCGTGAACGTTTCAAGGAGTGTACCAGTAACAGAGGTTTATTGAAAATTTGTACTGCCTGATACCTTGAAATATATATCTTTTTTAAATTGTTCCACTATTTCTTAATACAGTGCTTTTGCAAATCACAATTATTTTTTTCAGCATGCAAAGTTTTAATTGACTACTTCATAATTATTCTAATATTCAATTAAATCGCAGTTTTTAGTGGAGTCCGAGTTGCTCATTTATTTTTGTTACTTTGTATGTATGATTTTAGTTACTTTATGTTCTTTGTTGTGTATATCTGTTTTCCATGTCTGGTCTTTGTCCCTGGATTACATTCTTTTGATTACCGCTATAACCTTGGTTCCCTTGATTACTCTTTCATGTGTTTTCTACCAGTTTCAGAATATATCTATTTTAAACTGTCTAACTTTAAGTCCACTTACCTTTGCAGGTAAACAAAATACACTTTGTTCAGAGACCATCTTCTCTGTAAATTCAACATCATCCTTTATACCAGGAAACTTCTCAATATCAATGCCAACCTGTTTTGAAAAAAACTTAAACTATTCAAAATCCATTTTCATCAGAAGTGGGAAAATATGTTTAAAAGGTGTTACAGCCAATAATTAGTTTTTTACTTCCAATGAGTGCTAAGCTTACCTCATTACTGAAATTAATCAAGAAATGAACAACAACAATCTCTTTTTGTATCTATGAATCTAATTAACTAAATTAAGTACACACCAAACTCTTCACTTCTCTGCAAGTGAATGAAGTTATTAACGACAAGAACATAATCAGAAACAAATTCATGTTACCTACGACCAGAAAAAAAGTTCGCAAAAATCCTATAATTCCTGTTAAATTTGTAGAATCAAAATGGCAGCAGCACAATATGATCAACTACATATGATGACTAACAATCCTACAAAATTTGAACAAAATCAGTTAAGCAGTTCTCAAGGTCTTGTGTCCACAATGTCAAGTGTGAAGGACGCACATACAGATGAACAACAGTATTTCTTTGTTCCTTTCAACATTGTGGTGGGGGACAAAAATGATAAGCTGAGCACAGCTTCATAAAACTCAAGAGACCAAAACCCTGAAATGTTGGATAAATATGGACACAACATTCGAACTTAATTTAGCTCTTATTTCATTTGTGATACTCAATACAAATATGAGCACGATTAAAGTAGTCATAGCTAATTTGGCCATAGAGTTGAAGAAACTGCTAATATCAGAGCCCTTTTGGCCCTTCATTTCTATACCCTTTAAATCTACCAAATAAATTCTTCCTGTAGAATTGAACCTATTAGTACTTCATACAGTTCCAAGAACTTTAAATAAAATCATTGCCAGAAAACCAGAATGTGTTGGCTTTTGGTACATGGCAAAAACCTCCAAAATTTTGATTGCTCCTTGTGACACAACTGCATTTAAGCCCATATACATAAGTTATACAGTTTTGGTACCTTGTAACAACGAACAAGTAAGGATATGATAGTAAACAGAAAAAATATAAAAAGCCTTTCTTTTGGTACCTTGTAATCCTATTCCTAACAAGTAAGGATATAATGATAAACCGAAAAAAGATATCAAAAGCCTTCCTTTCGGTACATTGTAACCCTATTCCTAACAAGTAAGGATATAATAATAAACCAAAAAAAAAGCCTTCCTTTTGTGGTAGAAAAACTTGTAGTTCATTACATCAAACAGACCCATGCATTTTAATTTATACTATTGTTTTTGGCCCTTTTCATTTCCTAATACCAATCTTCCCTTGTTCTAAAATTTTATCTCGTATTCTAGTCATCACACAAATACCGTGTGATTATGGATGACAATAACAGTGCTATCTCATTATAAGATCACAATTTTTTTGTTGTTGGATAAAAACTGCAAAATACATACCATCATATACATAGCTCCCTGCGGTTTGATAGGTTTAAGTCCAGGGATATCCACCAACAGTTTATAGAATAGTTTGGCATTGTCCTCTATATACTCTAGAGTCTCTGTAAAGAAGCTCTGAGGTGTGTTTGTCAGTATGTCCTTTAGGGCTGATTGGACCAGGGAGTTTGGACCCAATATTCTCTGGGACAGAGACACTAAGCCTTTCTTGACCTGTAAATTAAGTAAGACATCCTAGAGCTGAATTTTCAGAATGTGAGTACAGTGGACCACTTTCACTTATATTTTAAATGTCCTGTTTAATGACCTTGTTATTCCAATGTTATTAAAGTAACAAAAAATAATCACATAAACATTACAGTAATGGTTTAATATGTTGGTTATTTCTAATATGAGTTTTCATTTTCATAAAAATCATTATTGTATGAAAAATTGAAAAAGAAAGGAATGTTTTCTTTTCTCAAAAAGTATATTCTTAACAAGAAAATATAAGGACATTATAAAAATAAATTGTACATTATATATTTTGTGCAAGCATGTAATGCGTCTGCACAGGTATGTATTATAATGACGTTCCTCAAAGATTGTACAGGTATGTATTGTGTTGCAATTAGGTACCTAACAAACATCTCTACAGGTAAGTATTGCAATGATGAATCTAAGAGACTTTACAGCTAAATATTGCAATGACGTACCTCAGAGATTGTACAGGTGTGTAATGTGACGGTGTACCTCAGAGACTGTACAGGCGTGTATTGTAATGCAATAAGGTACTTCAGAATCATCTGTACAGATATGTATTGCAATGACATACCTCAGAGACTGTACATGTATGTACATTTGTAATACAATGACGTACCTCAGAAGTTGTACAGTAAGGTACTGATATCCTATGCGATACTACAGAAGCATCTGTACAAGTATGTATTGCAATGATGTACCTCAGAGACTGTACAGGTATGTATTGCAATGATGTACCTCAGAGACTGTACAGGTATGTATTGTAATAACATATCTCAGAGACTGTACAGGTATGTATTGCAATGATGTACTTCATAGAAAGCATTTAAATATCTATGTTCAAAAGTAAGTACTTCAGAGGCATTATCTACATAAAAATAGGATATTGTGGAGAAATCAGCTGAACTTACCTCAGAGAAAGCTTCAGAACGGTTATGGACAACAATCCACCCCAACCTCCATCCTGGGACCAAAAATCTGATGAAAAAAGATTAATTTAGTAATTATAACATTTATCTTATGAGTTCAAAATAAAGAAAAATGAAAAAAATGAATGAATGTTCAAAGTGCATCCCCAAATGTCTTCTCATGTTAGTGCTTATTTGTTCTCCAAGATTTACTTGTGGAAACAGCTGACAGTGTATTTCTCACTAGAAGCTAAATGTAAATTATACTGTTTTATATCAAGAGTAATGCCCACATGTCTAAATATCTTCCTGTTTTGACAAACGCCAGAATGGTCACAATGACAGGGGTTATTAAAAACAGGACCATTCACTCGCAAACCTGATGTAGAAGTCCTTTTAACTTTTGTTTTTTAGTGAAATTCTGATTTAACACATTGATTAATTCTGGAAAAAAAAACTGTGTTCAAGCCTTTTAATTCCAATCTGAAACCATCTGATCTGTTTTTATCTTTTTTCTTTGAGACTTTTATTCAATGAAACTGATAAAACATATTCTTATTTGACCTTTGGACCTTCTCACCTTGAAACAAACTTAATTACCAGCTTCACAAATAAACAATCACTCTTCTAAAGAAACACAGACATAATACATTCTGCCAACCAGTTATTATAGCAATAATAGAATTATCATCAATGTAACTGAATACTTAGATTAATATATGGCCTTTTTAATATTGCCCTTGTTTTCAGCTGAAGATCTTGATTTTGGCCCCGAGGTTTGTAGCACAAAGGACAATATCAATTGAGGGATGATAACAAAGAAAATATTAAAAAGGCCCTGTATCAATCAGTTTATCATATATTTTAATACTAGTAATAAATTGTTGATAAAAAAGAAAGAAAAAAAAAATCATAAAGGAATAGTGGATAAAATGTGTGGTCTATTCTGTTGATTTTTTATGTTATTGTTGCATTCAAGTTTTCTCCATGCTAATAGCAGCACCCTTCGCCATTAAATCCGCAGATGATTGCTTATCAGCAATTGATTTTCCAATGTTCTTACTGCCTGGTATTTTTAATCCTGTGCTACTGCAGGAACACAAAAATAAAATCCCTAATTTCAACTGACAAACTTTCATCATAATGACTGTGACATTGCCATTTGACATGATGACATTTCGAACAGTTGTGCAGATGTGACATCAGTAAAGCTCACGAGAGGTCTGATAATATGATATTACCTTAGGGGCAGATAACATACAGAAAACAACGTTTTTATTACATATGCAAATTCAATTTTATTTCAATAAAATATGTGATAATATCTATTATCAACTCAAGCTTTATAATATTTGGACTCTTTAAATAAAATGCCTTGCAAAGAGAAGCTTGATACATCAGCAGAGATTAATATAACCTTAAACTCTTTGGACAATTTGAAAGCTTGATACAGCTTTGAATTTGGCTGGTGATCAAATTTCAACACAGCACTTCAGTTTCTGAAAAAATTAAAATTTGGAAAGAACTTTAAAAAATACAATTAGACATATGAATAACGATTAATACAAAGTTCATGAATTTTTTGGCTCTAAATCCTAAACAGCTAGGAACCCCCTAAAATCACTTAAAATTGTTCTTTTGTCACATGGAAGATTGTAAAACGTTTTCATAAAGTTCCATAAACTGAAAGTCAAGCTATTTTCCAGAACGCAGAAAATGCTTCTTAGCCCTTTTCAGCACCTACTGACCATTGTGTTAAGGAACTTTGTGGTACATTTGATAAAGATCTATACTTATAGTTAAGTTATTTTATTTTGAACAAGCATTTTTTTAACCCCAATTCCTAGATCTATTACCCCCAAATCCAATACCAATCTTCCTTTTGAAGTATGGAACTTGGTTGTATTTTTATTCAAGGTCCACTAACTAAATAAAGTTAATGCATGAAAACCAAATTTCTAAGGACAGTAACAACAACACTATACAATTGCAAAAAAAATACTGTAATCATTGATAACAAGGTATTATTTGAATTTGCAATTACATCTTGAATTTAGAAAAAAACATTAATAAGATAGTTGGTAAAACTTACCCACACTAAGGGTGTTCGTCACTGTATACCAGAAGGAAAGAAAAACTAACTTCTTTAGTCATGATGACATGATTAACTCCATTTGTGGGTGTGATTTATATGAAATAATTCTTAATTGTTTTCTTTAATCAAAATATTTTCTAATTCAGATTATACCTTGTTTTCATTAAAAAGAATGAATATGAAGAGACATTTATGATTCCAAGTAAAATTTCTTCACAATATTAGTTTTGCTGTTTGTATGACATAGATTATGCTTAGAATCACACAAACTTTCTTACAGGAGTATGATATGGTCAATGCATAGGACTGGTTACCTTAAACATAGGTCAATACTACCCATATTAACATCTTTGATCTGGTTCGTTAAAGGATTGGTCACATGACCTTTTCCCATTTTTGTGTCAACTATTGATAATTAAGTCACATGGTGTGGTCTATCTTTGGCAAGAAACTCCCACGGAAATTAGCTAGAGGGAATTACATGTTTCTAATCATATATAATATAGCCATACAATGTGTGACACTATATTTGAAAAGTTAAATAATCCTTTGGCAAGCACTCTGGTTATCCTTTATCTTTTCTTGTAGACTAACTACAAACACCAAAAAGGGCAGTATAAAATAGTATATTATCTTCCAAGTTTTTAAATTTATCAGACAAAGAATAGATTAAATCTTACCTTTTAGTAAGACCACTGCAGGATAGAACTGGTACTGTTTTAGAAACAGATGCTATGGAATGGTACTTGAAGTCAGAGAAGACCTGTAAATTTTAAATATAAATTAAAGATAGCAGACAGAGCCTAAACATTAGGCCAGTATAGAAATGATTATAAGTATTGTTTAAATTGGTACATGTACTGGCTATCATTACGCACAAAAATAACAACAAAAAATATGTCACCACTGTTCTAAAGTATAAAATATGTCACCACTGTTCTAAATTATAAAACTGTTAATTCAAGAATAATCATTTATCCAGAAAATGTTGCATTATAACAAACAGTCATTTTTTCTTGTTGACATTTCAAGAAGTAGATTAAAATCAACAGAAAAAATGAAATTATAAATGAATTCCTATATTTATAAAATGAAAGAAAACAATAGCTGAATCATGTTACTTTCTCCCACAGCACTTGCAGCAAACTTAGTTGAGTCTACTTCAACTTGTAAAGAACCAGCCACCTATTGGCATCATAATATTGTTAGGTTTTTGAAGCATATAATTATTCCACGTTTTTATCACAAATTCATTAATTTAATCTTTCTGTATAGACAGGGTTTGCTTCAAGAACTTCACTCCCAGTTATTAGTACTTTTCATCAGGTCAAGCCCATACCCTTAAAGTTTACAGACCATCTGTAAGCTTTATGTTTCTTGTAAAGATTCAGATTAAAGTTTCGCTAACATTATTCTAACATTTTGCATTTATCATTTAAAGTAATAAATCATGTGATTTGTTATAAAAAAGAGAAATGCACTAAAATTTTGTATTTGTGATTATATGCATGCACTTTTAATCAAATAAATCACTGTAACATTCCAAGATTAACTTTCATTGCAATTGCAATTCATTATTGAATTATCTCATTATTCCTAGGGAAGGAAAAAATACAGGCTTTCAAATTTGTATCATACTACAAGAATTAAGGAGGTAGACCTGTGGTCAGGGACATAACTCTTACCTCCTTGATTAATTCGACACCAATTGTTATTCGATTTAAAATATTTTGATTTCTTATCAGAATAGATCCATAGAATTACAAAAGAATTTCCTACTTTAGATAGGTTGGACATGTAGTGTATCATTAAAAAAAACCAAACAGTTTTGCTCACTAAAATAATTAATTTAAAACTACCTAATATTTCATCCTTAGTTTTCATTCAAGAACATTCTATATATAAAATTATATAAATCATCCAGTCACTTCTAATGGTTTTAATGTCTCTTTTATATGTTAAAATTCTGCAAAAATACGTGATTAACTTACATAATAGAATTATTTCAATGCCAAATTGCACCCTTTGGACATTTTCAGAAAATGAGAACGTTTTATAACCCCCACAACCCAGGTGAGAACATGTATTAAAATGTGAATCTTGACATGTTTATAAGATGTATACCTGTAGAAAGGAAAATGTTACAATTAATTAAACACAAAACATTTTTTATGAGAACAGTGCTTCCTTAAGTAAAATAATGATACATGACCAAAACAAAAAACAAAAAAAACAATAAAAAACAAAACAAAACAAAAAAAAAAACAAAAAAAAACAAAAAAAAACCAAAAAACAAAAAACAAAAAAAAAAAAAAAAAAAAAAAAAAAAAAAAAAAACAACAACAAAACAAAAAAATATTCCTCTGTACTTTTAATGTTAGATATTACTTCCAGAGGCTCTCAAAAACCTGCATCGCTGAACTGGTTCATGTTTTGCTTTTCAAGGGCAACAACTCTAACAAGGAGTTGTCCTACAGATCTTTTCATCAACTAATTTTTTTTCTTTCTTTTATTTGTTTTCAAGATGTATGCTTAAAACTCCTAAAAGCATTTTTTTAACTTTCAAGGGCAATAACTCTTAAAAGGAAACATCCTACAACTTTCATTTGTAGGCTTTTATTAGTCTTATTGTAAAGATCATTTCATCAATTGGAAGTTATTTTTTTATCTACCATAAATTTCAAGATAATGGCTTAAAAACTGCAAAAACATCATTTTTTGCCTTTCAAGGGCAATAACTCTAACAAGAAGTACATCTTTAACCCAATGGAGACCTTTGTAGAGCTCTTCAAGCTGAGGAAGAAAGTCATTTGCTTGTTTAAGAAATGTTAAGATTAATATGTGTGGGTATATCTCACCCTTTGTTTTAACGGTACTATTCTACAAAAGCATGGAAAGCTTGATACTCACTCAATAAGTTAACTAAACCATTGAATAGGCTCATTTGTAAGGGATATTGTTATAAAATCATTAAGGATAGCATTTCTTTGGTATCAACATTGATTTGCTCAAAGGATCTTTACATAGAAATTAAAACACCATATTTAAAAGCTGTTTTTAGCATGACGTTGGTTGAGTCCTTACTGTATGACTTGAGATGTACCACGATTCTCAACCCCCAATGTGAAGAACTGGGACTGATTTAATATAGAATGGGAATATCACTTTTTGTAGATTTAAACTGGTCTGGACCTGGCATGTCAGTTAACTGCTAATGTGCCAGGGTGCATTTCTTGCATTTTATAACTTTATATTTCACTTTGCTATGTGAACAGTACATTTGTATTTATAAAAATATCATATAGACAATAAAATAAATTTAAGAATTATATTTCATTATCGTTAGAGCAGGTGAATACCTTTTACTGTGTATTGATATTTGACTTTGATCCTCAGGTAATGATCTGCTGATCAATTATATTGCTGTAGTCGACAGGTAATTTTGGAAGCTTTCAGGTGTGGCAGTTTAATTGTAGATGAGTTATTGGAGGTGTGTTTGGTTTTGGAGTTCTGATTGGTTTAGAGGTCTGAGCATTTTTCCATTGTTACTGTCCCAGAGTTTTCCCCCTTTATTTTCTTTTTCTGGTTAGAGTTGAGTTTTTGTCTTTGGAGTAGTGAGACATATTGGTATATTGTACAAGTGTATGAATATTTGATTTGGGATTTCTGAGATTGATTTTGAGGCAGCTATTAATTACTTTTATCTTTTCTTTACTTTCATTTCTTTATTATCGAGTGTTTGTATGTGAGATTAGTATTTTCGAGTATTTTGAAGAAATAGTAGATCAGTAATTATTTTGATAGCAATCATATTTTCAATTTAATCTTATATTTTGAGCTAGTACGTTTTGATATTTAGTTTGTTTATTTAGCATATTGAGTCTACTCTGCATTTCAGTGTTGTCAAAATGATTCGCCATTTTGAATAAGATCATTATTTTTTCATAATGCAAAATATTTTTGACAAACAAAGTTTAGTGGTTATTTTGTAGCATAATTGTTAACCAGATGTACCAATTCAATTAACCAGATATACCAATTCAATTAACCAGATGTATCAATTCAATTAACCAGATGTACCAAGATACATTAACCAGATGTATCAATTCAAAAAGACCAATGTAAAATTCATTTTAACTGCCTTTGCAAATGATTTCTACTATTGCTGGACTTTCTACTCAGGTCAGGTATACATTTTTCATTAATTTGATAACCTTCTCACATGTGATGGAAAGAAACGGTGTAATAAGCTTTGAAAGGGATTTTTTAAAAATAATTCTGCCAATGTCGAAGTATGCTGAAAATTGCGGTTTGCAATACAGCACTCAGAAGTAAGAGGTGTGAGTATTGAGGAATGGAATGTTGAAAGAGTAGGATTCCGGATGTTTTGTTTTTGTTAGTGCAGAAAAACAAATGAAGTCGTTCTGTGAAATTCTTTTGTTGTAAGATACCTACATTTCACTTGTATTTTCAATGTGGAGCCTAAGCACTCATTTCAGTGTATGTTTTTCTCAATATAATTGAATAAAGGATATAGTTTGTTGTCAAGAGGTCATTCTTTCCTAATTTGTACACTTACAAAATGTTCGTATATTTCATCAGCAATAACTGGTAGTCTGTTTCTCTCTAAGACCTCCAGTATATCTTCTATATGTTGCCTGCTATAGACAGAACCACAGGGATTGGAAGGACTATTTACAATCACAGCAGCTGTTTTATCATCAATCTGAGATTCTAAATGCTTCAAATCTATCTCCCAAGATAAGTTAGGCTAAAAAAAATACTGGCATATGCACAATATTTAAATTCTCTTGTAAAGTTTAAAAACAACTAAGTTTAGTCGCTTGCTTTTCTAATTGAAGTGGATGAACTTAAAGAAAAGTGTCAGGTTATATGGCAAAAAAAATTCTGGATGGATTCATTTGTGAACAACTTTAATTACGTACATGAGTTTGTGTCTCTATATTTCTGTGTACATTGACTAGTGTATGTTATAGAAATTACTGATTTGTCAAGTCAAGCTTTATAAGGTGTCTGTACAACTCCCAAATAGATTCAACAGCTCTTTTAAAATTGTAATTTCAGAGTAATGGTATGAGAAGTACAAAAATATGCATAAAACACCTTACATACCAAGAGTTCATAGTGTTTGACTTTGATACCAAGAGATTCTGCCAGAGTCTTATAAATAGAAAATCCAGGTTTTGGGATAAGTATATTCTGTCCTCGACTGGCTAATACTGAAATGCACATGTCTAAGGCACTGCAACATCCATTTGTCAGTATTACATCCTAAAGTATATGTGGTAATCAGAAAATGAAAATAGAAATGGTTGTACACATGTTTTGGATAAACCAAAATTATTGGTTCTTCTCTACTATGTTACTCTGTGAAAGTTTCAACTAGGTAAGGAAATAATACTAAAATACTTGTTACAATTATACATAAATTCACCTATATATAATGAGATTGTCAACATGTTTACTCCTATACATGATTATGTAGAGTGGACCATCAACAAAAAACTCATTCATCAATCTTGATACTTGCCTTTTGAAAAAACATCAAAAACAAAACAAACCAAATATTAGTACAAACTGTACATTCTGTAAAAATACAAACGTGAGATGATAAGAATGTAATGTCTATACATTCATTTAAGTCTCTACACAGGGTCTTATGATCAAGATTCAGTCCAACAAAATCACCTACAGGAGACTGATTAGTTGAGTATCATATTGGTATTTGATACTCAGATAAAATGATTTGTAGGGTACAGCCTGATGCCACAACAGAGTGGGTGCAAGTATAGACACACCAATTAAGCCTGATACAGCTGTATGTTTGGAGTTAACAAAATGTTTAATACAGGATATGAATTAGACCAGAAATTTGTAAAAATTGATGGAGTAGTTTCTAGGTAGTTCTAGGTTATTCAGCCCTCAAAATGAATTTGAACCAACACAATGACACTGCTTCCCCTGAATGAATAAATTTACAACAATGAAAGTTCAATGAAGAAAAGAAAGTTACTTAGTTCAGATGTGGTTTTATGGAGCAAACCAAAAATGTTGAAATTGCTAAAATAGGAAGTAAACGTACGGTAAAAAAAAGAACTGTATGCCGGATTTGAAAATGTGGATTTCCTCTTTAAATTAGATCAAGTCTGTAAGTTACAGTGGATACTGTACTTACATTAGCAGTAACTGGTGCACTGGGTACAGATGTATAGTCAGCTACAGCCTTTCTGGATTCTTCATACCCTGAAATAATTACTTGACATGTCAGAAAAAGGTTGGAGTAAGGCCCCTAGATATACAGAAAGAAAGAAAGGTTCAGCCAACCAAATGCTATTAAAACTATGATGCATGTAGATAAACAGTAGTGATAAATTGATGTCACGACCCTTGTCAACTTTTTATGTGCAAGCAATTACTTAGATGTACTTTGTTAATTTTACATGTAAATAATGGCATATACATTTCTAGATAACATTTTATAAGTATATTTACTTTGATGAACAACAAAAGGAATGTTAACCTTTGAACTTATTCACAAAATTTCAGCCATATTTAATTTGTTTGTTCATATCTAACCAATGTTGATTCGGTCAACAAAGGAAGTTAATAAAACCAAGGATGTTCTAGATTTATTTCTTAAATGATTGAAACATTTCAATATAAATGTGTTGCTTCAAAGCACTGAGACCATAACTGAGCACTTTTTGATTAGTGGTAGATATATTTGAGTTCCCAGGAAAAAAAATACACATATATAAAAAAACAAGAGATATAGGGTGAAATGATTTGATATTTTGACTGACAATTAAGCTACGACAAATCAAAAGTAGAAACAGATTTCCTAGAAAGCTTGAATCAACAAGACTAAAGGTACTGTTTGAAAGCAGACTTTTATGAAGGGGCACAACCTTACCTATAAAGCGGCACAACCTTACCTATAGAGGGACACAACCTTACCTATAGAGGGACACAATCTTACCTATAAAGAGGCACAACCTTCCCTATAAAGGGGCACAACCTTACCAATAGAGGGACTGTATCCGTTATATTTGTGAGATTTAATTTTATCAATAATTGCATCATCCATTTCTTCTGGACATAGGAGGTTACCAAATACTGTTGGATCACCTGTATTACAAAAATCAAAGACAGAAAGATTTAAAAAAAAAATATGGCCGCAAGTGATAAATAGTTTACCAATGCTTTTTTTGTATGGTTAAGAAATGCAATACTAAAATGTAAACAATCCAGTTTTTACATGTATGTTGAATATTTCACAAAATAACTTTGTAAACGATACCCAGCATTCAACCTTAATTTCATATTCCTATCCATTCCATGTTTTGAGCAACCGTACATAGAAAGAGTAATCATGCGAACCAAGGTTATAGCAGTAATCAAAAGAATGTAATCCAGGGACAAAGACCAGACATGGAAAACAGACATACGCAACAAAGAACATAAAGTAACTAAAATCATACATACAAAGTAACAAAAGCAAATGAGCTCGGACTACACTAAAAACTGGGAGCATGGTCCAGGTGCACCGGTAGGGTAAGCTTCCTCTCCTTTTCTAGAAACACCCGCCGAGTTGCTCATAAAAAGTCAAGTCCGGGGAAGACAAACAAGGAAAGGATAACTATGACCCGTTGAATAAATCAGTTTTCATGGTACAGATGGATACACCATAACGATCCACTAGTTCATGGTGACGACCATAAAACTTCTGTAGTGATGACTTCAATCTTGTAGCAACATAACCCTGTTCCAGAAGCCTATTTGTTGGAGTTCTAGCGCGATACAAAAAGTCTGCGTAGTTTCGGCAAGCTCTGGCATAACGTATGAGTTGTGATATGAACACTCCATACGCAGGTGCTGAAGGGATGTTGCCACAGATGAATGGAAAGTGGACAATTCTGAATGAAAAGTCATCAAGTTTGTCGTAAAGTTTGATCAATAGTTTTCCTTTACCATCGATTTCTAAGTGTAGGACAAGATATGAGGCTGACTTCACAGTGTCTGTAGTATCCTTTATCTCAAGTTCTTTTGGGTAGATGCGATGTATCAAATCCCCGAAATTAGGATTGTTTAAAGATAATACGTCATCTATATAGCGGAAACTGAGATTGAATGATCTAGCCAAACGATATTCTTTCTTTCTGATCAGATCAGCTATAAAGTCAGCTTCATAAGAGTGAAGGAATAGGTTAGCAAGTAAAGGAGCACAATTTGTTCCCATTGGAATGCCGACCGTTTGTTGAAAAAAACGTCCACCACACTGGACAAATATGTTGTAGATTAAAAATTCCAGCATTTTGTAAACATCTTCCTCTGTATATTTGAAAGGTGATTTGGAATTATTTCTTACAAAGTATGAGGAATCTCTTCCAAGAACTATATATTTGTATCTAGGTGTACCATCTTTTTTGGAAAAAACAACGATGTATAATGTTTTTAAGTCGGGATTTTAACTGAGTATGGGGAATAGAAGTATACAGTGTTGAAAAGTCATAGGTTTTAATGCTATGATATTCTGATAATAGTCTTGAACTGATTGTCCCCAAAAGATCTTTCGAATTTTTCAGGATCCAGATTGAATTAATGCCACTACGGGAGTAACAAGTGTTGTGGTAGGACTGCAGACCCTCTTTGACAGTTGTGAGTATAGAAGTTAAAAGTTTTGAAAGAGGTTTGGTGGTACATTTTGCAGATCCAGCTATGAAACGTTGTTTGTATGGATTCTTGTGGAGTTTAGGAATCCAGTACATATACAGTAAATCACAATCATCGTCCTTGGTAGAGAGACCAAAAGCCGATAGCACAGATTTATGGTTTTCGTCAATCTCTTCTTTGGAGAGTGTGGTAGCAGTATAGGTCTTAACACTGCTATTATTTTCTACATCCACCTCTGATAATAAACATTGGATGTAAAACGTTTTGCAGACAAAAACAATGTTGTTTTGGGCTTTATCTGCTGGTACGACAACATATTTGTCATGTATAGTAGACAATGTTTTTGCTACATCGGGGTCTTTGAAAACTGATGTAGCCTTGGCACTCATTGACCTACTTAAAACTTTCATTCGTTTCAAAATTAAAAACTTCACGGCCTTTAACCACTCTGACATAGAATCAATTCCATAGTCCTCGACGGCATCCATAAGAACTTTAGAGTTATAATTCCAATTTATGGAGCGTGGTTCACGGTAATTGGGACCTTTAGAAAGGATATTACGCAGAGATTCGTTTCCGATGATGGTTAAATCTCCCGTAACGACGTGACCAGAAGGACCATATTTGAATGGAGAGGTTTTGCAAGAATAGTCAGGTGGTTTAGCCTTGAAGTCCTCAATCTCGAGGTTCTGCAATAGCCTTTTATAATTGAAAAGTTTTTATGCAATGGGTGAAGTAAAGGAATATGAAATAATTGGTATGGATTTATCTTTGAAATATGGGGGAATGTTGTTGGTAACGTTTTTGTGATGGATGATGCTAGCCAAATTAATTGCATCTATACCTTTGTTGACAAACGGTAGTGGAAGAAATGATCGTTTTTCTTCATCTTGACTTTTCACACAAATGGTTTAAAGAGTCTGTGGAAACCAATATCCAAAATGATGGCATGTATAATGATGAAGTAGGGTCAGAAACAGGAGTGTCAAGACTTGCTTTGTAAAGGTAGTGTAGTAGAGTGAGAGGTATACAAAAAAGTTTGGTTCTAATGTGATGAAGTCAAAGAGGTTTTTGTATGAAAGAAAGGAGACCATCTATGGAGACGTCATGTAACTTAGGTGACGTATAGTGGCGATGGCCATGACTCCTTTCCCGTCTTGGATTTTTGTCAAATAAATTCATCACATTTATGCTATTGTTATATCGGCTTGAAAGGTTTCCTACACCTTTGATGTTGTCATTGCAACCATAAGATATTGCAGTACCTAGTCTGCGTATCCAGTACTCCTCTCTTTCCCTACATTAGTTTTTACTTAGAACGAGACTGTTCGTAGGATGGTATTTTTTTTTCTAAAATACGAACTTTCATGGAGAGGATTGAATGATCATGTTGATTAAAGTGTTGATAAACTGTCGGAAATTTGGTGGTGTTAATTCCCGAACGATGACCGCACACTCTTTTGTTTAATCGTTCTTGCGTTTCTCCGACATATACTAAACCACATAAGTTGCATTCTAATCCATATATTAAGTTTGCTGATTTGCAACTTAAGTCATCGTGACTTCTTGTATGGAAGGTTTTGTTTGTAAGGGAACTGGCGAAGTAAGGGTCGGTTATAAGGATATTGCATGTTTTGCAATTTTTAATACCACATTTTGATATGGTACAATGTGGTTCGTCATCGTTGTAGTCAAATATATCATTTAAAGTGATGGAAGATGGTTTGATAATTTTGAAATAGTCAGAATTGTTGTACTGGAATAGATGAAGTAAGGTTCTCTAAACTAACTTGTGTTGAAGTGATTAAAACTTGACTATCTTCAATAAACATTGAGAAACTTAGTCTGCTTAAAGGTAAATGTCACAAATTGATCTGACAAAGGAGTTAACTACAGAAGGATTCGCATCTCGTAATTTATTGCAATATCTCACGTGGCAAGATTTCGGTATACTTGCCACAGCTACTTGCTGCCTATACTGCTATTGAAGTCAAAATTAGGTCATATAAAACATTGATATCACAAAAGCAGGGAAAGCTACAGCTATAAACATCCTTATATAAACACTCAGACCATTTTTTGTCTATCAAAAACAAATTTTAAGATGATCGTTCCGGTTTTGAAGAAGGAGTTTGAATTTCAATTTTGGAGGGAATACCTTTCTCGGGGACGTGACTCCAGCCGCCATTTTTAATATCAACAGTTGGTCAAATAAAAACGTTGATATCACGAAAGAATAGGCGGCAACAGCTATAAAATTTGTTATATACAGCCTCAGACTATTTTTTTCAACCATATGGGTCAGAACACCTACATTTATCAATAAAAAAGTCTTTGTCATTAGACAACTTCTGTAATTTAATGGAGAAATTATTTGATACTTTAATAGTTCTTGTTATTTTATATGGAAGTGAGGTATGGGGAGCGGCTACAAATTACAAAGACTCAGACTCATATAACCATTTACACCTAAAATTTGTAAAAGAAATTCTCGGAGTTCACAGCAAGGCAACACATATCGCCTGTTTATCTTAACTAAATAGGATACCTTTACACCTCCGAGTTAAATTAAATATTCTGAAGTTTTTAGTTACATACTTAACTCTCCCAATTCCCTGGTTCATAATATTTTTAACAAAGTTAACGAAAGTAGTTTATGGATGTCTCACATCAAAAATATGTTGAATGATTTAGGATCACTGTTGCATCTTGATCAAATTATTGTTCATATTAATATATCATATTACTTTTATTTGCCCTTTATTTTGTATTGCATAATGCCATAACCATTTAATGTAAATGTGTTTGTGCTAATTATCGTAATGAAATGTTGAAGTGATGGAAATCGTCCGCCATTAACAGGGCAAACTCAGCATCAATGAAATGCATCATGGGTAATCTTGCTGTATATCGCCCCACACAACATTTTTATTATCAGACTACGTAAACTTGCGCGAGATTCCAATCCTTGATATATAAAAGCTGGAACTGTCCATCAAAATAGATTTTTATTGACGTTAAATGTAGAAAGCAATGCCATAACATTATACAACCGTAATTTTTATTTGGTTGTATAAAAAAAAAAACACAATATGAAACTTATAAATTTACTTTCTTTGATACACGAAACAGATATTAGGATTTTACATGTATATATATATATATATAAATAGCCATTGAACATGTAAATACTTCATAGACATAATTGTTACATGTAACTGGTTGTCAAACATTTATCTAATGTTTACCTAAGATCGTGATGCAATATATATATATATATATATATATATATATATATATACAAACGTCTCAGAATGTGACGACTCTATTCACTACACTGCTCCATCGGATCAAATTGATCCAGGGAAGATATGTAAACGTATAGAAAGGTCTGAAACATTCCCAACGATGTTAGAACTGTCAAATTTGCGATGCAAATTTTTGGTCGTTCCCTCCGCGGGACTCGAACTCGTACCGCTATGACATCTATGGCAACACAGCGCCCTAGACCACTCAGCCAGCTAGGCTGTACAAAAATATAGCTTTTGCTGGCCTGATCATTCCTCCTCGTAGGATTTATCAAGGGCTGTAACTTAGTACACGATGTATGGGGACAGTTCATTTAGATGTTATTGTGTAGGATAGAGGATCAAATTAATGATGCATGTCACAACAAATCAATATCATACGACGTCTCGGATTGTGACGACTCTACTCACTACACTGCTCCATCGGATCAAATTGATACAGGAAAGATATGTAAACGTATATCTATATATATATATATATATATATATAACGTCTCAGAATGTGACGACTCTATTCGCAACACTGCTCCATCGGATCAACTTGATACAGGGAAGATAACGTAAACTTATATCTGAAAAATTCCCAACGATGTTAGAACTGTCAAATTTGCGAAACAAATTTTTGGTCGTTCCCTCCGCGGGACTCGAACTCGTACTGCTGTGACATCTATGGCAACACCGCCTGCACTAAGTCCAGCGCCCTAGACTACTCGGCCAGCTAGGCTATATAAAAATATAGCTTTCGCTAGCCGGGTCATTCCTCCTCGTAGGATTAATCTAGGGCTGTAACTTAGTACACGATGTATGGTAGTACGGGACAGTTCATCTAGGTGTTATTATGTAGGATAGAGGATCAAATTAATGATGCATGTCACAACAAACCAATATTATACAACGCTTAATAAAGCTATATTTTTATATAGCCTAGCTGGCCGAGTGGTCTAGGCCGCTGGACTTAGTGCAGGCGGTGTTGCCATAGATGTCACAGCGGTACGAGTTCGAGTCCCGCGGAGGGAACGACCAAAAATTTGCTTCGCAAATTTGACAGTTCTAACATCGTTGGGAATTTTTCAGACCCTTCTATATATATATCTATATACATATTGGAATTTTGTTTGTGTTTATAAAAAATTGAGTAAAATTGAAATGTATTGCATTCTTTAAAGTATTTTATTATTTCATGGTGTACAAGCTGTAACTTTGTTCAGCTTAAACCAATAAATTGAAGCCAGTGTACATTTCTATCAGGGATTTTGTCATTTGATTTGTGCCATTAAATTAAGCTTACCTATAGATAAAGCAATCATCTGTTTCTTTGGATGTGGTGTAATCTTCATTCCATCAACTATATTCCTGATAGGATCGAATGCATTTTGTGCCATCTCAGATATTGGTACTGGATTCCAGTTCTTTAGACTTTTTACTGAAGATTTCATTTCTGTCTGTATAGTATTCTAAAGTAAAGAATAACAAAATCGTGAGTCTTCATGAACCATACACCTGAGGACTATGTCTACAATTTACCTGAACTTATATATATGTAACGCCTAAAAATGTCAGCTGACTAGCTGCCAAATATAGACCATTCAGTAACAAATGCATATATTCTAGTTGAACTTTTTTTCATATTCTGTTAGGTGAATGTCAAAGTATCAAATTATGCTATATGGTAAATTTGCCAGATTTGTTTCCAATGGTACTTTTTGAAAATAAATAAAATATGAAATTTGCGAAAAAGCACTTTTAAAACAGTATCCTACTTGCCAGATATAAAGTGGTGTTGAATGTTGATCCACCACTATGGCCAAATACAAAACTATAATACGTAAATACACATGATTTGCCTTTCAGGATAGTGTCCATTCCTCCTATGTAAATATTATGCAATAAACTACAAACACAACATTAGAATATCTACAGAGGAGGAAATAAGAAAAGACAAATTGTGTGCTAAGTCTGTGGTAATCCATCAAATTGTGTGCTAAGTCTGTGGTAATTCATTGTAATTGTGTGCTAAGCCTATGGCAATTCATCAAATTGTGTTCTAAGCCTGAAATAATCATCAAATTGTGTGCTAAGCCTGTGGTAATTCATCAAATTTTGAGCTAAGCCTGTGGTAATTTATTCTAATTGTGTGCTAAGCCTGTGGTAATTCATTCTAATTGTGTGCTAAGCCTGTGGTAATTCATTTTAATTTCAAATATCACAATATAAAGCATGAATTTATCGGTATAGAAAGCTAGAAAAAGAACTGTACGAACATGTACGAAAGAACTCAAGAATCATTATGTTTTGCAATACCCAACGAGAAAGGTTCAAAGGTAGAATTGAAAAAAAAAAAACAAAGATCAAGATAATATATTTTTTAATGATTTCTGTATTTTATTTGTGACATCTAAAACCACAGATACACAGATATGAGGACTTTCTATCATCATTTTTTCTTCATTAATTAATAGATAAGAAATAGAAGAGTCTTATACTCCTCTACCTCAAACCCATTTACATTAAACAACCACTCCCTTAAAGTGATACCACATAAAAGGGTTTCTTTTGTAAAGGTTACAGACCACCAATTCAACCAATGAGCATTTGGAACGTACGCAAAAATAGTCCTACGCAGAAATTACCCCTGTTCCTCATAGTGCTGTGAAAAAAGTTCTCATCTTATTTAAAAAATTTAGACAGTTTCTGAAAGGAAAAACATTTCTGTACATTTTATAGGTGCATTTTGCTTCTTGTGATGTGAAGCCTAATCTCCATAATGATTTTTAAATATACCCCTATCTTGTGAAAACACTGGGATTTCCCATGCTATTTATAGACCCTTCACTTCCGGTGACCAGTACTGCACTGCAAGTCTGCTAACCCCACATGCCATTCTGAGGATTGTGAGCTGCCACATGTAGAATCATGCTGATATATAGTCATCTGCAGGTTAAAGTTAAGGTAAAGTCCAGAGAAGCCATTGAATATTGTGAAATTAGCATAGAAGCCTATGGGAAGTTGTAAAGAAGTAAGTTCTTTGGATTGTCAAGTGGCCAATGTCATATAAAACAAAAAAATGTAAAACATAAATTTAATAAACAAAACAAACTAAAGTAAATTCAAGATAAATGACATCATGAAATGAATAAACATAAATGTAACTAAATATACACGCACAAGACAGAACTAAATATAATGGAATGAAATAAACACATAAACTAAATGATTCACAGTCTCAACACACCACCATTTTTTCTGCACACCTCCCGGTAAGGTCGAACGTTGCATGTACTGTAAAATTAACGAATGAAATGGGTTGTTTCCCTTGGACTTTTGTTAAAATTATAACTGGACGAAATATAGACTAATTTCACACACTTTTTGTAGATTTCTATATTGACGAAGAGAACACCAGATGATATATATTTCACTATAATGCTGTATTCAGTAAGCCATGACTGGTTAAACGAACATATCTAGCACGGACTTCTCGGTTACTTTACAAATTAATATAACGGACTTTGTGCTCCAAAAATAATAAATTCCTAGCTTTCCAACGGTTTTTTTTTAATCACCGACATTACTTCACCGACTCTAGGCGTTATTACACCATCTCGTTAACATCAGGTTGATAACCATTTTATCACCGACAGGTCGACGCTTCTAGCTATGTGCAAGACGCACACCAAAACCGGGTCTAAAAACCCCTGTAAATAGACATTGAACCCAAAAATTACTTACAACATCTATACCTTTGCATAATATGGCAATTTCTCGTACATTCTGGACCGCGAGCAAGAAATATCATCTCGACAGCAAAATAGACTATAATTTACCATATAAAATTAATTATTAACTTACCTGAGTATTGTAAACATTAGCCTAGGGATATCCATGTCCTGAATTGACAATTATAATTCCCCACTGCTACTTTACCAAACTCAATGCTTCACTCAATGACCATGTGCCGACTGATATAAAACTCACCTGTTAAATTTCTATACGTGTATAATCTCGTGATTTCACAAAAGGTCTACTTGATTCGATTTACCGGTGTTAGTGGTATTTAAAGCTAGGATAGTTTAAATAGTCCTGTATGGAAAAAATGTAAACGACAATTAACTGAAGTTTGTTACAGAAGTGGAATTAGTGGTTTTTAGCCTTAAGCTGAAGCCATGGCAAAATGAAAAGTTTCTTGAAATAGCTTTAAACTACTTGAAGATCTTGTTAACTTTGCCATGACAGGAATACACTACAAAAATCCTTCAAAATATGCATTTTTTTAAGTTATAGGTCCAAATTATGGAAAATTGGTCTTTTTGGCTGATTTTTATGTCCTATCTTGTAAAAAGTGTAGAAAATTTAGTAAAAATATCAAATATTAAACTTTGAGGGCTATATTTACCTAAATATGGTAGTAATAAGCACTTGAAATCAAGTTTTGTGTAGATTTGAGCAAAAATTAGGTTAGAAATGAGGAAAAACTCACTTTCATTACTGCGGTTAAGGCCATATAAGCATTCCCCTATGGCAACATGGAAAATCCATTATTGAGGACTTTTTTTGCTTTAGGTGCCCTTTACTGGTCATGTTTTAATGTGAAAACACTGTATTTACAAATTTAAAGCCAAATATATCACCTTTTGTGAAAATTTAAAGATTTAGGATTTTTGACATGTGATCAAGAAAAAGGGGGAGGCATGTCAGAAATAAATTTTAAAAAATAGACCAATTTCTCAGAAAATGATTACTTTTAGAACTATCTCTTCATTAATATTGTTAAAAAAACAAGTTGTGATTAATATTTTTTATTTGAAAAGTCAGAAAAAGTTCTTTGCAAATATTTAATGCATTTAAGTATGGTAGAATATTGTCACTTTTTTGCTGGCACAACTTGGTTACCCTATATTTAAAAATCAAATATTTAAAAAAGTGCTTGTCACATTTCACTGAAACTTTGCAAATGCATTCAGTATGTGTGTAGGAAGATACCTGTATAGTTATTTATTTTTTCTAAGACAAAAAGTGACCCTTTAGGTTACAGACAACCAATTCAACCAATGAGCATTTGGAACGTACGCAAAAATAGTCCTACGCAGAAATTACCCCTGTTCCTCATAGTGCTGTGAAAAAAGTTCTCATCTTATTTAAAAAATTTAGACAGTTTCTGAAAGGAAAAACATTTCTGTACATTTTATAGGTGCATTTTGCTTCTTGTGATGTGAAGCCTAATCTCCATAATGATTTTTAAATATACCCCTATCTTGTGAAAACACTGGGATTTCCCATGCTATTTATAGACCCTTCACTTCCGGTGACCAGTACTTCACTGCAAGTCTGCTAACCCCACATGCCATTCTGAGGATTGTGAGCTGCCATATGTAGAATCATGCTGATATATAGTCATCTGCAGGTTAAAGTTAAGGTAAAGTCCAGAGAAGCCATTGAATATTGTGAAATCAGCATAGAAGCCTATGGGAAGTGGAATTAGTGGTTTTTAGCCTAAATGATAGGTTTACAATATGATGCATTGTCCATAACAATAAGACTTTTATGGAGATAATTTTGAATCAATTTTTCATTAATCCATTTTTCAAATATTATTGAGTTCATCTCAGTGTGATAATCATGTCTGTTAGCCCTAATTTCCTTAAACACTGGTTCAAGAACACTTATTTACATCCTGCATGTGAGACAACAAAACCTTGCCCTTTGCCCATAGGCAATTTTCTATTTTTGTCAAATTCAATGTTTGGCCATTTGTAGGTTGCAGTGGGATTCATCTTAAACCAGGAGCAATTATGTGTTCTTTTGACGTAATTATGAAAAAATTAAAAGCTGCGCCTCTGTGAGATTCAGCTTTGAAATAGTTCAAAATGTGTAGAATAATTTCCCTATTTTCTTTTAATATACTATAGGGCTTTTTTCTATCCTTTCAAAAACATTTTTAAGTGAATCAAAAATGAAAAAAATGGCCACTAGGAACAATATCTTGAATTTTCACTAATTTTTTCTTCAAATTTGAATACAAAATAACAAAAAATGATAGAGTGACTACAAAACAAACATAACATAGTTTACTGGATTTCTTTTTTTGTTTGAATTCTTGATCTATGCGCACCGTGCTTAACAGAAAAGCGTTTCATCTCCCCGGAATTCTCTTATAGAAAGCATGGAAAGCAAGTGATGTCTTTAAGTGATCAGAGGTCATTGTTTCCTTATTATTGAAATCTTAACATATTTTATTTTATAATAATAAATTCTGGACAATGCAATATTTTTAAATACATGTTGTCATGATCTTAATTTTTCATATTTTCTTTTGCATAAATTTTTTTAAAGGAAATTAGAAGAAAAGATGGGCTCATATAAAGAAAACAAGTTTTGAGTCTGTAATTATCGATATTTAAAAAGTTATAAAGCTTTGTTGTGGTTTATTTTTATTTGCATCAGCTGAGGGTCACATTATCCAGTAATTTTTTTTTAACAATATTAACAATAAGCCTTATGGCAAACTCATTTAATAATTGAGATAAAATTTTGAAAATAAATCTCTGAGTGTCTGAATTTAGAATTCAAACAGACTTTAACAGAATTTAAAATTTCATTTAACATTAAAAGGTGGCAATGATATGTCCTTCTGAGAAGTCAGTTGGTCATAGAATGCACGCCTAACAGGTTGTAAACATTATATTACTGTCTCATGTGGGTATATCATGTGTAGTACAAATGTTTTTGTCAGTTATGTAAAATGTAATTACATAAGCCATATTGTACTATTGAAAGCATGTTAAATTAAGATCTTTAGTTTTTCATTGAAAAGAGTCACTGCCATCCATCTTATTTGTAATTCAGAAATTTAGAGGCAGTTGCTTTAAAGGTCATTTGCAGATTTGAGAAAGGGAGGTGGTCACGATCTTCTGTAGCTAGCGGACAATATTTACATAACCCTAAAGTCAAATTTCGTACCTTTGTATTGTGTTGTAATGATTTATAACAGTTTGTTCTTACAATACTGTGATAGTACTATTGTTCGTGGGGAACCAATTTTCGTGGTTTTCCTGGGTATGCCCCGTGCAGGTCCGGGTGTCAAAAGAATAGGCCTGCAGCAGCGCTAAGCTTGTCGTAAAAGGCGACTAAATAGTGCCCAGAAACCTAGCCGGCGGCTAGGCGCTCTGTCTACAGAGCAACTGGGATGTGTGCCCCAGGAGGTGGAATGGGGTACCCCTGGCGTGTTACATGCTGGGATTGTCAGGCTATAATATAGAAAACCTGATCGCAAACCATAGTGAGGTACCGTGTTGGGAAAGATGCTACGTTCCCCGCACGTTAAAGAACCGTGTTGTGGTATTCGATAGAAGTAGGGACCTCTGCGCTCCGCCACAGGAGGCTAAATTGCCCGACCCTACCCAACCCCCCTTTTTCTAGTGCCCTTGTGTCCCATCCCTTGTTTCATTTCATCATCATTCATGTTCATTTTATCCTGAATATAGCTGAAATATAGCTGCTCGGGCGTTAAACCCCAACAATCAATCAATCAATCAATCTGGGTATGCCAAACCACAAAATTTGGTTCCCAATGAGGAGGGAATTTCCACTGATGTGTATATCTACATGTAAAACCTTAAAACCATGAATTCATGAATCCACGAACTTGTGTTTTTTCCCTAATCCATGAAAATTGGTTCAAGTTCAAAGTTCAAGTTTCAATACAATCTTGCAAGTCGTTAACGAGGAGTTGTAGACAACACATTAGACCAGGTTTTGCTGAAAAATGCCAGCGCTCACTGTCCAAACATAAATTCCTGACAACATGCATATCCCAATATAATAATATAACACAAAATTAATTTTTATAACAATCCTGAAAGTTGTCAGGAGAAATTGCAGTCAACACATGAGACCAAGATTTGCTGAATAAGTGTTTAAGTTCAACAGCCATCATTTATACATCTTTTGTTCAACATAAATTCCCAACAGTATGTACATCTCCATGTGATTACATTACATTCCACAAAGTTTCATAGTAATGCTGCAAACTGTTTAGAGAATATTTCCAACAGAGTGAGGGACAAACATACAGATTGAAACCTATAACTCCCAAAACTTTGTTTACAGAGGTATAATTACTTTGCTAGCTAGTCAGCTAACTACATGTAGGTATTTTACTTGTAAAATACATGGTCTTATAACTATAACATTCATGTGTGTACCAAGTAAAACAAAACTTACAACACACATGAATGTGCAAAACATTCTTCTTTTGAATAGAATTTGATCCATTAAAATTTCTATGAATACTGGACCAAATAAGGTTTAACTGTACAATAATCTACAAAAACCATTCCGCACATCTGGTTCTGATTTTTAGAAAAGCCATTTTCAACTTGTATTGGCCAACAGTAAAAAAAGTTCAGCATAGCCAGTCAATATGCAAAAGAAAGCAGACATGTTCTTGAAACCTCCACTACGTTATGTACATTTTGTTCCCTAAGTAATAAACAATTGAATAAAATTTCAAATAAAGAATTGATACAAAGTTTGTTTAAAGCAGAGAGAATCTGGCTTTGTTCTGACATTCAAATATGTACATTAATATTTGGATAGCCATTTCCTTAATGTACATGTATACTACCATCAACCTAAAAAAATAATTTCTCCAATTTTCACAGTGGAGTCACCATTTTCCTCCACTGTGTACCCACTAAGATAACTGAGATAAAATTGCTTCATTCCAACACTTTTTTTTTGTATACACCTCAAATGCTTTTAAACTTTAAAAATCATTAAATATATGTTATCATGTAAAAAGATAAAACTACAATCATGTTATAAAATGATGACACCATGGTTGTTAGGACATTGTGACCACTCACAAAGTATCCACTGTGAAGAGTGGAGGAATTAAAATTAGTCTTGAAAGAAGTGTAGTAAAAAGTTAATTTAAGATAACTTACAAAGGCTAAGTAGGAATATCTGTAATGAGGTCAACAAGATTTCTTCTTCCAAGAATAACCAGAGATTCTTAAAAAAAAATTAACGTTATATTAATAGTAACTAAAGTAATTAACAAAAAAATTAACAAGATCTTTTATGTAACAAACAGGATGACAGTTAATTTCTTGTCGCCTTTAACTTCCTACAAATATTTAATATATAATTTTAAACAATACTCGTTGTTAATGAAAGTTTCTACTGTTGTTCCTTGGAAGAGTAATGAAGGGAACCAAGGTTATAGCGGTAATCAAAAGAATGCAATCCAGGGACAAAGACCAGACATGGAAAACAGACACACACAACAAAGAACATAAAGTAACTAAAATCATACATACAAAGTAACAAAAGCAAATGAGCTCGGCCTATTCTAAAAACTGGGAGCATGGACCAGGTGCACCGGTAGGGTAAGCGTCCTCTGCTTTTCTAGAAACACCTGCCGAGTTGCTCATAAAAAGTCAAGTCCGGGGTAGACAAACAAGGAAAGGATAACTATGACCCGTTGAATAAATCAGTTTTCATGGTACAGATGGATACGTCATAACGATCCACGAGTTCATGATGACGACCGTTAATCTCAATCTTGTAGCAACATAACCCTGTTCCAGAAGCCTATTTGTTAGACTTCTAGAGCGATACAAAAAGTCTACGTAGTTTTGGCAAGCTCTGGCATAACGTATGAGTTGTGATATGAACACTCCATACGCAGGAGCCGAAGGGATGATGCCACAGGTAAAAGGAAAGTTGACAATTCTGAATGAAAAGTCATCACGTTTGTCGTAAAGTTTGGTCAATAGTTTTCCTTTACCATCGATTTCTAAGTGTAGGTCAAGATATGAGGCTGACTTCACAGTGTCTGTAGTATCCTTTATCTCAAGTACTTTTGTATCAAATCCCCGAAATTAGGATTGTTTAAAGATAATACGTCATCTATATAGCGGAAACTGAGATTGAAGGATCTAGCCAAACGATATTCTTTCTATTTGATCAAATCAGCTATAAAGTCAGCCTCATAGGAGTAAAGAAATAGGTCACCAAGTAAAGGAGCACAATTTGTTCCCATTGGAATGCCGACCGTTTGTTGAAAAACACGTCCACAACACTAGACAAATATGTTTTCGATAAAAATTCCAGCATTTTGTAAACATCTTCCTCTGTATATTTGGAAGATGATTTGGAATTATTTCTTACAAAGTATGAGGAATCTCTACCAAGAACTATATATTTGTATCTAGATGTACCATCTTTTTGGAAAAAGAACGGTGTATGTTTTTAAGTCGGGATTTTAACTGAGTATGGAAAATAGAAGTATACAATGTTGAAAAATCATAGGTTTTAATGCTATTATATTCAGATAATAGTCTTGAACTGATTGTCTCCAAAAGATCTTTCGGATTTTTCAGGATCCACATTGAATTAATACCACTACGGGAGTAACAAGTGTTGTGGTAAGACTGCAGACCCTCTTTGACAGTTGTGAGTATAGAAGTTAAACGTTTTGAAAGAAGTTTGGTGGTACATTTTGCAGATCCAGCTATGAAACGTTGTTTGTATGGATTCTTGTGAAGTTTAGGAATCCAGTACATAGACGGTAAATCACAATCATCGTCCTTGGTAGAGAGACCAAAAGTGGATAGCACAGATTTATGGTTTTCTACAATCTCTTCTTTGGAGAGAGTGGTAGCAATATAGGTCTTATCACTGCTATTATTTTCTACGTCTACCTCTGATAATAAACATTGGATATAAAATGTTTTGCAGACAAAAACAATGTTGTTTTGGGCTTTGTCTGCTGGTACGACAACATATTTGTCATGTATAGTAGACAATGTTTTTGCTACATCGGGGTCTTTGAAAACTGATGTAGCCTTGGCACTCATTAACCTACTTAAATTGGCACTCATTGACCCATTTTCTTGCATAGTCCTCGACGGCATCCATAAGAACTTTAAAGTTATAATTCCAATTTATGGAGCGTGGTTCACGGTACTTGGGACCTTTAGAAAGGATATTACGTAGAGATTCGTTTTCGATAATGGTTAAATCTCCCGTAACGACGTGACCAGAAGGACCATATTTGAATGGAGAGCTTTGGAAAAGACAGATTAGTTATCATAATAGGATATGACAAATCAACCAAATAATGGAAACTAAACATATAATTATTACATTGTAAAAGTTCATCAATTTACAATAAAACACGACATGATTATGTATTAGCACCAAAGAAGTTCTTAAGTTTTAAAGGATTAAATGGTGTACAAACAAAATCTAAATGTAGTACATGTAGGATTAAGATGTACAAGTAGCAATCATTTAATTTGATGTAACAGCACATAATGTATGTCAGCATGAAGCATACAGAAAAAATAATTTGATCTCAGAACAAATACACAACCAAGACCAACACTTTAAATGGATGCGTCTAAATGTACTATAACAAGATGCTCTATCCATGAAAAGCACACCAACATTTTTGTTTTAAAATATCAAAAATGTAACCCCTTTCTCTCTTAAATCTTTTTTTAATAATAGGCCAAAAGCTGAAAGAACCGTCAATCTTAATGGAACCAAGCCGCAAAAAAGGGTGACATTTAAAAGCCCCTACCTCCTGTAAAATTCAAAAGTAACTAAATGGATAATAACAATCCTACAAACTTTGAGCAAAACTTTAAGGGGAAATACTTGATTAATGTAAATTGAAATTTAATTTTGCTAGTAGAAATTATTTCCACTTGCTAAAATTTGCTAGTAGAATTCTATATGTCATGTATGAAAAGTCCAGAAATAACCAAAAAAACTTCAAATTTAGTGAGTGTAAACTTTCAGTATTTACTAAATTTAGCTAGTCAAAAAAAATATGAAATTCAATCCGTGGATAATTTATTCAGTGGTTTCTGAGCAGTTGCGTCCACAAAGTGTTCTTATACTTAACCAAGTAGAAAATCAACCAAGTCCCATAACTCCTGTAAAATTTGTTGAATCAAAATAGTGGTTATATACGATCAACTAGACATGGTGACTAACAACCCTACACAGTGTGAACAAAATCTGTTCAGCAGTTTCCGAGGAGTTGCGTCCACAACATGTTTCTAGAGTAAACCAAGTAAAAAATCAACGAAGTTCTATAACTCCTGTAAAATTTCCTGAATCAAAATGACGGTTATATATGATTAACTACATATGGGGATTACACATCCTACAAAGTTTGAACAAAATCCATACAGCGATCTCTGAGGTATTGTATCTACAAGGTTCTGATTGACACAAGCACAGACACCAGTATTCAAGTCCCCTTTCCCATTGCGGCGGGGAACAAAAAGCAATATTCATAACTCTTGCTGGTGTATTTATACCCCTAAATAAACAAAATATTCATTTCTTTGCAATTCCATTTTTTTTTCATATTTCCAACATAGAACTTTGACCAATAGTCATGGTGAGCTAACCAAAGCCATAAAAGGACTTTGTTAACCCTTTTGCCAATAAAGAATAAGTTACATGAAAGTAATAAAGCTAATTCATTACCCATCCCATGAGCAAATGAGGTCACTAGTTCAATAATCACAATTGATGTTCTTGAAAACATTTACATGGATGTGTAATTTCACAGAACATTATTTATAGAAGTTCTATTGAACTTGGTACATTGATGAGGCAACCAATTTCCTAAATGTTGCTACATGTACCTTTGTACATATTGCTGTTCTAAAATGCCTTGTGCTGTTATAGTGCTGTTGTATTAATGAATATGCTTATAAATACTATGACAACTAGGCAAGAATCAATGTTTTTTAACATGTTTTCCAAAATTTGAATTTATTTGGTATTCTGTTTTCAAAAGGTCCACAAAGTGTAAACTGGATTTCTCATACCCAAAATCTAAGTCGTATTTTTGTTATCTGAACGATTTCAATACTCAGTTGTAACATACTTTTGCATATCTGAACATAGGTGAAATTTGGTAACCATAAAAATTTTGATGAGATTGAATTTCAGAGACACCTGGTAAAGGGCGCCACTTTTTAAGATGTAAAATCATATCATTATTTTCATAATAGTAATATTCAAACAACCTTTCATAAAACAAAAATGAAATACACATCAAACATGTTTGAAGTAAAGAAGGTGCACGCGTCAAAAGGGCCACTAATTGTTTGAGTCATTGTGTCAGAAACTGAAGGTCATTTATGCTATGGTTGTTATAGTTGGGTATTAGCTTTGTCCTTAACCGACTTTTCGTACTGTCGAGATTTGCCATCGATACGTTTTCTTCTCATTGTAATAATGAACACAATCCCATTAAGTATTCCGCCAATATTAGAAAATGTCGTTACAAAGTTAAACAGCAATTGAGACACTTCAGCCACTAGCTGCCACATACCATAAAGACCTAAAGCCCACCATTGGATAAGATATGCCGTAACAAATAGTGACATGGTCCTGGCCGACCTATGGGCAACTGTCTTGGCATTAGCTGCTGGCCCTAACGATCTCCTTAACTGTCGTGTCTCTTGATAGATTCTGATCCAACTGAAGATGTAGAGTATAATGACTATCGTAAGGATAACGAACATCGGTATTGTAGTGAATAATATACTTGCAGTCTGTCCATTCACGCCGTTAAAGTAGCAACTAAAATAGTAACGATTACATAATTTCTTATTCTAAAGTTATATTAAATTTGAAATTCGTCAAAGTAGTTATAAAAATGTTTGAGATTGAAAAATTCAAACTTTAATATTGCATTATTTTGTGCTGTTGTTCATGTGAAAGGGAAATCAATGGAAGCAACAATTATAGAAGCCAAAGTGGACAAAAATAAGTATTTTCTAATATTAAAAATGATTTTTTAATATTACAAATTCATTTTCTAATATTACAAATTAGATTTCTAATATCACATAACTCTTTTTTAATATTAAAAAGTCGAATGAATTTTTAATACTAAAAGGCGACGTTTTAATATTAGAAATTGATTTTCTAATATTAGAAAATGAATTTGTCGTATTCAATTACGATTTTTCAATATTAAAAAATCATTTTGTAACATTAAAAATGTGACTGATTTTACAATATTGCAAAGTCATTTTTTAATATTACAAATTCATTTTCTAATATTACATATTCAATTCGTAATACTACAAAATGTCTGATGTTTTATAATATTCCTAAATCAGGAATTTGTAATATTAGAAAATGAATTTATAATATTAAACAATCTTTTCTAATATTAAACAAATGATTTCGTAATATTAGAAATTCATTTTCTAATATTACAAAATATTGATTTGTGTCCACTTTGGCTTGCCATAAACAATGGCTACAGATTTTAATAACGAACTTTAAAAAAAACATATTTCTCATTTTTAATGGATCTTTTTGTAAACCTTTTAAAGATAACACTCAGACACATAATATGTGTAACATGAGGTCAAACATATATACAAATCATACATGGCAAGAAAGAACAGACAAAGAATGCTCATGCCAAAATAATTGACTGATTTTTTTTTTTTTTATATATAAAAGAGCTAGTTGTTTGTAAACCTCAATATGACAATAGGTAAGCATTTATGTAAATGTATCCATTCTTGGGAATAAGTTTGCTCTTGAATTCTGTCACTACACTATTATTGCACATAAATAAAATATAATATACATCCCCTATTCCATTCTTACACAAAGTACACAATCTTTCTTGGCTTTGGCGCATTAAACCAACCATTATGTAATGTTAAAAAAATAATACTTTTTACAGTGGAAAATGTTGGATTTGCTTGTTTGAGTGTTACAATATTTCTTTATTTTGCCATCCTCCCAAGTCAGGGTTTTGGGTCCACCCTCGCTCCCTCAAACCCCTGACATCAGCATTTCATATTTAGCGGGTATCGTTCAGCGCCATCTAGTGAGTTACTTAAATTTAACTCGGATCCAAAATCTAATCAAATCACTCGTAATAGAAACTCTTCGATATAACTTACAAAATGGCTACACATAAAGTCATTTATTTCAGTAAAGACTCTAAACAGAATCTACAGTTATCATTTTTGCTCATATTGCAACATTTGTGACATCATACAACTTTCAGTTACTATATCGGATCGTCCATTACCTCGTATTATTGTTTACCTTTCCACAGACATTTTATGTTAAATCGATTTTCATTGGTGCTTCGCACCCGGAGATGCAACCAATCGAATTGGCTGGACGATACCCGCTAAATATAAATGAGTGATATCAGGGTTTAGGGGAGCGAGGGTGGACTCAAAACCCTGACGGGAGGATGTATTTGGCACAAATTTAATAAATTATCCACATAGCCTTTGGTTTAATATAGTTATTAATAATTATCAAAAAACGGGAATTTTTTACATACCATTTGATTCGACGGTTACTTTGGTTGTTAAGATATGTGCGATAAAATTCATTTCTTCTATCGACAGGTACTGGGCGTCGAAAAGTGAATTTTGTTAAACAAAAATGAATTCAGACTGACAAAATTTATAGCACTACAAAATTTCAATTTTGTGTCACAAAATTCAATTTATTGTCACAAAAATCAATATTGTGAGACAAAAGTCATTTTTGTGTCACAAAAGTCAATTTTGTGAAACAAATTTCAATTTTGTCACAAAAGTCAATTGTTTGCGCAAATAAGTTTGCAGAATCCTTTGAATATGCAAAATGAATTCTCTCATCACGATTTTGTAAGGCTTCTTATTGGATATATTAACCGCGGGTTTCCGATTACTATAAGCAACGCAGGACGGTTCAGGCCGTTTTAAGTGAAATTTAAAAAATCTTTTTAAGTTGCATTCTACAGTAAAACTGTTTTAAAATGACTTAAATTGATGTAGTGGTCCGGGGTTTAGGTCGGCCCAATAGGATGCAGCTTTGGGGAATTCCCGACACTGTTCCTGCCAAAAACCAGCCTGCCGGTATTGTCACAATTTTGCTGAAAAAGGAAATGAAATGTCAGATTAGCAAAGATTTTTTGCCAGGTACATATAAATTCCTTATTTCATTCCGATTCTATTGATGTATGACACGAAACATTCTATGGCAAGCCAAAGTGGACAAAAATGAGTGTTTTCTAATATTAAAAAATGAATTTTTTAATATTACAAATTTGATTTCTAATATTACAAAAATATTTAAAATCGTGTTTTTGATATTAAAATTAAATTGAATTTCTAATATTAGAAAATAGATTTGTTGTATTCAATAACGATTTTTTTATATTAGAATATCATTTTGTAATATTAAAAAATGTGACTGATTTTGCAATATTGCAAAGTGATTTTCTAATATTACAAATTCATTTTCTAATATTACATATTCATTTTCTAATATTACATATTCAATTTGTAATATTACTAAATCAGAAATTTGTAATATTACTAAATCAGAAATTTGTAATATTACTAAATCAGAAATTTGTAATATTAGAAAATGAATTTTCAATATTACTAAATGAATTTCTAATATTAAAAAATGATTTTTTTTAATAATATTAAAAACTGATTTTCGTGTATCAAAAACATATTTTTTGTTATAGTACAAAATAAGTGTTTTCTCATATTAAAAAAATGATTTTCTAATATTACAAATTTATTTTTTAATATCACAAAACTCTTTTTTTATTTTAAAAAATCAATTGAATTTCTAATATAAGAAAATAGATTTGTTGTATTCAATTTCGATTTTATATTACAAGAAAATCATTTTGTTATATCAAATAATGTGACTGATTTTTATGGCAGCCAAAGTGGACAAAAATGAGCATTTTCTAATATTAGAAAATGAATTTATAATATTACAAATTAGATTTCTTATATCACAAAACACTTTTTTAATATTAAGAAATCATTTTTTAATATTATAAATTCAAATGAACTTCGAATATTGAAAAAAATATGTTTGAATATTAGAAAATTATTTTCTAATATTAGAAAATGGATTTGTCGTATTCAATGAGGATTTTTTAATATTAGAAAATCATTTTGTAATATTAAAAAAAGTGACTGATTTTCTAATATTTAAAAATTCAATTTGTAATATTACAAAATGTGTGATATTTTATGATATACCTAAATCGGGAATTTGTAATGATTTAATACTACAAATTCATTTTTCGAATATTACAAATTAGATTTCTAATATCACAAAACACTATTTTAATATTAAAAATTCAATTGAATTTCTAACATTAAAAACATTATTTATTATAGGAAATTGATTGTCTAATATTAGAAAATGGATTTGTCGTATCCAGTTATGATTTTTGTAATATTAAAAATTGACTGATTTTGCCATATTGCAAAGGATTTTTTTTTTAATATTACAAAGTCATTTTCTAATATTACAAAATATTGATTTTTGTCCACTTTGGCTTGCCATATAACAGTTTATAGCCGAAAAATTCATAATGTTATAATGAGCAACTAAATGGATATCAATATCCAGAGAATATTTTGTGTTATATTGATCCAGTTTGTTAAACAAACTATTAGAAAGATGCAAAAAATACACGAACTACCACTAAACCAATTTGTATTGTATCTCCACAATAGAGAAAAGATAAGAATACCATCATTTTTCCCATTGTGGTAATTGCGTAGACTTTTTGACTATTTTTTGCTACCTATAGTTAAAGACCAAGGAACTTATGTACGAGACAGCTGGTAGAAATCTCACTCAACATCATTCATCGAAAGGAATCCTGTGAGTGAAAGATTTATCGTGGCAAGATTTATGTCGAATATAAAAAAAGTAACACTCATTCAATGCTACGCTCCTACCAACGTAGCAGAGAAAGAAGACAAAGAAGAGTTTTAAAACCAGCTCCAAGCAACCCTAGGATTAACAACACTTAGAGCATCTTGATTGTAACGGGTGACATGAATGCCAAAGTTTGAAAAGATAACACAGGGAGAACTCATGGGTAACATCAACGAAAATGGAGAACTTCGAATGCAGATTTTTTGTCCCCAGAACAATCTGGTCATAGGAGGTACGACATTCCGACTACCTCACAAGGATATATACAAAACAACCCGGGTATCTCCAGAGATGAAAACTTGAAACCAGATAGACCACATCACAGTCGCCAGGAGATGGAGGAAGAGCATGGCAGATGTTAGAGCTTCTCGGGGTGCTGATATATTATTCGATCATCATCTTGTGGTGGCTGAATTTAAGATCAACAAAGCCAGGGCAACTAGACAAGATCAGATTAGAAGGCGAAAGTATAACAAAAGGAAGAGGCGCAGTAGACAAACAATGGGAAAGAGTAAAAGCCACATATAACACCACATGCCAAGAAGAACTTCGACTCTCAAAGAAGGAATATAAGCCATGGTTATCTAACGATACAATCGAGACAACTGAGAAACGTAGGTCTGTCAAGATATAACTTGGCCAGGTCAAGACAAGATTGCAGAAAGAATGGTTAACATATAAGCATTAGGAAAGAAGTAAAGAGAAAGGACTAGACAGGATAAAAGAACCTATATCAACAAGCTTGCTTCAAAAGTTAAGAATGCAATGGGCAGAAAGGACACAAAAACTGCGTACACCATCACACGACAACTGGCAGATAGAAAGACCAAGACATCAAAATCAGTGAAAGACATAGATGGCAATGTGATAACAAACCTAGATCTACCACTTTTAAATGGAGAAGATATATCAGATGCTCCTGATCTACCTCCTGAAGAAGACCTTAATGTTGATACTGGCCCAATCTCGAAGGATGAAATAATAAAAGCCTTACAAATAAGGACTGGAAAAACACCAGGACCGAACCAAATTTCCACCTGAGGTCTTGAAGATCAACCCGGAAAAAACCTACAACATCTCGAATGATTGATTGATTGTTGGAGTTAAACGCCCAAGCAGCAATATTTCACATATTCTTTTGACACTCGGACCTGCACGGGGCCCTACAGCACCTTGCATGAGCTATCTGGGAAACAGTGGAAATCCATGAGGAGTGGAGTTTAAGCTTCATCATTATGCTTCCAAAGAAGGGCGACCAGAGCAACTGCCAAAAACTGGAGAGGAATTCAGCTACTCTTCAGATTCCGATGCGGTCGATGATGTATTGAGCAAACTGCCACATTACGGGTCATCATCGAGGAGTAAATGAAATGGCAATCAGTCCTCCACATAAACTTCGTGGACTTCAAGAAGGCATTAGCGCTAAAAAAAGACACTGTGGAATTCCTGTCAAATTGTAAAGATTATCTAAGGACCCTACAAAAAAAAACAAATGCCAAGTCTTCCAAAATTCAAAACTCTCACCATCCTTCGATGAACATGCAAGAAATACGCCAAGGTTGTCTCCTGTCACCCATATTTTCTATATAAGTGTGCTAGAATTTTAATTAGATATAATATACAATCATGTATTTACTCATAGATTGCTTCTTGCCTAATTGATATATTTTGGGATGCTAAAGGGCTATAGCTGTAACTTATTTTTTCGTTAAAAAATTGTCATTTTTAAGAGCATTTACCAAATACTGTTGATACTTTACGACATATGAAAAAATTCCATTCATGACTTGACATGTTTCTTTTTTATCTTTACAGAAAGACTCTTAGTTTATAACTCACAATTCAACAATGGTTAGCTTTTAATTTTATAATTTTTTAAAGTTTTTGTTTTTTAAGGCATCTTCTGCTGAAAGTAAAAAGAAATCAACCGTCTACAGTAAAAATGGGATTTACGGTATAATATTTTTGATTACAGTGCACTTCCATTATGAAGTTTGTTACATTTTAAATAAATTTCACATACATAAGCGTCTTTTCTCGTGCATATGGCTCGATCGTGCGTGTGTTCTTTACATCGGGGTCTTCTTCAATTTCACAAAATCATAGATTTTAGGGATTTTTACATCAAAGTAAATAAGCTACAGAGGATAACTTACAAGGATCCGTTTGGTCCAAGAGTATCCAGGATAACCGCAACCAATGCACCAATGGCAGGTTGTCCGAAACTATAAACACGTAAACGATGGTCCCACCGACCAAACTTCAGTTTCTTTCGGAACACGGTTACAAAGACATTAATGGCAATGACTTTCACCATCAAATTTTGTGCTGAAATTAACTCTGCCAACATAAATCCATAGAGAACACACAGTGTTGGTGCTGGATGTTGCTTTGTTAACACGATATGAAAATGATCACTAAAATGTACCGTGTTAAATAAAGCGTCACATACAGCCATATAGACCACGAATCTCTCACTTGCAGTCCAACTGAAAAACGTTGTAACTTTCTGATGAGTGAAGGAATAGGCAAGAATAGCAACTGCTGATATAAAACCCACACTGATACAGGCAAGTGCTGGTACGTGTATAGTGTAAAAATTTCCGTCTGCTAATCCATACAATGGCAAGAATACCCATTCTCTGGTTCGATATTGGAAATTTGTTGTGAACTTAAAGAAAGAACGGAATGCATTGATAAACCGACATTATCGTCCTTTTCTGAAGTAACACTTGCAGAAACAAAATCATCCAAAGTCTGGTTTAATGCTATTTTCACTACTGTTGCGGACAATCTAATCGTTGTTGATGCTATGGGATAGTAGAAATCCACATACCACTCTAACCCGGCTCGTTCTTTACATATTTCCTTCTAGATCCTCCAGATATTTTATTGACATCGGATATATATTATGAAACTAAATCCTGGCGGAAAATTGTAATCGAATCAATTATTTAAAAGTCATACTTTGTTGCTTAGAATTAAAAACGGTAAATAGTATCAACTTCCTTATACTCCTGGTATATCACCTTCCTTTTACTCCTGGTATTCAAATATGCACAGTAATTATATCTTCTAATTTGAGAAATAATTCAATATACTAAGAGAATTTTGCATGTCATTCAACCACTAATTCTAATCGGCCAGATTGCTTTCAAAACAGCAAAACTGAGAAAAAATCCGGGTGATCATTATGTAAGTACGTGCACACATCCATAGGTTTAGATACATGATAGTGTCATGAATTCAGAATCTAAAAAAACCTCTCAAAGGACTATTGTTTTGTGCACACTAAGCTGTTGTTACTTGCATGCATATCGACAAATGAATCGATAACATACATAACCACAAAAACTTTTAACAAACCTATCATCGTCATTCGATTGATAAATTATCAATAATATGTAATGCACATTTCATCCATAACAAAAAATTCTTTGGTGGATGGAAAAGATATCGTTAAGTTGAGCCATCACTGAGGCTATTACGACACTTTTCGACTTATTATATTTTATGTGGAAACTACCTCTTTACAACGAGGGCAACCGTCATTGGGGTTAAATAATTCAGTGACTGGTTTAAAATACATGTATAAATACAACTGAATGCTAATATTAGTTAACAAATGTCACTATAGTAAGAATGTTAAAAAAAAATTCGTCTTTCTAAATAAGATGCATAAATAATGATTTGATAAGTTCATTACTCATTGATGACCGATTAAAGGACGATCGTTTGTTAAAAAAGATTTTAAATAAGTCAATCCTCAACGCATCAAAATAAGACCCGGTAAGCCGTGCTCACTAATAAGAAAACGAACTCGAACAGCATCAGGTAAAATTCACATGCAAATGTTCATCATCAATAGATGATAAAATACAATTTAAAAACAAACCAGGAAAGGCCAGATAATTTAAAAGGAAGTGTCGCAAATCTATTAGAACTATTAAGTTGCTGTTTATACACCCCACTCTAATTTTATGAGAACGGACGATTTAGCCATATTTACTTTAGTTCTAAGAGTAATCAAGGGAACCAGGTTATAGCGGTAATCAAAAGAATGTAATCCAGGGACAAAGACCAGACATGGAAAACAGACATACACAACAATACACAACAAAGAACATAAAGTAACTAAAATCATACATACAAAGTAACAAAAGTAAATGAGCAACACGGACTCCACTAAAAACTGGGAGCATGGACCAGGTGCACCGGTAGGGTAAGCGTCCTCTGTTTTTCTAGAAACACCCGCTGAGTTACTCATAAAAAGTCAAGTCCGGGGTAGACAAACGAGGGAAGGAAAACTATGACCCGTTGAATAAATCAGTTCTCGTGGTGCCGATGGATACACCATAACGATCCACGAGTTCATGATAACGACCACAAAACTTCTGTAGTGATGACTTCAATCTTGTATCAACATAACCCTACTCCAGAAGCCTATTTGTTAGTGTTCTTGTGCGATACAAAAAGTCTGTGTAGTTTCGGCAAGCTCTGGCATAACGTATGAGTTGTGATATGAATACTCCATACGCAGGAGCCGAAGGGATGTTGCTACAGATGAAAGGAAAGTTGACAATTTTGAATGAAAAGTCATCACGTTTATCGTAAAATTCTAAAAGATTCATTAATTGCCTCTCGGCAAGGCATCTTGACCTGCTTGAGAGAAGGATATACATGTACCACATCCGTGGGCAATGGATGGTCTAAGCACATTACTCCATAGTGTTCTACCAAATTCAACACAGACTAAAGTGAACAGAACTTTGACCATAATTGCTTAAGAACTTTTATTTATGGTGAATAATCATGACCATTCAATATTATGAGCTACTTGCCGGGTGTTTCTATAAAAGCAGAGGACCGATGCACCTGTACTCCAACAATGCTAGAGGTTGTCTGGCAAGCTATTTTCCGACTTGTGGTCATCCTAACGTCCATGCTCCGAGTTTTTTAGTTGAGTCCAGATTGCTTATTCACTTTTGTTTCTTTGTATATGCTATTTTAGTTATTGCATGTGTCTATTTTCCCCGTCTAGTCATTAGTCATGAATTATGTTCTTTTGGTTACCATCCTAATCAATCTGTTTCCCTTGATTTCAATATATGTTTTCAATACACAATTACCAAGGTCAGTGTTGGCGATTATAATACTTAGTAGCAGATCATTGAATTGCAATTGTATTACACTAAATTTTAAACTCCGTAAATTTCAGTGCACACATTAAAAACCATATTTGTATATAAGCAACTCACTTTTGTATCGAGCTCTGATATGGACATACAGAGAAAAAAATATGCGCCTAAAATATTATTTTTTTCTTTGCATCTCCCTGTCAAGACTCCGTACTTAAGTATTCGACAGTTTCATGAAAAAATAATTCTGTTCTTTCGCCAGACTGCAAGGTTCCCCATCCTGATTCATCGTACCGGATTGATAAACGAAAGTTTAAAGATTTTATTTTAATATTTTCCCCATATTTAAAGATCGAACATAGGATACACTTTCTTTAAAATAACATCGAATTGTTCATCTGGAAAAGCTCTTCAGGTCGAAATATATAACCAATCCTAAATGAGTTTCACCATCTTCAGTAATCATTATTTTATCCACATCATTCAGTGAATGATGGAGTCCCAATTATTTTCTATAGGCTAGTGTTTAAGTTTACTACTACTGAAATTAGCCAGCCATGGTTTTGACAAAATATTTTTCGGATTCATTCTTATTGCATTTTTTGCAGAGTCTCCAAACGCTTTTCAACAATATTATAGTGATGTTTCATCAGCATATAATTTTGAAGTGTAGTTCCTGAAGGATATCATTCATGTAAATGCAAAATAGTAAATATGCCAGAATCTTGGGGTACCCAGTGGTGATTAAAACAAATTGAATGTAGTTCGCCAACAACAACTGCCGGAGATCGTAATTATCTACCTTTCAAACCATTAAAACACCTATACTTTTCAACTTAAATAAAAGACATCTGTGCCAAATGCTATAGTTATGATCATCATAAAATTTCGCAGGGAGCAGTTTGATATGACCGTAGATGTCGAACTTCGAACAGTTTGGAAAAGTACGGACACACAACTTAAGATTGATAAAGCTCTGAATTTGAATTGCGATTATATTTTTCCATCGTTTGTCTACCCCGGACTTGACTTTTTATGAGCAACTCGGCGGGTGTTTCTAGAAAAGCAGAGGACGCTTACCCTACCGGTGCACCTGGTCCATGCTCCCAGTTTTTAGTGGAGTCCAAGTTGCTCATTTACTTTTGTTACTTTGTATGTATGATTTTAGTTACTTTATGTTCTTTGTTGTGTATTGTTGTGTATGTCTGTTTTCCATGTCTGGTCTTTGTCCCTGGATTACATTCTTTTGATTACCGCTACAACCTTGGTTCCCTTGATTACTCTTCCAAAGGATAAGATTTTGACCTTTGGCCACTAATACCTAGACAGTTCAAGTCACAGATCGAAAAACACAATCAACGCCTTCCTTTTGTGATACGAAACCTTGCAGTACAATATTTACAATAATTTAAAACAAGAGGCTCCCAGGAGTCTGAATTGCTCACCTGGTTTAGTTTTGTCTTTCAAGGGCAGTAAATTTAAGAAGAATTTCTACCATAGTTTTTAAGATATTAGCTGAAAACTGTAAAAAAAATGTCATTTTTTTCCTTTTCAAGGGCAATAACTCTTACAAGGAATGGTCTGACAACTTTTATCCCTGAAGATTTTTGTAGTCCTAATAATATAGATCATTTCAGCTATAGAAAGAATTTGGCGAAACCTAACGGTTTTGGAGATACATGCGAAAAATTACTGTCTGACCCCTATGTTCTATTTTTAGTAATGGCGGCCATGTTTTTCAACAGTTTGAAAAATCTCCACCTCAGTTCTATGCAGAATATCCCAAGGAACATTCATATCAAGTTTGGTTCAAATTAGTCTAGTAGTGTCAGAAGAGCAGAGTTTTGAAAAATTGTTGATGACGGACGCCAAGTGATGGCAATAGCTCACATGGCCTTTGGCATTCACTCTTACTGGTTATTGTTTGAACATCTAGAAAATTGTTGATCTGTCCCTTTTATTATTCCTATTTTCGAAACAGTGCAAGTCACAACTCCCCCCAAAAAACCAAAAAACATCAGTTCTATGCAGGATACCCCAAGGAACATTCATACCAAGTTTGGTTTCAATTGGTCAAGTAGTGTCAAGATTTTTTAAAGAAATAACATTAAAAATAGCAAAAATCGTTGAAAAAGGGCAATTACTCTAACATGGCTTAACGGATTAAAACCAAAATTTGACCAGAGATCATCATGCTTAATACTTTTACCTATGTCAGAATTTAACTATAATAGGGCAATAACTCTTACAAGGAATGGTCTGACAACTTTTATCCCTGAAGATTTTTGTAGTCATAGTCAGCTATACAAAGAATTTGGCGAAACCTAACGGTTTAGGAGATATATTTGAAAAACTACTGTCTGACCCCTACGTTCTATTTTTAGTAAAGGCGGCCATGTTTTTCAACAGATCAAAAATTCCCTCATCAGTTCGATGCAGGATACCCCAAGAAACATTCATACCAAGTTTGGTTCTAATTAGTCAAGTAGTTTCAGAGGAGAAGAATTCTGTGTAATTGTTAACGACGACGATGGACGACAACGACGACGGATGCCAAATGATGGCAATAGCTCACCTGGCCTTTGGCCAGGTGAGCTAAAAAAACTATCACTGCTTTTTGTTGGTAATATGGCACCATGTGGTACAATTTCAAAGAAATCCATAATCTTTCACTTTTACTCGTTATTATACGGACATTATGAAATGCTTGTTTCTGACCCCAAATTCTTAATTTAAGTCATAAACCAAAGTTAATCTTAGCCACATTTCGCTGGCTGGGCACCTTAAAATTCATTTATTCTCGCGTTATTGTCTGGACATAAGAAAGTGCCGATTTCTAGCCCCTAATTCCTGAAAAGTCATACCCCACAAAATCAATCAGAGCCTTCCGTAAGTGGTATGGCATCTCGTTTCATAATGCTAAGTAATTGTTTTCTGTATATTATCTGACCCCAAGCAATAAAATAATAGAGTTTCCCACCCTCTTGTGAGCCTCACTAATGTCAGAACATGTATTGGTCTTCTGATTATCAGCTCTCGATTGATGTTGTCCCCCCCTGGCTTAAGCCCTTGGCACCTACATCAAGATCTCGAGCTGACTACAAGGCATTATCAAAAAGGTCATGTTTAAGTATCTGTACAAGTTCAATGAAATGGCTATTGTAGTTAGTATCCTGAAATGTCAGATTCTTCATTTAAATTTAACAAAACAGAACAATATAGAAAACAAACACAAACACAAATAACAAACACAACTTCATTTTGTCAAAACAAGTATTTATCCAAAACAACATCATACTTATTTGAACTCAAATTGAATAATAATAATAAAAGACATGATTGAATTGACAAATTAGCATACAATCATTAATAATTCAAAATATGATTAACAAATGAAAGTAACACATTGGGCTAGATTTCATTGCTAATTTTTTTTTTTATTTCAAAAAGGTTTAACAATCAACATAATTACAGCTGATTCATATATCATGAATGTGAGATTCAATCTCATACCTCAGCTTTCAGGTAAATATCTATTTAACAAGTAAAATTGTTCATAATTTAGTAATTACTAACGGAATAACAGATATAATTACTAATTTATGAACAATTTTAGTAATTACTTGCGGAATGACAATCGCCTGAATATAGCTGAAATATTGGCGTTAAACCCCAACAAACCAACATACTGAATGACAGCTACATTTTTTTTTATGTCTATGTGAAACAACGTCAATCACCTGGCCTAGCAGGTTATTTAGTATGCACTCCATGATTAGTTATTTAGATAGGGTAGACATAAAAAGTAAAACAATCATCCCGTATAATTCAATTTTGATATCAAAATTTAACAAGTAAATCATAAAACAAAACGCTCCCAGGAGCCTGAATTGCTCACCTGCTAATATTTTTGCCATTCAAGAGCAATAACTCTAATAAAAAGTTGTCTGACAATTTGACTCAAAGAGGAATTTGGTAGTATTTATCATAAGGATCATTTGATCAAATGAGTTACTTTTTATCTATTATAGTTCTGAAGATATTAACTCAAAACTACTAAAAACATTTTCCACCTTTCAAGGGCAACAACTCTAACAAGGAGTCATCTGACAACTTTGACCCAATGCAGACTTTTGTAAGCTTTATAATGAGGATCATTTCAGCAATTGATTGATTGATTGATTGTTTAACGTCCGAGCAGCAATATTTCAGCTATATTCAGACGATGAACATGATAAAATGAACATGAAATGATGAAATGAAAAAAGGGATGGGACACAAGGATAATAGGGTTGACAAATTTTGATTGCCACTAGCAAAAAGGAGGGATGGGTAAGGTCAGGCAATTTAGCCTCCTGTGGCGGAGTGTAAGGGTTCCTTCTCCTATCGAAGACCACAGCAGGGTTCTTTAACATGCGAGGAACGCGACATCTTTCCCAACATGGTGCACCACTATGGTTTGCGGTCAGGTTTTCCGTATTATAGCCTGACAACACCAGCATGTAACATGCCAGGGGTACCCCATTTAACCATCTGGGGCACACATCCCAGTTGGTCTGTGGGCAGACCGCCTAGCCCCGGCTAGGTTTCTGAGCACTATTTAGTTGCCTTTTACGACAGCTTAGCGCTGCTGCAGGCCTATTCTTTTGACGCCCTGACCTGCACGGGGCTTCAGCAATTGAAAAAATCGGCTAAACCTATTGATATTGGTGATACTTGCTAAAAACTTCTGTCTGAATCCTACATTCTATTTATTGTAATGGTGGCCATGTTTTTCGACGGATCATAAGCCCCCACATCAGTTCTATGCAGAACATAGTAAGGAACATTCATACCAAATTTGGTTCTGATTGGTCAAGTAGTGTCAGGGTAGAAGATTTTTGAAAGACATAACATAAAAATAAGGGGAAAAACAAAAAAAAAAGGGTAATAACTCTAATATGGCTTAACAGTTTAAAATGAAAATTGGACCAAAGATAGATCTCATCATGCTGAATACTTCAACCCTGTCAGAATTGACCAAACCTTATGGTTATAAAGATATAAACTAAATCCCTACATCAGAACACATGCAAAACACCCTAAGGAAACCTCCATACCAATTTTGGTTCTGATTAGTCCAGTAGTTTCAAAGATTTTTTAAAGAAATAACATTAAAAACAGCAAAAAAAAAATACAAAAAAAGGGCAATGACTCCAACATGGCTTAACAGATTAAAACGAAATTTTGACCACAGATAGACCTCATCATGCTGAACACATTTGCTTGTGTAAGAATTTGGCTAAACCTTATGGTTGTGGATATATATGCAGAAAAAAAATACTGTCTGACCACTATGTTCTATTTTTAGTAACGGCAGTCATGTTTTTCGACTGATCAAAAAAACATCATTTCAATGCAGGGTACCCCAAGGAACCTTCATACCAAGTTGATACCTCACGAAACATTCATACCAAGTTTGGTTCTATTTGGTCAAGTAGTGTCGGAGGAGAAGAGTTTCGAAAAATTGTTAATGACGACAATGACAACGAAAACAGACGCCAATTGATGGCAATAGCTCACATGGTCTTCGGCCAGGTGAGCTAAAAAGTTTATGACTGTTGGTCTATCACATGGTAAACCAAGTTTTTATCCAATCATAATGGATGTTACTTCTGAAATTAGATTATATCATGACATCCTTTCATCAATGCAACTAGGATTCATTGAATGACAAATGTCACAGGTTATCAGGAATGGACCTATTATTCTGTTCTCTTAGAACTGAAAGTGATTTTTATTTTTGTTTCATGGTAACAACAGTTTCACAACCAAAATAATTACTTATAGGATTTCATCAAATTTACATATAAAACAACCATCACACTGATTAAAAAGACATACAAGATAATTTCCTTAAATAATGAGATTAATATTATACAGTTAACACTGAAACATGAATAAATAATGGTATTATTATAAAATTACACGCCAAAAAATATATATAAATCAACCTAATTCCATGAAAATTTAATAATGAAATAGGGTATTTCATGACAAAACTGTCATAGGTATAACCAGGACATGGTAGAAACCAACCCAGCTTTAGATGGGAAATCTTCACTTTTTCACTAACTTGCACCACTTGTTATCTTACATAAGTCTGCAGTTATTTTCCAATGTCCTTGAATCAGGACATTGAAAAATTATAATACTAGCATTATATATCAAATGAGATTCATGAAAGTATTAAGAAGCAGTCTTTATAAAATTCAGACATTAGGTGATTCATGCATGTCAAAAACCCACTGAACTCAGTTTTATTTTCTGTTCAGAAACTGTTATAGATCACATAACCAGTCATAGTTTTTCATTTGAGAGTTGCGATTTTGAGATAAAATTTATATACATTGTACATAAAATTAGCACTTTGCAAGAGTTATCGTTCTTGATTTGGTTTGATTTGATTGATTTTAGTGGGAAGTTAAAGTGTAGTTTTCCAAAAGTACAGATCTAAATACAGAAAGGACTATTGTCACATAAAAATATAGCATATGTAGACCAAAAAAGCATTGTCTCATCCATGGGTTTTCTATACCATGAATCACTTTACCATGGGCAGTTTCTGAATTTCATATGAATTGGTAGTTAATAGCTGTACTTTGAGTGAATAACACACAGTATAATGCATGTACACACCCAAACAATTTTTTTTTTTCAAATTTTTTTTCCGAAGAAATCAGAAAAAGAACATACAATTTGTAATGACTGATTGTTGGATTCATATTGAAGAAGGCAGGGAGGATCCCTTCCTAAAAACACCAAAACACAATTCCTTTTTGATCTAAATAGATTGTCTACAGCACTTTTCCTAACCTAACTAATTTAACATTTAAACAACACAGAAAGGGCGAAAGAGGCTAAAATAAAATCTGAACGACCCTCATTGGTGAATTCTTATTGGAATGAAGTTCAGATGTGTACTTAATAAAACAGAACAAAAAAAAACACAAAAAAAAACCAAACAAACTACAAAATAAAATAGTTAACACTGATTTTAAGTAAATAAATGCAGTTTTAACAATGAAATGTATGGTCCTTCAATATGACTATTAATCTGTAAGATAATGTAAGAATATACCATGCAAATAATCAAACTGCCTAAAAAATTTCTTTAAAAAAGTTAAAAAGACCAGTCTTTATATACTTTTATCTTAACATCAATGCACCAAATTAGTGGAACCAGAAAAATATGACTACTTCTTAATTATGCTACAAGCTACATGGATCTGACATTTGTTTTTGTGTGTTTTTCTTTCTGGTTTTAGCTAAGAAGAAAAGTGTAAAACAGACACTCAAAATACCGATAAAACAATGCTGCACCAGAATATAAAAGCGTTTTATGGTCATTTATATAACACATAGCTGCTTAAAAGATGAGAAATGTTATTGGTCGATCACTTTTAACATCACCATCAAAGAGTCTGTTCAACGAGATATATCTGAAAGGCTATCATCGTGATAATGCTGAACACAGAAATCTTTGATTCTTTCACATGCCGTTTCAACCTTTTCTTTGGGTATTGTCAACACAGTACGAAAAAAGTTTGGATATTGAAAGCACTGAAAATATATAAAAAAAAAAATGAATACATATTATTGCAGCTATATAATATATCATTTGATTTATAAATATATATTCACTCCTTGAAACGTTTAGGTCTTCCGCACACATGATACCTAAACGCACGCTAAACACTCACAGAACTCATGATAAACGAACGCTTCTATTGTGGGTTTAAACAAATGCTCCTATCGTGCCTTTAATGAGACGCTTCTATCGTGTGTTTTAATTGAACGCAAAAAATGTGTAAAGCATGATAAACAATGCATGAACGCTAAAATGGGAAACGTGAACATTTCAAGGAGTGTACCAGTAACAGAGGTTTATTGAAAATTTGTACTGCCTTATACCTTGAAATATATATCTTTTTTAAACTGTTCCACTATTTCTTAATACAGTGTTTGTGCAAATCACAATTATTTTTTTCAGCATGCAAAGTTTTAATTGACTGCTTCATAATTATTCTAAAATTCAATTAAATCTCAGTTTTTAGTGGAGTCCAAGTTGCTCATTTACTTTTGTTACTTTGTATGTATGATTTTAGTTACTTTATGTTCTTTGTTGTGTATATCTGTTTTCAATGTCTGGTCTTTGTCCCTGGATTACATTCTTTTGATTACCGCTATAACCTTGGTTCCCTTGATTACTCTTTCATATATTTTCTACCAGTTTCAGAATATATCTATTTTAAACTGTTTAACTTTAAGTCCACTTACCTTTGCAGGTAAACAAAATACACTTTGTTCAGAGACCATCTTCTCTGTAAAATCAACATCATCCTTTATACCAGGAAACTTCTCAATATCAATGCCAACCTGTTTTGAAAAAAACTTAAACTATTCAAAATCCATTTTCATCAGAAGTGGGAAAATATGTTTAAAATGTGTTACAGCCAATATGTAGTTTTTGACTTTCAATGAGTGATAAGCTTACCTCATTATTGAAATTTATTAAGAAATGAACAACAACAATCTCTTTTTTTGTATCTATGAATCTAATTAACTAAACTAAGTACACACCAAACTCTTCACTTCTCTGCAAGTGAATAAATTTATTAACTGCAAGAACATAATCAAATACAAATTCATGTCCACTACAGCCAGAAAAAAATTGAATTGCAAAAGTCCATAATTCCTGTAAAATTTGTAGAATCAAAATGGCAGCAGCAAAATATGATCAACTACATATGATGACTAACAATCCTACAAAATTTGAACAAAATCAGTTAAGCAGTTCTCAAGGGGTTGTGTCCACAATGTCAAGTGTGAAGGACGCACATACAGATGGACAACAGTATTTCTTTGTTCCTTTCAGCATTGTGGTGGGGGACAAAAGTGATAAGATGAGCACAGCTTCATATAACCCAAGAGACCGAAACCCTGAAATGTTGGATAAATATGGACACAACATTCAAACTTAATTTAGCTCTTATTTAATTTGTGATACTCAATACAATTCTGAGCATGATTAAAGCAGTCATGGCTAATTTGGTCATAGAGTTGAAGAAACTGCTAATATCAGAGCCCTTTTTGGCCCTCAATTTCTATACCCTTTAAATCTACCAAATACATTCTTCCTGTAGAATTGAACCTATTAGTACTTCATACAGTTCCAAGAACTTTAAATAAAATCATTGCCAGAAAACCAGAATGTGTTGGCTTTTGGTATATGGCAAAAACCTCCAAAATTTTGATTGATCCTTGTGACGTAACTCCATTTAAACCCATACACATAAGTTATACAGTTTTGGTACCTTGTAACAACGAACAAGTAAATAATAAACCGAAAAAAATATCAAAAGCCTTCCTTTTGTGGTAGAAAACATTAAACAGACCCATGCATTTTAACTTATATTATTGTTTTTGGCCCTTTTCAGTCCCTAATACCAATCTTCCCTTGTTCTAAAATTTTATCTAGTATTCTAGTTATCACACAAATAACGTGTGATTATGGAGAGTGCTATCTCATTATATGATCACAATTTTTTTGTTGTTGGATAAAAACTGTAAAATACATACCATCATATACATAGCTCCCTGCGGTTTGATAGGTTTAAGTCCAGGGATATCCACCAACAGTTTATAGAATAGTTTGGCATTGTCCTCTATATACTCTAGAGTCTCTGTAAAGAAGCTCTGAGGTGTGTTTGTCAGTATGTCCTTTAGGGCTGATTGGACCAGGGAGTTTGGACCCAATATTCTCTGGGACAGAGACACTAAGCCTTTCTTGACCTGTAAATTAAGTAAGACATCCTAGAGCTGAATTTTCAGAATGTGAGTACAGTGGACCACTTTCACTTATATTTCCAATGTCCTGTTTAATGACCTTGTTATTCCCAAGAAAATGATTAAAGTAACAAAAAATAATCATATTAACATTACAGTAATGGTTTAATATGTTGGTTATTTCTAATATGAGTTTTCATTTTCATAAAAATCATTATTGTATGAAAAATTGAAAAAGAAAGAAATGGTTTTTTTTCTCAAAAAGTATATTCTTAACAAGAAAATATAAGGACATTATAAAAATAAATTGTACATTATAGATTTTGTGCAGGCATGTAATGATGTTCCTCAAAGACTGTACAGGTATGTATTGTAATGCAATTAGGTACCTAACAAGCATCTCTACATGTAAGTATTGCAATGATGAACCTCAAAGACTTTACAGGTAAGTATTGCAATGATGTACCTCAGAGATTGTACAGGTGTGTAATGTGACGGTGTACCTGAGAGTGTACAGGTGTGTATTGTAATGCAATGAGGTACTTCAGAATCATCTGTACAGATATGTATTGCAATGACATACCTCTGAGACTGTACATGTAGGTACATTTGTCATGCAATGACGTACCTCAGAGACTGTACAGGTACGTAATGCAATGATGTACATCAGAAACTGTACAGTAAGGTATTGATATCATATGCGATACTTCTGACGCATCTGTACAAGTATGTATTGCAAATGATGTACCTCTGAGACTGTACAGGTATGTATTGAATGATGTACCTCAGAGACTGTACAGGTACGTATTGTAATGACATATCTCAGAGACTGTACAGGTATGTATTGCAATGATGTACTTCATAGAAAGCATTTAAATATCTATGTTCAAAAGTAAGTACTTCAGAGGCATTATCTACATAAAAAATAGGATCTTATGGAGAAATCAGCTGAACTTACCTCAGAGAAAGCTTCAGAACGGTTATGGACAACAATCCATCCCAACCTCCATCCTGGGACCAAGAATCTGATGAAAAAGATTGATTTAGTAATTACATTTATCTTATGAGTTCTTAAAGGAAAATGAAAAAAAAAAAATGAATGAATGTTCAAAGTGCATCCCCAAATGTCTTCTCATGTTAGTGCTTATTTGTTCACCAAGATTTACTTGTGGAAACAGCTGACAGTGTATTTCTCACCAGAAGCTAAATGTAAATTATACTGTTTTATATCAAGAGTAATGCCTACATGTCTAAATATCTTCCTGTTTTGACAAAAGCCAGAATGGTCACAATGACAGGGGTTATTAAAACAAGACCATTCACTCACAAACCTGACAGAAGTCCTTTTATCCTTTTGTTTTTTTTATGAAATGTCTGATTTAACTCATTGATTAATTCTGGAAAAAACTGTGTTTAAGCCTTTTAATTCCAATCTGAAACCATCTGATCTGTTTTTATCTTTTTTTTCTTTGAGACTTTTATTCAATGAAACTGATAAAACATATTCTTATTTGACCTTTGGACCTTCTCACCTTGAAACAAACTTGATTACCAGCTTCACAAACAAATAATCACTCTTCTAAAGAAACACAGTCATAATGCAGTCTGCCAACCAGTTACCACAGCAATAATAGAATTATAGCTTGATATATATTGATATATAACTGAATACTTAGATTAATACATGGCCTTTTTAATATTGCCCTTGTTTTCATCTTAAGATCTTGATATTGGCCCTGAGGTTTGTAGCAAAAAGGACAATATCAATTGAGGGATGATAACAAAGACAATATTAAAAAGGCCCTGTATCAATCTGTTTATCATATATTTTAATACTAGTAATAAATTGTTTATTAAAAAGAAAGGAAAAATCATAAAGGAATAGTGGATAAAATGTGTGGTCTATTCTGTTGATTTTTTATGTTATTGTTGCATTCAAGTTTTCTCCATGCTAATAGCAGCACCCCTCTCCATTAAATCCGCAGACGATTGCTTATCAGCAACTGATTTTCCAATGTTCTTACTGCTTGATATTTTTAATCCTGTGCTACTGCAGGAACACAAAAATAAAATCCCTAATTTCAACTGACAAACTTTCATCATATTGACTGTGACATTGCCATTTGACATGATGACATTTCGAACAGTTGTGCAGATGTGACGTCAGTAAAGCTTATGAGAGATCTGATAACATGTTATTGCCTTAGTGGCAGATAACATACAGAAAACGACGTTTTTTATTACATATGCAAATTCAATTTTATTTCAATAAAATATGTGATAATATCTATTATCAACTAAAGCTTTATAATATTTGGACTCTTTAAATAAAATGCCTTGCAAAGAGAAGCTTGATACATCAGCAGAGATTAATTTAACCTTAAACTCTTTGGACAATTAAAGTCACAACTTGAAAGCTTGTTACAGCTTTAAATTTGGCTTGCTATCAAATTTCAAAACAGCACTTCAGTTTCTGAAAAGAATTAAAATTTGCAAAGGACTATAAAATTTGCAATTAGACAAATGAATAACGAAATTTTTTTGGCCCTAAATCCTCCACAGCTAGGAACCCCCTAAAATCACTTAAAATTGTTCTTTTGTCATATGGAAGATTGTAAAATATTTTCATAAAGTTCCATAAACTGTAAGTCAAGCTATTTTCCAGAATGCAAAAAATGCTTCTTGGCCCTTTTCAGCACCTACTGACCATTGTGTTAAGGAACCTTGTCGTACATTTGATATAGGTCTATACTTATAATTAAGTTATTTTAATTTGAACAAGCATTTTTTGAACTCAAATTCCTAGATCTATTACCTTCAAATCCAATACCAACCTTCCTTTTGAGGTATGGAACTTGGTTGTAATTTTTTTCAAGATCCACTAACTAAATTAAGTTAATGCATGAAAGCCAAATTTCTAAGGACAGTAACAACAACACTATACAACTGCAAAAAAATTACTGTAATTATTGACAACAAGGTATTGTTTGAATTTTCAATTACATCTTGAATTTAGAAAAACATTAATAAGATAGTTGGTAAAACTCACCCACACAAGGGTGTTAGTCACTGTATACCAGAAGGAAAGAAAGACTAACTTCTTTAGTCATGATGGCATGACTAACTCCATTTGTAGTTGTGATTTATATGAAATAATTCTTAATTGTTTTCTTAAATCAAAATATTTTCTAATTCAGATTATACCTTGTTTTCATTAAAAAGAATGAATATATGATTCCAAGTAAAATTTCTTCACGATATTAGTTTTGCTGTTTGTATGACATAGATTATGCTTAGAATTACACAAACTTTCTTACAGGAGTATGATTTGGTCAATGAATAGGACTGGTTACCTTAAACATAGGTCAATACTATCCATATTAACATCTTTGATCTGGTTCGTTAAAGAATTGGTCACATGATCTTTTCCCGTTTTTGTGTCGACTATTGATAATTAAGTCACATGGTGTGGTCTATCTTTGGCAAGAAACTCCCATGGAAATTCCCTAGAGGGAATTACATGTTTCTAATCATATATAATATAGCCATACAATGTGTGTTACTATATTTGAAAAGTTAAATCATCCTTTGGCAAATCTTCTGGTTACCTTTCCATTTTCTTGTAGACAAACTACAAACACCAACAAGGGCAGTATAAAATAGTATATTACCTTTCAAGTTTTTAACGTATCAGACAAAGAATAGATTAAATCTTACCTTTTAGTAAGACCACTGCAGGATAGAACTGGTACTGTTTTAGATACAGATGCTATGGAATGGTACTTGAAGTCAGAGAAGACCTGTAAATTTTAAATATAAATTAAAGATAGTAGACAGAGACTAAACATTAGGCCAGTATAGAAATGATTATAAGTTTTGTTTAAATTGGTACATGTACTGGCTATTATTACACACAAAAATAACAATAACAAAAAATATGTCACCACTGTTCTAAAGTATAAAACTTTTAATTCAAGAATAATCATTTATCCAGAAAATGTTGCACTATAACAAACTGTCATTTTTTCTTGTTGACATTTCAAGAAGTAGATTAAAGTCATCAGAAAAGATGAATTTTAGAATTAATGAAATTATAAATGAATTCCTATATTTATAAAATGAAAGAAAACAATAGCTGAATCATGTTACTTTCTCCCATAGCACTTGCAGCAAACTTAGTGGAGTCTACTTCAACTTGTAAAGAACAAGTCACCTATTGGCATCATTATATTGTTAGGTTTTGAAGCATATAATTATTCCACGTTTCTATCACAAATTCATTAATTTAATGTCAAATATTAATTCCAGAGGCTCCCAAAAGCCTACATCACTGAACTGGTTCACTTTTTGCTTTTCAAGGGCAACAACTCTAACAAGGTGTTGTCTTACACATCTTTCCATCAATTGAATTTTTTTTCTTTCTTTTATTTGTTTTCAAGATGTATGCTTAAAACTCCTGAAAGCAATTTTTTTAACTTTCAAGGGCAACAACTCTAACAAGGAGTTTTTCTTGCACATCTTTTCATCAACTGAAATTTTTTTCCTTTCTTTTATTTGTTTTCAAGATGTATGCTTAAAACTGCTGAAAGCATATTTTTTTTAACTTTCAAGGGCAATAACTCTAAAAGGAAACATCCTACAACTTTCATTTGTAGGCTTTTGTTAGTCTTATTGTAAAGATTATTTCATCAACAGAAGTTATTTTTCTATCTACCATAAATTTCAAGATAATGGCTTAAAAACTGCAAAAACATCATTATTTGCCTTTCATGGGCAATAACTCTAACAAGTACATCTTTAACCCAATGGAGACCTTTGTAGAGCTCTTCAAGCTGAGGAAGAGTCATTTGCTTGTTTAAGAAATGTTAAGATTAATATGTGTGGGTATATCTCACCCTTTGTTTTAACGGTACTATTCTACAAAAAGCATGGAAAGCTTGATACTCACTCAATAAGTTACCTAAACCATTGAATAGGCTCATTTGTAAGGGATACTGTTATGATATTGTTATAAAATCATTAAGGATAGCATTTCTTTGGTATGAACATTGATTTGCTCATAGGATTTTCACATAGAAATCAAAACACTATATTTAAAAGCTATTTTTGGCATGACGTTGGTTGTGTCCTTATTGTATGACTTATGATGTACAACGATTCTCAACCCCCATGGGAAGAACTGGGACTGATTTTACATATTTCGAGTTGAGTTTTTGTCTTTGTAGTGGTCATATTGGTATATTGTACAAGTGAATGAATATTTGATTTGGGATTTCTGAGATTGATTTTGAGGTAGCTATTATTTACTTTTATCTTTTCTTTACTTTCATTTCTTTACTATCGAGTGTTTATATGCGAGATTAGTATTTTTGAGTATTTTGAAGAAATAGTAGATCAGTAATTATTTTGATAGCAATGATACTTTCAATGTAATCTTATATTTTGAGCTAGTACTTTTTGATATTTAGTTTGTTTATTTAGCATATTGAGTCTACTCTGCATTTTAGTTTATTTTTACATTTTGTTACTATTTTCTTTACTTTTGACAGTTTAGCCAGTTTTGAAATAAATCTAGTATTATTCATGGAAAGTACACATATGCTTATACTTTATATTTTTAGGATATGGTACATTAATATTATACTAGTAGTATGTAGTTTTGATGTATAGATGGGAAACCTCATCCCATAGACAGATAATTGAGTGTTTTGTGTTTGTCTTGTAACTTTCGTATATTTTTGTATTGAGAGTAAAGCTATTTAGCTTTCTAGTTTCCATATTTGATATTTGGTATACCGAGAGTGCATATTAGAGTTACTCGTTATATTTGGTATGATACATTATTTTGAGTAGAATGGCTAAGCTGTGTGTTTAATTATTGTAATACAGGGACTCATTAGTTTTCTGTGTGTGACATGTCTATTTGTCTTTGTGTATTGTCTTATGTGATATTAAAATATATATTATGTAATTGCAGGATTGAACCTTCAAACATCTAATGAAGTATAAACATATAGAATCTGATATCTTGGTATTTACAATACCTATTACACTAGTAGTACTTAGTTTGTACATTTGTGTAATTTATATTCAGTTTCTTTATTTCCATTGTAACAAGGGACTCAGACCTTTCTGAACTGATTTTTAGGTGTGTTTAATTGTGTAATATTTTTCAACATTGGACAGATTTTAAAGGGGGAGGGTTCTGATAACGCCAAAGTACTTAAACCATGCCACATTTTTTTGCACCTGTCCCAAGTCAAGAATTTCTGGCCTCTGTATGTTTTGTTTCATTTTCACCTTCAGTTTATTTTTATATTACTTAAATATATAGGGGCAACTCTTTTGCTGTACCTGTGTATAATGATGTTTTGGGGTCAGCTGCAGCCTGTCCTGTGGTATGAGGGTTTCCTCGTTGTTCACTGAACACCAATGGGTGGCCTTCGGCGGACATTTTCATCCTGGTGGGGTTGTCGTCTCTTTGACATCTACACCTACTTATTCTCGTTATACTAAGAATTTAAGGTGTAAACTTTCTTAAACCTTTAAATACCTTATGAATCGGTCATGAATAATTTAATCTCTTAACTTAAGTCTGGCATTTCAGTGCTCCGGCAATGCTAGAGGTTGCCTGACATAATATTTCTCACTTGGTGCCATTTTAACCTCAAGCATTAGACATGCTTAACAAGTGTCTTTAATTTACATGAGGGAAGTTTAACCTACCAGCGATCAAGTAATAAAACAATATGAATCTTGTTAAATCCAAAGAAAACATTTTTAAGGTGACAGTTGTCAAAATGATAAGCCATTTTGAATAAGGTCATTATTTTTCCATAATACAAAATATTTTAGACAAACAAAGTTTAGTGGTTATTTTGTAGCATAATTGTTAACCAGATGTACCAATTCAATTAACCAGATATGTACCAATTAAATTAACCAGATGTATTAATTCAAAAAGACCAATGTGAAATTCATTTTAACTGCTTTTGCAAATGATTTCTACAATTGCTGGATTTTCTACTCAGGTCAGGTATACATTTTTCTTTAATTTGATAACCTTCTCACATGTGAAGGAAAGAAATGGTGTAATAAGCTTTGAAAGGGAAATTTTTTAGAATAATTCTGCCGATGTCGAAGTATGCTGGAACTTGCGGTTTGCAATACAGCACTCAGAAGTAAGAGGTGTGAGTATTGAGGAATGGAATGTTGAAAGAGTAGCATTCCGGATGTTTTGTTTTTGTTAGTGCAAAAAAACAAATGAAATTGTTCTGTGAAATTCTTCTGTCATAAGATACCTACATTTCACTTGTATTTTCAATGTGGTGCCTAAGCACTCATTTCAGTGTATGTTTTTCTCAATATAATTGAATAAAGGATATAGTTTGTTGTCAAGAGGTCATTCTTTCCTAATTTGTACACTTACAAAATGTTCGTATATTTCATCAGCAATAACTGGTAGTCTGTTTCTCTCTAAGACCTCCAGTATATCTTCTATATGTTGCCTGCTATAGACAGAACCACAGGGATTGGAAGGACTATTTACAATCACAGCAGCTGTTTTATCATCAATCTGAGATTCTAAATGCTTCAAATCTATCTCCCAAGATAAGTCAGGCTAAAAAAAATACTGGCATATGTACAATATTTAAATTCTCTTGTAAAGTTTAAAAAAAAACTAGTAGAGTTTAGTCGCTTGCTTTTCTAATTGAAGTGGATGAACTTAAAGAAAAGTGTCAGGTTATATGGCAAATAAAATTCTGGACAACTCACATGTATCTGGCATTGGATGGATCCATTTGCGTACAAGAGTCTTTGTCTCTATATTTCTGTGTACATTGACTATTGTATATTATAGCAGTTACTGATTTGTGGAGTCAAGCTTTATAAGGTGTCTGTACAACTCCCAAATAAATTATCAACAGCTCTTTTAAAATTGTAACTTCAAAGAATTGGTATGAGAAGTACAAAAATATGCATAAAACACCTTACACACACCAAGAGTTCATAGTGTTTGACTTTGATACCAAGAGATTCTGCAAGAGTCTTATAAATAGAAAATCCAGGTTTTGGGATAAGTATATTCTGTCCTTGACTGGCTAATACTGAAATGCACATGTCTAAGGCACTGGAACATCCATTTGTCAGTATTACATCCTAAAATATATGTGGTAATCAGAAAATGAAAATAGAATGGTTGTACACATGTTTTGGATAAACCAAAATTATTGGTTCTTCTCTACTACGTTACTCTCTGAAAGTTTCAACTAGGTAAGGAAATAATACTAAAATACTTGTTACAATTATACATAAATTCACCTATATATAATGAGATTGTCAACATGTTTACTCCTATACATGATTATGTAGAGTGGACCATCAACAAAAAACTCATTCATCAATCTTGATACCTGCCTTTTGAAAAAAACATCAAAAACAAAACAAACCAAATATTAGTACAAACTGTACATTCTGTAAAAATACAAACGTGAGATGATAAGAATGTAATGTCTATACATTCATTTAAGTCACTACACAGGGTCTTATGATCAAGATTCAGTCCAACAAAATCACCTACAGGAGACTGATTAGTTGAGTATCATATTGGTATTTGATACTCAGATAAAATGCAGGGTACAGCCTGATGCCACAACAGAGTGGGTGCAAGTATGGAGACACCAATTAAGCCTGATACAGCTGTATGTTTGGAGTTAACAAAATGTTTAACACAGGATATGAATTAGACCAGAAATTTGTAAAAATTGATGGAGTAGTTTCTAGGTAGTTCTAGGTTATTCAGCCCTCAAAATGAATTTGAACCAATACAATGACACTGCTTCAGATCCCCTGAATGAAAAAATCTACAACAATGAAAGATGGAACTGCAATGAAGAAAAGAAAGCTACTTCGTTTAGATATGGTTTTATGGAGCAAACCAAAGAAGCTGAAATTGTTAAAATTGGAAGTAAACGTACGGTAAAAAAAAGAACAGTATTCTGGATTTGAAAATGTGGACTTCCTCTTTAAATTAGATCAAGTCTGTAAGTTACAGTGTATACTGTACTTACATTAGCAGTAACTGGTGCACTGGGTACAGATGTATAGTCAGCTACAGCCTTTCTGGATTCTTCATACCCTGAAATAATTACTTGACATGTCAGAAAAAGGTTGGAGTAAGGCCCCTAGATATACAGAAAGAAAGAAAGGTTCAGCCAACCAAAATGTAAGGCCCTAGATATACAGAAAGAAAGAAAGGTTCAGCCAACCAAAATGCTATTAAAACTATGATGCATGTAGATAAACAGTAGTGATAAATTGGTGTCACGACCCTTGGCAATTTTTTATGTGCAAGCAAATACTTTGATGTACTAATTTTACATGTAAATAATGACATATACATTTCTAGTTAACATTTTATGAGTATATTTACTTTGATGAACAACAAGAGGAATGTTAACATTTCAACTTATTCACAAAATTTCAGTTATATTTAATTTGTTTGTTCATATCTAACGAATGTTGATTCGATCAACAAAGGAAGTTAATAAAACCAAGGATGTTCTAGATCTATTTCTTAAATGATTGAAACATCTCAATATAAATGTGTTGCTTCAAAGCACTGAGACCATAACTGAGCAGTTTTTGATTGGTGGTAGATATACCTGAGTTCCGAGGAAAAAAATACATATATTTAAAAAAAAAACAAGAGATATGGGGTGAAATGATTTCTTATTTTGGCAATTAAGCTACGACAAATCAAAACTAGAAACAGATTTCCTAGAAAGCCTAAAGGTACTGTTTGAGAGCAGACATTTATAAAGGACACAACCTTACCTATAAAGGGGCACAACCTTACATATAGAGGGGCACAACCATACCTTTAGAGGGACACAACCTTACCTATAAAGGGGCACAACCTTACCTACAGAGGGACACAACCTTCACTATAAAGGGGAGAATTATATCTATAAAGGGACACAACCTTATCTGTAAAGGGGCACAACCTTACCTTTAGAGGGACACAATCTTACCTATAGAGGGGCATAACCTTATCTATAGAGGGGCACAGTCTTACCTATAAAGAGGCACATCCTCACCTATAGAGGGGCACAACCTTACCAATAGAGGGATTGTATCCGTTATATTTGTGAGATCGAATTTTATCAATAATTGCATCATCCATTTCTTCTGGACATGGGAGGTTACCAAATACTGTTGGATCACCTGTAGTAAAAAAATCAAAGACAGAAAGATTTCAAAGTTGCTAATGTGAAAAATACTACAAAATAAAAAAAAATATGGCCACAAGTGAAAAATAGTTTACCAATGCTTTTTTGTATGGTTAAAAAATGCAATGCTAAAATGTAAACAATATAAAAATCCAGTTTTTACATATATGTTGAATATTTCACAAAATAACATTGTAAATGATACCCAGCATTCAACCTAAATTTCAAATTCCTATCCATTCCATGTTTTGAGCAACCGTACTTAGAAGTAAGGTTCTCCTAACTAACTTGTGTTGAAGTATTTAAAACTTGACTATCTTCAACAATCATTGACAAACTTAGTCTGCTTAAAGGTAAATGGCACAAATTGATCTGACCAAGGAGTTAAATACAGAAGGATTCGCATCTTGTAATTTATTGCAATATCTCACGTGGCAAGATTTCGGAATACTCGACACAGCTACTTGCCACCTATACTGCTATTGAAGTCAAAATTAGGTCATATAAAACATTGATATCACAAAAGCAGGGAAAGCTATAGCTATAAACATCCTTATATAAACACTCAGACCATTTTTTGTTTGTTAAAAACAAATTTTAAGATGATCGTTCGGATTTTGAAGGAGTTGGAATTTCAATTTTGGAGGGAATACCTTTCTCGGGGGAATGACTCCAGCCGCCATATTTAATATCAACAGTTGGTCAAATAAAAACAGGGCAAACTCAGCATCAATGAAATGCATCATGGGTAGTTTTGCTGTACATCGCCTCACACAACATATTTATTATCAGGCTATGTAAAATTGCGTGAGATTCCAATCCTTGATATATAGAAAACCTGGAACTGTCCATCAAAATTGAACATGTAAATACTTCGTAAACATAATTGTTACATGTAACTGGTTGTCAAACATCTATCTAATGTTTACCTAAGATCATGATGCAATATATATATATATATATATATATGGAAGGAATTTTATTTGTGTTTATAAAAAATTAAATAAAATTGAAATGTATTGCATTCTTTAAAGTATTTTATTATTTCATGGTGTACAAGCTGTAACATTGTTCAGCTTAAATCAATAAATTGAAGCCAGTGTACATTTCTATCAGGAATTTTGTCATTCGATTTGTGCCATTAAATTAAGCTTACCTATAGATAAAGCAATCATCTGTTTCTTTGGATGTGGTGTAATCTTCATTCCATCAACTATACTCCTGATAGGATTGAATGCATTTTGTGCCATCTCAGATATTGGTACTGGATGCCAGTTCTTTAGACGTTTTACTGAAGGTTCCATTTCTGTCAGTATAGTATTCTAAAGTAAGGAATAACAATATCGTAAGTCTTCATGTACTATATACCTGAGGACTATGTCTACAATTTACCTGAACCTATATATATGTAACTCCTAAAAATGTCAGCTGACTAGCTGCTCTTGTTGAACTTTTTTTCATATTATTTTAGGTGAATGTCAAAGTATCAAATCATGCTACATGGTAAATTTGCCAGATTTGTTCCTACTGGTACTTTCTGAAAATAAATAAAATATGAAATTTGCGAAAAAGCACTTTTAAAACAGTATCCTACTTGCCAGATACAAAGTGGTGTTGAATGTTGATCCACCACTAATCATTTTTCATGAAGTTTTGCAATACCCAACGAGAAAGGTTCTAAGGTAGAATTGAAAAAAAAAACAAACAAACAAACAAAGATGAAGATAATATATTTTTTAATGATTTCTGGATTTTATTTGTGACATCTAAAACCACAGATACACAGATATGAGGATTTTCTATCATCATTTTTTCTTCATAAATTTATAGATAAGAGTCTAATATTCCTCTACCTCAAGTCCATTTACATTAAACAACCACACCCCTAAAGTGATACCACATAAAAGGGTTTCTTTTGTAAATGCAAGGTTGGCAATATGATAAATTGTCCATAACAATAAGACTTTATGGAGATAATTTGGAATCAATTTTTCATTAATCCATGTTTCAAATATTATTGAGTTCATCTCAGTGTGATAATCATGTCTGTTAGCCCTAATTTCCTTAAAAACTGGTTCAAGAACACTTCTTTATATCCTGCATATGAGACAACAAAACCTTGCCCTCTGCCCATAGGGAACTTCCTATTTTTGTCAAATTCAATGTTTGCCATTTGTAGGTTGCAGTTGGATTCATCTTAACCCAGGAGCAATGATGTGTTCTTTTGACATAATCATAAAAAAATTAAAAGCAGCACCTCTGTTAGATTCTGCTTTAAAATAGTTCAAAATGTGTAGAATAATTTCCCTATTTTCTTTTAAAATACTAGTGGGGGGGGGGGCTTTTTTTTATCCTTTCAAAAACATGTTTAAGTGAATCAAAAATGGAAAAATGGCCACTTGAATTTCACTAATTTTTTCTTCAAATTTGAATACAAAATCCAAACGATGGATTGACTACAAAACAAACACAACACAGTTTACTGGATTATTTATCTATACCCACACTGCTTAACAGAAAAGCATTTCATCATCCCAGAATTCACTCATAGAAAGCATGGAAAGCAAGTGATGTCTTTAAGTGATCAGAGGTCATTGTTTCCTTATTACTGAAATGTTAACATATTTTATTTTATAATAATAAATTCTGAACAATGCAATATTTTTATATACATGTTGTCATGATCTTAATTTTTCCAATTTTCTTTTGCATAAAAATGTTATAAAGGAAATTAGAAAAAGATAGGCTCACATAAAGAAAACAGGTTTTGATTCTGTAATTATATTTAAAAAGTTATATAGCTTTGTTGTGGCTTATTTTTATTTGCATCAGCTGAGGGTCACATTATCCAGTAATTTTTTTAACAATAAGCCTTATGGCAAACTCATTTAATAATTGAGTTAAAATTTTGAAAATAAATCTCTGAGTGTCTGAATTTAGAACTCAAACAGACTTTAATAGAATTTAAAATTTCATTTAACATTAAAAGGTGGCAATGATATGTCTGGGATTTTTTTCAAAAAAAATATTAATTCAATTTTGATTAAAAAAAATAAAAATATTTTGAAAAGAGCTGAAAAAAATAAAATAATTCAGAATTTTCAAAACAAAAAAATAAAATGTTTTGAAAAATCTGAATAAAAAGAAGAGGAGGAAGAAGAAAATGAAAAAGAAGATGAAGAAGAAGAAGTGTGTTCAGTGCATTAATTACAGTTAATAAATTTACCATGCGTTAACTTTTTTTAGTTTATTTTATAGGGATCCATGTTACTCATGTTTTTTAGTTCTTTGTTGATTTTAGTTTTTTGTGTGCTTTATATGCATTTGTGTATATGCATGTTGGTTGCTTTATCTAATTTGCAGGCTACCGTTTATTGAAGATATATAGGTCGTCTTAGGCTGTTGATTTTCCATTCCTGGTTGAGTGGTTGTCTCCTTGACATATTCCCAATTTCCATTTTTTTTATACCTTGGATTTGTAATCTCTTGATTATTTTCTATTTTTTTTTTTTTGCACATAGCCTTTGTAATATACTGAATTATTGTATCATAGATTTAATGATTGGAAATGAACTGAACACAAAACTGAAAGAAATACATAACACTTTAATATTTCAAAAGAAAAAACAAAAAAGTAGATCACAACATGTGATTTTGATTAGAAATGAAGGAAAATATTGTAAATGTCTAAAACATAGTCTTCCAAGCAATGCGAGACAATGGCGGAACATAAACATTTTTTTTAACATTTTCTTTATCTGTTGGTTTTTTTACTAGAAAGCGGGAAATATTGTCTGTTTGAACTTTGTTTTGTTTTTCTGATCTACCACATTTTAAAACTGCTCGAGCTTTCCTCTTCTCTACTTTTTTCTTGTTTTTTTTGTGTTTTTCTTACAATCCCCATTTCTCTAACTGAAACGCCAGACCTTTCAGTGATTTTTTCTTCATAATTATATGTTCAGCTTTATTATCTTAAAAAGTTAAGTTTAGCTAAGATGATTGTCACGTAGCTTTTACCTATGTTTTATTAATATCACTTTATACTCATTCATGTATACATATATTATGGTGTAATTTGCATTATAGAACTATTATTATTGACACAAAAAATCTCTAGGGATCATTTGTTGTCACTGTTCAAACCTGATATTCTCTGAAACAAAACAAAAATAATGCAAAAAGATGTTTGAGTATGTATTTACGTATGATTTTTTCAGGTATTCCTTGCTTGTGATAACATACGGAAATGGAGGACATTTTAATTGCAACATGAAAATTCAAGGATCTTGGTACATGTATCTCTATGATGGTCTAAGGGAGTACCATAGTGCAGGAACTGGCCTACAGAAACTATGCTCACCAAAACCAAGAAAAGGCTATAGACAAAATTATGTTTTATATTACCGTAATAAAATATCACCTTGAACCATGTGCTTTATAATATGCATTTTTCCTATAAGCATACGCTGGGATATTGCTCTTGCAGAGATCAAATAGCATACATTTCAGGAAATTAAAAAAAAAAAAAAATATTTGCTGAAAGGGTAAAAAAAAAATCCAATTTTATTTTGGTCTGAAAAAAAAAATATTTTGAAATTAAGAAATCCAAGGCACCCCCCCCCCCACCCCACCATAAGAAAATGGTTCGTGCCTTAAAGTACTTTCACAGTATTCCATACACAGGATCTTGTCCAGGAATTCCAAGAAAAAGTTGATCAGAATCATAAAAGATCAGACAACTATATCCTGTTTACTGACATCATTAACCTTTAACCTTGATAAAGCATGTTAACAAAAATAGACATGTACTCAACAACATCCTAACAAAGCACTTTAGGTTTACAAGTAAAATAAGTTCTGTCCAGAAACTGATTAAATTGAATTTGACCCTATCCTGTCACAATAAACCAGCAATTCTATACTTTTGTTATTCTGATACAACAATTACACAACATTATTGGTTCATAAATAGCTTTTTTCAAGGTGATAAATTATTCTATAAGGTCTTAATTAAAATGTTGTTGTTTTGCCCTTTACCTTATCAAAAATTAACAATAGGAAAAAGATAATCCTAGTAATTTAATGCTTTGTATTTGTCATCTCATTATGTTTGCTCATTGACTAGAACAAACCTGTGCAGTCTAAAAAGGAAAGGAACATTAACTTGGTGAGATACAAAGATATAGGATCTGTCCATAAAAAAATAATAAATATCTTGTCATTAACATGAATTATAAGTTCTATGTAATAAATAATCAATAATACTCAATAATAAATCAATCACCATGATCAATGGGTTTATGATATGGTGAATATGACCTAGATCTATTCTACATGCATGAGGGTCATAGTAAGGACAATAACATAGCATTTTTCCTATAGCATACATAAACCTTCCCCTTACCCGTGAGTTGGTATGGCAATATAAAGTTATAATTTTACCATTTACCAATAAAAAACAGGAAGCAGAATCCAATTAGTCAGGCAGGAGGGTAGGACCGTAACAAAACAATAGCCAATAAAAATACAGTGACATAAGTCAACTATGATATTGTTTGCCTTATATTTCCTCCAAAATAAGGCTGTTTCTCTTCAATAGGTTTCAAATTTTACCGAAATAAATTGAATAATGTCCAAAATAATACAATGTATAGTCAAAGTCCTGGATAAGGTTTAATACATGAAATATCTGTATGAAATAATCTCACATAATTTATTAATAAAAGAGAATGTTGTGAAAAAAAACCCCAGATATTTAATGGTAGGTAAAATATAATTGAGGATCTTATTTATTATAAATTTTCCAGATGTTACTTAAATCATATGCACTCCTACAATATGTAAAATCTGAACTATTGACAGTTACGAAGATCCATATGTTTTGACTATATATTTCTCATTGTTGAAATGATGTGAATGTGCAACATCTTGTGGGGAATTAGCATGGATCAATTCCTTGGCAAATTTATCCTATATCCTGGGCAAAACCATATCACTGTTGAAGAAATGAGGCACATTGAAAAATAATTGTAAAATTGATGTCTTTAAATTCTTAGTTTTCTTAATTTAAACAGCTTAGTGAGAAGAAGCATGTAAACAAATCATAACTTTAATTTTACTAACAATGAATATAAAAATTGGACATTGAGTGATACCCTACCACTTAATGGTGGCAAAATTTTTTTCACTTTTACTTCAACAAATTGTCTTGGAATACAATTTTATGGTCCACTCTCCTGAGGTACTGCTCCTATACCTCACTGTTTATTTTTAGACCATTAGGAATCACTGTCATAAAAACATTACTCTCCATATGACAACATTTACTAGATTTCAGTGGTAAGTTGACTTTCTGTTTACCAATGGAGACCAATAACACTTTGACAATGTCTAGTCTACTCAAATGTTTGAATGTCTAAGCTGCAATGTACTTTCATTCATTGAAGGATATTACTGATTATAAATTTTTTTTCACTTTCAGGCTGCAGATAAATTGACTTAATGTTGGGATAATAATGAGGTTGATTGGGAAACCATAAGCAGATATCATTTTTTATGGCCTAATATGTTTTTTCAAGCACCAATCATATTGAGACAGTTCAGTCTTACAACTAGTAAAGGACATTCAATAGTAACTAAATAAAAATAATCACTGACACCTTTTCTACAGTTTGCTTTTTTTTGTTTACATTGTACTTTAATGTTTGTTTGTAAATACCAAACTGTTTGAAAACTCTAAAGACTGCAACTGGCATGGGTTTAAGCTATTAGGACACTATTTCAAGAATTTGTGAAACAAACTCTTCCTAGAGAAGAGTTGACTACCATATTTATGGGCATACAAATCATACTGAACACAATTTTTTATGGGAGATAAACAAGGCACTTTTGATGCACAATTTGCACCCATTTTGAAAACACCAATTTAATAACAGCAATCAGTTACTTTTTGCTGACAACACAACCACAGAATATGATTAATTTCTGACAATATAATAATGTCAGTAATATAACACCAAATTAAGTTTTATAACAATCCTGAAAGTTGCCTGGAGAAATTGCAGTCAACACATGAGACCAAGTTGTGCTGAAAAAGTGCTTACATGTAAGTTCAGCAGCCATCATTTCTACATCTTTTGTTCAACATAAATTCCCAACAGTATGCATATCTCCATGTGATTACATTACATTCCACAAAGTTTCATAGTAATGCTGCTAACTGCTTAGAGAATAGTTCGAACAGAGGGAGGAACAAACACACAGATTGAAACCTATAATTCCCAAAACTTTGTTTACTGAGGTATAATTACTTTGCTAGCTAGTCAGCTAACTACATGTAGGTATTTTACTTGTAAAATACATGGTCTTATAACTATAACATTCATGTGTGTACCAAGTAAAAACTTACAACACACATGAATGTGCAAAACATCCTTCAATTGAATAGAAGTTGATCCATTGAAATTTCTATGAATACTGGACCAAATAAGGTTTAACTGTACCATAATCTACAAAAACCACTCCACACATCTGGTTCTAATTTTTAGAAAAGCCAATTTCAACTTGTATTGGCCAACAGTAAAGAAAAAGTTCTGCATAGACAGTTAATATGCCAAAGAAAGCTGACATGTTCTTGAAACCTCCACTACGATATGTATATTTCGTTCCCTAAGCAATAAACAATTGAATAAAATCTCAAATAAAGAGTTGATACAAATTAGTTTAAAGCATAGAGAATCTGGCTTTGTTCTCACATTCAAATATGCACATTAATATTTGGATAGCCATTTCCTTAATGTACATGTACACTACCATCAACCTAAAAATTTAATTTCTCCAATTTTCACAGTGGAGTCACCATTTTCCTCCACTGTGTCCCCACTAAGATAACTGAGATAAAATTGCTTCATTCCAACACTTTGTTGTATACATCTCAAATGCTTTTAAACTTTAAAAATCATTAAATATATTTTATCATGTAAAAAAATTAAACTACAACCATGTTATAAAATGGTGACTACATGGTAACTGTGTTAGGTGGAGGCATTGTGACCACTCACAAAGTATCCACTGTGAAGAGTGGAGAAATTAAAATTAGTCTTGAAAGAAGTGTAGTAAAAAGTTTACTTAAGATAACTTACAAAGGCTAAGTAGGAATATCTGTACTGAGGTCAACAGGATTTCTTCTTCCAAGAATAACCACTAATTCTTAAAAAAAAAAACAACAGAAAATTTTATATTTCGTCAATTCTTCACTACCTTATATTAATGGTAACTAAAGTAATTAACAAAAGAATTAACAAGATCTTTTATGTAACAAACAGGATGACATGTTAATTTCTTGTCACCTTTAACCTCCTACAAATATTTAATATATAATTTTAAACAATACTCATTGTTAATGAAAGTTTCTATTGTTGTTTCTTGGAAAAGACAGATTAGTTATCATAATAGGAAATGTCAAACCAATGAAATAATGGAAACCAAACAAATAATTAATATATTGTAAAAGTTCATCAATTTACAATAAAACACAACATGATTATGTATTAGCACCAAAGAAGTTCTTAAGTTTTAAAGGATTAAATGGTGTACAAACAAAATCTAAATGTAGTACATGTAGGATTAAGATGTACAAGTAGCAATCATTTAATTTGATGTAACAGTACATAATGTATGTCAGCATGAAGCATACAGAAAAAATAATTTGATCTCAGAACAAATACACAACCAAGACCAACACTTTAAAGGGATAGGTCTAAATGTACTATAACAAGATGCTCTATCCATGAAAAGCACACCAACATTTTTTTTTATATAATATCAGAAATGTAACCCCTTTCCATCTTATACCTTTTTTTTTAATTATAAGCCAAAAGCTGAAAGAACTGTCAATCTTAATGGAACCAAGCCGCAAAAAAGGGTGACATGTAAGAGCCCCTATCTCCTGTAAAATTTAAAACTAACTAAATGGTCACTAACAATCCTACAAACTTTGAACAAAAATTTAAGGGGAAATACTTGATTAATGATCATTATGATGTATCCATCAGCATCATGAAAACTGATTTATTCAACAGGGCATAGTTTAGCTTTCCTCGTTTGTCTACCCCGGACTTGACTTTTTATGAGTAACTCGGCAGGTGTTTCTAGAAAAGCAGAGGACGCTTACCCTACCGGTGCACCTGGTCCATGCTCCCAGTTTTTAGTGGAGTCCGAGTTGCTCATTTACTTTTGTTACTTTGTATGTATGATTTTAGTTACTTTATGTTCTTTGTTGTATGTGTCTGTTTTCCATGTCTGGTCTTTGTCCCTGGATTATATTCTTTTGATTACCGCTATGACCTTGGTTCCCTTGATTACTCTTAATGCAAGTTGAAATTTAATTTTGCTAGTAGAAATTATTTCCACTTGCCAAAATTTGCTAGTAGAATTCTATATGTCATGTATGAAAAGTCCAAAAATAACCCCAAAAACTTCAAATTTAGTGAGTGTAAATTTTCAGTACTTACTAAATTTAGCTTGTGGAAAAAAATATGAAATTCAATCCGTGGAAAATCTATTCAGTGGTTTCTGAGGAGTTGCGTCCACAAAGTGTTCTGATAGTAAACCAAAAAAAAATCAACCAAGTCCCATAACTCCTGTAAAATTTGTTGAATCAAAATATTGGTTACATACGATCAACTAGATATGGTGACTTACAACACTACACAGTTGGAACAAAATCTGTTCAGCAGCTCCTGAGGAGTTGCGTCCACAACATGTTCCTAAAGTAAACCAAGTTAAAAATCAACGAAGTCCCATAACTCCTGTAAAATTTCCTGAATCAAAATGGTGGTTATATATGATCAACTACATATGGGGATTACACACCCTACAAAGTTTGAACAAAATCCATACAGCGATCTCTGAGGTATTGTATATACAAGGTTTGGATTGATGAAAGCGCAGACACCAGTATTCTAAGTCCCCTTTCCCATTGAGGCAGGGAACAAAAAGGAATATTCATAACTCTTGCTGATGTATTTATACTCCTAAATAAACAAAATATTCATTTCTTTGCAATATCCAGTTTTTTTTTCATTTCTCCAACGTAGAACTTTGACCAATAGTCATGGTGAGCTAACTTAAGCCATTAAAAGACTTTGTTAACCCTTTTGCCAATAAAGAATAGGTTACATGAAAGTAATAAAGCTAATTCATTACTCATCCCATGAGCAAGTAAGGTCACTAGTTGATGTTCCTGAAAACATGTACATGGATGTGTAATTTCACAGAACATCATTTGTAGAAGTTCTCTTGAATTTGGTACTTTCATGAGACAACCAATTTCCTAAATGTTGCTACATGTACATTTGTACATATTGCTATTCTAAAACGCCTTGTGCTGTTATAGTGCGGTTGTATTAATGAATATGCATATAAATACTATGACAACTAAGCAAGAATCAATGGTTTTTAACATGTTTTTTCAAAATTTTAATATATTTGGTTTTCTGTTTTCAAAAGGTCCACAATGTGTAAAATGAATTTCTCATACCAAAAATCTAAGTCGTATCGTTAACCAGATGGACCAATTTCAAATTCTAAAAAATGAATGTAAAATTCAGTTTATCTGCTTTTGCAAAGGATTTCCAGGACTGCTGAATTTTCTAATCAGTAAATTATTTGTTTTTCTTCAGTTTAGTCACATTCTCCCAGTAGAGGGCAAAGAAACTGTATAAAAATAAGGACTTTTAAAGTAGATTTTCATAACTGTTCAATCTTTTTAATCCAAATGACTATGTATTCATCATTACATGATATAGTTGAACTTGTTCTGTGTTTGTAAGTCCTTTCTAAATAAAGTAAACAATGATAAATTAATAATATGACCCTTTTCATGATTTGCCACACATGCAGAAATTCCTGCTGCACAAGATACAGCTCAAGAAGAAAGTGCAAGATTTCAATCCTGTCTACTGAAAAATTCTTGATAAAAAGCTTTCAAAGGTAATTTTTTTACTATAATTAAAACTAGAAAAAATGTGCGCGATGCTCACTAAATTTATACCCATTCCCAAAAAATGATATACATACAGAAATCTTAATTGTAGGCTAGATACAGAACCAAAAAAAAAAAATAGAATGAAATAAAAATGGGGGAGGGGGGAATAAAAGTGACAATGAAATTCTGATATTTTTATCCTGGTTGGGTCATTGCATGTTATCAAAATATATTCTTCATATATTCAAAAGTGCTATGTACATGTGACCTTTGAAGTGTTTAAGGTTGAGTGAATGTCCTCAGTGGCTTCATGGTTTCTTGCTAATAACAGAAATTTTATTTAAATTAAAAAAATAAAAGGATAATCAATTGGAAACAGTGAAAAACAAAATATCACACTTGCCGAAGAATGCTAGATCGCACAAGTTTAATCCTCGAGCGTTTTTGGCACAAGTGATCATATTTTGGTTATTCACGATAACCAACTGATAATCCTATTTATTATATAGATTTTCTTCATAATTTATTGATATTTTCATCATCAAATACCAAAGTTGTGATGTTTGGTGGCAGAAAGTCCGAAAGTGAAATTACCTATTTATTTCACAGTGTGAATTACTGATATTTGATACACTGGGAACATTTAATAAAACACTGCTATCTGTATACATGTAATAATATGTCATATAAAGCTGTAATCTGTAAATAGCAATATCTTAAAAGCTTATCTAATCACTACACTACCAAACATATAATCATTCCTTCCAATGGGTGCTGAGAAATCTGTGATAAAAAATTTTCCAATATCGCACATGTGAAAATTCTAAAGACTAGTTGCTCAGAATACATGCAATAGATGACCTAGAAAACTGAAAAGGGGAGACACAGTATAAATCATCATGCTTAAGACATATACCAAAAATCTAACCAATCCTTCAAATAGGTGCTCACATGTAAAAAATTATGTTGCTAGGAAAACAGTAAGTAGATGATCTAGAAGGTGGGACAGCAGAGACACAATACAATTTATCATGCTCAAGCCATATACTTAAAATCTAATCATTCCTTTGAAAAAATTTCTAAGTCTCTTGGAAAACTGGTATTACATTGTAGATGACCTAGAAAGCCGGAAAGGGAAGACACAGTACAACTCATCATGCTTAAGCCATTTACTAAAAATCTAATCAATCATTCTAATGGGTGCTGAGAAATCTGCAACCAATTCATTGTACCCCAAATGTAAAAATTCTAAGTCGCTCAGAATACATGAAGTAGATGACCTAGAAAGCTGGAAAGGGGAAACACTGATCTAATCATCCTCTCCAGTAAAAGTCAAGAAATCTGTGACGAAAATATTTGTTAGGGACAAACTGACAGACAGCCATCATTAGGGGGTACTGTAAACATATTACTTTAGCAGACAAGATTATTTTTGGGTTCCAAAAAACTGATAAGCGGTATATACAAGTATTGTTAAAATAGCAGAATTAAGTACATCATGGAAATTAGATGTTTACAGTATGAAAATGTCAGAATATGGGGTCAATTGAAACTACTCGGCCATTTCAGACACTCTAAAAAGTAACCTGGGATGCAGAAAGGAGAATTCTACTTGAAAAATTTGCCAGAATTGTAGTCATATGTGACTCAAAGTAGTTCTATCCACCAGTTTGCCCTAAAAAAAAATGGTTAGATACATGTATCACAAGAAAAAATGAATAATAACTCAGTCAAGAATTTTGGCGCAAAGCAAAGTAATGGTAAAAATTTTAACCAGTATAACTATAATTTTAGAATCCAATCTGTCAGTCAAAATTCTGGACAGATTCTTCTGCCTAGAGCCTCCGAGGTTTTTCTTCAGTGTAACTAGAAATGTTCTGAAAAGAGAATCTAACTGCATACATTCAAGGAGTAGTATGAGTATGGGTTATAGCGAGCACAAAGAAAGCGCAACAGCAACGTGTATAAACAGGAAGATAGCATTCTTAAGATGGTTCCAAGTTATAGCTATGAGCTGAACTGGAATATGTTCAGTATTCAGCAGAAACAGCCATCAAATAGAAGTTTTATGGCAAGAAAATCAGAAATTTACTCATCTGGATCAATAAACATAAATAGATAATGACTAATATTTGTCATTGAAAATATAGTTGTTTTCAATGCATTCCTTTAATTTTTTCCTGCTTCGTGAAATATTCATAGAAAAGTTCGGGGAAAGGTTGCATGCACTGACAAGTTTACATATGCGTCCCTCTTTGTTGTTCCGCTTGCAGTTCATGCCTTGCTACTATTATTATTTGATATCTATATGTTTTTCGTAATGGCTCTGATTCTGACTGAGGCTTATGATGATTTAATGATACATGAATACTACTGTGTAATGTGTAATTATTTACTTGATCACATCATTGTACTTGATTTATTTGCTCCTTAAAGGCCCTGTGATAGGTATGGGTTATACATTATACAAATAGGATATATAGGCACTTGTTCTGATAACGATAGTGTTATGACTGATCGCTCAACCTTGTCTTCAAATTCGAGGAAAAACAAAGAGCAGAAAACTGACACTAACAGCAAAGATTTGAAGAAAATAAAACCGGTATATGATCCTATAAATATAACAAAAAAGAATGTAAATAAGGATGTGTTTACTGTTCTGATTTCTAGCAAACAGACATACGATAACATCTATGAAAGCACTGACTGTGTGAATAATTCAGACAAAACAAATGATAGAAAGAAATTATCTGAAGATGAAATGGATATTAAAACTGTCAATCACAGTGATGATACAAGTAAAACAAAGGATCAAGACACTTTTGTACGTGTTAATTGACATGATAATATATCAATAGATGAAGATAAAAGTGAAACGACAAACGAGTTTACAGTAAACAAAACAAATGCACTTGTCAAAATAGATGATACTCAACATGCACTTTATGAATCAAAATTTAAAATGACTTCCAAAAAGAAGGAGGAATGGCCCTAAACAACAGACATTTAACAACTAATAGAACTCCACAATATTCATTTATCAAAAAAGTCTATTTGAACAAAAATAGACAAAATGTGTCACTTGCCAGACAAAAACAAGAAATGGGGGTTCACTAGGAGAATAAGTGATTACCCATCCTCATTCATGGATACTTTCCTCTGTCACTGAAGGTCATGATCATCAAACACACATGCCATGGTGACTTTGAGTGAAGTTCCCTATTTATGAGACAAGTTAAGGCAAAATGACATGTGTCCTACATATAAACAAGTAAAATATTAAGATATAAGAACTTACCACAAGTAATAAACTGTAAAATTAATCATTACTTACATAACATGGAAAATTTTGCGCCGTTGTTTACCAACACTATAAACACCTTAGCTCTAACCTTCACCTTTTGTTAAAGTTAGCGATTTAATTGGTCGAAATTGTGGGCAGGTCTGACTGTTACTATTTCAACAACTGGGACCAGTTTCCCACAAAAAAAAAAAAAAAAAAAAAAAAGATAGATATGAGACACCTCGGCCAACGAAAACATCGGCCTAGGACAACTCGGACCATTGTCGAGACAAACAGATAGCATGGATAATCTAACATAAAAGAGATAAAAATAATTAAATTTGATACTTGATGAAATATCAAAATATCAACTCGGCCCATCCTTAAAAATACAAGTAACTCAACCCATTTATTATGAAAGACCATGGCATGGGAATTCGACCGGACATGTTGAATGGCAAATCAACTATGCTTAGGATATTTGACCGGATCGGATTAATAGCTTTTTCTTGGTGGATTGGCCATTCATCCGGATATTGACTGGCTTCGTGATTATAAATGTGTACAATATAAACTAATTCAGATAAATCCGATTGTTCATTTTGTCAAAAAAGTTTAATATCTAATCAATTAAAAATTTAATATGCGATTAAGTTGTTTACAGGTGAAACTAAAAGCGTTTTCTTTCTCTAAGATGTGCTTGGTCAATCTAAGGGAAACACGAATTTAACTCACCAAGAATTCTCTGATAATAAGGTTTTCTAATGTCAAAATGTCAATGGATAATTAAAAAAGTAGCAATAAATGTGAAATCCGGTTCCTATGATGCGACCCGCAAAACCCATGATACAACGAGCGCGGATCTAACAAAGTATTTGTCGGGCGTACACTACCAAAATTTGGGAACAACATGTTTGTTGAAATCTACCTCATTTTTTTGCATTGTTTCGCTTGACATATATTTCAGTTTCCGCCCCTAACCTGCACTATCAACAAAATTCCGAAAGGCGCAATTACTAAGTCAGAAAATTGTACTTATTAAGTCAGAGGGCTGAGCAACTTCAGGATGAAATTTTTGGAATAATTATACAAATATTGGAGTGTAGTTATAAATGTAAGTAGTATATGTGCACGTTTGGGTTAGTATGTTTCTAGAAAAGCAGAGGACGCTCACCCTACCGGTGCACCTGGTCTATGCTCCCAGTTTTTAGTGGAGTCCGAGTTGCTCATTTGGTTTTTGACATTGTATGTATGATTTTAGTTACTTTATGTTCTTTGTTGTGTATGTCTGTTTTCCATGTCTGGTCTTTGTCCCTGGATTACATTCTTTTGATTACCGCTATAACATTGGTTTCCTTGATTACTCTTTCAGGATGTGGAAGGAGGTACACCCCAATGCATATGCGTATGACGTCACATCCGGTGGCTGTGGACCGGAAGTGGACCATGGGTGACCGGTAGAGTAAGGGGGACCGAAAGTGACCCTTGGATGTGACCGGAAGTGACCGGTAAACGGAGGGGAACCGGAAGTGGACCTTGGGTATGACCGGGAGTGACCCTGTGACCGGTAGAGGGAGGAGGACCGGAAGTGGACCGGAAGTGACCGGTAGAGGGAGGGGGGCCGGGAGTGGACCTTGGGTATGACCGGAAGTGGACCATGGGTGACCGGAAGTGACCGGTAGAGTAAGGGGGACTGAAAGGGACCCTTGGATGTGACCGGAAGTGACCGGTAAACGGAGGGGAACCGGAAGTGAACCTTGGGTATGACCGGGAGTGACCCTGTGACCGGTAGAGGGAGGGGACCGGAAGTGGACCTTGGATATGACCGGAAGTGGACTTAAATGGGGGACCAATAAGGGGAACATGGAGACTCTCTGATCTGGGAAGGGAGGGTCTTAAAGGTTGAGAGGGAGGAAACGACCCCCATAGGGTATCCTCATTAAGTGTCCTAATTAGTGTCATTATGTATAAACAGGTAAGTATAAAAAAGGGGGGTGTATTATGACAAGAGTTATCTTTTTTTGTTTATATATTTTTTTTATTTTACATTTTCATTATCGTTCAATTTTTTTTAATTATTTTTGCTAATTATCTGTCATTTCATTGTCTTTGTGTAATAATTGAATGGGGACTTTGAATAGATTTTAAATTTTGATTTGATTTTCTTTGTGTTGAATGGATTGTGTAATTTGAATAGATGTCTCACGTATTAGACAGATATTTCCAACTTTCCATTTTACTGGTGATTTCAAGAGCCCATGTAGTGATTTTTAACTGTTTTTATTGTGCTTTATGAATACATTGCAGGTGTAAGGACGTTTTGTGCAAAGTTTACCACTAAGAAATAATTTTTTATCATTGCCTTTTGTTTAATTATGTTTAATATCTTATGTATTCAATTTGAAATTCTGACTAACCACTAATGATTATCCTGACAATTGTAAGATTTACATTTGGAACGTTAGTAGCTTTTGGATGTTGTATTGCCTTTCATTTTTATTGTCGGCCATCTCATCACCTTTTACAGACCCACTCAACCTTTTCATCGATTTTATCCGTAGTATGGGGTTCTAGTGGGTAAATTCCTTTCTTCATATTTTCAATATTTACATGTCGCGTGTACTTGATTTGACCCGTTATGGGGGTAAACCATTGACGAATTCTAAATTTCTCTCCATATTTTCATTCGTACTTTGTTTCTTATGCTCTTTTTTTTTTGTTTGAGACTTATGTGCTTGTTTAATGTTTTTCTTTTGTTATTATGAGGAGATTGAACTTTTTACTGCTAATAGTATACATGCCGCGTACACCCTTTGAACGTGTTATGAGGCTCTATCGGGTAAATTCCTTTTTTCATACTTTCAGTGTTTACATGTCGCGTTTACTAGATTTGACCCGTTATGTGGTTTAACCATTCAACTACGGAATATATTTTCTCTCTCCATATTTTCATTCGTGGTTTGTTTCATTCGCCCCTTTTTTGTTTAAGTATTGTATGATGTTTTTTTATAAGGAACTTTTTATTGTTATAGTATGTTTTCAGGTTACTTATACCTTGACCCGTGTTCTAAGACTCTAAGAGTAAATATGTTTGTTATGCTATTGCTAATAGGTGTTATCGGTTTTGAGCTATCCTGTTTTGTAAGGAGGTCTTTCTTTAGTATAGTTTTATTACACAACAAGATTTTTTTTCTTTTATATTTTATTTACTACTCATATTCGTACATTCGTCGCGGGGTGTCGTCAAAACCGGGTCCTGCTCAATGGTCTGTCCCATCAAGTGTTCTTCTTCCCCTTTAAGTAATTTCACGATCCGATCTTTTTATGATTCCGCTTTAGTATGAGGCTTCTTGCCGTCCGAGTATCGTTGACGTCAAGGCTGTTTTTTTCCACTCTTTTTAATCTTCACTTCCATTTGTTAACATGACTTTTGGTGGTGTTCGTTGTATTTCCCATATAGCTCCTTTTTTCGATGAACTATCCTCTCAGATTCTGGCACCGTAGATCAATATGATTCATCTTTTGTAACCTTATTGATTTCTTAAGGTCGTTGTTTCTTATACAAGGATGCACGATATTCCGCTCTGGTTTCCACAAGTATTTGATATTCTGACGTTGTACGTTTTATGTTCTTAATACAGCTACACAATATTTGTTCCGAACTCCTCTCTATACAATTCCATTTATAGGTGTCACATCTGTTTTCTGGTTGGCTTTTTTCTTTCCTCCAGCAGGTCTACCACGAGGTCTTTTTGGACCTCACTTTTTTTTGTCAGTTCATTCTTTGGTTTGCATTGTGCACGTTCTGTCGTCCATTGCACGAGTATGGCATCACGTTTGGTGATCTCTTCTAAATGAATCCCTCGACAGGGGACTATCTTGTAAATCTTTATTGCTCCGGGTGCGTCCCTCTCCTTCGTGGGTCATTCACGAAGTGACCACACATCCTTTTGCATCTCCAAGAACACATCCTGAATATCCCATGGGAAAATGTTTCTTCTCAATCTCAAGTTGTTGGGAGTGCCCTGTTCCATGTCGATCAATAAATATCCGTGGGGTTTGGCAGTGGCATACTCGTACGATTTCATGAAGTAGTTTGTCTTTTTTGAGAACATTTGTTGGGCCATGGTCATAGCCTGTGATATGTCTCTGGTATTTTTAATATGAACCAGGTAATGGGCATTCAGACTGATGGTTCTGTGATACTTGTTTTTGTTGAACAGATTCTGAACCAGCAAAATGACACTTATATTTTTATGGTGAGAATATTTCGTGAAGAGATGAGAGATAGATTCGGTGACCGAATTCATCATATTGTCTAGAATAAGTAAGTGTCTCTCTCTGGGATCCAAGGTGTCAAGGTCGGGGAGTCCTTGTACAAAGTCGACATTCTCCATGGTTCCATAAATGGTCTGGTACACGTCGTAGCACCACGTCATTCGATCGGGTCTAGGCATCATCATGTGTTTCAAGTTTTGTACGAATCGACGTACAAACATTGTTTTTTCAACTTCCGGTGGGTCCTGCTATGACACTGGTAAAGGGATGGGCCCACGGCATGAAATGGTCGTCCAAGTATCCTTTGGGTACGTCGAAAACAAGGGGATCATCTGTCGGGTGTATGAAAAAGTTTTCGTCAGCTTGGTCCTTGGGCAAGCTTTCTTGAGTTTCATCCTGGATCTATTGGCGTAGCCCTTCCATCGAAGTATAAGGGTCTTGGCGTAGTCCATTCATCAAAGTATCTTGGTTTTTTTCTTTTCTCAAAGCATATTGGTGTAGTTCTGTCATTAAAGTACCGTAGTCCGATAAACCAGTTTGCATCGATTCTGTCTTTCTAAGGTTGTCTGTTGCTGGACAGGATGCGTATGTGGACTGCATTGGTCTGTCTGCATGATTCTTGTAGCGTGATGGACGCAGTGATCCTTGCGATGGTCTAGAATTAGAATACCTGGTTTCTCTCCGAAGGGGTACATCAATTAAAGCTTGGTATACATGAGTTTTCCTAAAATGACGTTTCATATTATACCTTCTTGTAAAGACCATCTTGCATTATAGACAAGTCGTGGACATCTTGTAAACGACGACCTTCTTCTTCGACAACTGAGAACAAAATGATAAACATTTTTGTTTTTACTTTTACTTTTAAGACTATTTTTGGAAGTCTTCTTGTTAATATTCCTTCCATACTCTAACCCCACCTTTTGAGGCTATGTTTGGTTCTTTATTTTCTTTCTTTTGACCCCTTAATTTTGACTGTTGACTCTTACCCGACTCTTGACTCTAACTCCGACTTTTAACTCTAACGACTCCGACTCCGACTCTAACGACTCTTGACTCCGGCTCTTGACTCCTATCCCGACTCTAACGACTCTTCACTCTGACTCTTCACTCTACCGACTCTTTACTTTGGCTTTTGACTCGTACCCCCGACTCTAATGACTCTTGACTTTTACTTCGGACTCTAACGATTCTTGATTCTTAACCCCTACGCTAACGACTAACGACTCTAACGACTCTTGTCTCTACTCTACTGATTCTAATCACCTACAATTTACCCTTCACTCCTCCTAACCTAAACTATTTCTATCTTTAACTCTAAACTTCTAACCTGACACGAGGTTTAACACTAGATGGTTATTTCTTTAACAATAACATCCATAACACAAAGGTCTAACACTAAGCCTCAACCAATACAAAACCTGCGATAGACACAAGTAATCCTGAGCAGTTTTGAAGACTCAACTGTAAATATATCCTTAACCATTTTCTTTCAACTAACTTTATTCGACCTCAAAGTGTATCTCCTTCTCAAACCGTGACTTAATCGATAAACTATTTCTCACATTTATTGGTCATAGCCCTAAACCTAACCCTAGACAAATAACATGGCTTGACCCCAACCCTAAATATAAACCTAAGCCTAACCCTTTACTTAATCATACAGCTAATCCTAACCCAAACCTAGATCTAACGTTTAACTCTAACAAATTTCTTGACACTGGACCTCATCAGAAACTCTAACCATAGTTCTTTGACCCGCACGCTAGCTATCTAAATCTAACACTGACCCAAGTCATAACCCCGAACCCAAACAAGTAACGATCGAGATCTGACCCCAATCCCCATAACAAACTCTATGTGTGACTTTCATAAAGTCTAAGACCTGACATAGACCTAATTCTAGACTAAACCATAACCCTAGACAAAGGGCAACATCCGACCTCAACCTTAAACATAACCTTAGGCGTAAATGTACAAATGACCATAAACTTAACTCTTACCTTAGACCTGATCCTTAATCTAAGGGTTGACTCTAGCAACTGTCTTGGTACTAGACCTTATCTGCAATTCAGACCCTAACCCTAGTTATAACTTTATCATGACAGTATCTTTCACCTTAATACAAACTCTTTAAGTCTATTCCAAACACTAACCCTAGATCTAACTTTAACCGAAACCTAACCTAGACCTATCTCTAGATCTAATCCTAACCCTCACCCTAACTTAACCATAACCATAGACAAACATCAGCATCAAACCCCAACCTTAAACACAACCCTAAGCCTAACCCAACACTTAAACATAAACTAAACTCTTGTCATTGACCTGAGCCTATAACTAACGGTTGACTCTTACAATTTTCTTGACACTAGATCTTATCTGAAACTCTAACCTTAACCTGACCTTAACACTATACATAACAATATGTGTAACCCTATACTTTATCAAACATTTAACTATACACTTAATCCTAACCCTTACTACTAACCTAACGCTAACCCCACTTACCATTAACCCTAACCCCTAACCCTAATCCGAATTTAATAATAATCCAGGACAAACATCAGCATATTACCCCAACCTTAAACATAAACCTAAGCCTAACCCAACACTTTACCATAAACTGAACCCTTGTCGTAGACCCAAGTCTAGATCTAACTTTAACCGAAACCTAACCTAGACCTATCTCTAGACCTAATCCTAATCCTAGACATAACCTTATCCCTAGACAAATACTAAGACCTGGTCCCAACCCTACACATAATCGTAAGCGTAGACATAACCCTATACCGAACTATAGATTTAAATGTAATCAACTGAAGCCCTAATCCTAGATCTAACCGTATCTAAGAACTTACCCGAGATCTAACACTAAATCTTACCCTAACCCGTGACTTATAACCCTCACTATAACACTTATCCTAACTTTTACGCTAACTCACTTTAGCCCGGTCTTTTCTATGTTTACTCAACACCAACTTTATCATAACCCTATCCTAACACATTATCTAGCTTTAAACTGTGACTATTTGTAGTTTGTTTTTTAGGTCTAATCTTCACTTTTGCTCTGACAATTTTTCTATTGCAAACCCTAACTTTCTTTAGACTTGTCTTTTGTATGTAAACCGTTACACCTCATCAACCCTAACCCTAAGTCATGTGACTATGTATAATGTGTTCTTTTGGTTTATTTGTAATCGTGTTTTGGTTGGCATTAAAACACAAATCCCAGGTTGCAAGTTCTAGTATTGTTTATTAATCATCGTAATATAGGAAACAATGAAAAATACCCTGTAATAATAAATAACCATTGTAAATACATGGTATGATCAATATGCGAATTATAAAATGTTCAAGGTGATCAAAAATAGGAAAAATAACAATATTTTCCTTATAATCTAAAACTAATTACGAATATGTCTTTCGTACATAAATATCCCATTTTAAACTCTTATTCAAAATGTATAGATCATGTAAATAATATCATGTATTATATGCATTTGTTAACTACACATATAAATCAATCTCACAGATATTAATCTGTGAATTGACCAAATAATTGAAAATAGTAATATGTAAATACAGACAGACATACGTTTTTCTGCAGTAACAAATAGAGCAGACAACATGTTAAACAACGCATAAGCATAACATACCTCACATGTTTGTGTAAAGGCTGTGTTTCCTATGGCCTTCAGTTTCAGGACATCACTATAATATACACCTGAAGTACCAATATTTATACCCATAAATATTCAGGTCATATGAACTACTGAATCAATATAGTAAAAATAGTTATCTCCCTTCCATTCACATTTTTACCAGAACTGAGCAGTATTAAATTTATTCAGATTGAAATGATTTATCACTCACTCATACATTTTATCAGAATTATGCTAAATCCATATGAAATTATGCATTTAAGTTATTTAAATGTTTTTAATCAGTTTTATGCAAATCTTACTGTTACAATAAAGTTATTTAGTTGAAACTGTTTAAATCTAAAGTTTATTTAAGATTTTCAAAACACTCTAATCAATCATACAAAGCATTCAAACTCAATCACCAATTTACTGCATAAAGATCATTTATTCTCCGGATTTAAAGAATTGAATGTTATAAGTACTAAATTATTAATAGGAAACAAACCTCAAATTAAGATCGGCTTTATCACAGATAGACAATCCAGGTAAATATAAGATTTTGCACTAGACAAAAAATGGCTTCTTCACGCCTTCAAAACCTAGAGTCAACTACCCACAATCACAAGTTCCCGCCAAAAGATAAACCAACCAATAAGAAACAAGGAAGGAGTAGGAATATCTGAGTAATAAGGATATAGCAGACTACAAATGTACTGTAAAGGAGTAATATATAAAATTACAATTTCAAGCAATGAAATTGATAAAACTAACTTTAATTGAATACAAATCACACAAATAAATCACATACAGGGATACATGACAACTAACAATAATACATTGTTCACAAATACAAATTGATAAAAATACAGCTATACCACACACTCCCCCCAGGCGCAGAATGACGTCCCGTCATTCACTCACACTAGTGGTGGCTATTAACTGCATCCAAAATGGCTAAAGCTGTCTCTTTCTGTAAACTTTTAAATAAAGGTGTTGATGCTAAGTTGGTGAGAAATTCAGCCTTCTGCTGCCACTCTGATGTTGACTGAGTTTGTCTAGGTGGTACAGGACGAACAGTCCCAACAGCTGACATATCGTACTGCCCAGAAGATATCCACGCAGGTGGTCGTCTGTCCCTCATAGATCTCCTGGCAGGTACTGGAGGTGTATCTGGTGTTTCAGTATGCTCGACATCAACAGGTGTGTTCTGCTGTGGATCAGCATCATCAACTACTACCTCCGTTTCAGCATGGGCGTCCCCAGACTGAATTGAAACATTTTGGACTGGCTCATCTACAGTAGATTCCTCAGTGAGTGTGGATTCACCGTCTTCTGTATCCAGTGCATGGTGAAACACTTCAAAACTGTCAAAAGACTCGTCCGAAGATTCATCTGAAGACTTATCTGCAGTGTCATGTCTCTCAGCTGTTGTCTGTTTACGTGTCCTGGGTTTCGGTTGTGGTCTAGTCTTTTGTGTCTGTACTGATGAATCGTCTACTGATGGTCTAATAAATCCAACAGGCAACAGTAAGTTCCTGTTGAGTCTCTTTACACATCCTTCTCTGTCCTCTCTGATGACTTCAAACACAGAAATGTCTGGATTTGGCTGGTCTAACACCACATATGGCACATCCTCCCATTTATCTGCTAATTTGTGCCTTCCGTCAAATACAACTATCTTGACAAGGACTCTGTCTCCTTTCTGGATGGCTGCACCTCTGACACGTTGATCGTAGTTCCTTTTCTGTGTGGCTTGAGCTTTCTTGGATGCTTCAGCTGCAAGTTGGTAAGCGTGTGATAACCTGTCACGTAGATCTTTCACATACTTCATGGTTGGCAACTTGGTTTCCTTCCGCAAGCCAAATGCTAGGTCGATTGGAAGTCTAGGATTCCTCCCGAACATCAAGAAGTATGGTGAAACTCCAGTGGTCTCATGTTGTGTGCAGTTGTAGGCGTGAACTAAAGGTGATATATACGCCTTCCAATTAGACTTCTGATGTTGTTCCAATGTTCCGAGCATGTTGATGAGGGTACGATTGAAGCGCTCGCACATCCCATTCCCCATCGGATGGTATGCTGTTGTTCTGGATTTCTTCATTCCAATCAGACGACTAAGTTCTTTGATGATGTTACTTTCGAAGCATCCGCCTTGGTCAGAGTGGATCTTCTCAGGAATACCATAATGTAGGATGAAATTGTCAAAAAGAACTTGTGCTGTTGTTCGAGCAGTCTGATTCTTCGTTGGGATTGCTTGAGCGTATCTGGTGAAATGATCCGTGATAACCAAAACGTCCTGGAATCCTTCTTTGGAACGCTCTAGCTTTAAGTAATCCATGCACACCAGCTGAAGGGGAAACTGTGTCGTAATGCTGACGAGTGGAGCTCTCTGATTGGTAGGTGTTTTTCGTCTTATGCATCTTCCGCACTGTTGTATCCAATTCTCCACATCCTTATCCATACCAGGCCAGTAAAATCTGTCACGGACCAGCGACATCGTCCTGTCCTTGCCTGGATGGCCCATGTCGTCGTGGAGTGATTCAAGTATAACACTAACATGTGCAGATGGTAGTACCAGCTGAGATTTCCTGTCGTCTCCAATCATGACATCTCTGTAAAGCACGCCGTTCTTAACAGCAAGGTGAGCAAACTGGCGCAAAAGTGGTGTAGGTCCAACTTCATCTGATGTAGGTTTGCGTCCTTCTGTGACATACTTCACAAATGGTAGAATGACTGGATCCTTTGACTGTACAGCTGCCCAATTTATGATGTCATCATCAGTTAGTTCTTCTTCCAGCGAAGGTAGTGCATCTGGGTTGACAGCCAAACTCTCGATGTATGCTCTGGGAAGGTTGGAGTTGCAAATGGTCTGAACAGACTCGATAGAGATGACCTCTCGTTTGTCAGAATCTGTGCCTTCTAATTGCTGTGGTATCCTACTAAGTCCATCTGCATCTGCATTATTCCTGCCTGGACGGTAATGAATCTGGAAGTCAAAAGATGATAATGATGCCAGCCATCTGTGTCCAGTAGCATCGAGCTTTGCTGTTGTCAGCACATACGTCATGGGGTTATTGTCTGTCAAGACGGTGAACTTGCTGCCCCAAAGGTACTCTTTAAATTTGTCGCAGACTGCCCACTTTAACGCTAAGAACTCTAATTTGTGTGGCGGGTATCGTCGCTCTGCTTTGGTGAGTCCCCTGCTAGCGTAGCTTATCACTCTCTTCACACCTTCCTGTTTTTGGTATAAAACAGCCCCTAGAGCAAATCCAGAAGCGTCTGTATGAAGTTCGTATGGGCTGTCGCTGATGGCATATCCAAGTATTGGTGCAGTCAACATGTGATGTTTGAGCTTCTCAAACGCTTTGTCTTGCTCAGTACCCCAATTCCATGGTTTCTGCTGTTTTGCCTTGGACTTCTTGGTTCCTGGTGTCGGCATCAACTCACTCAAAGGTTGGCTGATCTTGGAAAATCCTTTGATAAATCGGCGGTAATATCCAACAAAGCCAAGAAATCGTCTGATGTCTTCAGGATTGGTTGGTTTCGGCCAGTCGTGAACCTTGGATGTCTTCTCTGGGTCTATTTCTATCCCTTCAGCTGATACTACATGTCCAACATAAGTGACCTTGCGTTTGAAAAAGGAACACTTGTCAGGAGCAAGCTTCAGGTTGGCTTCTCTGAGACGTTGGAACACACGTTGAAGGTTTTCTAGTTGCTCTTCGTAAGATCGTCCAAAGATGATTATATCATCGATAAAGATGCAACAGATTCGAAGGTTCATATCTGACAAGCACTCTTCCATCATTCTCTGGAATGTTGCTGGGGAGTTGGTGAGTCCAAAGGGCATTCTATTATACTCATAGAATCCTAACGGCCCAACAGTAAAGGCAGTACGTTCCTTGTGTTCTTCTAGGATTTCTATCTGGTGGTATCCACTTTTCAAATCTATGGTACTGAAGAAAGTACTTCCAGCAAGGCAATCAAGTAGTTCTTCAATTCTTGGTAAACTATAGCTGTCTTTCCTGGTAGTCAAGTTCAGTTGCCGGTAGTCTACACAAAGACGAAGCTTTCCACTTTTCTTCCTTACAAGTACCACATTAGATGCCCACGGGCTGTGTGATGTTCTAATAGTTCCCGCTTTCAGAAGTTGACGTAGATGTTCCTTAACCTCGTCGTACATGGTGGCTGGTATTCGTCGATACCTCTGTTTAAAGGGTTTGTCATCATGAAGATCAATACGGTGTTTCACTGAAGTATGTCCAATATCTCTATCATCTTTGGCAAATATGTCTTCATACTTCTTGATGAGGTTAACTCCTGCATGAAGTTGATCTTCTGTTAAGTCGCTTTCGGTTATCTTCACTTGGTCAAGAACAGGTATTGATGAAGCTGCTGAAACATCTTTCTGGTATTCGATAGACACTGGGTGTAATTCACATAAAATTGCTTTCGGTGGAATCGTGATAGTTCTAGTTGTCACATTGGCAATCTGTATGAAGATGGTTCTTGTGCTGCCATATTGATAATCAATAAGACCTGGTTCCACTTCTAAGTCTTTCCAATTAGGTTGACGTTCAGATGAATGTAGCATGGCTGGAGTTGGACCATATGGTATCTGTTTATCAATGAACGCAGGAAACTGTGTACTGGTATTTGGTTTGATGGTAATAGGAGTTATTGAAGCGTTCTTCACTACCGCTAAGGTGTTGTTGTTGCGTGTCAATTCTCTTTCTCTAAGTGTAATTGATCGGAAGATCAGATACCATGGTGTTGTTATATCGCAGGACTGTAGAAATCGTTGTCCATGATGTTCTTTGATGTTGTCATGGATTACCTGCAGTATGTTGGTGCCAAGTAGAAGAGGTACATGTGCATTGTAATGGCTGTCAGGTACCACAAGTAGTACACATGGGTAGTTGGTGTTCTGATTCAAAAGCTGTAATTCTGCCTCTATAAATCCACTATACGGTAGCTGTTGTCCTTCGGCACATTCTATATCTAACAAACTGCTGATGTTCTGAAGTTTAGTTGCCTTCATATGGGTGTTGTAATAACTATTACTGATGGCTGATACAGTAGATCCAGTATCTAGTAGTGTCTTAACAAGTTGTCCATTAAGCTTTACTTCAGTCTCTGTCGGTTGTCCAAATAATCCAAGTGGTACGGTCTTTTCCTTTTCTTGTGTAAGACCTGTCGTTGAGTTGTTCAAGCCTAGTGGCGGCCCTGCTCCATAGGCTTCTGGCGGTTTAAATCCTTGTGATAGGGTGTATGCAAAGTTCAACATACGATACAACATACAAGCTAGCACTCAACAAAATAATGTGCTTTATACTCATCACTCTATTAAAAGTGAGCAACGGGTTCACGTAACTGAAAAGTGTGACACCACTTTGATCACTTGATGTTAACCAAAAGAAAAACAAAACAAATTGCAAAAAAAAATTCTAAGTTATTCTAACAAGTTTTCAATGAATTTTTTTTTAACTCATACACATTGACAAAGTACAGTATGACAAAACAGTACATGCAACATATAAACATAGAATGAATAACTTATGATAGTTACCAATGCACACTTTTATCCCGTTGATATTCTAGAAAATTGCTGCTTTTCCGTCGTCCTCGATACTGACACTTCCGGAAGTTGACAAAATCATTGTTCGATATGACGTAGAAATGTTTTATGTTCAGATACGTATCACTATCTTTGACGATTCAGTCTGTGTGACGTCACTTACGAAATAGAACTCAAACACTGAATAGGGAATTCCCACAGGTAAATGTAGACAGGTAGACTAGTCAATCAATACACAAACTATCGAACTTCGTTACGATGAAAACAAAATCACGTTGGGCGCCATTCTGTAATCGTGTTTTGGTTGGCATTAAAACACAAATCCCAGGTTGCAAGTTCTAGTATTGTTTATTAATCATCGTAATATAGGAAACAATGAAAAATACCCTGTAATAATAAATAACCATCGTAAATACATGGTATGATCAATATGCGAATTATAAAATGTTCAAGGTGATCAAAAATAGGAAAAATAACAATATTTTCCTTATAATCTAAAACTAATTACGAATATGTCTTTCGTACATAAATATCCTATTTTAAACTCTTATTCAAAATGTATAGATCATGTAAATAATATCATGTATTATATGCATTTGTTAACTACACATATAAATCAATCTCACAGATATTAATCTGTGAATAAACAAATAATTGAAAATAGTAATATGTAAATACAGACAGACATACGTTTTTTCTGCAGTAACAAATAGAGCAGACAACATGTTAAACAACGCATAAGCATAACATACCTCACATGTTTGTGTAAAGGCTGTGTTTCCTATGGCCTTCAGTTTCAGGACATCACTATAATATACACCTGAAGTACCAATATTTATACCCATAAATATTCAGGTCATATGAATTACTGAATCAATATAGTAAAAATAGTTATCTCCCTTCCATTCACATTTTTACCAGAACTGAGCAGTATTAAATTTATTCAGATTGAAATGATTTATCACTCACTCATACATTTTATCAGAATTATGCTAAATCCATATGAAATTATGCATTTAAGTTATTTAAATGTTTTTAATCAGTTTTATGCAAATCTTACTGTTACAATAAAGTTATTTAGTTGAAACTGTTTAAATCTAAAGTTTATTTAAGATTTTCAAAACACTCTAATCAATCATACAAAGCATTCAAACTCAATCACCAATTTACTGCATAAAGATCATTTATTCTCCGGATTTAAAGAATTGAATGTTATAAGTACTAAATTATTAATAAGAAACAAACCTCAAATTAAGATCGGCTTTATCACAGATAGACAATCCAGGTAAATATAAGATTTTCCACTAGACAAAAAATGGCTTCTTCACTCCTTCAAAACCTACAGTCAACTACCCACAATCACAAGTTCCCGCCAAAAGATAAACCAACCAATAAGAAACAAAGAAGGAGTAGGAATATCTGAGTAATAAGGATATAGCAGACTACAAATGTACTGTAAAGGAGTAACATATAAAATTACAATTTCAAGCAATGAAATTGATAAAACTAACTTTAATTGAATACAAATCACACAAATAAATCACATACAGGGATACATGACTACTAACAATAATACATTGTTCACAAATACAAATTGATAAAAATACAGCTATACCACATATTCGGTATCATTGTTCTGTTTGTTTTTTCTATTGTTTAGCACTAACCCTAACCCTTTACCCTAATGCTATCTCTAATCCTTTTTTCTGTTTGTTTTTTCTATCATATAATCCTAACCCTTGACCTTGACCCTAACTCTAATCCTAATCTTTGCTGTGGTTGTTTTTTTCTATTGTTTTAACACTTATCCTGAGCCTGAATTTTACCCTGAGTTTAATCTTTGCTGTGGTTGTTTTTCTATCATCTCATCACTAACCCTTGACCCTAACTTTAACCCTTATCTCTAGTGTTCTTTTAGTCGTTTCCATATTGTTGTATTTCATTTTCAATTATTCTCACCATGTTTCTTACACTAGCTCTAACCCTAACTCTAACGCCGACTCTAACCTTAACTCTAACCCTAGCCCTAACCCTAATCTTTGTTCTGGTAGTTTTTTTCTATTGTGTTAACACTAACTCTAGTGTTCTGTAAGTCTGATCCGTATTGATCTGATTCTTCTTCTATTTTTCTCACTCTAACCCTCACCTTAACCCTCACGCTAACTCTAACCTTAACCTCGACTCTCACCCCAACGCCAACCCTTCACGCTAGCTCTAACCCTAACCCTAACTCCACCCTTAACCCAAGCAACTCTAACCTTAACCCTTACCCTAACTCTTTCTTTCTATGACTTCATTTCTATTTACTATTTATTGGTTTTTGATGCATCTAGTAAATTGCGTTATTTCCCTTTCTTCTCATAAACATTTGATAAATAAAAAGTATTTGTTACGCATCAATAAAATATCAAAGAAATAAAGTCATAAGTTTCCGCCTCATCAGTGCAGTCTGACTCTACTGCTCCTTTACAATGATACCCTGATTAATATGAAGTCTAGAGATACGAATTCCGATAATTGTGATTGACGACGGTTCTAAATTTTTCGACTTTTGTTTTGTCTCGGTAAAGACAACAAATAAGGATGATCAAAAGAGGCCATGAAGATCGTTGGTAAATAGCCAAGTAAACGAATGTGTAGGCATGGCAGTGGCAACATGGACAAACTGAACCGTTCAACATGAAATCGAACGTATGATGCTTAAAAACTATATGGTTTGTTAAGCAAAAATCACTCGCCATATATAATACCACTTGTTTATTCCAGGTGACAAAGTTGGAACAAACTATGAAGTTATATCCAGGAGTAATCAAGGGAACCAAGATTCTGTCGGAAATCAAAGAGTAATTAAGGGAACCAAGGTTATAGCGGTAATCAAAAGAATGTAATCCAAGGGCAAAGACCAGACATGGAAAACAGACATATACAACAAAGAACATAAAGTAACTAAAATCATACATACAAAGTAAAAAAAGCAAATGAGCAACTCGGACTCCACTAAAAACTGGGAGCATGGACCAGGTGCACCGGTAGGGTAAGCGTCCTCTGCTTTTCTAGAAACACCCGCCGAGTTGCTCATAAAAAGTCAAGTCCGGGGTAGACGAAAGAGGAAAGGAAAACTATGGCACGTTGAATAAATCAGTTGTCATGGCGCAGATGGATACACCATAACGATCCACGAGTTCATGATGACGACCATAAAACTTCAGTAGTGATGACTTCAATCTTGTAGCAACATAACCCTGTTCCAGAAGCCTATTTGTTAGAGTTCTAGCGCGATACAAAAAGTCTGCGTAGTTACGGCAAGCTCTGGCATAACGTATGAGTTGTGATATGATCACTCCATACGCAGGAGCCGAAGGGATGTTGCCACAGATGAAAGGAAAGTTAACAATGCTGAATGAAAAGTCATCACGTTTGCCGTAAAGTTTGGTCAATAGTTTTCCTTTACTATCGATTTCTAAGTGTAGGTCAAGATATGAGGCTGACTTCACAGTGTCTGTAGTATCCTTTATCTCAAGTTCTTTTGGGTAGATGCGATGTATCAAATCCCCGAAATTAGGATTGTTTAAAGATAATACGTCATCTATACAGCGGAAACTGAGATTGAAGGATCTAGTCAAACGATATTTTCTTTCTGATCAGATCAGCTATAAAGTCAGCCTCATAAGAGTGAAGGAATAGGTCAGCAAGTAAAGGAGCACAATTTGTTCCCATTGGAATGCCGACCGTTTGTTGAAAAAACACGTCCACCACACTGGACAATTATGTTGTCGATTAAATATTTCAGCATTTTGTAAACATCTTCCTCTGTATATTTGGAAGAATCTCTACCAAGAACTATATATTTGTATCTAGGTGTACCATCTTTTTTGGAAAAACAACGATGTATAATGTTTTTAAGTCGGGATTTTAACTGAGTATGGGGAATAGAAGTATACAGTGTTGAAAAATCAATAGGTTTTAATGCTATTATATTCTGATAATAGTTTGAACTGATTGTCTCCAAAAGATCTTTCGAATTTTTCGGGATCCACATTGAATTAATACCACTACGGGAGTAACAAGTGTTGTGGTAGGACTGTAGACCCTCTTTGGCAGTTGTGAGTATAGAAGTTAAAAGTTTAGAAATAGGTTTGGTGGTTCATTTTGCAGATCCATCTATGAAACGTTGTTTGTATGGATTCTTGTGAAGTTTAGGAATCCAGTACATAGACGGTAAATCACAATCATCGTCCTTGGTAGAGCGACCAAAAGACGATAGCACAGATTTATGGTTTTCCACAATCTCTTCTTTGGAGAGAGTGGTAGCAGTGTAGGTCCTATCACTGCTATTATTTTCTACGTCTACCTCTGATAATAAACATTGGATATAAAACGTTTTGTAGACAAAAACAATGTTGTTTTGGGCTTTGTCTGCTGGTACGACAACATACTTGTCATGTATAGTAGACAAAGTTTTTGCTACATCGGGGTCTTTGAAAACTGATGTAGCCTTGGCACTCGTTGACCTACTTAAAACCTTCATTCGTTTCAAAATTAAAGACCTCACGATCTTTAACCACTCTGACAAAGAATCAATGTCTTCTTCTCGTTTTATCCATTTTCTTGCATAGTCCTCGACGGCATCCATAAGAACTTTAAAGTTATAATTCCAATTTATGGAGCGTGGTTCACGGTACTTGGGACCTTTAGAAAGGATATTACGCAGATATTTGTTTTCGATAATGGTTAAATCTCCCGTAACGACGTGACCAGAAGGACCATATTTGAATGGAGAGGTTTTGCAAGAAGTCAGGTGGTTTAGCCTTGAAGTCCTCAATCTCGAGGTTCTGCAATAGCCTTTTATAATTGAAAATTTTGGATGCGATGGGTGAAGTATAGGAATATGAAATAATTGGTATGGATTTGTCTTTGAAATATGGGGGAATTTTGTTGGTAACGTTTTTGTGATGGAGGGTGTTAGCCAAATTAATTTCATCTATACCTTTGTTGACAAACGGTAGTAGAAGAAATGATCGTTTTTCTTCATCTTGACTTTTCACACAAACTGGTTTAAAGAGTCTGTGGAAACCAATATCCAAAATAATGGCAACAAGTCTGTATAATGATGACGTGGGGTCAGAAACAGGAGTGCCAAGACTTGTTTTGTAAAGGGAGTGTAGTAGAGTGAGAGGTACAGAATAAAATTTGGTTCTAATGTGATGAAGTCCAAGAGGTTTTTGTATGAAAGGAAGGAGACCATCTATGGAGACATCATGTAACTTAGGTGACGTATAGTGGCGATGGCCATGACTCCTTTCCCGTCTTGGATTTTTGTCAAATAAATTCATCACATTTATGTTATTGTTCTATTGGCTTGAAAGGTTTCCTATACTTTTAATGTTGTCATTGCATCCTTAAGGTATTGTAGTATCTAGTCTGCGTATCCAGTACTCCTCTCTTTCCCTACGATAGTTTTTACTTAGAACGGGACTGTTCGTAGGATGGTAATTTTTTTCTAAAATACGAACTTTCATGGAGAGGATTGAATGATCTTTTTGATTAAAGTGTTGATAAATTGTCGGGAATTTGGTGGTGTTAATTCCCGAACGATGACCGTACATTCTTTTATTTAATCGTTCTCGCGTTTCTCCGACATATATTAAACCACATACGTTGCATTCTAATCCATATATTAAGTTTGTTGATTTGCAACTTAAGTCATCGTGACTTCTTGTATGGAAAGTTTTGTTTGTAAGGGAACTGGAGAAGTAAGGGTCGGTTATAAGAATGTTGCATGTTTTACAATTTTTAATACCACATTTTGATATGGTACAATGTGGTTCGTCATCGTTGTAGTCAAATATATCGTTTAAAGTGATGGAACATGGTTTGATAATTTTAAAATAGTCAGAATTTTTGTACTAGAATATATGGTCTGCAGACTGAACGTGTGATTGTGTACTTTTAGTTGAATTGGTCGGGGCACTTTCCATACCAGATGTGAGTGTGCTAAGATTCCCATCTGGGGACACCACATACTTACAAGACAACAGAGTGTCCGATCTGCTGTCAGGTTCGGACCTTTTTATACTGGGCGACGTCCGAGCCAGTTTTTCTTTCATTCCTTTTGTTAAAACCGGCATTAATTTTAAAAATTGTATTACTGGGTTGATGATGCCGTCGGGGACAAAATCCACCAGCAGACGTATCGACCCAGTGGTGTGAAAGAGTAATCAAGGGAACCAAGGTTATAGCGGTAATCAAAAGAATGTAATCCAGGGACAAAGACCAGACATGGAAAACAGACATTCACAACAAAGAACACAAAGCAACTAAAACCACACATACAAAGTAACAAAAGTAAATGAGCAACTCGGACTCCACTAAAAACTGGGAGCATGGACCAGGTGCACCAGTAGGGTAAGCGCCCTCTGCTTTTCTAGAAACACCCGCCGAGTTGCTCATAAAAAGTAAATCTTATCAGTAAACCGAAAATGAAAGTAGGTGGGAAACGGAAATAAGTTTGTGTTGTCGTAAGCATGCGTGGATATTAAGCGGCTAAAACAGTTGACAGAATGGGTAAGAAAAAAAACAGGATAAATTAATCAATTCCCTCTATATTTAATTCAGATGAATAAATTTAAGTTCTAACGACTTTCAGCTATATAAAAAAGATTAATCATTTTTCAGTTGTTTTTATTGACATGATATCACAGCACTGGCTCTACGACTATATGTATACTTCCGCAACAATAAAATAGGATAATCAGTATTTTCGAAATAAAAAGCGTGTAATTGCTGTTTTTTGTCAAAATCATTCATTATTTTTTTGCTTAGTTTTTTATCATATATTCCATTTATTTGGATTGATGCAAATTATCAAAGTTTGAGGTGGCTGAATATTTTTAATCTGTTACTGTTAGTGTTAATCTTGACTTAAGACTGCTGTTATCTCCCTTTCAATAGTATTTCAATTTTTGACCAATTAACATGTGTGTATACAACGAACTTTGAGTCAGTTTAAAAAACATATTTAGTAATCAACTGAAGTTTCTGCTCCTTTGGCTCCTGTTCCAACATTACAAATCTTACACCTGTTGTCATGTTGACTGCATTTGGCCTAAATATAAATAATGAATTTTTCTGGAATGGAAGCTAATGTGAAAGGTGTCTACAGAGGGCTGGGGTTGAGTTTTATTTTCTCTTTCAAATATCAAGGCTTTTCAGGATTGCCTGCAACAAAAAATGTAAAATAGAAAAGATGGAAAATTATATGGGAGGTAACTGACAATTTGCATCAACACGTGACTTAAGCTTTCAAAATCCTGGAAAAAAAACCTGCCTCCTTTTTCCCGAAAAGCCTGGATATTTGTGGAAGGGTAGACTAAGGTTTTGCTTTTCTGGCGATGGAGGCATCCACAAACTTAACGTTAAGTTTTCTGACAAGTTCATTTCAACATGAACACCTTATGCTAGGTCAATGATATTTGGTGTGCAGATCTATGCATTACCATCATTGCATCACAAATTCATGCCAATTTTACGCATATATCCCCGTAGCCATGGTCTGTTGACTTAGAAAAAAATATTATTCTCACATGTTCTATTACAATAAAAACATGCATACCTGGCCGGGAAAGGACATATTCCCAACTTGCGGACCAATATTTTGTCAACATTTATCTCCCTTTGTAATTTGGCAATTAAATTTGCTGCATTGTAATTCTTTAACTTCAAAACGTGAATACTAACTCCACTTCAACTGACACCAATGGGAAGAAGGAAATATTAGCTCACTGTAATTTGAAATAGTAGAAATGAATTTGAATGTAAATGAAAGTTTTCTCATTTATTTTTTTTTTTTTGAATTTGATAAAACTTAGGAATTAAGATTAGGTTTGGAGGAATCCAACTCAAAAAAAGGGGCTTACAAACTTCAATCAATTATAGTGCATGCTGATGTTGTTCAACTGAAAAAGGCCCTTTAATGCTATAGTGTCTCATCAGTTAGAAATAGTAGCCTGTCCGCCAGGCTGAGACTGCTATTTTTCGGCAGGGTTGGCTAATTTCTGCAAAAATTTATATAGCCATATAGTAAATATATTGAAAAATTGTATTCAGGACTGGCTAGAATTTGAGTGAGTTTCCTACCTTGGTCTCATTCATACATTATTACAGTAAAACCCATGCAATTTGCAAAATATGTTCTGAAAATGTTGGTTCACACATTGTGCCGCATAAAAACCCCCATAGGGATTTTCAAAAGTTGGCAGGTACAGTATGTAAGTACAATGTTTTATGGAAGTACTTGCAGTACATGTAGGTACATGGAACTGAATACACATTATGTATTGAGTTATTTCATGAAGCCAGCAAACTGAATAAGTTTGTTTTCTTATAAAAAAAATAAAGGTGCTGAGTTTACTCTACACAGTTTAATAGGATGACATGCATAATTGGAGTAAGTATTGTTTTTTTATGATTGTACATACATGTACATGTCTGTAGTACAAGCACACACTAAAATAATGAATGTAGCATTCGAACCGGTTTTAAACAGGAAAAGGGTGTGACCCACGAAGTTCATCTTGGACTCACATTTCCAAAAAGTGATGAGTTCCAGGACTCGCCATGTAAAAATCCTAGTGAGAACCCTGATTTTGATGCAAGTAAACGAGAAGCAAAGTAATTTTTCCAGCAGAAAGTTAGATTGGCATTAGACCTTTATTATCATTTCAACAATTTGCATAAAAGTTACGTATACACCTGAGTGGTCAAGATATCAACATTTATTCCACATGCCTGAGTGATATTAATTGATTCTAAGTGATTGAGTAAAAAAGTAATGAAGGAAACCAAAATTCTAATGGAAATCCAATGATTATACAGTAATCCAAGGATAAAGACTAAACAGTGAAAACAGACACGTCAAAGAACATGAAAATAAAATTACGTGTACAAAGAAACAAAAGTAAACATGCCACTCACTGAAAACTGAGAGCATGACCATGTGCACTGTTAAGGTAAGCATCCTCTGATTTTCTAGAAACACCTGCTGAGTTGCTAATTAAATGTTAAGTCTGGCGTAGACGAAAGAGCAAAGGAAAACTATGACACGTTGTGCAGTTAGCTTCTTTTTTCATGAAAAATCTTCTTTTAAAGAATTTTTTAACAGAAAAATCCATGCCTTTTTCATTATGCATATTGACTAGGTACATGTAGTTCTAGTGTCTGTATAAATTCTGGTCAATTTAAATTCCTTCAATGAACTAATCCAATGAAAGTGTGAAGTCACATTGAAAATTAGAATAGGTTGTGAATTGAACCTTCAACCTTGCAGGAATTATGGGATAAATTTGTTAGGTACATTGTACAAATGTGCATGTAGTCACAATTTAACACAGATTTACATTCTTAAAAATTTCAAACTAATGTTGAAATTGACAATGCTTCAAATATTTTAATATGGTAACAAATTTCAAAACACTATTCTGTGTGTGCTATTTATCTTGGAATGCTGGAAAATCTTTTGAGGTTATGGAGTTTAGATAAAGTTTGAGTTTAATCTGTTGTTCTTAAATGGTGGTTTGTAATTTAGCATGTGTCCATGGATATAGAATACAACACAATATGAGCAGATGAGTATTCATTTAATGACCCATTAGATGCCCTATTCTTATATCCCCTTCATATAAGTTGGGGAGGGTATGTAGGTTTCACCCTATCTGTCTGTCTCTCCGAACTTTTTTCTAAGAAGCTTGCAGTACCTTTTTATGAAACTTCATGGGATGTAATATAACTAGATGAAGATGTGCATACTGTCACAAATTTATGTTTGGACAAAAAATGTAGAAATTCTGTAAAACTTGTTCTCAAGCATCGTCAGCAACTCCTCCTCAATGACTTGCAGGGTTGTTTTAAAACTAAATGGGGTGTTAGATTGCTATATGGTGATGTGCATATTGTTAAAAATATATATGTTTGGGCAAAAATTTAAGTAGTGAAATCCATTTTTTCAGTTAAACTTGGTCTCATGTTTTGTCCACAACTCTTCCCTAGCAACTTAATGGCATGTTAGATTACCATTTTGGGATGTGCATATTGTCAAAATTTATGTTTGAGCAAAATGATAGAAATGATGGCTGTTGAACTTAAGCTTTTGATAGCAAAACTTTGTTTTATGTGTTGCCCTCAACTTACAGGATTGTTATGAAATTGAATTGGGTGTTAAATTACCATATTTGGATGTTCATATTGTCAGGAATTTATGTTTAAAGTAAATTTGCAGTTATATTCTGTTATTGTGTTGTCAATAAAAAAATTGTACTAATTGTAGTTTGGAGTTGGTTGTTTTAATTATGGCAGCAACATTTTTTGTCAAAGTGCTAAGTTTATCCCCCATAAAAATTGTGTCTTGTATGAATCGTGTGTCCAAATTGTCCACAAATGTACAGGGTTCAACAGACTGCAGAGGGTACTAGTCCCATGATGTGCAATGTCTAGTTTTCTAGGTCTATTAGTTATATTATCTTACAGGTGCATTCAATGTACCTACATATAATTTTTGGGGTGCACAAATACTGTTATTATATAGTTGTTGATGTTCCTGCTAAGACAGGGAGACACAATCATGAAGGAAGCGTCCGAAGTCCTAAACCAGAATCTAAAATGTAAATTTGATTACCTTAGTTATTGCTTATCTTGAAACATTTTAACAATAAGAATTATACAGGGTAACTAGAAAAATGAAATAGTTACATCAAAGTAAATTTCAATGTATATTTATGAATTAATTTCTCAGCTAGTCCTCATGTATTCAGTAAAAATTTTCTTTTTTTTTCATATTACTTGACTCCATTGGATAACAGCAAGTACGGTAAGTAGTCTACAATGTATTATACATTTATACTTGATAAGTGGATGTAACTTGTTTGTCTTTTCATTACAGTGTGTTAATAGTTTGGTAAATTTTGCTTATTATCATTCCCCTGCCTGAAAGTGGCCCAGTGTTTTATCCTAACATCTGTGATTAACAACACTATTCTTCAAAGCTTTTTGAAATGCTTCCATATGTGATTGTATTTTTGATGATTTTTTTTTATCAAGTTTATATATTCTTTGTTGTTGCTGGTTTTGGATTAGTATTAACCCCTACCATGCTGGAACCTTATACACAATGTATACAGTCTGGGGAGATTTTTAGGTTTTGGAAATATTATTTTTAGCTAAGGAAACCACACTTTGATTTCATCTGCAAGCAGAGTGAATGTGCTTTAAAATGAGACTATCTTACTTGGAATTTTATTAAAAATAGGGACTTGAGAGCTGAATAAGAGGTCATGAGTTAGGGTGGCCACAAAGTTTTTTTTAGAGGTAGGAGTCATTTCTCAGTCTCTAAAAACAGCAGGATTGACCCATAGTGCTTCATTTACCTAGTTTCTATAGAATAATGATGTCTCTCACCGTTCCCACAATGTCAACCCCTTATACCAACCACTTCCAGTTTTAGACCAATCTGAAGCCAAAAAAAACCCTAATTTTTTTCTCATGAGTGAGCCCTCTGGGGACCCCTGACCTTCCACTTTTGACTGTAATGAACCCTATTTGGCTTAAATGACCATCAGTGGGAACAAGCTTTTGAAATCATGCATTTTGGACTTACCTCTGGTGAGCTCCATATCTGGTGAAAAATGACAAATAATCCCCAAAAATGACCATTTTTATGCAACAGACCCATTTTCCCATGCAATTGCCTGCCTTTTGTTTGTCTGTGTTAATATGTCACATTGTAACTTAATTGGGGGAAAGTTATGACCATCCCATCATGAGACTGCATCTGTTCGTCAGTTTTTACCTGCCTTATCAACAGTTAAGGGAGGTTTAATAGCTGATTGACTCTGTCTCTCTGTTCATCTGTTGGTCACGCTTAGGGGTACCTACTTTCAGTCTTAGTGTAATCTGTAACTCGTTTAAACATTATCAGTTTTTATAGACAATGAAGACATGCACCTTGCATTATGGAGAAATTTGAATAATTTTTTGTCACTTTATGTTGTGAATGGTACTTGCAATGTGTAATCTGTAATTCAGAATTATTTAAGCATTATTATATTTATTCAAACTTTGCACAGTGATTATATACATACCGATATTGAAGATGTGGACCTCCTAACTTCGTCATTTTTTTCAACAGTACACTATATAGACAAACTGAAATGTCTGTATGGTGTATGTTGAATTATTGCATAGGGAGAGTTAATTTTATGTGTTTGTTGTTTCAGTTCATGTTTGACCTTACATTGGATGGCGAAGGCCTTATAAAACTAGTTCTAACCCCACCACAGATTTCATGTCGGAAGATGTTGGTCATTTATGTGTATAAGTGTTGTTCAATTACTTTTTAGTTTGTCATTGTTCTGTTACTGTGTGATTTTTATTTTACTTTTTAGTGTCATGATTCTGTTACTATGGATTTTGTTGTCTGTGTCTTTCAGACCTTACTTAAAGTTTAGTTTACACTTGTTAAAGACCTTTTGGTGATCTCTGAAAGTATTGTCAACAATTTTGAATTTAGATTATAAGTGGGTGCATTTATTACGTTTCACCATATTCATTCTTTTTTTTCAAGTTCTACAGACTTATTAATTAAGTGTTAAATTCCGAAATATAAACTTGTAGTAGAATATTCATATAAGGGATATCATTACTTAGGTGTTTTATTGAGTGAAGTCATCTGCAGTACATCTATGATTACATAGATCCTGGCACAATAAGTTCAAAAAGACCTAAAATTCTGGGTTAAGATTTAGTTTATGGTATAATTATGCTTATTTAAACCTACTATCAGATGGACTTGTTTAAACTTTTAAATTTTTTTATTGTGTATATAAAATACATGTAAACTACTCTGAAATTTTGTCAGAAGTCTGGTCACACTCCAATGATCATAGATTATAAGGTAGTAATAGTTACCCTAGTTTATATAAGGACTTACTGGGGGTAGCACATTAATGACCCTAAATCATTAATCCCAGGTGTTTTGGTTAGACAGCTCAATTGTTCACATGACAAGAGATAGATACAACTTTATTTATGTTTTATGTCACCAAATGTAAACACCTTGTATTTTTTTGTCTCACCTCTAAGAACTTAGTATATCATTTTGAGGTCTGGCCTACTATTGAATTGCTGAGAAGTTCATTGCTTCAGATCTGACTTCCTCTAGTAAAGAATGCTCCTACTGTTTTTGAGCTGTTAGATGTAAATTAAAATTTGAGGGTGTAGATTACTGTGGAGATAAACAACAGTTATATATATTCTTTGTGATAGTGTTTTGCCTGTGGATTACCATTTTGTTGCATGTTTTTGGGAGTATAGGAAAAATGTCACAAGTTGTTGACAATCTGCAGTTGGCTGACTCTGAGGTAAGATACTTAATTACTTCAAGTGATGAATTAATAAATGCTTAATTATGAATAACATTTTTCCAGGATTAGTCATATTTTCACGCTAGAATCATGCTACATACAGTAAATTGCCAAAGTGCTTAGTTCCTCTGATAAATCTATCACTGGCACTGTTGCAAACTATTTTTGCAGAAATTTCAACATTTTATAACTTCTGTCAGACAGTAATTAGCACTCATTTGTTAATTAATTAGACAGTTTGATAACCCCTTTTCTCTTATCTTCAGTGCACAATAAAATAGTGTAACATATTGTTTTTTTTTTTCATTAGAAAATGCTGAGATGATTCAATGATATCTTCAGGTGAAATTCATTATACAAATAAATGTATTTATACTTAAATTTGCCAAGAGTGTCTCAGCTATGTGTTTAGATACTATGTCATATCAGTACTGTGATTTTGTTACATAGAATTAATATCCTAATACAGACTGTTTCACCAAGTGGCTTTTGAAAAAGAGTAACAAAGTCACTGCAGTTTCTCTTCATATCTATGGAGTAGGGTATTACATGTTTTAAAAAAAATGTGTAATGTAATTACCATCAGAAAACAGGGACTCAAGCTTTTTTTTCTCTTTATGATATCAAGTGACTTGTAAAAGGTTTTTTGAGTAACAATATCAATCAGAATCTGGAGGATGGCACTGTAGGAAATGTGTGAAATCAATAGTGGATAGAAAATGGCTTGAGACTTGGTTAGAGAAACAACATGCCACTTTGTTACAGTGTCTCATCAATGTTAGGGTGAATTGCATGTTATACATGCTGCTTGTACAATTTACATATCTTGCATAATCTCTTGGTATAACTGCATGTTTGGAAGGTTTTCTTCTTGGACAGAAATTCTTTGTGTTTGGTTGTCAGTTTTCCTATGTATAATTAGTTGTTGCATCTGTTACAACATATGTTTCAATCTGTTTATCTTTACTTGTTTTACATATCTTCCAGGCTACTCAAAATCATTGGCATAAAGTTCTGAACTGATGGCTTTATCTTTTGGAATGGCAAACAACACCCATATTTCTAAGATACATATTTACTACATAAGTCTTGTTGCCATGGTCTCTGTGTACTTACAATGTACATGTAAGTCATCAGAATTTAGAAATAATATAGATGTACATGTAGGTTAAGGAATTTTTGGAAACTGTAATAACACATTTACTGCTCACTCCTTTTTTACAATTTTTAACCCTACAAAAATTTTGTGAGTAGATAAATGAAAAATGTTATTTCTTTAATTCCATAAACTTTGCAGACATGCAGTGTAAGAGATACTAGGAAGTGGTTTTAAAAGTTTTATATCAAAAGGTACCCTGGTTTATGTTTTTTTCTGGTCCAAAACTTGGTACAAGATGGGAAAGATAATTGAATGTTGGGTACTTGGTTACATAGAACATACTCCCAACCCTTGTAATTTATGATGGAAAAGAGCTTACAAAATAAAGCATTTCACAGCAAGGTTCTGTATTGGATTGGTTTAATGTAGTGTAACCAAGATGGCCTGAGATAGATCCAGTGAAGACTACATTTACTATTGATATGTATGTACTTATTTGAAGGGATTCTATTCATATTTTGCATTTTGATTCATTCTTTTTTAAAAAGAAATACAAATACATGTATAATTGAAAGTTCAGTAATTTCATTCAATTGTTGTCCCACAGTGAATTCAGTTGTTCTCTCATATTTAAGGAGTTTAGGTCATTGGGCCACAGCTACAAGTCTGCTGAACTGGCAAGTGCTTCAGGTTTTTGGGCCAAAGCCATATAATGTTCTTAAGGGGATAGCGATTTAATCTTAAGATATACATTTTCATACCGGACCTTTAATTATCTTAGCAGGACCATAGTAGGTTGTTTTGTTGACCTACAATACACTTTTGTAGATTGTAAATGGTTGATATTTAAACTGGCCAAATTAACTGACTTGAATGATTTTATTCATGAGTTTACATACATGTACACAATTAAAAATGGAATGAAAAATATTCATTCATCTGTCAATTAGAATTTTACAATCTCAGATTGGTGGATCCAATAAATATTAAACTGCTTTGGAATTACACACCTGTTATTTTCCAGAAATCTAAGAGTTAGTACTTCAATCAAATAGCTGATTTATCACCTTATTATTCAAATCAACAAAGCTGGTTAACAGGACAGCTCCCCTAAACTTGAACATAGTTCTCCTTTCTTAAAGACATGTATCAGGGGAGATAAAACATGTTTTCATGATATAACTACATTGTGGTTCCTAATTATATCATTCCTGTATTACATATTCCTGAGCGGTTGTATATAAAAAAAATATAGTGCGCCTCCTTTTTGCCTTTTCCTGTTTTTGTTTCTTGGCAAATACTTATCATTTTTCATCAAAAGTACAGGGTAAATATCAAGCTATGACACAGAAAACTTGTTCATGAGGAAAAGCAGTTATTTTCTTGAAAAATAATGCTTCAGAAAAGGGGTCTGTTTTAAGAACTCAAAATAAAAGTGAAAGTAGAAAAAGTCTATTTTTAGTTTGACCTGTCCTGGTGTACCAAAGTTCGTGCCTTTTATTTCTCAAATGGACCTATAAATTATTTTTTGACATTTCCTTAATTGAAAAACATGGTCAAAAGTTAGATTGAAACTCCTTGTCTATCTTTTTTAAAAAATCATGAAAATTTAAGGTATACTATAGAAACTTATGGGGCAAAGAATACAAGACTGAGACCTGATAATCACAGTCTCAGTGGAAAGTGAGATTTTTAGTAAGTGAGTTTTAATTATCCTAGAAGCTTTCAAACAACAATATATCATGTTTTATACTAAATGGAACAACTTCAAATGGAATTAAGTAATGCAAGGCCTCATTTTTTTACTTTTATGGCATATTTTTACTAAATTTGGAAAATAGCAATGTTTTTATAGATTAAAAGAAAATCAATGGATTGCAATTGTTATTATTAGAAGTTTTCTCAACACAACTATATAAGATATAATTAGGGTGTCTGAAATTGCTGAATTACAAACAGTTTTGATTTTTTGACATTTTTAATACTTGGAGTAGAGACTTGAAAATGGTCAAATTGCACTTGTTACCCATGACATATAAAAACTGAAATATTTTTTGCATTTTCACTTTTATTCTGCTTTAACTGCTGAAGAAGTGCTGTACTACAGCCATTTGATTAATTAAAAGTGAAAACTGACCAATAAAACATATTTTATCTCCTAAATGACCATTTCTAATGGTACTTCCACCCAAATTCTAAGGCAGCTTATAAAAAAAATGGTGGTAATGACATATAAAAAATGAATTTTCTTCAATAGTGTGTGAAGTAAGTAGAAACTTCGATATTTTCTGTGTGTTATTTACTGTTCTTGCAAAATATCTATCTGTGTCTGTGAGATACATTGTACTTCTTCTTTTGTAATTACTGAGTACATTTATACATGCGCAGGGTACCGAATATGACTGAAAATCAGCATTTTTGGGAACTAAAATGTCTTTTTCATTAAAATAATGATAAATATACAACATTTTGACTCTATTTTACTTTTGTGTAAACAAGAACTTCAACTTTGTGCAATTGGCTGTTTCAGTAAGCAGATTTTAAATTATCAAGAGGCTCCCTTGTGTTAAGGCTAAAAAAGGGAGTCCAAACTTGACTTTTTGTGAATATGGGCCAAAAAAATTTTGAAACAATTTGGTATTGATAGAATAGTTAAGGCATTTATCTTATCAGTAAAGACCACTTTTAATGTTTAAATAGGTAAATAAATTATTTTTTTACCAAAAATTGTCTTTTTTTGCAAAATTTGAGATATTTGACTTAATACTATTAAAGGGTACCTTTATGAAAATTGGAACAAAAATCCACAGGATAGCAGGACAGAGATATTTTGTCTTTAAGTTGGAAATTGAACACAGTTATAGAAAAAAAAGCAACATTTAAAGATATCTAAAAAATTTTATTAGTAATAGGTATCAGTCTTGTTTTACATATTCCTGAGCAGGTGTATGTCAAAACATGGAGGCTAAAAAATATAGTGTGTCTCCTTTTTGCCTTTTCCTGTTTTTATTTCTTGGCAAATGACTATCATTTCTCATCAAAAGTACAGGGTAAATATCAAGCTGACACAGAAAACTTGTTCCTGAGGAAAAGCAGTTATTTTCATGAAAAATAATGCTTCAGAAAAGAAGTCTATTTTAAGAACTCAAAATAAAAGTGAAAGTAGAAAAAGTCTATTTTTAGTTTGACCTGTCCTGGTGTACCAAAATTTGTGCCTTTTATTTCTCAAATGGACTTAAAAATTATTTTTGACATTTCCTTAATTGAAAAACATGGTATAAGTTAGATTGAAACTCCTTGTCTATTTTTTTAAAAAAAATCATGAAAATTTAAGGTATACTATAGAAGCTTATGGGGCAAAGAATGCAAGACTAAGTCCTAATATCAGATAGCAATACTACAGTTTAAATGTTTGATATCAACAGAAGTATGAAATCTCACCCATTTATTTTTAAAATTAATCTTTTTTGATACTACTAGACCTAATGTTGAAATTGTTATGACAGGTAATAGTATTGTGGACCTAATGAAAGTAATTCTGATGTTGTCATCTACATGTTATAGATACTAGTATGATAAGGGAATTGACAGTATTGGATTTTTTATGACATGTAGTTCTACATATGTATATGAAAACATGTCACTACAGTTCTTGACTTGTGAACTGCATCCAGAAATTAAACATACCATACATGTATGTCATTTCTGTTCCCTTTAATGTTCAGTACATTGAACCTATTGTCTTTCTGTTTGAAAAACTCCAATAAAAAATGATTTGTTGTGAAGTTTACTGGATCATTCAAGACATGAGGATTATAATTCTTGAAATTACTTCAGTTAACTTCTGCTTGAATAGCTTTAGTGGAAAACACTTTCAGTCTTTATTAGTCCCTTACCAGTGACTTTTGCTGAAGGGGACTTTAGGTATGCATTCATTCTGACCATCAGTCAGGCAAATCGTTTTTTTTTTTTCTGCACTTTTTCATCATGACTAAAGATATACATAAGATAAGATACATTGCTTTACCATGGCAAGTAAAATGTGTTTAGGTTCGTTGATTTTTTGCAGAGTTATGACCCTTGGTCTTTGAACAATTCATGCTATAATTGTTTTTTTGCACTTTTTTCATCATGATTGCAACACCTTGACAAGTAACAGATCAAGGTCAACTTTTGTGCTGGTTTTGTTACTTTTTGCTGAGTTATGGCCCTTAGACTTAGAAAAATTAATGTAGACTCAGTTTTCTGCACTGAACAAATTATGCATGACAATTTTATTTTGTTCTCTTCAACAGGTTTTCCTTCCAGTAGAGGTATAAGTATTGCCATTCAATACTCTTAAGTATTGTAATTGCATACTTTGAATAGCTTTTGGTACAAATTCTTTGGCACTTTCAACTTAATTATTGCATACATGTATATTGAATAGCTTTGATGGAGAGTCTTTCCGTCATTATTATTTCATACATTGTAAAGGTTTGGAACCTACACTTGAAGCAATAAAAAGAACGTATACAAAAGATTGTACCTCTAGATTTTGATTGGTTTGAAATGTACATTTTTATGACTGGTGCTGACTTAGCAGTGACATCAATTTGGAGGATAGTATTGTACCTACATGTATAAGTGCCAAGATTAGCATCCTTACATTTCATACTGGTTCCAGCAACATATTTATATACATTTCATACTGGTTCTAGAAATACGTTTATAAACATTTCTTACTGGTTCCAGGAACATATTTATCAAGATTTCATACTGATTCCAGGAACATATACATTTTGTATATACATTTCATACTGGTTCCAGGAACATATTTATATACATTTTGTACTAGTTCCAGTTATATACATTTCATACTTGTCCCTATTGTTTGGTAGACAAACTTTGAATTAAGTAAATGTGGTTTTACTGTAGGTAAAAAAATCTTTGTTAAAAACTGAAATACTTTTGATAAAATGATGATGTAATGTTCTAGTTATTTCTGCATTTTTTTGTGCACGTATAGATTGATTAAGATTAAGATTTAAGTGTAAACTTTATCCAGCATGATCTGTTTCTTCTAAGAGAGTTTTCATGCTAGTATCTTGTAATAGATAACAGTATCTTCTTTTGTTCTTACCTCTGCATTAGTGTATATGGTCTACAGAAAGATCAGAATCTTATGTGGTACTCACATTTATTTTGTCTGGACAAATTGCCATACTCTCCATAGATGTTTTTCACAAGAAAATTTAAGTTGAAAATATATCTTAAAATCAATATCTTTAATAATAGATGGTTAGCCTCCTCTATTCACCTGACTTAAGCTGCTTTTTGAAGTACTGAGTTGACCTGCTCAAATAGGGAAACAATGTTATTCATTTCCGTTTGTATTGTGGTTTAAATTCTGTATACTTGTACCTGCCAAACATCATTTAAAAATTTTCCAATCTGACATGTGGGTCAAAAATTATCAAGGAACTAATAAAAAAAATTCAGCCTTAAATGGTCGTTTGTAAATGTAAATCAGTCACATCTAATAGTTCAAATCAAGATAATTGAACCATTCAACAGCAGGCATTATCATCCTTGCCAATTTGAAAACAATCTCTAAATCAGTGTGTACTACCAGTGGAATGATTCAAACCTGTGCTCACCGATAAACATTGTTTTATTTACTTCACATTGTCACATTCTATACTGCTGGTATAAATGCTTTGGCTTTTTATGTGTTTTAACATAAAATTCAGATTTGTAAAGGATTTAAGAAAGAAGAGAAAAGGCATTAAAAACTGTTTGATTTAATTTCTTGACCCTCCTCCAGCATACAAACAGATCAATATTTTGTGGATTTTTGGCTGGTGATGTAAACAGGGGAAACCTTGGTTCTCATATCCTGTGTGTACAAGAGAAAGTCTGTTTGTTATCAGCTGTGTACATTGATGTGTCTGTGCACTCAGCAACAGATTAAATTTCACCTCGAAATATTTGGGAGGAGGTGTGTTGATGGTAGTGAGAGGTGCCACTGTCTAAAGTTTTATGAGTTTTACATGTGCAAGGAGTTAATTACGTTAGTGTTTTAATTTTAGGATTTCAGTTGATTAGTTTTCTGTGTTCTATCTCTAAACATCTGGATTGGATATTAACTGTGTTGCTGGAGTAATTAATTTCCTTCTTTGATGCACTTCTGACAACCAAAATGGCTGCCAGCACACCTTTGACAACATCAGGTACAGGTAGAGGGCCAGCACCTCCTCTACCAGAAAAACCTCCCTCTGTTGCTGAAAGGACTAGGTTACTCAAGTCCAGCTTTCGTAAGGATGAAGTTGACAAACCTAAAGTTTCAAGTCCTGTAATAGAAAGAGCATCAACACTGCCTCATGGCCATTGTGTAGCTACTAATGGTGATAAATCTGAAACTCCTTCACCGGCCAGTAGTGTTGGATCCATGACAGGTGTAGGGATCAAAGCCTCAACCCCTGATTCAGTGAGGGACTTACCTCCTGTCAGAGATATTCCTCCGAAGCCGGCAGTAAGTCAACCAGATGTATGTATATTTGTTAGTCCTGATTGTATGTGGTATAAGTAATTTTCAGTTTAACCTGGGTATAGAAGGATGGTCCTATGACCACTGTGACAGACATGGGGTATCATAAGGTTTGACAGAAATTTGTTTATTAACTCCACTTAATGTTCATTTCACGGCTTTTTAGCCTTACAAGAAGCCCCATGGTACATTCCTGTATAAATATGAAATGTACCCTGATCATTGACATCTATATCATGATCAAGCTTAAAATTATTTTATTATTATGGGAGAAATTGACTATATATGTGTAGGAATTTTAAGGCAATTATGTTGTAATTAGGTAATAAACACATCATTTAATGTCAATATATAAACCATGTTACCATGCATTGATAATCCCAGCCACTTACAGACATGTTTGTATTACTAATCTTCATCCCATTGTAGTGTAGGGGAGAGAGAGTGACTCATACATTTAGTCATTTGTATACAAAACTATTCACATCAAAGATTGTCTTGACCTCAAGATACAATATTTCAAAGTCTTCACCTCAATACAAAAAGTTATTGAGCATAATAATGCATTGTTATATCGAGTATGTGAACATGCAATTAAAGTACAATTACTGAGAGTTTTCTTTCTATATACTTTTGCAACTACAATATGTATCGAATTTGATATTCACATATGGTTTGAATTTTTTGAACAACATAACTTACAGAAGCTTCACAGGAGGTAAATGACCAAATCCAATTACCTACCAGCTGATCTGTTTATAGATTCGACCACTTCTTGATTACCCACAGATTAAGATAAAACATTTAAAGGCAAGTTATCTGTTAGAACCCACTACCCATTGATAAAGTAGAAATACTGAATTGTTCAATGGAAAACAAGAAAGAAACATCAAACAACATACAACCACACATAACATTTAACAAACAAATCTAAGTACATATTGAAACAAAAGTTCACTACCTTTATGTAAGTACGTCCTCTGTTTCATAACAAGATATGTGATTGAGTCAGTTGAGGTTTTAGTAATGAACTTTGTTTGGTATTTAACCACAAGATGAAGGGATATTTGTTGGTGAATGATGTTGGTGCTGCTTTTTTACAGATCAGTGTATGCACAAATCTTCTCTTGAGTTGTACACCGGAAGTAGACCTCTCCAAGCTCTTAGAATTACAGATGACTATGGGATCAGGAAAAAATATGACAATGGTATTGCTTGAAGTGTTCCATCATTGTCCTCAGAGTTATGCCCCTTGTTCATGTTGGATCCATGTTGATTCTGGTTTTATGATCACTGTGGCCACTTTACCCTAAGCACAGTCATTTTTAGCCTGCCACCTTGTTCACCTACATGTTGAAGCACACCAAAGATAGTGATTACTGGTACTGTTATACCCTCACAAAGTTAAGGTGTATACAGGAATCACCCTGTCTGTCTGTCCGTCCTTCGTTCTTCTGTTCACAACTTTATAGGGAGGTTGGGCATCATATGTTCATGTGCATGAAGGAAGATACTGGTATATAATTACTGTTGAAGGACTTCAAAGGGAGATAATCCAACTGAAGGGTTTCATGTTTAAACCATATGGTACCAGTATCGTATTGCATATCCATGAGCGGGTGTACGTCAAAACATGGATGCTATAAAAATATAGTGCATTTCCTCTCTACAAACTAATGTTTTGTCAAAAGATATGAACAATGACTTATAAAATAGAGCAAACATCACACTGGAAGATGAAGATCTTTTTTAAGAGAAAATCTAACATAATATCATAAAAATGTTCTACTGAAAAGGTTGGTTTGGTGAGTGCAAAACGAAAGTGAAAGTAGGGAAAACGGCTATTTATAGTTCAAGACTACTTTTCTGTCCGATCTTCGTGGACTCACCCTATTTTCTTTGCGGGAAATTATTTTTTCACATGTCCTTAGAAATGCTACATAAGTGAAAGTTTTATTGAATCAATTTACATATTTTTTAAAAAATCCTAAAAATATGCACTTCACTATACTATAGAAGTCTATGGGAAAATTAATACGATACTGAGACCATATGTGCAACTCCTCCTCAGGGAATTTGATGAATCTTTGTAGGTTGGTTTGACATCAAATGTATATATATGCATGAAAGAGTTTAGTTACACTCTGGGGACTCCATAGGGAGATAATCCAACTTGAGGGTTTTACATGTTAAAACCTCGTAAGTGCAACTGCTCAAGGGGTTTATATGAAATTGTATAGTGCATGAAGGAATATTGTTACTGTCAGAGGACTACTTACAGGTTATATATTATTTTCATTTGAAGCAGGGGGTAGTTTTTTTATGAGATTGCTCACAGTATTTCTAGTTAACTTTGCAAATCTAACTCATATGTAATGTCTACTGAAAATCATTTCAGAATTTCTTATTCAGTAATGTATGAACCCAACCATTTCTCATATTGACTATATTTTTATTTATCATTCATGCTTTACACCACAGTGATCCTTGATCAGTCTTTTTTTAATGAAGTAATGGAAAGGTAATGAATATAGTGTCAGGAAATAAAACTTAAAAATAAAAGACCATTGGCATAGTTTCATGAATTTAATGAAGTGAATTTGATACAGGGCAATATAAAATTGTTCAAGAAGAAATAACTGTTGACTTTTAGTAACCTTTGTGTCTGTGTTATTGTTTTCTTGTATTACCTCTATGTAGTCTGTAGAACAGTGTGGTATTGTTAATCTAGTGGAAAGGGTACGATGTTTGGTCTCTAATTACATTTGATGATGTTATACTATTCTTTATAGGTTTCTGTAGAATCTGGTTTCTACTGTTGAAACAGGTGATTTGACATGTTTCTTAAGAAAAAAAAAATTGAATATGTTTTCCAATATTTCCACAATGCAAGATGTGAACCACTATCTACAACATGTTATGTCTTTTGCTGTCTGTAAACATCTCCTGTAACCACAGAAATGTGTTACCTCCTCTAACATCAGGGTGAATAGATTCAGGTTCATTGGATTTTTAAACAACAGCAAACATTTTGTCCTTTTAAAGTAATATGAGGTCTCACTAACCACTTCTAACGTTTCCATTACTTTACATGTTAAGTTATTTTCAATATTTCACTGTGAATTCCCAGGACAAATGACACCTTAAAGTTGCATACCATTACAGAGCTTGGAAAATAAGGCTTTAAAGATCATTACTCAAATGGTACGATGTCCGAAGAAATTCTTCACAAAATTAACTTGAATAAAAAATACTGAAAATCAACATTTTTTCCTTTTCTGGTAACTGATAGCGTGGGGGCAAATTACTCGCACATGTAAACAATATTCATACACTTTTGTAGTAAATTACATGTATGATTTTAAAGTACACATTCTCAGCTTTATTTTGACTACTTTTTATCAGAATACATACAAATAATGCACTTACAATACATATGTCTAGGTTCACTGTGTTTTTGGTACTACATAGAGGGGTGGCCATTTGACCCGGAAGTGGTTAGTGAGACCTAAGCTTGCATTGTTGTTGTTGTTTGTCATGTCACAAAAGGAATGCTGGGATTTATTTTGAGGGTTGTGACTGGAACTGATTAGGAATAAAAGGCCCAAAAAGCACCAGGGCACTGTTTCACAAAGCTTATTTAAGCACGCAAGTCCAATTGATTTGTAAAGGATTTATGTGTACACAAGTCTTATGGTTGCTTTGTGAAATGATAACCTTCAGACAATAGAAGTTAATGAATCTCTTTGAAATTATACCACAAGGTATATACCAATAAAAAGAAGACTTGGAATGTTTGTTTTATAAACAATGCTTAACCATTCCCATGCTCAACTCTGATTGGTTAATTTTCATCCCAGAACACTAAAGGTTTTAGCAAAATACATGAAGAAACGAGTCTTCATGAAATGGAAATTCAGCAAGGAATTATTATCATGTTTTATTCTGGAATCATCCTGTTACATTCTGTTGCTCAACACTTTCACTTATTGTTAGATTATACTAAAACAAAACCTGCATATTCAGATAAGATTATTCTATAAATACAGTATACTTATTGTTGATTTTATAAAAACAAAATTTACTTCCATTCACTGTTTAATATAGACAACAATTTAGTATTTTGTTTTCCTTTTTTTTGCCAATTCAAAAGCATCAAAACATTTGGGGTCATTTTAAAGCATGAATTACATGTAAATATATATATATATATGGATGGGTTGTTTTCTGATTTTTTTATTCTGGTAATGTTATTTCTAACTTTGGAAACCACAATTTGATTTCATTTGTAAACAGAGTGAAAGTGCTTTAAAATGACACTATCTTGTATAGTTTTATCAAAAATTGGTACTTGAGAGCTGAACAAGAGATCATGATTTAGGATGGCCACGAAAGTTGTGATTTAAGAGGTAGGGCTCATTTCTCTGCCTCTAACCACAGCAGAATTGCTCCAAAGTGCTTTATTTCACCTGTATTCTATAGATTAATGATGTCTGTCACCACTCCCACCATGTCAAGTCTTATACGTTTTAGGCCAATCTGTAGCCAAAAATGACAAAAAATCCTCATTTTTCACATGAGTAAATCTTTTGGGGACCCCTGACCTTCTACATATGACTTTAAGGAATCCTATTTGGCCTAAATGACCATCGAAAGGTTTAAGCTTTGGTAAAATTGCACCTGTCTTACCCCCTGGTAAGCCCCTCATCTGGCAAAATGACGAAAAATCTCAAAAAATGACTATTTTCAGGCAACAGACCCATTTTCCCACGCGTGCCCACCCAACCCAATCAATTTAATGATATAGTTTCATAAATTTTCAAAAAAATTTTTTTTTTTGAATTCATTTGTCAAACCATTTTATATTTTCTAATGCAGATTCTATTCTATAGAACATATGAACTCTAGAAAATATTTTCAGAATTTTATTTCTACAAACAATAAATGTTTCATGTAATTATTCTTTAATGTCTGCTTAAATTTTGGAAGAGTTATTTGAATATTATAATACTCAGGTACATAACTGAGTCGTGTGACATCATCTCATTTAGATATCTATAGATGTTAGTTGATCATTACAAAAAATATGCTTTCTGATCCTGTATTGACATCTATATATATTACTTGTAGTGCCCTAGCAAGCATGGGTACAAGGAAAATCATACTGGTTGCAAGTCCCCCACCCCCTCCCTTATTATAGTAAAACATTTTTTTCTGTATTAGTCTTGATATCACAAGATCAACCCCCAAAAATTGTCTTGCCTTTCTTGTATCAAGGAACACTTTGCATAGCATTTTATTTTTCTTAGTTTTTACTTTGTACTTTGACCTTTTAAAATTTTGTATGGCTATTACTGTTGTGGTACCCTAAATTATACTCTTGTTATCTTCCCTTTACTCCTCAGTTCACAAGTTTCTGTTTTTAGTAGGGTTTGTGCTTTTCATCTTTCTGTGTGTACCTTTTCTACATGTTGCACTTCATATTATTTTGGTAATCCCAGTATTGTCTTGTCCAAGCTATCCCATTTGTTGGCATTGTCAGTATTACCATTTCTTCTCTTATCCCTTGGTGAGCACACAGTATTTAAGAAGATAGAGTGATGATGGTTTGGCTAGGAGTCAGAATAATGTGTCTGTTGGGGGATGGCAATGCTTACCTGTGGGCGGTTGCTTAGCCAGCACATTTAAGATCCTGTTTAGCTTGTCTCACTGGTACAAAGCAGGGTCTTACATTATTCCTTCATTTTTGTACTGGAGTGCATGAAATATTTGCCACAGGGTGTTAAGCCAGATTCAATCAATCTTCCTCTTAGTAGCTGTGTTTCACCAGTTATAGGAATATGCTAATCTATTGATCTATGGAGAATTATTGATTCTATGTCAAAGTGACCTACATTTTCTTGGTGTCTCACTGTCAAATGTGTCTGTTTTGCACCACTTTTAACAAAACTATGAAGAAGGCTAGGTGTTTCTGTAATTATCAGTTGATTTACATACCACCAATTACATATTTGTGTATTGATTGTACCTTTTGTTGAATTTTTCAATCTATTTTTAAAACCTTGAATTGAAAGACAACAAAGATTTTAATCTAATGATTATTTGCTTGGTTAAATGTAACCTCTTTAGATTTACATTTAATTGATTACATCTCAGATTTTCAATAGAAAATTAGGTAATTTTTATGTTTGAAGGATTGTGCCTCCAGATATTGTAAAACAAATTTTAGACAGAACATCAATATTTCCTTGTGTTGACTCAGTTAAGACATCCATATTAGGTTGGGCTAGACTTGATCATTTCCTCGTGTTTCTGTTCAATTTCTGTGCCGATGGTTTGTTGATGTTAGTGTGTTTAAGGGAATGAATGGAGAGTTAAGTCTAGTGAATCATTTTGTGTGTTCACAAGAGGGTGAAGGTCATTAGTTTTATGTTTTACTGTGGTATCGGATGTATAGTTCAATATGACAACTCAGGTAGAGATATATTCGTAATTTTATATTTATTAGGGTTAATTTTACATTAGAGCAAATGATGAAAACATGAAACTGAATTAATGCTAATTTTTCAGCTGTTTATAGTTTAGATTTGAGATAATTGTAGGTTTATATTTTGTTTTATTGTAAGATCATCTAGGTCACTCCCCTTTTTTATGACAAAGAATTTTTACTATGTTATTGGAGAAGAATATCAAATTCATTTGGATGTTGTTTTTCTACTGTCATATAGTTAAAGAAAGTCGAGATTTTAGGGGTTTTTTGGTGGTTGATTCTGTTGTTTTTTTCCCTTCCTTTTGAAAGTACATATGGGTTTATACCATTATAAATATTTCAAATAACTCACTAAATGTCAAATTGTCAGAATTTTACAAATATATGGTGATTGTTAACCTCTAACAAAACATTTACTATTTATCTTTCCATGTTTTAAATTATATCCTTTCAAAAATGAAAAATGTAAGGTTAAATAGTTAGCAGGATGCTGAGACTGGGATTTAAATTGATTTTTATGTGTCTGTGTATGATTTAAACTTGTCTTTCCTGTTTCCTTTGTGGGGATAAAACCAATTATGTAAATTTAAAAATTATTATGCTCTTATTTACAAATGTAGCCAACTAGACTTGATATCCTGATGCTTAAATGAGTTGAGTTGTATGTTTTATAAATCTTCCAATTTCTTGGAAAAATCAAAAACTCATCATTCTTATGTTTTCAGAAAAAAGATGAACAGACAGTCTGTCCTATTATTATTATGAAAAAATGAGCATGCTGTAAGCATAGTTTGTTAAATCACCACATCAGGTTAAATTTGTCAAAGATTAAGAGGAGATTTAACTACCAAGTTTCTCTTTGAAAGATTTTTGATTGTAAATATACATAGCCTTACTTAGGTCAACACTGAGTTATTTCTAGGGAAGAATGTTGTGTGTTGTAGAATGTAATTAACATTCCTGTGTTGACCATCTGTCTTCAGTGTTGTATTGATGGTTTGAGTTCCACCATAGTCTGTTTAACAATGACATCAATAGTGTGTAGTATTGGTTGAAAAGAATACTAGCCATATGTCATTATGATATACAATACCTGCATGTTTTTATTGAGCTGGATATGTATTCAAAGAGTGTCTATCTTTTATCTCTATAGTATGGACCCTCTGAGACTACAAACTTAGAAAAAAAGAAACTATTGTAGGGTTGTCTACTTTTGAAGTCCACAGTTGGTTTAAAATACCATTATTTTGTGGTGATATGTTAAGATTATGTTTCAGAAGTTGATTGTGTATCATTGTATTGAATTTCTTTAGTTTCCTAACACTTCAGTGTACATACCTGTCTCAGATGATAGCTAGAAGTGTCACCAAAGTAATTTGACAAGAGTTATCTTTAGTGCAATTTCTGAACACATCATGCAAAGTGCACAATTTATCCATAGATTGAATAAATTTATATTAAAATGTTGTGACAGTATTAGCAGCTGACTGCTTTCCATAAATAGGACTATTTTCTACTTGTAATCATGTGAAACACATGTGTCATAAGTTTATAGAGAATCCTAGTCTGCTATAAATATTATATTAATCTTGGTTCTATAAGTAGATGTGTGTTTATATTAAGAAGATAGTGTGTTTATAAAGGGTCTCTTGATTCATATCTTTTGATGTTATGTGTATTGGAAGGTCTATATTGCTAATTGGGAAACTTTTCTGTATGACAAAGCTGTTAATAGACAATTGTTGCCAAACTTTCATGTAATGAATACATGTACATTGTTTTTGCCATTCAGAAGCAAAACTACATGTATTTATGCCTTTCATGGGTTGTTAATTTGTTCAATAAAGGTCTATCTATCTATACAGCCCTTAATTTACAATGTAAGTTGTAGATTTTGAATGTTATATTATGAACTATTCTGTTTCAGTTAAATGCCAAGAGAGATGCCTTTTTCAAATCAGATGGCGGACAATCAGCTCCAAAATTTGATCCCTCTGCAAGATTTACTGACAGGGAGCGACGGGAGGACAGAATAAGAGAACCTATTCTATCAAAAGATGATGATAGGGAAAAAGAACATAAAAAATATGGTGATTCAGGAACGAAAGAACTTGAAGGATATGTTGGATTTGCTAATCTACCAAACCAAGTCTATAGAAAATCTGTTAAGCGAGGATTTGAATTTACACTCATGGTTGTTGGTAAGTAAAGGTTCTGTTCCACTAAATATATTGTGCTATATGTGGGAGCAGTGTTATATAATTAATTATGATTTTCTAGTATTATTTTATATTTGCTTTGAATATGATTAAGATAAATATATCCAGGTCCCAATTTGTAGATACTACCTATAAATTTAGAATACCAGTATTGTAAATCACTACTCTCAGTTGGTTGGTGGTATGAATGAAGTTCTGATGATGTTTTTACACAGAATTTTATGTCATGTTACAGAACATATCCTTTATTTATTGTGACATGTTACTATTCTTGTATAACCTTCAGGCAGCTACACATCTCATGCCATCAAGTGTTAATGATCATGGGTATATGTATCCTATTGTCAATGTTGATTTATATTGTCTGTCATTTGGTCATACAATGTTATGATTTTGATTGGTGTTAAGAATTTCCTGGTCAATTTTCTTGTGGGATAGTTGTACAGGCCATATATTTCCTTGTTGGGGTTAGTTTAGGGTAAAAAATAATCATAATTTGAAAGTTAAACATTTTGAGCAATTACAGTGTACTATTAAAATGGAAATACACATCTTGTACCCAAATAAATATATACATTCTTGTACCCATAAATGTCCAGTTACAACAGTTGTATGTTACACCAAGAGGTGGTAGATTTAGAGCCTTTCAAGGAAATAATTCATACCTTCCCTTCACAGCCATCATTATAATTGTAGAATTGAGAATTTTATAGTTGATAATAAGGAAATTGATTGTAACATGACCTAGTAGAATGAAAATCTGTATGGTCTAATTAAAATCTTCAAAAGTTCTTGGTGCTTATTGCAGGAAATAGATGCTCACAGATTTTCCTGTAGTGGGGGAAATTTTTCATGTATAAATGAAGTAAAATGACTTGGTTTTGCCTTCTTTACTTTCATGTCTAGTTTTTTAAGCAGACCAGATGTTAAATGTAAATGGTATAAAAATGTGTACACTACATGAGTCATTGAGATCCCCACAATTCAATGACACTGCTTTTATTAGAAATAAGATACACTCCTTAGTTTTGGCTAGATAGATGTTAAATGGTTGTCTCTATCTTGTACTAGATGCTCACTATTCACTCATCCTTAGAAAGGGTAACTATCATATTTTTTCTTGAATAATGTACCAATCAATTAATTAGGTACATTTTTTGTAACAGTTGATAAAACTAAATAACCTGTGGTGCCTGTAGAGTATTTTATAAACCTTGATCAAGATGTTGTTCTTCCTTATTTTGCACTACATGTATTTTATTTACATGTTAAATATCCCATTTGTTGTAGGTAGGTTCTTCAAAATATGTAGTTACATATTTAATAGGATTAGAAATAGGATTAATGTTGTTAAACAGACTTACAATTACCATGTATTGTACAGTTGACAGTTTAATTAAAGAATGAATGCTATGCTTGGTGTAACCTTTAAATGGTTTTTAAAGTATCTTATTAATTCACAGTGTCAGGGTAGGAAACTTACTCAAATTCTAGCCAGTCCTGATTACAATTTTTAGCTCGCCTGGCCGAAGGCCATGTGACCTATTGCCGTCACTTGGCATCCGTCGTCGATAACAATTTTTCAAAACTCTCTTCTCCTCTGACACTACTTGTCCAATTAGAACCAAACTTGGTATGAGTGTTCCTTGGGGTATCCTGCATAGGACTGATGTGAGGATTTTTGATTTGTCTAAAAACATGCTGCCGTTACTAAAAATAGAACACAGGGGTCAGACAGTAGTTTTTCACATATGTCTGCAAAACTGTTAGGTTTTGCCAAATTCTGACAATAAGTAAAAGTGTTTATCATGATGAGCTCTATCTGTGGTCAAATTTTCATTTTAATCTGTTAAGCCATGTTGGAGTTATTGCCCTTTTTCGTCATTTTTTTACTATTTTTATTGTTGTTTCTTTCAAAAATCTTCTCCTCTGACACTGTTTGACCAATTTGTACCAAACTTGGTATGACTGTTCCTTGGGATATCCTACATAGAAATGTTGTGGGAATTTTTTATCCGTAGAAAAACATGGCCGCCATTACTAAAAATAGAACAAGAGGGGTCAACCAATAGTTTTTCGCATATATCTTCAAAAGAGTTAGTTATAGCTAAATTATTTCAATTGCTGAAATGACCTTATTATAAGGCCTCGAAAAGTCTTCAGGGATCAAAGTTGTCATTGGACTCTTTGTAAGAGTTATTGCCCTTGAAAGAAGAAAAATGATGTTTTTGTTTTTGTTTTTACAGTTTTCAGCCAATACCTTGAAAACTATATTAAATAGAATAAAACTTTTAATTGCTGAATTTGACAATTTTCAGCCAATATCTTGAAAACTATAATAGATAGAAAGAAACTTTCAATCGCTGAATTTTACAGTTTTCAGCCAATGTCTTGAAAACTATAATAGATAGAGAGAAACTTTCTATCGTTGAAATGATCCTTATAATAGTCCTACCAAAGTCTTCTTGAGTCAAAATTGTTGGACAACTCCTTGTTAAAATTATTGCCCTTGAAATACAAACTTTATCCAGGTGAGTGATTCAGGCTCCTGGGAGCCTCTTGTTCAATACATTTATTATATGGCTATGTAAATTTTTGCTAAAATTAGCCAGCCCTGCCAAAAAATAGCCAGTCTGGGGCTGGCGGGTAGGCTACTGTTTTTTCTCTGGTCACATATTGCACCTGTACCCACCTCCCCATATCTGCTGAAGTATGGTAATATGGAACCTTAGTGTTACTTACATACTTGTATCTTCCTGCATATTAGTTGCCTGGTCCTAGGATGGAAAGGATGCAATAAATTAATGGCTTACTCCTTCCCATACTAGTTCCTGATTCCTGAACTGTTTAAACTGTATTTTTTAACTATTTGAATATGCAGGGTCATAAGAGCTCAGGTAAGACTAAAAACATGTTTGGGAAAAGAACCACAGTTTATTGCTTAATTTCAAAATTGCATAAACAAAGCAGAAATGATACAAACATAGTTTTCCACACGATAAACAATGATTTGAAAATCTGTGGTACTCTAATATAGGCACTTGAAAATTGAACAAAGCAATTAATAGCCAATCTGATTGGTCAGTTTTAAATGCCAGCAAGGCATTGTTTGGATCAAATTGCCAAATCTTGTGCAAAACAATTAAGGAACGTGAACCACCATTCTACAGCCACAGGGACGAACACCAGCTATTCATTGGACTATGCTATTCCATGACCTGAATGTAATTGTCCCCAAAATGCACCAGTCAGGTGCAAAAACTAAGGGTATTCCAGTGTGTATTAATACTCTGTTTTCCTACCAAAAACTACACATACAGGGTTTGTTAGAAATAAGACTATGAACTGGATAAAGGATATTAATACTGAGAAGGATTTTATGGGGATGAAAGTTGAGATGGGAAATTGTTTGTTTGATAAGACAGGAAAACTTTGTCTTAACAAACTTTATATTACAAATATGAAAGTCATGAAGACCCAGTAGATTGATATTTGCAGTGCTGTTTTTGAGTTTTAGAACTTCCTGCTTCCCATGTGAAAATTAACTCTTGCATAACAGAATTGACGAATACAGCTTTCTCTGGACTAAACTTCATAGGATGAGTAGTTAATAGCCCCAATATGATTTAATACTTTACCTTATTCTCAACTCATCTTCAAGGTAGACTGCCTTAACACTACATAACAAGGGCTTATCTTTTCTTTCTTTAAGTTTTGGTAAGAACAATTTTATGTAAAATTACCAGTTCACACTTGACAAAGAGATCTTACTAGACAGGACACATACTCAGAACTCAATACTCCAGTCTTCATATTTGTGCATACTGCAAGCTTTGTTTTCTTCAGAGTTGTACATCTTGTAAATACTGTATGCTTTATAGTCTAGTAAATGCTGCAAGCTTTATACTCCAGAGTTGTAGATCTTGTACATACTGTGAGCTTTATACTCCAGAATTGAACTTCTTGTACATACTGCAAGATTTATACTCCAGAGTTGTACATCTTGTACATACTGCGAGCTTTATACAACAGAGTATCAGCTCGCACAATGTAAGCTTTTTACTCCAGTCTGTCTTACAGCATGTACACAATGTAAGCTTTATACTCCAGTCTGTCTTACAGCTTGTACATACTGCAAGTTTTATACTTCAGAGTTGTAGATCTTGTACATACTGCAACCTTTATTCTCCAGAGTTGTACATCTTGTACATCAGGAAAGTTTTATTCTCCAGTCTTACATCTTGTACATACTGTAGACATTATACCCCAGAGTTGTAAACCTTGCTCCTACTGCAAGTTTATACTACAGAGTCTCAGCTTTTACATACTGCAAGTTTATTCTCCAGAGTCTTACAGCTTATACATAACTTCAGGCTTCCTTGTATGGAGCATTTATTTTGAGGATAATTAACATATTAACTGTCAGAAATCTTATGTCATATACATATGTGCAATTGATTGACTGGTTTCCCTTCCTGTAAGTTTTCTAACAGATGTACATTTTGTATTTAGATTCAAGGTCGATGTTAGTGAGGTGCCAAAAAAAACTACAGATACACTTGAGTTATGTGTTCCCATGAAACAACTGAAAAGTTCATTTGGGGTTATGGTTACTTTCTAAGGGAAATCAATGAATTTGAACAGTAACACAGTGTCTAACCTCTTAGTAGATTTTACAGTTTCAATGCTGGAGTTGCAGTTTTTCTAATGCTGGTTTTTGTTAATTAACGTCATTTCCTGTGAAAAAAATGTAGCTCATGTAGGTAAATTACTCTGAAATGCTTGAGAAACCTGTATACTTGTTCCTCTGGAGACAGAAAAACTGAGGAAGATACCGTAAATAATTTTAACACCAAATGCTTATATTGTTATATATATTTAGTAAAATGTTCATTCATTTCAGAGTAATTTACTTATGCAACCCTGATATTTTCTCAGGAAATGACTGTAAATTTACAAAAACCTGCTTTAGGGGTTAGACAGGGTGAGTAATCAGAAGACATAATCCAAAGATAAACAAACACAACAAAGAACATGAAATAATCCAAATCAAAAGTAGATGACTTCACTAATAAAAAAAATTGGGAATGTGGACCAGGTGTACTGGTAGGGTAAACATAGTTGTAGAACAGAGTCAATGAATGAACTTGTTCCAATTTTCTGTGTTGTCATCTGAATAATCGTCAGACTTTTTTTAGCGACAAAGTACATAGGACTGCAGTTCATAACGCCAAGATTGGTCCTGAGGTAGATGTTCTTTTTTGTTAGTTTGTTTAACATAAAGGTCTAGTCATTTTACTACAATGTAATGTGTTACAGATCATGTATATTCTGGTATTGGCCTATCTTGTAATATGAATGTCCCTGTAAGGCATATCCATATAATTAGAAGAACAAATTGACCTGTAATTTTCCTATACATTTATACCTGCCAGGTGTTTTAGCCATTACAAACATGTATACAGTTGATGGAGTGTGCCAGGACAATCACTTAGCTGGAGTATTTACATTGGCCATACTTCACAACTGCTGTGGAATTTGATTATTCTATAACTTGAATGGTTTCTCCACAGAACAAGAATGTACTGATAATTGGCCATTACAATATTACTGGGGTTCACAACAGATGATATCTGGTCTTAACTAGCTAACCTTTTAGTGCTATGTAATACAAAGGTTTTATGTGTAGTAGTTTTAGGGTGATGTGAAGAATTAAAGTACAAGTTTTAGAATTGGTGGTCCTTATCATTGATGGTGTAGGGACATATTTGGTTTGAACTTCAGCATAAAAATGAGTTATATTTGTTTCTATATTCCAATAAGTTGTGAGTGGTTCTGTATTTATTTAGTAAAGTACATAGTTTATTATTATTCAGATCTTGGTTGTTTTGTGTACTCATTCATTATAAAGACCAAATTTATGTATATGATCTAAACATACTTGACAATTTTATGGTTTGAGTTATGGATTTGTTATAGCCAGATATGAAACATAAAACTACATCTATGGTCACTAGTGGGTGGCTGTGTGACTAGTTCATGGTTTTGTTAGCATCATAAAGGGTTAGGTGGTAAAATGCTAAAATCTATTTACTTTCAATTTAATCCCTTGATTCAGTTTTTCCAGATTTGGCAATTTCACAGGTAGATAGAGACCTTGCCTCTGTTGTCTGTCTGTCTGTAAATCACTTTCAACATAAAGGCTAGGTTTAATTATATCCCCACATTTAAAAAGGCTATTAGCAGATATTTGGTAGGCATGATGATACAACATCAGCTTGCAACACTTTTATGAAAAGCATTTACCAGTATTTTTATTAACATTACATGGAAGGAAATTCATTTGACAGCTTGTTAATTACTTTTGACAAAAAGGAAATGGAATGGTTTGGAGGAAGTTGTTAATAACCAGGTTGTATGTTAAAATTATTATAATTATTATTTTGTAATTTCTTCCTGATTCAACTTAAAAAAACACAGACACATTAATTTTAAAGTGTCTTTTAAAAACTAAAAAAAGACTTCTATTTTTTTCTTTTTTTTTTCAAAGATTTTGTTTATAATTTCTCTAGTTACAAAAGAATGATATTTGTACCTTTCAGTATTGAATCAATATTTATGTTCTTACACTGAGTATTTTGAAAAAGTCTTTAAATTTATTACTTAAATGGTTTGTGAACAAAAAAGATTAAGCTGGTAACACACATCTTTGTTTATCAGTGAGGGTATTGAACAATGAATGGTTTATAGGTTTACTACTTGACCTGTTGGTTACTGGTGTTTATACTAGTTCTATAGAATACTATATCTGATTGGAGAAGTAGGAATGATGTCTACAGCTTTCTTTCTTGGACCCCAGAAGTACAGTATTTTAAGAGATGAAGGTCTTTTTGCACAGCTGTAAAACAATATAGTTTTACAGTTTATGATGCAAATAATGTTTTGCTGCTATTTTATGGCAGTCACTCTCATACATGTATATCTATTTCTTACATGTATTTCTTGTAAGGAGCATATACACATGTAAGTGATTATTTATTGTTTGGAGTAAGTTTACAGTACAGTGTTTTAGTCATGTTATACTGATCAAGGTTTATTGTTGTATTTCAAGTTTTTCACTATATCTTGTTAAGTTAGTCACCAAACAATGAGTTCCAACACCTCTATTTATGTTTACTACATTCTTTGCGAAATTAAAACTTATTTCAAAGTCTATTTTACATGCAATGAGCTAATAATTAGTATAAATGACGAGACAGAACCCTTGTTATAATACAGGATGGGTTTGCCAAATTAAAAGTAATTTCAAGGTCTATTTTACAGGTAGTGAATTAATAATTAGTATAAATGACCAGACAGAACCCTTGTTATAATACAGAATGGGTTTGCCAAATTAAAAGTAATTTCAAGGTCTATTTTACAGGTAGTAAATTAATAATTAGTAAAAATGACCTGACAGAACCCTTGTTATAGTACTGAATATAAACACATGATAATTGGAAGTTCATAAATGATTTCTTTCTTTTCAGGTGAATCTGGTCTTGGTAAATCCACTTTGATTAACTCCCTTTTCCTATCGGATCTATACAGTGGTGATTATCCTGGTCCTTCACACAGAATACAGAAAACTGTCAAGGTAATGAATCGGAAAATAGGAATCAGATTTGTTGATTTTTGAAGACAAATTTCCCATTGGAACCAAAGTCTAATCCTCAGGTTTTACATTGTAATTGTAAAGTCTAATCCCCAGGTTATATATTGTAACTGTAAAGTCTAATCCCCTGGTTGTACATTGTTACTGTCTGTAAAGTCTTTACCTCAGGTTGTACATTGTCACCGTCAATAAAGTCTAAACCCCAGGTTGTAGATTGTGAATTTTTGTAAAATCTTTACCTCAGGTTGTACATTGTGACTGTGTAAAATATAAAGAGTGGCCTTCTATAGGAAAAATGAATTCCATACTGATTGACAGTGGCTGACGTACAAATTTAATTCAAAACATGAACCAAATAAATTAGTTCCTCATTTAAATGGTAAATTTGAGTTTATATTATGTTAGTAGATTTCTCCTTAATCATCAAATTATCTATTTTAAGTTTCCCTCATGGAGTCTAGGTTAAGGGTAGCAAAATGTAGTTATTTTGAACATTTTGTAAATACCCATCAATTTTAGCTTCCCCATCCCAAAATAAATCAGATCATCTTGGATGTGAACACCTAGGAGTGTATATCTCACTAGTATCATTGTCTTACTGTTATCAACCTCAATGAAATATTATAAAAGGTATTTTGTTTGCCTTGTGATAAATCAATCAATTTTCTATTATTGTTTTGTACCATAGTGAAAGGCTGCACTGTTAATGCATTCATTGATAACATCATCTATTACAATGTACATAATCTTTGACATAGTGTATATAATGGCCTTTGATGATGTAATCTTTAAGTAAATATACTTAATTGTTGAAAACTTTTATTTATGCTTTGAACTTGTCATAAAGGTCTTGATTTAAATTTCTCTGGTTTGTGTCAAGTTTATGTTGTATTTTTTTCTCCAACATTGTTCTCTCTTTAATTTAAGAAAAAGTGTTACTTGATTTTGACTTAATGAATGAAAACTTAAATTGCCTTTCACAACAGTTTCTTGGCTGAATACAGAAATAATGTTTTGTAGCAACTTTTACCCGAAGTTTAATGAATGTTAATACTATCTCTGAACACTTATTTAAAGACTGTGTTATCTTTAATACATTGAATTCTGTTATGTATATTAGCTTACAGAGGAAGGAAATTGTGGTTCAAATTTATTTTATTTTTTTTTGCAGGTTGACACCACACAAGTAGTGCTTAAAGAAAATGGTGTTCAACTGAAACTTACTGTAGTTGATACTCCAGGATTTGGGGATGCTGTTGATAACAGTAATTGGTATGTATTTATTGAATGAGGGCTATGCTAGAGGTTTGTGTACAGGCTGTAAGGATGTTACTTTATTACCTTTGCTTGTGTATAGGCTGTAAGGATGTTACTTTATGACCTTTGCTTGTGTACAGGCTGTAAGAATGTTACTTTATAACCTTTACTATAAAGATTCAATGAATGTTTTCCAGTAAGAAGTGTAATATATAATTTTAAACAAAATTAACGAAGACAAGAAATCATTTCAGGAGGACTATAAAGTTAATATTTAGCTATATCATTACTTCTTGAAGGAAAGAACACTAGTCCTATATCAAACAACAGTAGGGATCAGTTTTTAATTAGTTTTGTAATAAATGTGATCTTGTAATTGGTTAAAGTTATTGTTAATGTTCTAAAGAAGCCCATATTGCCTACAATTTATGCATTCTTGAAGGTTTATATACCACAACCTTTAAATATATACAAAACTACAGCTGTAGATTGTTGTTTACATCATGATTATTTTAAGACAGTAAATCAGTATCCTTCTTTCTATGTAAATGGTTCTATTGTATCTGAAATGGTTTATCTGTACAAGTCAGTTGTAACTCAGTATCTGTGCTTTGGAATGTTTTAATTGACCACACATATCTTTAGAATACACAAGTTATCTGGTCTGATAAGGCTAATATTCTCTCTTGTTCTAATTACAGCAGGTTTATCAAATCCTCAAATTAACATGTTTATCAGCATTTATGTAGAACCATTGAAAGTTGCCAGAGTTATCTCCCTTTACATAATATTTATTAAAATCTCATTTAATTTCAGTTGCTAAAATACATCTGATAGAGGTAAAACACAGAGATGGTATTAAAGTCCACTTCCTTCTACTGAACATATCTATGAAATACAGGAAATGCTGATAAAGGTTGATATGTGACAATCATATGGGTTTTATTTTGCATATTTATTTTGTAGTTGGCAGCCAGTTATAGATTACATTGACAGCAAGTATGATGAATATTTAAATTCTGAGTCAAGAGTGAATAGAATGACCAACCCTGACACCAGAGTCCACTGCTGTTGTTACTTTATAGCACCTACAGGCCATGGGTATGTTACTTTGTCACCTGATCTGTCGTAGATACTGTTCATCATGTGACTGTGTAAATTTGGGGTCAAGACCGAGAAGAAGCTTATTGAATGAAATAAATGAGACTTCATCAGCCAATATGTCAATCATTTATCCCATGTTTGATGACACATTGCTTTTCTTTTGTTTATATAGCAATTCAGGGACTTATTTTTTTTCAGTTGTGGTCTGAATAAAGCTTGGTCACAATGGTAATTGTGACATGACAGGTCTAATTACCTACCACATCCCAGAAATGCTCTTTTGCGAGAAATTTTAATAAGTGTATTAGCTCACCTGCCCATAGGTCACGTGAGCTATTGCCATCAATTGGCCTCCATCGTCGTCGTTAACAATTCTTCAGACATCTTCTCTTTTGAAACTACTGAATTGATTTGGATGAAACTTAATATGATTGTTCCTTAGAGTATCCTCCACAAAATGACCATTTGGATTTTTGATGTTAAAAAACATGTTTCGGTGAAAATCTGTTGACCCATGTTGGAGTTATTGCCCTTCTTTGATGTTATTACTTTCAAAAATCTTCTCCTCAGAATCTACCATACAGAATTTAATGAAAGTTGGTGTTACTGTTTTTTAGGGTATCCTGCACAAAAGAATATTAGGATTTTTTATTGACTGCTGTTACTAAAACTAGAACATAAGGGTCAAAATACAGTATTTTTGGAGAATAATATTGGTCACCGTCAGAAGAGGGACCTTTGTCGATACTTTCAAAATGATTTCTTGCCTGTTGTAGGATTTATGGCCCTGGAACAGATTCTTTTTGTCCCATTATTATGTACAACTCTCTGAAACCCACTGCAACAAAATTTGATAAAAGTTGGCATAATTTTTTAAGGTTATCATCCACATATTGATCATTTGAAATTTTTCATCAGTCAAAAAGCATCTCTGTCATTACTAAAAATAGAACATAGTGGTCAAAATGCTGTTTTTGCTATTTTTTCTTCAACTATAGAAGAATAATGAAAATGTAAGCTATCTATAAGATAAACATGGTATTCTGAGTTGACTGGCAGTATTGAAATTATTTTTTAGGTGGCCATTTTCAAAATGGCTGCCATTTTATGACCATTTTCACCAATTGCTCAGATTCATTCTTAGGAAACTAGGTTTTATAAGTTGAATGGGGATAAAGAATGATTGTTCTGGGCGGCCATTTTCCAGCTGATTTTTATACTTGCTTTGTAATCAACTATAATTGATTTATACATTTTGTATAGTATTGTTTCCTAATATAAATGGTGATGATGAAAATGTTGGATAGCCATGGTTTAACTTCATTTTATGTTCTTTTTCAGCATATGTATACTGGGCTAATGCCCCCAGCATATAGAATGGAATAACAGGGCATAGGGGGACCCCTGCCCAAATTTTTTCCAGAGGTTCCAAAAAACCTTTGAAGGCATTTCCAACATTTTACAGTACCTTAATTAAGTACTCTTTTGAACTTACAGCATTCATCAATATATGCTCTTTTTCAGAAAATTTTTGGCAAACATGGTAACAAAGCATGATACCTTTACTTACTTAGTTTATAGGGTATGGTTTGCCTGATGAGTTATTCAGGCTTTCTGAGAGCCTCTTGTTTCAACAACACCCTTTTTGGGTATGAACAATATGATCAAATTAAGTTTAACTCCATTTTATGACAAAGAATTTTGATTATTTTTTTTTCATATTTCAGATTAAAACCACTAGATGTAGAATTCATGAAACGTCTTCACGATAAAGTAAACATCATCCCAATCATCGCAAAAGCTGACACATTAACGCCTGACGAATGTCGAGAATTCAAAAAAACAGTGAGAAATTCTTATGAAAACCAGCCATAGTTATAGTTTTTCTTCTCATATTTAACATGTTATTAGTCCTGGTATTTAGGTTATACACCACTAGTTCAACCACTGAGCTTTTAGAGTGTATGCAAAAGTAATACTGAAGACTTTTCCAATTTATATGAGTTATGACTCTTCTTTCAAAAATTGGAAGGTGAGTTATCATGTCCATTGTTAACTATCAACAATATCAAACAAAATAACAACAGGTGATTAATGGTTGTTTTCAACAGCTTACTTTACAGGCTCAGGGAGAAAATTAAAATCATGTAGAAGTGATATATAACATTCATGGTTTTCATTTTCTTTAGTTACAATACTAAACACCACCAAATACTTTATTAAGGACTCTCCTCTTAATATTAAATAACAAAGATTACATATTTCCATAAAACACAAGAGCCACTATAAAAAGAGCTACGGGAGACTATATCATATATACAAAAAATGCATTATGTTAAACATAAAGAGTAATAATTATCTGTTACATTTCCAGATACTGAATGAAATAGCTCAACACAAGATTAAGATTTATGAATTTCCAGAATGTGATGATGATGAGGAAAGTCGACTACAGAAAAAACTAAGGGTAATTTAAATTAAGATATAGTTGAAAATTATGTTCTAAATGAGATATAGAATTATTTAAAGGATGGTACCTATGCCCATTAAGTTTATGAGAAGATTTAGAGTGGAAATAGTTGAATAATGTGTTTATAATTCAGTATATGATTATAAGATTAGTTCCTTTTTTGGAATTTTTCTATAATGTGAGTCCTTTTTGCACCATATTAAATGGTAGTGGCCTTTTTGCAGGACAGAGTGCCTTTTGCAGTAATAGGCAGCAACAGAGTTATAGAAGCAGGGGGTAAAAAGATCAGAGGTCGACAATATCCATGGGGAGTTGTAGAAGGTGAGGTGCATTTGTACTATAAAGATAGCAATCAATCATCAAGTGATTCTGAGACTGTCACATCGTTGATGATTTGAAATACCATCACAAATTTTATTGTTTATATACTTATATACGCCCGCCTCACCCCCCCCCACCCCACCCCACCCCAACAAAATTTGGGGGGTATGTAGGAATCACCCAGTCTGTCTGTCCACATTTCTCATAAGTGCAACTCCTCCTGAACCACTCTAGGTATTATGATGAAACTTTATGTAAATGTTAGGCATCATATATAGATGTGCATGAAGGGTCATAGTTACTGTAGGGGACTCTGAAGGGAGATAATACAACTTGAGAAACCTCGTAAGTGTAACTCTCCTAAATCTCTCAAGTGATTTTGATGAATCTTTATAGGAAGGTTGGGCATCATATGTAGATGTGTAAGAAGGAATACAGTTACTGTCAGAGATTTGCAAAGGGAGATAGTCTAAAAGGTTTTACATGTTAAAAGTTATAAAGTGCATCATGTAAAGATGTGCATGAAGGAATATAGTTATTGTCCGGGGACTGCTAATGGAGAAGGTTGAACCTACAGGTTGTATATTCAACTGCTATTCTTGTGCCACTCATTAAATCTTGATGTTCTCCTGCACTGGTCATTATATTTGGTCTTTTCAATGAATTGTCCTGTATGTATCATACTTTAACTTTTTTGTACATATTTAGTGCATATCAAGAGGTATTAAGGAAAATGTGCTAAGAACAATCACATAAAAAATTATGCAGATTTAAAAAAAGCACAAAACAGAGAATAAAACGAATGTCAACTGCAAGTGATACAAAATTAGATATACTGACTATTGAAATAAAAGGGGGATTAAAATTTCACCCTAAACTGTGAGCATTGAGTAGGATGAGTGTTTTAAAATATATGAATTCACACTTGTCATTTTGTTCTATATGGCCCATGATTTTTCTCTTCATGACCTTTTTGATGTCAAAGAAACAATGTAATTTTATGCTGTTACATAATTCATCTTTGAGTTTAGGGGAGTTCAATATGAAAACAACTGGAAAATATGTAATTGTCTTCAATGGCATCCACAAAGGTTAATATGTCTGGTGCAGTTATCATGTTATGCCATGTTTTGTTTATTGAATCTTCTCTTTTCTTGTAGTGGAGAACCTAGAACATAATGACTTTATTGCCTTGCGGAATATGCTGATCAGGTATGGTTAAGATGAAGTTAATTGAAATAAAGCTGTGGATAATTATTATCTTGTAAAGTATTCAGTACTTATATTTTTTCCTGTGATTATTGTATGGTAGACACCAGAAGGTTTGTCTGTTTAATATTAAAATTGGATAGATGAATTGAATTACTGGTAAAAATAAAGCTAAAAATCTGTGGTCGTATGACGCTGTCGTTGTTGTCCGTAGACACTTGGTTCTCATGCCATAAATTGATGTTTGTTTGTTTGTTGGGGTTTAACGTCTGAGCAGCAATATTTCAACTATATTCAGACGATGAACATGAAATTGATGATGAAATGAAAAAGGGATGGGACACAAGGACAATGGGGTCGACAAATTTTGATTGCCACTGGAAATATGGAGAGGTGGGTAGGGTCGGGCAATTTAGCCTCCTGTGGCAGAGCCCTATGGTTCCTACTCCGGGAGAATACCACAGTAGGGTTCTTTAACGTGCAAGGAATGTGGCATCTTTCCCAACACAGTGCACCACTATGGTTTGCATTCAGGTTTTCCGTATAATAGCCTGACAACCCCAGCATGCAAAATACCAAGGGTACCCCTTTCCACCATCTGGGGCACACATCCCAGTTGCTCTGTTGGCTAGGGTTCTGAGCACTATTTAGTTGCCTTTTAAGACAAGCTTAGCGCTGCTGCAGGCCTATTCTTTTAACACCCAGACCTGCACGGGACACCATAAATTGTGTGTTGGTTGATCTACATTGAATTTTATAACAAGGTTACAAACCACATAAGGAGGGTTCATTTTATGGGTTATAGTCCAAACCTTTTAAGAATTAGAGGGCCAAAAACTAGCATTTCATAGAATTCAACTGTACAACTACAGTAAATGCTTAGGAATGTCTATGATATTGTTCCACAATATTCTATACCATAATGGTTAGACTTGGATTGATTTTGGTGGTAAAAACTTGAACTTAAGAAATTTAGGGCCAAAAAGGGGGGCCAGGTACATGCATTTTCCAGATGTCCATCAAAAATTTACTATTATTTATTTTTGGTCCTATTTGAAATTTTTTTATTGAACACCTTTTATAAATTTGTTCCTGTGTTTTGCAATCAGATTTCAGTTATCTTTAAGGTTTTTGAGGTCTAATGGTCTAAGGGGTTACATCCCCCCACAAAAAACTTTATATTTTTCACTCTGATTTTGAAAATTTTCAATTGCATCCAAATCAGCTTTTGTGTCTGTAGTGAATTGTGTCTTATGCTTTAGTATATCAAAAACTAATTCTGAGTTCAGGGTTTGACCACTGTGGTTGTATCTTACTGCAGTGCATGAAGTTTTTTAATGCATGTGCTACTACAATATGTTATATTCTGGTGTTCTATTTTAGGAAACATATGCAAGACCTGAAGGATGTGACCAACAATGTTCACTATGAAAACTTCAGGTACAACAAGCTAGCTCCTTCATCAGCTGATGGCAACAAGATTAAACCAGGGTCTCTCTCAAAGTAAGTGTTATGTCAGTCAATATCACTCACAAAACTGAAAAAAGTAGTTTTTTTTTTATTTTAATACATGTCTAAAATGTACTTGAATTGGTGTTAATTGTTTTGGATAAGCAAGAACTTTATTCTTGCCCAATATTGTTAATTTGCCATTGATAGAATAAATGTTCTAAGAATGACACATACTGCAGATAATAGGGAGGTTTCCTGTTAAGTGCAGAACGAGGAGTGTAGAATACTGAAGAATATATCATCAATTAATTCTTAATGGAGATGGTAACACCATGTAACATCCTTGCATAAATTGTAGAAACAGCATCAATCTACAGTTTTTATGTTTATGGTTCTGAGAAAATTTCTGAAATGTTAATAATTTCATGATGCCAGTTTTAATTATCAGTGGCATTTTTCACTATACATAAAAAAAATCCTCAATGATTTTTCAATTTACAGTATGTTTCAGAATATTATTGTTGCATGTAATTATTTTACAGGGATCCTTTAACTCAGATGGCAGAAGAGAAGAGAGACCATGATATCAAAATGAAGAAAATGGAAGCAGAAATGGAACATGTGTTTGAAACCAAAGTTAAAGAAAAGGAACAGAAACTTAAAGAATCAGAAGCTGATGTAAGTGAAAATGAAGTAGTGAAGTCAAACACATAGGTTATCATCAATCTGTTATAATATTATAGGATGAGAAGGCATAGTCTAGTTTGGATTATTTTGCTTTGATGTATTTCAACTATTGATGTCACCAGTGAGTTAGTTTTAACAGAATTAGCAGAGCTGCCAACCCCTACTATTTTAGTGAAGAATTTGGCCATTGAAATATGCCCTACTAATTAGGAAAAAAATCTTATAAAATATAATTGAAAATTTTGATTTTTTTCATTGGCATGACCGTTACCAGGTTTAAAATTAGTAAAATCAGCTTTGCAGTCTTTTCAACAATTGATTTAAACATAATGCACAATTCTAGTTACTTGATGACAACTTGTGTAAAAAAAAATAGCAGAGAGGGAAGGTTTGGATGGATGAAAGGGGTTTTGGCCCTAAACGTTTGTGAACAAGGGGCAAACATTTTTTTCACATTGTGTAAATTGCTTTTTATGTATATGTTCAGAAAATATCAAAATCAGCCCCAAAAACTCAAGTGTTTCAAATATAAATTTGAAAATTGCATAATTCACTTGGTGAATATGTGCCTTAGTTAAATACAAAGTTCCATTGCTGTAAATGCATTTGTTGCACTAAAATTGTAGATGGAAATTAATCAAAATTAGGAAATTTAGCCAAATTGTGTAAAAATAGCTTATTTCATGTGACATATTTATGCAGGAAATATAGAGGGCATTTGTTGAACTCTTTGATATTTCTGCAAAAAAGGCCTTCTACAAATTGAACATTTAATCACAATCCAATTTCAGAGTTGTTTCAAGTTTGAATGTGGTGTCTTTAATTGCCGTAATTGTTCTCTTTGACATTTGTGGTTGTATCAAGCTGTTCCATGCTAACGATTTCATTTTTTTGTAGTGCTTTATCATACATTGCCTATAATTATATCATAATAACCCCTCTTGAAAATTGGGTGGTATATGATGATCATGCTGTCAATCCATCCCTCTTTCCCCAGTTCTAAGGGTAACACCTCTCAAACCACTGAAAGGAATTAAATGAATATTTGTCATACCTTATCACATGAGGCCATTGTACACCTCCTAAAGCTATTTTGCTTTTCCATTTAAATGACTTTCTTGGGTTTTCTGGATTGTTTTTAGGGAGGGGAGTGGGGGTGTCACCATTTCTATTTGTACAATGAATTTAATAGCTTATCAATAACACATGTATTTTATAATGGTTACCAATTTGCCGTGAAAGTTCTCACATTGTATTTCACATATTTCTCTTTTAGTTGCAAAGACGATCAGAACACACCAAGAAAAGCTTAGAACAACAACAAAAAGAATTAGATGAAAAGTGGGCAGCTTTTCAGAAAGAAAAAAAGCAATGGGAAGAGGCAATGGGTATATCTGGATCTAATGAAAATATTAAAGAGTAAGTTTTATTCCACACTGGGAAGTCCTTTTAGTGGCACTCCGCATTAGGAAGTCCTTTTATTGGCACTCCGCATTAGGAAGTCCTTTTAGTGGCACTCCTCATTAGGAGAGTCCTTTTAGTGGCACGCCGCATTAGGAAGTCCTTTTACTGGCACTCCGCATTAGGAAGTCCTTTTAGTGGCACTCCGCGTTAGGAAGTCCTTTTAGTGGCACTCCGCATTAGGAAGTCCTTTTAGTGGCACTCCGCGTTAGGAAGTCCTTTTAGTGGCACCCTGCATTAGGAAGTCCTTTTAGTGGCACTCCACATTAAGAAGTCCTTTTAGTGGCACTCCGCATTAGGAAGTCCTTTTAGTGGCACTCCGCATTAAGAAGTCCTTTTAGTGACACTCCGCATTAGGAAGTCCTTTTAGTGGCACTCTGCATTTGGAAGTCCTTTTAGTGGCACTCCGCATTAGGAAGTCCTTTTAGTGGCACTCCTCATTAGGAAGTCCTTTTAGTGGCACGCCGCATTAGGAAGTCCTTTTACTGGCACTCCGCATTAGGAAGTCCTTTTAGTGGCACTCCGCGTTAGGAAGTCCTTTTAGCGGCACTCCGCATTAGGAAGTCCTTTTAGTGGCACTCCGCGTTAGGAAGTCCTTTTAGTGGCACCCTGCATTAGGAAGTCCTTTTAGTGGCACTCCGCATTAAGAAGTCCTTTTAGTGGCACTCCGCATTAGGAAGTCCTTTTAGTGGCACTCTGCATTAGGAAGTCCTTTTAGTGGCACACCGCGTTAGGAAGTCCTTTTAGTGGCACCCTGCATTAGGAAGTCCTTTTAGTGGCACTCCGCATTTAAGAAGTCCTTTTATTGGCACTCCGCATTAGGAAGTCCTTTTAGTGGCACTCCGCATTTGGAAGTCCTTTTATTGGCACTCCGCATTAGGAAGTCCTTTTAGTGGCACTCCGCGTTAGGAAGTCCTTTTAGTGGAGTGAGTTCCATTCCATGCTGAGTTCTATCTTATTTTATGCATGACAATATACTGCTAATAAAATAGAATTAGAACACATTTCTTTTAGTTGATCATAGATTTGCTAACATTGTTCTATTAAAGTTTGGTTTGCTTCCCTTACTGATGGAGTGATGTTTTTTTTTATTAGCCCTCTTTAGTTGTTTCTTTACTACTATTGTGTTTTGTATCATGTAGATGCACTTATTACTTTGCTATATTACTACTTTCCAATACTTGTTGAAAATGCTTATACATGTATTTTTGTTGTAGAAATTTGAAGATTAGTATAGATTATTCTAAGAACTTGGGGGTTTCTCCTAAGCATTCAAAGAATGGAGAAATCTATCCAAAGTATTCAAAGAATGGAGAAATCTCACCAATGTATTCTAAGATTGGAGAAATCTCCCCAACATATTCTAAGAGTAAGACTTTGGAGATAAAGCCTGATCCTTCTAAGGTTACAGAGAATAATCCTGAATATTCAGCCATTGTGGAAAATAAACCTGAATACTCTAAGACATCTCCCAGAAAAAAACCTATACATTGTGATTGTGCAAATAGCACGATGAGCTTTCGTAAGAGATTCTCCTGTGTGTCAAAAACACAGTGTGTTATGTTTGTCACAAAATTAATTACCACAAGATTTGTATTGAATAATTTACCTTAAATCTTGTCAATTCACAAATCTCCTCTTTATCTCACTGATTACCCAGGTGTGTGAACATTTTCAGTCACTATAAAATCAAGAGTCATACAATACAAAAGAAGATTTTCAGAACTAATTGAACTTATATTGTAGCAGCTTATATGAATATTTTGTACAGCTGACGGAGAATTAGCATTGCTATCTTGGATTAGTTTTTGATAGAAGTAGTTGGTTTAATATTTTCAATTTCAGTTATTTTGTCATGAAATTTGAGATTCCATTCCAAAGAAACAATATAACTGAATAACATTGTAGCAGAGAAAAACTTGGTTAAGAATTGTTTTGTTCACAAACTTCAATTATTATTAATTACTATTACAGTTTAATGAAAAATTCTCCAAGGTAGGACTAAAGAGATTCAAATTTCTCATGGTGTAATTGCTATATAAATTATATTACAATATATTTGGTAGCCATGAAAAACAGAAGTGTAAGCTTTTATATATCAGATATTATTCAGATGCTAGTATGTTATCCCAGCAGTAGGGATATTAGTGCTTCATATGTTTTTTAACACTATAAAAGCCATAATCTTGACATTATTGTCTATAGAGATAAACTGGTCTATTTAACATTTACAGTTTTGTTTATTGAACATGTAATGAAATTGCTACAAGTTGAAAATCATGGAAGGAATTGTCAAATTCCAGTAGATAATGAAATTTTTATTTACAATGAATGATTATAGTTAGAAGACCCAAATGGTTTAAGACTAGGCTTTATTAGTGTCAATTTAACATGTCCTGTACTCCTACCCAGGTTAGAGGGGATGACTAGTATCTTGTCTCCTCATATTGCACAATTTATATTCCTTTGTCCCTATACACATCAAGTCACACATTTTCTAATGTGTATGAAGTTGTATATCTCCCAAATTAAATTTCTACTTCTTCACACAAATCTTGTAACTCAACATCTTGATTCTTTGCACCATTTTAACTTTAAACAAACAAGTTCTGTTTTTATTTTTGTTGCTATTCATTAAAGCCTTGATGTTTTCTGGTAAATTTATATGATTTTCAAAGAATGAATGAGGATTGTGTGTATGTGATATAAGTAGATTCTTGTTTAACTAATTAATTGTTTCCATCAATATGCTGAAGTAAAAAAAGAGGGTGTTGTCACTTTTTAGCCTCTTATACATTCAATTGAGTTTATACCCTTGAATTTTTATGCCATTGTACATTTTGTAAATATCATACCAAAAGTCATTTCTTGATATGTCTGAAAAAATCACTTAAGTCTGAAAATATATTTTGTGTCTTAGAGACTTAATAGGTGTTGTAAATCTCACCGAAGCATCCTTATCTATTTCAGCTCTCACAAGAAAGAAAAGAAGAGGCTATTTTAATTCCTGATTCTATTTATAACAATGATGACATAACCAGTAGCTGTGGTTGTCATGGGAACAGTATTGTAATGCATGGATTAACAATGGTTTGCTCATGTAATAAACTGACAATGGTGCTGAATATCTCCACTGGAATTAGTGCATAGTGTTCTGAAGAAGTCTTTGTAATTGGTGGAACTTTCTGTGTAAATCTGCAGAAAGCAGCTTACTTTTTCACTAGGGATTTAACATATTTATCTATTAATATGCTATTTTCCAAGAAAGTATTGGTTTCCTCGTAATTTCGTTTTTGTAAGGTACACATACTTGAATGAGGAGCTTTCATCATGTTTTAAGTGCTGCTTTAGTGATATAACTTATAAGCATAATAGTAACAATTATATCAAGTTTATTATAATGAAGGTTTCTCATACACTGTTTAACATCTGAGGGTTCCATGATGTCAGGTAAAAAGTCAGGTGACTTGGAATATCCTATTGTCTTACCTATGACATTAAAGATGTACCGCTATGATTGAAGTAGATTTACTTTGGCTGATAATTATAGAAATCCTATTCATAGCTAGAAATGTTTAGAAATGATAGAATATTTGTACATAAAAGGGATGGGGCTTGTGTTAGAAAATGAATTGCACTAATATATAAGGCTGCTTCCTTACTATACAGAGGGATCAAGATTCATATTAAAATTTCAGTGCTTTTTTTTTAAATCACAAAATGGAAGATATAAAAAGGGGTAAAAATGATGGATTAGCCAGAGATCATAGGTTATTACAAATTTAATAAATTTAGGAGATGATATGCCACTTCCTGTTAGGTTAAAGTATTGAGTGAAAACATTTTTTTCCATAAATAACCTTATGTGTGGAAGGAACCAAGAATTTTTATACATACCAGATTTTGGCATTGTCAACCTTAAAGTCTTTAATATATGTGTTGTTTTATATTTTGTATAAATGTATTTTGTTTTATGTATTTATAAATGTATAACATTCTTTGTCAGAATCAGATTTTGGCATTTACTTTTATAGACTATTGTTAGAATCTTAGAAATACGTGTTCAGCTATTGATTTGGTCTGTTTGTTTACTTCAGTAGTTCTGCTCTTTAGAGATTTGATGCTTAAGTTGCTGTAGCTTTACAAACTATGAACAGCTTAAGGGGTTAGATCTAGGTAGGATCACACCTCATTGGAACATTTGTATTCACCTCTTTACATCAATCTCATGTAAGCATCAAAGTAACATTGACTGATTTCATGCTGGTTCAAAGGAAAGCTTGAAAGGCTTTATTGAAATTGAATATGATACAAACATAACACTGATTTCAAGAGTAATGTCCCTTACCCTAGGTCTACCTCCTTAATAAACTGTTAAACAATTTTACATTGGAACAACATTTTTGAATTGATGTAGACATTTCAAACAGATGACCTCCATTGATATTGTTCAGTTTCCATTGTAAACTGTCATATCATGATGCTGCTTTGTCATTAAGATTTTCAGGTAACTAATGTTACATTTTGATGTTCATTATTATAAAATTGCTAAAAACTAAGCATTAAATTATGTACTGGGTACAAATGGAAAAGAAAATCATAAAAAAATGATCTCATAATAGAAATAATGATAATTGTAAACAAATCTCTTTTGAAAAGGCATCTGTGGGTTTAAAAGTTAATCATAAAAGGACTATTATCAATAAACCATGTGTATAGTAATGCCACATTGTTGAACTGTGTACACATTTATATAACATATGTCTAGTCAAATATGATCACAATGTTTAACATATATACTGATTATATTATCATTATCAATTGTCTATAATTTATTTACTTACCATCCATATATAATACTTCATTGTGATGCTGCTATAATAAGTCCAAGTCCGTCTTTGGGTTTTTCACAGAAAAAAAATACCATTAATTCATATTATTTTCACTGCCATTAGCTTTTCATGGATGAACTGAATATTGTTTTCTCAGGAAAATAAATCATTTATATGTATCTGTGTGGTTTCTGTGTTCAGCACAAATTTTGCCATTTGGTTCATTAATTTTGAAACTTGATAAAATTAATACTTGTGCAAAGCATACATAATTATATTTATTAAAAACCAATTCTAAACAAGAAACAGTACATCTTTGGCCAGTCTTATATAATAAGGTCAATTAAAATCATGATCAGTAACAGGAATCATTGATAATCATATCTCATACACCTTAGGCTTCAATTTAATGTGATTAAAAATCTTGAGTATAATTTTTGCTTATTTGCATTGCTTATCTATGCAGACATTGAACATGTTTCATTGGTCATGTTTTTTTTGTTCATTATAAATTTTGTACTTATTAATAAATGTTTTAATTGTAATGATATAAAAACTGAAAAAAACAGACTTTATAAAAGCTGAAATGTAGTCTTTTCTTTTTACAGTCACTGCCTTGATTGCCCCTGAAATACAACTGAACCTGAATATTAACTCAGTGTGACAAAAACTGACATACATTTTATACTTTGAAATAGAATTGTGAAATGACAGTGGTAGAGTGAAATCTTGTGAAATAAAAGTGGTAGAGTGAAACCTGTGAAATGGCGGTGATAGAGTGAAACCTGTGTAATCGCAGTGGTAGAGTGAAACCTATGAAATGACTGGTAGAGTGAAACCTGTAAAATGACACTGGTAGAGTGAACCGTGCACTCCCCCCACTCTTCAACTTCATGGTGATTTTCAGCTACCTTTATACTTCCCATTACCGAATCAACTTATCACCAAAGAATATTTTCGATTTCTTTTTCGGTAAAAGCATATATCTGTACCCCACTGGATCAAAAATCCAAGATTTTTGTGACTCAATTGTTCGAGCGTCTAAGTCTTCCTGGGACAGCATGTATGAAGAAACTACACACATGTACATATATGTAATGTCAAAACCCGTAGAGTATTTATGCTTCAGTGAAGAATGGCTTATTTTGGTATTTTCTGTTTAGTATTAGCACATTTGATATGTAGGAACAAGGAGTTTGAAGAATTTAAAAAACCGTAAAAAATGAATTTTAGTCTCGATGAGGTATAAAAAGTAGCCAAAAAATACAAAAATGCTTCAGTTTATTTCTTGGCGACAAAAAGATTCGTAAATGGGAGGTAGAAGGGTAGCTGAAAATCATGTTTTGGTTGATGAGTGGGGGTGCAAGGAGGTTATCTCAGCCCACGTACTACAGTGATCTGATGAAAAAAAAAGTTAAAAAGTTGATTTTGGATAGGCATGGTCACTTTGGCACCTTAAAACTCAAAAACCATAATAGAAATCTAAGATCTAACTGAAAAAGGCAGGGATTTTCATGAGGGATCTAATAAAAAAATCAAAATCGGATCAAAAATAAAAATGTTTATTTTTATTTTTGGGGCGTGACTCCTTTGGTCCCTTATAACTCTAACACCATAAGAGATATCTGAAATCTGATTGAAAAATGCAATTGAAAAACAATAACACCCATTTTATGAACATTTCCTCATTTAGTACCCGTTTATTTCCTTTCAATTTTAATAACAACACATATTTTCCCTCTTTTAGCCCTTATTTTCAAAGGGGGTGGGCAAAAGCTTCCAAAAACTATAAGATCCTCCGCCATGTCCCGAGGATCAATGTGCTTCCGACGTCGACGACAGGGTTATACCATTATTCTGCATTTTTTTTTTGGGAGGTGGAGGGTAGTATGAAAATGGATTAAAAGTGAATGTATCTCTTTGACATCGTACTGCAAACGGCCATACCCCGGTCAGGGCAGGTTGGGATTTTATAGAATTAGGAATTAAGGACAAAAATGACCACTTTGATTCTGGTCAAGCTCATATTCTGTGTCAAATGTCTAATCAATATAAAATACAAAGCTGTATCGAGCTTGAATTGTGTTTCGTATATGCCCCAACTGCTCATGGTTCGATTCCCGTGGTTGTATCAAGCTGTGCCTTGTGGAGCATAGATATTCAATTATAATCCTGGCTTATATCGGTATTGCCTTGATATATCGCCGATAATGCCAATGGGTCCTTGTGTTGAGCTCCTGAGGTTGGAATCCCCTTTTGTTTGAACATTATGTTAATTTCATGCGAATATTGAGCAAAAAAGAGCAATAATAACCTGCAACTACTGCGTTTACAAACCTCTAGATACCTCTCTATATACAATTTTGCTGATTAGTTGACATAACAATCAGAACCACAGCACCATGTCCGTGGATGTAAAGGCGATAAAATCACAAGCAAACTAAAATATATTCTTGCATAAAGATTTACATGTTATGTTCTATGTTTTTTTATATGAAAAATACCGTCATTCAAGGAATTTCGTTCCTATTAAATATACATTTAAAAGAATATTACATTTCAACGTTACTCCGTGATCTTGTAGTTTTCGCTGGTAGGTTTCCTTTAAAAACTATAGAAAGACAGGCTGTGACAGTCAACATAAAGAATGATTTGCCCTTCAAAATTGTCTATAGGAGTTTTATTTGTCAGAAATCGCAATCTTTGAATCCAGGCTTTGTATACAGAAAAATATAATGTGATTGAAAATTGAACACGTATAATGATCTAACATACCTCTAATCATACCTTTATTTAATAACACCGATTTTCTTCTTTTTGAAATACTTTGGATTACAGACTTACAGAACACGGAGCTCATACAGCTGATCTGCAGCCTTATTGTCTATCTCATTACAGTTGACAAAGACGTCAATTTCAGACTTAATGAACACGTGGCTTCATTAACGAAACCTTATAAGCGATATTACATATCCTTGTATCGACTTTTGATCAAAATTCAAAGTAAATCAGCGATAAATAAGGTAATCATGTGAAACTGGTGGTATTAAATATCGATTTAATGAGGTCTCATCGTGAAATCGATCAAGATATTACTCAGGTAAATACAGAAGCTGAGGTGACAATGTCAGTGACAGATTCCAAGATCTTATCATGAATACTCATGGCATTCGAACATGGATAAAACGCAGTTTCGTTCAGGGTATGTATTTTACAGTCATTTTATGGTTAACCTAATGTGTATTTCTCTCTTAGAACAGGGATGACAATTTTAACATTTCATCCTAATTAGAGAATCTTACCATTGAAGAAATGCCAAACGGAGGTACAGAATCTTTCAGCACCAAGCTGTTTTAACTCGATGGATTGCATTGGAAAAGGGTTGGCGTTTGCAAACAGATAGATCTTTCATGTTGAATAATAACGCAATATTTTGTCTCAGAATTGAATTACATGTTTGATTTCAGGAAAGAAAACTCGGACTTTTCTGTATATGTTTACATGCATGTGTTTTTTTAATAATTACAGAAGTGGATGTTGTGCGCATTCTTGTTGGTAAAAAAAATATTGTTATGTTTAATGTGAAAAAAGGTCCCAAACTTTGTGTAAATAGTGGCTTTGTATAAATATCTCGGTATGTGGCAAGTTTGTCATTGATAAATTTAGTAACTTTATTTCTTTACAATGTGTTTAGATAGTATAGACCCTGATAATTCAATTTTGTGTGGTCATCCGACATTCGATTGTTATTTTTGTTAGTACCCTTCATTTAAACGGTGTCATCTTGGTTTGCCCACTTTTAATTTAAGGTTTAAGTAAACATTGGGGGTTATGTTTCTAAAATGTATAATTTTTACTTGTATTTTACCTTTAAAATCTGATTGAGAATTCTATGATTAACTATTTAATGAAGGGGTATATACCAGCTCTATTTGGCGTTATGTGCTATTTCTTTCGAAGTCTTTATAATGGGTAAACACACTTTAATGCCGGAAATCATAAATACCATGGTAACGAAACTACAAGCAGACAGAAATCGATAGTGTACAACGATTGATTTGGAATATTTGTTTGATTTAAGAATTTCCTGATTTGATATTAGAAGAGAGTTAAAATACAATTGAAACATTATCTCAATAACAAAAGCGTCTCAGTTCTACAGTCCTGAGGCAGATAGATAACATGTCGCCTGTTAAGTGGGTAAGTTCTTGGAAAAATATTAGAATTTCAGCGGACACACACACAAAAAAAAAAAATAAAAAAAAAAACTCAATTTTGGTATCACGAAACAACAAATGTTCTAGATACCAGTGGCGGATCCTGGGGTGGTCCCACGGCATACTGGACCACCTCTTCGTCGAATCTCATTAATTTTATAGGTAACCGTTCTCAATGAGCAAATTAACTAACAAAATTAATCTTTCATCGTAATAATTTTGATTCAATTATAATACCCTGAAGCGTCAAAATGACAGTATCTGGAAACAACTCATCAAGAAAAACTTCAGACTAGCCACATATAGCATTTGACCAGACCCAAAACTCCTGCAATTACCCGTACGATAGTATTTTTAGCCCAGAAGATGTCACTATTTTCGAACTTAGTAGAAATTAGTGATTGCTGAAACACTCATCTTTTCAAGCATCACTTATAGAAAAAAAACAATAAAACCTTCCGCTTCACAACCACTAGTTGTCGATTCCTGCTAAACATGGTGTTGGTAATTTTGCATAAAAACAGCAACTCAGTGATGAATATGAATACCAACTTCTACCTACTTAAAAATCTTTACTTCTAGAAAATGATTTCAAATAAAGTTTGATGTTCCTAGGTATGGAGACCAAGAGAACATCGCATGGTTCTTGCAATTTGTGAGAAAGAGATGCTGGAATCAAATATTAATTAATCTCCTTAAAATTGCTGCTTCTGCTGTTACTGTTTCTTATTCTGATCAGACGATGTCATTAAAAAAGAAACCCACTGTGACTCATATTTACACACGGTCCATTCACAAGACCAGCTTACAAAATATATCTGGAAAAATATAAATATTAGAAAAGAGGCGCTTGATTGTCTTAGTGTGATAATACTAACGATGGCATCATTTCTTTATCACAAAATGCAGAAAATAAATGAAATCTTGTTTTCTGTTGTTACATCTACGTGGTCTTAGAGCTCGATGACTCTCATTCAGCATGTTAAGACTAAGCAACCATTATTTGTTTGGATTCGGGGGTGAAACAAATCAGGCAAATTCACGTTAACGTTAAATCTCACTACGTATTACCCCCAAATTTCTTTCTAAAACGCCACTGACTATCACAAAATTTCAAGCTGCCTTGAATTTCTTAATTTGATGGAATTCCGCTCGAGATAACGATAATCTGCTTATCACATTTGTGAATCTTCTACGAACATTAAAAGTTCCGTAGAACCGTTTAATGGGAAAAAACACAAAACAAATTAAACAAACAAACAAAAACAAAAGAGAAAACTTTACATAAAAGCAAAGCCTAATGCAATAGTGACTCGTAATTGGAATATGATCGAAAAAAAACTGCTTGAATAAGTCTATTTAAAGAAATTGATGATGGATATATTTGCATATAGTTATCTTCAATGGAAAAGTAAATTCTCCAAAATGAGCGTTTGTAATATGATAAAAATAAGACATCATATAAATTTCATCCAGATAACGTTACTCAAAGTGTTTATAAAAGAGAAAGCATGATTTATATATTATTTCTACTAATGAAATCTAATTGTAAAAGTTATTGAAATGTCAAAAAGTTACTACATTTACATGATAAACTGCAATCGCCACTTGCTGTGGGTTCAGTCTATTGGTGCGTCCATACGGACAAATTATGCATTCAAGGCAAATTCTAATCCAGTAACACAGTCACACGTAAAACGAATTTCCAATGCAAATTAATGCGAATTGAAATAATGCGCAATTTAAAATTCGCTTTTGGATATGTTTTTGATACGCGAATTCAATAAATTTTATTGAATTCGCATTCAATTCGCATTCAATGCCGTGTAAACGGACGATTTCAGCGAATGCGAATTCTTAAAACAAGTGCGTCACGACTCTTTACCAATCCAATGTTAATGCAATATTTTTTTAAAAGCTTGTGAACGCATTTTGGGAATTAAAATGGGTATTGATGTAAATAAGATACGTGTGGACGTTATTGACGTTTTCCAACGTATTCTTATAAAAAAAAACCATCGCATTGAAGACAAGACTTATAGAAATATGATTGCCATTGAGACAGTCATCCACAAAAAGCCAAGCAACATACAAATAAACTTCTACAGGCCACCACAAGGTCTTCTATGAAAGGCAAAACCCATGCCATAAAGCAAGCTGTATGTAAAGGGCCGCAAAATAAATAAAGTGAAACTATTCATAAAAGCCGAAAATTGACCTTTACTTATAAAAAAACGTAAAACGAATAACAAAGAACGTATTTAGAAACGACTGGACTACTGGTTCCTGGATTGGGGCATAAAGTATGTTGCGATCATCCATATAGTCGATCATTAGTCATGACTACTAGTATATGGATAAAAAAACATGGCATGTCTAATACACTAGTTCAAACCATTGAGAAACTGACAAAGTAATACTAAAAAATCAGCTGTAAATTGCGAAGTGCTTTGTTTGAGATGCATGAAGTCAACAAAAACAACCAACATATAATAAAAAATTGAAATTAAAAATAAAAACCTAAATCAAAGAACGGAGAAAGAAAAAACGAAATTACGAGTTTGTACCAAAAAAAATCATAAATTTAATTTTATATCATATTGTTACTTTAATTATAAAATTGTGTTCATGCTGAATTGCATTTTTTATATAAACTTTTGAACGGTGACAATAATTTCCTTCTTTTCATAGTTGTGTAAATTAAAAGGACCCCAGTCATGCTAATTATTCATTTGGCAATGAACTATTAAATTTGTTTTTAAGGTAGCAGTACTTACTAGTCGGATGGACCAGAATTCGTCATGAGAAAATTTCTGTCAGGTCAGTTGACATCATATCAAGAAGTATCTCGCCAACCAATTTTTCGTCATCTCCAGTGAAATTAATGATAATTGTCATTAGCATGTAAAAGCAAAACTATATTACTCCTAAAAATCCCGTTTCTCCATACTCAAATGATGGCACCAAGTTAGACCAGAATGCGATAACAGCGAAATTTGTATTTCATGCCTTTTGCTTACTGGTAATATAGATTCCCCCAACGCATTTCCTTACGAGGATGAAAAAAGAAATCTACATTAGGTTAAAGAAGGAGTTGGAAGTCAACGTTTAAATGTGTCAGGTAGTATTACCAGTTTTGGTCTACTGAAATCTCTACAATTTGAGAAACGCTGAATTTGTAAATTGTACAGTTGTCTCCCTTTTTGAAAATGTCCTCAGTGAAAATCTGGCAGTGGATAAAACATGGTTTGAAATAACCAGGTACTTTAGGTTATATTACCGGGACTGGTCACTCCTAAAAAGGTCTATATAATGTATGAAATAACTGTGGCCCACTGATCTTTATACTGGTTGAATTTATAAAGCCTATAAGATTTACATTTGACTTATGCACACTGGGAAAAGAGAAATTATTCAGGGTTTCAGTTATTTAAGTTATAAAATTGACAAATTGATAATGGGAAAGTTATGATGAAAATACTGAGGAAGGGTGTGTTCTCAAAACACTAAAATATAATAAAAATGTCAAAATTTACCTGTAAAAATCATTAATTACTTATTATTCATCAGTAATTGCCCAAGGGAAATTTAATGAATTTGGTCAACTAATTGTTAATTAAGTATTTCAAACTCAGTTTTATGTAATAAAAATTATATAATTTTAAAGATGATTCTGTCAAGAGCACAATTTGCTTAAACTATTTTTCATTTTCACTAATCTCAAATGTACATAGCTCATGCTTACAAGTATCACAAAAGTTTAACATGTGTATTCTTTTTGCTAAGTTTCATATTTTTCCTGAGTTATGGGAATTAAAGTTAGCAGTATATTCACAAGCCATTACTAACAAAATACAGTCCTTCTTTGAGATGCTGAACCAATGCAAGCGAAAAAATTGCTTTTTTGAAGAAATCAAATCCTGATGTTGGGCAGCAACCATTTGATTTATTTTTTTTTTTTTGGGGGGGGGGATATGGAATAGTGTGCTGTTAAGTACCAGTCCATATAAAATTCAGACAATGACAGTGGTAAAGTGATGTATGTTGTAGAAATACCCACTAAACAAGCAATGGTTTTTCAGTCTACATATGCTATATTTTCACATTACAATAATAATTTCAATATTTAGAACTTTTGAGAATACATACATTCATCTCCTACTAAAATCAACCTAATCAAGAATGATAACTTTTGCAAAGTACCAATTTCATGTACAATCTATATGATTTATATATCAAAAGTGCAGTGGCTAAATGAAAGATTGATTATGTGATCAGAAACATTCTCTGACCAAGAAATACAAGTGAGTAAGGTTTTTGACATGAATGAATCACATTTTGTCTGATTTTTTTTATAAAGAATTCTACTTAAGTAGTTTAAAACTTAGAAAAAAATTGATTTCACCTTGTGAAAACAAATGTTTGCTGTCTTGGGAAAATAGGGGGCGGGGTTTGGGTCATGCCTACTAATGTTTCCATGTAATGTTCAAGGAATAACTATTTCCTTAAGATTTGGAAAACTTTCATTGCCACACATGCATCAGATCCTATACTGTATCAGGATACTCAAGATACATTTTTTTTTTATTAACAAAACTTAAGTTGGAATGGATGTCAAGAAATATCAGTGTTTTCAAGGAATTTGTAGAGGTTGTGCAGGTCAATAAATAGAATGAAAATCACTATTATTACTAAAAATGATGTATCTCACTTTTTTAAATCTCCAGCTTAAAAGAAAATGTGCATTCAGTTATTACAGTTATAAAGGTACATGTATCTGCTGTGCTCATGAAAATGATATTTGCTCTTAAGACCTTTCTCTTGTTAATGCTATCATAATTGATTGCAACATTTGTATAAGCTGTATGTTTATTTCCTTGGTCAATTTTTTCCAACTATCTAGGATTGGTTTTGGTACAAATACATCCATCATTAGGGAACACATTTTTCTCACAGTTTTATCCCAGATAATGATATTTTTTTTGTAACAAAATATTTGAATATGTTCAGTAGTCTGATTTTCTGCACTTAAAAGAAATTACGGTTTGTTTTTTGATATGAGTACTCAAAGTTTTTTTGTACCTGTCTCAGGGTATCGAAGAATTACTGAAGGAATTCTGGTATAATTATTATTATTTCAGACTCTTTGACGTTGAGTGTGCTGCTGTATAGAATGAATTGATGTGGACCATGTGTGATGAAAAGGAGAATATCAATGCTCCAAGATTTGAAATTAATGAAATCCCAGTGATAAAAATGTCATCAGCCTCTCAGGAAAGTCTAATCCAGGGCAATGTGGAGCTTCCTGGTGGTGTCAGTAACCCAGTCTTTACCCTAGAAGAGCCAAGCAGTGCAAGACAATCAGAGGTACCAGTCACAGAAACAACTCCAGTTCTGAATGTTGAGGAAGCTAGCAGTGGGAAGCCATCACCAGAACCTGAATACTTTACTTTTGATTCTGAGGCTATTCGGAGGTTTAAATCTCAGCCCAGAAGAGGTTCTGTTGCTGGAGGGACTAACCCACCTCATAGGATATCCTTAGAATCAGAAAAAAGGATAAGTGATCCAGGGGCTGTTCAAAATAATGGATTTCTGATTCCAGGTAAAAAATAAAATTCAAATGCTTCTGATTTTGTGAAGGAAATTTTAATGAATGTTTTAAAACCTATAACCAACAAAAAATAAACACTGTAATCTTAGAGTAAACTGCAGCTTTAAGTTTTGTAATATGGAGAAAAATCCAATTCAGATGTAAATATTTAATGATTGTGATTATAATGGCCTCTGCTGGCTTAAAGTAAGGGGCATATTAATTTAACCTATCCATACATCCTTGATAGGGGTTACATGGTTTGTTTCTTCTCCTATATGCAGTTTTTAACTGCTGGTTTTTGTAGGCTGTTTATACTCATAGTTTAAATGTGCAGGACCAAAAGATTTTGATTTTCATTAAATATTAGCAAAATTAGAGATACATGTTAAAGTATAGAGAAAATGGAGGTAAATAGTCTGGCTGTTTCCTTTTGTTTTTGTCTGTTGTTTAAAAAAATTTGCAGGATGTATATACATGTATAGAGGTATTCAGGGCCAAAGGTTTTTTTTTATTTTTCACTAATTTCCCCAAAATTATAGCTATTTCAAAATTTCATAATGTTAAACAGCATGTTTTTCAGATATCACTTCCTATTTATGCCCTATTTTGATTTAGGACATTGTATTATACATGTATTTGTCATTGATGCCTCCTTAACACAAACAGGTTTCTGAGACAATCTTAATACAACTTTTTTATCTAGTTTTTGTTATGCAATGATTTAAGCAAATAAATTTACCTCACCTTTTGGCAAGCATTCAGTAAGAGAATAAAAAAAATAAGTTTAATGCAATTGAAAACTTAGAAATCCAGATTCCAGAGGATGGTGTTCCTTGAGTCATAATAAAAATAAATTCCATGATACTAAACAGTGAGACCCCAGTTACAAAAAAAAAAATATTCCAAGGGAGATAACACAAATGTTCTTATTTGAACCTCCATCAGTATCCCAGGAAAATGAGACATTTATTACTGTATTTAGTATTTAATTCAGTGGATCATAACTTCTGCTTCAAAATAATGTTAAACACATGTGTTTAACTTGCATACCTGTATTGATATTTAGAACTCTGACATGGGAGATTTATATGCAAAAGTAAAGGAGAAGAAACGATAAGGACCATATTTGGTTCCCTATAAAAAAAATTGGAAGTAAATGACAAAAATTGTGACATGCATTGTTAAATGGATGATTACACTTTTTTTTATATGGTTTTAAATTTACACCATTTCATCAATTTCCAGTTTTATGGAAAGAGAAAATCTGCCAAAAACTACAAAATTGAGAAAAATGCCATTTTTTTTTTCACAGCGAATTTTGTTATTTCTAATCAGGTCTCAGCCAACATGACCCAGGGATATCTTAACTGATTTGGACGCATTTATAAATCATATAAACAATAATTTTGGTCAAGTTGGCGGAGACACTTAAAAAAGGAAATAATGCTCCAAAAAGTGTCCTATTTTGTCAAATTTGATGCAAAATAAGCAGATTTTCCAAATTTAGTCACCATATTTTTAATCATTTAAACATGATATGCTTATGAATGTGGTTGAACTTTCTAAATCTTTCATTTAACATTCTAAACAACAGGTAAATCTTTCCCATATCAAATTTCTAATTTCAAGTGTAAAGCAGGGGATCAAATGTGGGCTTTATCAGCTTTGTTCTTTTTTTTTTAATGTAAATATTCCATAATTGGGTATTTTTCCAAGAAAATAAGTAATTTCCATCGAAATTCTCCCACAAATCTTACATTTTTATGTTGGAGATTATTTATAAATATTCATTGATTTTGTGGAAGTCTCTTCCCTAATGTAGAAAGGTTTATTTTGTGTTATGATGGTTTATCCATCCTTACAGGAAGAATAGATTGATATTACTGTTCCCTACATGTTATAATAAACTAAACTATTGGTTCTATTATTTTGGAAGTTCAAAAAAGATTGTTAATCAGTTGTAAAAATTAAATTCTTACCTTTCACTATGTCCAGAGTCCAATTTGTCTGAACTATACATGTAGGTCATAACATCATGATTGTCTAGGCCTTCACATTTAACCTTTCGGGTTCTTAAAGACAATGATTTGTCATGGATTTACACTTTCAACACTTGATGGTTAATTTTCAGTTGTATTTTAGGCAAATAAGATCGTTTAATGCCCCTTCTTCTTTGATATATGGCATGATATAGATGATGCTTATATTGTAAGCAAGTTTTATTACAATCTTCCTATTTGGTGAAACTTTGTCATTATTCACTACATGGAAAGCAGAAAGAAATTTTTTGTCACAAAAATGCAAACGTATACACTAGCACTGGACATTATATCACCACACTACGAGTGGATGGTAAAGTGGAATCACTTCACTTCTGTCAAACATTCTGGTTTTCTGTCCATCCAAATTCTGTGGCAATCATCTAGGCTCCAAATGGATGGATAGATCTTAAAATTTTAAATTTGGTATGTGGCTTTATATAGATGGGACATATGTTGTAAGTGATTTTGGTTTGCTGTCCAATGTGAACTTCCTGTATGGGTGAGGAAATACCTAGCATGATAATATGTGGAACTTCATGTTTTAAATGTGGTATGTGGCTTTATACGGATTGGGTAAATTATGTAAGCTGACTGACATCAACTTCCTATACTAGTGGGGTAATACCTAACACTGCAAAGCATGCAATTTCATGTTTAATAAAAATAAATAACATGAATATTGTAACACTCCAATCCTATTTACTACTATTATGAAACTGTAAACGTATTAATTTCACAGTTTCTAATTTTGCTCAGATTCTCTCAAGTAAACATATTGGCAAGTATCAATTTTTTTTCAGTTTCAAAAAAACATTTAGCATTATATAGAGTTAAAAATTAATTTTGTGGGTACTATTTTTCATGGTTTTCTGTCTGTTATGGTTTATACTACTGTTATTCTGTCTGTCTGTCTGTATTCAGGTATGATTACTCAAATACTTTTTAATGGATTATAATGATTTTTGATACAGTACTTTTTATCTCATAAGAAAGCTCTATTACTATTTCATTTCAAGTAGAATTCTTGATGAACTCAATCTTTAATTGCCACATTGGTCTCCTGGCCTCAAGTGTTGGTTTTACCCAAAACAAGGTCATATCAAAGACTTTAAGATTCTCTGCCAAGTATATAGGAGATTAAGTATAGATTGGTTTTACTCAGCTTCAGAAAAATGTGTCTGGCACAAACTAGAACTAAACAGGGTCTATTTGATTGACATGCATATCCATACTTCTTATAAAGTATAATAATACGCCTAAAATCAGTCAGTCATTTCAAATTGTATCAATTATGATAAAAAAAAATCATGTCATTTATATGCAGGTGCATTCTAACAGGCAAATTTAATTAAATAACAAAAAATCTCATGTGTACATTAACTGAATCGGATGGTATGTTCATAGATTTATTGACCAGTTTTCCCTGAATTGGCTGTCAGTCTTCTTATTGTGTGCTTTGCCAAAGACCAGGAAATCCAATTCATGTGAAACTATTTCTTCCTATGGTTGGTTATTGATTAAATACTGGAGACTCAAAATCCTTACTGCTTGGGCTCTGTTAACGATACCGCTGAGAAAAATGACGATTCAGATCTATAGTCTATAATTGCCTGGTATTGAACAAAGCCTTTTAAGCTGCTGTTACCGTGTTTTTAATCTGAAATAGTTAGATTGTTATACTGTTGTACATTTGATTTCCATAGAACACTGGGGATTATTGGAACAGCTTTCTATAAAGAATGTTGGATTTTAATTGAATGATGATTAGGAATCAGTAGGAATTTTGTATAGCAGTGGAAGTTGTTCATATTTATCTCATTGAAATATTCATTAATCCAACTCAGATTAATGGAATTTTTCACAGTTTGCATTAGTTTTTTTTGATGCCATTAGTGGAAATTTGCATGACTCAATTTCTTCAATTTTGCTTTTTAGAATAAGTGAAAATATAGAGGTGTATTGATTGTGAAAAAAGCTCCAATTGATGATGCTGTTATTTCTTTGCTCCAGTGGAAAATATATTACTTTAATGGATTGATATTTTTTCGCCATTTTGACTTCTCCATATTTTAGGAATAGAGTGGCTAGTATAAATGTGTAATTACACCATATATCTATGATTTGGAGTTTTACATCTGTTTGGTGGGGCATTATTGCCAAACAGCCGCAGAAACAAGATAAAATGGCGTGGGCCAGTCCGGCAAGTAAGGACGAGTCCATGTCGTTACAGGAATTTGACATTGACGACAGTAGTTGTCCTTTACTTTTCCATGCCGCTAGTGAAAATAGTAGGTTTATAATTAGTTGTGTTTTCAATTTATTTCTTTTAACAAAACAGTGTGAACTTGATTTCTAAAATAACTATTATTTGAAAGTTTCCCACACTCATCTTCTAATGGCCATATTAATGTAATGACCACTGTCTGTCCATTCATAATGTTGTACAATAACACTTAGGTTTTAAAATAATTTTTCTAATTTTTTGTACATCTTTAGCCTTTATGGAAGGAAGATCAATCACATTTTTCATTCTTTACTTTTTAGCCAAACTTGACTAAGTTAACTTATGCCTTAACTTTGCATCCATCATTTCCTCTTGCCTGATTTTAACCAGACATGGCCGAAATGCCTTTAAAGTACTGAATACATTATTGTATTTGCTTGATGATTAAGATTGTAGGCATAGACTATCTTGGTTCTCATTGATATTGTTACCCTTTTTCAAAACTACATCATTCTTTTTTTTATTGGGAAAACATGCGTCATATTTTTTTTTAATTGGGAAATTTGGAACAACTGTACAAAACCTTGAATTTTTAGTTTAAATAATTAATTTTATAGAGGATGTCAAGAAAGAGATTAATCAGTGAACAGAAACACAATATCCTACCCTTCCAGTGCCAATTTGGGCATGGTTTATCATATTTGGGATTATTTTTGAGTAAATTTTTAGCTTACCTGGGCAAAGGCCAAATGAGCTTATGCCATCACTTGGTGTCTGCCATTGTCCTCATGGACAAATTTTCAAAAATCTTCTCTGAATCTACTTGACTGACAGGTTGTAAACTTAGCATGATTGTTCCTTAGGGTGTTCTGCACAAAATGACTTTTTTGGATTTCTGATTCGTGAAAAAAACATGGGCCACCTTAACTAAAAATAGAGCATAGAGGTCTGAAGGCAGTTTTTTGCAAATAACTCAAAAACCATTGCCTTTATAAAATTTCTGGCAGGGTAATATTGTTCAGCATAATGAGACAGATCTATACTGAAATTTTCAAAATGATTTGCCAACTGATGTAGGAGTTGTGGTCCCTGAAACAATTTTTGGGGGAATTTTTCGCATGTACAACTTTGAAAATCTTCTTCTCAAAAACCATGATACAGAGTTCAATGAAAGTTGGCATATTTGTTTCGTAGGGTATCCCACACAATATAGTTGTTGGGATTTTTGATTCGGGAAAAATACATGGGCACCTTTACTAAAAATAGAACATAGAGGTCAGAAGGCAGTTTTTTGCAAATACCTCAAAAACCATTGCCTTTAGCAGAACTCTTGCAGAGTGTAATATTGTTCAGCATCATGAGACGGACCTGTGCTGAAATTTTCAAAACACTTTTTACAATTTTCAAAACACATGGTCTTTGGCCAGGTGAGCTATTGCCATCAGTTGGCGTCAGATGCTGTTGTCTGTCATTGTTGTCCATCATTAACAATTGTTCAAAAGTCTTTTCTTCTGTCACTACTCGACCAATTGAAACCGAACTTGGTATGAATGATCCTTGGGGTATCCTGTATAGAACAGATGTAGAGATCTTTAATCTGTGCAAAAAACATGGCCACCATTACTAAAAATAGAACATAGGGGTCAGACAGTAGTTTTTTGCATAATCTCCAAAACCGTTAGGTTTAGCAAAATGATTTCTATAGCTGAAATGACCCTTATTATAAGGCCTTCAAAAGTCTTCAGGTATCAAAGTTGTCAGGTGACTCCTTGTATGAGTTATTGCCCTTGAAAGATGAAAAATGAAGTTCTTTTTTACAGTTTTCAGCCAATATCTTGAAAACTATAATAGTTAGAGAGAAACTTTCTATCGCTGAAATGATCCTTATGATAGTCCTACCAGTCTTCTTGAGTCAAAATTGTTGGACAACTCCTTGTTAAATTTATTGCCCTTGAAAGACCAACTTTAACCAGGTGAGCGATTTTGGCTCCTGGGAGCCTCTTGTTTTAAAATAATTCAAAAATAGTTGCCTTTAGCAAAATTCTGGTTCAGGTCATGAAAATGCAATTTAAAGCCGTTGCTGCATTTGACAATTCAGTTGATTTTAACTTAGCCCATCTCATTCCTTAAGTTCTTGAAATAAGCAAATGGTTAACCAGATGAGAATTTCAGGCTCTCCTGAGCCTCTAGTTTTGCAAATTGGGAACTTTCATTAGGGGAAACAGCCTTAATTCAGAGATTTTTATGGTAATCGTTATCACTGTTTGACCTCAATAACCTCTACATATGATGGCCAATGTGATTCAGTAAGTATTTTTTCATAGTGTAGCCACTTAATTTTGCCTTTGTAATCATATTGGGAAACACATTTTGACATGATGATACTTAGATAATTCTAAATTAAGGATTAGCAAACTTAATTAGCAGAAATGATGTGACAAGGTCACTTATAAATGATTTAGTCTTTTTCTGCTTGATCAAATTATATGTTGTCTCCAGATTTTTAGTTTTTTTTCCATGTAAGTGATTTGGGGTCTACAACAAGAAATCTTTTAAATTTTATCACATATAATACTGTAATTTTAAACTAGTTTAGTTTCTGATTGGATATAAAATTTCATCTATCATCTCTCAGACAATCATAGGTTTTCTTCTCTATGACTTCTTTGGAATATTTCGGCTGCTATTTGGCATTTGTATTGGAAGAAATACTAGCGATCATTCGTCTATGACTTCATCGTCTAGTGAACACGGTAAAAAACTGTTACAATGTCACTTTCCACCATTGATGTTTTATAGAAAATGATACATAATCACACAGCAACCATTTGCAATGGCAGATTCTTCACATCGTCCCAGGTGTGTACATCCCAAATATTTAGCCATTCAAGGAGCAGATAAAACAACCGATTTTGATGTCTTACTGTGATGTAATCAACCTGTTTTGATGATCTACTGTAAAGTTTTGATACTAAAATTTATGATATGTAATGACTGTTATATATTTTTGTGAAATAACCTCATGGTGTACTTGTACACATCATTGCAGATTAAATTAAAGATATCTCATATACTTTATAAGATATCTAATAATTGTATGATATCTTTGAAATTGAAAACATATAAATAAGCCTTGAAATAGACAGGTGTGGTTGTATATTTCTTTTGGCCACAAATATTTTATATAGTTTCTGTTATTACTTGTGTAGGGTGCTTAATTTTTTTTTTAAAGTTTGGGGGTTAAAAAGAAATCGCCTGGTCTGTCTGTCTGTCTGTCTGTCTGTCCATTTATGTACACTTATTGTTGACTTTTATTACATATTCTACCTGTAGCTTTAAAAACAAGGTTTTAGAAGAGCTCTGTAGTATGAAGTTTTGAAGAGTACAGCAGTGGAAATTTAAGATATGTAAGCACGGGGTCTTAGCATAATTTTCCAATTCGAATAACATTTTTTACATTAAGGTAACAGCTTTGACCATCCATTTTCAAACTTGTCCAGTGTTTAGAGGAAGGTGTATAAGTTAAAAGAATCACAGCCAGCTTTGATTTTTTCTTTTTTTCTCATTTTTCTTTTTTTTGTTGTTGTTGTATTATTTTGCTGATTTTTTTGGTGTTTTTTTTAACAAAATTAAACCAATAATACCACGCTTGAATACAAGATATGATAATACAGATAGACATCAAGGAGCAAAGACTAAATAGGAAAAAATATAAAACATTTCTTGACATCAAATAACCATAAACGCACACACATGAAATCAAAAACAAATGAATCACTGAGTCTGTATTTGCTATACGTTTAGATATGATGCCCTAACATTAATACAGGAATAAAAGTTGTATAATACTCGAGCACTCAACAATATTCGTTTTGAGGAAATTGTAATGAAGTTCAGAATATTCACAGTCAAGACAAAGCACCAAAAATACAAAAATAGTCATAAGAAAAACATTTATAAATTAAGAAATTAATTAGCTTGATGAAAAAAAACTGGGGGTTTGGACCAGGTTCATTGGTAGGATAATCATTCGAATGCCTTTTCTTTGTTTTTCCTTAAGCGCATGTCGATCAGTTCTTATATAAATGGTGTCATTCCAGTTTAAACGAAGGAGGGAAACTCTGGCATTGCTTAGAAGAAAAGTTTCCAAGTTATGAATGGCTTATTTCTGATTCCTAGATTTTACAGCATCTTTGTTAGGCAAGGGTTACAGTCCTGCCCCTCCCCTCTCATTGTGTGAATGGAGGGCACAAGACCGTAACCCTATGGCAGCGAATTAGGCTTTTACAATTGTGATCCCATATTCAGTTTAATTCTTATTGGTATTTAGATGATAACAAATCAGAGTTAGAGTGAACCAAAAAGTGGCTCACTTGTTCATTCTTTGCATGAAGCAGGTAGACATGATTAGCTGCCTGAAAATTGAAACTATGACATTGTAAATGTTCAAAACAACTTTCCTACCATGTCAAAATATGACAGCAGAAGTAACGCACATCAATGCACAAACCACTTACTACTACTGCTCTGTACATGTATGTTTACACCACAAAAAAAGTAAGTTTCTAACAACTTATAGACAATAAATATAGCAAACGGTAGATTGCATCCCCAGTTTTCAAACATCTTGATCAGAGCCTCTCTTTTTTTAATATTCTTGATCTGCCCCTGGCCTTTACAATGATGTTTCCTATGAACTAATATTTTATAACAACTATGTGGTAAACCATTGTGTCTTATTCATACGGCTACTAAAGCTGGAGTCTTTTTGAGAGATAAAAAAATCTAAGAAGTTTTTATTGCGTCTGAACTTCTTTCTTCTTTTTGCGTTAGAATTTTACAAGGAATCTGGTTTAGTATAATCCGTTCAGAGCAATGGCCAATCCAGAGGGGGTGCATGGGATTGGCACTCCCCTTTTATATTTTTATCATTTTCATGTGTAAAATTGACAAAAAAATGTTAAAAAATATCCTAGCACACACCCCACTTTTCTGAGGAACCCGGGCTAGCACCCTCCTTTTCACAGTGTGGATCTGCCACGCTAGAGAATATTGCATTACAAGTATCAGTATGGCGCACAGTTAAACATCATAAGACATAAATATTGTGACAACATGCATGTGCATTACTGCACATGCTTCCATGCAAAGTTCACTGTTTATGTATTGTCAAATTTATTGCGAAATCCAGCCTTATCATGAACCACCGAGTCACATTTTTTGTTTGAGAATCCCCGATTCATGGTTAAATCTTTAATGTTTTATTTAAAGTCCAAGCTTATGCAACAAGAAATATGTAAGATTTTTGTATGTATAAAATAAATCTCAAAACCATAAGTCTTTTCATCAAAACGTAAGGTAGACTAGATATTTTACATGTGTCTCTTTTCATAAAACAGTGTGGAAACTAGACAAATTGTCCAGAAACGATTCTGTGTTTTACAATTTTAGTACAGTTAATAGTTTAAATATGTGAAAATTTGCAACTTCAAACACATTTGGTAAAGCTCGTGTTGTAGATCGAATCGAGAATGTCATGTTTATTTTATTTGTTATTCAGTAAAGAATATTTAGATATACATTGTAATATTATACGGTGTCTTATTATCTCTTAATTAATGAAAATGCACTAAAATGCAACCAATTTTAAGGGCAAATTTGTTCTGTGATTAAATAGTCAACTTTTGTCGAAAAAGTTCTTTTGTACATTTTTGAAATTCTATACATATGATCTTTACATGTTACTTATTTTATGATACCTACAATAAATGATTTCTCTTAAATCACTTATCAAAGTGTATTGGGGTCGATCAATCTTTGCCCCCTCCCCTAATTAAAGCAAAATAGCGAAAACTTTACCACTTTTCAGTTAGAAAAGACTGATATTCAAAAACTGCATTGATTTATCTTTCCATTGACATATGATATAGCCGTATACCCTCTAGGCCCATTAAAGTTAGAAAAATCCTTAGCCGTCCGCAGCACTAATAGTTGCATTGAGTAGGCTCTTTTTTGTAATTATTTTGCAGTGAAAATGTACAACATATTTCCTTTATGAATTAATAGTTTTTGGTTCCTTAATACCATTATAAATTGTTCATAAACTTACAAAAAGTATTATAGTAATGAGAGTAACTAGATTTCAAATTTATGCAGATGTTGCACACAACAAAGATAGACAGAGACTTATAATAATGTTCAGATTTAGTAGAACAGTAAAGAATTTATAATTCTGTGTGCAAAGCAAAATTGTTCTGAATTGATTGCTTGTAACACCTGAATAACTTGAGTTTGTGTTTAATACTTGCAATCCTTTAAGTAAATTTATACAAAGAAGTTCCCAAGTTTGATGATGGTAGGGCAGGAAGGTCTCTGGGTAATATTTCATGTCTATTTACAGACATACAGCATACCAACCATGGAATACAGTTCACTCATGGTGACATCGGTGACAAACCTTCCAACAGCTGGGACAGTTTCCCATCTGACAATGGACTTAATGCTGCACCAACACCAGGACTCTTGGGCATAAACAATGGATATGATAAACTAGGTCAGCCACCACCAAGCCCAGGACTTTTGAGTATCAACTCAGTATGGAGTGAGCTGGCAAAGATCCATTCTAGACGATCGTCTACATACACTGAGTCCAATGAAAGGTAATATCAATTTCAGAATTAGAATTTTGAATTTCTTTCTCGTTTAGCTCACCAGGACCATAGTCCATGTAAGCTAATGACAACACATGGTATTTAGCATCGTCATCATTTTTGTTAAAAATTACTTGGTAGATTTCTATCAAGCTTGGTAGGAATGATAGCTGAAAGGTCTTCTACAAAATGTCCACTTTTGGAAACTAGATTGCAAACAGAGGCTATTGAACTTCATGTTTCAATTATACAGAAGCTGATATTTTAAAACTTAATAGGGGTTTTTGAGCATAAGCTCTCTAGAAAAGATTAAGTTTCTGTGTGATTAAGATGGATTAGTAAATGTCTGCAATATCTTTGGTTACACTGAGCCACTAGTAACAAACTTAACTAGGCCACATTGATGAATAAGACATTTGTCCATATTCACATTCAATTTTAAATGTATGTTTATTAAAAAAACATGATGTTGACATCAGTTTTGTCCTGTGTTTAGTTGTAAAAAAATATTGTCTGTACATCACAAGCCCTGAAGAGCAATTAATAGTATATCGTTGTGTGGATACAAGTAAGTGTTTGTGACTATTAAACATGTTATATGATGGATGTGTATGTCCTATTATTACAATTTATAGACTGTGAAAGAATAAGAATCAATTGTTGATCTCACAAAAATGTTACAGGCATAAAAGTCATAGGTAATGATGCCACATTTTCTATATATAAATTTATATTGATCATTATTGGAAACGTGAACCCAGGATTTGTGCACCTCTGTTTTAAAAGATTAAGTCAATTTACTGAAAACATGATTTAAAACAACTTGACAATAATGTCATAATCAATATTCTACTATCAACATTATTTAGAGTCAAACTTCAGAATGTGGGTCACATTGTTAAGAATTTTAGAATAAGAAAGTTTTGATGATTTGCAGTTTCTAACAATTGAGGGAGGTTTTTAAAGAGGTTTTCTTCATAACCCTTAAAGTATGTGGGAAATTAATAGAGTATGAATAATGCCTATTGGATTCAAAAATAAGAAAGAACAGTATATTATGGTTAAGTAATAAACAATGATGGTTGCAAGGGATAATAAAATATTGAATAACTGTGTGACAGTTGTGTGGCAGATTATTGATTAAGGTGAATTATGATACTGCTACTCTATGTCATGGAATCATATATTGTAGATATACATGTACAAGTCTGTCATCCAATATTTTCTTGCAATATTAACCTGTAGGTCAAACTATATTGACACCAGTATCCAATTGACTGGAGAAGGGGGCACCTTAACTTATATGTAAACTATATGCATACAGTACTATTCATTTATATAACTTGTGAAAATAATGCCAGGTGTTGCTTCATAGTGGCATAGACCCAGTATATGCTTTCTCTGAAATTGGAAAAAATAACTTTTTGTGTGAAGTCTTGATTGTTTACAAACTTGACTTCCAAAAATTATGCCTTGCTTTGTTTGGTCTTAATTCTATTTACACATCTAACGAGAAATCCTTGATCTACCCCTGAATGCTGTCATTCTTTTTCATTCATACAGCCAAAATGAAATTATAATATCTTGATTTTTAATGCCCTATTATGCTGCAGCAGACCATAAATAAAAAAAATCTCGCACTAATAATCCTGGATTAAATTGTTCTTATTTATTGCATGCTGCAATATGTGACTAAGTTTACTTTAGTCTATAACCATATAAAATGTACTCAGGCGATGTATCAGGCTTTAACTGTACGCTGCAATATTTGTATTTTATAGTCAATATGAACTAGTTTCTGGAAATGAACTATACATCACTAATATAAACCACTGGCAGTGAATTTACTTATTAAAAACCAAAGTTATATTTTATAATAAAAATGAAATATTTGTTGTGCCACTTGTTTACTAGTATGACTGTTGCAGGTTTCTGTTCAAGTTTTACATGCATATCAAGATTTTTTAACCCTTTGTTTTTAATCCATTAAACGTTAGTAATATGATCTTATGGCAATAGAAAAGCACATTATTCTGACAAATTTTCTTCACTTCTGTTTTTTCAATTTTGTTTCTCTTACAAAATACTCGTTATCATATTAATCAAGTTAATGTTTTTTTTTTTTAATGTTAACCAGTGAAAATTGAAGTGAAATTAATACCCATTAATAATTTGAGTTGCAGGATATTTGGGAGCAAAAATCAAACTAATTTTAACACTTTTTTTTTGCTTCACTTTTTTTGACAATTTCTCCCAAGTTGGTGTTGTATTTAGCATGAAATAAATTAGTTTTGCACAAAATCTTTCCATTTACACACATAAATCAAGCAGAAACTTAATTTATGAATTAAGTATGAAAATTAAAAAAAAAAATGCCTATTCACACTGCTGGTAAACTAAATTTGGGGATATATGGGATTCATCTTGTCAGGCCATCTGTCTGTCCACATTTCTTTTAAGCCCTATGCCTCCTTAATCCCTCAAGGGAATTAAAAAAAAAAATTCGGAAGGTTTGAGATGTACATGAAGGAATAGTATTATTTTAGGAATTGATTCCAATAATATGCAATGATATATCCAGTTTCCATGAAATACCTCAACATACACCATCTAGTCAAAAATGAGGTATACACTTAAAGCTGTTAGTTACTGAAATCTCAGAACATATTAAGGAACGACAATACCGAAGGGAGAAGGGAGATAATACAACTTAAGTGTTTTACATGCTTAAACCTTGTTATTGCAAGTCCTCCTCCTAAATTGCTCAAGAGGTTTTGATAAAATGTCATGGGAAACCTGGGCATCATTAGCAGATTTGTATGAAAGAATACAGTTATTGTTGGAAAACTCAAAAAGGAGATAACCAAGTTTAGGGTTATACTTGTTAAATTACTCCTACTTAACCACTTTTAATGTTTTCTAATGAAATTTTATAGGAAGGTTGGGCATCAAATATGCATAAAGACAACACATGAAGTATCAGAGAACTCTAAAGGGAGATAATCCAACTGAAGGGTTTAACATTTAACTCTTTTTGAAGCAGTGGGCATTTTCTTTGATAGCTTGATCACAGTATTTCTTGTTGCTTTAAAATCATATAAACAGGAGAAAAAAAAAACATCTTTTTAATTTTTTTTATACAGAAAATTCAGAATCAACACAAGATATATTTAAGATGTATTGGATTTTCAGTTCTTTCAGGAGTGGGTCGCTGTCAAACCTAAGTAGCAGCCTGAGTGAACACTTACATAACTTGGTACGAGCTTTCTCTAGTCGTACAGAGCGGGTCAAGGCCAGCACTGCAGTGCCACCATCACCATCCACGTCCCCAGATCTTGATTATGATGCTAATTCTGATGCTTTATCAGGTATTCTATGAAAATGGTTAAATACATCATTATTATAGAGACAGCAGTGATCTATTGAATGAATACAGTGTAATTCACATGTGTATTTTCAATCTTGGACTTTCTCCACAAAACATCACAAAATTTTTCTCTTGTGACATGAACTTTATTTGACATCAATGATGATTTGGGATATCAATCAGCAAATTTACAAAATTTAAAATTTACTTGAAAATGACATTAAATTATATATTTAGGTAACCTTTAAAATAATAGGATAATCAATTGGTGATTGTGAAATCAGTTTGTTATTGTTAAATCAATTGGTGATAGTGACCAAGATATAACTGTTGGCACTCATGTCAAATACACTTCCATGATAACTCATGATCATCACCAGTGATATCTTCTGCAATAAAGATAATATTTTGTTGATTCACTTTCCAAATAATTATCCTTTAGTAAAATATTTTTGGGGAAAGTACTGTATGTGTAGTTTGAAATACTGGCAATGCTACTAAAGTCCTAAATTTCTGTTATAATGTATCCCCCATTTGTTGTTCCTTTTAGTATTATTATTTTATCCATTAATTTATATTGCTGCTCAATGTCAACATAAGAGTTTTACAACAAAACTTTTCATGGTATGAGTAACATATATATCACAAGAAAGAATGTACAAGATTACCTTTCGTATTTTAGCTATTTCTATGATGGAGGAACCTCCACAGAGGACACACAGAATAGATTCATTTATCCCTGGACACAAACCTACACCTGTTGGAGAACCACTTGAGGAACATCATTATTTCAGCTGTTTTAAATCTAGGAAGCTGACGTGTAAAGTACCAAAGGTGTTTGAACCACAGAGTATGTCATATTTTATTTGTTAACATGATTTTCCAAAGGAAAAAGGCAGTTTTTAGTTCTGGGATGTACAAAAAATTTTCAAATCTTGATATATTGTTTCATGTGACAAAAGAAAGGTCAAGTTTAATTTTTACAAACTACTTTTGTACCACTTTGATTCTGGTAATCCAGTATCAAGTGTACAACAAAATTCAGAGCCGTATCCAGCTTGAATGACGTGTCCACACTTGCCCTAACTGTTGAGGATTTAACCTCTGCAGTAGTATCGAGCTGCTCTCTGTAAAGCATTTTATTTAATTATGATTCTAGTTTTTACCAGTCTAGGATATTGAACACATATTTATGAAGTCCATATTTGGTTTTAGGTAAGATCTACATGACTTGGCTGTTTTTAGTAACCTTGGTATTTATGTACAACTCATATTCTGTGCCGTTACGTGCTGCTTTCCAAGACAGATACATGAACAAAGAGAACCTTTTGTACTGGCTAATAGCAGATTATGTAGCAGACTTTATTTATCTCTTGGACATACTTGTTTTTAAACCGAGGCTGACTTACTTAGTTAGTGGCGTGAATGAGGTAATTTATGTTTTTAAACCGAGGCTGACTTACTTAGTGCAGTGAATGAGGTAATTTATGTTTTTAAACCGAGGCCGACTTACTTAGTTAGTGGAGTGTATGAGGTACTTTATATTTTTAAACCGTGGCTGACTTAGTGGAGTGTATGAAGTAATTTATGTTTTTAAAGCGTGGCTGACTTAGTAGAGTGTATGAGGTAATGTTATCCTTGTAAACCGAGGCTGACCTAGTTAGTGGAGTGTATGAGGTAATGTTATTCTTGTAAATTGAGGCTGACTTAGTTAGTGGAGTGTATGAGGTAATGTTATCCTTGTAAAACTGTAGCTGACTTAGTGGAGTGTATGAGGTAATGTTATTCTTGTAAACTGAGGCTGACTTAGTAGAGTGTACGAGGTAATGTTATCCTTGTAAAACTTAGGCTGACTTAGTGGAATGTATGAGGTAATGTTATCCTTGTAAACCGAGGCTGACCTAGTTAGTGGAGCGTATGAGGTAATGTTATCCTTGTAAACTGAGGCTGACCTAGTTAGTGGAGTGTATGAGGTAATGTTATCCTTGTAAAACTGAGGCTGACTTAGTAGAGTGTATGAGGTAATGTTATCCTTGTAAACCAAGGCTGACCTAGTAGATAGTACGAGGTAATGTTATCCTTGTAAAACTTAGGCTGACTTAGTGGAGTGTATGAGGTAATGTTATCCTTGTAAACCGAGGCTGACCTAGTTAGTGGAGTGTATGAGGTAATGTTATCCTTGTAAACTGAGGCTGACCTAGTTAGTGGAGTGTATGAGGTAATGTTATCCTTGTAGTTGTAGACTTTAATTGTTTCTTGTGTTTTTTACATTCTTTCAGTAAAATTGTAAATAAAACTAATAAATACTTTTAACTATGTTATAGTTGAAAAAAATAGTGAATACTTTTTTTTGTCTTTAGTAGAACTTTTTTTTATAAAGAGCACAATTACTCTTTTCAAAGGATAAAGATATAAGAAAAGAACCAGTTGACTTCAGGTCCTTTAACAATTTCCAATTATTGATTGTATGTCCAGAATAGGTTTTTATGGTTAATCATTTTATTTAGAGATCTTATTGATATGTTTTCGATATTAAAAAAAAAAACATATTGTTATGATAACACTAAGCGTACTCATTGACTATTTTAATGATGTTGTTATTATTTGAAGTATGTCTATAGGTCAGATTTTATGCATTTTGTAGACTGATGTAGCAAAGACAAGGAAACATTACATGAAGAAAAACATTTTTAAGGTAATGGTTCCTAATGGGAAAGCAGTTCAATGCTTTTCCCTCCACAATATTATTAGTTCACTTCATTCCAGTAACTTTTTAAATAGAATAAAGCTTATTTTGAATTTTGTGCCAAGTTTTTACACAAAGCTTATATGAAAAAAATGCATTAGCCTAAGAATTTGTTGTTGTTGTTTTTTGCAATTACATTTTTTTGATTAATACATTTTTCATCCTCAGATTGATGTGCTGTACATATTTTAAAAGGGACCTTTAGTGGTCAGTCTGTCCATCAGTGACAACTTTTGTCTGGGCTGAAACTTTTTTGCCCTTTGATAATTGACATTAGGGTAGATCAAATCAAGACCATGTGTCACATACAATGGTTGGTGACTATGGACCTTGAACTTGACCTCTAAGTCAAATGAATGATTTTTTCATGACAAATGCATGTCCTGTTTGTTTACTTTTTTGTCTTTTGGTGTATGCTTTTGATATTGGCCATGAGCTTTGATAAGCTCAAGACAATATGTTATGTGCCATGATTGGTGACCTTTGTCCTTGAACTGTTAGTGTTGTTGACACTTTCATCAATGGCATTCAAGCATGCACCCTAAAGTAAAGGTAAACATAAGCAACGATGTACTCATAAATTCAAAAAATTACCTTGTTCGACTTTCAATTTACAAATTCATTGATACTGTTGTTAATACATTTTTTATTTTCAGTTTGACGTACTATCATTGATGCCTTTAGACATATTTTACTTTGCTACTGGTATACATGGTACAGCTACGTTACTCAGACTTCCCAGACTAATGAAGGTACTGAGGTCAAAGTATCATTGATATAACGATTATCTCCTTTTATTAATACTTGTGTTTCTTGCTCTCTGGTTCTAAAATAGTGTATGAAATATCATCACATAGTTTCTTATTTTGTATATCTTATAAGTGAATTACAAAATTTTAAAAAATAGTTTGATATTCCACTATTTTGAATGTGTTTATATTTGAAGGTATTTCAGAGCAGAAACCATAAGAAAAATCAATCATTTTTATAATATGAATCAAATGATTTCAACAAATAATTTAAAATTTGTCAAGGCATCTATTTATAATCTTTTTCTTTAGATCCAGACATTTTGGGAATTTTACCAGAGATGTGATCAAGCCATTAGATCAGCTCATATTTTAAGGTACATGATCAAATACTTATATAATTACTGGTGAAATAATTAAGAAAATAAATCACAGAAATTTTATTTTATCATTGTTTTACCACAGGCTGGCTGTGGTAAAACAATGATAAATAGAGTTTCCTTGATTTATTTCAATTCTAATAGGATAAGTTTCTTCATGTCTTTGAATGGATGCTACCTATCACTATTTTACCATGGCTGTAGTCTTAAGAGCTTTGAAGCACGTAAAATTAGATTAAGCAGATTTACTCTTAGAATGTGATGTGAACTCGATGATCAGTTGTCTTACTTACAACATAAAGATAATGACTAGGCCTTTGGTAATAGTACAGCCAATTTTAAGACGGGAATCTGACTTTAAAAATGTTTTAATGTTCTGATAGAATGATAAACTACCTAACTATTTTAATTTCTCCATAGAATTTTAAAGACTATGACTTATATGTTATTCCTGATCCATGTGGAAACTTGTGGTTATTATGCTGTGTCATCATATGAGGGCCTTGGTATCAATAGATGGGTGTATAATGGAATAGGAAATGCGTAAGTGATCTTTATGAGTTTGAGACTTAATCCAGTTTGGCAGTAACTTCAACCGATCACTATAAAGTACTAATCAGTTCACTACAGTTATGTCATCGTTGTTGGTGTATACAAAATCTACACTTGATTAACTGGAAATATATTGTAAAAGCACATTTAAATCTGGCTCACGTATGATACAAACAAGTAAACCATTGTGTACATTTAAGGTTGTTGTTATATATACATTGATTGCTTCAGTTGGACCTTGTTATATAGTGGTTTCTCAAGTAGGCCATTGCTGTATATTGATTGTTCCAGTAGGCCTTAACCATTCATAGGTTGCACCAGTAGGACATTGTTATACATTGGTTGCACCAGTAGGACATTGTTATACATTGGTTGCTCCAGTAGGACATTACTTTACATCGGTTGCACCAGTAGGACATTGTTATACATTGGTTGCTCCAGTAGGACATTACTTTACATCGGTTGCACCAGTAGCACATTGTTATACATTGGTTGCTCCAGTAGAACATTGTTATACATTGGTTGCTCCAGTAGGACATTGCTATACATCGGTTGCTCCAGTAGAACATTGTTATACATTTGTTGCTCCAGTAGGACATTGTTATACATTGGTTGCTCCAGTAGCACATTGCTATACATCGGTTGCTCCAGTAGCACATTGTTATACATTGGTTGCTCCAGTAGGACATTGTTATACATTGGTTGCACCAGTAGAACATTGCTATACATTGGTTGCTCCAGTAGGACATTGTTATACATTGGTTGCTCCAGTAGAACATTGCTATACATTGGTTGCACCAGTGGGACATTGTTATACATTGGTTGCTCCAGTAGGACATTGTTATACATTGGTTGCACCAGTAGGACATTGTTATACATTGGTTGCTCCAGTAGGACATTGTTATACATAGGTTGCTCCAGTAGAACATTGTTATACATTGTTGCTCCAGTAGCACATTGTTATACATTGGTTGCTCCAGTAGAACATTGCTATACATTGGTTGCACCAGTAGGACATTGTTATACATTGGTTGCTCCAGTAGGACATTGTTATAGATCGGTTGCGCCAGTAGGACATTGTTATACATCCGTTGCTCCAGTAGGACATTGTTATACATCGGTTGCTCCAGTAGGACATTGTTATACATTGGTTGCTCCAGTAGGACATTGTTATACATAGGTTGCTCCAGTAGGACATTGTTATACATCGGTTGCTTCAGTAGAACATTGCTATACATTGGTTGCACCAGTAGGACATTGTTATACATTGGTTGCTCCAGTAGGACATTGTTATACATCGGTTGCTCCAGTAGGACATTGTTATACATCGGTTGCTTCAGTATAACATTGTTATACATCGGTTGCACCAGTAGGACATTGTTATACATTGGTTGCACCAGTAGGACATTGTTATACATTGGTTGCTCCAGTAGAACATTGTTATACATTGGTTGCACCAGTAGAACATTACTTTACATTGGTTAATTTTTGTAGGTACATCAGATGTTTTTACTTTGCCACCAAAACAGCTACATCTATAGGCAAAATAAAAAGACCAACCAATGATCTGGAGTATATCTTCATGACAGTTTATTGGCTGTCAGGAGTCTTTGTATTTGCTTTACTTGTTGGTCAGGTATATTACTTATTTTTAATTTCAAATAATATAACTGAAAAAAAAAATAAGCAAATTTCTTTTACATTTTCTTTAATTGAGCCAAGAATAACTTGGTTTTTTATATGACCTTAAAAACTGTGTGATGGTATGCTACCACCTGTGTTGCATTTCCTTAAGGGCCAAAAAGAAGCAAATATAATTGTCAAATGATTGTCAAATGACTAACTGAAGATTAAGTCATGTAGCAAAAAATACAGCCACACATTTGTTCTTAAAAATTTGTGTCAAGTAAAATGTAGGATTTTGATTTTTTTGTATACAGATTCGAGACATTGTAGAATCAGCCCAGAGAGTGAAGACATTATATGACAAGAGAATGGAAACAGCATTAAGATATGTAAAGAATCTCAATCTTCCAAAGGAAATGATAGAGAAAGTTAGGGTCTGGTTTCTCTTTAATTGGAACCAGCAGAAAGTTTTAGGTGAGTTATTTTGATAAACTTTGAGACTACATTACCTTGTTCGACTTTCAATTTACAAATGAATATTAATTTTCCTGTGTGTATAAATTACATTATTATGAATTTGAAACTGACTGAGACAAAGTCTAGACCAATTTAAAAAAAAAAATTCAAAGACAGAAAACAGCAAAAGTTGTTATATAATTGTATCTCAAAATCGCAGAGTTAGATTTTTTAGTAATTGAATACTATATTAGTAAAATGTGTACTTTTCAACCATAACTGTTTTTGGTAATGCTTATATGTCACACCATTACAATCAAACCAAACACGTTGATTTTGCATTGATATTTCTCTTCCATAAATTCCAGATGAGGAAGCCTTAATGAATACCTTACCAACCAGACTAAGGACAGATTTGGCCATCCATGTACACTTTAATACACTAAGTAAAGTCAAGCTGTTCCAAGACTGTGATAAATCTCTGCTTTATAACCTTGTCCTGAAATTAAAACCAATTCTATACTTACCTGGAGAATATGTTTGTAGAAAGGTAAGACCAATAGGCAGAAACTAAATGAAATGTATTTTGAAACTTTAAATAGAATTTTCAATAACATAAAAAAAAAAATCTGTAAAAATGTTAAAGGGTATAAATTTTTCAGGATCTCCAAATCATTCAAAAATCGACTAAGGAACATGACAAATTTAAACTATAATTACATTTTTTATATACATATAGGGTGAAGTTGGAAAAGAAATGTATATTGTGAGCCAGGGTATAGTAGAAGTTGTTGGTGGTCCAGAAAACTCTCTTGTTTTTGCCACACTACAAAATGGAAGTGTATTTGGTGAAATAAGGTAAAAGGCAGCTAGTAACTTAGAAATGTAAAAGTACTTTTGCTGGTTTCTATATTGAATGATGTGACATGATTTGGTATGATATCATCACAAAAACATATTTTATAATTATCTACTGGTTATTTTGAATTGACATTATAGAGGGGCATAACTCTTTTTTTTTTAAGATTTCTCTTTGTATTGCAATGAATGTTTTTTCAACAGTTTTTATTTCTTTCTACTGAACAAAAGTTTTGAATGTTTTGTCTAGAAAGAGAACTTACCTCTCAATTACACCAAATTTATTTTTTGCTTGTAGGACATTTATCATAAAAAATTGTTGCTATATTAATGTAGTACACTTGGTCATAGTTTCCTCCAAAAATGTGTTACAGTGACAGCTTATTGAGTTTTTTTCTCCAGTTTGTTGTCAGTGGGTACAGAAGGAAACAGAAGAACTGCAGATGTCAGGGTTAAAGGATTTACAAACTTGTTTATGTTGAGTAAAGCAGATTTTGAGTCAGCCATGAGTGAATTTCCAGCAGCTCATAAAATGTTGAAGAAGAGAGCCAGGTATGTTAAAATGTACTTATATCATTTCAATAAAACACAGTACATTATACAACTACTAATTTTTTTAGACCATTGTGTACAGTGATATTCCATATTTATTCAATCTTATATCATCAAAAGAAGTTCTAACTACAGTACTTCTGGTTTTTGTCTAATTTGTATCAAAAGGCAAATAAATGTGTATTGGACAGATTTTAACAATATGAAGGCCTGATTGTGATAAAACTATTTATGCCCAATGTAGTTCAATAGTTGATAGCTTTTATAAGCAAACTGAACAACTGACAGATATATTTTCACTCGACAAATTATGAAATATGTCTACACCACTAGCTGTTTGAACCTCCACAATCTTTACGAAATAGATTTCCGACTTAAAAAAAATAAGTGTCCTTCTTTCTTCTATTATTTGAAGTGTCCTATGAGGAATTATTTTGTTAATTCTTCTCCTGAAACGTGGTAATCTTATTAAAGTCTAATCAAGTTAGCAGCATGTTTCATTTAATAAGATTTTACAGATAGGGAATCCTTCGAAAACCCAAATTGTTATTTTATGTCCTGTGGTGTGGTCACAGTAGGAAATCCTTCTAAAACCCAAATTGTTATTTTATGTCCTGTGGTGTGGTCACAGTAGGGAATCCTTCTAAAACACAAATTGTTATTTTATGTCCTGTGGTGTGGTCACAGTAGGGAATCCTTCTTAAACCCAAAATGTCATTTTATGTCCTGTGGTGCGGTCACAGTAGGAAATTCTTCGAAAACCCAAAGTGTCATTTTATGTCCTGTGGTGTGGTCACAGTAGGAAATCCTTCTAAAACCCAAAGTGTCATTTTATGTCCTGTGGTGTGGTCACAGTAGGGAATCCTTCTAAAACCCAAATTGTTATTTTATGTCCTGTGGTGTGGTCACAGTAGGGAATCCTTCTAAAACACAAATTGTTAATTTATGTCCTGTGGTGTGGTCACAGTAGGGAATCCTTCTAAAACACAAATTGTTATTTTATGTCCTGTGGTGTGGTCACAGTAGGGAATCCTTCTAAAACCCAAAATGTCATTTTATGTCCTGTGGTGCGGTCACAGTAGGAAATTCTTCGAAAACCCAAAATGTCATCTTATGTCCTGTGGTGTGGTCACAATAGGAAATCCTTCTAAAACCCAAAGTGTCATTTTATGTCCTGTGGTGTGGTCACAGTAGGAAATCCTTCTAAAACCCAAAGTGTCATTTTATGTCCTGTGGTGTGGTCACAGTAGTAATCAAACATAATAAAGATCAGTGAAGTTTATTTTGAAAGTTGAGTTAATTTGATTTATTTATTAGGATTATTGGTGTTCAGAGTTCAATACTTAAAACATTTTATTGCTAACAGGAAACTCCTGGCTCAGAATGCCAAAATGACAAAAAAAGAAAGTGAGAGTTCATTAGGCGGCAGTAAGGTTGAAGTTGAAGAGATAATTCACCCTCAACCTAGAGAACAAAGAAAAACGCCAAAACTTTTAACTACTGTTTTGCAGGTTTGTAAAAACTTATATTACAATTTAGAGTGGCATCATGGTATTTTTAAATAAAAAAAGTGAAATAACCCCCTCTTGTATCCGATTTTTTAAAACCACTCATTTATCTGGTAACTTGGGCTGATTTTACAATTGAATGCGGTTCATTCACCAGTTAACTGATCATCAATTCATCAAACCAGTTTTCCATATTTTTAACATTCCTATATTGTATTTTATATCTCTTATACACCTATATATAAGGTGATATAGCAGGTGTAATACTTGGTTACTACAATTTTTTTGTCATTACCTCCTGATTTTTCCGAAGGAAGATAATCCAACATTTACGTCCATTTGAAGCAGGGAGTATTTTCTTTATTAGTTTGTTTTCAGTACTTCTTCTAGTAATTTAGTTTTCTTAAAATATCTAATATTCCAACCCAAGAATTGTGGGCAGCCCTTTGTACACAGATGATCACTGTATGTTGTAGCAGGTAATAACAAAATAAATGAACTGATAAAATCTAGACATATTGTCTGAAATAATCATCTATAACAAATGGCAATATTAGGGTAAAAAATGAAAATTGGAAAACCACCGGAACGATCCTGACTTCGTACAGGCATTTCTAAATGAAAGGTGGATTAAACCAGGTTTTATAGCTTACTAAAACTCACTCTTCAGTAGCAATACAATACCATTACATAATGACTAACTTGTATGGTTTATTGTAGCTGATGAAACCAGAAGCAGGATTTTCAAGAAAGCTTGGTACTTCTAATGATGAAGTTCATCATAGTGATGATACTAATGATAATAGTGATAAACCTAATGATATTGATACCAATCATAATACAGAGAGAAAAACTTCACAGCAAGACAATAGTGATAATGTTACGGTTAGTCATTCTATATTTATTCAGCTAAAAAAAAAATCTTAGACCTAAAGTTTGTGTGTATTAACTTTTTATGAAATTTTCAAATGTAGTTGTATTTTTTAATCTGATTACTCATGTAACAGAGGACCATGATTGACAGGATCAAATCCTAGACCTCTTGGTGACAGGGCAGTGACAAAAGAATTTATCCTTAATAGCCAAGTCAATTTTCAGGCTCTATAAATCTTCTACCTACTACAAGGCATGTAGGCCATCATGCCACACCCCCCACTTCAAGAGTATTCATACCATGAACAAGTCTTTACAAACATAAATTTTTAAGTCATTCATACATTTTGATAAAGCTAGACTGTAAAAAATAATTTCCCTAGGGTGACAAGAAGTCACTGACTGCTGCGGAAGTTGAGGACTTCTATGATGAGATTTTGAGAGCAACAGAGGGAAATCCACAGACATTTGAAGAGGCTATAAGGAATCCTTTGAAACGAGACAGTACCAATCATACAGATGACAGTATAGATTCAGGTATTACATATGTATTATTTGTAGTCACATTCTGTGCAAGCTCTTGGCAAGAAAAACCTTTTATTTTCAATTGGAAAGAGATTTAGGTGAGAAAAAAGTTTATAAATACTATGCGACCTGTCTATTCCCACACCTGATTGGGACTTGTCTTGGTCGTCCCACTTGTCCTACATTTGTTAATTACAGGTTAATTATATGTGAAAATTTGTAGGACAACTCGGTGTATATGCACTAGGCAATTAATTGCTATCACAACAACAGATCATAGGAGAAAATCTATAGTCTTTATTTAATTGTGTGATAGATAGCTATATTCAAAAGGTAAAGGCCACATAATTTAATTTGTATAAAAAAAGTCAACCAGAAAAATATTTAACTTTTACTTAATGTGTTGTTTTCCTTTACTGTTTTGCATACAACATTTTATTCATTTGTAATTTGTACACCCTTGTTGATGTGTATAAATGTAAAGTATTTCTTTGTTCATTTGTTGATGTTGTATTTGTAATATTTCTCCATATCCTTTTTTCTATGAAACATTTTTAACATGTGTACATGTATCAAGGTTAACCACATTCAAAATGTAAATTTTACAAAATCTATAAATAAAAGTGAAAAATGAATTAAACTTTTTCTTATATATTTTGTACTTTTCTTTCACATTTTGCTTGTAGTAACCAGATGTTTTTTTTCTTGTAATCTTCAAAGAATGTTGCTTGTATAAAATTCAAATATTAAAATCTTATGAACATTGAGCTGATATGTTAGCTTGTCAATATATTTGATAAGAGCCAAGATAAACTCTGCCATTACAAGATGGTGTACCAAGCCCTATATATATACTTTATTCTGATAAACCGTTGTTGAAACAATGGTATACAGACATATATATCAGTCATTACATATGAAATTGTATTACAGAGGTAGGCAACACATAAACAAAAAATAGTCAAGAAAAAAAAATGAAAACAGATAAAAATATAATTATACAATTAAGTAACCAGACAATACATTGAGAAGATATGTATAGCTATGTTAGTCCAGAGAATTCACCTTTTTGTTGATAATTCTGATAAAAGAGCAAAGTTTTTTAAGCTTTGATTTTTTTCTCACGTTTATTAATTCTTTAAACTTCAATGTAGTAAAGTTATTGAAAAATCTTCTGTCAATGTATTCCCTCCTTTTTGCTGCCCAAGCTGATTAATAAATACAACAGCTTATCATATGCAGATGCTTTATATTCAAGTGAATGATGATTTCTAATTTAAATCTATAATTAATATTATTATCATTAAAATTTTCATATATTTTTTGAAAAAGTATTATTATTTAATCAGATTCATTAAATATTATTTTTACAATATTTTCTTACATTTTTTTTTTTACTAAAAAACAAATCAAATAACATTCATTCAAACTTTATATAATGGACTGAAGTCTGGTAAATCATGTTTTGTTTCTTAAGACCTAATTGTATTTTCCCTGGCATTCTAATTATCTCAATAATTCTACGGTTTGTATTTATATTAGGTGTACAAGTGAACAAACCTCCAAGCAGTCCATCTAGCAGTACTAAAACAATCAGCAACAAGGATTTGAAGGAGTCTGGTTTGGATAACAATCAAAACAGTGAACTTTTAGCCGAGTTCTTTGAAGACTGTATTCATAATGATTCAAATGACATAAGAGAGAAAGGAGAAAGTATAACTAATGCTAATGGTATGGAAAATTCACAATCAGGAGCTGGAGAAAAAACTTTGAAAAAAGGTGGAGTTAAGCAAGATGTATGTAACAAGAAGAACAGTGTTGCACCTCAAAGCCAAAAAGTGTTGAATTCACCAAGAAGAGCACAAAATAATTCAGAACAAAATGGCAAGTCAAAAGATAGCAAATTCAAAAATAATGACAATGATAAGAAAAATGATAAACCAGCACTTGGTTTGTTGACCAAACCTGGGTCAAAAAGACCAAATTTTATTGGATTAAAAGCAGCAAGAAAAATTACTCCAGAAATTCACATTGAAAATGACCATCTTACTAAACCTCAAAATAATTGTAAAAAGCAAATGGAGAAATCATCTTCTACAAAACCTGTTAAGCTTTCTAAACCCAGTAAAGAGACACATTCTGTAGAGGTCAAAGTTCACAATGGACAAGTGATGGATAGAATATCTACTGCTTCAGATAGTGGATCAGTGAACAAGAATGGTGACTCCATTGGGGATACTGATAGTCAGTTAGAAAGAAATATTCTAGAAATAATGGATGATGAAATTATGATTCAAAATGAAGATTTGAAAGCAAATGAAAATCAAAATAAAATGCTAGCAATGGACAATAAAGATTACAAACAACAAATCTCCAAAATTGAAGCATCTATAACAAGTCTTAACAGTGAGATAGAGAAAGCTGATGCTTTATTAAGAGATCTTTGCTCAGATGACGAAGATTTGATAACCTTTGAACCAAAAGAAAAGAAAAACAATTCTGACTTGAAGAATGTAAGGGAAGTCAAATTACAAGAAGCTAAAACTAAGACAGAAAATGACAATACTAAAGACAAAACAATTCACCCCTTAACTTACACTATACCTGCCAAAAACCAGATCACCTGTTCTGTGGAGGTACATCGGGAGAAATCGTTAACTCCTTTAGATCTCCATGGAGACCTTCTTACTCCGATATCTTTGACAGAATGGATTGAGAATGCTAATCAAACACTTAGGAAAAGAAAGGAAAGTTCAACATCCAGTATTTTCAATGAGACTGGAGTATAATTCATGTTTAATTCACATTAATGTTGTCTACTGATATAAGTGATTATTATTACAACTTTTGATAAAGTCATATTTTAATACATTTATCAAATTTACTGCTGTTTAAGCCATATACAGTGAAACCAAACCCAACCTGTTTTGGTCCTTAGGTTCAGTGTAGCTGGGTATTCCAGTAACCAAAATTCACATATATTTAAACGATATAAAAGGACTAAAATTATACTATTTTTATATGATGGTGCATTTGTTGCATTTCACCAAATCTGTTCCCCTTTCTAAAAAGTGTCTGGTTTAGAAAGGTTTTAGGGTTATTCAAGGTTTGGTTTCATTGTGATTAGATGAGCAGAGTAGAAGTATTTGGTAGAATGGACAGGTTTACTTGTTATGAAGAACATAGGAACATACACACACAAAAAAAAGAATAAATAGAAGTCTTATAGTGCCCTTAAAAAATAAAGTAATAAAAAAAAAGACTCCATACACACTGTAAGAACTTCAATTCTAGTTTTAAAATCTTTATACTGTTGGTGTATAGGTTTGTAAAGTGTGTTATTTATAGTGTTTTGCTTATTGATCATGTGTACTAATTTTTATAGTTAAGTAAATGTTATGTTGGCACAAGTAAGAATAGAAATCAAAATTATATTTGTTAATCTAATGGATACATTTTACCTGAAGCCAAACCAAGCTTGGAGACTTCTTCAAACATGTGATATATTACCTGAAGCCAAACCAAGCTTGGAGACTTCTTCAAACATGTGATATATTACCTGAAGCCAAACCAAGCTTGGAGTCCTCTTCAAAACATGTGATATGTTACCTGAAGCCAAACCAAGCTTGGAGACCTCTTCAAACATGTGATATATTACCTGAAGCCAAACCAAGCATGGAGTCCTCTTCAAACATGTGATATATTACCTGAAGCCAAACCAAGCATGGAGTCCTCTTCAAACATGTGATATATTACCTGAAGCCAAACCAAGCTTGGAGACTTCTTCAAACATGTGATATATTACCTGAAGCCAAACCAAGCATGGAGTCCTCTTCAAACATGTGATATATTACCTGAAGCCAAACCAAGCTTGGAGTCCTCCTCGAACATGTGATATATTACCTGAAGCCAAACCAAGCTTGGAATCCTCTTTAAACATAGAATATTACCTGAAGAAAAGTCCTCTTCAAACACGTGATATATTACCCACATTGGCCACAACCAAGTCATCTTCCAAATTATATTTCTATATTGTGGAGAACTATCTTGATAATTAACAATTCATTTTTTTATGGAAGTATTATGGTATACTGCTGTTGAACATTGTATTATAGCAAAAAGGCTTGTCTTCATGGTAAAAACTATGGAATCATTTTCTTTGTTTTTTTTCATTTCCGAGTGTATCATTTGCTTAAGTGAAGGTACTCTAGTCAAGTTGTACTTTGTAATCACTGATATACACCTAACCTAGTCATTATACATCTACTTATTGTTAATGTGATATTTACCAATATAATAGGTTATTTATTGTTATTGTTAAGTGTAATAAACACACCTGTACAGTGTTTGTCTATTATATCATCTGGAGGAAGTCCCAAGAGGAAGTAGAAACAGTAGGAACATCCATAGCCTTCAACACAGAAAACAAATAATAAAACAGCAAGCACCTGCATGTCCTTACACAAATAATAAAACAGCAAGCACCTGTCCTTACACAAAAAACATTCTACTATTAATTATTCTATAGACACTCAATTAAAATGCTACAAAAGTTAATGAGCAACTCCGACTCCCCTAAAAACTGGGAGCATGGACCAGATGCACCGGTAGGGTTAGCGTCCTCTGCTTTTCTAGAAACATCCGCTGAGTTGTTCATAAAATGTCAAGTCTGGGGTAGACAGAAGAGGAAAGGAAAACTATGACACGTTGAAAAAATTTGTTCCCATGGTGTAGGTAGATACACTGCAACGATCCACAAGTTCATGATGATGACCATAAAACTTACTGACCTCAAAATCAATGAAGCTCCTATCTCTGAAGTAACCTAGTGTAGAGGGAACTAAATATGGTATGAAAACTAGGAACAAACCATAAATTTTGTATTTCTTTGTCTTTTTTTATTAATGGCTCTACATGGAAACTACATAGGTCTTTTCAACTTGTAAAGAAAATGATGAATCAATTATTAACTAAAAATATAGGTAAACATTTGTCAAATTTCTCTATACACTGATAACAGGAGGTGCCCATCTTCAAAATGTTATGTATAAACACACTGCAAAGTTGGAATAACATTGGTTTAATACTTTTTGAGTTCAAGACAATGATTTAATTTCAAGTTTTTTTTCTTAGTACATTATCTTGCTTATAGACTTACTTAATGAAAAAAATATTTTAATTACAAACCATAAAAAAAGAAATCTGATACTTCTACTTAAAGCTACATGTTTTCCATCAGGGCTAAATAACTGAGCTACATGTAGATATCAATGAGATGGAATCCATCTTTTTAGGCTTCTCTGTGGTAAAAATCCTGTGCATCAGTCATGCACACCACATTCACTTCATCACACAAGACAGAAAACAAACAAAAATCATTAATTTGACCTTGAGGTCAACACCCATGGTATGCAGCACATTGTTTTGAGCTGATCTACCCTCAAGTCAAATGTCAAAACCTACACCAACAGACAAGCACGCCGCTCTGGAAAGGCCTGAATTGCTAACCTGGCAAACCATGCCCAATTAACTAAGTGAAAGTATCATGCTTTGTTTGAAAAAAAAAATGACTAAAAAGAACATATAATGATGAATGCTGCAAGTTCAAATGAGTACCTAAGGCACTCTAAAATGTTGGAAATGCATTCAAAGTGTTTAAGAACCTCTGGACAAAATTTGAGCAGGGGTCCCCCATATGCCTTGTTATTCAACAGAGGGGGCATTAGCCAAGTACACATTTGCTGAAAAAGAACTTAAAATGAAGTTAAATCATGGCTTTACAACATTTTAATCATCACCATTCAACTTGGGAGACCATGTTTACTACATAAACCAATATTGTAGAAATCAAAGAAAGAAAAAAATTAGTGGGAAAATGGCAGACATTTAAATATGGTCACGCAGAACAAACTATTGTCATACCCATTCAACTTAGAATTTTATGTTTCCTACTAAATCCAGAAATCATTGGAGTCCGAGCAACTAGTAAAAATGGTTGCAAAATGGCTGCCTAAAAAAAATTTCAATACTGCTAGTCAACTCAGAATATCATGTTTATCTTAAGAATAGCTTTCATCTTCATTATTCTTCTATAGTATTAGTTGAGAAAAAAAAATAGCAAAAAAGCATTTTGATCCCTATGTTCTATTTTTAGTAATGATGGCCATTTTTGACTGATTTAAAATTTCATACAAAAAGTTTTTGCAGGATACCCTAAAAAAACAATTATGCCAACTTTCCTTAAATTTTATAGCATGGTAAAATTTCAGATATAATTGAAAGAATTTTGCAAAACCTGGCAGTAATGGAGAAAAATGAGAAAAACCTCTGAGACCCTTTGTTCTATTTTTAGAAACCATGGCCATGTTTTTTATGACAGATCATAAATCCCCACATCAGATCTATGCAGAAAACCCTAATAAGTAATAAGTTTGGTTCTAATTGGTCAGGGGAGAAAACATTTTAAAGAAATAATATTAAAAACAGGGCAATAATGTAAAAAAAAGGCAATAACTCCAACATGGCTTTAACAGATTAAAACGAAAATTTGACCAAAAAGAGATCTAATCATTCAACACACTTTTACATTGTAGGAATTTGACTAAACCTCAGGGTTTTGGAGCTATATGGGAAAAACTTTTGTCTGACCCATATGTTCTATTTTTAGTAACAGTGGCCAAGTTTCTCAACTGATCAAAAATCCACACATCAGTTCTATGCAGAATACCCTAAGGAACATCCATATCAAATTTTTTGAAAGAATAACATTAAAAAGAGCAAAAGAAATGTCGAAAAAGGGCAATAACTCTAACATCACTTAACAGATTTAAACAAAATTTGATCACAGGTAGATCATACATGTATTATGCTGAACACTTTCACGCAATAAGAACTTTGCTAAAACTATCAGTTTTGTGTGCAAAACTTCTGTCTGACCCCTATGTTCTATTTTTAGTAATGGCAGCCAAGTTTCTCAACTGATCAAAAATCCACACATCCGTTAAAACATTCATACCAAATTTGGTTCAAAGAGGTCAAGTTGGGGGACATATAGGGCAATAACTCCAACAATGCTAAACAGAAAAAAACAAAAAAATTGACCATTGACAGATCTCACCATGCTGAACACTTTTACCCAGTCAGAATTTTGTTAACCTTACGGTTTCAGAGATATTTCCCCAAAACTTCTGTCTGACCCCTACGTTATATTTTTAGCATCAGCAGTCATGTTTTTCAATGAATTAAAAATCTCCACACCAGTTCTATGCAGGATAGCCCAAGGAACATTCATATCAAATTTGGTTTTAATTAGTCAAGTAGTGTCAGAATAAACAAGTTTTGAAAAAATTGTTAATGACGATGGACGACAATGATGGACTCCAGGTGATGGCAATAGCTCACATGGCCTTTGGCAAGGTAAGCTAAAAATCATTTATTTGACATTGAGATCAAATTTCAAGATCAAATGTTACCAACCATAGTACGCTACACATCATCTTGAGCTGATCTACCCTCATGCTAAATATCAAAAGCTTCAAACACCATTAATATGGAAAGTAAAAATAAAGTATAATTACCAATCAACAAATCAAACACTTTGCAAATTCAAATGAATTCTGAATTTATGGTGGATCACACCTAATAATTATAGTAAATAAATTTTCCTGCTTTGTCTAAAAAATTACCTTTAATGAACGTACTTTTCATGTAAAATACATAATTCACAAAACTTGATCTCTCCGTAATTGAGCATTAAAAAAGGTAATTTTTTTTACAACATTGTGGTAAATTCTGTAGAGAATTTTCAATATTTCCAAAATAACTGAAAAAAAACTGGTGAAAAGAATTTCTTATAAATCTATATGAAGAAGACTAAACTAACACTATTTCAAATTTCAAAAAGAAAATTGGAGGTCACAAAACTCTTTTTTTTTGGCAATAATTAAGAAACTGAAATTCCCATTATATTTCCTTAGAACATTTTACAGGCAATTATCTCCCCTTGGAAGGGGCTTTTTACATTTTACAATAAAATTCTTTTAAAATAATTCAAACATATCCTTTTTACCTCATTTCAAACACTATTAGTTAAGAGAAAATATATATGTATAATTTTGCAAAAAGACAGAAAAGAATGTCCCGTGTAATAGGTATGATCTACTTCGAGCAATGGTTGTTTTGCTCACCTAAGCTGTCTGAATAGGCCGTTACTGATATAAATACAGCATATCTATTAAATGCCAATAGTTTATAAATACATAAATTAACATAAAACACTTTTTTGTAGGCATGTAATTAAGAATTTATTCAACAACATATTGGTTACAAAAGATACAAATTTATTGGTTTAATATCTGTATTCATACAAATGATTCAAAGTTTTTAGTTGTTATAATATCGTTTTTGAAACATGAAAAATAAGGCACCACATAGTCTGATCCAATACAGCTACCAAAACACTAACATGATAGCCACTTTTGGGTGTGATATTTAGAAATACACCCAACAGCTAGCTTATTAAAAGCTAGCCAATTAAATTACACCTACCAGTTGTTCCATTCAGTTATTGTATGCGGGACCTAAAAACACTCCTTTTTACTTTCTGTTTAAATGACCTTTCTAATCAGCCAATCAGAATTCAGCTTACATGATTTTGATAGCAATGTTCAAAGGGAAAAACCTAATGATTATGAAAAAGTCTTCAGAACAGAAAGTAGAATGGATAGTTGCTAGATCCTACATGTAGTGACTGAATGGATCGGTTTATAGGTCTAACTTTAACATCTTTTTTATCTTCATAAGACTGTTATTGAAAACTGCTTAAATTTTGATAAAAATAACAGGAATGGAAAACTAGAATTTATAAAATATTTGTAAGTTGCATATTGTACAAATGAAGAAAAACAGACATTTTTTAAGGATGCCACCTTGTTATATACATGTATTTATAGGATCAATCTTATGATCATAAATGATTCTTTTGCAAAAACTTTATAACAATGCAGAATCATGATCCTTGCATGACCAAGATGGCAAGTGGTTTGTATTTTAGTCAATTTTGTTTTGTGACTGGATTTGACCACAATTTACTCAGAATTTATCAACTTTTAACTTATTCCGATTCACTCAGAACTTTGCATTAAGGAAGTTCACTGCTCTGTTTAAGGATGTTCACTGCTTTGTTTAAGAATAACAAGGATTTCAAAAGGTTGTGAAAGATTTTAATATCCTTCATGCTATAAATAATAGTAAAAGTAGAAAAAAAAATTGATGGGTGAAAGAATGCTCGTTTTTGAAATATAAGCAATTGAAATTTTTTTGGGAAATAGATTTCTCTTCACTTTCCATAACTTTTGTCTTAGTAGGTTTTATCTATTAAAAGCACTGTTGAAATAGAAAGAATTCACAAAAACTTTTCAATTAACAATTGAAGATGTGTTGAATGAAATTATGGAAAGATAAGTGGTGATCACTGGGCAAAAAATATTAATGCTTTGAAAAGGACAAAACTAGAGGAGTCAGAAAATCTGACAAAAAATGACAGATCATACGCAGCAAACATCCTTAATGTCTTTTGGACATTTATTTTGTTTGTGAATGAATCAAAACAGTTTATATACATTGATGAATTCAGTACTTAAATGAAACAAGTACATAAATCATAACAGGTGCTGTATGATATCGTTGATGCCCATCTTATCAGATTTTTATCATAATAATTTTGATAATGAACCAAAGTGTTACCATACTTCATTCAACCAATCAGATTAAACTTTAAAGAACTTTTTGACTATCACAACAGATTGTAAGTGATTAAAAAACAGATAAATATTACATAATGAAAAGAAACACTATCCTTTGAACCAAATAAAAATGTACAAACATTTATCTGCACACTTTTTTCTTCTTTACAACATGAGATCTGATGATTGGCAGACAAAAAACAAAAGAATTGCTGAAGTTGGTTACTTGTTATCATTCCCAATGTAATGAATGGTTAGTCTTACAGTAAGAGTTGTTCCCCCTATCACTCAACCTGATCCATTTCTCTCTTTATCATTCGATAGTATCTATCATAAGATGATCCTATTTCTTCATCACTTACATCATCTTCTACAAAACAAAGAATAGGGAATTAAAAAAAACCATCATGTTACTAGGGGCGGAGCACAGATTGTCTGTCAAAACATGAATGGCTCAATATCGTTCTGTCAGATGAGGATGTGATTGTTTGAACTTTTAACAAAGATGCATATCATGTGTTTAATGAAATCTTGCATATTCCCATTGTTTTTTTAGTACAGATAGCTTTGTCCCTCATAGGCAAAGCCTAAAATCATATTAACTAATTACATGCATTCTACTAACATCATAGTAAGCCTAAAAAAGTCTTGTTTCTTGCTACCAGCAAGAAAAAAATAGGGTAGGTAGGTAGGTAGGGAAATTATTAAATTTTTTTAAAAACATTTTACATTGAATTAATGGGGAAACAATCTAGACTTTAACAGTGCAAGAGTCAAAATGGCAATAAAATGTTTAGGGTAGGCACAAATAAAAAAAACTAGGGTAGACAGGGTAGCAGGAAACAGATGTATTATTTTTTTTGGCCTAACAAATCCAAGAAGTAATTATATGTACTGTACTGAATGTGTGGGTGATTACTATGTGATTCCAATTTTATTCTAATAAAAAATGTACTGATTTCATAAACTTAAGCTGAAGGTCTTGGATTAAGTAAATTGAAGAATTGGTATAATTAACAGACATTTACATATACATGTAATTTCATTTAGGTGTAAATCTTTGTAAGAATCAGGCAAAATGGTAAAATTGGAAAAATCCAAAACATGTCAAAAGCCCTATTATCTCTTCATCACTGGATTTGTTCAAAACATGCATGTCAAAAACCCTAATTCCTGAATCACTGGATTTGTCCAAAACATGCATGTCAAAAACCCTATCTCTGCATCACTGGATTTGTTCAAAACATGCATGTCAAAAAACCTATCTCTGCATCACTGGATTTGTCCAAAACATGCACGTCAAAAACCCTATTATCTCTGCATCACTGGATTTGTTCAAAACATGCATGTCAAAAACTCTATTATCTCTGCATCATTGGATTTGTTCAGAAATTTTTCAATCGACTGTTAGAAAAAAATGAGGTTTTGACAGCATTATCTGCCCTTGAAATGTTCATTTTCAGTGTATTTCAATGCAATTATAACTGAATTAACCAAAATGATACGGACAATCTTGTCTTTATTCCATGATTCCGAGGCTGCAAATAGTCAAATTACACTTTCAAAATAGTGGGTTTTTCATACCAAAGCCAGATTCTTACAGAGACTGATACTCAGTTATAAAATTTAGATATAGTTCTGAATAGAATACAGTTATTAGTTACAACTGAATGTCATTTAAGACAAATTCCTATTACATGCCAATCTGCATTTTCACAGTAATCTGGCAAATTCACATAGAAATATGTAATTTCAATATGCAAATAGTGTTTGATGTGAAATAAAAACTTTACCTTTATGTATTTTAGTAGCTGTTTATATATACAATTATGAAGGGTAAAAATACATACATTTATTCTAAAAAGACTCTTTCAAGGAGGAATAAAGAGCACAGCATGATGCAACCACAGTGGTCAAACCCTGAACAGTTGGGCAAGTGTGGACACAATATTAGTTTTAAACACATTTAAGTATAGGAACTTACAATTCATTATGGACACAACAACTGCTTTTGATATAATATGGTACAAAATTAGAAATTCAACAAAAATTTTCAAAATCAGAATAAAAATACAGAAGTTTGATTTTTTCAGGTGTGGCCTCTTTGACCTCTTGTAACTCAAAAACAGTAAGAGATAGCTGAAATTTGATTAAAAAAATGCAGGCAGGGATTTACATATGGAATCCAACAAGAGGCTTCCAGGAGCCCGAATCACTCACCTGATTGAATTTTGTCTTTCAAAGGCAATAACTCTAACAAGGAGCTGTCCGACAATTTTGACTCCAGAAGACTTTGGTCGAACTTTCACAAGGATCATTTTATCAACTAAAAGTTTCATTCTATCTATTCAAGTTTTCAAGATATTGGCTGAAAACTGCTAAAAACATAATTTCTTGATATTTCAAGAGCATTAACTCTTACATGGAACTGTCTGACAACTTTGATTCTGGGAGACTTTTGTAGGCCTTATAATGAGAATCATTTCAGCAATTGAAAGTCTCATTCTATCTATCAAAGTTTTCAAGATATTAGCTGAAAACTGTGCAATTAAAAGATATTAGCTAAACCTACTGTCGGACCCCTATGTTCTATTTTTAGTAACAACATCCAAAAAGGGCAATAACTCCAACATGGGTCAACAGATTTTCACCAAAATTTGACCACAGATAGATCTCATCATGCTGAATACTTTTACCCAGTCAGAATTTGGCTAAACCTAACAAGTTTGGAAATGTATGCAAAAATCTGCTGTCTGACCTGAAGTTCTATTTTTAGTAATGACGGCCATGTTTTTTAACCGATCCAAAATCCTAACGGTCAATTTGTTTAGGATACCCTAAAAACCAAGAATACTGATGATTGTAAAAAAAAATGATTATAAGTTTCATGCAAATCCATTCAGAAGTTTCAGAGTAGAAGATGTTGAAGAAATTGTTAACGACAACAGCGACGGATGTCAGGTGATGGCAATAGCCCACATGGCCTGCGGCCAAGTGAGTTAAAAACTGGACAGTGTACTCAGTAATGATCCCAGCATAACTTGAAACCTGTAGCTTGTGAAGAATAACCTGGGAATGTAAGATAAACCAATACTGGGGGGGAAATAGCCTAATACCTACATCTACACAAGTCTTTACAAAAGATGATGTAAAAAAGAAGATATAACTCTGCAAATAAGAAACAGATCATCTTAAACTGAGAGTATGGATTACTATATGTCATTAATTACCTATACTACACCTAGATGACATCCACTGGACTAACTCTGGATCTACATGGTCAAATGCTGCATTATCTCGTTCATCTGAAAAATCATTCATATCAGTTTTTCAGTTTTCTGGGTGATTTTTGATCTCCAACATTTAATTTGTCTATTTTGAAAGATATTCCATCATTTCAACATTAATCACATTATAAAACTGTTGTTAAACTTACTGATTGCCCAGGTGTGAATCATTGAAGCAGAACCAAACTTATTCTTATTCAGTAGACCATGAAGATACACAAACATACATGTACCAGAAATCATCCTACATGTAAAATCTGCAAGCATTTAGAAATAAATCAGGAAAATGTATGACAGACTGAAAAAGCCAAAGCCTCTTTTAAATATAGATAGTAGGGAATTTGTCTAAGGAAACTGAAAAAAATAGAAATGCAAAAATGTACTTTGAACACCCCCCCCCCATTCAAGTGGATGTAAATAATATTAAATGCTAGAGTTGGATAATCTCTCCTTCCAACATTGATCATATTTATTTATGTAATGTTACATACATGTACATATATGAGGCCTAACCTGTTACCATCCTATAAAATTCCATAAAAACCCACTGAGAGGTTGATAGGGAGATGTCAATATGTGGACAGACAAGCTGACAGAGTGATTCTTGTACAGGCGCCCTGTGCAGGTCCAGGTGAATAGGCCCACAGCAGTTCAATGCTTGTTGTAAAAGATGACTTTTTGGCGGGGGCTAGGAAACTCTGCTCATAGAGCAACTGGGTTGTGTGCCTCAGGTGGTGGAATGGGGTACCCCTGGCATGCTACATACAGGGGTTTTCAGGCCATAATATGGAAAACATTACCACAAACCATAGTGGTGCAATGTATGGGGAAAGATGCCACATTCCTTGCACATTAAAAAAACCCTGCTTTGGAAATAATAGGAGTAGGAACCTTCATGCTCTGCCACAGATGCCTAATTGTCTGACCCTATCCTCCTCTCCCTATTTCCAGTGGCAATCAAAATTGGTTGATCCTTTTATTCTAGTGTCCCATCCCATTTTTCATTTCATCATCATTTCATGTTCAATGCCCAGATATAGCTGAAATATTGCTATTGGGTGTTTAACACTTACTACCAATCAATCAATCTTATACAGGCATAAAAATTAGCACCAAATCACCAAATTTTAAGCTGGACTACCAAACTTTCTGGTGAAATTAAGTTGAACATATAGAAAATATTAAACATAAATATGGTCCGAGATACCAGCTTGTATTTCCTAAATTTTACCCGTCGTATATATATATATATATATATATATATACATTGTATATGTACATGTATCACCCAAATATTTTTGTCAGGATGATAAAAGACACCATGCCTGCTTACCATCACCATACCTATATGTAAAATTACCATATTAATATTACCATACCTACCATCACCATAATGATATTCTGTGTCTTCATTTTCATAAAACTGTGGATCTTCATCTGGATAATCATTTCTCCAATTATCTTCATCATTACTATCATCTTCATCTTCATAAATCTCCTCATTTGTAAAATTTCTATTGTCAGCAAATATCAACTCATCATCATACATTTGTACAGTCAAATCACTTACTAATGCTTTGAAATTAAATTCCTGATTGTTAGTATAGTACAAGTCATATACAAAATCATCTTCATGATCCTGAACTTTCTCATTCACCATAGGAATAGAATTACAAGTTAAATTCTTTGCACTTTGAGATTCCTGAAATACAAAAGTTTAACACACTAAGGAAATCCTAAAGCATCTGCAATAAACTTACATGTATGCACAACTAACATTTTACCCGAAATATCAATAAAAGTATTTAAAAAAGTGAGATTACTTTCCCACATGTAGGTGCCCAGAATTAAACAGAGATGAAACAGTGTTTCATATTTACAATGTACATGTAGATGAAAGATAATTTATCATGGACCAAATAGAACAATGAATACTGACATACATACATGTAGCAGACAAACCATATCAATAGTGCTGCAGTACAAGGCTATACAAAGCTAAGATTATTCAAGGGAACAAAGATTCTAGCAGAAATCAAAAGAATGCAAGGAATAAAAACTAAGGAGGTAAAAACAGACACTCATCAAAAAACAATAAAATAAACAAATAACACATAAAAAAAAAAACAAAAGTAGATGAGCAACTCAGACTCCACTAAAAACTGGGAGCATGGACTAGATGCAATGTATGTAATGTATAACCAGAGTAATCAACTGAACCAAAGTTCTAGCTTAAATCAAAAGAATGTAATCCAGGGACAAAGACAAGACATAGAAAACAGACACACAACAAAGAACATAAAGTAACAAAAACAATACATATAAAGTAACAAAAGTAATAAGCAATTTGGACTCCACTAAAAACTTGGGAGCATGTACCAGGTGCACCAGTAGGGTAAGTATCCTTTATTTTTCAAAAAACATGCACAAAGTTGCTCATAAAAAGTCAAGTCCATGGTAGCCGAAAAAAGGAAAGGAAAACTATGACTTTTAACAAATCAGTTCTCATGGTGCAGATGGATACACCATAACAATCCAAGAGTTCATGTTGACGACCATAAAACTTCTGTAATGATAACTTCAATCTTGTAGCAACATAAACCTGTTCCAGAAGCCTAATTGCAAGAAATCTAGCACCGTACAAAAAGTCTGTGTAGTTACAGCAAGCTCTGGCACAACATACATGTATGAGTACTCCATATGCAGGTGCTGAAGGGATGTTGCCACAGATGACAGGAATCTTGTTGACAATACGAAATGAAAAGTCATCCTTTTTGTTGTACAGTTTGGTCAATATTTTCTTTTACCAATGGTGTCAAGTGTACAAATGTAGGGCAAGATATGCGACTGACTTCACAGTATCTATAGTATCCTTTATCTCAAGTTCTTGGGGGTAGACGTGCTGTATAAAATCCTTAATACATTGTGTGTCATCTATAGAGTGGAAACTGAGATTAAAGGATCCAGCTAAATGTTATTCCTTCTTTTGTATCAGATAAACTTAAAAGTCAGCCTCATAGAGTGAAGGAATAGGTCAGCAAGTAGAGGAGCACAATTCATTCCCATTGAAATTTTAACTATTTGTTGAAAAAAACTTCCACCACACTGGACAATTATGTTGTCAATCAAAATTTCCAGCATTTTGAAAACATCTTCAGTATGTTTTGAAGATGATTTGGAATCGGTTTTTAAAAGTATGAGGAATCTCTACAAAGAACTATATATTTGAATTTAGGTGTACTGTCTTTTTGGAGTAACAATGATGTATAATGTTTTTCAGTTGGGATTTTAAATGAGTGTGGGGAAAAGAAGTATAAAGAGTAGAAAATCATAGGTTTTTTATGCAGTTGTAGTCTGAAGATAATCTTGAATTGATAGTTTCCAGAAGATCCTTCGAATTTTTCAAGATACACATCGAATTAATACCACTAAGGGAGCAGACACTTGTACATGTGATGTGTAATAGCAGATTAAATAATACCCTGCTGCAGCATAGTACTACATGTACAAATATATCTGTATGTAATGAGTCATAGCAGAATAAACAATACAGTGCTACAGCATAGTACTACATGTACATGTATGTAATGTGTCATAGCAGACTTAACAATACTATGCTGCCATGTAGTACTACATGCAGATGTATTAAAGGAGAAAACTACTGTGGATTACCTTTAGTAGAGAATCAAATGTTGGCAATGGTTTTGAACTGTCTATTTCTACATCTAGAAGTTGATATAATTTTTCATCCCTTTGCCCATTAGAAGCACTGTCTTTTTTGTCTACATTTTTATCATCATTTGGGCTACAAGCACCTGTTGATATTGCACTATTGGAAATATTGAGTCTTTCATTTGTTTGTTGAACGTCTTTTGAATCTTCACACCTATCTTTTGCCTTCTCTGTCTCAGTTTTATCAAGCTGTTCTAGCTCAATATTACGATATGAGGATATGATTTTCAATCTTCCATTTTGTGCTGCCTGTTTCTGCCTTTGACGATTTTTAGATAAGATATCTACTGCATGTTGTTTGTATTGCTTCTGTAATTTTTCCTTTCGGATTGCATCCCTAATTTGTTTGGATATTCCCTCAACCTGAAATATGTCATAACAGATCCTTGGATAATACTGAAAGAAAGCTACACATATATGCACAATGTATCAAAATTATGATTTGTCAGTACATTGTAAGTGTAAGTATGGAAATTTTACTATTCACAATTAAGCCTGTGTTGTAACTAACCATACAGACCCTAATTTTTTGTTCCCCACCCCTAAGTATTTTGGTAATTTTTTTTTTGACAAGCACTATATAAGGCTGAATGTTTCCCAAAAACAAACATCAAAATCTTTTGAATAAAAAGTTTTGCCTACCTACATGTACATGTACCAAACCTAGTTTTATTTCTAGGGCATATTTTTTTCTTTGCCTTATGAAGCCATGGATTGCATGTTCTTCTGTACACAAATCTGAAAACTCTCTTTTGTATGATGCATATAAATCGAATCTTTTACTGCAAGATAGTTTTGCTTCTAAGATAAAGCTTTTACTAAAAAAAACTAAATTTAGACCATGTTTGGGATAATCATGGAACATTTTCAACAAGAAAATTCTTTCATGCTGTTTGTAATACATGGAAAGAAAATTATTTACATATTGGACAAAAAAAACTATACTTAAATTATTTCGGCAATTCAGATCATGGGCATAAATTACGAACTTATAAGAGGGTAAAACAAAACATGAAATGAATACCTGTTTAAATTTAGACTTGGATAGCAATATAATTAAAACACTCACAAAAACTAAAATTGACATTAATAAACTCGAAATAGAGCTTGGTTGAAACAGAATGTGCACCCTTTGTCAACTACATGTAGATGCAGATGAATTTTATTTTTTAATAAGGTGAACTAAATTTATATGACTCAGAATTAAAAAAATTCCTGACATAAGTGAAGTACTCCATAATTAAGCGGATGATGTTAAATTTGAGGAGAATGACATTGTTTGAATTTAAGTTAATGGTGCTTATTCATATAAGATGTAAAACGAAAGATCTGATCTTTTCAGTATTAAATGATTTTACAAGAAAATTGTTTCATTCAGTTTCTGAAACTTGCAAGAAAAATATGTTGTCTGTATCATTTTCCCCTCTAGTTCCATACATGCATGTACACATATTTGTGATGTGTTGGTAACAATCCTTGTTATTGGATTTTAACAAAAAAAATTTTGTTCTGTTCTAAGGTTCTTGACAAAAAAACTTCATATTACACATTACACATGCATCCTTTACATGTATGAAGTACATGTAGTAAATACATGTATGAACTGCACTACATGAAATTTCTATAAGAATGTACCATGTACATGTAGTTCATTATACCAAAAGTCACTTAATTTCAAATCTTTGTAAACTTGTATCTTTATCATAATTTTTAAAAATTTTTATTCCTTTATTCACTGTACTGGTCCAAATCTACTGATAGTATGACCTGTCAAATCACTCAAAATGAGCCCTGTGTACAAATGGAGAAAATATTGAGTTATTAGGTTGAGGTTGGTTATTACATGTATCAATAAGGGATATTGACTCTTGGGTGGGGAAGTGTTATATAGTGGTTACCTCTCATGAGATCTTGACTGTTAGATTTATACACCTGAATAAAATGCTGAATTATGGAGCTACGCTTTTTTGGGGGGATGGAGAAAGTTAAATCCAATAAAGGACAAACCTGTACTATACTGTAGTGTCAAAGGTACAAATGCATATTCTAGACCAACACTGTTGCCATTGGTTAAAGGCGTCATTCGTCACTGTTACAATGAGGTATAGAACTTAAATTGGATTAACCAGACACAATATTAATTTAAAATAGTACTGTACATCTTTCCAATTTAACTTTAACTAAGATAAGGGTGGATTGGAGTTACGGAAAGTACCTTAGAAGATACAGTTCCAGCGAATTTCAGCGAACTCTGTGGTTCACTTGGTTCGGAGCATGCCACAGGATAATCATCCTCCTTTCGCCTCTTACAAGATATGATGACAGACTCTAAGGGGTCTTCGTTTCTTCTGCGTTTGATTCGCACAATTGTGGCCATCACTGCACATCGTCCTGTGCAGTGTTAATCTCTACATTTAAAAAGAAATATTTTCTTTATATAGTGCCTTTTAAACTATTTTATGTAAGACTATAACTTTAATTTAATTTAGACCTTTTCTTAATATAAATTTTATCGTGATTTGAAAAATGTAATCATACAAGGTTAGAGATTAAATTTAAAATGGCAGCCTCCATTCGGCACGTCAAAGAAATCAAGAGATTGTTGAGAAAATGTTCTTTTGTACAAAATTCATTGTTTGAAACCAAAGAATTTCAAACAGTAAGGAGAATTCAATTTGATAATTATTTATACGATCTCCGTTTGCATTAGTCAAAGTGGTCAGTGACATTAATTGCACTTGCAGTGACACTGTACTTCATTGGCTTCAATCAATTTTCTTGTATCCACTCAAGTTCAAGGGATCACTTTATTTTTTTTGAAAAAAGTCATAAAAAGATACGGAGGTGTGAGTCATTGGCCCATATTTTTGCATGTAATTGTAAAAAATAATGCACTATTCGTATATTATTGGCCCATTGGCATTGACGGCATTGTAATACATTGTACTTGAAATCACCCATTTCATGCCTCAAGAATGTGACATTGACCAAATAATGAGAAAATTCAAGAGTTATCTCTGATGTTAAAACCAATGTAGTATACAAACAGCCACTAATTGCTCTAAATCATATCCAAATGGTAATATGGAGTAGGCAATGACTAAATCAGCGAGCACTGTGAACTTTACCATACAATACATGTACTGTCTGTGCGAGACTCGTAAAAATAATAAAGCAAGGACATTATGAAGAGGGGGGTCGACCCGGAGGAAAATTTTTTCTTTGCAAGTGCAATATTTTTACAAATGTATTTATATTTAAGCAGCAAGCGAAGTCAATATTTCTATTTGAAAATCTGTTTTGTTAATTAATGGGGGAGTTTTTTTTTTTCAATATATGAATAACTAAAAATTTCATCCTCTTACCCCCCTTTCCCCTCACTCTCAAAATGGTTAATAACTTGAAAGCACTTCGCAATACTTTACATTTTTTATTCCCTAAGGGCATTTAGCAACATCCATTTCAGTTTTGGCCGGTCATTTCAATCTGTACAGATACAGTAAATATTACAGTTCTCCACGCATGGTTGAAATATTGTACACATATCATGTGATGTATAATTCCAAACAAGAAAATGATTGCCTTTCCTATCTTAGAAAAGATATGCTTTGATTTGGATAATACAATCTGAGTTATATTTTTTCCCAAGGCGGGTTAATTAGGTTCTTGACAACAACAGTGGAATAGCAGAGATACACATATATACACCCACATGTTTCCCAAAGTTTTTAAAAACATCACATTCACTTCTTTAAATAAGTGAAAAAAAATAGAAAAAGACTAGAAAACTATCAGAAAAGATGAATTTATTTTTACTGAAACATAATCTTAACCTATAATTTTTTTATTTGTTTGATTGAAGGAAATGATGAATTTTCTCTGTAAGGACAGTCACGTTTTGTTACTTCCAAGACATGACTTTTTTTTTCATTAGTATATTGGGGAACCTTAAGGGAAATTTAGAAAGTACAGGTAATAACCATAGAGCTCACACCGCTTTGCGGTGCTTGCTATAAAAAGAATTTCCTGGTCAGAATCGGGATTTCCAGATATGCATTGGATAGATTGTTTCCTACCGCTTCTGGATTAAGAACGTTGCACTCTTATTGGGGACTACTTTGACCCTCTTTTATAAATCAGAGAATGGGATTGACCCCTTTTACCAAGACATAGCTTCTAGGTGAATGACTATGACGAACTTGGTCTTGTTATAAACTGTAATGTTTATTCTATGTATTTTGTCAGTCAAAACAAGCAGGTGGCATTTTTATCCTCTGGAGCAAAATAAAAGTACCTAGTTGATTTGCCCACATTTCTGTTTGCCTTTGGTCATATCGCCTCATTATGAAATGTGTTAAAAATGGAAGATTCCAGAATTTTGAGGTTATTTAACATGAATTTGAAATAAAAAAAAAAAGATGGGTTAACTACCGAAAATCAAAATACCAATTAACTAAGTTCCTGCATTCAATTTATCAGTTTTGCAATTAAATTAATAGACAAGAGAAAATATTTATATTGAATGCATTTACATGTACACATACAGTAAATGGTTATAGCATGGATATAAATTATTGTGGGTTTAATATAAATGATGATTTTACAAGATAGAGAAAGTTATAGTTGTTAATTTGTCATAATTAAAAAATTGTAAATCAAATTTAGCAATTGTTAAATCAGTCTAACCTTGATGTGTCAAACTCTGAAGAGTCAAAATCTTTGATAACTTAACTAATTTTACAGTTTTGGCAAGGCTCATCTTACCGCAATACAATTTTACCTCAGATGACTCAAAATTGGATGAATTGAAACCTCAGACACTGTGAAAGTGCTATTGTTCATGGGGTACCAATTTTCATGTGTAAGGTGATACATGAAATTTGATTTCCAACCAAAAGGATATTTACTATAAATTGTAGGACAGGATCATCAAAACCACTAATTCAAAAATCAATGAATTTGTGCTTTTTCCCTAAACCACAAAAATAGACACCAACGAATATTAGTACTTTCACAGTAACTCTAGGTTTTCAATCAGTTCCCTCGATAGGTTTTTGAGGTTTTTAATTAACTTTGATATCTTAAAGTCAAATAATTAGAGAGAAAATTGATTGCTTCGTTACAAACCATAACCGGACGTAATCAATGGCTACATTCATTGAACTACACACGAAACAGACCACAGTAACTAAAGTAATTTAATGGCTATGTTCATTGAACTACACACAAAACAGACCACAGCAACTGAAGTAATTCAATGGCTACGTTCATTGAACTACACACAAAACAGATCACAGCAACTGAAGTAATTCAATGGCTGCATTCATTGAACTACACACAAAACAGACCACAGCAACTGAAGTAATTCAATGGCTACGTTCATTGAACTACACACAAAACAGATCACAGCAACTGAAGTAATTCAACGGCTACATTCATGGAACTACACACAAAACAGACCACAGCAATTGAAGTAATTCAATGGCTGCATTCATTGAACTACACACAAAACAGACCACAGCAATTGAAGTAATTCAATGGCTACGTTCATTTCACCAATGAATCTAAGATTTTATTGTAGTAATGTAAGACACATTGTTTGATGATACTCTTGATCTTAGTATTTTTAAAGTAAAATATTACATGTTTGTACTTAAAACATTTCAGAAACAAAAACAACAAAAAACAAAAATTTTCCGAGTCAATGCTGTTCAGTATTGATAACATAATTATATACAACACACCAAAATTGTCTTCCAATACAATGTGCAAAACATCACAATTTTTTTGAAGTACTCTGGTAAGTGAAGTATGTGTGTATACAACGCACCAAAATTGTCTTCTGATACGATTTGCAAAACATCACGATTGGATCGAAGTACTCTGGTAAGTGAAGTTCTAGACAATGACATCAAATTATTTTAAAAGCAGAAGCAATCACTGACCTATATATTTACGGATTCTACATGACCCCAGATGACTCAGACCTTGGATAAATCAAACACTTTAGTCTGGTCCCTTTGACTTTGACTAACCATGTTTAACTGTAAAGTAAATACCTTTAATGGTGATTAAACTCCTTGAGAAATTAAATTGAAAAAAACAATAACTAACTTGAACTTGGCAGTAGATTCTAGAAATTAAGAGAATGCTTACCCTACCAGTGCACCTGGTCCATGCTCCTAGTTTTTAGTGGTTTGTGGAGTCCAAGTTGCTCATTTACTTTGGTTACTTTGTATTTATTATTTTGGTTATTACATGTTCTTTGATGTGTGTGTGTCAGTTTTCCATGTCTGGTCTTAGTCCTTGGATTACATTCTTTTGATTTCCGCTAGAATCTTGGTTTCCTTGATTAATCTTGAAATCTATTGTTATTGATGAAATACTTAAACATAAAAAGTAGAAATATTTTAAGTTACAGTTATTGATAAAAGACAAAAACAAAAAATAATAAAAAACAAACAAGCAAACAAATATAAGAAATTGATGTTTAACAAGAGAGGAAACACAATATACATATAAATGTATTTAAAACTTGGACTCCACTAAAACTGGGAGCATGGACCTGATGCACCGGTAGGGTAAGCACTCTCTGCTTTACTAGAAACACCCACCAAGTAGCTCATAAAAAGTCAAGTCCAGGGTAGACAAAAGGGGAAAGGAAAACTATGACAAGTTGAATAAATCGATTTTCATGGTGCAGATGGATACACTGCAATTCCATGAGTTCATGATGATGACCATAAAACTTCTGTGGTGATAACTTCAAACTTGTAGCAACATAAACCTGTTCCAGAAGCCTAGTGATAAGAAGTCGAGTGTGATACAAAAAGTCTGTGCAGTTACGGCAAGCTTTGCATAACATGTGAGTTGTGATATGAAAACTCCATACGCAGGTGCTGAAGGGATGTTGACAATACTGATGGAAAGTCATTGCGTTTATCGTATAGTTTGGTCAGTAGTTTTCCTTTACCAATGATCTCTAAGTGTAGGTCAAGACATGAGGCTGACTTCACAGTGTCTGTAGTTTTCTAGCATTTTGAAAACGTCTTTGTTATATTTGGAAGATGATTTGGAATTGATTTATAAAAGTATGAGGAATCTATCAAGAACTAGGTATCTAGGTGTACTGTCTTTTCTGGAGTAACAACGATGTATTATGTTTTTAAGTCAGGATTTTAGTCACTTCATGTTCTTTGTTGTATATGTCTGTTTTTCATGTCTGGCCTTTAGTCCCTGGATTGAGTGTGGGGAATAGAAGTACAAAGAGTTGAAAAATCATAGGTTTTAATGCTATTGTATTATAATAATAATCTTGAATTGAGAGTTTCCAGAAGATGTTTTGAATTTTTCATGATCCACATTAAATTACATATATGTATGGGAGTAACAAGTGTCATGGTAGGACTGAGACCCTCTATGATAGCTGTGAGTATAGAAGTTCAAAATTTTGAATGAGGTTTGGTGGTACGTTTTGCAGATCAAGCTATGTAACATTGTTTGTATGGATTCTTGTGAAGTTTAGGAATCCAGTATATATCACAATAATCGTCTTGAGTGGAGAGACCAAAAGAGAGTGCAGATTCATGGTTTTCCACTATCTCTTCTTTGGAGAGTGTGGTAGCAGTCTTATTACTACTTTTATTTTCTACGTCTACCACTGATAATAAACATTGGATTTAATACGTTTTGCAAACCAAACCAATGTTGCTCTGGGCTTTGGTATGACAACATATTTGTTGTGTATAGTAGACAATGTTTTTGCTATGTAGGGTACTCAGAAAGCTAAGACTCTAAGTGTTTCTGAATGTATTAAAGCTTGTTACAGCATTTGAAGGTAAATGCCAATTACAGATGAAACTAAAAAAATCTGAAGTTCTGAGTGGGAGGGGTGTACAGTGGATCCTCCTACCCTATGGACTATTATTACAGATTATAGTAAGCAATTTCAAATCTAAGCCCAATGTCAACTCAATTGAATAAATTTTAGGGCTCTTTATCTGTTTTGATTGGTTATTTGAAACAATAAACAACTTCAAAATGATCCCAAAATATATGGCTTCATATTCAGAAGTTTTACGACTTCAGACCTGTTAAAATCACATGATTTGTCTTGCCCAAATTCGTGTTGCTTTACCGATTAATTTTTTTTATACTAATTTTAGACATGTCAAGTTCGATTTCACCACTTGTTGTCATCAAAATTAAACCATGGAAGACATGGAACTCTCTGGAAACCAGAGTTATGTGCAGTGTTTGTCCAAAGACTCATCAGTACAGACAAAACAGTGGTAACTATAGATGTATCTATTCAAATTAACTATACATGTACCTATTCAAATTAACTATACATGTATCTATTCAAATAAATTCATTTAATTGCCATGTTAAATTTTAAATTCCTCCATTTAATGTGCATCCATGTACACCACATACAACTGTACATTTTCAGCTTCTATAAATGATATCCTAATTCAACAGTGATAAATAAGAAATCTATACCATGGATAAAAGAAACTGTACACTTTTTGAGTTTAATAATTTTTAAGACATAAAGCTTTTCTTCCAATATTTTAACACATTTATGCCTTATTTCCATTTCCTAGACATCCCAATTCAAGTTTTCATGATTGGAAATTGGAAAAAAATTTCTTAACGAATAAGGTTAGGTGATGCGAAAAATGAATTCACACACCCAAATCAGATATTGAAAAATTATGTACATTTTTAAATATTGGATAGACAAAAGCATTTGATCATCATTTTTTGGAGAGTTTACAATAAAGTAGACTGTTTTTCCAGTTTTTAGATGAAAATGTGATTTTTTAAATCTCAGAAAGTGGAATTCACACATTTTTTTTCAATTTTTGCCAGACACTGAGCTACACCATTACCTTGGCATTGTGTCAAACATTCAAGTGACTATCTACTATTATTAAACTCATATTTCTAATTGATATTACAACTTGTTTTTTTTTTTTTTATTTTACTCCAGCAAAACAAATACTAATTGTAAGGTCAAATTTTTTTTAAGACTGATATGCTCAGTTTTGTTACTGTTGTTATAGGATGTACAGTATCTTTTTTCCAACAGTATATATTGTAAAAAAATGATAAGATATTTTCTGATATGAGTCTGTATAGTTACATTTATAATTATAAATTTGTTCTTGTATCAGAATACACCACCGACAGAATTACCAGTAGATTATATACCAGAACCTCCGTTACCTCCCCCAGAATCGGTACATCTGTCAGAAACATTAAATGCTCTTGGTGAACCAACATTTGCCAGTCTAGGACTGAACCATTATACCCCCTCTGGTGCTGTTCAGATGGCCTTAGAAACACTCCATGTTAATTTAGATCTGCCATGGTGGGGTGCAATAGCATTAGGTAGGTTCATAATAGAATTAAAGTAATAATTAGTTAATTGCTTTCTATGATTAATTTGAATAATGCTTCATGAACAGTTATGCAAATTATTTGCAATGAAATCTGCATATGAACTAATTCATAAATGATAACCATGTACATCATCATTTTTAATAAAGAGTAATCAAGGGAACCAAGATTCTAGCGGAAATCAGAAGAATGTAATCCAGAGACAAAGACTAAACATGGTAAACATTCAAACACAACAAAGAAAATAAAGTAACTAAAATCATACATATAAAGTAACAAAAGTAAATGAACAACTCAGACTCCACTAAAAACTGGGAGCATGGATCAGGTGCACCGGTAGGGTAAGCATCCTCTGCTTTTCTAGAAAACCTAGCGAATTGCTCATAAAAAGTGAAAATATAAATTAGCCAGTCTCAGGTGAATCCACTAGTTGTAATCTTTTTCAGCCACTGTATGCATCAGTTGAAAGTTCAATCATTTTATTTTTCAGCCTCTGTATGTGTCAGGTTATAGTTACCTTTTTCAGCCACAGTATGTGTCAGGTTATAGTTACCTTTTTCAGCCACTGTATGTGTCAGGTTATAGTTGTTATCTTTTTCGGCCACTGCACAATGTATATGTCAGGTTATAGTTATCTTTTTCAGCCACTGTATGTGTCAGGTTATAGTTATCTTTTTCAGCCACTGTATGTGTCAGGTTATAGTTGTTATCTTTTTCAGCCACTGCACAATGTATATGTCAGGTTATAGTTATCTTTTTCAGCCACTGTATGTGTCAGGTTATAGTTATCTTTTTCAGCCACTGTATGTGTCAGGTTATAGTTACCTTTTTCAGCCACTGTATGTGTCAGGTTATAGTTACCTTTTTCAGCCATTGTGTGTGTCAGGTTATAGTTACCTTTTTCAGCCACTGTATGTGTCAGGTTATAGTTACCTTTTTCAGCCACTGTATGCATCAGTTGAAAGTTCAATTGTTTTATTTTTCAGCCACTGTATGTGTCAGATTATAGTTACCTTTTTCAGCCATTGTGTGTGTCAGGTTATAGTTATCTTTTTCAGCCACTGTATGCATCAGTTGAAAGTTCAATCATTTTATTTTTCAGCCTCTGTATGTGTCAGGTTATAGTTGTAATCTTTTTCAGCCACTGTATGTGTCGGGTTATAGTTATCTTTTTCAGCCACTGTATGCATCAGTTGAAAGTTCAATTGTTTTATTTTTCAGCCACTGTATGTGTCAGGTTATAGTTGTAATCTTTTTCAGCCACTGTATGCATCAGTTGAAAGTTCAATCATTTTATTTTTCAGCCTCTGTATATGTCAGGTTATAGTTACCTTTTTAAGCCACAGTATGTGTCAGGTTATAGTTACCTTTTTCAGCCACTGTATGTGTCAGGTTATAGTTGTTATCTTTTTCAGCCACTGCACAATGTATGTGTCAGGTTATAGTTATCTTTTTCAGCCATTGTGTGTGTCAGGTTATAGTTACCTTTTTCAGCCACTGTATGTGTCAGGTTATAGTTACCTTTTTCAGCCACTGTATGCATCAGTTGAAAGTTCAATTGTTTTATTTTTCAGCCACTGTATGTGTCAGGTTATAGTTACCTTTTTCAGCCATTGTGTGTGTCAGGTTATAGTTATCTTTTTCAGCCACTGTATGCATCAGTTGAAAGTTCAATTGTTTTATTTTTCAGCCACTGTATGTGTCAGGTTATAGTTACCTTTTTCAGCCATTGTATGTGTCAGGTTATAGTTACCTTTTTCAGCCACTGTATGTGTCAGGTTATAGTTACCTTTTTCAGCCACTGTATGCATCAGTTGAAAGTTCAATTGTTTTATTTTTCAGCCACTGTATGTGTCAGGTTATAGTTATCTTTTTCAGCCACTGTATGCATCAGTTGAAAGTTCAATTGTTTTATTTTTCAGCCACTGTATGTGTCAGGTTATAGTTATCTTTTTCAGCCACTGTATGCATCAGTTGAAAGTTCAATTGTTTTATTTTTCAGCCACTGTATGTGTCAGGTTATAGTTGTAATCATTTCAGCCACTGTATGTGTCAGGTTATAGTTATCTTTTTCAGCCATTGTGTGGGTCAGGTTATAGTTATCTTTTTTTCAGCCACTGTATGTGTTAGGTTATAGTTATCTTTTTCAGCCACTGTATGCATCAGTTGAAAGTTCAGTTGTTTTATTTTTCAGCCACTGTATGTGTCAGGTTATAGTTGTAATCTTTTTCAACCACTGTATGTGTCAGGTTATAGTTATCTTTTTCAGCCATTGTGTGGGTCAGGTTATAGTTGTAATCTTTTTCAGCCACTGTATGCATCAGTTGAAAGTTCAATTGTTTTATTTTTCAGCCACTGTATGTGTTAGGCTATTGATATTTCCTCTTGTGATAATTGGTAGAAGGAATATTATAAACATGGGTAATCATACACCTACATTACAAAGGTTACAAGAAAAAATGACTGAGGCTAGAAACTCTGGTAATCGAATAAAGAGTAAGTACTCATTATTATTTTTGTTTATCTTAAGTACCATTCCGTGTAAGAATCAGGCAATGGGTGGCCCATCATTATCCTCAATTTAGTCATTTTTGCATTAAATATATATTCAGTACATCTAGAAAACAACTGAAAAAGTGTTTAAATTTTTCCAGAAGAATCTCTGATGTACGTTTGTAGATATATTTTGACTGCTTATATAGAAAAAAATGTGAGAAAATTTCCCACCATTTTTTTATAGTACATTTCAATTAAATTTGACGAATCAGTACCTTGAGAAGGCAAACTTTACACACACTTTGATTGTTATTTTTGGATGTTATGAGGTATAAATACTTGGATTATGCAATTAAATCTCTGCATTTTTTTCTTCATGTGCCATACATTGTACACATTTTACCTGATTCTTAGACTAAGAAATATTTAATGAGCAACCACTAAACATAGACATTTTGAGGTGAGAGGAAACAATGAAGAAACTTTACATGGTTTAATGGAGGAAAGCAATGATGCAATCTGAATAAGGCACACATAGGAATGTGGATAGACCTTGTAAATGGAATTTTGGTATCTGAAACCTTTATGAACAATTGATAAGTAATTAGTGGTTTGAATTATTTCTCCACTTGAGATAGTAAAATTAGGATTTTCAACATGTGAGTTTTAGCAGGAATTTTAAAATATTAATTTTACCAAAGATTTGAGAAATAATTTGTATTAAGAATATGTTGAAGGAAATTGGTTTCTCCCATTAAATCTGTAGAAAAACTTGGAAAATGTAAAATGGCAGGAAACCTCTCACAGAAATTTAATAGGCACCTGGTGGATAAAAAGTCAATGCGCTTTTTATCAGTGGCTTAGAATTAGAGAAATTTCTTTATAAATCATATTGTATGCCTGTTATGCTGTTTGTTCTTTTTCTGTTTTACAACAATAAAAAATTTATATTTTATCAGCTGCAGAGTATGCTATGGAAATGAGGGACTACATGATAAGAAATGACATCAGTGTCTGGAAGAATATCTTAGTACCTATGGCACAGGTATACAATGATTAATTTTAAATTAATTTATTGATTCTATACATTAAAGTTTTGTGAATCTTTTTTTTTTTTTTTTTTTTGAAAAGTATGAAATACAATTAGATACATTGGAACAACCTATTAACAAGTAGTGAACAGTTGGATCTTTCAGATTATATACTTTTGATTCTTAAATACTCAAGTTGCTATACTGTTATTTTAGAAAATTCTACCCTACACATATTATAAAACAAATCTACATGAATTTATGGAAAGGTTTCATCCAGTAATTTAAAGCCTAAGACAGGTTCTAAACAATAAATGTTCAACATGTCAATTAAATATATGTGTGGTATGTGAAATAAACCATAACAATAAGTATTTTGACTTACAAGTAAGATTTTGCTGGACATTTCTAGGATCAATGAAATGTTTACTGATATAAATTTGAATACTGTAAACTTGTTAATTTTTTTTTGCTAATTTTAATGGATTAATGTATTCATGAGCAACAGTTCTTGAAACCACAATATGAAAATGGCAACTTTACAAAAAATCTAATGTTTAAAGTTTATTTGTGTTTCATTTTAGTTTCCTATATTTTTATCCTGGTTTATCGGATTACGGCAGATGGTAAACTTACCAGTAGAGAGCTTACAGACAGGAGGCCTGTTCTGGTTTACAGATCTGTCAGTTTCTGATCCTTACTTTCTTTTGCCTGTCATGACAATGGCAACGTTGTCACTTACTATTGAGGTATTTCTATACTAGTCTTTTGATAGACAATTGTGGTTTACCGCTGTCTGTCTTATCACAAGAACTAAAATTATGCTTTCAGGGATTCTGAGACTTAGATTTGGATGGATTCCATTGTTTTCATATTTTCAGTGACCTGCCTTGGTAGTCTTATAGAAGCATTCTCACCCTGAGTGTAAGAGGTTTCAAGTTCAATTCCTGTCTGAGAGTCATACCAAAAATTCTATACCTGTAGTCATTGCTTCTAAGTTAAACATGAAGCATATAGATATCAGAACTAGAAATATTGTGAGCAAGCTCACAAAGAGAGTATCCTCCGCTTCAAATGGACTTCGATGTAAAATGCTTTTTGGATTATTTCCTTTTAGCATCATCCAACAATAATTATATATTCTTTCATGCAATTTGACAGGTGATACCCAACCTTCCTATAGAATTTCAGCAAAATCCCTCAAGTGGTTTAGGAGGAGTTAGGCTTAAGAAAAATGTGGATAGACAGACAGGCAGATGGGATGATTCCTGTATATTCCCAAACTTTGTTTGCTGGGGGTATAATAATATGTCAGAGTGGGGTGGCTTGCGTACATGTGTACTGGTCGAGGTGGGCTGGTATGCCTACCTGTACACTGTTGCTTCTGTGAGATGGCACAATACAATTCTAGGTATAAGGTATTTCGTTGACTTGATTTATGATATATATATTTTTTGGCAGATTGGAGCAGATGGATTAGCTGCCAACCAACAATCACATGCTATGAAGTGGATTATGAGGGCTTTCCCTGTTCTTGGTCTCATTTTTGTGTCCAACTTTCCTACAGTAAGTTTAACCATCTCATTTGTATCAAATTCTGATTTCTAATGAGGTATTATATTTGTAGTAAATGCAAGATGTGATCAAGTATGCTATTTTTGGTTAATTGTAAACCTGAATGTTTTCAAAGATGCTTGTGTTAAAAATATCAGTAAATCAAATTTAGTGACACATAGCTGCCCACATCTTTAGATGAAAAACAATATTCCCAATAGATATAAACAATCAGGGTTTTTTTATACAACTGCAAACAATTTTATTGGTGATATAATGGTAAACATCATTGTTGTCGGCATTGTTTGGTCCATTAACTTTCGTTTATTTATGATAGATTGAGTATAACTTATCCGATCTTTTTGACAGAAGAAATAATGGGCCTTGAGCTTTAACCTCCCTAAGTCTTTGGTATGATTCAAATGCCTGTTTGGGAAAAAATTATAGGAATAGCATCTTTTAAGACATTTCCTTCTTACTTTTCTCAGATAACTCATTCATTATTTCTTAGTATATGTATATTTGAATTGAAATTCTGTTCAGATGGGTAAATTATCTTTTTGTTCCATTTTGCAGCTGATAGGGACTGTGTACTACTATGTGAAATACTCACATAATCTTGTTTCTGCTTTTTACAAAACAGTAAAAAATATGATGCACGAAAATCAATACAAATTCTAGAAACAATTGAAAGTATTTGTGCATATATATTTGTTTGCAATGTAAACAAATTCAAGATGATCTATCAGAATTTCTGTTGTGAAATAACACATAAAAGTCAACAAGTGAATTGATGATTTTTCTATGTAATGACTAGAAACTTAACATTAAAATGAATTGTCAACAGTTATTAGTGTATTGTTTGTATTTCATGATTATTTTTAATTGGTTTTAAACATAGGTTGCTATGAAGATAACCACATGGAAACTTATTGAAACTTTTGATGATCTATCTTTTTAGGCATTGTGTTGCTATTGGTTTACGTCAAACACATTTTCCCTGATGCAAGTTTTAGTTTTGAAAATCCCTGCTGTTCAGCGGTACTTCAAAATACCACAGGCAGTTATTCACCCACCTCATCTGAGCAAGAAGAAAGGATTTGTTCAAGGTTTTAAAGAAAGTAAGTACTGCTAGGGTTAGATCACTTAAATTAAAATAAATTGTTTTTCTTGATTTGCGAATATATATTTATATGTGTGAGTGTATAGTAAAGGGTTACAGATCAAACTAATGTTTGGTTGTTGTTCATATTTTGGCAAAATCATGGGCCTCAGACTCATCAGTAGTCCTCAGACTCCGCAGTATGCATCAGGCTCACCAGTAGGCCTGAGACTCACCAGCAGTTCTCAGGCTCACCAGCAGTCCTCAGACTCACCAGTAGTCATCAGGCTTACCAGTAGGCCTCAGACTCATCAATAGTTCTCAGACTCAACATCAGTTCTCAGACTTACCAGTAGTCAATTCGTGAAGCTAACACCTTTGTGATCATTTTCTGTAAGTATTCCAGACAGTGGAATAATTAAGCAGCACAAATAAACTGCTGTTATAAGGTAGAATACAGTCATCCCTGTATTTGTTTTTAGACTATTCATATCCAGACAATAACTTGAATATAAGTGTATAGATCTTTTTTAATTTGTACCACAGGGTGGCTTACCGCAAAATGAAGATTGGGATTTTTATAGTCGTGCCTTAAAGCATAGCAAAAAGCAACCAAAAAACGGCCAAAAACAAGCACTTTTTTGATGTTCGGATAATAATGCCTTTAGCCACTAGCCTGAAGCTCGGGGCTAGTAAAAATTAATTCAGGCTAGTGAAATGATATGTACATTTCTTGTTTAGGGCTTGTTGAATCCTATACAGTCCTCTTTTATTTGGGCTAGGTGAATCCTATACAGTCCTCTATTATTCGGGCTAGTTGAATCCTATACAGTTCTCTTTTATTCAGGCTAGTTGAATCCTATACAGTCCTCTATTATTCGGGCTAGTTGAATCCTATACAGTTCTCTTTTATTCAGGCTAGTTGAATCCTATACAGTTCTCTTTTATTCAGGCTAGTTGAATCCTATACAGTCCTCTTTTATTTGGCCTAGGTGAATCCTATACAGTCCTCTATTATTCGGGCTAGTTGAATCCTATACAGTCCTCTATTATTCGGGCTAGTTGTTGAGAATTTTGAAGGAAAGACTGATAATGCGAGTATAAGGGTATAGATTTCATGAATTTGTACTACAAGCTGCCATATTACAAAAGGAAGGCTAGTATTGTTTTTGGGTTTTGTGACTTTAACTGTTAAGGAATGAAGGGCCAGAAACATACATTTTCTTTATTCCATGTCAATAAATTGACTATAAGTGGATGGATTTCTTCGAAATTGTACCGCAATGTGCATTACCACAAAATGAAAGTGTAAAATTTTTATCTTGGTCAAATATTTAATCCCAATCAATATTCAGAGCTGTTTTCCATACTTACTTGTCCAAACTTATTAAGGTTTGACCTCTGCGGTTGTATCAAGCTGCATCCAGCATTTTATTTTTATGTGAATACCATTATGGGCTATAGATGAAGTTTAGTTCAGCTTAATTTTTTCTGAGAAAAACTTCACTAAAGTGTACCACACAGTCCCCCCACACCATTCACTATAAGCCTTTTAACACGAAGTCTGAAAATTATATGGCATGATCTGGCATCTGTCTGTACTTAGCAGAAAAACTGTAACCAAGTGGTATGGACAGATAAAAGGATAGACAAATGGATGCCATGATCATATTTATCTCCGACAAAGTTTTAAATATGTTGAATTAACTTGCTTTTTAATGTAATAAACACCTTAAGAGTTTCGTTCTGAAGGTTATTTCTAATGTACTTCAAGTTTACCCAGCACGTAGTCTGGACTATGCTTTTGTCAAGTACATTATGGTATTAAGGAGTTATCAAGGAAACCTAAGTTCTAGCCAAAATTTATACATATTTTTGATGTACTTTTCAAATTGATGAATTTTGGCAAAATTATGGGCCTCAGACTCACCAGTAGTCAATTTATGAAGCTAACACCTTACAATCATTTTGTTTTAATGTTCCAGACAATGAGATAATTAAGCACAAATAAACTGCTGTTGATGTATTTTTCAAATTAGCAAATTTGTTATACCTCCTGCAAAGCTTGATGTATACAGTGATCATGATGTTTGTTCACCCCCTCTCTATAGCTTGATGTATACAGTGGTCATGATGTTTGTTCATCCCCTCTCTATAGCTTGATGTATACAGTGATCATGATGTTTGTTCACCCCCTCTCTATAGCTTGATGAATACAGTGGTCATGATGTTTGTTCACCCCCTCGCTATAGCTTGATGTATACAGTGATCATGATGTTTGTCTGTTCACCTCCTCTCTAAAGCTTGATGTATACAGTGATCATGATGTTTGTCTCTTTGCCCCCTTTCTAAAGCTTAATGTATACAGTGATCATGATGTTTGTACATCCCCTCTCTAAAGCTTGATGTATACAGTGATCATGATGTTTGTCTGTTCACCCCCTCTCTATAGCTTGATGTATACAGTGATCATATTTGTCTGTTCACTCCCTCTCCAAAGCTTGACATATACAGTGATCATGATGTTTGTTCACCCCCTCTCTAAAGCTTGATGTATACAGTGATCATAATGTTTGTTCATCCCCTCTCTATAGCTATATGTACACAGCGATCATGATGTTTGTCTGTTCACCCCCTCTCTAAAGCTTGATGTATACAGTGATTATGATGTTTGTCTCTTCACCCCCTCTCTAAAGCTTGATGTATACAGTGATCATGATATTTGTCTGTTCACTCCCTCTCCAAAGCTTGACATATACAGTGATCATGATGTTTGTTCACCCCCTCTCTAAAGCTTGATGTATACAGTGATCATGATGTTTGTTCACCCCCTCTCTATAGCTTGATGTATACAGTGATCATGATGTTTGTCTGTTCACCCCCTCTCTATAGCTTGATGTATACAGTGATCATGATGTTTGTTCACCTCCTCTCTATTGCTTGATGTATACAGTGATCATGATGATTGTCTGTTCGCCCCCTCTCTAAAGCTTGATGTATACAGTGATCATGATGTTTGTCTGTTCACCCCCTCTCTATAGCTTGATGTATACAGTGATCATGATGTTTGTCTGTTCACCTCCTCTCTAAAGGTTGATGTATACAGTGATCATGATGTTTGTCTCTTTGCCCCCTTTCTAAAGCTTAATGTATACAGTGATCATGATGTTTGTACATCCCCTCTCTAAAGCTTGATGTATACAGTGATCATGATGTTTGTCTGTTCACCCCCTCTCTATAGCTTGATGTATACAGTGATCATGATGTTTGTTCACCCCCTCTCTATAGCTTGATGTATACAATGATCATATTTGTCTGTTCACTCCCTCTCCAAACCTTGACATATACAGTGATCATGATGTTTGTTCACCCCCTCTCTAAAGCTTGATGTATACAGTGATCATAATGTTTGTTCATCCCCTCTCTATAGCTTGATGTACACAGTGATCATGATGTTTATCTGTTCACCCCCTCTCTAAAGCTTGATGTATACAGTGATTATGATGTTTGTCTCTTCACCCCCTCTCTAAAGCTTGATGTATACAGTGATCAAGATGTTTGTCTGTTCACCCCCTCTCTATAGCTTGATGTATACAGTGATCATGATGTTTGTTCACCCCCTCGCTATAGCTTGATGTATACAGTGATCATGATATTTGTCTGTTCACTCCCTCTCCAAAGCTTGACATATACAGTGATCATGATGTTTGTTCACCCCCTCTCTAAAGCTTGATGTATACAGTGATCATGATGTTTGTTCACCCCCTCTCTATAGCTTGATGTATACAGTGATCATGATGTTTGTCTGTTCACCCCCTCTCTAAAGCTTGATGTATACAGTGATCATGATGTTTGTCTGTTCACCCCCTCTCTATAGCTTGATGTATACAGTGATCATGATGTTTGTCTGTTCACCTCCTCTCTAAAGCTTGATGTATACAGTGATCATGATGTTTGTTCACCCCCTCTCTATAGCTTGATGTATACAGTGATCATGATGTTTGTCTGTTCACCCCTCTCTAAAGCTTGATGTATACAGTGATCATAATGTTTGTTCATCCCCTCTCTATAGCTTGATGTACACAGTGATCATGATGTTTGTTCACCCCCACTCTATAGCTTGATGTATACAGTGATCATGATGTTTGTCTGTTCACCCCCTCTCTATAGCTTGATGTATACAGTGATCATGATGTTTGTCTGTTCACCCCCTCTCTAAAGTTTGATGTATACAGTGATCATGATGTTTGTTCACCCCCTCTCTATTGCTTGATGTATACAGTGGTCATGATGTTTGTTCACCCCCTCTCTATAGCTTGATGTATACAGTGATCAAGATGTTTGTCTGTTCACCCCCCCTCTTAAGCTTGATGTATACAGTGATTATGATGTTTGTCTCTTCACCCCCTCTCTAAAGCTTGATGTATACAGTGATCATGATGTTTGTCTGTTCATCCCCTCTATAGCTTGATGTATACAGTGATCATGATGTTTGTTCACCCCCTCTCTATTGCTTGATGTATACAGTGATCATGATGTTTGTCTGTTCGCCCCCTCTCTAAAGCTTGATGTATACAGTGATCATGATGTTTGTCTGTTCACCCCCTCTCTAAAGCTTGATGTATACAGTGATCATGATGTTTGTTCACCCCTTCGCTATAGCTTGATGTATACAGTGATCATGATGTTTGTTCACCCCTTCGCTATAGCTTGATGTATACAGTGATCATGATGTTTGTTCACCCCCTCTCTAAAGCTTGATGTATACAGTGATCATGATATTTGTATGTTCGCCCCCTCTCTAAAGCTTGATGTATGCTGTGATCATGATGTTTGTCTGTTCACTTCCTCTCTAAAGCTTGATGTATACAGTGATCATGATGTTTGTTCACCCCCTCTCTAATGCTTGATATATATACAGTGATCATGATGTTTGTCTATTCATACTCAGTTCTAATCTGCAACTCATATGAAGCTGCTGAATAGAATTTGATGAAACTTTCAAAATTCTTTTAAGAGTAATCAAGGGAACCAAGGTTATAACGGTAATCAAAAGAATGCAATCCAGGGACAAAGACCAGACATGGAAAACAGACGCACACAACAAAGAACACTAAGTAACTAAAATCATACATACAAAATAACAAAAGCAAATGAGCAATTCGGACTCCACTAAAAACTGGGAGCATGGACCAGGTGCACCAGTAGGGTAAGCGTCCTCTGTTTTTCTAGAAACACCCCCCGAGTTGCTCATAAAAAGTCAAGTCCGGGGTAGATAAACGAGGAAAGGAAAACTATGACCCATTGAATAAATCAGTTTTCATGGTGCAGATTGATACACCATAACGATCCATGAGTTCATGATGATGACCATAAAACTTCTGTAGTGATGACTTTAATCTTGTAGCAACATAACCCTGTTCCAGAAGCCTATTTGTTAGAGTTCTAGCGCGATACAAAAAGTCTGCATAGTTTCGGCAAGCTCTGACATAACGTATGAGTTGTGATATGAATACTCCATACACAGGTGCTGAAGGGATGTTGCCACAGATGAAAGGAAAGTTGACAATTTCGAATGAAAAGTCATCACGTTTGTCGTAAAATTTGGTCAATATTTTTCCTTTACCATTTAACACATGATGCCATTGTGCTTCATGTACTTTGTTTTACACTCTGAATGACTTTTTGGGTTTCCAATATGGATTCTTGAAGGGGGAAAAGAAGTAAAACTCTGGTTTGAATGGTATCTTTGAAATGATTGTTTTGGTAAAAGATCTTCAGAGCATCTGTCTGTAGTTATTTTGGATCAGAATAAAACTACTTTCTAATAAAAGAACATTTTTTCTCAAATGTTTTTTGTCACTATGAGAAAAGAAAAAAAGTAAAGACATTAAATGACACCCTGCCACATTGTGTAATGTAGACTTCATAATACCACCCAAACTTTAACAATTCCTTGAAATTTAAAAAAAAATAATTCCAATACATCAAAAAACAATTTTGGAGGTAAAAAGATTTGAAATGGCTGTATCTGCTGTGGAAAAAAATCTGATCAAACTGAAATTTGAACTTGATATGTTTTTTTTTATACTCAATAAATATACAAAATTTGAAAAAAAGAGATCCTTTTCTATCTTAAGTTATAATCTGCAAACTGTATCTGTCAGACAGACAGATTGACAGACATACAACTTTTCACAGGTTATCACATGATACCTTACCACTACGTGTGGTAGGGTATGAAATATTTACTGTTCAAAAAACACAATATAATATTATTTCCTAAAATGGCTGATATGAGGATGGAATAAATTATATTGAATTGAGTTCCTTGTCCTTAACTAGTTTTACCATATATATTTGTATATAACATTTTGATAAAAGTTTATCATTATTTTTTTAGACTGGGAGAATTCTAAAGTGACAGGAGCAGTGCAGGACAGAATGAGAGCTGATGCCATTGATTTTAAGAAGGCAGGAGAAGGTCCTATACCAAAGACATTTCCATATGATCCTGCAAGAGTTCAAAGGATTGCTAAAGGCATTAAAGCAAAGTCTAAACAGGACTAAACAAATGTTATATGTGATGTGTATTTTGTTAAATGAAGAACATTAAAATCAATGTTTCTTTATGTGTGGCATAGTAAAAATTAGACAGTTTTTCTTTTCACATTTTGGGGTGTTTTTTGTTATGTTTTGTTATTTCTGTTAATTCTCTACATCAATCGATAAAATTGATAAACGTTTTACCAGAACCATAAGGAAACTTAAGATAATCTTTTGGGCAAAAATATGATCACTGTTTAAAGAAAACTATAATCATAACAGATTATCTTGTAGAAATTAAATAAATGTCAGAAGAATATCTGAATCAGTTCTTTGCTTTGTTAAGTCTAAAAAGCATCTCTACAATCCAGAATATAGTCTGCTTTAGCTACTTTATATATTGTCTAAATCATGTTCTTCTATAAGGTAGTGTGTAAGTGTAAAACGGTTCAAAGTCACATCAAGGAAGTGGTTATATTTATTTTAGAATCTTAATATTACTCTGAAGTTGAGTAAAATATAGCATGAAGCTTATCAACTACAATGTTTTTCCTGTCTAAGCTTCAGACAGGTCAAATTAAGGTTCCTTCTTTATTAGATTTATTCTATCTGTATTAGATTCAGGTCCATCAACTGAAAGGTCCTTCCTATTTTAGCCATGGCCCTGTCAGCTGAAGGGATCTTCCTATCTAGGCCTTGTGCCCTTCAACTGAAATGTCCTTCCGTTTTTTCCACAGGCCTGTCAGCTGAAGGGATCTTCCTATATAGGCCTTATGTCCTTAAACTGAAATATCTTTCCTATTTTAGCCATAGTCCTGTCAGCTGAAGGGATCTTCCTATCTAGGCCTTATGCCCTTCAACTGAAAGGTTCTTCCTATTTTAGACATAGGCCTGTCAGCTGATAAGATCTTCCTATTAAGGAACTGAAAAATTCATCCTATCATAGTTTCTATCAGTAGAGAAATAAAGTAAGACACAGAAAATGTGAAAAAATAAAAATCAAGGGAAAAAGTAAAATATTATTAAGACAGCAGTTCAATAATCATCGGGAAACAGTAATCCTATGCAACAATACAAATGTATACATCTACAATAATTTATGAAATCCACTGAAATAACTTGTGAAATAACAAATTGTTTGTAAAAGTTTTATTAATTTAAAGTAAAACAAAGGAAAAAATAAAAGCATTATGTCGTTAATTTCATGTTAAGAATATTTGCTATAGAAACATCAGAATAAAGTTGTGTATAAACAAGATTTTACTACAAATGATAGGGAAATACTCAATTCTAAATCAATTAACTGAATTGATTATAAAACTCACAAATTAAGGCTTAAATTTTCATCATTTCTCTTACATTTAAATTAAAGGCAATTTCAGTAAATTGAGGCTCTTATATATTTATAATTAATTAAATTACCCATAAAAACACACACAAAACAAACTGATAAAGTCCTTTCTAGTAGTAGCAATACAAAAATTCAAACATTCAATGTCAAATCATTTATTCTCTGCCTATTTTTTCTCTCCACACTATCTATTCACCCAATTATAAATAACTCTAACATAGAAGTAAAAAAAAAAGGTAAAAAAAATAATAAAAATGAAAAAGATAACCCACAAAAAAATCAAATATTTACATCTACGATATTTAAGACTGTTAACACACCTAATTTATCTAATTGAGTTCTCATTAGACAACCTACACATGATGAAACATTAAAAGAGTACAAGCTATTTTTTCAAGAGCTAATACAGTTTATCTAAACGTGTCTTCGGTGTTTGGTACTCAAGTCTTTCACTAGATTGCGACCATTCCCCTGGAGATTCGGCATATTTCATGGATTTTCTACAAAGTAGTGTATAAGACAACCCATTCAGATTAAAAATATATATAGTTGTTGACACACCGATTTGAAGATGTTTTATCGAAGCTTCATTCATTGTTTATGTGCATCTAACCAGCTTGTCACTTGAAGTACAAATTACGGGGTTTATGCAACCTTTTAGTGGAGTGTGAGTTTCATATTTACTTCAGTTGGAATAATTTTATCAGTGATTATTGGTATATCAGTATTATGATGTCAGTCATAGACATTTGATGTCTAGAAAATATTTATATATTAGTGAATAAATCTCCTTAAATTTGGAAATTGTTTTTGAAAGTTGAATAAAAACAAATCATGTTAAGATATTCGGGTAAACACCATTTCCATTTAAGTCACTGATAGTGTATTTCTAGAAGATTACTGCAAAATATAGATAGTCTTACCTGCCAGATTTGTTTTTGATGTACCAATTCAAAATAAAGACAAAGATGATAATAACGACCAGACTGCCTAACGAAGCTAACAAAATAACGCCTAGTTTGGTTGTTGACTCGGCCTTTGGAACTTTCTCAATACAAACTAAATGTACAATAAAACATTGTCAAACAGCCATTGTAAATGATATGATCTGATATAGTTGATTGATACTAAGAAAAACTGAAAAATAGCTTCGTATCTTTATCAAACCTTTTGAATCGATCAAAATAGCGAAAAATTGTACTTTGAAATTAGAAAAAAAGTCATTTATAAAGATGTAAAGTTTATTTGTTGAAGAAACAGGAATTAATTATGTTAGAAGCTTGATGAACTACAATTTATACTTGCCGTCATATGTTTGAGTCCAACTGAACCTGTTTAGTTCGTAATTGCAATACATACAGCCATCACTTTTTTTCTTCCCATTGTGTGGTACGCACTGACCTTCTATGAGGCAAAATGCCTGTAAATTTTCCCAATGTTGTTATTCAAATGATACCTTCATATTGAAATGAAAGTTATAACTTCATTATATATCTGAATTCTGTCATTATTTTCCTTTATGAAACTGTCCCAAACATCGCATACTTGTTACAAAAGGATATTTATTCAGAAACCGTTAAATGGGATTTTGGAAGGTTATAACAGAGTCAAACGCATTTATCTTAAGTGTGAAAAGAAATTGTCGCATGCTTAAAATAGGTTGGAATATTAGTCACAGTAGTCGTCTTACAGTATAAAGAGTAATGTATAGGCATTAACTTGATCAATTAGTTTATTAACTTGATTAGAAGGTATGCAGGCAAGTTTATTAACTTGATTGATTACAAGGTAAGCAGGCTAGTTTATTAATTTGATTAATTAGAAGGTATGCAGGCAAGTTAACTAACTTGATTACCTCTGCTAAAGTCCAGTTGGACCATAAGATACTCGGATTACAGTATAAACATTCACGCTGGTAATCTGTATCATTGATGTAGTAGTGTTGATTTTCTATCAAACACATCTTAGTTTTGTCGAATGACCAGCCATAAGGATCATCATCAGCATCACAATAAAATAAATCATTGTCAACATTACTTTGTCCTTGATCATAACACTCTTCTTGAATGAAACACTTTTTATCCTGCAAACAAAACAAGATATTAGATCATCTACAGAACTATGCACCCTAAAACCCAAAATGTTGAGACTCCTCTTCTATTTACGCATCTTTTTATTTTTTCATACTGTTGAAAAAATGTAATTTTTTGTTCTTATCAACATTTAGCGAATCTTTCCAATGTTACCTTTAATTTAAATGTTGGATCGGCTTCAGTTCCAATCTTTTCCTGACAATTTGAGTACATGGCATATACTCTATGTGGTGCACTGAAACTGTCTCTGTTATATCCAACACTGATGTCGAACACTTCAACAAATGCTACCTCGTCCACTTGTGCGCTCCTTTTCTGCTTCGGAGATTTTAAGGGACAATGGACTTCTACAAGTGTTTCTAAGTTTCCACTCACTATCGTTGTACCCTTAAATGTCTTGCTGCCATCGGGATGAATCTAAAGGAAAAAATAGAATAATGAAAAGAGATATAGGGAGACAAAAAGCAAGGAAAGCAAAAACAACAAACCAGTATGAAACATAAGAAGGAAACATTTCATGAAACCAAAGTGTCTGCATATTGGAAATGAACGAATTGTTTCTACTTTCATGTTTTGTTTTGCATGCAATGCCTCAGAAACATTTATATGAAAGAATTGTAAGATCTAAAAGAAAGTATGTCTTACGATATGCTTGGATATTTTACAGGAAATTTCATTACTTTCTTCAATTCTCTCTCCAACAACAAAAGCCGTGTCACAATTGATCTCACTCCGATCACAAAATCCTTTCCCACGTACACCATGTATCTTTGGAGGAACAGTCTTTGTCATAGAGCAGTCATCCGACATATATTCGGAGTGACAAACACATACACCTAAGTATTTTAACAGGAAGAATGTAATGATTTTGATATTAGAAAACACACAGAAAAAAAATTATAAATTGGAAGATTTTTATATTACCAAATTTTAACAAATTTTAACAAATAATTCGCCATGCTGTTGATGATAAACTGTTATTCACTCTAGTGAATGAATGATTTAAACCAAACAACTCGAAAAATATGTAAAAAAGCATCAATAGGTGACCACAAATGAATGTTAAAAACACCATTATCAACAATACCAATTAAATTTGATATACTTTTCATTTTATTACAACAAAATCTCTAACTTGACCCATAGATTATTTTATGGAATAAATGTCCTTTGAAGAAAAAACCCATACTTTACCTTTTATACATTTGCCATGACCGCTACATTCAGGATTACCAGGACAAATAGACATAATTACAGTATCGGTTACTGATAGAAGGCCATCCTCTACGGGAGAGTTCAAAGTTCCATTCCATTGGACCTCTGACAGACATCGGACTTTCAATGTATCTAAAGTGTAGCCAATCCAATTGATAGAAGCGGACGTCTAGAGAAGAAAACAAGATGAACATAATGAGAATACAACTTTATTCAATGCATGAAATACTTAGTATGTATCAGTTTCCAGGTAAACGCCAATGCATTCGATAAAGTCCATTAATTTCTGAATAATTTATGTTTTTTTATTTGATTAAAAGATCGTTAAACAGTATGTAAGTTACTAGTTACCTTGATTTCTAGGGCACATATCTTTATGAAATATTCTGTAGGCATATTTGGAACTTCAGAACAGGCAGAAAAAGCGGTACTATTTCCAATTGTACTTCTGCACATTTCTTCTGCCTTTGAAAATGTGAATGTTTCGTTGGTTTTCCATTCAACCTTTAAATAAAAAAAATAATGGTGATTAAATAACCTCAAAATAGGGAATAATTTATTTAATCAATTGATATTTAACACATCTTAATGAATCATGCTGTAGAATATGATCCCAATAATATAAAATCAAGGATAATCTTTGTTAATACTACATATTAATAAATATGTAATTTCATATTGGCCCTGTTATAGGTTTGAAAGAGTAATCAAAGGAACCAAGGTTATAGCGGTAATCAAAAGAATGCATTCCAGGGACAAAGACCAAACATGGAAAACAGACATACACAACAAAGTACATAAAGTAACTAAAATCATACAAACAAAGTAGCAAATGCAAATGAGCAACTCGGACTCAACTAAAAACTGGGAGCATGGACCAGGTGCACCGGTAGGGTAAGCGTCCTCAGCTTTTCTAGAAACACGCGCCGAGTTGTTCATAAAACGTCAAGTCCGGGGTAGACAAACGAGGAAAGGAAAACTATGATCCGTTGAATAAATCAGTTTTCAGTTTTTTTTTAGGTTTGTCATATGGGTCGAGGCGGTTATATTGGTTCCGAGGCATCGCCGAGGTCCAGTACGGCTGTCAAGGCCAATATGATTGACAAAAACCTATAACAGGGCGAATATGAAATTACATATTTATTGACATTTTTATTAACCAACTCAACTAGATGATTTGTAGAACAATTGTTTTCGTGTCTTACAAAAACATGTAGGTTTATTTGCATTAATCAGTAATAAATATTTTTTTAGTTTCTGCAGCTTTTAGTCCTGATGATCAAAGTTCATGAAATGTAATTCTAACTCAAAATGGCGGTGTCAAACGACCGGAAGTTATGATGCCGTATTGGCCCTGGTTTGATCCATATTGGCTCTCTTTTTTTCATATTGGTCCCGTATAGATGCGCGGTTTGAATTCATATCAGTTTTTGACATATTTTAACGTGTTTTGGACAGTTGGTTAATAATAAATCTTACATCACTTCTATATCTTAAAATAACACTTATTACCCTCAGTTTCTCTTCTACATATGTCAATGTTAAGTTTTACCCGATTTCCGGTAACATCAGTTGTCCGATCAAAGACTAAATGTGTATCATTTGTAAATGTGCATGTTGCATCTCCAATTGTCTTATATCCTTGTTTCTGATTGCATGTCACAGCTGACATAGCTGAACATTCAAATTTATCTGACACAGCGGTCGATGGACAGCTACAATATTCCTCATTATCATTCCAAAGCTCGATGTGTCTTCTACTCTCCAAGTCAAATAAGTTTTCATGTTCAACCCTGGTGAACAGACAATAAAGCATACTAACAAACTGTAATAACATTAGATCAAATTAACATAAAAAAAACCATTGTGGTTTGAAAATTGGTAACCCACCCACACACCTTCCTTACTTATTTTAATTTTATTTCATATTTTAATTTTGCTGATTTGGGAGAATGTTTCTCCCCCTCCTTTGCTGATGTCATTTATTCATTTGATATGTTTTATTTTTGTTGTAATTTGATATTACTTAATTGATATTTTTTTATGCAGAATTAACTCTGCATTAAATGATTTTTGAAAAGATGACCTATTTCCATCAATTTGATTTCTCATTTACATCAAAACAACATCGGGCTCTGAGCTTTGTGTATCTAAGTGTGTAATAATGATGTCTGTCTTAAAATGTGTTATTATTGTGACTTATTAAATTTCATAAAACATCAAAATATGAGAACATTACTTCTTGTATCAAACCATATGATTGTACTCAATAATTTCTCATATATATACCTCCAAGATTGAGAGAAGAAATGGGATTCCAAACCAATATCCATTTGGTTATCACATTGATTAGCTGTTTTATCCATTGTTCCATTTGGTAGGGTCATATCGTCACTACACTTATTGTTAAGTGTTCCACATAAACCTTCTGTATTGTTGAAATCTCCATCCGACGCTCGGACTTCTACATTCATGAATGTGCTCACACCAATATACTTTATATTGACCATAACTTCAGTACCTGTTGGAAATGTTACCTACAAAGTGCAGCGTGTATGTAAGACATAATACTATCCGGATGAAATCTTATCCTGTGGAAATTATTTCACATTATTTTTTTCCGGAAGATATTATTTCACTATAAAAATTTTCCACACCTTTTAAATTGTTTCCACCACTTGAACAATGATATTTACTGTACTTTACTATTAAAAAGCTAAAGGTATTCCTAATTGTACACATGATATTATTTCATACTACATTATTAATAATATCTAGGAATTAGTTCTCATAGAGTGAAAAGAATTCATAATTGTACACAGGATATTACTTTATACAATTAAATAATATCCTGAATATAATTCACACATGAAGAGTGAACAGAATTCATACTCTTGATAAAATGGATAATATCTATCAATTAAATAATACCCTTGATAAAGAGGAGAAACATTGTTGAATGGTGGTTCTCTGTATTTCAGAAACAAACTATAGCTTACAGCTGACACAATTGCCGTTGGTATATTTGAGTCCGGCAATAAAATCTTAATGATTGTATTCTGTTATGTAAACTATTTAATCATTTGAAAAAAAGATGTCAAGCAATTATATGTAAACAAAAATCTTAGATACATTTAACATGTACTTGAAATACTAGAACATGTTTATTAGGAAAAGATCGAATAGAAAATTTCCAAAAGATGTTTAGATGTATATCATACGACCGTGATGCATAGAAGAATTATGTCTCGGTAGTCTCAAAACATTGCTATCTGTTTTGTAATTGATCTTTTAATTCCACAGAACTTGTTTCATTAAGATATTTACTTCATTACATCATATCTTGTATATTTTTGTGCTGTGTAGTTAAACCACAAAATTATAATAAAAATACATGCAAATAAAACAATAATGCCAGCTAATTTCTACAGTTGACATGTCACCTTTGTAAAATTAATACATTACCTTGTACTTCTTATTGTCATTTTCACCAGAAACAACCTGTAGAAGTTTCTGTTGACATGATAGGTACTGTATGAGGTTTTGTCCACTACAGAAGTTGACAACGTAGATTTCACCCCCAGCTCGTATGGTTACTCCACAAATACAGTACAATGACTTGCTTTCATCACATGCTGTATATTGCGTTTGAACCTGGAACAAAATATTAGTGAAACATCTAAATGTCGAGATATGTTTAGTAGGTTGATGACAATAATGTTCTAAACCTCACAAATATATTCATTTTTACTGTATGCTGTGCAACAGAAATCAAGGAACTAAACCAACGAATTTCAGTAACGAAATGACGACATTTATATGGAGACATATCTTAAATTAATTCGTACGTTAAGGCTTAACTTGAAAATTCAACATGGCGAACAACTGAAAATAAATAAAATGATGACAAATATTAGAGAAGAACAAAGTAAAAGCAACCACGATTAGAACAGATAGAGAGTATAATATCCATAACCCAGGGGCCAAAACTAAAGCTAGGAAACACATAAGCGTTCTCTGGTTTTTAGGAAGACATAATATCAAACCCGAATTAAAACGGAAAACGGAGAAAGGTAATAAAGACGTTTTGAACAACTCTACTCTCATTGTGGATATGGCTTCAGCATAATATCACCACAAACCATCGCATGCTTGAAAAACTTTGATATGGTAAGAAAAAGAAAGAAAAATGAAACATCAAAATTTGTTCTACAATAGCACCCAAACATACCATCATGTGTCGTTCAGACATTCTGTGTCGATACATCGTAAATACCCCGTCATGCTGATGTTCATAACGCCTTGAAATATTAATTTTTACAGGTAATTGAAAAAGAAAAAAGAAAATATGTTAAACATATACGCGTTAAAGAAGACGTGACATGCTCATGACTTTTGAATCAAGCCCTCCAATTTCATAATTCTATTATACTCACGATATTAGACTAATTGTGCATGTCTTAGTGAAAAACAAAAATGAAATCTTCTTATTCAGTACAGAGTGCTCCTGTTAAATGTTTTGTACATCACGTTATGTTGTTTTTAAGTAAAAACTTGATTGATTTTGATCTTGGAGAGAGAATAAACTATTCTCACAATTACATGTACCTTAATGTAAATAAAAAGTAATGCAGTATAAAGGCAGTTCAAATACAAAATATGAGCATAGTTACATACAACCCATCAAATGTTGTAAAATGTGCATTATATGCCGAACAGACTTTTTGTTGAAAGTTCTTTAATCTGTCATGGACGTTCACCTACAAAATAAAATAATATAAATGTATAATTATCAAATATCAGGATCAGTTAAATGATTTTTCATCAAATTTATTCAAAAATAAGATATACCTTCAAGATAGATACAAATTTGTTAAATAAGTAAGTTGGGAAGACTCCATGTACCATATAGGAAAAGAGGAAAAGTTAGTTTCGTAGGAAGCAGACAACAACAAATTGTTACCCGAATGTTTGGTATCCTTGTTGTATCCCAGAGTGGATGGTCAGCACTAGAGGTATGGAGCTTCAGATTAATTATATTAGGATACACACCATACATTTGCCTGCCACGGTGTTTAATTGTTAAATTGTATTTGTCATTCCAATGTTCCCTCCAGATTTTAACACGACAGTGTTGAAGATTGACTACATCACCGTAACACTGGTCGGATTTCGTTGTTTCTGGAGACAACATATTTAGCTCGATGAAACATGGTGGAACTATATTTCCAATGGACAGACATCCAAATGGTACTGTTAAGTGGTACTTAAGATAAGCTGTCTGACCTTTTTGTACATCTATAGATTCTTCAACCTAAAATTTAATTTGTATATATTATTTGGCAACATGGACATTCCTTTCTACATTTGATTTAGATATGCGAGGGCTAATTTGTGATATATACCATATGACATTATTACAAGCATGTAAGAATAAAATATTTTTTTAACTACTTTTATCATTATAATTATTTTATATTATAATTTCAATTTTGAATACTCACAACTAAGCCGGCAAAAAATGGCAAACTCTTAAGAATAGTTCCACTTAAATCTGTCGAGTTTATCATTCCTTGAATGTTACAGCTAACCTGAAATGAAGCCAATAACTCAAAAGTATTTTTTTAATTTTCGTCATTTAATATTTGATCTAATATAGATCAAAAATGAAACCTTTCAGTTGTTAGTATCAAATAAAATGATTCGGTCGTGTGATAGTGTTTGTTGTCTTACTTAATTTTGAATATGACATACCTGTATTAAGAATCTGACAAATATCAAGTAGTTCTGACAAGTAGTTATAGAGAAATCTGTAAAAGCTTTGTATGGACGAACGGCTGAATGGACAGATATCAAGATCACTATATACCTTCCACAAAACTATGGTATAACAATTTATACACTTACATTTGTTCCTAATGTTTTGAAATATGTTTCTGTCAAACGAAGTTGTTTCAGGTGAGTAATATTACCCTCTAATGAAAGTGTATGGTTTTCTGCCCAGTACCACGTAACCTTGTACCATTTATATGTCAGTCTAGTCATGTCTATATAACACTCAAAGTAAAGCTTCTCAATGTCAACGTTCATCAGGGTCTGGTGTACTTTTGATAAATTCGTTCGTACTTCCGGTAGAAGGGAAGACTCTTTAATTAAAAAAAAACAACAACAAATAATATATAACTTTTAGACAAGACAAGATTTCAGACGAAACCTTGACCAATTATACGAAAAGATTGATCTTCTTAAATCTAGACTATCAATGACGTTGTAAATCAAGCCATGATATGGTAAAAGGGTTTACTTAATTATAAAAGTTAAGTTCAGCTAAACAATCCAAACCACAGTGAGGTTATCACAAAATTATACCCACCGTTATAGGTCCACTGGAATTGGTTAACCATAGGATCACAGTATTCGTCTTTATCGTTTGGATTTTGAACATATCTCTCTAAACACTTTGAGTTAATGTAACATTTGTCCTGGAAATATCATATACATGTAACGCTGAGTTGATGTTAATTAACCATCGCTTAAGACGAACATATGTAAATGCAGATATGTTTTTAAATTGAACAAAATATAATTATACATACACAGAAACCTTGTTTCACGTGTGAGTAATAAACATTAATTACACGGGAAATACTTGATAATTCGCTGTTTTCAGTATACATATTGTATATAATTATTTTTTATCAATAGTTACAAAGAGTAATCAAGGGAACTAAGATTCTAGTGGAAATCAAAAGAATATAATTCAGGGACAAAGGCCAGTCATGGAAAAGAGATAAACGCAACAAAGAGCATACAGTAACTAAAATAATACATATAAATTAACACAAGTAAATGAGCAACTCGAATTCCACTAAAAACTGGGAGCATGGACCAGGTGCACCGGTAGGGTAAGTGTCCTCTGCTTTTCTAGAGACACCCGCCGAGTTACTAATAAAATGCAAGTCCGGGGTAGACGAAAGAGGAAAGGAAAACTATGACACGTTGAACAAATCAGTTTTCATGATGCAGGCCATGACTCCTTATCCGTCTTAAAGTTTCGTCAAATAAATTCAAATAAATTTATCACATTTATGTTATTGTTATGGTTTCTTCTTTTTACAATATTAAGAAACTAGAGGTTCTAAAGAGCCTAAATCGCTAACCTGTTTCTAAAATTCTATTTTTGTAAAAGCGACCATGTTTTTCTTGCCGTAAAAGGGCAATAACTCGAATATAACTTGAACAGATTTACACGAAGGTTTGACTACTGATAGATCCCATCATGCCAAAAACTGACCATATTTCAGAATTAGGCTATACCTAACGGTTTTAGAGATATATGTGAAAAAACTTCTGTCTGACCCATACGTTCAGTTTTTAGTAATAGCGGCAATGTTTTACGACGGATCAAAAATCCCCACAAGAATACCCTAAGTAAAGTCCACAAGAAGTTCAATCCTATTTGGTCAGGTAGTGTAGGAGGAGATTTTTTTAAAGAAATAACATTAGAAATAGCGAAAAAGGGCATTTAATAAAATTTGACAACAGATAGTTCTCATCATGCCGGACTCGTTTACCCTAGTATTATCTAAATCTAACCGTTTTGGAGATCTCATCATGCTAAAAACAGTGACCATATGACAGATTGGGCTATACCTAACGGTTTTTTGGGATATATGCGAAAAACCTCTGTCTGACCCCTATATTCTATTTTCAGTAACGGCGGCCATGTTTTTCGACCGATCCAAAATCTACACATCACATCAATGAAGAATACCCAAAGAAATATTCAAACCAAATTTGGTTCTAATTGCTCCGGCAGTTTTAGAGGAGAAGAGTCTTAAAAAACGACGACGATGAAATTAGCTTACATGGCCCTTAAGATGAACGGTATCTTAAAACATTTTCCTGATTAAATGAAAATATTTACCATGTCTAAAGTCCATTGAGATGATGAAATATCTGGATTACACAACAGACATTGGTTGTCTCCTCCCTGTTCGTTTTTAGGATGGTATGTTCCATTAATTTTACAAATTGTCTGCAATAATTAATAACTTGTAATAACTAGAAAATCAGTAAAAAATATCAAATTAATTTAATTTTCATTCTCTTCCTTTTTGGACTGAAAGTTACACAAAGCAGAACTACTTCCAAAAAAATTCAAGGAAACATATCTACAAATTTCACGCTGCCAGTTAGAACACCAATAAATAGTCACGGAAACAGGACAAGAATAATCATTGTTCTACATACTAGTTATACTATTAATTAGGCTACAGATTAAAAACTAACTGTACTGGAAATAACAGTCGAATTCAATTCAAATCACATAATTATATTATAAAAACTAAACTATTATCAAAAATATCTCAGCTTGGTAATGTTCGCTGTTAATTCTGTTCATACATTCGTTTTATGTCCTAACATTTGGTTCTCACTTGGTTTTCTCAGTCTACTACATGTTTGTACAAACAAAAATTGTCCAAACTACAATGTACTGAATTCTTAATGAAACTTGTAAAACAAGAAAAAAACACAAAAACTTACCCTTTTATCAAAGCTCCATTCCGTTTGAGAATGTTCTATGTCACAGAACTCATACCCATTATTTGTATTATTGGTACCGTTTTTGTAGCATTTGTCACCAATGAAACATGAATCATTCTATCAGAGAAAACAATACAGTGATAATTATCAAGAGAATGGGCGAAGAGGTACTGTAACATTGTATTATACCCATAAGTTTATTACTTCTCGGTGGTTTATACCAAATCTCGTCTTTCTGCTTTTTGAAGCCGTTTTGCCAACACAAGATTTGACATTTTATTGAATCTGTTATTTAACTCATTTTTCTAAACGTTGTGCTATCGTGTAAAAGCATTCAGACAGATATACAATTTATTTTTGTTTAAATCTTCAATTAAATTTTTTGCCCTAAGTTAATTTCTATCGCATGATTTATTACTTTGTGATATCAAATTCACTATCAAATTCTGGCGGATCAAAAAATAATTGATCATAGCGTATTGTGATGTTTTGTTACCTTAAACTAATTTTGTATTTTTTTTTTTTATTCAAGTTTTTACTACATTTACATCATGACACTAGGTTGAAATGAATAGTATTTGACACATCGAGCTGCATAATTGTTGCTAGATTATTACCGAACTATACTCAATTGCAATATGGCGGATGCCGTTTGTGGAGCAAGACATGGTTAGCTTCCGAAGCACATGATGTCAATCCCAATTTTTCGTGGGAGTTCATATTTACTTTTTTTGTGTGTGACATCCTGTTTCCCTTATCTTCAGTTTTTATGTGTAATCATTTTTATTCTGCTCGCTAAATTGTGTACGTAGATCAAATGTGTTTCATGCGTTCATGTTTGGGCCATATTTTTGGATTTTGACGTATTTGCTGACGCTTCAATAATAACAGACCTCTGTGACTAAGTAATTGAAATTACACTTTTCGCGCATTTTGATATTTATGCCTACAATGTACACTGAACAGAAAGCATGAGGTCAAGCTACTAACCTTTATGGTAAAAGTTCGGTCATACTCGCCGCCCCTTGCTAAATGACATTCAGAATGGTTCTCATAGTATTTCAATCGTTTTGTTGTGAAATTCTTTCTATTATATCCTATTTCCACCACGAATCCCCTGATAATGTATGATGCGTAGCTTTCTATTATAGTTGAATTGCTGAAGTCACATTCTACCTCCATTAATGAAATGGCAGTCGCCTTTATAAAAATCGTTGATCCAATTACTGTAGCAGTACTGTGTGTTTGGTTAATAACCTTTTAAAAGATGTAATTATGTATTCTATCTTTAACTTATACAAAATAAGCAGTTTACTAACTAAATCTAAATTTGCATTAACTATAGAAATAAGAAGGTCAATCAATTAGGAAAGTAGAGAAGGCGCCATTCAAATAACATATCTTTTTCTTTTAATGGGTCGGCACAAGTTAAAATGTAGCAGATACTTTAAAATAATCATTGATACTTTACAAAATAGATCATGAAAACGTATAAGTTACATCACAGTTCTGATGTTCTGGTGACAGGGTTGATCTTCAAGTGATTGAAAGTCAATTACCTGATGAAGTGCGTTAATTTAGACAATTTATTGTTAAGGAGATTAAATTTTCTAAAAAAAATATAGATTGCTCTCACTGAATTGATTTCAAACAACTGGAACTTTATTTCAAATCCAAGTATGATCTTAGCAAGTTTCATTGCCTTATACATACATGTTTTACTCAAATTTAAATATCATATAGAAATATGATTGTAAAATGTAAGTTTATAATCTTGTGTTGTATTTACATGAAAACCAAATGTTTATTTTAGTACTGAAATTTCTATTATGTTACTTTTCTGCCTTTAATTTCTACGGTACTATTAATTCATAAATATATGTATGAATTCGGAAGAAACAAGTTGCTACGCATTATAAAAACAACAAAAGCAGCTAAAACTGCAGAACAACACACAGACTTATAAGATACACATTTTGTTTTGAAAAATGATAACACTGGGTATAGTTTCAAACACCTACGGCATTATCTAACAGGGAAAATAAATTGTCTGATAAAAAGTTTAAATTTACTGCCCAGTTGTTTCTCCCAATATCATTTAATCAATCATCAGAACATCGTCATAATCGTCCATGAGGAATTAAAACATTTAAAACGTAACTGATATAAATGATATTAAACTTACATAAAACCTTGTTATTTGACAAAACAGTTGATTACTTTCCTGTATGTTTCTACCGTACACCACAAGCCTTCTACAGTTGGTACCACGTGAACAAAAACCATGGTTCTGTATATGTAAGATTGTTGGGGGTCTGGCTATATTCACGGAACAGTCCTCTGATATATGCATTTCATCACATTCACACATACCTTGAAGGAATGACACTCACTTAACGATTTTATTACTATAAGTACAATCAACCAATTGAACTACTATAGGAACGCTCTTGTCCTTAGAAAAAAATCTAAAACTTGATAATACAAAGCAGACAAAAAACTTCGACTTCAACATAATTAAAAAAAAAAACAGCCAAAACTAGAATGAAGTTTGTCTAATGATAAGCAAATACATAATTGAAAAATTTTGCAGCTACAAGCTGGATTGTCATCAAGGAGGTTAGAAAGCTTTAATATTGAAAACCCAATCTATATCAATCAGATTATTGTACACACCATTGTTACATATTCCATTTCCACTGCACGCACGTGTCCCTGGACAAAGATTGTTCAGGCCTAATTCTCCTAAAGTCTTGCCGCCAATCATCTGAATCGTCTGTAGCGTGGTATTTGTCTGAATTTCATAGACACAACGCGATTTCATTGTCTCATAGGTTTGACTTATCCACATTTTTGAACCGGTTGCCTAAAAAGTAAAAACAAATAGTAAACTTCTTCGATATATCGACGTCATACGACCGAGTTTAAGAAAACATAAAAATTCGGTTTCTTTCTTTTTTCTTCCCATATATTCTATTAACTGCCCATTCATGTGAGAAACAAACACAAGCATGCAAACAAAACATTAAATAAACAACACTTCATTATGAATAAGATGCTAAAATTATCCTGAATCTCGGCAAATAAACTCCAACTATTTATGGATTTAGAATTACAACCTCTACAACACAAACATCTGCACCGTTATTATGTAGAAGTTCCTTTGTGAGTGTTCAGACGGAAATCCTTTAAGTACAATTTTAATCAATGGAACATTTGTTGGTTTGGTCAAAAGAATGGATTCTTTTCCAGCTAAAACAGACAAACCACGAGTGAAATGAGCCCCATAGGGAGTCGTACCTGTCAAATGGTCTATTTGTGTTTACTCAAAGCCGAAACTCCTATTATTCCAGGGAAATACACTCTGTAGAAGAGAGAGTAATGAAGGGAACCACTATTCTAGCGGAAGTCAAAAGAATGTAATCCAGGGACAAAGACCCGATATGGAAAACAGACACACACAACAAAGAACGTGAAATAATCAAATAATACATACAAAGTAACAAAAGTAAAATGAGCAACTCGGACTGGGAGCATGGACCAGATGATCGGTAGGTTGGACGTCTTTTGCTTTTCAAGAAACACCCGCTGAGTTGCTCATAAAAAAGTTAAGTCTGGGTAAACGAAAGAGGAAAGAAAAATTACGACACATTGAACAAATTGGTTCTCATGGTGGATAGATACATCATAACGATCCGCGAGTTCATAATGACGACCATAAGACTTCTGTAGTGATGACTTCAATCTTGTAGCAACATTACCCTGTTTCAGAAGCCTAATTGAAAGTAATCTAGTGCCATATAAAAAAATCTGCTTAGTAACGGCAAGCTCTGGCATAACGTATGAGTTGTGATATGAAAAATCAATAGGCAGGTGCTGAAGGTATTTAAGATATCAGGAAAGTTGACAATACGGAATGAAAAGTCATCAAGTTTGTCGTACATTTTGGTCAATAGTTTTCCTTTAGCATCGATCTAAACGTGTAGTCAAAGAGACTGACTTCACAGTGTCTGTAGTATCCTTTATCTTTAGTTCTATGTAGATGTGATGTATAAAATTCCACAAATTAGGATTGTTTAATGATAATACGTCATCTATATAGCGGAAACTGAGATTAAAGAACCCAATTAAACGATTTTCCTTCTTTTGGATTAGATCAGCTATAAAGTCAGCTTCATAAGAGTTAAGTAATAGGTCAGCAAGTAGTGGAGTACAACTTGTCCACATTATTTTTGTTCAAAAAACGCGTTCACCACACTGGGCAAATATGTTGTCAATCAAAGATTCCGGCATTTTGAAAATATCTTCATCTGTATATTTGGAAGATGATTTTGAATTTGTTTTAACAAAGTATGAGGAATCTACAAAGAACTACATATTTGTAGTATGGGGAATACAAGTATAAAAAGTTGAAAAATCAAGGTTTTAATGCCATAGTATTTTGATAATAATCTTGAATTGAGGGTTGCCAGAAGATCTTCCGAATTTTTCAGAATGCACATTGAACTAATACCACTACTGGAGTAACACGTATCATAATAGGACTGGATACCCTCTTTGACAGCTGTGAGTGTAGAAGTTAAAAGTTTTGAAAGAAGTTTGGTGGTACAGTTTGCAGATCCGGCTAAAAAGGAGCAGATATGGTGAAACACAACAAATATGCCATCGTATATCCCTGTAGAAAAATTACATACGCACAGAGATCACTAAATGGTTATCAATAAGTGAAAACACACCTTCAAGTAAGCTCTTAAAGGCTCGCAAACAAAAGTAATAAAATGCACGGTAACAGAACGATAAAACTCATTCAAAACAAACTAAAAAGTCAAATAACGATACAAAGACACATATATGACCAGCATTGACATTAGGGTGAAATCATTCATTTATTGACGTATTATCTTTAAACAATCCTAATTTCGGGGATTTGATACATCGCATCTACCCTAAAGAACTTGAGATAAAGGATACTACAGACACTGTGAAGTCAGCCTCATATCTTGACCTACACTTAGAAATCGATAGAAAAGGAAAACTATTGACCAAACTTTATGACAAACGTGATGACTTTTCATTCAAAATTGTGAACTTTCCTTTCATCTGTGGCAACATCCCTTCAGCACCTGCGCATGGAGTGTTCATATCACAGCTCATACGTTATGCCAGAGCTTGTCGAAACTATGCAGACTTTTTTGTATCGCGCTAGAACTCTAACAAATAGGCTTATGGAACAGGGTTATGTTGCTACAAGATTAAAAGAAATTTTATGGTTGTCATCATGAACTCGTGGATCGTTATGGTATATCCATCTGCACCATGAAAACTGATTTATTCAACGGGTCATAGTTTTCCTTTCCTCGTTTGTCTACCCCGGACTTGACTTTTTATGAGCAACTCGGCGGGTGTTTCTAGAAAAGCAGAGGACGCTTACCCTACCGGTGCACCTGGTCCATGTTCCCAGTTTTCAGTGGAGTCCGATTTGCTCATTTACTTTTGTTACTTTGTATGTATGATTTTAGTTACTTTATGTTCTTTGTTGTGTATGTCTGTTTTCCATGTCATGTCTTTGTCGCTGGATTGCATTCTTTTGATTACTGCTATAATCTTGGTTTCTTTCATTACTCTTTTACAGAGTATAATGCTGCAAGCAAACATACAACTTGGAAATATTGGACAAACATCCAAAATAGACAAAATCAGATTAAGGCAACAAAATATCTCCCAAAACATGCTTCATTGATAAATTATTTGCTGAAAATATAGAATTTGATCTTGAACTTGATATTACAAAGCAATAAATCCTGCGGTAAAAGAACAAGTCTTAATGCAGTAGCAAACAAGAAAAGTAGATTAATCACTGAATCAGAATCACTCATTTACTTATAATATTGAAATTCACATGATAACATGCAACTTGCTTTTGGAAAATATGCCTTAATAAAAACTGGAATTACAATTACCAAAACACGCAAGGAAAAATACGCATGACTTTTAACATTTACTTCAATATCGCAAAGAAATGAATACTATAGATCCAGACAACGAAACCCAAGTGCATACCCTAAATGTACAACGAGGAAACGGATACTTTCTACATACAAATAGAAGCCAAATACATATAAAACTTAAGATTTGGAAAAGAGAACCGGACACATAAACTGGGAGTGACATCAGGTGCTTTGAAAGAGTAAACATTCCCTGCTCTGTCACAATGCAACTGAGTAAAATCCAATGTCATATTAGGTGGCTTGTCAAATTGGTAAAAGGTGAAATCAAACTAAAGATATCTGCTCTCATCTTTAAGGTATAGAAATTTTACATTGGTTAATGAAAATGTGACGATGACCATAGAACTTCTGCAGAGATGATACCAACAAAGGCTGAAAACACCATTGTCAAAATATATTCTAAGCGCACGATGTATGCAACTAACAATATTTGAAATGCATATATATACATGCATTGTTTTCATATAAATTTATGATTGATTAAATTCAATAACTAGGAATTAAGCTTCAACGTCTTCCTTTGACATGTAATCTATAATAGAAAAGTAGAAAACTGCACACCTTACTTAATGTAGCGAGTGTTGTTCTTTAACACATTATTTCATGTTCTTACCGTGATATCTAATGCACAAATTTCGAAAAAATAGTTCGTCTGTAGATTTGATACATAAGAACATATCGCTGATATATTCCTCATCATCCACTTACAAAAACTGTGCGCATCGGTTCTATTCAAAACTGCGATATCAGTTTTATTTGGCTGAAAATAGAAAAGAATAATTGTTGGTTTTGAGCACAATATACATTCTTTAAAAGTTATAATTTAGATGATGAATTTGATAATAGCTCATAATGTTATTTTAATGGCATAACACAAAAACAGTGAGAGAAACTACTTTCACAACTTCAAGCACTTTTATATATGATGATTTGTTGTATTATTGTAATTTCTTGCCTCTAAACTGCTAGTTGTAGGTATTTTTCTTTTTATTTCACTAATAACATAGTTCTTTCTCTGGACATAAGCTCTACATGTTGTTTCAACAGGATTATATCCTTGATCAGTACAAATTGAGGGAAGTTTACTCTTCGGGCTACAATCATAATTATTGTCCCTGCATTCGCAAACTCTAGCTTTTTCTTGTGAATACCATGTTTGAATATTTCTTGATTGGTTGACATTGAACCAACTTTCGTGTTCGTCTATCCTAAGAAAATATAAGAAAGATAGCATTACAAAAACAGCACCAACAAGGACATCTTTGCCATTTAGCATAAAGTCACTACTGCAGTAGTGATTTAAAGTTTAAAAATTTTTTTAAAAAAGCCACAAGAACGTAGGACGTATGCAGACACAAATACATTTTCAATAAAACAATGCAAAGAGTCGTTGAAATCTTGTAATATGGTAAGTTTTTTTACCTCCAGGATTCAGAGAACTCTTTATTTTCTGTGTTATGACACGATGATTCGACGTGTATTGTGCTTCCATTCCTCAATTTGAAGTCATCAGTACAATTGTTAGACAGAATTCCACATAAACCTTCACTGTTGTTGACATCATAAGCTGATGGTCGTACTTCTAAATTAAGCAGATTCACTGGATCTACATGTACTATGTGTATAGACACTACTGTTCCTGTTGGAAATGTTATCTGCAAAAATAAGGAAGAGTAAAATTGTCATTATGAATTTGAAGATAAAAAAAACAACTAATCTTTGTTTTTTTTAATGTTTCATACAAAAGATACCAATATTAAGTCATTTTCCCGTTGTTATTTAAGGGACTTACCCGGAAGTTCCTATTGTTTCCTATCTGTTTTGCCACATGGAGTACCGGCTCTCTTTCACAAGCTACATACTGTGTAACAGACCATCCATTGCAGAAATTGATCACAAATACATCAGCTCCAGCTCTGACAGCGACTCCACAAGGACAAAACACTTTGTTGCTATAGCAGGATGTTAGTTGCATTTGAACCTGAAACAGTGATAAATGTATTCAAGTTAACATTTGTCAGTCTTATTCCAGTAGTTACTAGTATCATTATATTTGATAGAGAAAAAAAAAACATTAATTATAATATATGATGCTTACCTCAAATGGGACATTATCAACTGTATTAGCGTAGAGAATATATGTACCGGCGTACTGATGCTCATAATGCCTGTAACATTCAACAACATAAAACTCAGTAATAAATTTTCGAGTTTCACTTTGATATTTTTAGGAACAAACTACATTTTTGTCTAGGTTTCGAGACGCCAATTGAGTAGTTGACGACCACAAATTTGCTCTATTCTAACCAACTGTTGAATGTGTCTTTGAGAATGCAAATGAAAAGTATTTAAACGGATAATTAGGACTTTATTCGATCAAACATACGTTATATTAGATTTTATGGTTAATGCATACTCTTTCCCTTATATTGCACTTCATTAAAAAAAATAGTAAAATAAAGTAAATGCAATTGAAACATACAGGCCGTCAAACGTGGTCATATGAGGGTCGTTATAAGATGTGCATACTTTCGAGTGCCATTCAATTCTTGGTTCTAAAATCCGAATCTACAATAAATTAAAATCACAGGGATCATTTATTGTCCTAATGTTATGCATTCTGTTATCAACAACATATTTTACAATAAATGAAAAACCGTATTGTCCAGCAATGTATTGACGGTTGTGATATTTCCGCTCAAAACGTGAGAAACAGAAAACTGGATTGATGTCCCCCTCTACTCCCCAATTTTCACAGGAGCAATTTCTTTACACGCGTCCATAATTTTTTTAACTTAAGAACTTTGACTATCATGAGTGGCGACCATTTTTCCATATGGTTAATCGATAGCCCGTATAGAGACATATTTTAAGCAAAACATCTACTTTCTACGATTTTTCCTCATTATTTACATTTTTTCACCAAAGAACGACAGCCATAATTGTAATTCTATTTACTATGGTGACCTGTTTTTCAGAAGTAAAAACAATATGTCTCCTAACTTCGTTGAGGGAACATAATAAGTCCGTCTTGTTTATTTTAATAGTGATAACTTAAATTGTAAGGAAACAAATTTTTCCTTATTTCCGGAAAATAAGTATTTTTTTTCTATTTTCCGCTTTGTTTCTTGTAGGATTTCCTTTCTTCATTTTAAAGCGTACTTGAAAAAACGTACTGCAAGATTTATTTTCCTTAACACTTGCAATTCAAGTTTATATACAAAGTTTTTGTTTACCATCAATTATCTAACCTCGACATCTTGTATATCTATAGCATTCCACCGTGAGTTATTTGAAGATGTCCTTAACTTGACTAAAAACTGTTTAGGGAAAACGCCGTATTTTTGGCTCGCTTTATGTTGAAGAACCCACTGATGTGTAACATTCCATTCAGCGCCATTGGTAACGGTACTACATGATCTATTTTTTAGTACAATGTCGTCGTGGCATGAGTCTAAGAAGGTCTCACTTCCAGTAATATTAAGAAAAATTCGAAGTGAAGTATCACAGCTACCTTTGTTCATGCAGACAGGAATGGTCTGCTTGTATTGCATTGTTGCTTCTTCTCCTTTGCGGACATACACTTTTCTGTCAGTCTAGAAATTCAAAGCTGATACATTATCCAGAGTATTTTAAGCAGACAAAGACGTGATAAGCACATATATAAATTGAATTATTTCATTAAATTTAAAACACAAAAGACACCTTGTCTCTAAAATATATTGCATTTTAATTCAGAAAAGTTTTGCAATTTTTTAGACGTTATAAGCAACAAAAAATCAATTTATCCTATACTTTATCATAAAAATTTAATGATAAATAAAAGTTATGGCTATAAATAAGATGAAATAAAACCTTAATGCCTGCAAGAAATCTGTTGCTATGGAAAACAGGTCCACTTCCATTTACTTGGTGCATACCTTCCACAGTACATGAAATCTATTAAAATAATTAAAATAATCATAGAGAATAAAATAAAACAAGAACACCAAAACTGATACAAACATGACTGCTTCATGTGAAAGCACGATAAATATATTTTTTTTATATATAATATATATATATATATATATATATATATATATATATTCATTCAACGTCTCAAAATGTGACGACTCTATTCGCTACACTGCTCCATCGGATCAAATTGATACAGGGAAGATAACGTAAACTTATAGAAGGGTCTGAAATATATATATATATATCATAATGTGACTGTATCAGAGCACAAAAAATCAAGGACCACACTATTATGGCATAGTAACGTATAACAAGTATGGACAAACTTTCTTCAGATTAACCAAAAATTATACCAAAATTTCACAAAATTCCATTTTTTATCCATTGCTTAAAAAATCACTTAAAGAATCTACTCATATTTCTAAATCATCATTTGTCGAATTTTTAGTGGAGAAATAATAAAATGTTTACACATTTGTGAATTTTACATAAACTTACCATGATTCCAAATTTTTCAATCTTGTCTTCCGACAACCGCATGCTTTGTAAATTCATTGTTGTGTTCGTAAAGGTTAACCGACGACCATTACCCCAGTACCAATTAACTCGGTAATGACTAAAGTTTAATCTATTTGTGTTCATACAGCACTCGAAGTCTAACACACTCCTGTCGCCATGATTAACGATGTGGAATTGTATGTGAGGAGCCAGCTTAGTTCCTTGAAAGTGAAATGAAAATAGCTTAGTGTTAAACTGTAAAAAATACCCAATCACTAACATGCAGTAAAACATGAGGAAATCAAGGAAAAACAACGTTTAAGGGAGATAACCTTTTTTTCCTTTTTGTAACCAAATTTTTATTAATGTTTTTAATATTGCTGCAGACGGCTTCAGATGATTCTTATTACATAATTGATTGATATATATGGTATTCCAAAACTATAATCTAGGGCTGTAACGGTGTATGGTAGTACGGGACAGCTGATCTAGGTGTTGTTATGTAGGATAGAAGATCAATTTAACGATACATATCACAACAAATCAATACTATACAAATATCTCATTATGTGACCACTCTATTCATTACACTGGTCCACAGGATCAAGCTGATACTACTATACATCGTGTATTAAGTTACAACCCTAGATTAATCCTATGAGGACGAATGACCCGGCCAGCTAAATTATATTTTATATAGCCTAGTTGGTCGAGTGGTATAGGGCGCTTTACTTTGTGCAGGCAGTGTTGCAATAGATGTCACAGCGGTACGTGTTCGAGTCTCGTGGAGTAAACGATCAAAACTTTGCTTGGCAAATTTGACAGTTCTAACATCGTTAGAATATATATATATATATATATATATATATATAAATATATAATCGTCTAAATAATAGTCAACAATCACTCTTACGGGGTGATGGATCGTTAAAAACGATGCAAAACATAACAATAAATGAAATAAACATCTAAATATGTTTAACATCACCAGAAGATGGTAAAATTTAAATTGAATATTTCGGATAACAGATATCCTTCCTCAGCATAAAACTAATAAAACTATATGAGCATAAAATTCACAAAACTTAACGAGCATAAAACTCACAAAGTTCAAGATCAAAACAGATTCAGAAGCTGAATAGCGTGCGCTGTGGGTGATTGTACCTTTATCAAAGGCTCACATAAGCAACTGATGATGAGCCTGAATGAAAATAACAAAGAGGGTCTTTTTATCAAAGTTACAATTAACTGTGGAAAACAATTTAAAAAAATAAAAAGTCCAAATATAGTAGTACGGCGTATTGATGTATAGATGGTAGTGCTGTACCAGCCTTAGATCCAAGACCTAAAAATGAATTATTTTTTTCTCGTTAATTCCATCTGGAGAAGTTGTTTGCAATTTCTTCATCCAAAAGCTTTCCCGAGATACTCTTTTACATTTTGACCAGTTTTTAATATGTTCTACGATCGCCACAACAATGTTGTGGAGATCCTCCTGGGTGTGTCCGGCAGATCTAAGATGGCGACTCAGAGGGAGGTCTGGTTTGTATTTGTAGTCACTGCGATGACCATTCATACGCCTGTTGAAAGGTTGTTCTGTTTCGCCAACGTACTGCATACCACATCGGCACTGGAAAAGTTATATGGTATTTTCGGTTTTGCAAGTTACGTCGCAAAAAATGGCAAATTCCTTTCCAGTGCAGTAGCTTTTAAAAGTTTTGGTGTGCAGCATCTGGGTACAGCTTGGGAATCACGAGATATTTTTGATCCTCCTACCGACTGCCTAGTTAATTTACTCACTTTAGTTTTGAAGTGTAACAACTTCACTTTCAACGACGAACACTGCCTTCAAATCAAAGGTACAGCTATGGGAACGAAAATGGCTCCTTCGTATGCTAACACCATGGGTAAATTAGAAAATCAAATAATCTCAACATCTTTATCGAAACCCCTCTCTTGGTTTCGATTCATCGATGATGTTGACATGAAATGGACTGAGTCGAAACAAAATTTAGACAATGTTATCACACATGCCAATAATGTTCATCCATCAATCAAATTCACCCATGAAATTTCTGACACTAAAATCACATTTTTGGATACTACTACGTTTGTAAAAGACGGGGAAATGTCCATGGATCTTCACAGCAAACCAACTGATAGTCACCAAAACGTATCTCCCAATAGTTGTCATCCAAAACATTGTACTAAAAGCATCCCATACAGTCAGGCACTTCGAATTCGGCGTATTTGTTCTTCTGACGATACCACCAACAAACGTCTAGATGAACTCCGTGGTCATTTGCTATCGCGTGGCTATAAATCAACAGATATTTGAACGTGCTAACAAAATCAGCCGTAAAACTCTCCTCGAGTACAAACCTAAGAAAAAGAACAAAAGGGTCCCTTTTGTACTTACGTACCATCCAGCCTTTGCGAAACTCTCGCAGTTACTGCATTCAAATTGGAAAGACATTCAAAAACATCCCAAGCTCTCCAAGCTCTTTCCGGGGGCCCTGGTCCTGGCATTCCGTAGACCGAGGAGCCTAAGAGATGCCCTAGTAAATTCAGAGATTTCATCTCAGACTAAACAAAATACAACGGGCCAGTGTCGACCATATGGAGATAAGATATGTAAGACCTGCACCCAGATGCTGCACACCAAAACTTTTAAAAGCTACTGCACTGGAAAGGAATTTGCCATTTTTTGCGACGTAACTTGCAAAACCGAAAATACCATATACCTTCTTCAGTGCCGATGTGGTATGCAGAACGTTGGCGAAACAGAACAACCTTTCAACAGGCGTATGAATGGTCATCGCAGTGACTACAAATGCAAACCAGACCTCCCTCTGAGTCGCCATCTTAGATCTGCCGGACACACCCAGGAGGATCTCCACAACATTGTTGTGACGATCATAGAACATAATAAAAACTGGTCGAAATGTAAAAGAGTATCTCGAGAAAGCTTTTGGATGAAGAAATTGCAAACAACTTCTCCAGATGGAATTAACGAGAAAAAATAATTCATTTTTAGGTCTTGGATCTAAGGCTGGTACAGCACTACCATCTATACATCAATACGCCGTACTACTATATTTGGACTTTTTATTTTTTTAAATTGTTTTCCACAGTTAATTGTAACTTTGATAAAAAGACCCTCTTTGTTATTTTCATTCAGGCTCCTCATCAGTTACTTATGTGAGCCTTTGATAACGGTACAATCACCCACAGCGCACACTATTCAGCTTCTGAATCTGTTTTGATCTTGAACTTTGTGAGTTTTATGCTCGTTAAGTTTTGTGAGTTTTATGCTCATATAGTTTTATGAGTTTTATGCTGAGGAAGGATATCTGTTAGCAAACTAGAGAGAGACTGAAAAAGTCTTGTTTTGCAACGGATTAAGGAGCAAAAGTTTAATTGAATCAAGTTTCATTGAATTCTGTCAGGCAATTTCAGAGAAGACTTTTTTTTAAAATAAAAGCATTAAAATCAACAAAACTGTCAGAAAGGGCAATTACTCCAGAATCGGTTTACGAAAAAAAAAAAAAAACAAAACAAAAAAAAACAAACAAACAAACAAACAAACAAACAAACAAGCAAACACTGCTGTTTGACCCCCATATTCTCTTTTGAGTAACGGAGGCCATGTTATCATGCAGGATAGTCAGATACAAGTTGAACCAAACAAAGTTTCGTCGAATTATGTTCAGTAGTTCAAGGTAAAAAGAGCTTAGAAAAAGGGTAACGTGGACGACGACGAAGACGACAACAACGGGCGCAAGGTTAAACTCGAATACTTAATTTTTTTTTTGTGATACCACTATAAGAACAAATGTTCTACTAGACATACCGTTATAACTCCAGCTGTTTGTAGAATGAGTTGAATTACATATCAAAATATCGTCATGTGGATTATTCGTTAAATCAGAATAACATTGGGCATTAATCAAACATCCTTTCTACAAACAAAAAGCAACATATATTTACCTTTAGATATGATTCAAAGTGATACTTGTTTATATAAATACATTTTTTTTCTTTTCCGGGTTTTCTGTCTTATTATTGTCATCTGTTGTATCAATGATGGATTGCACCGATTTCATAAAATAATACGGTTAAACTTCTACATCAAAAAAGTTTGTACAGAAAGCTACGATTTGTAATATTTATACAAGAATAATATTTTTGTTTTTTATGTACACTGACTTTGAATTACTTGGCCGAACTAGAAATATTAAACCGAGGCACGAAAATGCCGCCAAGTTCACCAAATATAACATTTCGTTTTACAAATACTGATATAGGTTATAAACGGCAATACTAGTAAAGTTGGCATTAAATGAACACAAATCTTATATCTCACGTCTGTATACACTATTTCCAATGCTCAAATAAAATTCCGACTCAAATGTATTTATCATTGTTTTTTCTCTAATAAAGATGGCACACCTAAATACAAATACGCAGGACATGGAAGAAATTTTTCATACTTTTTAATTAAATAAAAGATCCTAAACAAACCAAATAAGATGTCAAAATGGTGACATTTTCTAGCGAAAACAAAATGTGCTCCGCTACTCGCTGACCTTTGCCTTCACTCTTATAAGTCTGACTTAATCGCTGATCTTATCCAAAAGAAGAAACATCTTACAGCTAGATTCTATTACTTTAATTTCCGCAATATAGATCACCTACTTTCTAAAGGCAATTATAGATTTGGGGATTTTATACATCGCATTTCTATCCAAAGAACTTAAGATAAAGGATACTACAGACACCATGTGGCTTCAAATCAGACCTCATCTAAGAGGTTGATGGAAAGGAAAAATTCATGAATAAACTTTACGAAACACGCGATAACTTCTTGTTTCGCTAAGTCAGAGTTTGCCTAAACTACGCAGACATTTTTTTAATGTGCTAGACTTTTACAATTAGGCTTCAAGGTTTTCTTACTACAATTTTTTTTTGTGGTCGTCATCATGAACTCGTCAATCGTACGGTGGATCTAACTACACAATGAAAGCAATTTTTTTAACTCGGCGAATGAGTTTACAAAAGCAGGGAATCCATTCCCTACCGGTGCACCTGATCCATGCTCCAAGTTTTAATGGAATCAAGATTTCTCATTTACTTTTGTTTCTATGTGCGTATAACTTTGGTTATTTTACGTTTTTGATTGTGTGTGTCAATTTTCAATGTTAAGTCTGGATTATGTGCTTTTTGATAAACGTTTGAATTCTAGTTATTTTGCTTTCCCTTCAATCAGTAAGCCAACGTATCGAATTTACCTTTATTGACCAGGAATATGGGTCCAATGCCGGATCGCAGGAAAGACATGTCAAGTTAGTGTTCACGGTGTTGTTATGGTAATATCCATCTCTTATATGACAGTTATGCTGAAACGATAATGTTTCTGTCGTATATTTCAGATGCAAAAATTTAATTTGATATTCTTGATCTTAATAATGAGAAAACAATATATAGAATTCTGGCCATATGTTATGTTCTCACAGAAAATCTGCGAAATTAATTGTGTGCAAAGCATATGCCAATTATTTGTGATTACGTTTGGCTTATATTTGGAACTGTTTTGACACGATAACCTCAACTTTACAGTGTATAATTTAAAAACGAAATATGAATGAAAAATGATGTCTTCATTTGTTTTTGTCATTCGATCTACAAACATATGATTTTACCCTATGGTCGAACTCCCACTGCAGATGACTTGCTGTTGAATTACAAAACAGAAATGTATTTTCTTGATTTACGTGGCCGTCAGGAAAACACTGACCATCAAGGAAGCAGCTTAAAGACTAAAACCATAGAAACATCATCATAATACTGTTTAGTATAAATCATGATATGACTACTTTCAATTCCAATCTATCAAGTGGTCATATATATTTTTATGATATACACAATAATATTTTAAACAACTGTTTTACTTTTAATTTTATTTCGCAAACTGGCTATAAACATGTTTGAGATAGGTTTTCCCAAAAGTTGAAATGATATTTTTATTTATTATATTGCATTGATTTAAACTTTTTCAATTACTATAACATTAATAGACTACATGCATAAGCATCTTGTATTTCTCTATCTCTATACAAACCGTTAACACATATTATTTACTTGGGCTTGAAAAGCAATCGGTAAATTTTTGACAATTACTAAGAATAGACTTGGTGCTTACATGAACAGTAATTAAGCTTTGTGGTATTTCGTCTAGATTCTGACATTCACCATTGTAAACATGTAGAAATACAAAAGAACTGTAATTCTGTTTATTGTAGCTGACAGATACGGCATATTTTAAGACGAACAAGCCATTGTATCTTAATTCTTTCGTAGTATTAAGCATACAGCGGACGCTGAACATGGATTCGACTACAGCTTCTACTACTTCTTCAGAAACATAAACTTCTGTGGCGTTAGCGAAAGCCTATTAGAAGCAGAAAACAGTAGTAATTGAAAGAATATAAAACATAGCTACAAGCTATAATGAACTCACTCGGCTATATTAGTCACATTCTATTTTTTTGTAAAAGCAGCCATTGTTTTTCGTGGCTAAAAATTGAAAAATACAACAATATCAACATTCATTGAATTCTGTCAAATAGCTTCACAGGAGATTTTCGAAAGTAACAACATGAAATAGCAAAACAAAACCCCCAATAAAAGACTTTAAATGGTAAGCAGACTTTCACAAAAAAATTACACTGATAGATTTCGTCATGTTGAATACTTGTACCCAGTCATAATTTGGCAAAACCTTACAGTGTTGGAGACATACGCGAAAAACTGCTGTGTTACCCCTTATTTCATTTTTATTAACGGCAGCCACTTTTTTTCACGGATCAAACATTCAAACAGTCATTAAGTGCCGAATACCCCAAGGAATAACCATTCAAAATTTTATTAGATTCTAGCTGTAGATTCTTTAAAGTAAAATAATCCAAAAAAGCAAAAAAAAAAAAAAAAAAAAAAAACGATAAACATCAACGAAGGGCAATAACTTTTTCACAAAAAAACGGCTTCAAATGGATCTCATCACGCCGAAAACTTTAACCCCAATGTTATAATTAAGCTAGATCTAATGGCTTTGAGATATATGCAAAAACAATGTTATTTGACCGCTTTGTTAATATTGACGACGACAAGTGATTGCAATAGCTCACATGGTCCATGGCCAAGTGAACTAAAAATCAACCTAACATGCAGTAAGAACTAGAATAATTGTAAGCGTTGTTTACCAACTGAACTATCATCGTCCTTTGGAATTTTTCATTGCGTATACATTTAAGTATTTCCGTTGAATCCTTAAGTTAAAATAAAACCAAATCTTATTGGAATTTGAAATTGAAAATTACGGTTACGTGATCGAGTCAATGGCACGATCAAATACATTAATGGAACATCCTAAGCGATTCAGATAAAACTCAAAATATGATAATGTCAAAAAAGTTCACAAAAGGTTTATAATTATCAACGTAGTCATTAAGAAGGAGTGGAGTTTGCAAAATGAGTTTACATTAATAATCTAATTAGTATACCTTGAAAATTATAATTTAAAACAAAAGGTCATTACAGAACTACCCACGAAACCATAAAAATTGTATCCTTCAAATATTATTGAATTGTCTAGATCTCTTCATCAAATATGTCTGTTCGGATATACACAAATACAAAAGTTTCCTTGTTTTATTGACTGTGTGTACACAAATACTAAATTTATTGTTATGATGCAAAGTTATGCATACTTTCTTTGAGCCAAAGTAAATAAATCCTTACCAAATATCGTTGGACTTTACATGTTAATTTTCCTGACTGTTCTATTTCAGTGGACGTCAGATATAAAGTAAGACAATCCTGATTTGCTTCATCACACCAGAGCCTTCCTCCGACCTTGACTCCTTGGATCCCACTAATTTCAGGAGGATTAGTTATACTTGTACTACAATCACTACCTAGATAGCCGTCATTACACTGACATATTGCTGCAAGATAGATAATGGTATTTTAAATAAGATAATCATGGTAGTAAATAATTTGTAAAGGGTAAAAGTAAAAAAAAAAAAAAAAAAAAAATGTTTCGCCAGATTATCGATTAAAACTTTAGATTTTCTGATTTTGTAATTATTTTCTTGTTTTAAGGTAGCAAATGAAGGTCAACGATCAAAATGTCTTTTTTATATCAATTCGCATTCTAAATAGATATGTATTTTAAACGCGTAAAATTAAATAATAGGGTGTCATTCTTTATTTTACTCTACAGCATTTAGTTTACCAGTCATTTATGATCATTTTCTCTGTAAAATACTTTACCTTAGTATTATCGTTCAATGATAAAACGGAAACAACATATATCCTATTTTGGTTTTGTTGATGAAAAAGGTTATAGCGGTATTCAAAAGAATGTAATCAAAAGATCAGACATGCAAAAGAGACATACACAACAAAGAGCATGAAGTAACTAAAATCATGCAACTTGCAAGTGAGCAAGTCGGACTCCACTAAAAACTGGGAGCATGGACCAGGTGCACCGGTAGGGTAAGCGTCATACGCTTCTAAAGAAACACCCGCCGAGTTGCTCCTAAAAAGGTAAGTCCAGGGTGGACAAACGAAGAAAGGAAAACTATGACACGTTGAATAAATCAATCTTCATGGCGCAGATGGATACACCATTATGATCCACGAGTTCATGATAACGACCATAAAACTTCTGTAGTGATGACTTCAATCTTGTAGCAATGTTGATACATTTTAAACAAACGAAAGAACCATACTCTGTTTCAATTCAATAGGTTAACCTTAATATTTACCATTAACACAATTTCCTTTTCCGTTACACTCTGATGGACACAGCAATTCCAAAATCTGTGTTGTATTTGTTAAGGTTCTGTTGTTTTCTTTGTTGATTTCTCCTTCATTGTTGATTTCATTTCTACACGTTTTAATCAATTCATCTTCAGTTTGTTTAGCCCAATAAGTGCTATCCGTCAACTGAAAAAGTAATAATAAGATGTAACGCCAACCCCTAAATATTTAGGACTTAAAGAAACCACTCAGAAATCATTCCTGCAACAAATCACAATTTGCCTTGAACTTTTCATAGACAATATAAGATTATGAGGAAAACTGAGGAAAAGTAAAGAGTTATTAAAGAAATACAAAATGTACTATACGAAGCAAATGTGCAAATGTTTATGCATTTAACAAGTTTTGGATTTGGATCAGATTGTTTATACATGTACTATATTTTATATACATAAAACGCGTTTAGATAGATACAAAATCAGGAGAGATTTAGGCGTATACCATAATATCCTTCCAGCACATGTCAAAATAATGGTTCCAATCTTTCTTTTTATATGCTTGACAAGCTTTAAAAGCCTTTGTCTCTGATATTGTTTCCGTGCAAAACGCTCTTGCCCCTGTTTCATTCCATTTTGTATTATATTCTGTAGAGCTCTGAAAATGTTATATTAATTATAAAGCACCGTAAAACACCCTTTTCCAAATCATTATGTCATTAGCTTTGAAATTGTTCAAATATTGGTTTTCTTTTTTTACAGAATGAAGTAGAGCAACTGTTTCAATGCTGGTGCTACTAAAAAAGGCACGAGTTGTTCTTTGTGTCTTTTGTAAATAAATAAATGTCTCATTTCAAGTTTTGCTTGATACATTGTCACCAAATAGTAGCAATTAACATAATTGCATCGCTTAATTTTAAAGAATTTTGTACGTTGTTTGCATTTCATTGCAACTCCGTGTTTAATCCTTATAATTCCAATCGAAAAAAAAAATTCTGTTTTTTGTTTTCAATTAAACCCACATTCAATGAATAAAAGAAATAGGACATGCAATATGATTGCCAACGAGACAGTCAATCACCAAAATCAAACTTTTACAGGTCACAACATGGTCATAATCCACAGCATGATTATGGTGAAGTAAGCTGTAAAAAGCCCCAAAATAAATGAAGTGATACTATCTTTTTAAGACAAATATCGACCTAACCTACTGAAAAAAACGTTAAACGAATAACAATGAATGTAAAAAACGACAACCACTGGATTACAGGTTCCTGGCTTAGGACACGCACATAAAGTATGTAGCTGAGTAAAATATATTGTGAACGCTCATCCCTACCCCCTAACATAGGACAGTGAAGGAAAAATACAACAATAAAACGAATCATAAAAAATCTGTAGAATAAGGATTTCACTATTTAGAATAAATTAATGGCATCACGTAACGGACAACATGTCAACTTAATATTCGAAGTAAGATAGGGTTTCAAAAAACCATACAAATTGTTGGTTTTGATATACAATGTCGAAAATGAATGAAGTGAAGCAAAAATACAATATCACATCTTTTTATTGAAGCGATTCCAATCGTCCTTCATAGGAAGAACGCTGGTAATACTTAGAGATCAATTGATGTTGACAGCTGGTCTATTTAGTTGTGAAATATGTTATACCCGTATTACTGTATGCACCTACTGGCTTTTTTTGGTTTATTTTCAAATAAGACGAAATGAGTCTGTATTTCTTTGTCAAAATACTTTTGGTAAAAATATAGCTTTATCTTAATTAATTAGTCTTGAATAGAGTGGAGATGAGGCCATTTACATAACAATGCGACCCACTTTCGGCCTGGTGTTGTATATTTGAATTAAACTTGCTTTATTTTATCGAGAAGTACGAAATTATTTTTTTTTAAATAGTACACCTTGAAACCTGCATTCAGTTTATAACTACCAAACCCTTAATTCTAATTAAAAAAACTACAGGCTCAAGAGAGGAGAAAGCCTGAATCGCTCACCTGGTTAACCATTTGCTTATATGAAAAACTTAAGGAATAAGACAGGCTAAGTTGAACAAAAATGTTTCAGGGTCGTAATTCCTACATCAGTCGACGAATGGTTTTGAAAATTTCGGCATTGGTCGGTCTCATGATCCTGAACAATATTACACCCTGCCAGAATTTTAATAGAGGCAACGGTTTTGAGATATTTCAAAAGAAATGGATTCTGACCCTTATGTTCTATTCTTAGTAACGGCGGCCATGTTTTTTTTTAACGGATAAAAAATCTCAACGTTCTTTGTATGTTAAATACTTAAGAAATAAATATGCAATTCTGTAAATAGTTTTTTGAGAAGAAGATTTGTCAAAGTTGTACATGCGAAAAAAGCTATTTCAGTTCCGTAACTCTTACATCAGTTAGCAAATTGTTTTGAAAATGTCGGCAAAGGTCCGTCTCATGATGCTGAACAATATTACACCGTCTGCCAGAATTTTGCAACGGTTTTTGAGTTATTTGCAAAAAAAATGCCTTCATACTCCCTATGTTCTGCTTTTAGTAACGGCTGCTATATTTGAACACGGATAATATATCCCAACGATCATTCTGTATATAATACTCTAAGAAATAATCATGCAAAGTTTACACCCTTCCGGTCAAGTACTTTCAGATGAGTAGATTTTTGAAAGTTTGTCCACGACGATGACGACGGACGCCAACTGATGGCATAAGCTCACTTGGCATTTGACCAGGGGAGTTAAAGAGTAATCAACTGAACCAAATTCTACCGGAAATCAAGAGAATGTAATCCAGGGACAAAGACCAGACATGCAAAACGACAAGCATAACAAAGAACATAGAGTAACTAAAATAATACATACAAGTAACAAAAGTAAATGAGCAACTCGGACTCCACTAAAAACTGGGAGCATGGACCAGTTGCACCGGTAGGGTAAGCGTCATATGCTTTTCTAGAAACACCCGCCGAGTTGTTCATAAAAAGTCCAGTCCGGAGTAGTCGAAAAAGGAAAGGAAAACTATGACTCATTGAACAAATCAGTTTTATGGCGCAGAAGGATACGCCATATCGATCAACGAGTTCATGATGACGACCATAAAACTTCTGTAGTGATGACTTCAAACTTGTAGCAACATAACCCTGTTCCAGAAGCCTAATTGTAAATAGTCTAGCGCGATACAAAAAGTCTTTGTAGTTACGGCAGGCTCTGGCATAAAGTATGAGTTGTGAAATGAAAACTCAATACGCAGGTGCTGAACGGGACGTTGCCACAGATGAAAGGAAAGTTGACAATTCTGAATGAAAAGTCATCACGTTTGTTGTAAAATTTGGTCATTAGTTTTCCTTTACCATCGACTTTCATGTGTAGAAAAAAAATGGACCTCTGATAATGTGACAGACAGATCATTGATGAAAGATCTCACTTTAAATCAAATTGCTTAGGTATACCGAAATTTGGGGCTGTATTTTGTGTTTGTTTTATAACGTTCTTATAATTTGTATTTAAATTGCGTTTGCCTTACAAATGTCTGTATTGTTTTCACTACTGATTTTACAAACTTGACAATTTCATACTGCCTGTCTACAATTAAATATAACATTTCTATCGAAAATGCCTGTACCAAATCAGGACCAATGCGATAGCTTCCAACTCTCATGGTTTACCTTGTTGTCATTTGTTATACTGACTTTCTGTTTTGACTTTTCCTTTTGACTACTGCCTAAAATTAATCAATTCGGTAATATTGTTATTACCCTTTATATACAACATACATACTTGTATCGGTACAACTGACGTGGGTAAAATCGGAGGAATATGCACACTTTTACAGGATAGTGGGTCTATTGTGGTAAAACCATGTTCACTTTGGCAGTGTCGATTGGCTGACAATTTTGGACTGAACAGACCATCTTCCCATTTCTGCAGCTCGTGAAGTTCATCCATGAAAAATAAGTTTTCCTCGCTTCTGACACTAAAAAAACACGACAATATATCATTTATTTCAGTTTCTTATATTAATAATCATAACACACGCATAATTCCAATGACAAAGTAGATTTTCGCCCTGTGAGTTTTAAGTAAGGGTAACAACAAAATTACCGAACACTCATCCGATTCATAATCAAGTCAAGTCCAAAATAATTCTTGCAAAATAGATATTACACCAACAGGAGAAGCTGGTACCACCATGGTCCTGATTAGGTACTGACATTTCAAACGAAATGATATGAACTCATTACTCATTATTCTAGAAAAAAAACTTTTTTTTTAACCAAGGACTGATGTCTAAATATAAATACCATATGCAGGAGATAAAGGGATATTGCTGCACAGGTAAGGAAAATTTATGATATTAAGTCGTCTCTTTTCTCATTAATCTTAGTGCTGAGATGACCACTGCCATCAAATTCGAGATGTAGGTCCAAGAAAATGAAGAACAAGCTGTTTCTGTAGTCTCCTTTACCTCAAGCTCTGGTGGATATATTAACGGTTACCATTTACCAAAAGAAAAAGAGAGCTTCTTGACGTTTTAAGCGATACTCATTGCTTTAACTTTGAAACAATTTCTTTATTCATACACATCTGAGATTTGAAAAAAGTTAATGTGCATTTTAATCAGGATAAATAAGCCCATTTTTCATGAAGATAATTGTTACTAGCAATTAAGGCTTTTTTCTACTTGGACCATTGCTTTGTCCTTTGCTACCAACTATAGTAATCAATTTTATTTATAGTTTCAATTAGTCTCATAAGTCCATTACGACGCTTTTACATTTTTCTATAATTTTTATTGTGTTTCCAAATTTAATGTCAAAATAGCTATTTTAAGTAGTAAAAAGAATCTGAAATCGTGTTTAAAACATGACAAAAATATATCATAATCCAAATACATGGTCTTAACCTAAAAAACGGAGAGTAGGAAAACAAGACACCAAACACAAAAGAACAAACAAACGCACTTGCAATAGAACTCCCATAACAAGTGAGTAATATCCGGTTAGAGTCTAGCTACATTAATGTAGCCCATTGACATACTATCAAGAATGAGTCACAAAAAGATCCAACACTATCGATAGAGCGATTCTCACAAAGATTATGTCATTTGATTTAACATAGGTAAATTAAAGAGTAATCAAGGGAACCAAGATTCTAGCGGAAATCAAGAGTGTAATCCAGGGACAAATACCAGACATGGAAAACAGACAAACACAACAAAGAACAAAAAATAACCAAAACAATACATACATAAAGTAACGAAAGTAAAGGACTCCACTAAAAATAAGAGCATGGACCAGGTGCACAGGTTGGGTATTCTAGAAACACCCGCCGAAATGCTCATAGGGTAGACGAAAAAGGAAAGGAAACTAAGTATATTTCACATAATGAATACTTTGCTACCAAGGTAAACGTAAGCGTTAATTATAAAAAAAAAAGCACCAAAATATGTCAATTTCACTTACTAACTCATTAAAATTTGAATTATTAATTGTATCTGTCAATACAAAACATCATTGCTATGGTATCACATGTTTTCTGTAAACATTCTCTGGAGTTAAAACTAATTTAACCAATGGTGTATTTGTAGAGTATGGAAGGGATATGTTTTGACACTGATCGTCTATTATTGCTTCATAAACCATTCTTGAAATTGATGTGGTAAAATATAAACCTTACATGGGTTATATATATATATATATATATATATATAGAGAGAGAGAGAGAGAGAGAGAGAGAGAGAGGTCTGAAAAATTCCCAACGATGTTAGAACTGTCAAATTTGCCATGCAAATTTTTGGTCGTTCCCTCCTTAATTCTACGAGGAGGAATGACCTGGCCAGCGAAATCTATATTTTTTATATAGCCTAGCTGGCCGAGTGGTCTCGGGCGCTGGACTTTGTGCAGGCGGTGTTGCCATAGATGTCACAGCGGTACGAGTTCGAGTCCTGCGGAGGGAACGACCAAAAATTTTCATGGCAAATTTGACAGTTCTAACATCGTTGGGAATTAAGCAGACCTTTCTATACGTTTACATATCTTCCCTGTATCAATTTGATTCGATGGAGCAGTGTAGTGAATAGAGTCGTCACATTCTGAGACGTATATATATGTATATATATATATTATTTAAACAAAGTTTTATCATTATGCAGTGGAACGATTATTTGTATTCACAACAATGACTTTAAAAAATCATAAGTTTTCCTACAATCTGGGCCGTTTTTAAAGTCTTATGTAGCACTCAACCATTTGATACCCATTTTACACAAAATGTCTGTTTTGAAAACTGAAAGACGATTATTTTAATCAAATCCAATTAAAATCCAGATTTGATCATTGATCCAAACGTTATTTAAGAATTGTTAATAATTTCCACCAGGCTATGCGAAATGCTTAATTTTTGTTCAGTTTACGCTTCCTGTTCCGCGAAGCATGAACAAGCGTTAACTGCACGAAAGTTGGTTATGCGGGCATAACTTGATCAAAATTAAAAACAATCCTTATATAACTTCAAATCGATTAAAGTCATTATTAAGATTTGTCTCTTCATCAAAGCCTGATTTGGTTTGGAATTTATTTGAATTACAGACTGCGAACCGTTCGACGTTAATGATATCACAGTTAATTTATGGAAATTGGAAATTAACTATCTAGCCAATTGAAGATTACTTGAATCGTGGACTCCAGACCAATCAACGTTCGTGAATTATAATACTAAGTCCTATTATTATAACATATGTTGCCCAAAGAGAACTAATCCATCAGACGGCCTATAGCAATTCAAATATTTTTTTTAATAGAAAATTGGGTTGAACTATATTTCGGCGATGAAAAAGGCCCTTTAAAGAAGCACTTTCGACTTGACTTCAACCTCAGATAACAAAATCATGAAAATTTGTATATATAATCAATAATAAATTTTAAAAAATCGCATGACATGAGTTATTCTTTAACAATAAATAGTGTGTAGGAATTAATAAGAAAATCCAAAATCATGTTCGTTTGGATTATTTTTGTATCCTTTATCATGTTGATGTTGCTTTCAAAGCATATTTTAGCCACTGTTACAAAAGTCAGACAGGTGATTTTTGAATGTGAATGTCAAAAACCGACGGAATTTACTTTTATTTCTTATTCAGAATCATTTACCAACCACATAATTGGTTTTTAGTTTTTCATTTGGGCATTGCGCTTTTGAGAGAAAAAAATATATAGACTGTAAATGAAATTTACACGTTGAAAGAGTTATCGTTCTTGATTTTGTTTGATTTGATTGATTTGAGTGGAGGGGTATATGCATGATTAGTAAATATATGATATAGAAATAATTATCATGATGTGAATATATATATATATAGACTAAACAAGCATAGTTTGTTTGGTGGGTTTTTGTACATCATGAATCACTTTACTACTTGCATTGTCTGAATTTTATGAAGACTTGTACTTTTATTTACAATTTTATATTGTATTTTCCACATAAATCAAAATGTCTGTAGTGCGCATTTGTGTTGTGTGTTTCTTAACAAGATTTATTACTGTACTGGCCTCCATGAATCAGAAAATTCTTTTGGTCTGTACCAGCTGTCTCCGTTACTTTTGAAGGTTTTATTTGTGTTTCGAATATACAAATTCTTAGATGTATCATTAGCCAGCCTTCCACAAAGTCCCTGAGAGAAACCAACATCGTCACCAGAACCCCGTATGTTAACATTCATTGTTCCTCCATAGTAACCACTCATAAATATATTGGCTGATATTTCAGTTCCAGTTGGAAAGGTTATCTGTATGTCAATATTCGAAAAGAACGTTTATAGAAATAAATATATACTTCAAGGTTTAGTATTTGAAAAATAAAATGAATCATCTAACAAATAACTAAGATGCAGTATTAGAATACATAAAGCTAATGAACTGACTGATAGATATTTTATCTGATCTACAATGTTTTTTTTTTTTTTGCTATAATTTTATATCACACTTAATAAAAATCTTATCACCTTGTACTCCTTAGTATTATATTTTGATCTCTGTACGTGTAGTATCTTGTCTTTGCACGTAGAATAGTTAATAATTGCGTTATTATGACACAAGTACATAATGAAGACATCTCTCCCGGCCCTGGCTGCTAGACCACAGATACAGTAGGCCCGAGCACTGTTACATGGTGTCAGTTCCATCTGAACCTATAAAGAGAAAATAGTGTAATCAGAAAAATTACTGAAATTTAAATGTTTGTCTGCTCGACAGATTTGCTTTGGCTTTTAAACATCATTATGATATAGTTTCAACTTTCAGTTTAAATGTGCTTGTGTTTAACAACGGTTTGGTAGCACTAAAGACATTAAAAAAATATTACATTGATCTAGCATCCTCCTTTCTTATAATTAATTAGCAATCTATAAAATTTAACAGACAAGTGAAAGTGAACTATAAACCTGCATATGTCTCTCGAGTTTCTTGTGTTCATATAATATGTAGGTTCCTGGTTGCTGATGTTCATAATGTCTGCAAAATAGAATTTTTCATACTAAAAACTAATTTTACATGCAATTTCAAATGTAGTTATGCTTGCCCTAATTGATTTACAATGCTCAGATATTTTTTTTAATCAATGTTTTCTAATAGCTACCTCTTTCTATAATTAAGAACGTAAATAACATGAGAAAAATTCGCAACAGTAGTTATTCAAGCCCCCTCCCAAAAAAAAGCAATATCGAATGTACAGCTCTCCTCAACAAATTCGCTTTAAATGATTGCATGATACAAAAAATACACACGAAACGGGAAGATTTCTGAACTTTCCTACATATAACAAAATTCTTAACACATTCTGTTACACCAAATGTTCAGTGCGAATAACTCGAAAAAAAAGAAGTGCATATGCTTAATTGTTCATTACCATGACATAAAAAAGAAATTTAATCGGCTTTACCTCGTATTAAAAATTGTACTATTTAAAAAGCTGTTTTAAACATGATAGATAGATACATTATGGCGTTATGTCCTATAATATATATTTCTTTTGCATTTCAGATCAATAACGATTGATCAATCGGACAGCCACTGCTTTGTAGTAGTCCTCTTCGCTTCAACTGATTTTATAATGTGCAAGCCCACAGAAACATCAGTTCGCGAGTAAGCGCACATATTTTGACTGTGTGTCAACCATACTTCATTCTATCTTCTATATGCCACGTGCTAAAAGGAGAAACAGTGGTATTCAATTTTGAAGTAAAACAATAGAAAGTAAATTATTATTTAAATCTTCAGTGTTGTTAATGTCTTTTGATATATCTAATACTTGCAGACCATCAAATGTCGTCATGTGAGGATCGTTCACTGCTGAACATATTTTGTGATCCCAAAGTGCGTCCTCGATATTAACCTGTAAAATTGATTTTTAACTTATTTATTTTTTAAAAAATCAGTACTAAGTCCAACAAATTTTTTTTTAAGCTAACTATAAATAATACTCTTTAGAACCGTATTTAAATTAAAAATTTCTAGAATAAAGGGAAATGACTCCCAGAATTTTTATACCAATCACACACAATTATTTCTTAATTTACCTTAATTTCTCTGATTTTCTCGTGGAATTCATAGATAGTGTTCGACAGGTTAACATTTAAGTTAATTTGGAATGTTTTCGGGTTGACACCATAGCCTTTCCTACCAATGTGGTTTAGCCTTATATGGTGACGTCGCTCCCAATCATTCTCTGTGATATCATGAGTTTTATTTCCACTGGGTACCAATGTATCCAAATGTCCAGTACACATACTATCAGTTTTCTGAGTTGTTTGTTTAATGTTGATGTCTATTCCACACGTAGTATTTCCAGGACAGAATAAGGGAACGGTTAAGTAGAAGGGAATACTAATGCTGCTTCCTTTTGTCATTGTAAACGGTCCATTTACCTATATATTTTTTTTATAAAAATGTAAAAGAAAGTAAAAGAAATTTAATTATTTCAGTAGTCTTCTCCAACATATGTATCTTCAACTATGTAAAAAATGTACTTATTTTCAGCATCCCTTTGACTTTTTTTGCCCCTGGATCACATTCTTTTGATTATCGCTATAACCTTGGTTCCCTTGTTTACACTTTGTTTAATGAATTATGCACTTTGCCCTTTTGTTATAAAAACATACAAAAAAGTATCAACAACACAAAACACACACCCCCTAAAAAAAGAAAAAAGGAAATAAACAGTAAGAAGTATGCAGTGGAATATCTATATATGTCTATCGAGGATTAAAACAGTAAAATTCTTGTTAGTAAGGATAAAGGTGTCATTACATACTGTGATATATGACTGTGAAGCCTTTAGGTTGTCTAGAAAAGATTTTTGTTGATATATCTGTTATTTTCATACCCACCTTTATCCCTGCATAAAACTTATCACTCGTTGTCGTCGAACCATTCTTATCATCTTCATAATGTAGCGCTTTTATAGTGCAGGTTATCTACAATTAATACTCTAGTGAAACAAAAATAGATATTGCATAGAGATACCTTACTATTAATATGATAAACAGTAGAACAAAACATATAAAAATAATAAATAATAAATTCCAAAACGAAAAATAATAAGAAATCCAAATAAAACACATATACGATTTGTTTTGTTATTAATCAAACCGCATTCTGCCCAAAATACTTATGAAATGTTGTTGATTTAATGGCACATATAACATGTTTTTTAAATATTTCAGTTTCGGGGATTTTATGTATCGCATCTACCCCAAAGAACTTGAGATAAAGGACACTAAAACACAGTAAAACCAGCCTTGTATCTTGACCAACACATAGTGAAATCTATTGACCAAACTATGACAAACGTGGTAACTTTTCATTCCGTATTGTCAACTTTCGTTGGGATAACTTATGCCAGAGCTTGCCGGACATAAGCTGACTTTTTGTAACGCGCTAGACTTCTTACAACTAGGGTTCTGAAACAAGCGTATGTTGCTTCAAGATTGAAGTTATCGCTACAGAAGTCTTATGGTCGTCATCATGAAGTCGTGGATCGTTACGATGTATCCATCGGCCATGAGAACCAATTTGTTCAACGTGTCATAGTTTTTCTTTCTTCTTTCGTTTACCCCGACTTAACTTTTCATGAGCAACTCAGCCGGTGCTTCTAGAAAAGCAGATGACGCCCAACCTGCCGGTGCACTTGGTCCATGTTCCCAGTTTTTAGTGGAGTCCGAATTGCTTGTTTACTTTTGTTACTTTGTATTATTTTGGTTATTTGGATCTTTGTGTGTCTGTTTTCCTTGTTGGGTCCATATCTCTGCGTTCATCATATTGTGTTCTTTGATTTCCGCCATTTTAACTTTTTGATCCGTCAATCGGTTTTTATCTTTCAAGATTTGAAAAAAAAAACATAAATCGAAGAAAAATACCCCGAGGATTCTGAAAAGGTCATCTAAATAGGAATTAAAATGAATTGTTGTTAGATTCTACATGCAGTGACTTGATCAATTGATAGGTATAATTTTAAATAGATTTTCACAGTATTTTAAAGCCTTTAAAAAGTGCCAATAAGAAATAGCGATAATGTATTTAAGAAGGTTGTAATAACGACTCTGTTGTAACATGAATGAGTATAAAATGGATATTTTGATGATCCACTTCTATGTTGCATAGACAAAAATAAAGGGGAAACCAAGGGATTAAAATCCGATAATAACCAAATATTTATGAGACAATTAATCTGATATTGTTCAAACTAACATGACAGGATCATGTCTTATAATAACAGTTCGTGTTTTTTTTTTCACTTTCTTGTGGGTGTTTGATTACACATGTATACAGTGCTGCTAAGTAATACAAAACATGTTCTCCTACGCAACTATATCAAGGATCAATTTGTCAAACCTTATTTAATTTATTATTATAAGTATATAGCAAAATATGGTTCTCCAAAGGAAACACTTTTAAGATCAGATGAGAATTAAGAAACTTGTTGTGGGTGAAGAATAACACTTGTATAAACAAAACATTAAGTAAACAATCGTTTGGTCTTGATACTTTATGATAATATTGAGTAATGATTAACGAATCATGAAATGAGAAATGTGTGTAGGTGCTATATAATTTCAAGACAAAACAAAACCACACTGATAACAATAACATAATTTTGAAATATCATGAAGTTTACATTAAATAAATATAATTATTTAATTGATACGAGTTACTAATGAGAGGGTCGTATAATTAAACGGCTTCAACCTGTCTCATTTCGAGGTGGAAAAGGGAAGTGTGTGAAAACTGTCGATAATTTGAATTTTGATGGCCTACTGCATCTCGTAAAATTGCAACAAATAAAGATTCAAACTTTCCATAGGACATACAATATTTTTAACTTAAGACGTTAGAGAATTTAAATCATCCATTTAAAGTACCCAAAAGCCCTTCTTAAGACGTACTTTCCCAAAATGTCAGAAACGACGAGGACAATAATAAAAGCTGTAATAGAGAATAGCAACTGATTATACTTACATCAACACCGAGTGTTTTAAAGTTTTCATTAGTGAGCCGTAAAGCTTGAAAGTTGTCCGAGTTATTTTTCAGGGTAAGTGAATTTGTTGAACCCCATTTCCATGTGACTTCATAGTAAGCAAAATTCAAGGTGGTTATATTCACCAAACACTCAAAATGAATGCCCGTTTTTGTTCCATTTACCATGGTTATTCCAGGTTTGACAACTGGCTTTGGAAGAGGTGGGTCCGCTTTTAAACCTGTTTGATAAATTTGGTATAATTGCCTTATATATATTACGTTCTGTAGATATTTATCTGATTGTTTTAAAACTCAAACGTGTCTTGTACATCTAACACCATGATTGCATTTTGTAACTACGTATCCTATTCTATTTCTATATGTTTGTCTAAATTTTAATGTATGAAAGCATCCCTTATGGAGTCGTTAATTGGTAATTGATGTTTTTGTTTTTTGTTTTTTGTTTTTTTGTTTGTTTGTTTGTTTTTTTTTTTTGTTGCTATCTCAATTTCATTTCGGATTGGCCTGCAACAATACTCAGCAGATGGCTGACATCACAACCACTTTCTATATCAAATGCATCGAAACCGACCAAAGCTTACCAGAAAATGTAATAAGGATTACCATACTACTACATTGTTTTCCATTTTTCTGATAAAAACGTAAGCTTGAAGCTTCAAAAAGTTTACAATGTTAACTAATGTACTATAATCTTATTGTGTGGACCTACAGAGGTTATTAAATTTACTTTCATTTTGAATATACATGACCTTTTGTGCTGTTTAAATCAGCGGCGTTGAAGTTTGTTGGAGTTGGCAAATCACTTTATTACATGTTAGTTCAAGGAGCTTCGTTTTTACGAATTTAAATAAATTAAATGAATTTTAAAAAATTGAGCTCATCCATATAATGATAAATCTTGTTTATACATGTTGTCCGCTTTGCCGGAGAATTTCCCCTCCTCCCCTAAACAAAACAAGCGTGCTTAGAAATATGACATTCATAGTAACATTTTTTTATTAATCATTATTTTCATCATTCAGTCTTTGATCAAATATATCTCCATCTACTGTGTTTAAGGTTCTGCTTAAGCCAAGTTCTAGGACATTACTTTTCAAATTAATTTTATTCCCAATTTAAAGAATGTGGTTAAAACTTTGCTGAATGTCTCTAGATATTGACCTTACTGGAACCTTAATGTCTCTAGATATTGACCTTACTGGAACCTTAATGCAGCTATTCCTATTAATACTGTTTAAATCAAAAGGACAAAGAATTCTAACTATCAGAATTGGACATTTTAAGATAACTTCTCCCCTAATAGATCATAGACATCGATCATAACCTTACCAAAGCAGTATGCCTCCGGGCAATGTTTTGTTGGCATCAAGAAATAAGCTGTATACCTTTGACATCGTTTTATTCTGATTGATATTTCATCATCACAGTAAGAAGTGCTACCAACCTTACATGCCGTTCTTGTAACCTCTCCCTCATCTAAAGATGGCACAGTACCTGGGAAAAAGAAATAAGAATCCAGAGTAAGTGCGATAAAAGAGCAATCAATGATCGTAAAACTAATGTTTGCTTAATTAGATTAATATATAACGTACACTAATTGTACTATTATATGTAATACAGTAATTTGCAATGTGCATCTAATATGACTTATTGACCTGTCAGAAAAAGACAATCTGATCAATCTGATAATACAAACTTAGGAATAATCTTTCGTCAAAAAATATTATAACAATTCAAACCATTAAGCCAAATAGGATGAGTTGTCCCACAATCGAGGAATGTTGGTGGTTTTGTAGGCATATCATTATAAGCCATAAACCATGCTCCGTGTTGTGGTATGGAATATTTGTCACACACCATTTCATCTCCATTTTCGTAATCAGTTTTATAAGCCTGAAATCGCCTGCTAATGTCACGAAGATGTTTTTCACCTCCATCTTCACAAGGATCAAACGCATTGGAAGACATATACACTGAAAGAGAAAGAAATATTAATTAACGAATATATAATCCATAATATTAAAATGCTGGATATATTTTTATATAACCACTAAGGAGACAACGTGATGAATAAAATATGAAATATGAATGGTGATCTCGTTGTTTGAAAAAAAACATATCTCATCAACACGCATATTGTAGTTCTAAAATTTGCTAGGATCCATCCGTAAAATATGTCTAAAGGTATCACTGTTTTGAAAAAAAATTGAAACTAAAATCAAATCCAAAGCCTATAATGCCAAGAACCGAGACAAAGAAAAAATGATTGATTGATTGATTGATTGATTGATTGTTGGGGTTTAACGCCCGAGCAGAAAAGAAACATACAACTAAACTTATTGTTGAATATGATGCAACTATATAAAGTATCATTTTATCATATAATAATTTAAAATAAATTTTATTTTGAAACAGTTATGTCATTAGATAAATTGTTTAAATTGATTGCTTTTTTGTTATCCTATCCTTGACATCACTTACGTAGCAGAATAATTAACCAACGAAAACGTTAATTAATAAAGTAAGTGTATAAAGTAAAAACAAGAGATTAATCACATGTGGATAAGTTAGGCTCGTCTATATGGTGTGATCTCATTTTCATCAGTGAAAATGAATTTATTTATATTTTTTTAATTAAATAAATAAACGCCTTTTTAGACTTTGTTAATTTTTCTTGGTCATGAGCTGGTAAAGCTGAGCATGGAGATTTGCGACAATCAATAATGTCGCCCACGCGTATTTAATAATTGTTTAGACCCATTCATTTATTTGTATGAAAGTCTTCCAGTTGATATAAATGTGTTTCTGTTATCATTTGTTACATAATTTAAAAACTTCATCACACTATATCAATATAAAAAACAAGCAATCTTATGATTTGTGCTCGTTTAAATTTCAAATGATAATCTTGATAGGCCTACACCTACATGGTTGGGAAAAGCAAACATTTCAAATATTTTGTTGTTTGCTTTTCAATACTTTATCTTTTCATGCTTGTGATGAATCGCACACAGGGTTTAAAGCAAATAAACTATTTAAAATGTTTGTCTTTACACATTTTTTGGTCTTCCATGCAGGTGCGAGGATGAATTGCACTTGTCACCCAAAACAAGTCAGTGCATGCATTTCTCGTCAATGTAATGTTGGTCATTTCATGATAGTTTAATTAAGAATTGATTTTATAACATTATCAGGTTAAAGAAAACAATTCAAAAAGTATCATATGGAAATTGTGATAAACTATCACTTCTTGAAACATGTGTACAGCATATCGAAATATTTGCAATATATATATATATATGTATGGCATTTTTGTATTTATTAAACATGCCTCTCGTTAGTTGTTTTTATTGTATTATGTACAGATCTTTAAAAAAAAATTATTAATGATATTCACCTGTCGTAAAACTTCGTCTATTTTATATAAGCACCGTTGTTTGCTTTAATTTGATTATTAAGTCATGTCCATGTATATTAAATTACAATTTTTTATCATTCATTATTTGCGGATAATGAAATGTTATTGACCAATAAGTCATTCAGTATGTTGTTCTTCTCTGCTTCGTTTTAGAATGCTACACATGCTTAAATTGAATTATCATATAGAAAGCTGTGATTTACCGAATGTTTAGAGTGTAAAAAATTTCGATAATTCAGACTAGGAAATAAATTCGTTAATTTCACTCTCGGACTTTCTCCCGCTAAAACGTCACAACACGAATATTAATCCCCCATTCACAAAATTTAAATTGTATGTTGAAAATAGGAAATATGGAGGAAATGTATATGGTAAATAGAATTATCAATTTATTATCGTGAATAACCAAAAAGAGAGATATAGAGATTTTACACGTGCGTGGAACAAATTCCGCACATTCGTTAAATCTAAACGTTCTTCAGTACTCGTGACCATAATTTGGTTATTCATTCTTTCCAATTAATTATCCTGTTATTATTCTTTCCTGACCGGTAAGTTAGGCTCGTCTATATGGTGTGATCTCATTTTCATCAGTGAAAATGAATTTATTTATATTTTTTTAATTAAATAAATAAACGCCTTTTTAGACTTTGTTAATTTTTCTTGGTCATGAGCTGGTAAAGCTGAGCATGGAGATTTGCGACAATCAATAATGTCGCCCACGCGTATTTAATAATTGTTTAGACCCATTCATTTATTTGTATGAAAGTCTTCCAGTTGATATAAATGTGTTTCTGTTATCATTTGTTACATAATTTAAAAACTTCATCACACTATATCAATATAAAAAACAAGCAATCTTATGATTTGTGCTCGTTTAAATTTCAAATGATAATCTTGATAGGCCTACACCTACATGGTTGGGAAAAGCAAACATTTCAAATATTTTGTTGTTTGCTTTTCAATACTTTATCTTTTCATGCTTGTGATGAATCGCACACAGGGTTTAAAGCAAATAAACTATTTAAAATGTTTGTCTTTACACATTTTTTGGTCTTCCATGCAGGTGCGAGGATGAATTGCACTTGTCACCCAAAACAAGTCAGTGCATGCATTTCTCGTCAATGTAATGTTGGTCATTTCATGATAGTTTAATTAAGAATTGATTTTATAACATTATCAGGTTAAAGAAAACAATTCAAAAAGTATCATATGGAAATTGTGATAAACTATCACTTCTTGAAACATGTGTACAGCATATCGAAATATTTGCAATATATATATATATATGTATGGCATTTTTGTATTTATTAAACATGCCTCTCGTTAGTTGTTTTTATTGTATTATGTACAGATCTTTAAAAAAAAATTATTAATGATATTCACCTGTCGTAAAACTTCGTCTATTTTATATAAGCACCGTTGTTTGCTTTAATTTGATTATTAAGTCATGTCCATGTATATTAAATTACAATTTTTTATCATTCATTATTTGCGGATAATGAAATGTTATTGACCAATAAGTCATTCAGTATGTTGTTCTTCTCTGCTTCGTTTTAGAATGCTACACATGCTTAAATTGAATTATCATATAGAAAGCTGTGATTTACCGAATGTTTAGAGTGTAAAAAATTTCGATAATTCAGACTAGGAAATAAATTCGTTAATTTCACTCTCGGACTTTCTCCCGCTAAAACGTCACAACACGAATATTAATCCCCCATTCACAAAATTTAAATTGTATGTTGAAAATAGGAAATATGGAGGAAATGTATATGGTAAATAGAATTATCAATTTATTATCGTGAATAACCAAAAAGAGAGATATAGAGATTTTACACGTGCGTGGAACAAATTCCGCACATTCGTTAAATCTAAACGTTCTTCAGTACTCGTGACCATAATTTGGTTATTCATTCTTTCCAATTAATTATCCTGTTATTATTCTTTCCTGACCGGTTAGTTAAGATATACATAAAACAAAGTATCTTAATGCATTGTTTAAAACACTTTTAGCAATTTCTAGAGTTGATTATTAGATTAAAGTCCTAAATTGTTCAATACTTGAAATAAACATTTTAACTTGTCATTGTTCTTCGATAGATATAAGTTTAAAGACATTAGTGTTTTGATCGAGACAAAGAATTATTTTGAACAAGTTTCCAACTGCTATACATTTGCTCTACCAATAGAGCATATTTACATATTTTTGTTGATTAGTAATATACAACCAGAAAATTTAGTAAAAGCAAAGTTTATACATAGTCGTTTTGTGGTAGAATTTTCATTATCATTGATACGTTTGTCATATCATAATATTTTAAAACGTGGTATTTTTACTTGAAATTCTTATTTGTAAATTTCTTGATTCTATTGCAATGTATGTGAAAATTAACCAAACTAACGGCATTTGTAACAATGCTATAGAAAAAAATATATTATTGCATATCGGAACAACCATTTTCTGATTCCAGGCATTTCACTAAATCTCTGAAATTCTAGTCAATTTAAAAAAATTCTTAAAATTCAAGTCTTTCAACAATATGTGTGATTGGTGATCAGTGTTAAAAAAATTACACGGCGGAATGGTTTGCATCGATTTTATAAATTCTGCCTGTAACCAACAAGATTAATATTCATATGTGTCAGGTAAGAGTAAAGTATATACTTTTTTAATAAAAGGATTGTATGCATTATATATTTCATTCATTACACCAAAGGACGATCAAATGATAATAATGTAAAACCCGACGTTTTACCATCTAATCTCTATATGTACTATTTTCATAGTACTTTCTTATTACAACCAATATATTTCTAAAGTTGTAAAGACTACATGAAGTTATGAGCTCATATAAAAAAAATCTATGAAAGTCAATGCACTAATACTTATTTGATGTAATTATTTACCTAGTATGCAATAGACAAAGAAAATAAACTTGAATGTTGCAAGAACGATATTCATGGTATTGTATATTACGTAAAAGAATTGCAAATCTTTCTTACAAAGAATTTTTATAAATTCCATGCATATATGGTAAAATATTATAAGTTGAAAACTTGATTAGAAAAGAACACTTCATGACAAATCATATTTTTGATCATATAGATCTACATCTTCACTTTAACATTACCACAATAAAAGCTTGCTTTCCAAAACAACTTTTTATTCCGACGGTGTTGTCAAAATGCTGGAAGTTTTCGTCGAAAACATGTTTGTCCAATGTGGTTGGCGTGTTTTCAACAGACGGTCGACATTCTAATGGGAACATATTGCGCTCCACTTCTGGATAACCTATTCCTTCACTTTTATGAAGCTTATTTAATAGCTGGCTCATCCAAAAAGATGTACATCGTTTAACCAGATACTTTGATCTCATTTTGAAATATGTAGACGACGTATTTATTTTAAGAACACGAGAAAAAACACACTATAAAGTCAACTTCATATTATAACTCGTACGTGATGCCACAACTTATCGAAACAACGCGGACTTTTTGTACTGCATTTGACACCTTACAATTAGGTTTAGTGGAAACAGGTTTAGTTGCTACAAAATGAAAGTCATTACTACAAAAATTTAATGGTCGTGAACTCGTGAATCGTTATGGTATGAATCTGCATCATGACAACCGTTCACCGTGACATAGTATTCCTTTTTTCTTCAACACCGGACGTGAAATGTCTAAGCAACTCGGATTTTTCTTGAAAAGCTGAGAACGCTTACCCTACCTGTGCACTTGGTCAATGCCCCCGTTTTCAGTGGAGTCTGAGTTGCTCATTTACTTTTGATTTTTTTTTTGTTTTTGTTTTTTTTTTGTTTTGTTTTTTTTTTTTTTTGTATGTGTTATTTCGGTTATATCTTTTTTTGTTGAGCAATTCTATATTCGTTGTACAGGTTTTTTTTTCTTTTGAAGAGAGATGTGGCATCTCCACAGAGATTAAACCAAATTGTTAGTATTTTAATAGATATATTTACTTAAAAATGGTAGTAACTTAGAAAAGCGTTACAAAATATTTTTAACTATTCCGACAATTCACATATTGCCTGTATTAAGAATATGCCCTTTGAAAGTACAAGTCTAATTAAATCAATAATGATTTTTTTTTTAAATAATCTTACTTTATCAAAAGCATGTCAAACAATATATATATACTACATTTTAGGATTTAAAAAAATTCTTTATTTTAATACTTTAGAAACACTTAAAACATGAAAATCAATTTAACCTAATTAAGGAAATGCCACTGGAAAAACTGTCAGAAAAATCTGGTGAAACAATATTTAGAAAGCAAACAAGCGCCTGAAAATACATTATATTCTTTAAGTATAACATAATGGTTGACCTTCAGTGTCAGAATAGATTTATTATGAAGTTAAAACCTATATTATCCAGAACTGCGGATAGAATGGATATTAGACTATACGTTTGCTATGCAAGTTGGTCGTATGTCTTTTAACCTCTCTGTTCTGGCATTTATAGCAACAAGTCCGCTTGCACTATGTTAAGCAGTGGTCAAAATCGAGTCAAGAATGTAAATATAACTTCATGTTGTATATAATCAATCAGTAATTTACGACTGTAATATAGAATGTATATTAGAGTCGAAATTATTATCATCATGAAAGACTTCCATTTATTTCAGTTCGTTGTCATTTTTTGTTACGATGCAAAACGGTGTCATAACCTTTCTGTTAAATAAATATGGCAGATGGTGCAAAGATTGTACGAATATTTACCTTGGTTTTAAGTACAGCTGTGTTGTCTTGAGACATACGAAAGCTAAATATTAAACAGACCTAATAAAAGTAGAACTTCACATTAAAGCCAGGACTGAACTCACTACTGAAAAAAATTAACAGAACCCCAGAAACTTTGCGGAATTTCTGTCTTCAATAGTAAAAGAAATACCGGATTTCATTGAGCAGCTTTAATGCTTATTTTTCTCACTCACGTGAAAAAAATGCTTTAAAAAGACCAAAGAGATCATTAACAAAAGCATGAATACCGAAAACATAAAAATCTCAACGGGTTCAAAGTATGCCCAGGGCGCGCCTCTCGTAATTGTTTAAATGTAAGCTTTGCTATTATTTTTTTCTATAAAGCATGTGTTGTATAAAATGAATATAAGCATTTTTCTAGCGATTAGCTTTTCCCCCCAAACTAATGGGTGTAAAAGCAAGCAATGAGAACATTTAGATAAATTTGTAACTTTTGTTAAAAAAAAAAGTCATCAAAGTAAAATACTAGAAAGTCTTTATTGCTATATTTGCTGGATATTGATATGGTTGCTATACCAACACTTTCTATGTTCATATTACTGTAAAATATGACAAAACTATTGTATTTCTAAATAGTATAACGCAAAAAACTAGCTAATACAAAGACAGCAACGTTATACCTGCATGTAGAAAAATAAGCCAAATCTGAATTTCTTCTCTCATATTCATTTCTGCGTCAGTGAGTATCAAAAGGTAAACTAACTACTGATACCGCAAAATTTTTCGATAATATAAAGATAAAATTCGTTTTAGCGTATGCGCACTGGAGTTTATATTAATCAGGGCTAATTTAATAAATCGGAAAAAGTATCAAATGGAAACCAAATGGAGCAGTGTAAATCCAAGAACAAATTACCAGGATATGTTTAAACTTCTTATTTCTTAAGTAGAAAACAGTTGTATATACAAGGAAATACGGCAAATATAAACGGGGAATCGATGAAACCAAATTCGAACGGTAATAAAGAATAAAAGCCAAGGATAACGACTAGACAGGAAAAAAAGAAAACACAACTAAAAAAATGAAATAACCTTAAGATAAAACGCACACGGAAACAAAAGTAAATGAGCTAACGGAGCACGAACCCGATGCTCCGGAAGGGTAAGTGTCCTTTGCTTTTCTAGAAACACCAGCAGAGTTGCTCATAAAATGACTGATCTGGGATAGATGAATGTGGACAGGAAAGCTATGTCAAATCGGATACATATACTTAATATGTCTACATGTAGATAACGGTAAAGTTACAACAATTAAATTGGAACAATTTGTCTAAACAATATCCGAGGTCATTCATTACAATAACTAATCCACAGATGTTGTAGAGGGAAAGGTTTTGGATAAAAGAACTCCGTGCCTTACTTCCACACTGAATAAATAATAATAAAAAAAACATTAAGTTCTTCCATGTTTGTATCTCATTTTCTCTACAGTGTTTATGTTTCTAGTTGATTATTTCTACAAAGTTCAAGATCATCTCAAATTTGAGACTGGCGTGAGATTGAAAATTATCGTATAGTAAGATCAAAGGGATTTTAAACAAAACAGCGATAAAAAGATGTACCTCTTAAGTATCACACACGTGTGTTCTACGTGTGTTTCTTACTTGAATGAGAAACGGGAATATTATATGAAATGACCAGTTAGCTTTGAACATTACCCAGTTTCCGTTTCAGGCAATGAGGCTAGTCACTAGACTTTATAGGTCATATGCATTGGCACGCCCCGATATTTATAAATATTCATTGGCAGCTGCTTAATCTGGTTCATAAACTGATTCCCTGTCAATACCATAAGCGACCCAAAGATTGCATACGCATGTCTATGCGTGTTTTTTGCGTGTATTAAAACGGGATTTTACATTAAAAGATAAAATGATCGGTTAGCATTGAATTTATGTAATTTTACCTATTTTCTGCGATATCTATATTTAGCCATTCGGGTCATAACGGCAATAATATCAAAGGAACCAAGATTTTTGCAGAAGTCCCACGATTTTAGAGCATCTCGCATTTGTACCATTTCGGACGTTGAAGTACGCCAAAATCAGTGACAGTGAATATTTGACGATTAGAGACTTTGAAGACTTCAGTCTTTGATTACTAATTGTATTTCATCAGAAATTTGCATCAGGGGAAGGCTTTAACACATACACCGGTACAATATGAATTTATATATATTGTACAAAACAAAAACACTAACAAAAAACAAAAACAAAATTAATTATTAAAACAAGTTTTGTTTTTTTTTTTACAAAAATGGCAGTATCGCTGCTTTAAACAATATGTAACTTCAGAATCGAGCTTGTATGTAAGTATGAAATATATCTAAGAATGCTACTAGCGGAAAACAACTTTAATATTATGTAATAAGTGAGAATTTATGTATTCCCAAGATTAATAATGCTTTTAACACGTATGCCGTTACAATTAAAGGCATCTGTTGTTTTTACAAAACATTCTGCTGTCAAGGACGCTTACTCAAAAAGCAGGACAATTTCCAAGAAAAAGTAAAAAAAAAAAAAAAAAACAGACAAGGATATATTTTCTTATATAAACTAAGACTGGATTGAAAGACTTATTTAACTGCTCTCCAGGAAATTAAAAGGTAAATTCATTTTCAGGGGATGTCTTTCACTTCAGTTTTTTTTATACTAGGGTGTCAAAGAATTTTTGCCGTAATTTCATGTAAAATAATGTTGTATATTATTTTCATTTATTGAATTTCAGAGTTCTGTGATCGTTGTGATATCAATAGTTGTCTCTGGTGGTGTGTGGCTTTTTTTTTGTTTTGCTTACTTGCTTGATACAAAAATTCAAAAATCATTCTTTTGATAACAATTCATTTTGATAGACGCTCCACTCGCATACTTTTCTAAAGCTTATCATTTGGTTATTGTAAAGGAAAATACTTAGATATAAATATGACAGGTAAATATAATATTTACAAAGAACGTCTTTGATATTAATAGTATTATTGCGTAAGGGTTTCCATATTGGCTTAGTTATTGGTTCGAGACTAGCCATATTGGACTGAGGCGTAGCCGAAGTCCAATATTTATAGCCGAGGATCAATTATTGACTAACTTGTTCAATACGCTACGGCAAAATGGATTTTAACCAGTCCAATACGATGTATGTATTGGACAGGTAAAAGCCGTATTGGACAGCTAGATCCTATATTGGCGCACTTTTGTTTTTTATATTGTATTGGCACTTTTTATCATATTTAGGCTAATATTCGAACATAAGTCAATAATTTCCTTTATTATCTGCAACGATTTTTTTTATTATTTCAGGAGAGGAATGTTTTTCTATAAATATATGTTAATTTATATACAGTATATATATTATGTTTTTTTTTAATTACCTCTCTTTTTAGGATGGATCTTCATTAAGTAACTTCATAATTTTTAATTCATCAGATTTCTTATGTTTATTGTAAATGAGAGGTGGGACTTAATTAAGCTATTGTCTAGTCTTCTTGATCAGATATACCTTCCTTTTCAGGAAAACGTTATGAAACCTATCCTCCTGTTTTGGATATTGACAAAATTTACTTTTGCTCGCATATACCAAGATGATCTCCCAAGTCAACTTGATGAATGTTACTCTAAACATTTACCTCAAACTGTCGACCAACAGAATAATTGTCTAGAAAGCTACCTTATTCAGGTCTATGGCAATATTTCTAACATTGGAATACATAGAACAGCTGTTGACTGGATTGACTCTCTAGGTAGAAATATTAATCGTAGGTTACGTCGTCAGAGTGGTAAAAGACGACTTAGAGTCAGAAAAGAGCTCAGGACGTTGAGCGACGACGAAATAGAAGATTATTTTGACGCTATTAAGGCACTGAAAAAAGACACGGTATGTGTATGTGTAAGATCTGTTAACATTTTCAATATTAAGAACAGAAATTTGGTTTTCAGGAAACACTTGGATATACTTGAAACTTAGATATTTTACTTCTATTATGTTTTTCTATTCATAACCCTTGATTGATGGGCTTGATTTCTTAGTTAGAAAACTAGTTTTTTTCAACGGATGCGGTATGCGGCCATATGAAAAAAAAATGAAAAGTTGTACCTTTTGGAAATATAAAATTCATGAAACGGAAATTGAATTATAGGGGTTAGTATGATGAAGTCAAACAATTAATTTGACCATAAAATTATAACTTTTCTTCATTCAGGGAAGGAGCAAATGAAAGAACCCCTCTCATGAGATAAATGACAACCATTCTTTTATATTTTAAGAATACAGAAGAAAAACTTCGAAAAATTATTTTAACAAAACGGAACTAGCATTTAAAAAATTAGATTTATTGATATAAGTTGGTATGAAAAATGGAGTCATTCTTCTTGACTTTCCGCGAGTCAGTAAGCTTATGTTTATTTTAATTTTAATTTTAATTTCAATTTTAGTATTTCTTTTAAAGTTCAACTATTTGTAGTACCTTTTACAGTTGTATGTCCAGAACCCTAGCCTTTAGAAGTGCAACGTGATGCAAGAGATGCCACGTTTCTCGCTCGTTAAAGAACCCTGCTGTGGTATTGTATCGGAGTAGGAAAATTTGCGTTCCGCCACAGGAGGATAGATTGCCCGATCCTACCCACCTCTCCCTATTTCCAGTGGTAATCGAAACCCGTCGATCTTATTGTCCTTGTGCCTTATCCCATTTTTTTTTCATTTCGTTATCATTTCATGTTAAATTTATCCTCCATTTAATGTTAATTTAATCCTCCATTTATGTTCATCGCCTGGATTTTGATGAAATATTGCTGTTCGGGCCAGAACAATCAATCAACCAATCTGATTTAAATTATTATTACCATTAACTATTAACTATAACTGACTATCTCATTACCACAAAAGTTGACGGAACATTTTGAATAGCATTTGCAAGAGAGAATAAACCTTTAAACTTTTAACATTCATTTATGTCAAAAATTGACAACGCTGTGGATAATTTCCTACAGTGAAAACTGTAAACCGGACCCTAAGAAAACCAGATTTCACTCTAAACCTAACTAACTGTAAGTCCCGTAGAACTTCCAATTCAAACTGTAGTAATTTTACCTGTCTAAACCAGATCCTGACAATTTCAATTTCTGAACTCTTTCAGTATCCCTTCTCTTAATTATTGTTTTTTTTTCGGTAATGAATGAATTAATTAAAGAGTAATCAAGAGAATCAAGATGACATCGGAAATCAAAAGAATGTAATCCAGGGACAAAGAACAGACAAGGAAAACAAACACAACAACGAACATAAAGTTACTAAAGTAATACATACAAAGTAATAAAAGTTAATGAGCAACTCGGACTCCACTGAAAACGAAAGCATTAAATTAAAGTTAGATCTTTTTTTTAATTGAGTTTTATTCAACTAAATTTTCTAAAGGTGTATCATAAATAAGAACTGATTTTTTTATCTGGGACATGTGTTGTTGATTGATTACGCATGCGTAGTTAATGTTTATCTCTCTACTTTAAAGTACAGACAAAATAACATATCAATCTTTTTATTTCTTCTTCTTGCATGTCTTATCTGTCATGTATTGCCAATTCAGTTTACAATCATAACTAAGTGGCCGGAAAATCTATTTACCTTTCTCCCGTAATACCTGTCCGTCATAATATTATATTCGAATCTTTCGTAAACGTCCGGTTTAATCGACAGATTAGTTTTCTTTTTTCACAAATTGTCAGTAAAATCTTTATAAAAAAACATATCAAAACGAACAGCTTGATTTTGTCGTAACATTATAAACAAAACAGATGAATCTTGGTCTATGTGCAGTATTTAATGACCGCAAGTCACGGCTTTGAGACCTTAAGAAAGACAAACTGTCTAATTGTTAGGTACACTGATTAAAAACGAACACCTTTCTATAAACCAAATAAGACCTTAAATCCCCTTGCTGTTCGGTTTGGTCAGGTTTCACTGTACACCATTCAAAAGGTCAGACGTACAGGGATGTGTTTTGTCCAATTATTTATATATATATATATATATATATATATATTTCTAGAAATTGGATTTTTTCCGACTGCAAACATCTTTTATAGCATCAGTTCTTTTAATCAACGTGGTTAATTATGCAATAATACTTGATTAGTTAAATCGATCGACCCTTTAAATTTCCTTCATTTTTATGAGGATGAATTCATAGCTGATGATATCCGAAAGGAAGAACATTGTTTCGCCAAATCCTACGATCTCAGTTTCCGCTATGACAGGGCTGTAGTCAGGTTTTCTGAATGGGGATGCGAACAGGTCACTAAAAAGCAATTTTACTTGGTTATCTAGTACAATTTCTCCTTAAATAGCAGTCTTTCTAAAATAAAACAGAAGGTGATTTATGCATGTAAAAACCCACCAAATTCAGTTTAATTTCTTGTTCAGAAAGAGTTACTGATCACATGACCAGTCTCAGTTTTTCATTTGGTTGTTGCACTTTTGGGATAAAAATATATAGATTGTACATAGTCTGTGGGTTTTTCTACATCATGAATTACTTTACCACTGGCAGTGTCTGAATCTTATATAGACTAGTACTTAATTATAGGCTAATATGTAAATCAAAGATTTTTTTTTTCAAGAGGGGGTGCCATCGAATCCGTCGTGCCCCCTGGCTACGGCCTTTAAAGATGACGTTTTATGTATAAACAACCATAGAGTCGAAATTTTATTTATCGCAGCTACCCAAAAAACTTGAGATAAAGTTCATTATCTAACTATACGACAGACGCGATGACTTCTCATCCGTATTGTCAATATTCTTTTCATCTGAGACGACATCCCTTTAACACCTATGAAGTTTTCATTAATTTTAAAAGTCATACATGATACTAGAGCTTGTCGAAAAGACTTTTTGATCCATATTAGACTTCTTAAAAATAGGCTTCTGGAACATATGATATATCCATATGTACCATAAGAACAGATTTGTTCTCTGTGTCCTTGTTTTTCATTCCTGTTTCATCTACCGAGGACGTGACATTTATTAGCAATTCGACGGGCGGTTGTTTCTAGGAAAGCAGAGGACGTTTCCCTACCGGCACACCTGGTGCCAATTTCACAAAAAGTCGTAAATGTAAAGTTGATCCTAAACATTGACGTCACAACAAAAAATAGCATTATGACATCATAATACCGTTAGAATCCTTGTACCCTTGGTTTCCCTTATAATTTTATATATGTCGACGTTGAAAATCAGGTTGTTTTTCGACATATGACAAGTGATTAATTTATCTTTTATCTCTTATATCTCTTCAAATTAATTTTCTCCAATTTTAACTTGTTTGTTGTTATTACATCTTGAACTTGACTACCTTTCCCACAGAGCTTAAGACTTTTTGAAACTCGTGCCTTGAATTTACACATTTTTTTTTATTGTATTTTGTTCTTTTTATTTTCACTTATTTATTGTTTATATCTTCAAACTGTATTGTTTTGACTACTGATTTGACCGATCTTGATTATCGGCAAATTATTTTTTTCTGTAGTTTTTACTAGAATATTATTATTTCAACATATACTTGACGCACTTTCCCACGAATTCAAGACGTTTTGAAACTTGTGGCTTGGATTTACATGTATATTTTTTTTAATGTATTTAGTTGTTTTTGTTTTTTTTTAATTTCACGTATTTATTGTTCATATTTTCTGTACTAATTATACTACTACTGATTCAACTGATTTTGCCTGGCGGTAATTTTATGCCGCCCATTTGTAATACCAGAAATAATGAACAGTAATGGAAGCGGGAGGTTTAAACTAAAACACAGGAGATCGACAAACCTTTTATAAAAGTGTTGCACGATTTCAAAGCTATTCATAAAATACTTAATTTGTATTTTGTAGTCAGTCAAACCAAACAAGTATGACGCTTTTGCCTTAACACATCAGGGGTTATCCATTGAATCAGCACATAAAGGACCAAACTTTTTAGGATGGCATAGATACTTACTGGTTCTGTAAGCATTTTAACTACTAGTGTTATGAGTTTGACTACTTTTGCTGTTTTCTTGTCAGTGACGAAACTTTTTCCCAGAGTCGAAATGGAAATCATTTTGGCGATTTAATCGGGAGCGTTTATGGTTGTATTATCAACTGGGTTCTGCATACTTATGGCCAGAAATAACCTTGGGTAATATTTTCGTTCCACAAGTTTCTCTCGAATATAACCCCGAGTCTCCAATGACGTATATATGTTCTTAATTTAAAACGAAAGGCTAAATAATTCTTTCAAATTACTTAAGATATGATATTGACCAAGTAACTAGAATATGGCCAGAAAAAGCAACAATATCCGGTTTGTACCTCCGGTGTCAGGCGTATCAAGGCAGCTTAATTTGGGGTGCACTATACAGTTACATTAAGGCGCACTGTTTCGCACATCAAGTTACCCCGGTCAAATTTTGTAAAACTAAAAATTAAAAGTTGAAATTTGGTGAATGTATTGTTTATATGTAGATAATGATTTATACATAGACAGATGTAATATATGTTATGGTAAACAGGTGTAATTTAAATGAAGAATGGTATCCGGAACGTTTCAGTCACCTGCCGTATTAGGTTCTCTCCGCAGCATCAGATGGCTGATTTTCAAAATACCTTATTTCGCACGAACTTTTGGAACTGAAATTGTGAGAGAATGAATCGAAAATGGTCTTATTATTTTTACCCTTTTACCACCTTCTCCATGCATGCTTTTATCCTATGGTATTGTCTAAGTGCCTGATATTTTATAAGACATAATAATTGGCTGAGTTGTACTAAACGTCAATAATATTTTTTGCAGTATGTTACAATGGCTACTGGATTTTAAAATAATAATCACTAAATTAAGTATAAATGACATGCACCGCCACACGCCAAGGATTTCAAAAATATGCACTTTTTTATGACAAAACACTAGAAATCTGTGCGGACTGCCCCGAAACAGCTTTATTTCAACAAAATGAGACCAAATTTTCAGAAATGACTATATTGTACTACCTTGCGTATACTTTGTAAATGCGATTGAGAACCGAACCAGTCTCGAATCGTAGCTTTCCCATGGTACGGTTGGCCATAACAGTCTACAGTATGGCGAACAGGTGTTTACGAAAATGACGTAATAAGTATTCTCCATGTCTTGGGTACTTACAAATTGCGAAACAAAAAGAATCGATTAAAAAATCGAAACGAAACAATAAGAAACAAAATGAATCAAAACAAAATAAAACGATACAAGTCGAAACTAAATGTAATAAAAAATCAGTACTGTACAGTCGTTTTGCAGTTAGGAACCATTATGTTTTCCTATGCCGAACAACTCGACCCAAAGAGATTTCCATTACTTTGGATTAAAAGTTTGAGAATGGGAGTAGTACTATGAGTTTTAGAAGTATCATTTTTCGGGTGGTGCACCCCAATACGCATGCGGATGACGTCATATCCGGTGACCGTGGGCCGGAAGTGACCGGTAGAGGGAGGGGACCGGAAGTGGACCTTGGGTATGACCGGAAGTGGAACTTGGATGACCGGAAGGGGACCAATAAAGGAAACATGGAGACCTTTTGATCTACAGGGGAGGGGGCTTACAGTTTAGGAGGGAGAAAACGACCTCCATAGGTATCCTCATTAAGTGTCATTATTAGTGTCATTGTATAGTTCATTTTTTTTTTCATTAACGTTTATTGTTTTTTAATTATTTTTTTCTAATTATTTGTTTGTAATTTCATTGTCTTTGTGTAATAATTGAATGGGCACTTTGAATAGATTTTAAATTTTGATTTGAATTTCTTTGTGTTCAATGGATTGTGTAATTTGAATAGATGTCTCACGGATTAGACAGATGTTCGAAACTTTCCATTTTACTGGTGATTTCAATAGCTCATATATTGATTTTTAACCCCTTTTTATTATGCTTTATGAATACATTACAGGTGTAAAGACGTGTTGTGCAATGTTTACAACAAGGGAAATCAATTTTTATCATTGTTTTTTTTTTTGTTTAATTATGTTTAATATTTTTTTTTGTATTCAGTTTGAATCATTAATGTTACTATTTTGACTAACCACTAATGGTTATCCTCACAATTGTAAGGTTCGATATGAGTGACGACGATCATCAACTGACTGTTCCTATACTTGCTTTAATTTTCGTTTTTCGTGCTAACATATATACTCAATACTGTTCGACCAGGTTTGCACTCATATGTGGTATTTGTAATACATGATGGGGAGAAGCGTTTTTAACATCATTGGCTATCAGTTGGGATCTCCCACGGACGGTGCAAATCATTGAAGCGTTTACATAGTCTGATGGTGGTGGTCAAAACAAAACAAAAAAATTGATTCAAGTACCGAATCCCAAAAGGTTTTATCCACGACCAAGAGTACACTCACGGCATATGTGTTTATATATACAACAACAAAAATCAACGATATGCTTCCTCAATGAAATAAACATGATAGCTGTTGATAAACTGGTCAATATCGTAATATTTAGACTGTCGTAAATATCATGATATCGACCAGTTTATCAACAACTATTATATAAGTACAACATCAGTAATTTTATTTACTTACAAGGTATGAAGACGCTCTTCGCACTAAGAAACGAGGTCTGACCTTACCGTACTGGGATTCGACGCCTGACTTTCTCATGAACAAACCAGAAGATACTGTTATGTTCAGTGAGGTATTGGTAGGTAACGGAAAAGGAGTTGTCTACAACGGACCTTTTGCATTCTAGATGACACCGGATAGAACATTCTTAAGGCGTAATGTTCCAGGCGAAAGAAGTTCTTTGATTAACCCCGACAGGATTAAAAACGTTTTTACCAAAAGATATCACAGAGAAATCTTAACTCCAACAGCTGCAAAAATTGATGACAATTTGGAACTTCACCATGATGCTGTTCATCGTTGGGTTGCCGCCCCTAATGGTCATATGGCTGACCTGTATCTCTCAGCAATGGACCCAGTCTTCTTTCTGTTACATTGTCATATTGATTACCTCTGTGAGAAATTCAGAGAGAGACAGAAAACACTAGAAATAGATTCGTCAGAGGACTACCCAAAAACAAATTCAACATTACACGCCCCAAATAGAAAAATGGACAATCTCAATACCTCAATGACGAACAAAGAGGGTTATAGCAATCGATTCACAAGCGAAATTTATCGATATGCCGATTCTCCTTCATGTGCAAATGGGTGTGGCAGAAGAAATGAATTTCTTTACTGTAATAAAAGAATAAATGCATGTGTCTCACGTTCCCGCGATGAATTTACTGACAATGATGGCTTTAGCAAAGTTAAATACAGATATACAGAAGAGGGTAAAATCCCGATGGATCCACCATTAAAAAAAGATATATCTGGACCTACTGTGTTCCTACCACCACAAAATATAACAGCATCAAATTCTAAATCGCCTTCAGGCACAAAACCTTTTCTCGAGTCTATTATTGACCCTAGAACAATAGGAAAAGGTCGTAAACGTCGATTTGTCAGAGGTGAAAAGAAAGAAAATCGACTTGATATAGGTTTTGATATAAATAGCTTAACTCTGAACAAAGGTATTTACCCAGAAAATATGAAAGATAACTTTGTTATGTCACCTGTAATGATAACAGTTATGTCTGACAAATTCCTATCGAATCAGGCAACTTCTAAGGACTTTCTACGGCAAAGAACAAACTACACAATAAATATCGACACGTTTGGTCTTTTGTATGTGGGATATTTTGGAGACTGCATCAATTTTGATGGGAGAATAAAAAATTCTGAATCACTAGAAATGATGGCTTTTGAGAAACCTACAGTTAACACGAAATCAGTTTACGTACGGGTATATGACACCGAGGGAAACATCTGTCAGCCGACATGTTTGATTGCTGGATCTGACTACCAAGAATGCAGTGGTGCCCTGAAAATTACCCCAGACTACCCTTTAATGTACTACGACAAGAGTACAGAAGATGGTAGACAATCTGCCATGCCTTTTCTGAATTTCCACTGTGTTCGCTAGAATTTTAATACGTGTGTACTATAATAATGAAATATCTGGCATTTTTGACTGCCTCTTACTTAGTTACATTATTTCATTCTAACATTGTTATACCAGTTTTAGAGATAAAGAAAATTAAACCTTTACATACATAAAACCATTTGGTGTTAAAACATGTCTGACCACAAATTACAATTCTGATAAATTTTGGCACAAAAATATTTTTCGATGTAATGTCATTATAGATAGTTCATCTTTTAAGATAAAAACATGAGTATTTTTTTTATGATGAAACAATTTAATGGGTAATTGCTTTCATGCATATTTGGTTATTTATATTTATATTTGAATGTTATATGATAGTTGTGAAACCTATAGCCATATCCTTTTAATTATGGATTCCATAGGGTTCCATACATTTTTTCACTGACATTTTCGGTTGTAGCTTGAACCATGTTCGTTTGGATATAAGAGACCACTTGAATCGACTGGAATACTAAGTCACATATTTCCTCTCCTATCGGTTTCACTGCTTGCTTCTAAAGATAATCATTGTTGAAGACGTTGTTAAACGTCATATGGATATGTTGCTTTACATTTAAGTAACATCCCAGCTAAGAATCATGCAAAATTTGATACATAGTTGGAAAGCCTACCTATTTTTATTTTTGATATTTTGTTTAAAATGCTTCAGTAAACAGAAATTAACATTTGGTTTTTCGTATAACCCGTGCTCATAGGAGATAAAAATTGTATAGAATGCACTGTAGAATTCAAGATTAAGGGAGATAACTCTGTAATGACACTCAAATACAATAGAATCTATTGGATTTTCAATGTTGATTATCTCCTAAGAGCAGGCAGATTTGAATGAATTATTACACAATTCATACTATAGACCCATAAAACAACTTAATTACAAAAATAAAAATATGTAGCCTTTTACCAACAGAACAATTGTACATGTATGTTAATATTTTAAAACTGATTCAAGCTTTTACTGGCAGCCAATATAAATCATATAGGGCCTGTTTAGAACTCTCATACTTTGAGCCATTCAATACCAATTTGGCGCACACGTTTTGAATGCGTTGAAGTTTTAACTATTCGTTCTGAGAAATACCATACGAAATAACATTGCAATAATCCAAATGTGAAACAACTAAAGATAACACTAGAGTTTCCGTGGCTTCTTTTAACAAACATTTTCGAATACTTTTTATCTTGAAAAAATTTATCATGGCTGTTCTACATTTCCTTTTTATAAGTTCTTGGAAATTTAGAGTGTCATACAAAAAAGCACCCAGATATAGTTTTCTGACTTAATTTTTCGCCACAAATAGAAATTTCTTTAGTAGAACACTTGCCAAGTTGTGACCGGCTCCCGAAAAGAATAAATTCTGTTTTTGAATTGTTCATCTTTAGCTTATTATTGTTCATCCAGTTGTTAATATCAATAGCACAGTTCTCTAGTTCTTGAATGGCAATGGCTTCATCTGCGGGTGTAAGTTTAAACTGCTTATTCAATGTATGATCGTCAGCGAAACCATAAACAGTAACTGATGAAGGCACTATGTCAAATATTGTCCCTGCATACGTCAGATATAGCCATGGACCAAGACAACTTCCCTGAGGAACACTACAGTCTAATTCCCGTTGTAATGAAATGGCCGAGTTTACAGTAACTCTACAACTGTGAGGTCTCAGGTAGGAATCGACCCATTGGAGTGCCGCTCCGCAGACGCCATACTGGCGTTCAAGAACTCCCACACGGAATTAACAAAAAACATTAAGTTCTTCCTATCTTGTATAGTTTCTTATAACAGTATTTGTAAATATTTTTTTTATTTTTACAGTTCAGTATTCAAGATCAACACGCAACGTGTGTCTATAGCACAATGTTCAAGATCTTTGTTACTGTCGGTAAATTTTTTTTATACGTCACTGGTATTCACCTGATTAGGTAGTGAGTTGTGTTCACAGACCATTTACTTTCATACACACTCAGTTTATTTAAGGCACTGAAGAAGGTCATTTGTTGACTGAAAATTTTGCCCATTATATACTTTATTATAGTGTGTTAACATCTTGATCGGTATCGTTGTACAATCCTTTAGACTTATATATATATTTATAGAAATTGGATTTTTTCCGGCTGCAAACATCTTTTATAGCATCAGTTCTTTTAATCAACGTGGTTAATTATGCAATAATACATGATTAGTTAAATCGATCGACCCTTTAAATTTCCTTCATTTTTATGAGGATGAATTCATAGCTGATGATATCCGAAAGGAAGAACATCGTTTCGCCAAATCCTATGATCTCAGTTTCCGTTATGACAGGGCTGTAGTCAGGTTTTCTGAATGGGGATGCGAACAGGTCACTAATAAGCAATTTTACTTGGTTATCTAGTACAATTTCTCCTTAAGTAGCAGTCTTTCTAAAATAAAACAGAAGGTGATTTACGCATGTAAAAACCCACCAAATTCAGTTTAATTTCTTGTTCAGAAAGAGTTACTGATCACATAACCAGTCTCAGTTTTTCATTTGGTTGTTGCACTTTTGGGAGAAAAATATGATATGATATGATATGATATGATATGATATGATATGATATGATTTATTTCGACTAAATATCAACATATTACATGTGTTACACAATTTACAACATACATATACACAATATAAAATACAAATATATATTGTCTATAAAATTTTAAAAGTATAAAAGAATTGAACTGTCAAAAATATAGAACCCAAGACGTTGATATCTAATCAAGGATGGCCCATGAAAGCTAAATAGCTTATTTACAATGGGGTCCTCATAGAGTAAAAATCTTAGAGGTGAACAAAAAGTATAACAATTCAAAACTTTGGCAGGGTATCTTGAAAGGAAACAAATCACTAGTATTATAAATAAAATCTAAAGACTTTAAGTGTCCAAAGAAGAGTTCATGGCTGTTGACCAAAGGTAGTGTCCAGGCGGCAAGCGCCACTCTGCAACAGTAACAATGGTCCTCATCCAGTACTCATCTTCAAACACTCAAAGTACTGACGTACAGTAAAATCCACTGTATTACAATATAATAATGAAACTATTTATGCCGAGCTTGCTTCAATTGATCAAATAAAAAATTTTTTACTCCTAGTTTGAACGCATCTGAATTTTTTAAACTCTTTAAATTTGCTGGTAAATTGTTCCAGTCTTTAATTGCATTATAATAAAAAGATTGAACAGTTGGCCCCTTTATAATTGGGACATAAAAATTATTTTCACTAGATCTGGTAAAATGGTTATGACAATCTCGAATTCTTGTGAAATTACAATTCATACAAGATGGTGATTTTCTATTAAATATTTTATAAACATGGTTTAACCTCATTTGTCGTACCCTGTTTTCCACATTAAGAATACCAACGTCTTTAAATATATTAAAATCTATGCTATGTCTAGAGTCCAGGATTTTAATAAATCGAATGACTTTGTTTTGAACAACCTGAAGTTTATTTTTTAATTTTTTATTGAGACCAGCATACCAAGATGAACATGCATAGTCGAAGTGGCACTGAATAAGTGCCACACTCAGTGACTTCCTGGACTCCTCTGGTAGACATTTAGCATTTCGGTACAGGAACCCCAGTCTTGAGCTAGACTTTTGGACAATATTTTTAACTATAGACTCCCCAGACAAGTATTGATCTATGTTTAAACCCAAATATTTTAGGCTTGTCTGTGAATCTATTGTATGGTCGTTGCATTTTACACTAAACCGGGTAAGTTTCTTTAACTTTCTTTTGGAGCCAAACATAATGCATTCTGTCTTACCCAAATGCAACGACAGTTTATTGTCCACCAGCCATCGACTACAAGACTGGAGTTCCTGACCCAGTCTGGATGATATAATACCGGGATCTCTATGTGAGTATAAGATTGCACTGTCATCAGCGTATAATAAAAGTTTGCATTGTGAGCTGATACTGGTTGTCATATCATTGACATAGCCCAGAAATAAAAGAGGGCCTAATATACTACCCTGAGGTACGCCACAGGTTACATTCAAAAATTCAGATTCTGTTCTGTTTATGACGACTTTTTGTTTTCGATCTGATAAGTACGATTGAAACCATTTTGTGGAAGAGACACCAAGAGATTTTAATTTGTGGCAGAGAATGTTGTGGTCCACTGTGTCGAATGCTTTTTATAGGTCGAGCATAATCATTCCTGTGTATAAACCATGAGATGTTTGTGGTTTTTATATGGTCTAGTAGGTGTATTAGACATTTGTCGGTTGAGTAGTTAGATCTGAAGCCTGACTGTAGGTCGTATAATAGGTTATGTTTTACCATATATCTCTCCAGTTGTGAATATATGGATTTTTCTAGTATTTTTGATATCACAACTAGTATGCTTACAGGCCTGTAATTACCGACATCCAACCTGCCACTGGTAATAGATAAGTTTATAATAAATGTAATAGGTTTATTCAAAACGTGTGCTCCGTCTTTAAGAAATCGTGAGGGAATACCATCCAGACCCGTACTCTTTGTAACATTCAGAGATTGTAGTTCCTTAAAAACAAATTCCTCCGTAACAGGAGACAGTTCAAAACATAAATTATTCATGGAAACCTTTCTATAAAAATTTTGGAAAATATTTGAGCTGTAATTGTAAAACCCTTTAGCTGCTGGCAGTTTTGCAACTAGTTTTTTAGCTACAGTAGTGAAGAAGTTGTTAAAATGATTGGCAATTGTGCGAGAATCATGACAGCTACTGTTTTCAATATTTAAAACAATTTTTGAAGTATCTTTTTTGCTTATTACTATAACCCAGATTTCTAAATTGATCCCATAATTTTTTGGGGTTATTTTTATTCTCTTCTATCTTATTTTCAAAATAACAAGATTTTACACTGTTTATCATTCTTTGCACCTTGTTCCTCAGTTTACAGTAATTTGAGTAGTCCTCATCACAACCTCATCTTTTAAAAGTAGAAAAATACTGATCTCTCTCTGATATTAACTCAAGTATTTCTGATGTTATCCAAGGTTCAGTTTTCTTTTTAACCTTTATTTCTCTTATCGGAGCTACCTCATCTAATGTAGATAAAAATAAATCTTTGAAAATGCCCCAAGCTTTGTTAACATTTCTACAAAGATATAATTTTGACCAGTCTACTTTGGTCAGCAACTCTGTGAAAATATCTTTATCATAATGTTTTGTAGATCTAATCTTAATTGAGTTGTCACTTTTTTTTAATATATCTTTCTTGTACAATATGTCAATAAATGATCACTTAAACCAATAGGTAAGACACCAGATTGGCTTATATTTTCTTTTATATTACAGATAATGTGATCTAACAATGATGAATGTTTGTCTGTTATTCTAGTAGGTTCATCAATAATCTGTTTCTTATTATGTAGGCTGAGGACACTGTTATAGTTTTTGTACCCATTGGATTTATTTTGCAACCAGAATATATTGAAATCTCCAAATATGTAAATTTCATGTTGTGGGTTAAGTTTATTTAGGATTGCATCAAATTGTTCCAAAAAATCATTCTGCTTTGGAGGTCTATATATAGATTGTACATAGTCTGTGGGTTTTTTTACATCATGAATCACTTTACCATTGGCAGTGTCTGAATCTTATATAGACTGGTACTTAATTATAGGCTAATATGTAAATCAAAGTTTTTGTTGTTTTTTTTCAAGAGGGGGTGCCATCGAATCCGTCGTGCCCCCTGGCTACGGCCTTTAAAGATGACGTTTTATGTATAAACAACCATAGAGTCGAAATTTTATTCATCGCAGCTACCCAAAAAACATGAGATAAAGTTCATTATCTAACTATACGACAGACGCGATGACTTCTCATCCGTATTGTCAATATTCTTTTCATCTGAGACGACATCCCTTTAACACCTATGAAGTTTTCATTAATTTTAAAAGTCATACATGATACTAGAGCTTGTCGAAAATACGCGGACTTTTTGATCCATATTAGACTTCTTAAAAATAGGCTTCTGGAACATATGATATATCCATATGTACCATAAGAACAGATTTGTTCTCTGTGTCCTTGTTTTTCATTCCTGTTTCATCTACCGAGGACGTGACATTTATTAGCAATTCGGCGGGCGGGTGTTTCTAGGAAAGCAGAGGACGTTTCCCTACCGGCACACCTGGTGCCAATTTCACAAAAAGTCGTTAATGTAAAGTTGATCCTAAGCATTGACGTCACAACAAAAAATAGCATTATGACATCATAATACCGTTAGAATCCTTGTACCCTTGGTTTCCCTTAAAATTTTATATATGTCGACGTTGAAAATCAGGTTGTTTTTCGACATATGACAAGTGATTAATTTATCTTTTATCTCTTCAAATTAATTTTCTCCAATTCTAACTTGTTTGTTGTTATTACATCTCGAACTTGACTTAAGACTTTTTGAAACTCGTGCCTTGAATTTACACATTTTTTTTTATTGTATTTTGTTCTTTTTATTTTCACTTATTTATTGTTTATATCTTCGAAATGTACTGTTTTGACTACTGATTTGACTGATCTTGATTATCGACAAATTATTTTTTCTGTAGTTTTTACTAGAATATTATTATTTCAACATATACTTGACGCACTTTCCCACGAATTCAAGACGTTTTGAAACTTGTGGCTTGGATTTACATGTATATTTTTTTTAATGTATTTAGTTGTTTTTGTTTTTTTTTAATTTCACGTATTTATTGTTCATATTTTCTGTACTAATTATACTACTACTGATTCAACCGATTTTGCCTGGCGGTAATTTTATGCCGCCCATTTGTAATACCAGAAATAATGAACAGTAATGGAAGCGGGAGGTTTAAACTAAAACACAGGAGATCGACAAACCTTTTATAAAAGTGTTGCACGATTTCAAAGCTATTCATAAAATACTTAATTTGTATTTTGTAGTCAGTCAAACCAAACAAGTATGACGCTTTTGCCTTAACACATCAGGGGTTATCCATTGAATCAGCACATAAAGGACCAAACTTTTTAGGATGGCATAGATACTTACTGGTTCTGTAAGCATTTTAACTACTAGTGTTATGAGTTTGACTACTTTTGCTGTTTTCTTGTCAGTGACGAAACTTTTTCCCAGAGTCGAAATGGAAATCATTTTGGCGATTTAATCGGGAGCGTTTATGGTTGTATTATCAACTGGGGTCTGCATACTTATGGCCAGAAATAACCTTGGGTAATATTTTCGTTCCACAAGTTTCTCTCGAATATAACCCCGAGTCTCCAATGACGTATATATACGTTCTTAATTTAAAACGAAAGACTAAATAATTCTTTCAAATTACTTAAGATATGATATTGACCAGGTAACTAGAATATGGCCAGAAAAAGCAACAATATCCGGTTTGTACCTTCGGTGTCAGGCGTATCAAGGCAGCTTAATTTGGGGTGCACTATACAGTTACATTAAGGCGCACTGTTTCGCACATCAAGTTACCCCGGTCAAATTTTGTAAAACTAAAAATTAAAAGTTGAAATTTGGTGAATGTATTGTTTATATGTAGATAAGCATTTATACATAGACAGATGTAATATATGTTATGGTAAACAAGTGTAATTTAAATGAAGAATGGTATCCGGAACGTTTCAGTCACCTGCCGTATTAGGTTCTCTCCGCAGCATCAGATGGCTGATTTTCAAAATACCTTATTTCGCACGAACTTTTGGAACTGAAATTGTGAGAGAATGAATCGAAAATGGTCTTATTATTTTTTACCCTTTTACCACCTTCTCCATGCATGCTTTTATCCTGTGGTATTGTCTAAGTGCCTGATATTTTATAAGACATAATAATTGGCTGAGTTGTACTAAAACTCAGTAATATTTTTTGCAGTATGTTACCATGCCTACTGTTGGCCATAACAGTCTACAGTATGGCGAGCAGGTGTTTACCAAAATGACGTATTAAGTATTACCCATGTCTTGGGTACTTACAAATTGCGAAACAAAAAGAATCGATAAAAAAAATCGAAACGAAACAATAAGAAACAAAATGAATCAAAACAAAATAAAACGATACAAGTCGAAATTAAATGTAATAAAAAATCAGTACTGTAAAGGCGTTTTGCAGTTAGGAACCATTATGTTTTCCTATGCCGAACAACTCGACCTAAAGACATTTCCATTATTTGGATTAAAAGTTTGAGAATGGGAGTAGTATACTATGAGTTTTAGAAGTATCATTTTTCGGGTGGTACACCCCAATACGCATGTGCATGACGTAATATCCGGTGACCGTGGACCGGAAGTGACCGGTAGAGGGAGGGGACCGGAAGTGGACCTTGGGTATGACCGGAAGGGGACCAATAAAGGGAACATGGAGACCTTTTGATCTACAGGGGAGGGGGCTTACAGGTTAGGAGGGAGAAAACGACCTCCATAGGTATCCTCATTAAGTGTCCTTATTAGTGTCATTATATAGTTCATTTTTTTTTCATTAACGTTTATTGTTTTTTAATTATTTTTTTTTCTAATTATTTGTTTGTAATTTCATTGTCTTTATGTAATAATTGAATGGGCACTTTGAATAGATTTTAAATTTTGATTTGAATTTCTTTGTGTTCAATGGATTGTGTAATTTGAATAGATGTCTCACGGATTAGACAGATGTTTGAAACTTTCCATTTTTCTGGTGATTTCAATAGCCCATATATTGATTTTTACCGCTTTTTATTGTGCTTTATGAATACATTACAGGTGTAAGGACGTGTTGTGCAATGTTTACAACAAGGGAAATCAATTTTTATCATTGTTTTTTTTGTTTAATTATGTTTAATATTTTTTGAATTCAGTTTGAATAATTAATGTTACTATTTTGACTAACCACTAATGGTTATCCTCACAATTGTATGGTTCGATATGAGTGACGACGATCATCAACTGACTGTTCCTATACTTGCTTTAATTTTCGTTTTTCGTGCTAACATATATACTCAATACTGTTCGACCAGGTTTGCACTCATATGTGGTATACGGACGGTGCAAATCATTGAAGCGTTTACATAGTCCTCGGGCATAGTCATACCCGTGAATGTGGGTCATGGTGTATTCGGGGAAATTAGTTCTCATGTTACCACGTTCATTCATTAAATTAATTAAATGCATTATCACGTGATTTAATGTCGATCTGGACCTAGTGATCCAATTTGTAATCTGCACGCTGTATATTGTACAGCCTACAGCATTTGCTGAATCTTTGACCCAGCAAAATACTTTTTGGGATAATATAAACACTTCCAAGTGCATGTAAGACAGAAAGGTAGATCAACTTAATAGTGCGCGCCCGCCAATTGATGAGAAATCTCCAAGTCCAATAAAATAATGTCATGTTTCCGATCACCATTCTAAAATGTTGTCGGATCGATAGGTAGAGATTTATTTTTATTAATTTTTTTACAATGGACTAAGTCATATAGTGATACCAAACATATAATATAATCAACTAAATATGCAAAAACTAATAGACGAAGTCCACAGCCTAATCTCTTTTGGCATTCGTTGCTTGAGATATTTTTTTTGTTTTGATGGTGGTGGTCAAAACAAAAAAAAAATTTGATTCAAGTGCCGAATCCCAAAAAGTTTTATCCACGACCAAGAGTACACTCACGGCATATGTGTTTATATATACAACAACAAAAATCAACGATATGCTTCCTCAATGAAATAAACATGATAGCTGTTGATAAACTGGTCAATGTCGTAATATTTAGACTGTCGTAAATATCATGATATCGACCAGTTTATCAACAACTATTATATAAGTACAACATCAGTAATTTTATTTACTTACAAGGTATGAAGACGCTCTTCGCACTAAGAAACGAGATCTGACCTTATCGTACTGGGATTCGACGCCTGACTTTCTCATGAACAAACCAGAAGATACTGTTATGTTCAGTGAGGTATTGGTAGGTAACGGAAAATGAGTTGTCTACAACGGACCTTTTGCATTCTGGATGACACCGGATGGAACATTCTTAAGGCGTAATGTTCCAGGCGAAAGAAGTTCTTTGATTAACCCCGACAGGATTAAAAACGTTTTTACCAAAAGATATCACAGAGAAATCTTAACTCCAACAGCTGCAAAAATTGATGACAATTTGGAACTTCACCATGATGCTGTTCATCGTTGGGTTGCCGCCCCTAATGGTCATATGGCTGACCTGTATCTCTCAGCAATGGACCCAGTCTTCTTTCTGTTACATTGTCATATTGATTACCTCTGGGAGAAATTCAGAGAGAGACAGAAAACACTAGAAATAGATTCGTCAGAGGACTACCCAAAAACAAATTCAACATTACACGCCCCAAATAGAAAAATGGACAATCTCAATACCTCAATGACGAACAAAGAGGGTTATAGCAATCGATTCACAAGCGAAATTTATCGATATGCCGATTCTCCTTCATGTGCAAATGGGTGTGGCAGAAGAAATGAATTTCTTTACTGTAATAAAAGAATAAATGCATGTGTCTCACGTTCCCGCGATGAATTTACTGACAATGATGGCTTAAGCAAAGTTAAATACAGATATACAGAAGCGGATAAAATCCCGATGGATCCATCATTAAAAAAAGATATATCTGGACCTACTGTGTTCTTACCACCACAAAATATAACAGCATCAAATTCTAAATCGCCCTCAGGCACAAAACCTTTTCTCGAATCTATTATTGACCCTAGAACACTAGGAAAAGGTCGTAAACGTCGATTTGTCAGAGGTGAAAAGAAAGAAAATCGACTTGATATAGGTTTTGATATAAATAGCTTAACTCTGAACAAAAGTATTTACCCAGAAAATATGAAAGATAACTTTGTTATGTCACCTGTAATGATAACAGTTATGTCTGACAAATTCCTATCGAATCAGGCCACTTCTAAGGATTTTCTACGACAAAGAACAAACTACACAATAAATATCGACACGTTTGGTCTTTCGTATGTGGGAAATTTTGGAGACTGCATCAATTTTGATGGGAGAATAAAAAATTCTGAATCACTAGAAATGATGGCTTTTGAGAAACCTACAGTTAACACGAAATCAGTTTACGTACGGGTATATGACAACGAGGGAAACATCTGTCAGCCGACATGTCTGATTGCTGGATCTGACTACCAAGAATGCAGTGGTGCCCTGAAAATTACCCCAGACTACCCTTTAATGTACTACGACAAGAGTACAGAAGATGGTAGACAATCTGCCATGCCTTTTCTGAATTTCCACTGTGTTCGCTAGAATTTTGATACGCTGTGTACTATAATAATGAAATATCTGGCATTTTTGACTGCCTCTAAGTTAGTTACATTATTTCATTCTAACATTGTTATACCAGTTTTAGAGATAAAGAAAATTAAACCTTTACAAACATAAAACCATTTGGTGTTAAAACATGTCTGACCACAAATTACAATTCTGATAAATTTTGGCACAAAATTATTTTTCGATGTAATGACATTATAGATAGTTCATCTTTTAAGATAAAAACATGAGTATTTAAAGTTTAGTTTTTTTTATGATGAAACAATTTAATGGGTAATTGCTTTCATGCATATTTGGTTATTTATATTTATATTTGAATGTTATATGATATAAACCTATAGCCATATCCTTTTAATTATGGATTCCATAGGGTTCCATACATTTTTTCACTGACATTTTCGGTTGTAGCTTGAACCATATTGTTCGTTTGGATATAAGAGACCACTTGAATCGACTGGAATACTAAGTCACATATTTCCTCTCCTATCGGTTTCACTGCTTCTAAAGATAATCATTGTTGAAGACGTTCTTAAACGTCATATGGATATGTTGCTTTACATTTAAGTAGCATACACGCTAAAAATCATGCAAAATTTGATACATAGTTGGAAAGCCCACATATTTTTATTTTTGATATTTTGTTTAAAATGCTTCAGTAAACAGAAATTAACATTTGGTTTTTCGTATAACCCGTGCTCATAGGAGATAAAAATTGTATAGAATGCACTGTAGAATTCAAGATTAAGGGAGATAACTCTGTAATGACACTCAAATACAATAGAATCTACTGGATTTTCAATGTTGATTATCTCCTAAGAGCAGGCAGATTTGAATGAATTATTACACAATTCATACTATAGCCCATAAAACAACTTAATTACAAAAATAAAAATATGTAGCCTTTTTTAGGTTGTATCACATTTTTCAGATTTTGCATGATTCTTACAAAGACAGTTACTTAAGTAGCAGTCCGCCTAAGAATCATACAATTTACATTGTGTGTGATTTATTGATGTCCGATCTTTTATCCAAAGTGACTTTTTGGATATAATGGAAAAACAACAAATAACACCTAAACAAAAATGAAAAAATATTTTCACCGTTATAATAGAAACGACCACCCCTTAGCAACCACTAATTTTGAGCCAAAAAATTACCAAATTATCACAATTTGAATGTAATTTCTTCATATCGAATGGTGGAAATTTGTCACACTACATAATTATATTAATGAAAAATGCCTTGAGTAAAACAGTTTACAATAAAGTGCTAAAACAATCTGATCTGGTTACCATATCAACCAAAATTCTTATTTTTTTTTACATTTTGAAACTTTGAAACTTTATTATTCGATTAAACGCCTATTTCTACACAATGTATATTAAATGGCGTTGTACAATGCAAAAAATAAAGATATGAACATACAACAGAGCAACTGTACATAACATATATACTTATACCAATAATAAAACTGGCATCTTACACTGTTAACTTATGACTACTTCAGCTTAGAATAATGAAAAATAATCTTCAAAATACAGTGACTTTAATTGACTTTTGAAAATATCAACAGATTTGGAATTTCTTATGCTAACTGGTAACTCATTTCATAATTTAGGACCAATAGTACAAAAACTTCTATCTGAAAATGATTTCTTCTTGTTAAAAGGAATAACATAACAACCTACAGAAGACTCTGATGACCTTAGTGTACGTTTAGACACTTGAGGAGACAATAAACTAATTAAATATGACGGTGCATTACCAACAGAACAATTGTACATGTATGTTAATATTTTAAAACTGATTCAAGCTTTTACTGGCAGCCAATATAAATCATATAGAGCCTGTTTAGAACTCTCATACTTTGAGCCATTCAATACCAATTTGGCGCACATGTTTTGAATGCGTTGAAGTTTTAACTATTCGTTCTGAGAAATACCTTACGAAATAACATTGCAATAATCCAAATATGAAACAACTAAAGGTAACACTAGAGTTTCCGTGGCTTCTTTTAACAAACATTTTCGAATACTTTTTATCTTGAAAAAAAATATCATGGCTGTTCTACATTTCCTGTTTATAAGTTCTTGGAAATTTAGAGTGTCATACAAAAAAGCACCCAGATATAGTTTTCTGACTTAATTTTTCGCCACAAATAGAAATGTCTTTAGTAGAACACTTGTCAAGTTGTGACCGGCTCCCGAAAAGAATAAATGCTATTTCTGAATTGTTCATCTTTAGCTTATTATTGTTCATCCAGTTGTTAATATCAATAGCACAGTTCTCTGGTTCTTGAATGGCAATGGCTTCATCTGCGGGTGTAGGTTTAAACTGCTTATTCACTGTATGATCGTCAGCGAAACCATGAATAGTAACTGATGGAGGCACTATGTCAAATATTGTCCCTGCATACGTCAGATATAGCCATGGACCAAGACAACTTCCCTGAGGAACACTACAGTCTAATTCCCGTTGTAATGAAATGGCCGAGTTTACAGTAACTCTACAACTGTGAGGTCTCAGGTAGGAATCGACCCATTGGAGTGCCGCTCCGCAGACGCCATACTGGCGTTCAAGAACATTCAACAGAATACTGTGATCAACAGTATCAAACGCAGTACTTAAGTCAATAGCAGCGGTAATCTCCTGATGTTCCATTCCGCCAAGAATGTCATTCACGAGTCGAAGTAGCGCGGACTCACATGAGTGAAACTGACGATACGCTGACTGATTTTGCGGCAGTAGGTTATAGTCATTCACATGTTTATTCAGTCTGTGGATTGCGGCCTTTTCGATTAATTTTGACAAGAAGGACAGATTGCTGACTGGCCGATAATTTGTGTATATAAGCTCTAGGCCAGCTTTTTTCAAGAAAGGTCTGACTATAGCTTGCTTCCATTTGGCGTGGAAAATTCCCTGTGTCAGAGAAAGATTTACGAGTTGCGTGATGTTTGGTAACAGTTCTTCCAAAAATTGTTATAGTACCTTAGTAGGTAACATATCGAGTTCGCAAGATTTAGATTGTGACTGATTGATTAAAGTTTTTACTTCATCTTGCGATAGTTTTTCAAACGAAGAAAATGATGGCACATTTTTTTATAGAGGTTCGTAATTGTCGAAGTCTTTTAGAGATTCTCGGATTTTCTGTATTTTATTCATAAAATAATCCGCAAATTTGTCGGCTAGTGTGTTGTCATTTTCTATAAGTGGCAAAGGGTTTTCCGACTTGCTTCCGGTAAGCTCTTTTACAAGTTTATAAAGTTTTTTCGAGTCACCTTTGGAGTCGAGTACCTTTTTACTAAGAACTAGATTTTTCTCGTTTCTAAGTTCATAATGGTATTTATTTAGAGCGTCTTTATAAGTCTCATGATCACTCGGTTTTCGGTGTTTGCGCCATATTCGTTCTGTGCGACGCATCTTACGCTTACATGAATGGATATTTTCACTGAAATAGGGCTTCGGTTCCCTGCAGACTTGTACTTTCACATTTATAGGTGCATGTTTATCAAGCAAGTTCTCAATTTGATTTTCAAAACTATCTACGAATGATTCCACGGATTCAGAAGGTATTGCCATTTGAGAAATATCATTTGCAAACTCAACTTGGTTCGTGTTTTTAAAGTTTCGAAAAGAAATAGATTTGCTAAAACTATTTTCCTTTTTGATCCTCGTAACAACTTTGACCGCACAATGATCTGACACAAACGAACCCGGTTCGCATGACCGTATATCTATACCGTTAGTGAGCCCAGTGATGACTAGATCAAGACTCTGGCCGTGAATGTGTGTCGGAAAATCAACGTGTTGTTGTAACCCTAGGGCAAAGAGTTATTAAAGTCCGAAACAGCACTACTGTTATCTTGAAGATGCAAATTGAAATCCCCATGATTATGATGTTTGAGTGTTTGGAGACAATATCTTCCAGGAATTTAAAGAACTCCGAAACAAATGTGGTTGGTGTTGAAGTATTTGTTGGTCTGTATACACCGACGCAATGAATGGTAATGTTTTTTTAAGATCAATCGCCATACTCCGTATTCAAAACTTGATTCAATACCAAATAACAGTTTACGCATGTTTACCTCACTTCGACAGGAAAGAGCAACGCCACCGCCAATTTTATTACGTCTATTACAAACCCTGATTTTATATCCATTTTGATTAAAGTCTGGTGTCTCAAACTGGTGCTGTTTTTCATCAGAATACCAAGTTTCTGTTAGAATTGCAAAATCTATATTTTGTTCACGAAACAATTGTCCAACAAGTATGTCTTTTCTGATTAATGATCTACAGTTACCGTCAGACAGATGACATTCTCTGTGAAATTGCTTACGATGTTGCAATGTTTGGGGTATGTAAGATTGGAAAAATTAACACCATTCTGTTTAACTGGTTGATAATGAGTTCTATATTTTTTCTTTGTTCCTGAGCGTGTTCGTCTAAAAATTAAAATTCCCAAACCTTTTAATCTCGTCATAACCTCTTGATAGGGTATTATTAACTGTCTAGTGTTGAACGTAAACTCATCAGTTCACTTGTACTGTATGATACGTTAACTAAGCCCATCGGATAGTCAATAAACGTATGAACTGAGTAGATGTTAGTCCAGTTAGTAAACAATCTTTTGTTATAAAGAAATTGTTCCAAACACTGATATTTCACAAATGCGAGAAATATTCCAAATATGATTGTCATATTCATAATTAATGCATGTTTAAGAGTATCCACAGCAGAAACGAAATATTTTTATGTAGTATGTATCACTTAAATCCAGGTTTCTTGTGGGATAGCGATTTAGCAGCCTAACACTTTGCGCGCATCTGTTTACAAATACATTGAAGTATTTGAAAATGGGCTATGTAGAAACCCGCTTGCCAAGACAAGAAAGAGCATATTATCCAAACATATACATGGTTGTGTAGCAGGACCTCTCCACCGAAACATATAAAAAAAAAATATGTAACCTACTTTTTTTCTGGACCTGAAATAACCCCTTTTTCTTAACTCTTTTAATACAAAATTTGTCCGGACCATATATTTTTAAACTTTTGACCTTGTCTTCCAATATTTGGTAAGTTGGTATATATCCTCTCATGGCGGAATGGCGTTGTAACAACAAGACACGTGTGGCGTACAAATTATATTCAGCAAGTTAGAGGATTAACCGAGTAAGGGACAGAAACGAACTACAATAGACATTACTGGAGTAAGTCAATTTCGGACCATAAGTGTTTCGGGCCAAATATGAGATATGTTACATCTCCCTTTCTCACGATGGAATTAAAAATTCAAAATTTAACAGTCTCTAAAGATTCAATCGCAGAAGTTGAAACTGAACGTCTAAAGAATTTAAAATTCACTATTGCAATTTATAACTTTAAAATTCTAATCTATTCAACTAACTAAATTAAAAGCTACTTTGCTCAATCGAAAATTAAATCTAAAATTTAAGTCGAATGTTCATGTTCAAACGTATAGGTCTAGTCTATCCGGCTTCTTGATCTGACGTCCACTAATGGTAGTATTAGTTTCCTTGGATTCTCGTCGATTGTAATCATTCAAGTCGTTCGAAGAGATTTTCGGTGGTTTAGAATCGATTGAATGATTTTCACTAGCTCGTCATGGTTGTACTCTCTAGAGGCTTCGTTCGTGGATGTACGCAAATGTCTGCGGTTTCTACGGTAGAATCTTTAAGTATCGTCACTTTTAACTACGTAGGATCTCGGTTTGCCGTAATGTTTCTTAAACCGTTGTCGCTATCCATTTCTTCGAATGTGGTATCGGGGTCATTCGAATGGCATTGTTAGTATTGAGAGCTTGTAGTTCTTATACCCCTCTACCCTTGTCATAATAGAACTTTTGACGTTCTTTCTCACGATCGAAGTATCTCTTGACGGTAAACGGATTTTGTAAACTCGGTTTCAACACATCTTTAGATGCAGGTAAGGTGTTTCTCGGTCGTGTACCCATCAGAAGTTGTGAAGGTGATAAGTCAATAACTTCAAATGGAGTAGTTCTGTAATCCAATAAACACAAATGTTTGTCTTCAGATTTCCTCCAGAGGTTTTTGACGGTCTGGATTGCTCGCTCGGCTTCTCCGTTAGCACTTTGAAAGTGAGAACTAGATGTTTCGTGATTGATTCCCAGTTCACGACAGAATTTCTTGATCTCAGACGAACAAAATTGTTGTCCATTATCTGATCGAAATCTAGTGGGTATTCCATTTATAGCAAAGATTGACTTTAGAGCATTGACAATAGATGTTGTATTTGATGATTCTAACGGTAGCACATCAATGTACTTAGAATAGTAATCCAGAGTTAGAATGTAAGTCTTACTTTGAAAGTCGAATAAGTCACATCCTACCAAGCTGAATGGAAAATCTGGAGTCAAAGTTGGTTTGAGCGGTCCTGAAGGTTGCTGATTTTGATACGAAGCACAGAGTGAGCAGTCTTGTACACATTTCTCGATATCTGAGTTCATGCAAGGTCAATACATCACTTCACGTGCACGTTTCTTACATTTAGTCATTCCAAGATGAGACTTGTGTACGAGCTTCATCATTTCGTCGCGCATACTAGGCGGATTAACGGATCTGAGTCCTTTGTAGATAATACCATCTAGTGCAGACAACTGATCCCTCGAGTCCCAGCACTGTCGAACTTCGAACGGACTTTCGGATTTTGTATCGGGCCATCCTTCAAGAATGGTTTTATGTAACACATGTAATTCAGACTTTGTCTTTGATTTCAGAGTTTTGTCCTTGCTAATCGAAATCATACAGATAATATCCTGAACGATGTTGCCTTCGTCACTGTCGTGTGAACTGGCCGGTAAGAATGCTCGTGACAAAGCGTCGGATATTTTCATGTCTTTACCTTTCTTGTAAGACACTGAAGTTTAAGCATCATCTTCTGAATTCGCAGTGGTGCTGACAATAACGGTTTCTTAAAAATGTGTTCCAATGGTTTATGATCATTGTATACAACTGTGTGTTTTCCAAAAATGTAACAATGAAATTTTCCAGTGCTGAACACAATAGAGAGCATTTCCTTCTCAATTTGTGCGTATTGTTTCTCAGACTCGGATAATGATCGGAACGCATAAGCGATTACACGTCCTTCCTGCATAATGACGGCACCTAGTCCATCTTGACTCGCGTCACACTCAACTTCTACTGGTTTCGATACATCAAAATATGCTAGAACTGGAGTACTACAACATCTCTTGAGCTCCTGAAAACTTTTCTTCTGTTCGCTTTCCTATGCGAACGGCACCTCGGATTTCAGAAGTTGTCGAAATGGAGCGTCCACTTGACTCAGATTTTGTATGAACTTGGCTAGATACTGAACAAGTCCTAGGAGTCTACGAATTCCCTCTTTATTTGTCAGGGTAGGTATATCGACCATAGCTGCAACTTTCGATGGGTCGGGACGCAAACCTTTATCGGTGATCACATGGCCCATGTACTTAACTTCAGACTTTCTGCCGTAACACTTATCGAAATTCAGACGGAGGTTGTGTTCAGTTGCGCGTTAAACAACTTGTTTCAAAATACTGTCATGTTCCTCCATGTCTTTTCCTGCTATGATGTCATCGATTATTGCGGTCGTGCCACTAATACCTTCTAACATCTGATCTATGATCCGTTGATAAATTTCCGGAGCGCATTTGATTCCGAAAGGTAAACGGAGCCACCTAAAACGGCCTATCAGAATGTTAAACGTTGTCAGATATTATGACGGTTCGTCAAGTTTGATTTGAAGAAATCCTGATTTTGCGTCTAGCGTTGGGAATACTTTCGCATTTGAAAGTTTCGGAATCACGTCATCAATAGTCTTTAACGGATAGTTTTCACGTTGTACCATTTTGTTAAGATCTTTCGGATCTATGCAGATTCTGACTTTATCATTACGGACTGCTACAACCATAGAGCTAACCCATTCAGTCTGTTCCTCAGCTTTCGTAATATAACCATTGTCTGCTATGTTATGGAGTTCCGCTTTTGTTTTATCCTTGATCCCTGCGGGCAATAGTCTCGGCGGATGAACTACACCTTTCACGTTTTCCTCTATCTTGATTCGGTATTCGCCCGGAAGTGTGCCTGAAGTCTAGATCAATTCCGGAAAGTCATGTGACCACTCATTCTGAGTGTCAATTTCACTGATAGGTGAGACATTGTCGATCGCATCGATTCTTTTCACCAACTCGAGTGTTTCTGCAAAGTCACCACTGATTATATTATCCTGTTCTAAATCAACTATTTCGAATGTCTCTTTGGTTTCACAATCTCTGTATTTGACTGAAAGTTCGACTTTGCCCAATTGTTGTATTGTGTGACCGGTGTACGATCTCAAGATCTTTCGCGAACCTGTTACTTTGTGTTTCGCACTAAGTCGTAAAGCGTTCAAAGCGTCTTTCGAAAAAATGCTACATCTGGCACCGGTATCGATCCTGAACTTAATCGGTTTTTTTGTGTATTTTCAAATCCACTAGCCACTTATCTGAAGAATATGAACTGTCATTTTTCACTGTCGAAATGTACAAAATTTCGCCTTTTCTGTTGTCCCTACCATAATCGGTGTCATGTAGCATGCTTACTTTACGGAGTCTACACACACTTAGCCAGTGATCGGGTTTTTTTTTTACAATACTTGCCTTTTGTTCCTTTTGCTGGACATTTGTCTTTACTGTGTGTGGTTCCGCACTTTCCACATGAAAGTTTGTCAGTATTGTCATGTTTATTCTGATGTTGTTGTTGGCGATTAGTTTGCAGAGATAGCTGACGTTTCTTTACACTACGGTTCAGTCTTCTTTTGTGGTTACTGATTTTGAGGATTTCTTCGCCCCGGATCATTTTCAGTTGTCGTTGTGAAAGTTTAAATTGTTGTCCTATCTAGATAGCTTTCGCGAGATTCAAATTAGATCCATTGTCGAGCATGCGTTCTTGTACTTTCGAGTGTCTTACACGTTTTATTATTAGATCTGTCAGATTATCGTCAGGATTAGCATAATCAGAGTCCATTAACAAAATTCCGAGGTCTTTGACAGAGTTGTCAAAACTTTCGCCTTCATTTTGTTTACGCTATTTTGTCTTAAATCGTGCAACAGGTTTGTTTGTTCTGGGGGCGGATGTACGTTATCTTGTTCACTTACGCCATCAGTCTCTTCCCATTCAAAAGTTTTATACACCTCACGGCCATGTTGACCAATCCAAAGTCCTAACCAGCCAGAACGGTCTTTCTTGTTTGACTTTACAAGGGGACCCTTGAATGTAAATTACACATGCTGTTTGAACCTTTGGAATTCTTGATAAATGTCTGGTGCACCCCAATTTAATGACGGATGTTCGAAATTAAAGCCGGTCGCCATAACTGATTTCACCTGTTATTTACAAATTTTCAGTGCAGAAAATTTCTAAATTGTCACTGAATCTGACTGACAGGATGAATTACTGGAATGTTCATTTATCTATTCATTTTAGGCGTGTTTCCGTTATTTACTGCTGCCAACATGTAACAACAAGACACGTGTGGCGTACAAATTATATTCAGCAAGTTAGGGGGTTAACCGAGTAAGGGACAGAAACGAACTACAATAGACATTATTGGAGTAAGTCAATTTCGGACCATAAGTATTTCGGACCAAATGTGAAATATGTTACAGGCGTGTACCCGAATTTGTGACCTTTGAGCTTGACCATTAACCTGTAAGTCAACTACCATAAAATTTTGCCAAAATACCATACATAATTTTGTCTGGGCCATAAGTTGTTTTTGTCTTTTCACCTAGATATCTGATAAGTTGTATGTGGGTATGTCACATCAAGGCAAAGTGTTATGTTTAATAGTGGATGAGCTTTGACATGGACCTTTGCTTTCGAAGTCAAATAACATACACAATTTTGTCTGGGTCATATTTTTGTCTGTTTAGTTAGATATCTGATTTTTGGTATATGAGTATATCATACTAAGGCGGGCGAGCAAGGTAGCAAGGTGGGATACTTTTGAGCTTTACTTTTGACCTCAAAGATAATACAAAATTTTGACTTAAGATTTATGAGGGCAATTATGTGACTTGATATTAAACTTTCTATATATTGAGATACGCAAGTAGCCCCTAGAGATATATTTTTGTGTTTGTTTTATTATTAGTTCCATTTTATGAGTTAATGTCATATTCTAGTCAATATGTTTTAATAATCATGTACATGTAGATTCTTATTTTGCTTTCAAAATGTTATACAATGCAACTGTTTAAACATGATATCACGATATTGTGATTTACTCTACACGAAGTCTAGTGCCAGATTTGATACATAAAAACAATTTTAAAATGAATATTGACAAATGTATCGTAGAAATATTACAATTGGATCAAAATAGCAAGTGTTTATTTACTAACATGGGTCTATACAGCTATCAATTTTAGCATTTTAGAAACTATGAATGAACCAAACATAGAAAATCTACAATTACATATTTCATCTCATAGTGGCACAAGAATCAATTGCAATTTTGTACTTTTCATTTATTTTTATAGCTGATATGATGCGAAAGAAAGAATTTCGTTAGATCCTTTAAACTCAGTTTTCGCTATATAGATGACGTATTATCTTTAAACAATCCTAATTTCGGGAATTTTATACATTGCATCTACCCAAAGAACTTGAGATAAAGGATACTACAAACACTGTGAGGTCAGCCTCATATCTTGACCTACACTTAGAAATCAATGGTAAAGGAAAACTAATGACCAAACTTTACGACAAACATGATGACCTTTCATCAGTGGCAACATCCATTCAGCACCTGCGTATGGAGTGTTCATATCACAACTCATGCTTTATGCCAGAACTTGCCAAAACTACGCAGACTTTTTTGTATCGCGCTAGACTTCTAACAAGTTGCTACAAGATTGAAGTCATCTCCACAGCACTTTTATGGTCGTCATCATGAACTCGTGGATCACTACGGTGTATCCATGTGCGCCATGAAAACTGAGTTGTTCAACGTGTCATAGATTTCCTTTCCTCTTTCGTCTAGCCCCGGACATGACTTTTTTATGAACAACTCGGGGGGGGGTTCTAGAAAAGCAGAGGATGCTTACCCTACCGGTGCACCTGGTCCATGCTCCCAGTTTTTAGTTGAGTCCGAGTTGCTCATTTGCTTTTGTTACTTTGTCTGTATGATTTTAGTTACTTTATGGTCTTTGTTGTGTATGTCTGTTTTTCATGTCTGGTTTTTGTCCCTGGATTACATTCTTTTGATTACCGCTATAACATTGGTTCCCTCGTTTATCAATAATTATACCTATAATACTGCTACCACACTTCCCAAAGAAGAGATAGTGGAAAATCATAAATCCGTTACTTCCTCTTTTGGTCTCTCTACTAAAGATGACGATCGTGATCTCCCGTCCTAATATTGGATTACAAAACTCCACAATCATCAAACAAACAACGCTTCATTGAAGAACCTGTCAAATGTTCTACCAGGTTTCTTTCGAAACTATCCCACGACATTTTCTATTCCAAAAGTGGTAACAATTCAATGTAAATCCTGAAATATTCAACAGATTTTCTGAAAACCTTGAATGCAATATGAATTCGGAATATAATTGCATCAAGACCTATGATTTGTGAACCCTTTATACTACTATACCCTATACTCAGTTGAAATCCCGACTCAAAAGCATTAGATATCGTTCTTACCCCCCAAAGAATACGAAACACCTAAATACAAATACAATTTACACGTACTTCTTTGTAGAGAGTCCCCACAATTTGTAAAAAAGATTCCAATATTTAATCTAAATATACCGAAGAAAATGTTGTCAAAGTTTTTTTACCGACAACATATTTGTCAAGTGTGGTGGATGTATTTTTGAACAGACGGACAGCGTTCAAATGTGAACAAGAAATTGTGCTTTGCTATAATCTGACACATTCCTTCGCTCTTATGAGGCTGAGTTTATGGCTGATTTGAACCAAAAGAAGGAAGGTCTACCCAAAAGAGCTTGATATAAAGGACATTACAGACACTATGTAATCAGCCTCATAACTTGAAAAAGTTAACTTAAAGATCGATGGAAAACATGAACTCATCACCAAACTATAAGACAGATGCGATGACATCTCATTCCATAGTGTCAACTTATTTTTATCTGTGTTAACATTCTCTCAGAAACTGTGTGTTGAGCCAAAACCACGCGAAATTTTTAAACATGATACACTTCTTACGACTAGCTTCTAGAACAGGGTTATGCTGCTACAATATTAAAGTAACCACTATAACAGGTTTATCATCATGAACTCCTGGATCGTTTTGGTGTATCCATCTGGCTATGAGAACCGATTTGTTCACCAAGTCGTACGTTTCCTTTCCTCTCTCGGATGGGACAATTTATGAGCAGCTCGGTGGATGTTTAAAGAGTAGCAGAGAATTCTTACCCAACCGGTGCACATTGTCAATGCTCCCAGTTTTTAATGGAATCCGAGAATTTACTCAATTACTTTTGTTTCTTTGTACTTGTTACTTTGGTTATTTCGAATCGTGTTCTTTTTTGAGTGTGTTTTTTTCCCTGCCTAGTCTTAATGTTACGAATATTATTTCCGCTCATATCCCGATTCCTTTATTACTCTTTGTATAATCAACTATTATGGAAAAAAATCACGATTTAAATCCACACATTTTTTTCTTTGTTATTTCAATTACTTATTCATTCATTACTTATTAATTCAAATATATTTACCGGTGACATAACAGTATTTGTAACAACCTATATGAAAAAGATGTGAGCAATAGAAATGATCTCTGCATGCTAATTAATATATAAAACTAAGCTTAAAAGATGAAAACGAAACAATCTTTTTGGTTTCTTGACTAATCCTATTTTATCGAATGGTACAGATTGCTGGAATACACACTACATTTTAGACTACTGTCTGCAAACTTTAAGGTAAAAAGAAAAATCAATACAACATACACAAAAAAGACGGATGAACATCGATCTAACATTTGATAAACAAATTGAAGTTAGGAAAACATTTGGAGTAAGCAGAGAGACACGTGATTTCACGTAAAATCGACTATATCTTCTGGTAATCATTTGGCTGACTTCTGACAATTGTTTGTTTCGTAATGACACCATCGACATCCAAAATACCCATACTGATAATAAAATTCAAGATTTTGATGATGGAACACAGTCGTAAAATCAAATCTTCTACAAAAGTATATAAAAGAAAATATGTAAACTTTTAATTGTTTATGACTTAGTTTGAAAAAAAAGATAACCGCATTTTCGAAACTTACATATAAAAAACTTTCGTAAACAACACTTATGATAAACATCGATTGGACAAAGTATATATTACAAAACTGTAAACAATATCCAAAAAATTAAAAAAATAAAAAATTAAAAAATAAAATATTAAAATAAGAAAAAGCTGTGTTTTCATTTTATAATCTGTACAAATTGAAAGACAGAAAGTCTTGTACAATAATATTGCTTTCTTGAACAATACCTGAAAGCGTTTCTGACACTTCATAGAAATTCACCTTTAATATATCACAAAGGTGCTCTTTCTTTTTATCAAAAATTAAAGTTTGCTAGTCCATAATAAAGGGGAGAAAGCCCATGTGAATAGATACTAGTAATACATTTATGTCAAGACAATAATTATAATAATTATAACCAAAGGTTTATACAGCTTCCGTGTAAATATTCTTTATATTATAACATACCTCAAAACATATGATGAATTGATTGTTAAAGTAAAATACAAAATTAGTTATTAATAATTATGGTCTCATCTATGCTATAGTCTTCGAAAAGGAAGTTTATTACACTAAATCTATACATAACCAGATTACTTCATCATATTCCTAAGGTTCATTACAATAAAACAGAACTCGTGGTACACAATATATCTGACAATGATTTGTCTCACTCGTTAGCACATACAGTTTAAAATCACTTGTATATCATTATAAAAGTGGTCATTGTACATATCTCGGTGTAAATGAAGGGTAATAAGAAAATAATGTACCAATGAAATCTTGACAGATGTCAAAACGAATAGTCAAAAGGAAAGTCCGTATAATAAAGGCAATATTAGGGTAAAAACCGGAAAGTTGTAAGCCATGCACCGCAACGGTTCAGGCATTTCCAAAATGAAAGGTCCATTATTTTCGGTATATTTCAACACAAATGGGCAACAGTCAAAACATATAAAATCAGTAGTCAAAACCAGTACAAAATGTATGAACAATAAAAGTGAAAATTAACCCAAAAAAATACAATTAGACAGGAGCTTAATGATAAGTGTTAAACTTTGTGGGAAAGGCGCGTCAAGTTTGAGACGAAAAAATAATATACACGTAAAACTACATAAAATTAATCTGTAGACATTATGAAAATCAATCATCTTTATTCTATAACGCATCTTTTTCATGTTAAGACTAATTATCAACACAGTTAATTGTATGTATTAAAGACAGACACAGGGTGCAAATTAAACACCTTATACAAAAGAAAATACAATTTCAGCTTACAAACTTAATTACAACTTTACAACTTCATAAGAAGCCCATAAAGGTGTATTTGAAGGGTTTTTTACTTGTAGTAAAAACCTCCTTGTCTGAATTTGATAAAGAATACGTCGTAAGTGAAAATTAAAAGATACACTTCACTACATGAAAATAATAATATTTGATTATAAATGATACTAATTAAACGATTTAAACGATAATAAATGTAGAATTTCTACATTATGTTTCTCTATTCAGATAATATGTAGTCTTGATATTAATTGAGTACTTTACAAAACGGCGAGCTGACCACATCATAATAACTTTACTCCATAGTGGTATTTATCTTACTTATCAAATATACAAGAAAACTAGATGCAAGCAGTACATAAAAAATATCAAAACCGAAAATTCACCAGAAAACAACCTACAAAGTTAATATTTCATCGTTAAGAAGCATATGGTAAAACATTACACTGAGGGTTTAAATAGACACAACAGTATAACCTTAAAATATCACACAAGTTATGAAAATAAATAAACAAATAAACATCAACCATGACAGATGAAATCTAAAATATTTTCATTCATTTTCCATTATCACTAAATCAATATATTTCATTTGAAAAGTAAAAAGAAACAACCGACTTGCCGATTGGTAACTACGTGAACTAATATTTATTTTACTATTACATTAAAGGAAAATAAAACAAGACAAACAGCACATGACAGTTAGATATAAAAAGAAGAGACAACTATTTATTAAATATAAATTAATTTTCTCTCTATGCACCCAAGACAAAAATCATAATAAAATGTACTTGTACTTATCAACACAAATGAAACAAGAAACAAACGTATTCTAAAAGATAACTATATAAATGACCATGCTGAGTATTGATATCATCAACACTATTAACCTTAAACGTCTCTTTGTTAAAGAGTATGAACAATTGTCTTTTCTAACAACATTACTTAACATGTCAATAATTTAATAAAAAGGTCATGAATTACAATGAAAACACGACTTCGAAATTTTAAGGGAAAAAAGGACGTTCCAATTACATTTGTTTTCCTGTTATGGCATAACACATATACGTAACACTAAGAAATGTGGAAATTCCGATGTTTACAAAAAAAAGATAGAAAAAGATAGAAAAAAACATATCCTGCTCTTCATTGTACATACTTATTTCCAAGAATATACATATATTTAATTATAAATGTTGATCATGACAGTAGGGCGTGCACGGATTTAATTGTTTTAACTTTATTTCTTGTACTTTTGAATGGGTAATTTATCATTTTGTTATATATTTGGAGATGTCAAGGATGCGACCATAAGTATGTTACTAAGAAACCCCCTTGGTAAAAATCTCAGGATAGTCCTCATATCATGTTGCCCGCAAATCTTTATTCTTGTAGTATATATAAAGTAGCGCAAATAAAAGTTATAAAGGATTCCAATGTAAAAGATACTTCATTAATGTTATATTTTTTTAACTTAATTCATATAGGAAACATATATATTTTTTATTCAGCTTGTTAATAGTGGTAACTTCGTTCTTTATTGGATGGTTAAAATATTCATTTGAATGTTTGCTTATGTGTTTCCTGGAATTTGTATTATAAATACTTAGATTTTCTTATTTGAAAACGTACATTTACTCTCAAGTTAATATTTTTTACTATTAGATAATGCAGTTGCAGATCCAGAGACGTTAAAAAAAGGGTCGACACAAAAAAATGCACAAGAAAAGAAAGTTCATAACCAACTCTAGACAATCCTCTCCTGGAATGTGGTGCTATTCATTTATGAGAATAATTCCAAGCTGTTTACATAGATTTACATATTATAAATAGATTTACAAAATAGATTTGATAATCAATGATAAAATGTTAATAACAATGAGATTTCTCTTTCAGATAGTCACCATGAAGGCTTTGTTTCTTTTGTCAGTCTTGTCAGTGTTGATTTATGCACGTATTGAACAAGATAATATACCAGAAGAGCTCGCTGACTGCTATTCAAAACAGCCACATACAGTAGACGGACAGAACACTTGTCTTGGAGAATACCTGTCCCATTTACATCAGAATAGTTCATCTTTACATATTTCTGCTGTAAAATGGATAGACTCACTTGGTAGAAATCTGCATCTCAGATTAAAACGACAATCCTCAGGAGGGCAATACGGTGGCGGTCGGAAAAGTGAAGAATATCGTGGGTTGAGGGTTAGGAAGGAAATAAGAACCTTAAGTGATGATGAACTTGAAAATTTTTTCGATGCTGTAAAAGAACTAAAAAATGACAAGGTACTTGACAATGTTGATTATGTTTAATATCTTCCCACTACTTCAAATAATATAAAGAAAATACAATTTGCTAGGTTTTCCTTGCTTTAAGTTCAGGTAAGTTGAATTGACTTTTTTATTTAATAAACTTGAAAGGTCCAGAAAAAAACAATAGCCGTCAAAAAGATTTAACTTATGTTTAGCTCTGTTGAGGTAAAAGTTAATTTACATTGTAAAATTAATGTCTTTAATTCACTTAACAAAAAAGAATTTTCTTTCAGTCAGTATTTCCGAACAAGTATGATGCATTTGCACTTACGCACCAAGGACTCGTTATACCATCCGCCCATGATGGACCAAACTTTGTAGGATGGCATAGATATCTCCTTACTTTGTAAGCATTTAAATCATTATTTTTCACTAGATATATTTAATAAAAAGGCTTTGATAAGTTGTAAAACAAAATCAAATGCAATTGAAAATAATTTGAAAAAAAAGAATAAAGTAAAAAAGAACATATCTTGTTATAATGCTTGCTAACTGTAAAAACATGATATGGAATCTCTAGATGGTAGATGTATTAGTTTTTAAATATTTAATGTGTCTTTTTTGAGAAATTGTTTTGATAAAAAAAATATTGATTATATATATGTTCATAGATTCGAGGATGCCCTCCGTACAAAGAGAAGACGAGTAACTCTGCCATACTGGGATTCTACTTTAGACTTTCGTATGAAGAAACCAGAAGATACAGTTCTTTTTAGTGAATTGTTGATCGGAAATGGCAAAGGTGTCGTCTTTAATGGACCATTTGCAATATGGGAAACGCCATCAGACAATACTCTTTTACGAAGAAACATACCTGGGCCACGAAGTTCACTAATTAACCCGGACAGATTAAAGCACGTTTTTACTAAACGTTACCATAGAGAAATTTTAGTACCAACTGCAGCCAAAATAGATGATAACCTTGAATACCACCATGACGCTGTACATAGATGGGTTGGTACTCCAAATGGGCATATGGCAGACCCTAACTTAGCCGCCATGGACCCAGTGTTCTTCCTTCATCACTGTTATATTGACTACTTATGGGAGAAGTTCAGAGAACGACAAAAACGATTAGGTATTAATTCGGAAAAAGATTATCCAAAAACGAACCTCACCTTACATGCTCCTGACAGGCCGATGGATAACTTAGAACCACCAATAAGAAATGTTGAAGGTTACAGTAATCGCTTCACTAGACGCATCTATCGTTACGCTGACGCTCCATCGTGTTATAACAGATGTGGTGGAGGCCGCAACGTCTTCTTGTACTGTGACAAGAAAAAGAACGGATGTGTTTCTCGATCCAGACAAGAATTTGAAAGTGAGAGGGGATTTACAAAAATAAGATTTATTTACGGTACTCAAGGAATAAAACGAATGATGAATACCGATAATGTTTTAAATTCGGCTAGTTCTAGTGCATCAGCATCTCCTGTGCCTGTCTCATTAATGTCACCACAAAACGACTCCCTGTCAACACAGAGAGCACCAAGTATGTCTCGAACATTTACTGCTAGAATCATTGATCCAAGGACATCTGGTAATGGTCGCACACGGAGGTCTATTGATATTGAAAAGACAGAAAACAGGGTCAAGATTGGACTCGATATCAATTTGATTCTAAAAGAAGACGACAAGCACAGTAGCAGTAGAAGTTTTGTCTCAAATGTGAGAAAGGATGTGGCAATTGCCCCAATTATTATCCATAGTATAACAGAAAAGGCTGTGATGAGCTTTACCAATGAGTCACTCTCTTTTCTGAAACGAAACAAAAAGTACGAAATAAAGTTCGAAACCATTGGATTATCCTATTTTGGTCACTCTGACGATACAATCAATTTTGACTCTAGAGTACAAAAATCAGAGTCCGTGGTCGCTATCTCTTTTCTGAAACCTAAAGCAGCAACACAGATATATGTTAGAGTTTCAGATATGAATGGTAAAATATGTCAGCCGACATGTCTGGTTGGTAGGGGCGACTATCAGGAATGCACTGGTGCACTAAAAATCACCCCAGATATTCCTCTTATGTACATGGACCCTATTACTGGTGGACAGAGTACTTCACCATACCTCAAGTTCTATTGTGCTCAATAAATATAAAATGCGATATTTTCTATTTTTCAGACTCGCAAAAGAAGCAAATAAAGCAATTAAAAACACGTTCTTATGTTTGTTTTCGTGTGTGCCATTTTATGGTATTGGTATTGCATATATTATCTTATTATGATTATATTTAGCACAAACATGTTTGGCACAGACTGGTATTGCCAGAGGGGCAAGTATAGACGCAGACTGATATTGCAAATTCGTTTTGTCTTGAAAGTGTTTGCATTGGCTAGAAAATAAAATGTTGTGGAAGTTAACAGCAATTGACGCTTTTGTGGGATTGGGGCACTTTTTATAGGGGTTGCTGCTGTGATTCTGTAACTCCACGGATGGAAGGAAGGACACCTCTATTTCTATAAACCTCCACTAAAATTAGGGGGTACAATAATTGAGGATATTTCCTCTGTCATACATAGAGGAAATGGAGGGTACTTGTTTTTAATTTTAGAGTCTAAGTCCTTTTTCTCAGAAACTGAGGTTTAGATTTATATATAATAGGATAAGTTATATACATAGATATTGTACATTACAATGATTCTTTCCGGAGGTTGTACTTGCACGGATGTGTTGACCATAGCTATGTCATGTTAAGGATAGACCATTTCACTTAATGGTTTGTTGATCTAAAACTTGACTCTTTAAGATGTTTTAGTTTAGCAGAAAGTACAAACTGTAACTATGTGGTATCTATCATTTCATAAGGATATATCTGTACTGAAGTTTTTAAGTCCCACAAAAAAAAGCTGCATGGTTGTTCTAGATGTATTAGAACTTTTCTTACATTCTTGTGTAAAAAATCAGAGCAATAAAGTTGGTGCCATATTCCTGCCATTTTGTATCTTTAGGAGAAGAATGCACAGAAACTTCTTGCATCAAATGATTTATTTCAAGCAACAATTCCCTGTGTATTTCGTCAGTAGTGGCTCTTCAGAGGCTGCAAAATAAATAATAATATAAGTGAAAGATGATTTATTGTTCTATAAAAAATTAATATAAATGTTGGGACCATATACTGGGTGCCAATTGGACTAGTACTATTACTACGAAAATTTTGAAAGTAATTCATGATATAAAATTAAAAATATAATTTGGGTTGTATGGTTAAATTTTGTTTAAAATGTATTTTAATTTAATTGATTGATAATATAAAACTGCCCTGGTATATGAAACATCATACCTCTGTAGGTCTCTCTGCCAGAATTACTTCTACTTAAATGGCCTGGCAACACAATGATGAAATAACACATCTACACTGTGTATGTCATAAAAATCTTTGTACTCTAAAAAATCAAAAATGTAAAATTATATAACCCAGCAAAATACGTTCTATATGACAGCATCGGAGCTTGCGAAACTACGCAGACTTTTTGCATCGCGCTAGAACTCTAACAAATAGACTTATGGAACAGGGTTATGTTGCTACAAGATTGAAGTCATCACTACAGAAATTTTATGGTTGTCATCATGAACTCGTGGATCGTTATGGTATATCCATCAGCACCATGAAAACCGATTTATTCAACGGGTCATAGTTTTCCTTTCCTCGTTTGTCTACCCCGGACTTGACTTTTTATGAGCAACTCGGCAGGTGTTTTTAGATAAGCAGAGGACGCTTACCCTACCTGTGCACCTGGTCCATGATCCCAGTTTTTAGTGGAGTCCGAGTTGCTCATTTGCATTGGTTACTTTGTATGTATGATTTTAATTACTCTATGTTCTTTGTTGTGTATATCTGTTTTCCATGTCTGGTCTTTGTCCCTGGATTACATTCGTTTGATTACCGCTATAACCTTGGTTCCCTTGATTACTCTTTCCTTGAAAAGTAGGGGCAAGTATGGACATACTATTCAAGGTTGATACAGCATTACAATTTGGTTGTATATTGTATTGACTGAGGATGAGAATTTCATCAGAATCAACGTGGTCTTTTTGCAATTTATTTGGTTCAAATAAATCTAAAACTTTCCTTCAGAGATGTACAATTTCAAAGATATCAGTTCTGTTTTACTTAAGCCATTACCCAGACATCAGGGAAATGTTTGTCTTTGACCCCTAGCAATTAATCGGATCATGTCACAAACCCCAAAATAGCATCTTGTAGTACAATCTCAAAAAGATCAATTTACTTGTCACTGGAACTTCAGGAAAATGCTGGTTTCTGGCCCTTTTTGGTCCATAATTCTCCAAAGGTTCAAAACCAGTCTTACCCTAGTGGTATAGAAAATTGTAGAGCAATATCAGAGTTTTTCGTGTGATTTTACTTAAGTTACATGTATATAGTTCAATTCTATGAAATGCTTGCTTTAGGCCCTTATGGCTGAAGTCATATCTCCCAAAAACAATACCAACCTTCCTTTTGGATTTGGAAATTTGAGCAATCTTGTAATACTTGTAATACTTGTAATACTTGTAATTATCACACAAAACTAGGTGTCTATGGACACGCATTGACAAAAGAGAAAAAAAAAGTGTCAAATCATTATGTGACAGCAAATTTTGCTAAGTGGAATAAAAACACAATAAAATTTTATTAAAATTGGTGTTAGAGTTTTCAAGTAATTGTGTGAAATGTGATAAAAAAAGACAGGGTTCTTCAACTGTTATCTTAAAAACCATGCATAATACTTGTAGCACATGCTGTAACTACATGAATAGATAGAAAACCCTTTCAGTTGATAATATGATTCCTATGATAGGGCAACATAGATATGAATATTACAAAAATGCCCAGTGTATTAGGATAGGTCTTTGTACATTAAAAAATGTTCTGCTGGGACAAACAAAATAGTGACAGGATTTCTTACATTACCAGTTGAGCAGTTTTTGTAGATACATATACATGTACATAAAGGAAAACAATACATGTACTCATCACGACTTGCAAATCTGGGCTACTCATTTGCTTCTAATAAGTTGTACACATGTAGCACCAATATGTGGAGAATATTTGGCATTTCATGAATGCTTGTTTAAACAACACTACCACAACACTTGTTACTCCCGTATAGGTATTAATTCAATCTGGATCCTGAAAAATTCGAAAAATGTTTCGGAGACAATCAGTTCTAGACTTTTATCAGAATATAATAGCATTAAAATCTATGATTTTTCAACACTGTATACTTCTTTTCCCCATACTCAGGTAAAGTCCCGACTTAAAAACATTAAACATCGTTGTTTTTCAAAAAAAGATGGTACACCTAGATACAAATAAATAGTTCTTGGTAGAGATTGCTCATACTTTGTAAGAAATAATTCCAAATCATCATCCAAATATACAGAAGAAGATGTTAACAAAATACTGGAATTTTTAATCGACAACATATTTGTCCTGTGTGGTTTGTCAAGTGTGGTGGGTGCGATTTTTCAACACACGGTCGGCATTCCAATGGGAACAAATTGTGCTCCTCTACTTGCTGACCTATTCCTTTACTCTTATGAGGCTGCCTTTATAGTTGATCTGTTTCGAGAGAAAAATATCGTTTAGTTAGATCCTTTAATATCAGTTTCCGCTATATAGATGAAGTATTATCTTTAGACAATCCTAATTTTGGGAATTTGATACATCGCATCTACTCCAAAGAACTTGAGATAAGGGATACTACAGACACTGTGGGGTCAGCCTCATATCTTGACCTACATTTAGAAATCACTGGTAAAGGAAAACTGTTGACCAAACTTTATGATAAACGTGATGACTTTTCATTCATAATTGTCAACTTTCCTTTCATATGTGGCAATATCCCTTCAGCACCTGCGTATGGCGTGTTCATATCACAACTTATACTTTATTCAAGAGATTGCCGAAACTACGCAGACTTTTTGTATCGCGCTAGAATTCTAACAAATAGGCTTATGGAACAGGGTTTCGTTGCTACAAGATTGAATTCACTACAGACGTTTTATGGTCGTCATCATGAACTCGTGGATCGTTACAGTGTATCCATCTGCGCCATGAAAACCTGATTTGTTCAATGTGTCATAGTTTTTCTTTCCTCTTTCGTCTACCCCAGACTTGACTTTTTATGAGCAACTCGACCTGTGGTTCTAGAAAAGCAGAGGACGCTTACCCTACCGGTGCACCTGGTCCATGTTCCTAGTATGTATGTATGATTCTGGTTGCTTCTTGTTTTTGTCGTGTATGTCTGTTTACCATGTCTGGTCTGTTTAATATTATTGAATGGTAAAGAAATTATATTAAGGATCATCAAATGTTATACAGTCGTACAAAATCTAAACATACATACTACAATCTATATCTTCACCAGGACCTTCTGGATTCATGGAGCCATTTAAAATTCCTTAGTATCTTCCATTTATAAGACAGTGATTTTTGTATTCGGCCACACGGAGTGGCGGGGTATTATGTGATACCTTCCGAAAAATTGCGTGTCCGTTCGTCTGTCCAACGGTTTCCAGATGATAAGTTAAGAACGGAACAATGTGGTTTTTTTTAACCTTTGCCCGGTCGTTTAGTACCATCAAATACAGGTTAAGTTCATTCAATTCTCATCAAATTCCAAAATGTATTTAACATTTTGCAAACCCTCATTCTTACCTTCACGTGGCTGGGCATCACTTAATGTTTCATTAATGCAATATTTCTGTCTCTGCAATATGTTGATTCCCATATGTATTCATATATCTCTTTGTTTTTGAGGAGGTTACTGTGAATCAAGTAGTTGCTCAATACACAAAATTGTACTAGCCTCCATCCATTCTCATTCTTCTGATAGCATATAAACTATAAAGTACAGTTGTTTAGGTACACCATCCAACAACCTGCTAATCCAAGACCAGGTAGTATATTTTTACAACACATTAATCGTCAATTTTTTTTTTAAATGGAGATCAAAATTACATATTTAATGTTAATGAATACACTTGCATGATTTGCCAATATAATACTAGTATGTAAATCATGCGGAAACGACAAAACTCTGTATAATTACTTTATCGAAAACTTCGTCGAAATTAAATAGTCTTAGCGGGTTTTAAAATGCTGCATACAAATTCTATGCATCACAGAAAGTTAAATTATAAACTATGTAAATGCTGGCATCGAGGATAGACTCAGGCAACTTCCGAAATACTCCGAACATAAATTAAAAAATATATATATAATCGATAACGATTGCCATATTTGAACAGACAATCAAAATTCCTTTGGGAACACATGGGATAAAATATTATACAGGTCCTTTAGTATAATTTGTAATGATACTTGGAAGTGCTTTATAATCTTAAGCCAAGCTTTATTTCTGCAATTACAGCCCTTCATTAAACGGTAACCTCAAGCGCTTCAAATATAAAAAATCGTATAAAGAAGACATTTCGTAATCAAGCTCTAAGACGACCTCATTCTGTGTTGCTAATAGTAAAATTCACACTTCGTATAATGTGATAAATGTTTTGGAGTAGGATTGTTTTATGTTATTACTGAAAATGCACGCTGGAATCATGATCTTGTTCAATCGTTCGAGTTTTCCTTAGCAGCATCTTGTCGGATAAAACATGCGCATTACTCTTTCCAGTCTTTTAGCAGTATCTTTTTCACTAATTAATGATTTTTGGAGGTATTTTTTTTTCAATTTTTTACTGTCATGTCATCGATTTCTTTACTCTAACCACCCAAAAGTAAGAGTTTTATATTAGTTTAACTATAGGATGAATAAGGACTTACCTTAAACAAACACTACTATATTCTATACTGCTGTACATTTCAGACATCCATTTTCTTGGGCATCATTTTAGGATATACGTTTCATTGAATTTTTTAAACAACGTTTATGTAATGCTTTCGTCATCACTGTCAAAAGTTCCGTTAACATTTTGCTCCGGATGCGATACTGTATAAACAGGCATCATTCATTGTCTCTTATTTCTTGTTGTAAAAACAAAAAAAATGAGTTTCATATCTTGTTTTTCACTTGAAAGAAAGCACATGGATAATTATTTATCTAATAATTTCAAAACTCTAGTTTATATATATACCATTATTGTTGCAGACGAAAGTTAGCGAGACGGGCATTATAATTATATAAAAGCATCTGCTAATAAGGGATTGAAGCAATGTCAGATATTCTTGTTGATTAAAGTAGTATTTAACAAAGTCTAGCCTGACCTGAGATGACATCATGATTACTGTCTACCCTTCAGAATAATAGTGTATCTAATTCTATACTTGTTGTGTGTAGTAGTATCAAATTATTGGTAATTTCACCAATTGTATTTTTTATGATAGGACCATCAATTTTAACAATAAATATCTTGCAATGTGAATTGATTCACACGTGAATTCAACAAAATATACAAAAAAGGGAAAACAAACAGATCTATCAGTATAACAACTTACTATAAAAAGCTTAATTATAGGCTTTTGATTTTGTTACAAGAACAATAAAATACAGCCTAATTCATAATTCTTACATTGACCATACTGTGCAGTGGATAGATATATCTTAATAGCCAGGAAGTGGGCTAATTAGTTTCACTATAATGTAGAAAGGAATGTAACCACACACGGATTTCAAAACGCTCGAGAAAATCCTAATTTTAAAAAGAACATTTAATGTTTGACTAATTTATAAAGGCAGTGACAACTTAACCGAGAGGGATTAACTTGAACAAAATCGTCATGAAAACGGTCAAGTCTCAAAAGAAGGAAAACCTCTTCTGCATTATATAGAATCAACCCGTCCTGTTTAGATATTACATATTGATGTGTTATGGGGCAATTTTCAGGCAAAAGCTCTCTGAGAAACAATGGCTTCATATCCATGTACCTAAAGGTACAACTAAAAAGGGAGATTAAAATTGCATGTACATATACAAATGCGAATATAAAAAAAATACAACTGAAAAAAAATGTTAATTAAACTAATAAATATATCATGCTTCCAGTTGAGCAAAATGGTTTAAAACCAATAAATAAATGACATGTGGACCTGTAAAGGGGGAAAACTTTACTATAAACATTATTACTAAACACGGTGCACAAAAGGTTTTGACAAATGCATTTCAATTGTACATAACGTCACATTGCGAAAAAAAACCCTTGCAGTTCACAATACATATGATACCTCATTTTTTTTTCACATCACAACTCATACGTTATGCCAGAGCTCGCCGTAACTACGCAGACTTTTAGTATCGAGCTAGACTTCTTACAATTAGGCGTCTGGAACAGGGTTGTGCTGCTGCAAGATTGAAGTCATCACTACAGAAATGTTATGGTCGTCTTCATGAACTCATGGATCGTTACGATGTATCAATCTGCACCATGAAAACTGATTTGTTCAACGTGTCAGAGTTTTCCTTTCCTTTTTCGTCTACCCCGGACAAAAGCAGAAGAAAACATTTTTTGAAGAAAAGTGTATGATTCCAATAGGATTTACAGCCTAGTAAAAAATGTTATTGAAAGATTAATCAAGGGAACCAAGGTTATAGCGGTAATCAAAAGAATGTAATCCAGGGACAAAGACCAGACATGGAAAACAGATATACACAACAAATAACATAAAGTAACTAAAATCATACATACAAAGTAACAAAAGCAAATGAGCAACTCGGTCTCCACTAAAACCTGGGAGCATGGACCAGGTGCACCGGTAGGGTAAGCGTCCTCTGCTTTTCTAGAAACACCCGCCGAGTTGCTCATAAAAAGTCAAGTTGAAGTTATATAAAGGATAAGATAATTGTAGCTCTGTGGTCGATTCCACAAAAATCGTAAGCGTAAAGTCTGTCGTCAGTTATAACGTCACAATACTTGAGATCTATTTTGACACTTTTTGACTAATTTTACACTTCAGATGTTTTGTGAAAAGGATTGCAGGATTAAGATATACAGAAATAAGTTGAAAGGTTTATAAGGTATGTATATGAATTATATAGAAGACATAGCCTAACTAGCCGAGTGTTCTGGGGTGCTGGACTTAATTCAGGCAGTGTTACGATAGATGTCACAGCGGTACGAGTTCGAATCCCATGGAATGAATAACAGAAATTTACATCATGAATTTGACAGTTCTTGCATCGTTGGGATTTTCCGAATTTTTCAGACCCGTATGTATGTATGTATGTATTTTAAATATTGCATTCTTAAATTATTTATGATTATACTACATGAGTTTTCCTTATAGGTACTTTGCCAAAATAGACGTGTACAAAAAAGCTCTAACATACGTCAGTCGACTGTAATATGAAATGCCTATTCAACAACAATAATGAAAAAAAAAGAACAAACTCCCCTAAAAATTACCAGCTTTTATATTGTATAAAATATCATCAGATGTTGAAATTATACACATGAATATCCTTCAAATAGAGCATTTTGTATATGACTTTTCCTGTTATACTTGTGATAAATATATCAATGTCATGTAATAATTGATATCACTGAGTGTTTTGCCTGGACCAATCTCGCTTTAAAAGCGATGCCACCCACCAAATGCTGATATATGTTTAGCCATTGTCAAAGGTAAGGTAATATCGTAATATCATGAGATTTAATTATAAAAAAACACACATAAAAAGAAAAATATTAATAGTTAACGCTTGAGATCAGTGGTGTAGACAACAGCAAAGTACGCATATCAATGTAAAATTTATACTTTAAGGCAACATTTTCAGTATTGATAATCGAATCAATGATTCATTCTTCCATTCATACATATTTGACAAAAATTTGTTAAAAGTCATTTTAACAAAAACAAAAAATTATAGACGATTAAACACGATTTCGCATTGGTCATGTCTATTGGATTCTAATGTCCTCAAATTGTTTTTGGTTTGATGATTCGATATTTTACTTATATTTCCACGCTTAAATTAACGAAGCTTTGTTCTAAATCCTGTTGAAATGTAATCAACTTCTACATTTCAGATGTTACTGCTTTACTTATTCACATTCATATCATTGACAATGTCCATTGTGGATAGTGGTTTGTCCAGTGTTGCTAAATGTTCATATAGAGACCAGCGCACTAATGAAGTATTTTCTAAACATGAATGCCTGCAGTTTATTGGACAGAAAGGTGCATTTAATAATATACAGGTAATACTGATATCTTTATTATGATTGTCATCGCATAGTCACAAGTAGGTTTAAGATCCCTATGAAAACTGATTTGTTCAACGTGTCATAGTTTTCCTTTCCTCTTTCGACAACCCCGGACTTCACTTTTTATGAGAAACTCGGTGGGTGTTTCTAGAAAAGCAAAGGAGCATACCCTACCGGTGCACCTGGTCCATGCTCCAATGTTTTAGTTGAGTTGCTCATTTGCTTTTGTTACTTTGTATTTATGATTTTAGTTACTTTATGTTCTTTGTTGCGTATGTCTGTTTTCTATGTCTGGTCTTTGTCCCTGGATTACATTCTTTTGCTTGATTACCGCCATAACCTTGGTTCCCTTGATTACTCTTTTAAGATAATATATCGATAAAATGTGGAACCTAAACAGGAAGTGTATTTAAGTCCTTTTTAAGCTTTACTACTTCTCTAGTCATCAATTAGCATTCATGCATGGATGTATTATTTTAGTATGTTATAATGACGATATATGTTCACTTTCAGAACGGAAACAGTCGTATCAAAAGGAAGACCGGACAGTTCTACCCAAAAGGTAAAGAGATATATTCTAAACAGTCCAAAAAAGGACAAAAACCTCTAGAGGAGATGGAAGAACTTGCCCCTGACATAAAACATACGTTTCCACCAAATATCATCGATAACAGGACGATTATTGAAAAATAATTCTGAACTTATAATGTTAATGCTAGTATCATTTGTCATTGTCTTGTTAATATAAATAAAGTCTACCAGCGAAATCTAGAGAAACAAAGTAAAAAATCCGTAAATAAATAAGAGGTAACAAAAAAAGAGATAATTTTAAGAAAAAACAGCTAAACTCAACATAAAAATAGAAGTCTATAAGAAAGACAGACAAAAAATAAGGCATATATAGACGAGGTGATCCAGTATATAAAGCAAGACACATATATAAATGGTACAATATGGAAGAATAAGACTATTAATAATGGGGTAAACTTGAATTGATTGTAAAGAGAGACACAGCATATCGTTTACAAACCTAGACGATTTAAAGCTAATACTTAAATCCTGAGATATGATCCTGCAATAAGAAATGTTCTCGTCTAAATAAACGATTTTCATAAATCTCACACACATAATTAGTGGTCATACAAAAGTCCAATCAATCGACTTCAATTGCAAAACAATACAATGATTATTAGCCAAACAAACCTACTGGCTTATTCAACGTTAAATTAAAGTTTACGTTAAGGATGTTCGCTGCTCCGTTTAAGAAAAATAAGAATTTCAAAGGGTGGCGTAGTATTTAAGGATCTTTCATGCTAGACCAATATAAGGAGATAAAAGTGATGGGTCAGAGTATTGTGTACTCCTTTAAATCTTAGACAGATGAACGGTACAAATGCACCTCGTATACCCTCTATAAAACAGAGATCACCAAAGGTCTTCAATAAGTGTAAACAAGCCTTTAAGTGAGCTCTAGAAGGCCCGACAACAAAAAGTGATGAAATCCACCGTAACAGAACGATGAAAAAAATAAACTAAAACGTTAAATAACGACACGAAGACACATCAATGACCAACGACAAGCCCATATCTGTGGTGGGGTTAAACTAGTTTTGTAAGGCTGGTCTTAACAATCCCCCTTTAATATAAGGTAAAACATAAACTGAAATGACAAATAAAATTACCATAAAATTCACACAGTAATATATCCAATTTTCTGCATGGAATCATATAAACAAGATGACTCGGCATATATCTCCGGTACACAAATTTTAAATTAAATTGTCGGTAACAAGCTTGTTGATTTTGTAATGAGAAGTACTTTATTTACATGTTGATGCAAAATAAAAAAAAAACACTTAAAAGAAGGGAAAGAAGGTGGATCTTGCCATAGTGAATTAAACAGTTTTAAGTGAGAAGGGGATTAGGAGATATAGAAATCAGTAGAAAGTATTGACATTCAGTTTCCACAAATTAGAAAAACAAAAACAGTTTAAAATATTATGGAAAACACAAATATGATAAATGTATCAGTGTTATTTTACGTCATGTGATCTTTGAAAGTTTGCTAGAATCACAAACCTCCAGTGCTAAGAGCACGTTGATTACTTTTTTGTACAAGGTTATTCGCTGGTACATATGTTACGTTTTACCATATCTGTTTTTTCTACTATACGAACATCAATTAAAATATTCGATATTCTGCCGCAGTGCAGATAGCATAACCAACATCGTCTCATAGAACAGCTTTATTCAACAATGATAGCGGTAAAAAGCTACAAAAGAAAAAGGAACACATTCCAAGTTCACTATTCTAACTAAAATGAAAAGAAAAATACAATAAACACAAAAACAAGAAAAAACATATGATTAAACATCAGATCTATCAAGTATATATACCCCTCAAATATAGCATAGAGACACGTGTTTTGACAAATATTTGACAATAAATAACGTAGAAAAAATTACCAAGGTGACACTTTTGGCTTTCCGTACATTTTTTAAACGAAAAAAGCGAGGAGAGGTGCAAAACCAAACATTTCAAAATAAATCTCGGTTAAGGGATAATTAAGGTTGCAAAAATCATATAATTAGGTTTGGGTAAGTGAAATATGGAATAATAACGCAAAAAATATAATTCATAATCAAAAACCATAAATAGCACCACAAGGCGCTCCATACATTTTTCATAAACACGTCTCTTAAATTGACTTTCTGGGGCTTATCCTATATGAAAAAAATAGGCTTATAACAATGCTTAATACATAAATATTGTAAACTAAAAATAAAATTTAACTTACATCGTGAGCTATCATAGATTTAAACGAATTGTTGATCGTTTATGTCCACGTGGTTTGTTAACATGAGGAAACTTATTATCGGGGAATGAAACATCTATAATAGAAATCGAACAGATCTCAAATAATTATTGCTAAAAATAAGAAAATGTTTAGAATTGAAAAATAAATTGTTACCCGGTAACAGAACACTCCCCGTCTGATATTAAACCATTAATGTCACAAATGAACCAAAATTATTACAAAATAACACCTATTGAATGTTATAATTCTCTGACAATTGTCCGTGTCACACGATTTATCTACCAACAAAACCATTTCCCTAATTGGTCTTGTGTAAGTCACATTTTTGCCGTCCCTGTGAATGCGGACACTAGCTTTTCTCACTTTACCATCATCGCTCTCGATGGCTTCAACAATGATTCCAACAGGCCATTCACCTCTATAAAGAGTCTTGTCTCGTAATAGAACTACGTCACCACAATTCAAGTTTTCATTGTCATTGTGCCACTTCCGTCGCTTCTGCAGAGAATGTGAATAGTCCGACCTCCATTGCTTCCAAAAGATATCTGACAGCATCTTGACGTGTTTCCATTCGGCTCTATAAATGTCTTTCATGTTCAAAGAGTCCAATAAGACAGGTAAGTAATCTTGTTTTCCGGTAAGAAGCATCGATGGACTTAGAATTAAAGGCATGTCAGGATCCGATGATATATCAGCAATTGGTCTAGAGTTAATGATTGCTACAACTTTTGCCATGAAGGTAAGAAGAGATTCATTTGTCAATGTTTTGCTCGAAGATGTTAAGATAACTGAGTCTAATATTCTCCTTGTCACACCAATTAACCTTTCCCACATTCCTCCCATGTGTGAGGAGTGGGGAGGATTAAATTTCCAAACGGATCCGTTTTCACAAAGATAGTTCTTGACGGCTTTATCCTCCACATGAATGGCTTCTATGTCTAGATTGTCAGTTGCACCTGAATGAAAATTGATCCACGGTCAGAACGAAAAACTTTGACCAGTCCTCTAATTGACCGAAATCTTCGGAGAGTGTTTATGAACGATGAACCGCTCATTGACTCGATAAGCTCAATATGTACTGCCCGGGTTGTCATGCACGTAAAAAGAATAGCCCATCGCTTACTATTCGATAATCCTTGTCTAGTCTTGCGGGTCAATACGTTGCAGGGTCCGAAGGTGTCCAGACCCACATACGTGAAAGGTGGACCCGGTGTAAGTCTGGGGTAAATCAGACATTTTCTGTTCTTGGAATTTTCCTCTAAGCTTTCGACATACTACACGTTTCTGAATGAATGAAGATATCAATCTCTTTGAACCGATAATCCAGAAACCAGCTCTCCTCAAAGCACCCTCCGAAAAATGTCTACCCTGATGTTTCACAGCATTGTGGTAGTGATCTATGAGTAATTTTGCGACATGTGAATTTTTCGGAATAATGATCGGGTTGATTTCTCCTGTCGGAAGACATCCTGTACCTTTACTTAATCGTCCACCGACACGAACTAGTCCTGATAAGTCAATAAATGATGAAAGCACACTAATCGATGATCTCGATGAAACGTTTTGTCCTTGTGTAAGTAAGTCTATCTCCTGTGCAAATACTGATTTCTGAACTTCCTTTATGACATATTGTTCAGCTTCTTTAATTGCATCAACTGATATGTAATGTTCGCAAACATGCCATCCTTTACATGGCTGACTGTCTGATCAATAGTTCCTAGCGATGTGTTTCAACAGGCTATTCCTTTGACAAGCTTTTTTTCCAACTTAAAATGTTCTCGAAACGATCGACGATTGATCCAGAAGTATCAAGACTAGTTACGTTTACATTGCATTCCGGTCTCACTTCCTTATCCAGATTCGGAGTTACAAGCGGAAAAGAAGATAAGAGTCAACTATTGCTACCACACATTGTCAAAAATGGTGTACCATTTAGCCAAGTGTTATAATCGTCGCTTTCCAGATTAGATAAAATCTAGTTCCACTATCGGCTGGATTCTGATGCGTTGGTACGAAATTCCATTGTGACGAGTCTGACATTCTGAGTATACGATCAACTCGATTTGACACGTAAGTATGAAAACGTCTCGTCTTGTTCCCGATATAACCTAATACGACTTTGCTGTCACAGAAATACTTGATTGCTCAAAGAGGAATATCCAAATTGTCAGATACAATACTAGCAATTTCCGTAGCCATGACTGCACCACAAAGTTCAAGTCGGGGTATCGTATTCCTGCTTGCTGGGCTAAGCTTCGATTTACCCATGAGAAATCCTATATGAAGCTGTCCTTCATCGTCGACACCTCGTAAATACGCAGAAGCAGAAAAAGCCGTCTCAGAGGCATCAGAAAATACCAAGATTTCAAGATTGTTCATCTCACTGAAGGAGCGAGGAAAATACATGCGTGGAATACGAAAGTCTTTCAATGTCACAATTGAATTTCTCCATGCAATCAACTTATCTGGAAAGTCAGATGATAAAGGCTCATCCCAGTCAGTTCCAGGTGGCGATGCTTCTCGTAACAAAATTTTACCACTTATCGTAATCGGTGACAAAAATCCAATCGGATCGAAAATACTGTTCAAAGATGAGAGAATACCTCTGCGAGTGAAAGGTTTGTCGTCTTCCAATGGACTGAATATGAAATTGTCGGTATTCAAGTCACATTCTAATCCCAAACTATGATGAATCGGAAAAATATCTTCACCGAGATTCAGGTCTTTTATCTCTTTTCCCAAATCTTCGACCGGAAATGGTTTCATAACATCGGCACTATTTGACGTAATTTTGTGCAGTCTGATGTTTCCGTCCGTTCTTAGTAGTTGTTGCGCTCGTTTAATTAGATTTACGACTTTATTACTATCCGGCATCGAAATTAAGCCACCATCCACATAGAAGTCTCTACCGATGAACGACTTGACGTCCGATCCATACAATTGATCACAATTCTCAACTGTGCGTCTTAGTCCATATGTAGCCACAGCGGGAGAGGGAGAGTTTCCAAACACATGAATACACATGCGATATTCAATAAGAGGGTTGTCGGGATTATTGTCTCTATACCAGAAGAAACGCAAAAAATCTCTATCATTCTCATTCACGAAAAACTGATAAAACATTTGTTCAACGTCGAATGTTGCAGCTATCTTATCTTTCCTTTCGTAGAAGAATGCCTAAGAGACTATTTGTTAAATCCGGACCGGTCATCATAATGCTATTTAGAGACACATCTTTGAAAGTTGCCGATGAGTTAAATACGCCTCTTATTTGATGTGGTTTGTTGGGATGGTAGACTCCAAAAAGGGGGGTAAATACCAGCATTCTTTATCATCACTATCCAAAAAGGGGTAAATACCAGCATTCTTTATCATCACTAATAGGTGGAGCTACTTCAGCTGCTTTGTTGTCGATAATTTTACGCATAAATTCAACAAAATAAGCACGTTTCGTCTGGTCCTTTTTGAGCGAAATGTCTAATGTGTGAGCTCGTCTCAATACCAATCCCCTGTTATTAGGTAGACGTTGACGGTTTGATTTGAACGGCAATGGAGCTGACCAGTGGTCACTAGAGTCTTTTACGAATTCATAGAGAGAAACTCCCGATCTTCTATTGACATTCCTACCTTTTCATCGTCCTTAGTTTTACGGAATACGTCACCATCCGAAAACCAATTTTCACTTTGTTGTCTTGTATCAACTTCCTTCTTGACACGTTCTTTCACAAATAGGGTTCGAATATCGTTCCTCTACCGTTGGTCATCACATGAGTTCTATTTACATTTATAGTCTTTGGTTTGTGAACTTGTCCTAAGCAAATCTCACCCACAATCACCCATCCTAACATTAGTTTCTGAGCAAATGGAGTTCCTTTGGGACCTGTAATCTGTTTCAAAACGTGATGTGCTTCTGGAACATCGCGTCCGATCAACAGTTGTATCTGAGCTTCGCTGTTTAGTATTGGTATGTATTCACTTATTTCCTTCAGATGCGAAAAGGATGCCGCAACATCTGGTGTAGCGATTTCTGAACGTTCGTTAGGGATATTAGCACATTCTATAATTGAAGGTAAATTCCAACTATTGTCACCAGTAATAGGTTCGACGATGAGGTTACTAGCATATCTTCCTGACATTACTGTTCGACCAGCGCATGTCGACATTGTATATTGAAGCTTATCAGTGTCAATACCAAGTTGATCGAAAAGTTCTGGTTTAGCAAGTTTTATTGCTCTGATCATCTAAGATCGCATAGACGTTCATCACTTTTTCCGGAAAATTCCTCGGATACAGACGAACCAGTACGGTTTTACCACACGACTTGCCACTGAAATCACTTAGAGACGTACGCTTAGATGAAATGTTTGCGAACGAAGTTTGAGGATATGAGCGTTCCCCGCCATCAGGAATTTCGGCTTTCTCGGGATGATGCATTACCGTTACATGATTTTTACTGTCACAATGATTACATTTGATCGTTGCTGTGCAGTTCCGTGAAATGTGTTTTGACGACTGACAACACTTAAAGCAAATTCTATGGTCTTTCAAAATCTGTCTCTTCTCATCGTAACTTTTGGCCTTGAACGCCCTACAAGTTGCTAAACTATGCTTTGATTTGTGTAAAGGACAAAGTTCAAATTCTCCGTTTTCTTTCTCTCCGACATTCACATTAGTTCTAAGTTGCACTATGATCATTTCGACGATTTGAAGTTTGTTTCTTGGAATACACATTGTCTGTATTATGAAAGTTAAATGCCGGGTCGTTTTTTATTTACAAATTTCTCTGATGAAATTCAAGAAGAACGAGAACGGCGGAAATAGAACATGATAGTCAGTTTTGTATCTAGATGCTCGAGATGTCCATTTCTCCTGGATGTTGTAAGGCAACTTTTCAACAATCGGATTAATCCCTGACGATGAAACGAAATAAGACAGTAAATTAGCATATTCAGGATTTGCTTTTGAAGATTCTATCTGAACGAGAATGTCCAAAAGTTCGTAATTTTAGCGAATTTCTGAAGTTTGCCTTTAATAACTGATTCGATCATCTCTGGTCTCCCGAACCTTTCGTCGAGCCTCTCCCAGATACTAACAAGTCCAATCGATGGATTATTTACGTTTGACGATCTTATACTTTGTGAAAACCTTGACGAATCTGGACGGAGCCATTTCACTAATAAGTTGATTTCCTCGAAAGCAGTCACTGATAATTCTTCTGCTATACTCCTGAAACTAGCTTTCCATGCTGAGTAATTTTCAGGACGATCATCAAATTGTTGGAATCTAGAGAGTAGTAAATCTTTCTTTAGTAGAAATTTTGTAAAGTCCGTCACAATAGCAGGATCGTTATTTGATTGACGAGGTTGTGAAAATGTTCTGAAATTGTTGTTAAAATCACCGGCTTTAATTGGCGGACATGGTCTATTCACACCGTTAGGATTTAAGTTTCCTGGAGTTGACTGAAGTCCAACATTTAACCTCGAAGCTGCTGTGTCGTGAGTATGCATACTTTCAGCTTAAGCGTTATTCCGGTGATATTGTTCATTCACATATTGTTCAGTTAAGTCATCTTTAATGCAACTTAATGGCACGAAAGGTTCCGCGTTAGCATTAAATTTCACCACTTCGATTTTCACCTTCAGCTTCCTCGAGTACTTTAATTTCCGCAATCGCTATTGCAGCTTCCCTTTGTGCTTTGAGTAGACTTAAATCAGCATCAACCTCTGCTCTTCTTCTTTCACTGATTGCTTTTGACTGAGTTTCAAGTTCGTTTAATCTCGCCTTCTGTTTCATTAATTCTGCCTCATATTGTGCAAATTGTACCTTTGTCTTTTGTATTTCAGCTGTTGCGCGTTTCTTCACTAACGCTGAACTACCGACAGATCCATCCCTGCTACTAACACTCGTATACCGTGACATCGTCTCGGCTACCTGCATCTTCTCTGATTTTATTCGTAAGAGTGTCTGTTGTATAATGTCTGAGCATTATTAAATTCCGCGCTAAACATTAACAAGATACTACCACTTTCGTCGGTGTTTTTCCTTGACAAGAATTCTATCTATTCTTTAGAAATTACTTTATATTTCTCCTCACTTTGAAGTATCGATTTCTCCAACGTACGTAAACCTTTGAGGTCCTTGGCAGACTCATCAAGTCCTTCAAGTATTGTTTCGAATCTTTCCCATGCTTTATAGATTTTACGTTTATATTCATCGACTTGTGATAGAAATAATTGTTTCCCCGGTTCAGTCATTGTCCTTGCTCGGACAGTATCTTCTGGTTTCACGTCTGTTGCATCCATGATCAACGTATCTTCATTTACATCTGAATCTGTACGATCTATTTACTATTCTGCCGCAGTGCAGATAGCACAACCAACATCGTCTCATAGAACATCTTTATTCAACAATGACAGCGGTAAAATGCTACAAAAGAAAAAGGAACACATTCCAAGTTTACTATTCTAACTAAAATGAAAAGAAAAATACAATAAACACAAAAACAAGAAAAAAACATATGATTAAACATCAGATCTACCAACTAGATATCCCTCAAATATAGCATAGAGACACGTGTTTCGACAAATATTTGACAATAAATAACGTAGAAAAAATTACCAAAGTGACACTTTTGGCTTTCCGTACATTTTTTAAACGAAAAAAGCGAGGAGAGGTGCAAAACCAAAAATTTCAAAATAAATCTCGATTAAGGGATAATTAAGGTTGCAAAAATCATATAATTAGGTTTGGGTAAGTGAAATATGGAATAATAACCCAAAAAATATAATTCATAATAAAAAACCATAAATGGTACCACAAGGCGCTCCATACATTTTACATAAAGACATCTCTTAAATTGACCTTCTGGGGCGTATCCTATATAAAAAAAAAATAGGCTTATAACAATGCTTAATACATAAATAGTATAAACTAATAATAAAATTTAACTTACATCGTGAGCTATCATAGATTTAAACGAATTGTTGATTGTTTATGTCCACGTGGTTTGTTAACATGAGGAAACTTATTATCGGGGAATAAAACATCTATAATAGAAATTGAACAGGCCTCAAATAATTATTGCTAAAAATAAAAAATGTTTAGAATTGAAAAATAAATTGTTACCCGGTAACAGAACATCCCGTAATCGTTAAAAAAAAACTACAGGATAAAACGAAATCCGTTTTAAATAGTGACGTGTAAGTTGAGAAAGCTGAAATGAATGTAAGGGATCTACCATTTAATTTTTTTCTAAGAAAAGAAACGCACTCTTAGCCATGATTCCTTTTATGCGTTTTAAAAGATATTTTAATGAAAGACGATGATTGTGATTTATATGTACTGGATATTAGATATTTACCGTCCATATATTAGACATTAGATATTTACCGTCTATGTATTAGACACTAGATATTTACCGTCTATGTACTGGATATTAGATATTTACCGTCTATATATTAGACATTCGATATTTTATAGGTGTGCCATATAGGACTACCCTTGCTATACATATTTTTTTTATCATTTATACAAGTGAGTTTCTGTAAAAGAAGACAAGCTCATTTCTTGGATGTTATATTTTTAACATATGTCACATTAAAATAAATGGAAGTACTTGTGTCAAAAGAAAAGGGTTTGATCTGTGTATGGAAAAGGTTATTATTTAAAACTGGTTGGTTTTGAGATACTTCATCATTTTAGAGATGAATGGATTTTTTAGTTGCAACAGATGGATACAAAACAAAATTTTCACTAATTATAGGATTTGAGTTCTCCCTTCTGTTTTAAGACTTTCCCCGAGTAATCAGAAACCATTGCTTTTGATTGGAATCTAGTTATTATTGAGCCTCATTAACCTGCTTTAAAATTTGTTAACCAACGAAGAAATTCTACTTTGAGGAATTTTTTTTGAAAATTTATTAAATCCAAAATTAAGGAATTCCTTCAAAAACCGAAAAATATCGAGGACTTTATTAAATTCTACAGTTTCAAATTGATATCTATAAAGACATTAATATGCTATGTTATTTGTGAGAGTCAATCAAGTTGTGTTGAAAACATAATGTTATTGTTAAATATTTATCAAAAATGAGTGAATATGTAATGTTGTATCATAATATATATGCTTATAGTGCATTTTGTGCTTTTTCATCATTGTCAGAAAAAAATAAGCACATTTGGTGGCATATTTTTTTGGCATATATATATATATATATATATATATATATATATAAAGACTACTACTTAATTTGGAATAGCAATAATAATGTGACTTAGGTTATAGATATCAAATTCAGAGCAAGCTACCCATGTAATAATTACCACAAGAATAAATTGATATTTTGTTTTTAAATTAGTTTTAGTTGTCACTGAATATTAGTATGTACCAATAATTTTTGTTGGTACCTAAAATTTCTGTAAAAAACAGTTCAAGCATACTTTACTCATTTTGATCAATTTTGACTCCTCCGCCTCTGGTGAAATGAATTCTACTGAAATAATCATAGTGTACATTATTTTCTACAAAAAATATAAAAACCTCATGCCATAAACTAGATTTTAGACACCTGTAATTATTTTTTTGGGAATTCCCCTTACCATTAAATGTCAGTACATCAGGCAAAGTTTTCGAGACTTTTTTTTTGGGGGGGGGGGGGCATTCTGAAAAACAGGGGACGTTTACCCTACCGGTGCACCGGATACATCCTCCTAGTTTTTAGTTGAATCCGAGTTGCTCATTTACTTTTGTTACTTGGTATGTATTATTTTAGTTATTTTATGTTCTTTGTTTTTGTGTCTCTTTTCCATTTCTGTCTTTGTCAATGGATTACATTCTTTTGATTTCAGCTAGAATCTTGGTTCTCTCGATTACTCTTTTATTCCGAATTAAGTAGCAGTCTTAATATATATATCAGACTGGGAGATGATCTATACATGTAAAAAAAAACCGTCAAATTCTCTTTTTAATTCAGAAATAATTACAGATTACATAATCTTACTTCATCATTTGTTTTTGCACTTCTTAGATGAAAATTATATAAACTGCGCATGACTTCTTGATCTTAGTTGTACGTGATACGTGATTGTTCTATTGTACATTTTGCATACCATTGCTTTTTCAGGAACATAATGGCTGATTCATTCTTAATTTTGCAAGTATATGTACTACTTATATATTCCTTCTGATTTATTTTTGTTATTACCTTTATTTGAACCAGGAGCTAGATAGAATTAATAGAAATCATAAGTCTTAGTATATACAGTTAAATTCAATATATTAAATAAAATGCACATTTTAAGTACTTCTCTGTCTAAGAATCAAGTAAAATGTATATAAGGTGTGGCATATGAAAGAAAAAAATGAAGAAATGTTATTGCATTAACCAATTAATTATACCTGATAACCACCAGAAATAACCATCAAAGTGTTTGTAAAATTTGCATTTTTAAGATATTGATAGGTCAAATTTAGTTGAAATGCACTATGGAAAAATGGGGGGGGGGATTTTCACACACTCTTTTCTTATATAAGCAGTCAAAACATATCTATGTCACAGATGTTTCAGGATAAACTTAAAAAGCTTTTTGGTTGTTTCCTAGATGTACTGAATATATTTTAGGCAAAAATGACTAAATTAGGGAAAATGATGTGCCACCCATTGACTGATTCTTACACAGAATGGTACTTAACAGCATGTAGTGAGCTAATCAGCTCCCTGTCCTTACACAAAGACAAAAGGAATGACAGTGCAAGTAACTTATTTTTATTTTATCTCTGAATACATATAAATTATAAATGATAAACCTCCCTTCACAACACTAAGGTCTAGACATTAATGAAACAGTTATATAACTTGCCAGCCACTCTGAATCATCTATAGGAAGGTTAAATGTACTTTTAAGAATAACTATACACTCATATTTCAAATCTCTCAAGATATAACCTTAATCACATGCTGCTCACTACAAAACTGCTACAATAGACACCATATTGATTGAGGTTATACCAACAAAGAATATGAAATTAAAGACAAAACAATTGTAATCCAATTGAAATAATTTGTAACTAAAACTAAATGGTATAAGAATTAAGGAAAGAAATACTTGTTTTATAAGTCCAGTCAAAATATGAAAATAACTTTATAAAATAGACACAAAATAATCGTAAAAGATACTAAATTATAGTTTCATAGTTACTTAACAGATTCATATAAAGAATCAGAAAGTCACAACAGGGGAACAATGCTTTTTTGTCAAAAGTGGTGAACTTTTTCAAGTTTTCAAATAAGAATTAAGGATAATTTCAGTGACTATGTCACAGCACCACAAAACTTGAAAAATTCCTTCAGTCTGAAAAAATTTGTAGCTGTTTGTTACGTCAACAATTTCAAAGACTTTGATTTAGAGTTATCATGAAAGTTAGAGTTTTCTCAGACTTAAGGTTTTTAAAGTTTTGTGGCTCCTAGGCCTGATTAACTCAGGTGAATTGGAGGATCAGAATTTCACCCTTTCTTTAGGTAATGACCTAAAACAATCCAAGAAACCATATATTATAAACTAATACCAAATTCTGAAAATTATTTTTTTTTCAATTATTCGATATCGTACAACTTGCCATATAGAATTATGACAACTTACACTGGAATACAAGAAACGCCCCTCTCAGACAGGAAGAAACCTACATTAAACCACAACTTACACTGGAATACAAGAAACACCCCTCTCAGACAGGAAGAAACCTACATTAAACCACACCTACATTCTGCCATCATGACAAACTTCAAAGGGAGACAAGAATCATATTAGTAGAACACAAAACAAACACATAATGAACTATAAACATCCGAGTTGAGCAGCAAGATACAGTAAAAAAGAATCCACTAGCAGAAACATCTGACATTATGTAGCGATATATAAAGAACATGCCAAGTACAATCTTGTATTCTTTTCTGATGTTAAACATCTATCATAATTTCCTGATATCAACTTTGCCAGAAATCGAAGTTTCAATAAGTCACTTATTTTTCTTATTCTACAAAACTTTTACATCAATTTTTAACTAAAATAATTTTTATTATGTCCTTTATCATACATACATGTACATTACATTAATATGAAAGAATTCACAATAAGAGTGAAAATAGAATGTTTTTTTTTAGTGTAAAGTGACTGCCTGAAGTACCTTAGGAAGTTATAACCAAGATATAATACTTGTAGGGTAGAGACATTTAATACGAGGTTGTTCAATACATAAATAACAGTTCTATCACAGATCGCTTACAAAAAAAGGGTATATACATACATATATATATACAGCAGTAAATGACAGGATCATATATCTACAATGTGACATACAATGGTAGAAGGTGTTAATGATTGACTTCTCTAATGTAATCTCTGTGTTAGCAAACACTAACTAGAGTTATACCTATACAATAAATGCTTTCAAACATCAAATCTTTTGGATTTTCACAAAGGTAACTACAAAAACTCCATTAATATGACAGCTTGTTAAATCCAACCCAGAATCTACCAGAGACCTGAAAGAAGTCTAAGTCCCTTCATTTCAGGTGAAAAGAATTAACCAAGGAAAAAAAGATTAAATTCACAGGTTACACTGTACTAAATAATATTTCTTTTTTGATACACATATAACTACTATTACATTTCTTTAAGTGCTATGAGAAAAGATGAGCTCTTTTCTTTTGTTATGAATGTATTATGTGCTCTGTAATAGTTTTGTGGCACTATGGAATAAATTTGTGTTCTATATCTTCTTGGGGTAATATAAAAACTAAAAATACTTGTAACGTTACTGTAAACAACATCTTATGCTCTTAAACAAAACATAATAATATATACCTATATTAACAAAAACACAAATAAACAGATACAAATGTTCATGTAACAAAAAAAAAGTAAAAGAGAATATAATATTGTCTCTCCACAGTCTAATTAAGTGTAATAAAATAGTGAACAATTATAGTCTGTAAAAAATGTAACAATATAAGATAAACTTTTACTATAAAATAACATTACTGTGAATTTTACTTTCTCATTTGATTTATACGACAGATAATGTATTATTACCCCTTTTTTTTATTTTTGAAAAATGCTATGAGATGACAGTTTGTAATACATAAAATGTTCCGACATGATGGACATGATGCATTTTATGAAAAAAGGGACTATACATGATTGTGAAAACAGACATTTCATCATCTTTTTGAAAGAAATGTACGGTAGTAAAATTGGTTCGAACCAAACCTTTAAAAATTTTAAAAAGCGACTTGCAAGACCATTAAAACTTAAGTCCATATGATTTATGTAATCTCAAAGTCTACGGCTACTTAGTTAAAGGTTTGGTCTGACAGAACTTCATACATTTCTATATCTTATGATGATATACCCAATGTTATGCTTTCTGTGGAACACTTTCCATATTTTGTCTCATAAGAGCTACATTTTTCTTTTCCTGTTCATGTCTCTGTTGTAGTTTCTTCAGATCAACTACATCCACATTTTGTTGTGAGTGAGTTGGAGATTTGACACCTGTTGATCCTTGTTTAGCAATGGGAGAAAGCTGGGATGCTACTTCATATGAGTTATACTGTGTTGGTCGTGGTTTAGTTTGTGGCTTTGGTACATTCCTGGCATAATCTAATGCCTGCAAAATAAACATCATTACATTTAAATTACGCATTGAAATCTGCAGGAACTAAATAACTGAAATCCAAAAAAAAAAAAGATTTTTTAGAAGAGAAGTGTAGTATGAAAACACAGAACTGTGTGTTTCCATTCATTTCCATATTACTGGCAATCTAAATGTATTATAATGGTCCCTGAATATAAAATATATTTCCTGAAATTACTTGTACAATGGATGAAGTCCCCAATTATTGGTCAGGTGTTGCCCTAGTTATAAAACATAACAAACCTTTTAAAAGTGATATACCTATATACCAAACCACTAGTGTTTATAATGCAAGGGTATTTTTTATATAATTTTATGTGTGTGTGTGTGTGTGCTAGATAGTGAATAAAACAATGTAACTAAACTAAAATAATATCTGAATTGCCAAATAAAAGGGGGGTTGAAAAATGAAATACATGTAACACAACAAAGGGTAACACTGAGGCCTTGGAGATGTGCACAAATGTTTACCTAAGTATAGCCCAATAAAATACTGCCATTTGTAAACTGACATTTTGCACTGTTGAGTATAGACAAAAATAGCATCTACAAGGTTATTATTAAGCAGCAGAATTTATTATGTTGTATGTTCTCTAAACTAACCTAGTATTTTTACACCACAGTGTTTAGGGGAGTTTGAGGTGTTTTATCAAGTATGGAATCACTCAGACAGTAACAGTAATGGGGGACACTTGTAATAACAAACTCTCTGGAAGTCTTTTGTATTATTTGCGGAAAAATACAAAAGAGAAGAAGTTAAGATGTAAATGGAGTAAGGCAAACAATGATTTCAGAGCTTAGTACTCACACTTTCATCTTCTCTACAAAGAGATTAAGTGTACGTAGTCATAGCTTTAAAGAATATTGTCAGGAAGATTAAAAATAATAAACTTTATACCAAAGTATGATTATATAAAAAAAAGTTATTACTTCCACATGTGTATTGTATAAAAATATGATAGTTGACTAATTATATGATGTATATAGATTTTTTATCATTATAATTTCCAATGCTTCTTAATATAATAAAAATGCATTAATAGGCAATCACCATTACCTAACACATAAAATATTGGAAGTCCAAAGGGAATCAACAAGACTAGCTGCTAAGTAGATATTTCCTCCATAAAAACATGTGTAAGCATAAAGATGAAAATATTTTAAGTCTTATAATTAAACTATAGGCTCTAAAGATCCTGGATTGTTCACCTGGCTTCATAAGCAACATACTATTTTTTGTATAACAGCCATGTTTTTTCTTGGATAAACATACCTAAGGAGCTATTGTACCAATTTTCACTGAATTCTGTCCAGTAGTTTTTGAGGAGAAAATTTTTGAAAGGAATTACATTAAATATAGCAAAAAGACTTGGAAAAAGGTCAATAACTCCATCACGACTTCACAGATTTACAAGAAAATTTGACCACAGATAGATCTCATTATACTGAATCCATGTCAGAATTTTGTTTAACCTAAGGGTTTTGGAAAAAATATAAGAAAAGTACTTCTGTCTAACCCCTACGTTCTAATTTTAGTAAGTTGCACCCACACTTTCAACAGATAAAAAATTCCCACATCAGCCATATGCTGAATATCCTAGAGAACATTCTGCCAGTTTTGGTTTTAATTTGTCCAGTAATTTCAGAGTGAAAGCAATCTAAAAATAGGATTTGTTTCAACACGATGAGTTGGATCAAATATCATGAAAATCATACAAGTTGCTGCAAGTGTTTGCTTAAAAAGTTTTTTTCAAAGCAATAAACACAATTTCCCAAAGTTCCATTTCAAATGGTGCAAGCATTTTGAGTATATTGTGAGAAAACTTGAACACCAAAAAGAATACCACCCTTTTTACGAATGAATTACAATAATTCAAAACAAATACTTGGACATTTTCAAGAAATCAAATGGAGCTTCTCACTATGGATACATATACTTTCTTAAAATATCACTTCAATTGCTGGAAGTATTTTTTTAGATATCTTGCAAAATCCTGTGGGAGGGACAGAAGACTGAAAAAATATGCCCCCAACTTTTAGATGGTGGCATAAAAATGGTGTATTTAACAGGTTTGGTTGGTAGCTTGGTTGTTCTGAGTGAACACACTAGTACATATTTAGATGTACAAGTAAACTACAAGCAATATATAGTAGAAACCTTGACCTCTTCAAATGTAATGAAAGTTAAAAATGTATTATCTCCCTTTTCATTATAGCCACAAATAATTTAATCCTAACAACTTGTACTCCAAAAACATTATGCAATACATCTGAAATGAGTCAAATGGAGTAGAATAAACATGGATACTTGCTAAATAAGATATTATTTTAAGTGAATAAAAGTTTTTCTAAGCAGGTGAGAGAAAAAAAAACAAGATACATGGGTAACCATAAAACATCTAATAAACAAGTAACTGCCTTTACCACTATTTAAAACCAACATATTTTGTGATAAAATTAAGCATGTGGTTCTCTACTTTAAAACATTTTGTGAGTGTAGATGTTGACCTACCTTTCTAGTACTATTTTCTTGCTTTAAAACATAATCATGCACATAGTTACACCAATACAAACTACACACCCAAATTATATTATAAAGATGCATACAACATAAAAACACAGCCACACATTCAAAGGAAACAATAAAATAGATAAGTTAAAGAAATGCCAACAAATTTTGCCATTAAACAATGAGAAGACTGTGAACAAAACTTTCTACAAATTCTGTGATATTTTGACATCAGAATCAAAATCTACCAAGAAAAATTAAATATTTACTCTAGTGCCAAAACTGCTTAAAAGAGCTTCTGGGAAAAGCTTAGTTTTCAATTTCAAATAAACAGCTGTGCACATTTATACATTCCCCCAAGTTTTAACTCTCCAAAGAAAAACTAGAAAAACAACCGAAGAAAAGAAAGAGCTCCCTTCCATAAAGACAAGGAATTGACTGAAAAACTCTCTAAAGAGGGACAGCAGTAAACATTATAGTGTCTTCATAGACAGGGATTTAAAATATATTATTCTTCTTTTTACTTAAAAATCTCAGCTAAGACAACAGCTACACACCTATAAGAACCTTTATTGACTAACTTTCGAATATCAGCCCAAATATGATTAAAATGCCAACACAATAAAAAATACAAAAGTGTGCCAATATGGGATTTGGCCATCCAATACATTATATTGGACTGGTTAAAATCCATATTGGCCTAGCACATTGGACTTGTTAGTTAATAAAGGTATAATTGCGCAAGATGTTCCATATTGGCTGAGTTAGTGGTCCTCAGCTCGTCATGGACCAATAACAAAGCCAATATGGAAAACCTTACGCAATAATACTATAATCATTGAAGACCTCCTTAAGTATATACAGAACATGCCATATTACATGTAAGTTACAATGTTAAATATCTATAATGTACATGCCAAATGTTATTATCAGCATCGATACACACAGTTAGATAAAGCTCTGTAAGCCGTTATCATTCACCATACTTACAGCTTTTCTCAAATTTTTACTTGTTATGAAATAAGGATCTTTTAACCGATCTGCTGGAATTTTTTCCTGTATTTACAAAAAATAATTCAGAAATATCAACTTTTTATACAGCATTTCAAAATGTTAGGGACATTTAGAGCAGACACAGTGATAACTATTTTTAACAGTTATCTGCTCTGAATCAAAGATTAAATAAAGGAAAATCTTAGACCCTTCCCTGATACTTTTAAAGGACTGAAGACAGGATTACCCACAACAAGGGTATTGAAATAGACTGCTTTTAAGCCCTGCAAACTTTGACATTGAAAGAGTGATTGGAAGTAGCTGAATGATTACTACTGAAGGTACTTACTGCTCTCCGTTTACTTTTTTCGGCTTCTTCTATTTGAGGGTCCTTGCGGGGAAAAGATGGAGGTTTCTTGTCATGTAAATCATGTTTATTTTTCTCCATCACCATTCTGGCATATTCAAACTGCTTATGTCTTTTCTCAAGCTAGAATCACAACAAAATAGGCATAATTGACTTTAAAAATTGGCTTTTCAGTTGCATGAATATTTAAAGCATAAAGTCTATAGAGAAATAAAAAAAATGCTCCATACTGATATTTTACAATGGACAAGAGATCAGTAGAGAACAATTAACCAGTCTTCAGAGTTTCTCAGGGATGCGTCCACACACTTTGGCAAGGAAGGGTGTCAGCTGGAATTCCTAAAATAAAGGGAGATGCTAGGACATTATTTGCCATTTTTTTGTCAAGTGACAAATTTTCCAACAAGAGGCTCACAGCAGCCTGAATCACTCACCTGGCTGAATTTTTAAAAAGGATCTTTACAGCTATAGAAAGAATTTGGCTAAACCTAACAGTTTTGGAGATATGCAAAAACTACTGTCTGACCCCTATATTCTATTTTTAGTAATGGCTAAGTTTTTTTCGACGGATCAAAAATCCCCACACCATTTCTATGCAGGATACCCAAAGAAACATTCATACCAAGTTTGGTTCCAATTAGTCAAGTAGTGTCAGAGGAGATTTTTGAAAGAAATAACATTGAAAATAGCCAAAAAAAAGCATCAAAAAGGACAATAACTCCAACATGGCTTAATGGATTGAAACAAAAATTTGAACAAACTTCGCTGGCAATTTATGTTTGCTGATTTTGGAAATAAGAATCAAGAAAATAAACAGAAACGAGTCCCTTTATTCTGTAATAGATGCTAGACAGAGTCATGAAATAAATAGTATTGAAATTAAATTGATCTCTAGAAATGTAAAAATGCATATCCATGAAAGTAAGTTGGCTAATAGTAGTTTGTAAATATGAAATACATGTATATTCATACATTGTAGGTATCTAACTTAAAGTAGTTCATACCTATTACATGAAGCATTTTTTTCCGCATAAGTATTTTCAATGACCGTGTTTTGAAAAATGTAAAAAAAAAATCATCTTTAATTCTTTTTTAAATAAATCTATATGGTAAAATTACAAAAATTATTCAAAGAGGAGTAATTGTCAGGGAAGATATTCTTTGAAATGTAATGGGAATTTCAGCTTTTTCATTTTTACAAGTAATCATTTTTTTTTAAACTTAAAATTTGAAAGAATGTCTTATTTTCAAGTGTTCCTTTCACAAAAAGGAATTCTACAGACCAGTTTTAAATAGTTTGCAAAATGAAGAAAAATTCACTACAAAAACTATATAAAATGTCATAAAAATTGCCCACACATACATTAAGGCTCAATTATCTAAAAATCAAGTTCAGTGATCTATGATTTTTATATCAAAATTTTACATTTTGTTCATCTTGGATAAATATTAAGTATGATCTACTTTAATGGCCTTGACTGAAGGTTTAAAACAAGCCTTGACCTTTTACCTTTTCTTTATAAGTTTCATTGTCTAGGTCTGGTCCTAAGGTCCCTCTGCTTAGTCTAACTTCTTTCTGCATTTTCTTGAAATCTTTAACTGTATAAACCTGATACCATGGTTGTTGGTTAGGATCTTTGTTTTTAGCATCTTGGTACATAGAAGCATATCCCCCTTTTTCTACAATCATTGGCACTGAGAGTTCATCTCTGATTGGTATAGGAGGAATTTTAGCATATGGATTAGGAGAGAGGTTCAGCTCTGCCATCAAAGCCTCTTCCTGTTTTCGTAAGGCATCTTCATCAATGCCATCATAATCATTACCACGGTAACTTTCCTGTTGTGTTTGTGGCTGGTCCTGCAAAAATTTGCAAGAGATTTAAGACAACATGTATCACAATTACCTGAAACATATAATGTCTAAATGTGAGCCTACATGAAATATGTGCAAATCGGCAAGCTTACAATATCCTTAAAAAAAGAATTATGAAAATGTCTGTTCTACATGTATGTACCTGACATCTTACAGTATATATTCTGAAATATAACAGGGTCTTAGTGTAACTATGAATTCCAAAAATATATGGAAACATACAGATTACCATTGTAAAAACCTACACAATCATGCATGTTCAAATGTACTGTTCATAAATCATGAGCCTAGATGTCAACATGTACATGTACCTTGCTCATGATTTGTGAATGGAACTTTGATAGATTAACAAAAAACAAGAAAAGCAGGTTAAAGTGGTTAGGAATCACACATTTTATAATCAGAAACAGGGCATTTATTCTATATTACTTTTTTGCAACTACATGTACACATTTCTCCAGGCACTCAAAATTAACATTTTAAATTTCTACCCAAGTTATACCATGCCTGCCAACTTAAAAATTGTGTCTAACACAAGGTGAAGGTCAGCTGAAAGCCTTGTCTTTCTTTTCTCTGGTTTATGTTTGAACCCAACTCTTATTAGCACAGTAAAACAGTACTGTTTAATAACTTATGGGTGGCTTGACTTTTCTATCCCTGTAGTGGTATAATGACCAACCATAACCAAGTTATGTGGTATATATATGGTTATACTGAAATGAGTATCACTGTAGTGAAAATACCATTTCAATGAGGTTAATTGAATGCAGAGTTACAAAGTAGGTGCTTCACTGCCTTCAAGGTATCAGATCCTCAAAAATTTCTGAGACAACTTTTTTCCCAAATTGTTCCAATTCTTTTTTTTTAAAATGTCCTGAAAACAGAAAACTTTTAAATCAATTTAGAAACCTGAAGAGCAGTTTCAAAAAAGAACTGTTTCTTTACACATTTAATGAAAAAATATTAAAACCTTGGGACTAACAATTACAATTCTTAATGGGTTTAAACCTTATTTAATTTGACATTTCTAAACTACCATGGAGTACCACTCTCAATGAAGGACTATAAAATATTCTAAATACTCTACATATACCCTTCCTTAACTACTGTTAAACACTATACCAACTTGAACATATAAGATACAATACAAATATAAGTCTGTCAGTTAACTTAAATACATTTCTGATAAGATTAAGTACATTAATGAAGTTGTATATTGTTCTGGTATCGATTTCTAAGGATTATACTACTCGTAGTAACTATAAACCAGAAAACCAATCCACAAAGTTTAAATCATTTGTTTTTAGATATTCAATGAATCATAGCAAAAAACAAAAAAAATTTCTACCAGGCCATTTAATTGCTTAAAAGAATGAAAACATAAACAATGAAGGAATTAATTATAAATCTTTGCTATTTGTTTTAAGATAGTTTTTACAGACCTTTCATTTAAATTGAAATACACTGTACATGTACTCCATATTTAAAAAAATCAAGCAAAATAAATATCCGCTATAGTAGTAAATTTATGTCAAATCAAATGTGTTGGACTTGTCTTTTTATAATTTTATTTCAGAAGTAAAACAGTTTCTGACTGGATAAAAAATTTCTGATATCATCTCATAGACCAAAATTTGTAATGACTATGACATCATCAAATTTTTTTAAATGATTTACTCCTTGAATTTTGGTACTTAAATTAAATTATAAGGAAAGACTGTTGTAGTTTTTGGTCTTTTTGAAATAACCACAATGCAAGTGGTGCACACTTTAAAATAACCTGCTATGCACCATGTGACTGTTGTCATTCAACAATATCTATTCAGAATATTACAGAAATCAAAATATCCTTGGTGAGCCACACAGTTCCTTAACTAATTTTAAGCCATTAAACCGTTAGAACATTGCAATCTAGAGTTGTCTGGCAGAATAGATACCAAAAAATACAACATTAACATCCATAAGCTTACGGAGAAATATCCAATAGAAAGAATACAGAAAGCCAACTTAGCTGTAAGCTAACTAATGATAGTCTAAATAACTGAATGCTACATGTATCTGTATCTTATAAAATATGGATTATTTAAGGAAAAGTCATACAATTTTTTTTGTAGATGTATCTAGTACATGAATATAAAATATATATAAGCACTAGTCAAACCACCAAATATCAAAGAATATATGCATGTACATACATAAACTTATGTACATAATTGTACAGTTCTAGACTGATGAAGTATTCAATGAGGATATGCTTAGGGAAAACAGAATAAAAAAGGGAGAAAATTCACAAAACTGTGGATGAATTTCTTCATTAATACATAATGAAATTTCTACATTCAAAATGCAAAAGTAGATAACTTAAATCAGCATGCCACATCTTTAAGGTATGGTTTCAGAAAATCTGGTCACTTGTTTATCTCTTTCATGGAGCAAGACCTTTAGCCCATAACACAACGCAAACAGTTCACGCTTAACAGTTGTGTGACTGTGCCCTTCCTTTTCCATGCCAAACTTCACACCTTTAAACTTTCGATCATTAAGTTACAAAATAATTGGTGAATTATTGATTAAGTATCTGTTTAGGCATGGTTAAATGAAAACCAATTTCAACTTCAGTTAATAGCTCAAAAACCTCATTAACACTTAACAATAAAATCAAAACCTTTATCAAGATACTGTTTCCTTCTCACTACAACATGCAAAAAAAGCTATGGAAAAGTTAGTTTAAATGCAGTTGCCATAGTAACCTACCCAATATCCCATATAACCTGTACTGTACTAAAGAAAAGAAGCACAATTAAGTATAATGTATGGTGATATGTTTTGTATGGACAATGTATGGAAAACTTACTAAATAAATCATTCAATATCAAATAAAGGAATTCATATTCAATTTAAAAAGAAAGTTTTTTTCCCAATCAAAATTTGTACATGTAAATCTGCATTATCAAAAGATTTCACTTAGAATAACGTCAGCTTAATTTACCTACGAACTCAGGCCTGAATACATTCTATGTAGTCATTATTCCCTTTTTTATAATTTTATCAACAACAAATATAAATGTTTTTAAACTATAGGAAAGATCTTATTCTGAAGCAAGAGTCATGTTTCAAACATTAGATGCATGTATTGGTAAGAGCTATGGAAAAGGAAAAAAAAATATTACATGTATTACAACATACAATGTATCAGGAGAATACAGAATGTTGGAAACCTTACTGTTCAACAAGTACTTACATTGTAATACTGCTTAAGTTATAAGGTCAACAGGCCAAACAATTTTATCAGAATGTCAACAAGATTTTTACTATAGGGACAGATGATATAATACTGATTTACATTTAGCCTCCTAAAGAATTTAAATCACAGAGGAAATTTAATTATTATTGTTTTATGGAGATTTTCAAAAATGAAATCTTTTTATTTCTGAGAAGAAACTTAAAAGTATTAAAACATGCTAACAGCTGTGTCAGACATGTACGTACATGTATTTAAACTGCCCTTATTTATAGTCCCAAATTGACCCATCTGATCAATTCTGGAAAATTCTGAGTGTTGCGGTTTTGTATGTGAACATGTTCAATTCCTAATACTAAGTTTAAAATATTTAAAAAATACATGAAATAGATAATTTTAATGGAATTTGCAGATTATCATTAAATCTAATCTGACTAGGAAATTAGTTACAGTTGATCCGAAACCCACTTGCACAGTCATCTTGGCAAATACAAATATATACATGTACATATAAATAATCCGTCATAATTCATAGTGTGTAAAAATGTCAACCATTCATTCAAGTATTTAAACAATAAAAACAAGATTTTAAATGATTATCAAAGCTATAATTAAACTTTTATAAATCTAAATCTAATGTTGAGACCAGGTTGAATTGGTGCCAAGTTATAAATGTTCTTCCACAAGGGGGCAAATAATTTCAATTCAAGTCTTGTATTATTTTACCAAGGCCATACAAACAACAATGCTCAGTGTAAAATGAAAGATAATATTTGTTCTTTAAGGTTACCAAAACCTTTTTTGATTAGGATATATTCTTGGTTGTACAATCTCACAAGAACAATTAAAGAAATGCAGTGGTCTACACAGGGCCATATAGCATGCTATATTTTTTTACCAGAATGCTATTCAAAAAGAACTTCCAATAGGGTACAATACAAATGTGATGCTATCATTTTTAGATGCAAGATGCTTTATTGAAATTCAGAGGTTACCAGGATGCTGTAAATCTATGTAGAGTTGTATGGGTTTCATCACTACTGCTTGTAATTGATTGATTGCTTACAAGTGTAGTTTGACCTACATTTAGATATTTTATGCATTTCACAATGAAAACATTTGGTCAATTGAACAGGCACTGCTAATATGATGAACAGTTTTTGTGTTATGTTCCAACTGAATGACAAAGGAAAACATAAAAAAAATAAGGAAGAGTGTTGTGTCTCTTTATGTTAGCCATGCCACTGTAAAGTATATACACCTATCATGTTCAAAGAAACCTACAGAAAGCTAAAATGAGCGAAAAAATCCTTTCATTTTTTTTTAAATGGAACAAAATCTTGTTAGAATAATGATTAATCTTGTTTCAATGTATTTGAGTGACAAGATTACAAAAATTCCAGCTGTATGTTAAATGTACATGTATGTATACTAAGGCCATTTAAACAATTTTATGGTAGGCTTATATAGTTATTCATACAATAAAATTCTTAAGACTTTTGTTGGCAATTATCTCTTTTATAAATATTTTATAAGACCCCCTTTCCACTTTAACATTTAGTTGACTTTGCACTTAAATGTTTATTCTAATGACAGTTCATTCTATTGTGGCAACCAAAAAACCTCAGCCATACAATATAGAGGTCAAATGAATGTCTATAGAGCTCTAACATTGATCTATAGTAAATAGAAACTGTTCATTACATGTGTGAAAGATATGTTTTGAGGTATTTTATGTACATGTACATGAAAGAAATAATTTGATTTAACCAATATTGATTTTTTTTTCAGATTTATAACAAGGCATCAATAATTGTTTTCCAAACTTCATAGTGAGATTCAATTTCAATATAAGTAGGCATTCCTAGATGCACAGAAATGTCATAACATATTTAATGCTAATCAATAAATATTACCAGTGATACAATGTACTGATACCTTAAGAATTAAGTTCCTATGAATGTGCAAAGGTAAATGTAAATGTGACCTACCTGATAGCTCCTGGTATCTTGGTTGTCAAAAGGATACTGCCTGTTCTCCTCAATTGGGTACTGTCTGCTGCCTTGACTATGAGGAGACTGCCTTGAAGGAATATCTCCTCCCGACTGATCTCTGTTACCTGGTTGATACTGCACTCCAACCGGCCTACGATCACCCTGATTATTTTGTTTCACTTCAGCATGAACATTAAATGGGGCACCAGAATTTGGAGCATCATCAGGGTGGGATTTTATTCGTCTTTGCAAGGTTGGACTCAACACCTTTAAGTTAATGTCAACACTTATTTTTTGTCCATCATCTGTAGTAATTTCAGTTTTGATTGGTTGTAACTCCAGTGGTTTTTTGTATGAACCCTCTCGGTACGTTGGTGATTGTTGTGGATCTTCTTTGGACAACTGTGGTTTATAACCAAGAGGTTCTAGATACTGATTTCTGGTTGGTGTTCCATACATTCTACCTTGCCCTTGACCTTGATAAATTTGGCCTTGACTCGACTGAACAGCACTTTCACTTGGATATTTTTGTAAGCCACGTGATTTTTTTACAGTTCCTGAGCCAGTAACTTTACCATCTTTATGCTTAGCTAACTGGGCAGATCTTTTTGCCCAGACATCTTCAGCACCACCTTCATTCTCCCGTAATTCAGTTAAAGGTGGTCGGCGTTCCTCATTTGATAAAGGTATTGTTCGTTTATGTTTTTTGTTTCCAGGTTTTTTGGGAGTAACAAAAACTTCATGCAATTTTTGTTCAGCTTCTTTTTCCTTGATTTTTAAAGTTCTGTATGTTTTATTTGGAGGAAGTCCATAAGTGAACTTATTTTCCTCTACATAATCAATTTTCGGTTCTTTTGGATGTAGTAGTTCCATTCGAGCTGTGTCATTTTCATCAACATAATCAGGTTGTTTTTCCTGTGGTCTATTGAGATATTCTGCATTTTCGTCTCTTCCTTGGCCAAAAGGATTAGGAGGGGGATTTCCCCAATTTCCATAATTTTCTTGATCAAGAGAATCTCTAACATAATTTCTCTGATCATTGTCATCTAAAGAATCCCTATATGTTTCCTCTGTAACAGGTATACGTGGAATGACAATTTCTGAGTCAAGTTTTTTATTAGATTCAACACGATTCATTAGATCCTCTTGGTACTGTGTTTCTCGCTGGAGATCATCATCACCTCGATTGTCACTTTGTGGATATCGAGAAGGAGAATCTCCCCGTCTATCATAATACTGGTTATTTTGTTGACCTCCATACTTATCATTATATTGGTTGTTAGGTCTACGGGAATAACTATCTTGCTCCTGCATTTCTGAGTCTCTATTGTATCTTCCTTGATTTTGGGAATAACCACCTTGATTACGGGAATAACTATCATCATCTTGATTATATCCACCTTGATTCTGAGAATTACCACCTTGATTTTGAGAATATCCACCTTGGTTTTGAGAATATCCACCTCGGTTTTGTCCATATCCTTGTTTTTCAGAATACTGGTTTCTGGAATAATCCTCCTGTTCATAACGTTCCTGATTTCTACCATAACTATTATCTACATTTCTATCCTCATAGCGGTCATTACGTGTATTACGTGTATTGTAAACATCCCTTGAATCTCTAACATTTGCATAACCTTGTGAGTAACCGTTCTGAAATCCATCTTGTCTATAGTCCTGATCTCTACCATATCTTTGATCCATTTCTTCAGTTGGGTGAGTAATAGGTTTACTGTGATTATCAGAATAATTGTTTCTATTGTATGAGTTGGAATATCCTTCAGTTGCTTGAATTTCTGCCCTCAATCGAGCAGCTTCTTCATTCATAGCCTCTCTCTCTTGCCTATATCGATTTCCCTGTTCCTCTATTCTCCGTACAGTGTCCTCTAAATCTTCATTCATATCATCAATTCGACTTTCTACGAAACGAAATTCCTCCTCCTCCTCTTTTGTGAAAGTTGGAGAGTCAATGTAAACTTTCTTTATTGACCTACTACTTTTAGCACTGTTATTTGAATCACCTTGTGTATATAAAACTGATGGTATGTCAGCCTCAGAATGATGAGTAGGTTCTGGTGATAAATTTGAAGTTCTCCCACTTCCAAAGTCTATAGAGTCATGGAACTTCGGAGGAGAACTAGGATGAGGTGTAGGTACCCTAGGAGTGTCCCAGTCACTGGTTTCTCTACCCTCAGTGTGACTATGATAATCAGTAATCACAGGCTCTTTAAATGATACAGCACTTTTCCTTAGATCTGTTGGTTTTGCAGAATCTTGAATGTCTTCTTCAGTTCCTGGTATTCTACCAGAGAGATTTAAGTTAGATGGTGGTGGTATTCCGTTGTCACTAACAATAGATTGGTTTCTATCAAGTTGTGGTGGGGGTACTCCAGTAGCACTGTAAGCTGATCGCTGACTGGCAGAGGAGTTAGATCTATACCTAGAAGGAGATTGAATTACAGGAACATCATCTGATTTGACAGGTGTCGGTACACGATATGTTTGTCTACCAGTGTCAGGTGCAGAAACTAAAAAGCTGGTGGAATCAGGTACAAGTCCAGAATCTACATCAAGACTATCACCTTCAAACCCAACACCTTGTGAATCAAAAAGCTGTGAAGCAGACCTAGCCTCCAAGTGGGGGTGCTCTTTACCTGCAGTGTTCTGATTTTTTAGTCTACTAGAACTATAACTTTGACTAGTGCCACCTGGTGTTCTATTGTCTTCTCGTGACCGAATTCTTTCAAAGTTAGGACTCTCAACTCGCTCTACTTGTAAGTAATCAATTTTGGATGGCGTATTGTGCCCTGATTTAATTGAGGCAGATTGAAAGGCTTCAGAATTAGGCTTTTTACTGCCACTAGTTATTCTAGGATTGAAATCTAATGTAAGGGTATTTTCCTTAGTAATAGGTTGAGAATTTTCCACATTTGTTACATCAAATGTTAAAGATTCATCAACATTTCCCCAGGAACTTTCTTTAGATTGCTCTTTTACAAGTTTACTTTCACTTTTCACAGAATATCTTGAACTTGGTCTACTTTCCTTTTGTTCACTGCCTTTTACTGAATTTGGTCGACTAGTAATTGTTTTATTGTCAGTTAGGTTTTTATTATTGTCTATTTCTATTTGCTTGGCAGAGTTTTTTTCTGTGTTTCTTGGTATTTCTTCTCTTCTATTAGGACTATTCTGGCTTTCATTTACATTAGTAGAAGCGTGCTGTGATTGTACTGGTGAAGTGCTCTCTACGAACCTTGTGTTGGTTAGTGAATCACCCGTCAAAAGTTTGACTAAAGCAGGATTTTCGGTTTTTATCCTCCCTGAAGCAGTTGAACGTGCTGAAGATCTAGCAGTTCCACTCATATTACCTTTCGGCCAACTCCATAATGACCATAGGCCATCCCAAGTGTAATGTGACTTTTTTGGGTTTCACACAACACACACACACACTGAAAAGAGAAAACAAAGTGAATTTAAAAACAACCATTTTAAAACTAAATCCACAGCAAAACAGGGATTTATTTGACTATTGCCCAGCCCAGTGAGAAATACTCTTAAGTACTGCCCAGCCTAGTGATAAATACTAGAAAATATGGATTTTACTGGGTTTTATTAGATAATACTAGGCTACTTAGATAGCAAATCATGAGGAAATAAATTCTTCAAAAAAAAGGAACAAAATTACCAATACAATTAATAAAAAAAAGAAACAAGAGGACATAAAAATGGGTCATAAAGAGCAGCCATGGGCAGAAGTTAGTATAATTTACATATGCAAAAGAACTGCTCAATAAATCTTTTAAAGCATCCTATAAACAAAATAGATGACTGTTTGATACAGGGACCAGCATCAAAACAAACTTACATACCATAAAACCTATCATTTTATATGGATCAGAAATATAATAGCAAGTTATTAGAACATATATAATACATATACATGTATACTTAACAATACATGTACCTGCTGTAAATGTTATAACAGAAAAGCATATGTGTCTGTCAATTCAGGACTTAATTTCCTATAAGTTTTTTTTTCCAATTCTTTTGTTAAAACCTTGAATAAGAAAGTTTTCCAATCAGGAACTTCATTAGTCATTAACCAAATAAATGTGGGATGTTTCATCTAAGCTCTTGAAATTTTGACAATGACCAATGAATACAAATCTTGTAAAAAGGACATTTTGTTAATAAATGAACTTTATTTTCAATGCCATTTTGTGTACAGAAATTGCATATTCTCAAATTCCTGTCCAAAGGTTTATTTTTATGTCATCTGTTTCCTCTCTTAGATTGTGTGAGCTGATACAAAATTTACAACTTATTTTTCTTGGCTGAAAAGTTTCTAAATTTAAGTATTTCCTCTGTGGACACTATTTTTGAGTGAATATGAAGTAAATGTATCTAATTTTCCAGTTAGATTGTCCTTTTTATTGCACCATGCTACATTGAAAATTGACTGCAACTTTTGCTTTATCAATGCTTTTAGTTTATAAATTGAAAAGTCCTCAAAATAAGATTGTGATAGCTCTAATTTCTCTCATAAAAATTTACAGGGGATTACCAAGTTTGGATATTACTGTCATGCATATTCTTACACCATACGAATGTTTCATTTAATATATCTGAACTACAGTGATAAATTCTATGTAGATAACATACATCAATGATATAGTATTAAAATATAAAGGAAGCCTGCATATCTCACATATCACAGCGATATTTGAACTCTTTTACTTACTGTTAACACCAAAGACGTACTTATAAATTCTAAACTATTTTTTCAGCTACATGTATATTGTTTACATAGATTTTCTCAAAACTTTTTACATCATCTTTTACAAGCTGTCGAGTCTATTCTCATGCCAGATATTTTCTGAAAGTGTGTCATAATAGATATGTGCACATATAAAATTTATGTGGAAGAAACAAAGGGGGTGCAGATGAAACAGGGTATAGATACAGTGTAGGACCCCAGCAATACTTGCCTTTATGTATTTATATTTCCAAAGTGACAATTTACGGCTCTTTTTCCCAATGGCATGGGCCCCTTCCAAAAACCAGTAGAAAAATTAATACCATAAATTTACCCTTTAATTTTTCCCTTGAGGATGGAGGCTTATGTTCAGGAACACATGTGAATGGAGGGTTAGGTAATTTTACATGTAACTAACAAACTCCTTTCTTTGAAAGGGGGAGTGATAGACATACCACTCCAAATTTGTTTACATAATCCACCAGTTCCTGTTTCAGACAAAGCCTTGCCCCCTAAGTACACTGTACAACCACATCCCCGTTTCAGACAAGTGAACCAATCTTGTCCAAAATCGTCATTTTGTACAAAACCTGTAACTTTACAGGACTATATTTCAATTATTGTTTGTTGTTATTTACATTGTATGTAGGGCTGACAGTATGGCTAATAATTAAAGAGGACCTTCACCATTTCCTTCATACAAGCAGCATTGATATATGTAGTATAGACGTACATTATAGTGCCTCTGTCATTGATGGCTCTACAGAGAGGGTAGGATACAGGTTCGAAATAGACAGTACATTCGTACTTTTTACTAAATTATATGAGTTGAGACATCGAGAAATAGTTAAAATTCATACCTTTGTTCACAATAAACACAAAACACGAAAACGTCTTCACAACACGAAAATTAACGGTTCAATTAATCAGTTAATCATGTTCCAGTGCGTGTGGTATCATGGCCGGATTAGCAATGTCCCAGCATGCATCGCTATTATTTACATGTCACCATAGTTGCAAAGGACGACAAATCAATATTTGACAGGTGCGCGCCAAATTTTAAATTGGGGGAGAAATGGTGATCCATGCCTGTTGACCTTTTGAATGCTCAAAGGGGGAGGTCTCCCTCTTTTCAGCTTTTCTAAGAGGGAGATTTAGCGTGACGACCTGTTTCGCAGAAAAAAGATAATTTGGCTAATATAAGGTTTCTAAAAAAATGTATATATAGTACAACACGGAGTTAAATATATAGTCTCCTATACTTTTTGCTCATTTACTTCTGTTTCTTTGTGTGTATTATTTTAGTTACTTAATGTTCTTTGTTGTGTTTGTCTGTTTTCCTTGTCTGGCCTTTGTCCCTGGATTACATTCTTTTGATTTCCGCTAGTCTTGGTTCCTTTGATTACTCTTTCTACTACGTCCTTGGGGACAACAAAAAGATTTATAATTAGTTGATTGTTTCTCAGTTATTATTATGCTACGTATACATTGTATTCATGTCAATTTAATAATCCATTTAGAACATAACTGCTGCGATATTTCGGCTAAGGGTGATTTTTTTTTTGGGGGGGGGGGAGACGGAAATTTGTGAATGAGGGAGATTTGTGTCTCCCACGTGCCAGAGTGAAAAGAAGTTCAAACAAAATAATCCGCGGGCTCGGTTACAGTCGTACATTTACGGAAAGTAACGATAATAAATGATCATCATCATAACGAAATATCTACTGCGTATAATGTCGAAAGAACCACGTATAATGACAAATGCACTGCGTATATGCATTTTGTACACTATTTCTTTTTTTTTTTTTATTATTTACTGGTTTATAGGAAAATATTGTAAAATAAGAAATAAAGTTCAAAGAGAAGTGAAAGAAGGAAAGGCTATACATTTTAAAAATAAAATTAAGGAAAACAAGAATTGTCCAAAAAATCTTTGGAAACAATTTAAAAAATGGGCCTTAGCGCATAACAAAAAGAAAACAATAAAATAGTTCTGTAAATTGATAATGTAAATTGTCATGATTCAACCACTGTTGCAAATTATTTCAACACTTTTTTACTACTGTGGCCTCTTCACTTGTAGAAAAACTACCAAAGGCAACAAAACTTTTTGACTACAGCTCTAATATTTTTAGAAAATTTTTCTAAAAAGTTTGTAATCAAGGTGTGATTTTTGAATTGTCGCCAGTGAATGAAGATTATGTAAATTATGAGTTGCGGGACTTCACCCATGTAAGAGCACAGGTTTGGATGGAATTCAATCACGTTTTTTGAAAGATGGCGCAGTTTTTTAACAAATCGCATCACGAAAGATTATGGGTGTGACATCTACAAAATGGTTTGAGTCTTATCTTAATGATTGAAAACAAAAGGTAAGTTTAAACGGAGTCGAATCAAGTTTTCAAAATATATTTTGTGGTGTTCCTCAAGGAAGTGTATTAGGCCCTTTATTATTTTATGCTATGTTAGGGGTATGTCAACAAGTATTAGTTCTGAATGTAAATTATTACTTTATGCTGATGAAAGCACAATTTTATATTCACATAAGAATCTTGATGTAATTTTAGCTCGTCTTGGTAGGGAACTCGAATCTTGCAGCTAGTAGATAACAAACTGTCACTACATTTGGGAAAATCCGAGTGCATTCGTTTTGGCTCAAAACGAAAACTTTCGAAAATAGACAAATTTAATATTGTCTGCAATAATTACACTATTTCTTCACAAAATAGCGTGAAATATTTAGGACTTAATATTGATAAATCTCTTTCTGAGGAGATAATTGTCTATACAATTACTAGTATTCAAAAAATAATTCAAGACTGAAGACTGGGTAAATGCCTATCAGAAAAGTACTGTCAACGCTTATATGGTGTCATTTGGATTATGCGTGGTATGGCTCTATCTGTAAAAAACATTACAAAACAAACAGGGGCGGATCCAGGATTTGAGTATAGGGGGGGGGGGGCGTTAATAGGATTTTTAAATGTAAATTCCGACTAAACCATGTTCATAAACTATATATTTTATTATAAAAAAAGTCTACCTTATGTTTAACTTTTAAATAAATGTGTATATATCATATGTCTGTAATATTTAAATATTCTCAAAAGTGCTTGTATATGTTGATATTTAATCATATAAATCAATACACCATTATAACTACCTTAGATGTTGCAAGGCAATACTCGTGCCCGAAAATAATTGAGATCTGCAAATGACCTGTTAAAACGAAGAGATGAATTGTCTGTACGTCCGTCTTACATTTTGTCTGTAGGTAGACAACTGTGAAACTGTCTACTCCCATAGTGATATATTTCTTTGAAAATCTTAGCTATAATGTTAAATCTCTCTCCTCGCTGAAGTTAATTCAATAAATAGTTTTGGCTTTTCAACATTAAATACTGTACCTTATCGAACGAAAAATTGAAAACATATCTAAAAAATCTCTCACAAAGCAATTGATTAACGGCCACAATGGTATTTCTTACATATTTTTTGCTTATTTTCTTGAACTTGACGCATCTTCCCAAAAAAAGTGCAGGACCTTTTCTTTTTTTTAGCTGGTGCATTTTCTTTATTGAACTTGTATTTCAATCGTATTTAGTCCCTTTTATTTATTCATTTTTCATATCTTCTGTACTGTTTTGACTACAGATTTTCCAATTTTGACCGAACTATGGCAACGTTATGCTGCCAAGGCCGTTTGTCACATAAAAATATAAATTAATCGTAATGGAAACGGGAGGTAAAGCGCGCTTCAAAACGTGGAGATATGCGGCATTTCCGTTGGAAATGTCTTTACCAGGTCTGGGCCATTGTCAATTCCATGAGGAAATGTCGCGCCTTAATTATAAGTCATTAAACCTAAGAACTCGTCATATTCTTTCAGATATTCTGATACAGAACAACCAAGAGTAAGAACCGCCAGATATGGCTTACATTCCTTTAGGGATGCTGCTCCGAAATTATGAAACAATTTACCACATGAATTCTGGGAAGCCCTTGCTTCCGGATGTCTTTGGAGCATTTTAAGGAACATATAATATCGGAAAGTGGAAAGGGGTGTATGTAAATACATCTTTTGTAGATAGCACATACCTTTTTAGACTCCAGGGCATACCAAGCGTCAATTTCATGTCGCCGGAAATTATGCTTACCATTAGATTATGTTGGGCAAGGCGAAAATAAGTATAATTGCCAGATGTCAACGATGATATTTAATTCTGCAATAAAGGACACCAATTATAAATGGAATGAAAACAATGAATAATATATGAAATATTCCGCCGTTAAATTCAAATATCAATTATTTTACAAAGATTATTACAATTGACTAACCTGCAATAAAGGATGTCGATAAGACAATCCACTCTGGTGAAAATCGAAGTGCAGAATGACAATTTAATAAAAGAAAAGTGAAGTCCGTGCAGCGGGAACCTATTAGCGGAGAGCGGTCCAGTCAATCGTCACATGATGATTACAATAACAATGATTATGATTATGTGATGAAGATGGAATGTATAGGAATATACTCAAAAGTAAATAAGATAATAAACGAAAGTATATTTAGGTATTAAATAAATGTATAACAACCTAAATATAACAACCAAGAATATACCAAAATATATATAAATATTTATACTGTGACATTCACAAAAAGTCGTAAGTGTAAAATTGATCGTAAGTTATGACGTAACATTGCTATTTTAGGTTGTGACGTAATTACTTACGATCAACTTTACACTTACGACTTTTTGTGAAATAGACGCCAGCTGCCCTTTTCACAAAAAATCGTAAGAGTAAAATTAGTCGTAAGTTATGACGTCACAATACTTTTATTTACTATGACGTCATAACTTACGACTAATTTTACACTTACGATTTTTTTGTGAAAATGACCACTGGTGTCTTTGTTATTTTGATGTATGATATGCTTTTTATTTTTAGTTTGCTTGCATTTGTATGGCTTTTAGCTGAATTATGTCTGCTTTATTTACTTAATTACTTACGTATGTCTCTGTTTGTATGTGTTTTATTTGTCTTAAATGTTTCCATGTCTTGTAGTGTTATGTATGCTATGTCGATTTTAAAAGCTCATTAGAAGTTGTGTTATTTGTTTTAATGGTGTATCGACTTATAAATACTTGAAATATTTCTTGACTTGATTACAGACTTTCCTTTTTGACTATTCCTTTTGACCAATGCCTATACCTACAGTTCGGTAATTTATTTACCAACCTTTATCAGAAAGAGCATTAATAGAAACAGTAAGAATGAACAAAAATTATCATGTCTTATATTACAGTATATCAAAGAAAATCCCTTAAACATATTTTTCGACCGTTTCACTGCTTTGTTTTTGTGATTATGCATGTGGTAATGATATGATTTTCTCTGTTTTGTTTCTAGACAGGGAACCAGTATCTACTTTCAATTTGAGTCTTGTGACAATGTTTCAGCAAAGCATATGAAAACGGAAATTAATATGAAGTTCATTCAACTTTTTGCATTTTTAATTCAGTTTGCATGTATCCGGGAGATATTAACTGACAACTTAGATCATTTGTATAGACAGAAATTAGCAGTAATTAAGGGGAAATTTGACGAAGTTTACAAAAATCATACCAATTCTAATGCAACTGTTATTTATGAGTTCGAATACAATGAAATAAAAAACCAGGTATACATATATAATTCTTCATTTCTTATTAGCTGGATGGATTGCTTGTATTGGTCTAAAATGGTTTGTCCTAAAGGAATGACTCTGTAAGAGGCGCCCCTGTCTAGACATTGTCTAGATTAATGACACCAGGTCCAGCTCTGTCAGCTCTGTAGAAAAATACTATCGGCATCAGTTAATGAACTTGCCATGGAGGAAGCTAAGGACTCTCTTTTATTTATCAGAAAACAGAGGAATCAGCAGCACAGTCACAATGAGGAATTCATTCTAGACTTTTCTATATGCTTATTTTTTATCCTATTTTACCCCCCCCCCAATGAAATTTTCATCAATTCACTTTCATGGTAAGTATAATTTTGTACAACTCCTCTCAAACTGCTTGAGGGAGTTGAATAAATTTTAAATTAAGATTGGGCATCATTTATAGATATGCATGAAGGATGTAAGTTATTGTCAGAGGACTTGAGGGCTTAAGGTATTTAGATGGAATTTTATAGGAAGGCTTTATTCTTTGTTAGGTTGCTCACAGTATTTCCATTTAATGGAAGTTCAGTTTCCATTTTTTTCATATATCAGAGTTTCAAGATTACATGTACTTTTGTTTAAACAAAATGGGCAAGTTTCTCAAGTGCTTAAAGACAGCTGTTTAGTACATTGAATATATTTTTCCAGTTTTAAGAGATGTACAATTTTGCTCTCCAAATTTCAGTAGCATTTACCCTCACATGCAAAATTGACAAAAAATTAAGTGTTTTTCGTTCGTTACGGTATCACCCTGACATCTGCATCATTGGCATCCATTTCGTTTATTTACAATATTATGAGTATAAATTATCAGACCTTTTTTTAAATTATGGAACATAATTTCTTGGGATATGATGGATGGCTCTTTAGTTTCTGGATGTTTTTGCCATCTTTGAAAGATAAGATAGGTGCTATCATTAAAATTGATAGAGAAAGTTTATTGTTAATCTGTTTTTGATGATTCAGATGTCAAATTGTGCCTTATGAAATAATATTTTAATTTGTTTTTTATTTTAATATTTTTTTTTACAGGATGGATTTATCTTTTAACGTTTTGGAGTTAAAGTGGTACAGACTTGGGCCAATTTTAAAAAAATTTTGGTCCAATTTTGAAAAAAAAATCATTTGATTAAGTATGTATTTCAAAAATATAAGAAAAAGTTAATTGAAAGTTTTGTGTAAGTATTCTTTTTTCTTTCCAGACCACTGCAGTTAGGATCAGCATTAAATTGCTAACAGAGACCGAATCTGACTATCCACTATTGTTTGTTGCTAAACAACAGAGAAGTGTTCTGTCATGGCAGTTGCCCCTTCTTCTAGAGTATCAGTAAGTGTCTTTTGGCTTAAAAAAAAAATTGTGGTTGTATAATGTTAATGGTATTGGCAGCAACATTGTCATCATAGACAGTTGATGTCTGGACAATAACTTGAGTAAATAACTTAGAAATAAGGACCGGAGGTAAGAAATACATGGTAATGTATATTTTGTTTCTATTATTCTGTTATCTCCACAATAACTTGATTTGAAGTGTATTGATCTTAATTTCAGGTTCTATACCATTAAAATAAAGGTTGTGCTTTATTTTACGAGTTTGAGAATAAGGGATAAAAATACAAAAACTTTTCTGGGTCCTGCACAATAACTTGAGTAACAGTATATGGATTTCTATGAAATAATCCTACAATTGTCCATATCAGAAAAGGAGAATCGGATTTTATATTGATTAAAAAATTTCAATTTGGACCCCTTGGAACTGGATTTAGACCAAATTAACTAGAATTAATAGACTGAAAGCCAAAAAGTACTTATTGGTGTAAGGTACATGTACATGGACAGATAACTTACTGCACTATAGATGACCTGTATTTAGGCTAAAAACCACTAATTCCACTTCCCATAGGCTTCTATGCTAATTTCACAATATTCAATGGCTTCTCTGGACTTTACCTTAACTTTAACCTGCAGAGGACTATATATCAGCATGATTCTACATATGTCAGCTCACAATCCTTAGAATGGCATGTGGGGTTAGCAGACTTGCAGTGCAGTACTGGTCACCGGAAGTGAAGTGTCTATAAATAGCATGGGAAATCCCAGTGTTTTCACAAGATAGGGGTATATTTAGAAATCATTATGGAGATTAGGCTTCACATCACAAGAAGCAAAATGCACCTATAAAATGTACAGAAATGTTTTTCCTTTCAGAAACTGTTTAAATTTTTTAAATGAGATGAGAACTTTTTTCACAGCACTATGAGGAACAGGGGTAATTTCTGCGTAGGACTATTTTTGTGTACGTTCCAAATGCTCATTGGTTGAATTGGTGGTCTGTAACCTAAATTTATGTTTAAACATTTGGTCATATTAAGTAAATGACGTATTGTGAATCTTGAAATTCTTTGATGTCTTTGGTTGTATCCTAATATAGTGTGAATTTTACCTCGTTCTAATCACTTTAATTGATATGCTGTTGGCATTTTTTGACAAGTTGACTGAAAACCTTGTCTTAATTTTTTTTTGCTGTGATATTGTTTGCCTTTTAAAAAAATACTGTATCCTTTTTATATTGGGAAAATATGTTTCGTTATTTTTAAATTTTTAAATTTGGAATAACCCTACAAAACCTTGAATTTGTAGTTAAATGAATAATTTTATAGAGAATATCAATTTAAAGACAAGTTATCAACATTTATCAATGTAAATTTGAACAAAAAAAACATATCCTACTATTTCACTACCAATTGAGAAATACTTCGTCTTATTCTGGATTATTTTTAAATTGGAAAGCTTTCATCAGGGCAAACAGCCTTATTTTTAAGGATGAAATGATTCATTGCAAAATCAATGTATCACAATACTTTTGATCACAACAGAATACAATGCATTTGACTGAGGTTTCGATATGATATGATACAGGTCAAAATACAATTTTTCATTTCAAACAGTTTATAAAATTACTATGCAAATTGTAAAGTATGACATGTCTTGTTAGGAAAAATCCATTGATCTCTGTTACGGTCAAAGTTATAGACCCGAAGAATGAAACCTGGCTTCAACAAAATTCATCATCTTTAAATCAGTTGAATATTTTTTATTCCAAATTTAAGAAATTTTATATGACAACATAGTGTTTGGTATCATATAACACTATTGTATCACGATATGTATCCTATCATGAGGTACATGTATGTGTATTGTTACAGCACTACTTATTTTGAAGGTGTATTAAGGCAAACATTATCACTGTTTTGGTGACTATTTAAAATTTACTGCCATTACTTATTAGCTAAAAAAAATACAAAAATCCATGGTTAACTATACAAATATCAATAAAAAAATTTAAATGTCCAGTTTTAAGTTGTTTGTTTCCCTCGAATCTGACTTTTTGGGATGGAAAAAAATAAAATAATTTAGTTCAATCAAACTACAGGATATAATCGAATCTGTTCCTTGTTTAGATATGAGTATGACTATGCCAGTAGAACATTGTGTCCTTTAGAAAGGAAAGACAGAAAAACAGATATGAAGCAAGTCCTAGTTGCTGAAATATCAACTCAGAGTGCCAAGAATTTGAATTTCTCCATGAAGGCCAGCAAAATTAAAGACTTTGAAATTAAGTATGTATTATGTAAATGTTATGTTCAACAACAGCTTAGATAGCAGTTTCCCCTAGATTATAGAGAAGTGGGTAGGTTTTAAGTAGCTGCTAGTCTTTAGAGAAGGTGAACTAGTGTTAAATTTTCTGAAATGATGTTATTTAGTGAAGGAGGTAACTGTAGTTTTGGGAGGTTTTTGCCTAAACCATTTGAAAATAAGGGGCTAAAAAGGTGAAAATAAGTGTTGTTATTGAAATAGTTGTTTTTATATTTACAGAATGTAAACCATTTTTGCAAATTGTCCATTGCTCCAGTTTGACAGTAAACCAGTGTGTCGAGTTGGAGAGTTCCTTCCTTTTGCTCAAAATTTTAAAAAATGTCACTGAAGGGAAATTTTAATTTAAGAGTTTTTACGGAATAGACTTCAACCACTTTGAAATTAAAAGGGTATGATATTGGATCACCATAAAAATAATCAACTTTTTAATTTGTTGGTCTGATGTTGAAATTGTTTTTTGCTAGATTCTTTATGAAAATCTGTGACAGCAATTTTTAATTAGATCTGAGACATCTTTAATACTTTTTGGGTTGTAAAGGGGCCAACGTGGTCCATGCCCTAAAAAATAAACTTTTTTTAAAAGCTATTGCCATAACTTATCGTCAGTTGTCGTTGTTAACAATTTTTCAAATGTCTTCTCCTCAAACTACTGAATGGATTTGGATGAAACTTAGTGTGAATGTTTCTTAGGGTATTCTGCACAAAGTCTGTGATTTGATTTTTGTTATGTTGAAAAACATGGCAGCCATTAATAAAAATAGAACCATGGGAGGGGGGGGGTCAGACATCAGTTTTTTCCATATATCTCCTAAACCTTTAGGTTTAACCAAATTCTGATGCTGATGAAAGTGTTCTGTATGATAAGGTCTATCTGTAGTCATATTTTGGTAAAAATATTTTTTCCTATGTTGAAATTATTGTCCTTTTTTTACTTTTTTGGCTGTTTTTGGAAAAAAAAACATGGTTGCCATTACTTAAAATATAACATAAGGGTCAGACAGCAGTTTTTTGCATATATCTCCAAAACTGTAAAGTTTAATTAAATACTGACATGGGAGTAAACCTGTTCAGCATGATGAGACCTTTCTGAGGTCAAATTTTTGTGATAATCTGTTGGAGTTATTGGCCTTTATGGACATTTTGTTTGTTGCTATTTTTGGTGTTTGAGCTTATGCCATTACTTGGCATCTGTCATTGTCATTGTGGACTAATTTTCAGATGGCAGTATTTTGCAAATAACTCAAAAAGCTGTTGCCTTTAGCAAATTTTTTGGTGGGTGATTTTGTTTAGCATCATGAGACAGAGTTATACCGAAATTTTCAAAGCGATTCATTAACTGATGTAGGCCCCTGAAACAGTTTTTTTTTGCATTTTTCGCATGTTCAACTTTGAAAATCTTTTTCTCTATAACCATTTAAGATCATTGAATGAAAATAAGCATAATTGTTTTGTAGTGTATTGTGCTCAAAGTGACTGTTGTGATTTTTAATCCGTGAATAGATATGGCTGCCTATACTAAAAATGGAACTTAGGGGTCGGAAGACAGGATTTTGAAAATAATTCAAAAATTATGGCCTTTAGCAAAATTTGGTTCAGGTCATGAAAATGCTATTGCAATCATTTCCTGCATTTGACAATTTAGTTGATTTTAACTTAGCCTGTCTCATTCCTCAAGTTTTTCAAATAAGCAAATGGTTAACCAGGTGAGCGATTCAGGCTCTCTTGAGCCTCTAGTTAAACAAATGTTGGATAATAGTTTATTGCTATTGATGTTAGGTCTCTTTTCAATTATTATTAATTTCCGATTTTCCTTTAACAAGTTTTTGAACTTTATTAAGAAAAAGGGGGTCCCCATAAATGCCACAACTTGAAAATGCCTCAGTGATTTTCATGGAACTTTGTTTAATTGTTTTTGCTATTTTTTATTAATGTAAGCTGCTTTTGATTTTTATATTTTTATGTCAAATACTTAATCACAATCAAAATTCAGAGCTCTATCAAGCTTGAATTTTGTTTTCAAATTTGCCCCATCTGTTCAGGGGATGTCATCTGCAGGCATATCTAGCTGTGCTCTGTGAAGCATATTATCATTTTTGGCTTGATATTGAAATTATTTTTTTAATAAGATTCCTCATGAAATTTCCTGCCTGCACTTTTTCTTTTCTGTCCAATTTCGAATTTTAGTATTAGATTTTTTCGTGGAAATCACTGCCTGTGTTTTTCAATCAGGTTTACATCTCAAAGTTTTATAGGGATCAAAGGCAAAGGTCTTAGAATAGCACCCTTAATTAAGAACTTCTTTCACCTTTAATTTCAAATTTTGTGCTATACTTTGTCCAAACCAGTTATAGTGTCCATAATGAACTGTAATGTATTAAAAACTAATATTGTGTCCACATCTGCTCCAAGTTAACAGAGTTAAACATACTGCAGTCATATCATGCTATAGTCTGCAAAGCTCTTTATTAATTGTTTTCAAATCTACATTATAGAAAAAATGTATGATAATGCACAAGATGATCAGGTCTACTGGAACAATCAGCGCAATATGCCTCATTTATTAAATGATATTGTTCATTTGTTTTTTTTTTATTTCAAGGCATAATGAATTGAAGAACCTGACATTAACCCCTTCTGAGCCCCAGTATTTTTTGTACAGATTTCCAGGAAATGTTATTTCAGTCATTGTTAAAGTGGAATCAGAAGATAGGAAATGCATGGTACTGTCTGTTCAAGATGTGAAGGTAATCATTTTATCTTTGAATACAGAAATTAATGACTGGAACTTGCATGAAGTTTGATATTGTTTTTGATGAATCCAAAATTTGTCAACTATATTTTATCATATGTACTATTAATGACAACCCTGCATATCATTTAGGAGCTAAGAATATATTAAACAAAAAATGTACAGTCTTGTCTTATACTTTACATGTTTGAGCAACCACCTGTATTCAGCAATAACCTTAATAGACTAATAGTCTATGATTAAAACATCCACATGAAGTGCATTCTGTGTAAAATCTACCTGTATTACCACCTGTCTTATGTGGCCATGATTTTGCTCTCTCTTGGATAGTCTCTTTAGACAGATTTGACTGTTATGTGCCATACGACATGCATATATGAACACTTTTTTCATCAACATTTTAGTTAGAAACTGATTGTAATGCTGATAGCCATTACACATTGAATTTTCCCAGTTCTGATATTTCACAAGTGAAATAACTTTTTGGGTTTTTGCTCCTTCAGTATCTAAATACCTTATTTCACCATCTTATGTCTGGAACTTTCCTACTATTTTGAACTCAACACTTAAGTATAGTCCAAATGTAATTCTTTTTATATCATTCAATCTCTCTTACAGTAATGTTTCTGGTAATTGTTCAGCTCAATAATATTCTATTATTTCTGCAAAATAAAATTAAGATCTAGTCTTCAAATCAACTGAAGATTTGAGGGACTTCTTTTTGGCCTTGACAGATGCTTAGTAATGAAATTGGATGGAGAGAATTAAGTTTTTGCAGTGATGTGTCGAGAAACATTCAATGTGTTAAACATGGTCAATTGAACACTATATACTTTTATCAGTCAAAATCTTCATCCTATCTGTGATATTCACGATAAACAGGAAGTTTACTTTAGGAGGAGTGATTTTAACCAAGTAAAATTGGTGGGAAAATTCAAATTGATGAAAAGTGTCTAGTTTGGGAAAATCTTATGTTCATGAAAGAAATTATTTGCTGAAGCTGAAATTGGTTTTATTTTAGTATAGTTACAGTGTAGGATAAATGCAGTTAAAAAAACATTTTGAAAGACAATGCATATTAACTTTTGAACATGTTTAAAAATTTGGGAAAAAGGTGAAATGGAACACAATTTGTGAATGTGTGTGTGAAGTTGGATACTGTGTAACTATTGGTTACAGTTTATACTTCAGAAATTAATAGGAAAGATTGACATTCTGTTTCTACATTTTCGGAAAAAAAAAATCTGAATAATATGGGATGCACAAATGTATGATTACAGTTTTATTTTACATCTTGTAATCTTTGAAAGTTTGTTCATGCTTCAATTTTCACTAGAATAAAAAAACCTTCAGTGCTAACAGCACTTAGATTCCTTTTCAATAGTGGACAGGCTGGTAACATACTATTTATAATGTCTGTAATTTGACTGTAGCAATTGTAGGGTCTAGTTATTGACTTCCACTCTTTAAATTATAGCTATAGATATTGACCTTGACATTTTATATGTAGTGTCCAGAATTTCACCTTAACATTTTATTTTGTAGTGTCCAGTTTTTGATCTTGACAAAGATGTTCAATTTTCTGGAATGTATCAGACTGTAACAAAACAAGGGGCTGTAACTGTTCAGGTAATAAAGATAGATAGATATAAATAGAACAAAACAAGGGGCTGTAACTGTTCAGGTAATAATGATAGATCGATATTAATAGAACAAAACAAGGGGCTGTAACTGTTCAGGTAATAAAGACAGATAGATATAAATAGAACAAAACAAGGGGCTGTAACTGTTCAGGTAATAAAGATAGATAGATATTAATAGAACAAAACAAGGGACTGTAACTGTTCAGATAATAAAGATAGATAGATAGATAGATATAAATAGAACAAAACAAGGGGCTGTAACTGTTCAGGTAATAAAGATAGATAGATATAAGTAGAACAAAACAAGGGGCTGTAAATGCTCAGGTAATAAAGATAAATAGTTATAAAAAGAATAATGTGAAGTCAAGGCAGAAAATATCACAGTGAGTTTCATTTGTGATATTCTGTTGAGACAGTTTGTTTATCACTGACATCACAGTCAATTTGATGAAAAGTTGTCGTTGTCTATGGAAATTGCCATTATTGTTAGTATCATGGCAATACCCTGAGAAAAATGAAAATATGATAAATATGATAATATGATGTTAGTTATTAACCCTATGCTTAAGCTACTACTTAGTGTATAATTATGTCAAAATTGTGTACCAGTAAATTGTTGTGTTTTTTTTTCTGACAGAAAATAGAACTGTTCCTAAGATTTATCTGCTTCTGTTATAGTTTTAGTTTTTGTAGTTAAGATAAAAAGATAAAACAATAATCATCTTGTCATAATTGTTCTGTATTAATAGAAAGACACTTATGAGGAGCAATCATTTTACATTGTGTTGGTGATGAAACCAAGAGATTATGAATGTAACAGTATTGATGAAATACAGGAACCAGGTGTGGAAAGGATGAAACATTTGTCTCTCAGAGTTTACGGAACTATAAGTAGTGAGTACTGATATTAAACATTTGTCATGAAGGGCTTATACAACTTTTAGTAGTTAGTACTGATGCAAAACATTTGTCAATGGAAGTTAATGGAACTTTTAGAGGTCAGCACTCAGCTGTACACTTCAAAATACAACCAAATGAAGTTGTTATTTATTCAACAACATGTGCTTAATTTGTAATTCAATTTTTTGTTTTAATATTTGGCTGATTCTTTGTTGTGATTTTTTTTGTCTTCAATTTACTATTGACTTTTATCATCAATTAATTTTTCAGGTAAGATATCCTGTAATTTATATGCTTAATTTTTGTTCTAGGTTCCAAGTATTATATTTGTGTTTATATGCTTATTTTTTGTTCTAGGTTCCAAGTATTATATTTATGTTTTTATGCTTAATTTTTTGTACTAGGTTCCAAGTATTATATTGGTATTTATATGCTTATTTTTTTTTGTTGTAGGTTCCAAGTATTATATTGGTATTTTGGGTGCTTTAGCTATTTTTGGTGGATTTTATCTAATAACTTTTATCATAGCAGGGTGCTATCATGGTTGGTATGTATAAATAACTTTTTAATAATCTTTATTTAGAGAACTTTTTAAGTTAGGACTATATCTACATCAGCATCTGACATGTTTTTTTTTATTACTATTGTCTGATAGTTGCACATTTTTTAGAGTTATTCCATACTGTAAGCTAGGTCTAAGGTTGTAATGAAGGAAGACTGATCCTCACTGAATTCAAACTACTATTATTATTGACCACATAGCTTCATGTATTTGAGTAGTAGTATATACAGATATGCAGCATTTTAGTTTTAGACTAATAGTGAATTGTACAGGATTATAGGCATTTGATAGACATTTGATAAGTAATTAGCATTTTATTTGTAGCCAGAAAAACAGGGGAGTATGGATAATAACAGAGGATGGAACAGGTACATCTGTTATTTTACATTTCTTTTATCTCTGTGTAAAATTGAACTTTCATTAAATAGCATTGTTTAATATAATGAAAAAATACTTCTGCTAAAGACAGTTTAAATCATTCAATTATCAAACACTTAATTCCAGTCTAAGACACATTTGTATATTTCTTTTAGGGGCAGAAAATGAAGATTTGTTAAGCAGATCAAATCTAGGACAGAACTCATATGGTGCCACATCAGGTAATCACTTTATGATACTACAACAAGTAATCATTGTATGGTGCTACATCAGGTAATCATTTTATGGTGCTACATCAGGTATTCATTATATAGTGCTACATCAGATAATCATTTTATTATGCTACATCAGGTGTTCATTATATAGTGCTACATCAGGTAAGTTTTATATGGTGCTTCATCAGGTACTCAATTTATGGTGCTGCATATGATAATTATTTTGTGGTGATACATTTGATAATCATTTTAGGTTGCTTCATCAGGGATTCATCATATGGTGTTTCATTAGGTATTCACCTGATAGTGCTATATCAGGTATTCTTTATATAGTACTACATCAGGTATTCTGTATATAGTGCTACATCAGCTGTTCATTATATTGTGCTACATCAGGTATTCTTTATATTGTGCTACATCAGGTGTTCTTTATATAGTGCTACATCAGGTGTTCATTATATTGTGCTACATCAGGTGTTCATCATATAGTGAAATGTAAGGTATTCATTATATAGTGCAACATCAGGTATTCATTACATAGTGCTACATCAGGTATTTATTTAGTGGTGCTTAATCAAGTATTTATCATATAATGCTACACTAGCTGGTATTATATCAAGTATTCACCTTATGGTGCAACATCAGGTGTTCATCATATAGTGCTACATCAGGTAAATATGTTATGGTGCTACATCAGGTATTCAACATTTTTTATCCTTCCCTGGTTCTTATTCAACTTAGCCTGACACTTAGGCATTGCATCAATCTTTGGCTTATTGGCTTTGATGCAAAATCATATCAAAATTGACAAAATTATTCCTTTGCCTTGTTTATTTTTTTTCATAAGGCTGCAAATTAGACAAGTGTTTAGCATAGTAAGTGAATGAAGGAGACTTCTGATTGCATCTGTAACCAGTAACATATTAAACACATTGTTTTCTGTGATTGTAGATGATACATCTAGACATTTACTAGACCAGTCACTACATGAAATACAGTCCCCTAGTACTAGCAATACTATTGATACAGTCTCTGTAGATTCTAGTATTGATTATCTGGATGATGCTGACAGGGAAAAAGATGTCTTCAGAACTAAGGTAATTCATTTGTACAGGAACAATTTGTCCCCAAAATTTGGGTGAAATAGGGAGGATTTATTATTAAAACTAAGATAAAATAGGGACAATTTGTCATTAAAACAGATAAAAAAGGATGAATTGTCATTAAAATTAAGATTAAAAAAAGGATAATTTGCCATTAAAATTAAAATATGTGGGATTTGTCAGCAGATATGAAAGGAAGAATTACCCTTAAAACAGATAAAAAAGGGATAATTTTTCAATAAAACTAAAATAAAATAGGGGTGATTTGTCTTTAAGACCAGGCTAAAATAGGGATGATTTGTCTATAAGACAAGGCTAATAAAGGGATGATTTGTCATTAAAACTGAAACTAAATTGGGATGATTTATCATCAAAGATAAAAAAAGGGATGAGTTGTCATTAAAATAAGATAAAATAGGGATGAGTTGTCATTAAAATAAGATAAAATAGGGATGAGTTGTCATGAAAATAAGATAAAATAGGGATTTTTTTGTCGTTAAAAATAAGATAAACAGGGATGATTGTCATAAAAACTAAGATGATTTGTCAGCAGAGGCAAGATGAAATTGGGATGATTTGTAGATAAAACTAAGATCAAATAGGCATGATTTGTCAGCTAGACTAAGATAGAAATAGGGATGATTTATCAGTATGATGCAAGCAATTTATACATGTAGAATTAGCAATTTGAACTGATCTTCAGGTATGTTTACTGTTTATGATAATATAGTTATTCTATCTGATATGTACTCATGTTTGTACTAATCTGACTGATAAGTATATTGATGATATTTTTTCTTGATTGTTCATTTTTTCCACATAGAAGTATTGTAATTTTAGAAATATGATGTATTACAAGATGGTACATGTAAAGTGGCATATGACCATAACATTGCATCATTGTTGGCTTATATTTTTTTTAAATCAAGTAACTAAGAAGAAAATTTTTTTTTTATTATTTTTGTTCTATTCAGTTCATTTCTTACCCATGCATTATAGTTTTACAAAATTTTCTTTGTAGACCATACTATTTGTGGTGGATTTAGCTAAAAAGAGTCGAAAAAGACTTGCAAAGAACTATACACTATATTGTAGGTATGTAATCTTAGTAAATATGGAGAAGAAAACAAACACAGCTCTCCTCTATTAAGACTTTTTTGCTGTAGAAAGTCCAGATTTAATTTTTAGAACATAGCGGTACTGTTGTAAATAAGACTTTGTGACATTTTTTTTAGAACACACTGAATTTTACATTCATTTTTAATTCATGAAAAGTAGTTTAGCTAAAGTTCTTATCACATATTGTAAACCAAATATTTTTTCTGATCAATTTATTTTCTCTATTTCTGCAAGCAAGAAAAAAATAGAGAAAATAAATCGTCATGAATAAGGTAATTCATTCCTGATATATAGGAATAAGAATCCACAGAAATGAATTGATTTAATGTATAGATATATGTTACAGTATATAGATTTTACAACATTTTGCATCATCTGTACCAAGCAGCTAAACATCAGAATTTTAAGATTCTAATAAATGGTGCCGTAATTTTAAATGAATGATAAATCCTTTTTTTTACTACATAGTAGATGCAGGAAGTCTATGATACAAATAAAATTTAATGGAATGTAGTTCTTTCAATGGCTTAATCTTTTAGTTTCTAAGACTTGTTGTGTTTGTGTTTATGATGTCTCTACATTTCAGGAACCTAGCTGCTATATCTATATTTTATGGTTTAGCCGTCTTACAGCTGGTATTGACTTATCAGAGGGTAATCTTATTTTTATTTATATTGATGAAGTATAAAGTTGAGTTTAGTACTTTTTATATTGATGAAGTATGAAGTAGGTTTTAGTACTTTTTTATATTGATGAGGTATTGATGAAGTATAAAGCAGGTTTTAGTATTTTTATGTTGATGAAGTATTGGTGAAGTATAAAGTAGGTTTTAGTACTTTTTATATTGATGAGGTATTGATGAAGTATAAAGTAGGTTTTAGTACTTTTTATATTGATGAGGTATTGATGAAGTATAAAGTAGGTTTTAGTACTTTTTATATTGATGAAGTATAAAGCAGGTTTTAATACTTTTTATATTGATGAAGTATTGATGAAGTATAAAGTAGGTTTTAGTACTTTTTATATTGATGAAGTATAAAGCAGGTTTTAGTACTTTTTATTTTGATGAAGTATTGATGAAGTATAAAGTAGGTTTTAGTACTTTTTATATTGATGAAGTATAAAGCAGGTTTTAGTACTTTTTATTTTGATGAAGTATTGATGAAGTATAAAGTAGGTTTTAGTACTTTTTATATTGATGAAGTATAAAGCAGGTTTTAGTATTTTTATATTGATGAAGTATTGATGAAGTATTAAGTAGGTTTTAGTACTTTTTATATTGATGAGGTATTGATGAAGTATAAAGCAGGTATTAGTACTTTTAATATTGATATTTTTATGGTAGTTCTGAAGTTTCTTTTGTATATATTTTGCACACTGTATACTCAGTGTTTTTTATATATGGATTCTTATATAAGCCAAAGTACCTGGGAACAAACAGATATCATGCCTCTGATATCTTAATCATTTTAGATAGACTTAAATGTGAAATATTTATCCACCATTTAAAACTAAATGGGAAAAATGAAATAGAAATATTATCTGTTTACTCATTTTTGTATTGAACAGGTACTGAATGTGACTGGAGACCAAGATATATGTTACTATAACTTTGACTGTGCTCATCCATTTGGTGGATTGACTTCATTCAATAATGTCTTCAGTAATATAGGATACATACTGTTAGGAGTCTTGTTCCTTATATTGGTGGCTAGAAGGTTTGTATCTTAGTTCTCCATGGTATTTGTTTTGGTTAATAGAAGGTTGTAACTACAGGGAGTGTTGTTACCCATATTAGTGGCTTGAGGAAATTGTGACTTGATTTATTAAGGAATTAGGGTTGAAAAAGTACCAGAAACAAGCATTTTCCTGATGTGTGGTCACTAACTTGAGTGAAAGTGAATTAATATCCATGAAATTGTACCACAAGGTGCCGTTTTACAAAATAAAGGTTTTAATTGATTTTGGTGGTTGTGATTTGTATTGTATAGGAATTAAGGACTAAAAGGGGCCAGGAACAAGCATTATACTGATGTCAGGACATTAGCTTGACTGTAAGTAAATGTATTTGTATGGAAATGTATTGCAAGGTAGCATATCATAAAAGGTAGGCTCGGATTGTTTTAGGAGTTTTACTTGAAGCAGGGGTTTATTTTTTTTTGCTTCCACTGTTTCTAGTTCTATTGATTCTTTCTTTTTATGACAGGGATGTTATATACAAGAAAGCAGTACAGAATGATAGGAAAATAGGAAAGGTTTGTCATTATTTTTACTAAAATGTTGTTTTAAAGATGATACCTGGATGAAATTGATGCATATAAAAAATGCTAAATACAATTTAATTAACTTTATACTGCAATCGTTTTGTTTGAGCAACCAAAATGTGTTGACAATATATTTATTGATGATATACGGTCAGTGACAGTATATAACACATTGGCTCCACCTACTTTCCTACCCATACATGAACTACTTGTTTATTGTAGCATCACTTTAGGGAGCAACTAGTGGTTAATAAATGTAATAAACATGTCATATAAGAAATTAACTTGATTGCAGTATAGAGACAATAACAGTACACCGACTAGAAATAAATATGAGTCAGTTATTTGTAAATAATTAGCACAATCTGTCGCAATGGATTAAAAAGTTTACCCCTGTCTACATCATCTATGTTATCCTCATCGTTTTATTTTTATGTGAAGTCAAGGCACTATTTATTGTTTATATCTAGTGTGTATGATGTTAGTTTCTCCCAATTCATTCCTTTGTCACATTTTTGATGTTTTGAAATGCTCAAGCAAATTGTTCGCAATTTAAAAGCAATGCTCAGAAATTCAAATCAAGTTTGATTATGATGTACATTATATGTATCACATCTGTGATCAAAATTCTAAAATTCATTAGTTGTTTAGTGGAAGGAATGTAAATTTGCTCAGTTGAAAAAGTTTTTTGAATAACATCTAACACTTATTAGTAAATGTGTGTAACTATGTTAAGTAATGTTTTGATCAACTATCAACTTATAGTTTATATGTTATCAGTTATTTCATATAAATTCAATAGTTATATCAGTTTAGATATCACAGATTTTTGATTACACATGTTACATGCTGTCAGATTTAAAATTCTGTTTTTGTTTCAGAGGATCAAACTCCTCAAGTACTTACATCTCCTTGATCCGATGTATTTTTAAATGTGACATTCATTCCATTCCTTGTTTTCAGGAACTTGGGATTCCACAACATTTTGGTTTATTTTATGCCATGGGCTTAGCACTTATAATGGAAGGAATTATGAGTGCTTGTTATCATGTCTGTCCAAATTATTCCAACTTCCAATTTGGTGAGTAAACTGTAGTTCAATCAATAAAATGTCAGAAACTTCTTATTTGATATGAATTTTTATATGTAGTGATATGTCCTCTGTATTAATAATCTGTTTTGTTTTAGATTTATCTAACAATATATAATCCCATGTCCTTTATATAATTGCTACATGTGAAATATAAATATGTATGTGAATGTGTAAGATTTAGTTTTTGAGTGGAGGAGCTTTTTAAATAGATATCATGTATATGTATACTATTGCTTGTCTTTGTAGCCCTTCCCAAACATGAAAGTCTTGACCTCCAGATAGATGATTTGAACTTATGGTCTATTTAATATAGTGCACATTTAATTCCCATCAATTTGCAGCAGATCCTAACATTGCATGACATTGTGTATTGAATGGTGTCTCCAATGTGGATTATTCAGTCTGAATGATGTCTCCAATGTGAATTATTCAGTCTGAATGATGTCTCCAATGTGAATTATTCAGTCTGCATTATTGAAAATGTTACCATCAATAGTCATTAGGTAATGTACATTAGTGTAATTCACATTAAAGCCTTGATTCCTAGGAAGTTGTAGGACATTAAAGCCTTGATTCCCAGGAAGTTGTAGGACATTAAAGCCTTGATTCCCAGGAAGTTGTAGGGCATTAAAGCCTTGATTCCTAGGAGTCGTATGACATTAAAGCCTTGATTCCTAGGAAGTTGTGGATATTGAAAATTTAAGTGGATAAGTATTTAGATTTATATTGATTGATATTGATTACATGTAAGCCTATATCTGTTGTAGATACCTCATACATGTACATCATTGCTTGCCTATGTATGTTGAAGATATATCAGTCCAGACATCCAGACATAAGTGCTAAAGCCCATACATCCTATATGTTCATGGCCTGTGTCATCCTGGTGGCTGTTATAGGAGTGGTAAGCAATTGTAACAACTGACACATCCTATATGTTCGTGGCCTGTGTCATCCTGGTGGCTGTTATAGGAGTGGTAAGAAATTGTGACTGCTGAATTCATTGTCTGTGTCATCCTTGTGGCTGTTATAGAAGTGGAAAGCTATTGTGACAGCTGACTTAATGGCCTGCGTCTATATTTATTTCTCATTTCTGTGTTTTCTATAAGTATTATTGATTGGCCTCGTGGAACACATTTATCTTTGTGTCTGAGTGTATGAAACAAAATGTGACAGTATTTCATGTATTTCATTAACTGCTCTGTTAAATAAGTTTTTAATTTATGGGTTATAAACATAGTCCTATTGTTTCAGCTGTTTAGTACCAAATATTTCTGGATAGTATTTGCTGTGATCTACATGATTGGTACTCTGGTAATAAGTGTGTATATATATTACATGGGACGATGGAAACTCAACAAAGGCATATTTTTACAAACATGGGTACAGATCAGACAGAACTTCTTTGCATGCCCTCGACCAATGTATAAAGTAGGTATACAGTTATAAAACACATGATCACAGATTTGAGTTATAAATGATGTATGTAGTCTTGAGTTTTTGAGTTATAAATGGTGTACAGAGTTATGAGTTACGCATAGTCTCTAGTTAAAGTTATAAATAATGTATATGATCTTGGGTTTTGAGTTGGAAAATGAGCACAGACACTAGTTTTGAGTTATAAATGATGTATACAGTCTTGAGTTTTGAGTTATAAATGATGTACACAGACATTAGTTTTGAGTTCTAAATGATGTACACAGTCTCAACTTTTGAGTTATAAAGAATGTACACAGTCTTGAGTTATGAGTTGTACATAGTTCTTAGTTTGAGTTATAAATGATGTACTTGATCTAGGGTTTTGAACTAAAAAATGAACACTGACATGAGTTTCGAATTAAAAATGATGTATTGACATGGTTTTGATATTTTTAAACTGATAAAGTGACTCATTTATTCATTTGATGTTTATTATAACCACATTTATCTTTGATGATGTAGTGTCAAGTATAACCTAAACATATAAACATTGTCAACAGCAAACAATTGGTTTCTTTTTCAGGATAGATTTATCTTTCTTGTCCTAGGGAACATTATCAACTGGAGTATGTAAGTATGGTCTTTTCTTAGGAGACAAGCATTAAACTGCTCTTGGGAAAAAAAAGACATTTCTTTTCAATGTAAATTATTAGAAATAATTGTTGTGCGGTCCTTTGTTTTCTCTTGCTGATTAAGGTGGATAGCATTTGTCTGATCGACATCATTACAACTTGTTGTTGAACACTTTGAAAATGGCAGATAATCTTTGTTAATTTGCATTCAAATAATGCCTGACAAAAAAGTTGGCTTTTTTTTTGCCTCTCTCTTTTTCCTTTTATAAGGTTATTATTATGAATTACTAGACCCTTAGTTTTACATGGATTGTGGCAATTCTGCCTAATATTTTTTTTTTGTTTTTTTAAACATGCACCAGTATGCTAACTGCAATGTAAAAACACATGCCACTATGTCTTGTAGAATTTAAAAATATTCTATCATATTTCAGAGCTATATTTGGAGCAGTTAAACAACCAAATGGGTTTGCGACATATTTGTTGGCTGTTTTCATTGGAAACTTAATGTTCTATACAGTATACTATACAGTCATGAAGGTAATATAAAAATTGGCTGTTTTCATTGGAAACTTGATGTTCTATACAGTATACTATACAGTCATGAAGGTAATATAAAAAGTGGCTGTTTTCATTGGAAACTTAATGTTCTATACAGTATACTATACAGTTATGAAGGTAATATAAAAAGTGGCTGTTTTCATTGGAAACTTGATGTTCTATACAGTATACTATACAGTCATGAAGGTAATATAAAAAGTGGCTGTTTTCATTGGAAACTTGATGTTCTATACAGTATACTATACAGTCATGAAGGTAATATAAAAAGTGGCTGTTTTCATTGGAAACTTAATGTTCTATACAGTATACTATACAGTCATGAAGGTAATATAAAAAGTGGCTGTTTTCATTAGAAACTTGATGTTCTATACTGAATACTTTACAGTCATGAAGGGAATCTACATAGTGGCTGTTTTCATAGGAAAGTTAATGCTCTATAAGGTATACTATACAGTCATGAAGGTAATATAAAAAGTGGCTGTTTTCATTGGAAACTTAATGTTCTATACAGTATACTATACAGTCATGAAGGTAATATAAAAAGTGGCTGTTTTCATTAGAAACTTGATGTTCTATACTGAATACTTTACAGTCATGAAGGTAATATAAAAAGTGGCTGTTTTCATTAGAAACTTGATGTTCTATACTGAATACTTTACAGTCATGAAGGTAATCTACATAGTGGCTGTTTTCATTGGAAAGTTAATGCTCTATAAGGTATACTATACAGTCATGAAGGTAATATACATAGTGGCTGTTCATGTCAATAATGTTAATGATTAATTTGAATTGATTTTATATTTGTGTGACTTAAAGTCTTTATAAAATAATGATGAATTTTATATTTAAATGTATTATTCAGGTACTGTGAAAGCACTTTAATTTGTGGATACCAATTTTCGTGGATTAGGGAAGAAACGCAAGTTCATGGATTCTTGAAGTCTGGGTTTTGAGGTTTTCAGTATACACATCAATGAGATTATCCTTTTTGCTTTATGTTGGGAACCAAATTACATGGTTTGGCCTACCCATGAAAACAACAGAAATTGGTACCCCACAAACAATAGTATTTTCACAGTATTCAGCTATATATCAATCTCATCACATATACATGTACATACTTTTTTGTTTTATATGCCCAACAGATTTGCAGTATTTAGATTGAAAGAAAAATGTAAAGTTGTTGCAACACTCATCAAGAAATGTTAATATTTCATGTTTTACTTTCACAGTTAAGAGTTGGTGAGAGGCTTCACCCCTTAGCCATCTTTTTCATTGTATGCGCTGTTTTATTCTGGGCTCCAGCATTATATTTCTTCTTTGCCCATCTAACCTCCTGGCAGGTCAGTATACCATGTGACTTACAATTTCTGATATATATAGATGAACTGGCATATTGAAAACAACTAATTAATTGAAGACAAAACATGTTCAAATAAGGTATAAGTTTATATTTGTTTAATATTTACATTATAAGACATAATCTAGTAATTAAATAGGATGTAGTTTTTGTTTTTAATAGTTTTATGCTACAGAAGCAATATGTAATTGTTGATTTCAGTTAAATCCGTCCCAGTCTAGAGAAGGGAACAAGGATTGTTTACTGTTTGATTTCTATGATGCTCATGACATCTGGCACTTCCTGTCAGCCATCAGCATGTTTTTCTCATTCTTGGTAGGTACCTTGTGTTGCTTAATATTAGATGTATAAAAAATTTTTAACACTAAATAAACACATCGCCATAAAGGATGTTTTAACATTATTTCATCATGTACAGCCTAAACACTTTATTCAGTTACAAAACACTCTTGGAAAGTAATGATTATTTTACAATATTTTTGATTACCGATTGAATAAATATATTATGATAACCTGTTAATTATTTGCCCAGCCTAAATAAATGAACAGTTTGACACGTCTGTTTCCCTATAACTTAGAAATCAATCTTAGGCTCAAGAAAGCTGATACTTCTAATGTAATAGATTAGATATAGCATTTATAAAATTATGAATTTTCAGATTTTGCTGACATTGGATGATGATTTGTTTTCTACGAGACGAGATAAGATTCCTGTATTTTAAATATTTTCCATTAGACAACAAACATGATTCAGTTATTATTAAATGAAAAATAATATGTTATTGATATATGTATAGTTTCTCCTTTTTATTTTCTCATGACATACGACCAAAACTTGAACTCCCAAAACCAGGTATATAGTAGATTTATATAGAATAAAAAAGTGCCATGGAAAGGATTGATTTAATATCGGTATGTGAAAAGTCTTCACAAGATGGTAGATATATGTTTCTTCAGTATTACATGAATAATTCTTACCTTATATGGTAAAATATCATCTTTCTATGTGTTTTCATCTATAGGATTAAGTGTTTTTATTTATTTAGTTGTGATATATTGATTTAATTGTTTATTAGTTATTTGGTTTAAATGTATATGATTTAATTTAAGTAACAAGTTTTCTGATTGGATTAAAAATTTTGTCCATCATCTCATAGACCAAATTTTGTATATGACTCTGGCATCATCAATCTTTTTTTAATTATTTACTCGTTGAATTTTGGTATTAAAATTAAATAATAAGGAATTACTGTTATACTTTTTTCTGTCTATTGGAAATAACCTCAGTGCCTGTGGTACACACTTGAAAATAACATGCTACGCAGGTTATTTAGTGATTGAGATTATTTCTTCATAGACCAAAAATATAAATAATCGTCATTCCTTAAATAGCATGACGATCAGGAAGTGATGGAATCATCGTATACTTATCCTGCTAAGTCTTAATGATAATGACAATGTGAATTTGTTTTGTCAGTATGTTTATTGTTGATTATAGTGAATTATCATCATTTTGTTTCCTTCAAGAAATGATTTAGTTTTGTTTATTTGTTTGCAAGTTTGTAATTGATTGACATGTGTGATTATAGATTGATTGACATGTGTGATCATGAAGTGATTGAATTATCCTGATAAGTTTTAATGACAAAATGATTTTCCTACTTCTAACATTCCATGTAATGTATTGTTTAAGTACCTTGTACACCTTGTCTCAGACTTTGCACCTTGTGTCAGACTTGTACACCTTGTGTCAGACTTGTGTTTGTAGTGAATTCAGTGGATATCTGCATACAACATATACCTCATATCATGCCTTATGTGTTGTCCAAATATTTCATGATGTACTTCTTGTTTTTGGGGGGCACTTAATTCCAAAAGACATGCTGTGTCTGGTCAAATCAATGAGTTGTATCCATGGTCTGTGTTGTTCCCTGCAGTCATAAAGGTCACTGATTTTCACAAATATTTTAATGTGTTTGCATTGCAAAATTATCTGTCATTTTCTTACATTTTAGGGATTAGGTATCTCAAACTATATTTAATCTTCTTAACTGGAACTAAATGTGCATATAATCTCTATTGCCACATGAAAGATATTGTCTTATGATGTGTGCATACTGTTTGATGAATCATGTGCAATGTGTGACATATTGTATGTATATATTTTGTAAAGTTCTGTGTACATACATATTAAATATTTTGTATGGTCCAATATGCACATGTATTATTTGTGTGTACTTTGTAAGATTCAATGTGCATTAAGCCATATACCAGTATATTGTGTGTGTATGTGTGTATTTTTTAAGGTTCCATGTGGGGATATCTTGTGATGTATTTTTTTAATTGTCTCATGGAAACATCCTGCAAAGATATATTTTGTGTAACATCTTTTTTCGCATTCTGTATCAGAGGCACCACATTTTTACCTTCATTTGGTGTCATGCCATGTGCATGCCTTATTTATAATATCATATATGTACATGAATGTAAAAGAGGTTTCAGCATAGGGATATTGGTATTTAAGGAATAGTAAATGAAACATTTTTCAAATAAAGCAAACATTTGATTACAAGAAAAATATGTATCATTACAGATACATTTTGAAGCTGGAAGATTAAATGTTGGCATTATTAAATAACATTTCAGCATTTACTATTTTAATGTTTTCTGACAAAAAATGATATAAAAATGACCTTCCAATATTTTCATTTAATTTTGTCTGATAAGTGGACTTGATATAAATTAAGTGTAAGAGATGATAATATATCAATACAGAAGCAAAATTTAATGTTTGCCTTGATGACTGTGATTGTGATATTAAAACTTTTATCATCCACTGTTTGTACTAAAATTCACTTTTACAGGAAGAATTCTCATGTAAAACTTAAATGAACTTAATCTTTTATTTAATTTAGTCAGTATTTTTGCCTCTATATTCAGGGTATTATTTTGATGAGCCAGTGATAGATTAAAAGGCTATCCATGTTAAAATCAGGCAAAGTGGCACAACATGATTTTTTTCCACTGAATTTTTTGTTTCAGTGTTATGTCCTATTTATGCTAGACAGTATTAAGATCTTTTTTAATTGACAATGGATGGCCCAGAAAATAATTTTTAAAGTTCCCTTTCAAAGCAACCAAATTTACACAAAATAAAGAGTTATCTCGCTTTTTCAATGCATTTATATATATATATATATATATATATATATATATATATATATATATATATATATACAGTTAAAAACCAACATTCAACTTTGAGAAAGCATGAATTTGTAATATAAATATAAATACGATTATATATATATTTTTAATTATTTCGTGCCAGCCACTGCTTAGTTTTTGCATGGCCGCCCTCTTAAAATATTACTATATTTGATATGATTCTTCGGGTGTTTGATACCTGTATTTTTAAATTCTATAAAACCTTTTTTGTTCAATAAATTCTACACCATTTTAGCTTTTTGTATACACTTTGTTACAGGAAATTTTTGTAATTAAGGTTTGTAATTGTTTTGTCTGGTATTTAATATGTTCACATTGTGTACAATGATCCAAGTCAGAAAATGAAGTAAAGATAGGAGAAAATGTCAACAAGAAAAGTGCCCAATCAGACTATTCTGAAAAATAAACAAACAAACAAACAAGGATTTTGCTTCTTCTAGCATTCAAAATTGAGTACAACACACACTAAGTGGTAAGTTATCACTTTTGTAAGAAAAGTTGTACAAAATCACCTATTATAAGTCTAGAATGATACGAAAAAAATATAGATATTATAACTAAAAAGTGAGTTTGCAATGAAATTTATCAGCTTCAATTTGTAACTTTGAACAGTAAAGGTACATTAAAGTACATATCAAATGAAACAATTCTAGAAAGATAGACAGTGCGTTCAAAACAAACAAAAATCAACAAAAATGCAAAGTCAGTTTACTTAATAAAAATTAAAATGAAGTTACTGTACTCAAAAACGCAAATAAGAAGGAAGATATTGAATGGTACAAACTGCCAAAATCATGGATATACCAGAAAAATAGAATTCGCCACTATTACAAACTATGTTCCTGACTTGGTACAGGCATTTCATAGTGAAATGGTGGGTTAAATGAGGTTTTATGGCTAGCCAAACCTCCCACTTCCATGGTGGTCATAATAGTTTTGGTGTAATGAAATTCCAATTAATTTGTATTAATAGTTGTCACTGTTTCTCTAATTATTGCTTTATTTTATTTTTTCCTAACTGATGTGAGAACATAAGAATCTAATACGTTCAGACTTAGATTTAGCTGTAATTTCACCTCATTTGTATGATACAATGACCGACTTATGAAGAAAATAAGGGTTTATTTTTAGCTTATATTAGCGTGTGGTCATGCTATTAAATTGATAATACTTTCCACTTCTTTGTACGGATGTTTGTATGTCATGTCAACTTATGATTCCGTATCCTTTTTTGTCAAGTTATTTTCAGGAGATAATTATCCCTTTCTACCTAACATCTGACATTAATTAGCATCATTTATCTGAGTTATTGTATTATAAGTCGTGACCCTGTAACGTACTCCTTCATCTAAAGGGAAATAGTATCGGAGTATAATGCATTGCGGTATTTGACCTTAATATGTCGAATCACGAAAGTTTGATTTTGCTTTGTGTATACTAACAGTGCTTTTAAGACTTCATGTAATCTTTCTTTTTTTTTTTTCAGAACGTCATTCATGGTTTATTATCAAAAGCGCTCTCAAGGGAGGAGTGGGTAATAGATTTGATTTTTTTCACCCATACTTTGATGTGACCTTGTCGATCAGATACTTTCTTGTAGCTTTTACCGTTATTAAGCTCAGCGTTAGACTGAGTTGGTGGTCTTAAAACACAAAACCACAAAGCATTCATGGTTTTAACATTGACCAGAGTGATTTTTCCAGTAGTTGCGTTAACATTAGAATATTATTTTCTTCGGTGGCATGCGTAATATTCTATATCTATTTTGCCACATTTGTTTTGGACTTGACTCGATTTCGGATCGGATTGGTTTTCGGTAATTTTGTTGTTACCCTTTTTGGACGTTATAGATATGATGTCCGAGCTCAATATCGCTGCGTATCAATATAGCCTTAACAAGCTTTTGACGAATTATTTGTTAAAGTATGACAATTTCATTTGCTTAAACTGAAATATTGTATGTTAAATAAAAAAAAATCATTTTCCGTTTCATTTTCCTTCGGCGCAGTTTGTTTTTAGTAGACAAATGGATATACCACGTACTCGAAAACCGTATTAATCATGCAATTTATGTGTTTGGTATAACACCTAATTATACCATTTACCTTTTTCCATGTGAATATGTCGAACTGATGCAATTATTTTTCCCTTTCATTTTGGTGTGTAAAGTCGCTGGACTTAGTGCAGGCGGTGTTGCCATAGATGTCACAGCGGTACGAGTTCGAGTCCCGCGAAGAGAACAACCAAAAATTTGCTTCGCAAATTTGACAGTTGTAACATCGTTGGGAATTTTTCAGACCCTTCTATAAGTTTACATTATCTTCCCTGTATCAATTTGATCCGATGGAGCAGAGTTCATCCAGGTGTTATTATGTAGAATAGAGGATCAAATTAATGATACATGTCACAACAAATCATTATTATACAAACGTCTCAGAATGTGACGACTCTATTTGCTACACTGCTCCATCGTATCAAACTGATACAGGGAAGAAAATGCAAACGTACAGAAAGGTCTGAAAAATACCCAACGATGGTAGAACTGTCAAATTTGCGAAGGAAATTTTTGGTCGTTCCCTCCGCGGGACTCGAACTCGTACCGCTGTGACATCTATGGCAACACCGCCTGTACAAAGTCCAGCACCCTAGACCATTTGGGAATAACGATATAAGAGTAGACCTGGGCGCTATGAACCGAAAATTGAAGAAAGGTAGAACGTCGATTGTCGATCTTGATATAAAAGGCTTTATACGGACAATTTCTTCATGAATGGGTAGACGTTGGTTGAATTCAATTGTAAGTAAACTTGATTATCTTAAGATTTTTCCTACATTTTTAGGTTTGAGTTAGTATTGAAAAAAAAACATATCAGTTTGGTTGTTGATGCATCTTTTACATAAACTGAGCAATAACTAGTATTTCGAAGGATGAATATTAGTTCTTTAACTTGAAAGCATTAAGCGGGAAACATTGTTTCAAATGTTTGTCATGTAATTTTTATATGATATCCATTTTTAAAGACCAACATGAAGAAAATAGGAGGATCAGAGATGAGGTGTTAAAATATCATCAACGAAATCCTAAATTTTCGTTTTGCTAAACGAAATACGTACGTTTTTGTCTTCTGACGTAATTTCAGTATGTAAGTCTTTCATTCGGTCCTTCCACTCCGTCCGGTGAAAGGGAAGTGGTTTAATGTTCGTCTATCTGTCCGCCAAGTTGAATGTAAATTTGTTTTAGACATTATACATCTTGTTAAGTTACAGTTAAAATTCAATATTTGTTTTAGCCCAGTGATAATTAGTCAAGTTACATGGTCTTTGGGATTTTTGTAGAAATTTTTTAATAATACCTTCATCTAGATAAATATATATTTTGTGACTGACTTTTGTTCCAGTCAATTGATTTTTGCCTTAGTTATGATTTTATATGTTGTAGAGTACGTGCTGCTGGTCTTTGTATGTATTTCAGTTCTTTTTCGTTCTTGTATTTTGACCCTGTGTTATTGTATGTGTTGTCTAAAGTTTTCTTTTTTTGCCCGCGGATTCCCCTCTTTTATATCGCTTTTTTATTTGCACTTCAGTATTTACGGTTTTTGTTGAATACAAATGTCTGTCAAACTAACACAAATTTTAGACTTGCAAATAGGGGAATTAAATCATTGCAAAATTGTAAGGACATGTATTTTTTTTTTATTTTATTTTATTCCTTTATTTATTTATTGATTAATGAATTTATTTATTTATTTATTTATTTATTTATTTTAGTGAAACATTCCCGATGACATTTCTCAGCCTTCGTCGAATCACTGCTGCGGCATCTTTATGAAATACCAGTGTTCGTGAAACGGTTTCATATTTCTTTTTTATGACATAGTACAAATAATAATGGCCATCTCTATTATATATTTTCTAATAGATTCCATTCTAAATTAGGATTTGATCTTTATTTTTTTTGTTTTAACAGATTATTTGAATCGCGGACTTCGGACCAATTTACATAAAAGTCTTATTCAAAATAACCGACGTTGCTTAACAAGACCAAATCAATCAGATATTACAAATCAAATTATTAAGACCAATACTGCAGTGATAGAGGGTCGTAACAAATTTGTAAGTTTTGAATCTCTCAAATTCTTGCATTCTCATCATCAATGTGTAATTAATGTAACCAAACCCCTAGGGATGACATTTTTGACCCCACAGCTGGATACTAAGAGTATCATATAGTGTGATAGTTGTAGGTGATATTTACGGCATTGTCTTAATTTTCAACGTGTTTATCTAGGGTTATCTTGAAATGGCATTTTACTAACATGTTATGTCAATGTGGTCAACTCATCGCGCTAAAGATATACTGATAGACATCGTTAGAGTATAGAACTAGACCCGATACGTCAAGTATCAATTACAACACGAAGTTTCGTTTTAGAAGAAAATATATACATGACATTAAAGTAAAAACGATACACACGTAAGGAGCTCAGATGAGCATAACTTTCCTTAGACATACACCATCAATATCTCTCATTCTATGATAAAACATTTATTTTGAATGACAGATTTGATTAAATATCCCATCAAATATATGTTATTTTCAATTTCTGCGTCGTTGTTTTCATTGTAATCGTTCTCTATAGATATTTGATTTCTTGATATTGCCTTGAGTGACTTCAACAAAAGCTATCAACATTCCAGGTTATCCGTCATAAAGCCGTACATGTGTATTAGTTCTGTGCATTGAAAATATAGAAATAGGGGTTTTTGCTCCTGACGTTGTACACCTGAAAGTACTGAAAAACTTTAAGCCTTCAAGTTATTCCTCGAAAATGTCATTTGAATGGTTTTGCAAAGTATATTGCTTGCAAAATATTGTGTAAACTTTATGTTAAGAATATCACAAACAACTGTAATGCGTTTCATGGTTTTGGACTCGACACGACTTCATACTGTTATATTTGAAATCATTGTTTGTTTTGACATTTCATATGTTTGAAAAGTGTGTAAGCATGAAGTATATAAGCAATTGTTTTGGACAAAATAGTTCAGTATTGTTCTTAAGAATTATCGGGTAATGAAATCCAAGAATTATAAAGTCGACAGAAAAAAAAATTAAAATAAGATTAAAACTCGCGGAATGTTGTTTGCTTTGAATGTGGAAGTGTTGAAATTACTCCATATTAAAAAGAATTGAACTGAACAATTTCGCTGATAATTACAAATAATGACTTATTGGGCTGGACCATCCCTTTTTATAGCTTTATCATAGGGCCAAACAGAAGGTTATTTCGTCAATGAACAATTCAATAAAAAAAAATTAATTTAGACAGTGAAAATGTTCCGAATGCAAGAAACTGTTCTTTTTCCTGTCATATGCATTTTACGTGTAAAACGAAAAGGGTTAAGCATTTCAATATACATTGTTGTAGGACTATGTTTTTTATTATGTAAATGTGAAATTTGACTTTTAAAAATATTTTGGAAATTTTTTTTAAGAGAAGAAAGGGATTTTCAACCTTGATCTATATTTTTTTTTAAAAATACCACACCAATTTTAAAATCAAAATATTGCAAATTTAATCTAACATAGAAAACGTTTTACGAAGTAAAAGTTACCGTATAGTTATCAGGTCAAGGATTTAGAATTAACTGATGACATCGCAAAGGTTAGGCTCTCCTTGTGTAGTTTACGATACACTTATGCTTACTTTACAATTTTACAATACACAATTCACAAGTTTCGAACTTTCACCAAATCACTTTGTAAGATTGATCTGAAGCTTGACACAATTTTTGATATCTTAAGATCAAAATAAATGTGGAAATCTCTTAATATCAAAATCACCATTTAAAACAAAAATCAAACACAGAATTGTAAACCTAACAAGGAGCATACATTTTTTTCTAAATAGTTGATGACGTCATTAAACTGAACCTTAATGATTGATCTGCTTTATTGTGAGAAATGATTCATTGCTTTTGTTTTATCAAATGAGTTGTGGGCTGAGCTGGCTGTTTGTCTTCTGTTAGTTGATATATTGTGTTGTTTTTTTTTTAATTTTATGATTGACTTGTGATGTTCCTTGAACATTGGAGTCAAGATTCGGTGTTTTTAGTTGTTGTTTGCTAGGCAGGCTTTTGGACCAAATCAAATAAATTTGTTCTTTTGCTTTCTTTAATCTTGTGTAAATTTTTGTTTTTACATATGTTTAGAGTTTATTTGATGCCAATTTCGCTGAACCGACATATTTGTCGTATCGAGGGCAAATGGAAGGAAGACTCCAGTTTCCTTTTTTTGTTCATTGAATGCCCGTAGACTGCTTCAGGCTATTAAATTAAGTCTAGAAGGATAATTGTCTCTTTTTCTTACGTTATGTACGTTACACTTTTGAGAGATGAATACAGACAAAAGAAGACATTATTATAAGACTAAATCTACTACCAATTAAAGCATATGCAACCAAACGTTATTCTATGCTTTTATAGGTTTGAAGCCGATGTTTTCTGTTCGGACTCTAGTCGTTTTGGTAGCAGCAGTTAATGTTGTTAAAGGTACGTTAAATTTAATCAGTATGCAGATGTTTCATATGAATAAAATTTTCCACGAAATTTTTCGTTTTTGTTCGTAATTATTTCAGTGGAAAAAAAATCAGGCAAGGATTTTAACAATTTGCTTTTGTAATAAACTAATATTTTTAACAATTATCGGTTATGACTGTAGGTACCAATCTAGCACGTGACAAAGACACAACACAATCCTCGACATGGCGGAATTCGGTATCCAGTTTTTCCGTGGATGGGTTTCTGGGTATGAGAACAATAAACGGAGCCTGGGGATGTTCACACATGAATGAAGGGGGTAACAAAGACTGGTGGGCTGTAGATTTGGGCGATGTTTATGATGTCCAAAGAGTCGTCGTCAGAAGTCGCACTGACACTTGCTGCCGTAAGAATTTTTATTTTCGAAAACAATTATTATGAATGTAAGATTTTTTTATTTTTAAGGATGAATATCTGTCATTTTTGTCTCAGATCCAAAACTACTAACAATATAATTATGTTAATGTGAATCGTTATAAGTGAAATTGTGTTTGTTATCCTTTCTAACAAATAGGCTTCTGGAACAGGGTTATGTTGCTACAAGATTGATGTCATCACTACAGAAGTTTTATGGTCGTCATCATGAACTCGTGGATCGTTATGGTGTATCCATCTGCACCATGAAAACTGATTTATTCAACGAGTAATAGTTTTCCTTTCCTCGTTTGTCTACCCCGGACTTGACTTTTTATGAGCAACTCTGCGGGTGTTTCTAGAAAAGCAAAGGACGCTTACGCTACTGGTGCACCTGGTCCATGATTCCAGTTTTTTAGTGGAGTTTAAGTTGCTCATTTGCTTTTGTTACTTTGTATGTATGATTTTAGTTACTATATGTTCTTTGTTGTGTATGTCTGTTTTTCATGTCTGATCTTTGTCCCTGGATTACATTCTTTTGATTACCAATATAACCTTGGTTCCCTTAATTACTCCTTCTATTCGAGGCCATTCAGATATGTTGTATACCAGTAAATTATCAGAGGATGTTCATAAGTGATTTTGATAATCGAATGTTAATTCTATTTATCAAAAGTTAAGATTTGTCTGACACTTCTACTATATATAATGCTGTTCATTGTCCTCGTATATCCCCAATGTCGCGAATTAACTGTTTATCTTTTCTTTTTAACATTTTGAAGGAAATCGATTCAGTAACATAAATGTAGATGTCATCATGCCAGTAGTTTGCAATCAGTGCGACTGTGATAAATGGGCCACATTCCAGAACGGAGAAACATCTAAATGCTTCTATTCTCCTGGTTTCACTTTACCAATAACACAAGATAAGACATGTTTGGAAGGAGCTAGAGGACGCTTTGTAAGGGTGTACAGGACTGATTCTGACCTTCTTGAGCCGTTAAACTTGTGTGAGGTTGAGGTTTACGGCAGTCCTGCTAATATATCCGGTATATACTTATGATTATGGAATAACAAACGTGATGTACCTATTTGTACAAACGTGATGTACCTATTTGTACATTTACAATATTTTTGTACGAAAATTGCTTGTAACAGATAGTTCATTATTAGTGAAGTAATCGCTTATGGTATGAATATGAAAAAAAAATGGCTCATTCTATTGAAATAACTTCTACTTTCATGAGAGCATATCATGAACAATTAACCATACATACAAGTATACTACAAAAGTTAGTTTCCCACTGAAAACAAACTTGTTTGAATGACATTTTGCTAAATGATGTCTAAGAGTAATCAAGGGAACCAAGGTTATAACGTAATCAAAAGAATGTAATCCAAGGACAAAGACCAGACATGGAAAACAGACATACATAACAAAGAACATATAGTAACTAAAATAATACATACAAAGTAACAAAAGTAAATGAGCAACTTGGACTCCACTAAAAACTGGGATCATGGACATGGTGCACCGGTAGGGTTAGCGTCCTCTGCTTTTCTAGAAACACCCGCCGAGTTGCTCATAAAAAGTCAAGTCCGGGGTATACAAACGAAGAAAGGAAAACTATGACCCGTTGAATACATCAGTTTTCATGGTGCAGATGGATACACCATACCGATCCACGAGTTCATGATGACGACCATAAAACTAAAGCTATAAATAGTAATTTTATGAGTCAATACTTTTTTTTACAAGTTTTTTTTTTTAATTCGGTACTCTTAATGAACAATGTAAATTCTAGATGATTTATACCCTTTTAATGTCGATGATATCAATGAAGTTCTTTTTTAATCATAAAAAATAGAAAAAGAAATAGGAGATATGTGTACAACAACGGGAAGCACTGCCGAATGTCTGGATGAGAACGCCGTTTGTACAGACGAAACAAATAGAAAAAAATGCAGGTGTAGATTCTGTTACTATGACAACGATTTAGATAATGCCAATGTCGGTGGAAACTGTATAAGGAGTAGGTTTTTATCAGATGACTTAGACATTATTTTTCTTTAGCTTACTGAATCTGCTGATCAGAATTTCCATTTGACTTTAAAATACATATAATTATACTTGAATAAAATAAGTATATATGTTCTGTAGTTTTTTTTTTCAAAATTTATCTTCACATATAAAAATCTTAGCTGCAACAGGAGCAGTTTGTCTTGTTTAATATTATTTTTGATTTCTTATTTTTCATATTGATTTGAACAGGTGCATTTAAAGAATAAGATATATCTATGTATATCAGTTTAATGGCTTAATTTTGTTATTTTATGCTGTCATGTTGAAACCTTTGAACAACTACACATTATCCGTCAGTTTTAATCACTTTCGCAAATGTTTGCTTTTTTGAAACTAGAAAGCAATTTCATTATAAACAATACCAAAACATATTTTATAACACTTTAAGTCCAACTACTTTACAGAGAAAGTTTTAGGGGAAAAATGTAACTCTCCTGGAAACGCTGTAGAATGTCAAGACTACAATGCTGTATGTACTCCTGAAGATGGCAGTCATAAGTGTCGGTGTAAAACTGGCTTCATCGATAATGATCAGAATCAAAATAATATTGGAGGAAATTGTACAATGATTGGTAAGAATTAAAAATCATTTCATAATACAACGCACTGGAAAAACTGAATAATGTAATCACCAGAATTTCTTTTTGGAAAATGGACAAATATTCAAATATCTACAAACGTCTGAATATGTAAGATTGTGATATATGTTTTAATAAAGTTTTTTTTTAAATCAACGATGCAAATCTATAAGAATATGTAAAATGTGTACAACAATGCATGAGGGTAATCATTATGTAGGTAAAAAAATATTTTCAAGTTAACAGAAATTACAAACACAAAACTTTGACAAATTTAGCAAAGAAAGAAAAAATCCAAATCTAGGAAACCAAAATATCAAACAAAGTAAAAGGAATAAGTCAGAATTATATGTATATTTTCAATCAATTGAATATTCAATGAATGTAAATTTCAAGGTACACCTGACAATGAGGGAACAGAGTTCCTCATCGCATTCATGGAAAATTTACATGATAAGAATCAGTTAGAACTCGTGATGATGACTAATTCTGCAACGGAAGTTAATGTAAAGGTAACGTCTCCTGGTTGGACAAACCCTTCAATTAACGAACAGTTTACATTAGCATCAAAATCAATGAAGGAGTTGAAATTAAGTTTAAATTTACGACTTAATGGAAACGTGAAGCAGAAAAAGGGTATTTTGATTTCGTCTTCTGATGAAATAGTTGTATATGGTGTAAACAAACAATTGTTTACAACTGATGCTTTCTTGTGTTTACCTACTGACGTCATTAGTAACGAATATTATGTCATGACTTTTCATCCCACTTCTACAAAAACTCAGTTGGCGTTGGTTGGTGTAGAGGACGACACGATTGTATCGGTAAAGATAGGTTCTTGTCCAGAATGCGGTCCAGTGACTTTTCTTGGTACAACTTACAAAACGAACGATTCGTTTGACGTCAATCTAGATCGATACGAGGTGATTCAATTACAAAGTAATGGCGACCTTACAGGTACATATATAACAAGTGATAAGAAAATTTCGGTCTTCAGCGGAAACAAAATAACTAGCGTTGGAAGTGGTATAAGTAAAGATCATTTGTCTGTTCAACTCACCCCTGTAAATACTTGGGGTAAAAAGTTTGTTTCCCTGCCAACTCCTTACAGAACAGTAGGTGATTTCTTTAAAATCATCACTTCTGAAGTCGATACTGTAGTTTTTTATAAATGCAACCGTAATGGTATTTTAAATCTTGATAATTTTACATTAGATTTTCCTGGAGACTTCAAACAACTTCATATTGCATCAGAAAAGTATTGCTTTATTTCATCTGATAAAAGTATAATGGTTGTGCAAATCGTGCTGAGCCAGCCATCTCCTGGAAGTAATGATAAAACTGACCCTTCTATGGTTATCATTCCACCAATGGAACTTTATGATAATGAATACAGATTTAACACAATAATGTCTTCACAGCAAACGTTCCAACACATTCTTTGTTTTGCCATTAACGCTAATGATAAATCTGGACTCCGTCTGAATGGATCACCGTTACCTAGTGACACGGCATACCATGATATTCCAGACACTGATCTCGTCGGCGGCTTTATACCCGTTTCAGACGGATATTATCATATACATCACATTTCACCAATCTCTGTTTTTACCGTAATGTTCTATGGTTATGTCCAGGGAGAGTCCTACATGATATACCCTGGTATCCGCATGGCTCCTATCAATACGGTATGTTGTAATATAAGAAGCCGGGTATTTGAATGCTTGAAATCGGTGCAGACTCCTCCTCTTATATCAAATAAAACATGATGAAATTAACAAAAACAAAGCGGCTTATTTCATACTATATCAAAAACTCTGACAGATTAAGAAAAAAAAGAAACTCCTTGTCGATATGAAGAGCTTTTCAGAAGTATCTGTGTCTTTTTGGTTGAAGTTGTATGACTCTTGTTAGAGCTATTGCCCCGGGAAAATGACTTGTTGCAGCTTTCAACATTTTGAAAAAAACCAAAATAGACAAAACGAAAATTTCAATGATGCACACAGTGGCATTATAAAGATTTATTTAGATATCGCCGATTTGTGATCGGTTGTAATAAAATAAAATTATGTAACATGACTCATATAGAACGTCTTGACATAAATTTGCTTTTGCAAAATTTTTTTTTTTTCACAAGCCACGTATTTTTATATCCTATGTGTAGAAGAACTATCAAACCGTTATCGTGTGCATCTGCACACCACGTGTATTAAATGTAAATGATACACTTAATCATTTAATTATTTGTATATTGTAAATGTAAAATCAAGAGACAAACATGTAAATGACTGATTTGTTTTAAAAAGCTAAGTTTCAATGAATCGTCTTGTCAGTTTATTGATTTCGAGTTTAACTTATTTTTCTGTTGAGCTGACAAATATCATCAAGATATCTAAAAGTGTTATTAAATTTATACAACATATCATGTTTTGAAGGATCTCTAAAGTGTTTAGCCATGAAATTTGATTCATAACCGTAGAGAAACGAATCGGCTATAAGAGGAGCACAATAAGTCCCCATTGGAATACATGTACCAACAACTTGTCTGTCTAGGAAGGTATTCGATTCCAAGTCCACGAATGTTTATTATTTTAAAATAAGATAACCCTTTTCACCTTTTTTTAGCCCTCCTACATGTATAATGGGAGGTTAAGAGACTAAAATTTAAACAAATTTTGAATGGGTTCCTAGGCTCCAGTCCTACCACGACACTTGTTACTCCCGTAGTGGTATTTATTTAATGTGGATCATGAACATTTCGAAAGATCTTCAGAAAACTCTCAGTTCAAGATTAATAGCAAAATACAATAGCATTAAAACCTTTGATTTTTCAACCCTTTATACTGCTCTTCCCCATACTCATTTAAAATCTCGACTTAAAAACATATATCAATTGTTACTCAAGAAAAGATACAGATACGTAATATTTAGTAGAAATTCTCCAAACTTTGTAAACGAAAAACGATTCCAAAGCATCTTCCAATTATATCGATGATGTTTCCAAAATGCTGGAATGTTTTATCGACAACATACCGCCAGTGTGGTGGACGCATTTTTCAACAAACGGTCGGCATTTCAGTGGATACAAATTGTGCTCCTCTACTCACTAATCTATTCCTTCAATCTTAATAATGAGGCTGACTTTAAAGCTGATCCGAAGGAAAGAATATCGTTTAGCCAGATCCTTTGATCTCAGTTTCCGCTATATAAATGACGTATTATCGTTATACAATTGCAGCTTTGTGAATTTTATACAAGAACATGAAATAAAGGATACTACAGACACTGTGAAATCAGCCTCATATATTTACTTACACTAAGAGATCAATAGAAAGGAAAACTATGGCAAATTTTATGACAAACGCGATGACTTATCATTTTGTATTTCAAACTACTTTCATCTGTGGCAACATCCCTTCAGCACCTGCGTAGCGAATTTTCCTATCATAACTCATACGTTATATAAGAACGTTTTGAACTGGGCTAGACTTCTTGTAATTAGGCTTCTGGAACAGGGTTATATTGCTACAAGATTTAAGTCATCACTACAGAAGATTTATGGTCGTCATTATGAACTCGTTGATTGTTACGTTATATCCATCTGCACCATGAGAACCGATTTTTTTCAACGTGTCATTGTTTATCTTGACTCTTTCGTTTACCCCGATCTTGACTTTTTATGAGTTACTCGATGGGTGTTATTAGAAATGCAGAGGACGCCTACCGTACCGGTACACCAGGTCCGTGCTCCAGTTTTTAATGGAGTCCGAGTTGCTTATTTATTTTTGTTTTTTGTAAGTATCATTTTTTTTATGTTATGTTCTCTTTTGTTGTATGTCTAGTTTCCCTGTCTGTTATTTTTCCCTGGATTACATTCATTTGATTTTTGCCAGAATCTTGGTTCCTTTTGATTACTCTTTCCAGTAGATTGCTTTCGAAATGAGATACTGACTGAGAAAAGTAAAATGATTGTCACACCAAAGCAAAGTGATATCAAATGAGATTAATTTCTTCGTTCTAATAAGGTATGTGTGCCGACTAATTCAGAAAGTGTGGATGGTTTGGATAATGATTGTGATGGTTTGATAGATGAAGAGTTATGCCATGTGGCAAACCAAAACCAAGGTTTGTGCAATAAATAACATTTTAATAGTGATGTAAACAATGCTAGAAAGTCAGTGTATAAACAACAATCGCAAATTTTAGTGGTACTTTTGTACCTGACAGTCACTTTTAGCGACTATACTCTGATGCTTTCATAATTCTGTAGTATGTAAAATATTTTAAGTGGAAAAATAATGTATAATGCATGCACTTGATACCGTTTCAGATGATGATGGTGATGGAAGAGTAAATGAGGATTGCACTGAGCCTCCTCCAAGTACGTTATATAAACATAGGATATTGAATGTTTAATCTGAAAAAAAAACTTTAAAAAATAATGGATTTTTATATATATATATATATAAGACAATTGACTCACTGGATAAAAATCTATGGTCGTGGACACATGATTCATATCCTGACATGATATCATTGAAGTGAATAACCAAAATATGATCACTAGTGTCGACGAACGCCACAAGTTAAATCTTGAAGCCTTCTTGGCACGAGTGATTATATTTTGTTTGTTTTGTTTTGTTTTGTTTTTTAGGGGTTTTTTTTGTTTTTGTTTTGTTTTTTGTTTTTTTTTTGTTTTTTGTTTTTTGTTTTTTGTTTTTTTTTTTTCAAATAAACAGTAGTTACCCTTTTCACCTTTTCTCATTAATTTATCACTACTTTCATCGTAAATATTTAGTTTTGTGTTTGGCAGATTGATATTTGTGACGTGACGGCTTCGTATGAAAGAATCACAGAGTAAAATTACCGAATGCATTTTATGTGAATAATTGAAATTCACTACACAGGGAACATTCGGTAAATCAATATCTTTGTAATAATCCAGAATTCTTACAAATATGAAGGACAACAATAGATAAAAAAATCTGATTGGTTCGTGTATTATTTTTAGTCATGTAAGTACATGTATTGAGATTTTTGGCCCCATAAATATGGTCAAAACAGGGGGTGATCAGTATATCTATATTATCTTTTGTGTTTTTTTTTTATCATTGTGAAAAAACATACTGTTTGATCGTCATTTAATCAAAACTCCAAACCTTATAGCCAAATATATAAATTGTATGACTACTAAAAATGAAATGTCATGTGACTAAGAAAAGCAATAATAAAAACCAATCAATAGCTACCCCATCTGTTTTGTTATCAGCTTTGTGCAGAGATGAATGGCGAGAGTTTAAAGGAAGCTGTTATTTCTTTAGTACTGACAAGTTGAAATTTGATGAAGCTAGAGTAAGTAAAATACTTTCAAACGTTGTTAAGTTTTATGGAGATTTCTTTGGCTCCAACAATCCCTTAGAACTGAGAATCGAGAAACATGTTAATAATTTATCATTTAAAAGACTTGTACGCAAATTATTGTATTAGTATTTTTATTTATTACTAAGCTGGGTTCTTTTAATTGAGTTGTTACACCTTAAAATACATGTACAGCATATCGAAGTTTATCATTGGTACTTTTGTATTTCATGTAAGCACTATACATAGGTATTTACACACATTGATACAAAACTAGATTTAACACTTATATATGCAAAAAAATAAATTTGGAAGAAAACATTAACTTTAAGCGCGTTATTAATGGTATTATTTTTATTTTTGAAGTCAAGTTGTGAATCTATCTATGGAAAATTGGCAGAGCCCTTATCAGTTGAACACATATCATTTTTAAGGGAACTGGCAAAAGAATTGGCGCCCACCGAACGTAAGATAATTTAGATGAAAAAATATTTACTTTCAATTTCTTCGGCATTTTTTCGCCAATCCTCCAAAAATACCGCAGCGTCAGCAATCGGATAATATAAACAAGTTTAATCCATGCAAAAACTTGACCTGAACGTTAAATCAGGAAACATAGGCGATCTTTATACGCAATGTAGAGAACCAAATGAAATAGATTATATATTTGAACATAAGGTAAAACAAGACGTCAAAGAGGTAGGAATTTCTTCAATTCGATTGACATTAAATGTCATATCACGTAATTGTGATATCCATCGTTCCACTACATAAAAAGCAAACGTAAATATATACGTCTGAAAATTAAGTCCTCGTTCTGTTAAAGAGCTGGGCTAACTGGTAAAATCGATCAATCCATATTTTTGTAATAAATGACAGGGACATTTTGATTCCAATATTCATTTTATTCTTAATACTTTCGCTCCAGTAATTTGAAATCTTTCTTTCTACAGATACTTATATTGGTGGATCTGACAGAGAAAAAGAAGGATCGTTTGTATGGATAGACAGTGGCGAGCCTGTTAGTGTTACCGATTGGAATAATAACCAGCCTAACAATGCTGGAGGAAACCAACATTGCATTGCTATTTTGTCTAAACAGCAGTACAATAGTAAATGGAATGATGCTGGATGTAATTTGAATTACAGATATATTTGTGAAGGTATATTACTCAGAATTAACAAACTTTTACATAATGTTAATCATAAAAAGTGGTTGTACCGAAGGTCTGAACAAAAGAAAATCCTTAGGCAACACTTGAAGAACAAATATAACAAATGAAGAACAAACTGCACAACATACAACATTTGAAGAACAAACTGTACAACGCACAACACTTAAAGAACAAACCTTACATTGTACAAGAGTAATCAAGGGAACCAAGGTTATAGCGGTAATCAAAAGAATGTAATCCAGGGACAAAGACCAGACATGGAAAACAGACATACACAACAAAGAACACAAAGTAACTAAAATCATACATACAAAGTAACAAAAGCAAATGAGCAACTCGGACCCCACTTAAAACTGAGAGCATGGACCAGGTGCACCGGTATGATAGGCGTCCTCTACTTTTCTAGAAACACCCACCGAGTTGCTTATAAGAAGTCAAGTCCGGGTTAGACAAATGAGGAAAAGAAAACTATGACCCGTTGAATAAATCAGTTTTCATGGTGCAGATGGATACACCATAATGATCCACGAGTTCATGATGACAACCATAAAACTTCTGTAGTGATGACTTCAATCTTGTAGCAGCATAACCCTGTTCCAGAAGCCTATTTGTTAGTTTGTTAGAGTTCTAGCACGATACAAATAGTCTGCGTAGTTTCGGCAAGTTGTGATATGAACACTCCATACGCAGGTGCTGAAGGGATGTTGCCACAGAAAAGTCATCACGTTTGTCGTAAAATTTGGTCATTAGTTCTCCTTTACCATCGATTTCTAAGTATAGGTCAAGATATAAGGCCGACTTCACAGTGTCTGTAGTATCCTTTATCTCAAGTTCTTTGGGGTAGATGCGATGTATCAAATCCCCGAAATTAGGATTGTTTAAAGATAAAACGTCATCTATATAGCGGAAACTGAGATTAAAGGATCTAGCCAAACGATATTCTTTCATTCGGATCAGATTAGCTATAAAGTCAGCCTCATAAGAATGAAGGAATAGGTCAGCAAGTAAAGGAGCACAATTTGTTCGCATTGGAATGCCGACCGTTTGTTGAAAAACACGTCCACCACTCACGAAGAATAAACTCTACAATGTACAAAACTTACACAAGCGGTAGTATTTACTACACATGAAGAATTAATTGTAAAATGTACAACATTTGAAGAACAAACTTTACTATGTACAACACACGAAGAACTAACTATACAATGTACAAAATTTACACAAATCGTACAATGTACAACACATAAAAAACAAGTTGTACAATATACAATATTTGAAGAATAAAATGTGTAATGTACACAACATTTACACTTTTGATAATTGTGATTTGTCTAGCAATAAAAAGGGTATACACATACCTGGTTATAATTTCATCCTGAATTATATTCATGAGTATTTTTCAGCTTATTCAGTTTTTAATTAATTCATATCATATTCGTATGTAGGATGAAATCGACAATAAAATGAATAATATTCGATTTCAGAACCAAGACCACAAGTGAAACCAACAGAGAATGGAGAACTGGAATGTAAATTAAATACAGTTACAAAGTTCAGCTTGACGTTCGGCATGGTTAAATGGTATTTAGGGGATGAACAAGTCAAAGAAATATTGTACTCATACGACAATTCATTACAATCTACAATATCAATGTCAGCACTTCCAAAGAGATTTGGAATGGTAAGCAGACAGTACAATTTCTATATTATTATTTTAGTAATGTTCAGTACAGGTGTTCGTTAAAATAACTTTTTACAATTAAAAGGATGTCCATGCAAAAACCAGGCAGTGGGTTTCCATGACAAATTTTGTTTAAAAACAATTATCCATTTCATTTCACAAATGAATCTTTTCTCAAAGTTTAATGTTGATTTTGAATTAACTGCAATGATAAAAGAGAAATAAATTACATAAAAAAAGGTAGATAACTCTTTAATTTGAGTAAAAGTTGGTTTCTTTGTTAGATAACTTTAAAATTATTTCCTAGCCATCCATTGTCGATTCGACTTTATACTTTTTGACATACACATGGTATATACATTACATTGAAAGAAAAAAAATCCAGTGGGATAAAATATATCCTGTGCCACTCATATCATAGATCTGTCTGATTTTTTAATAGACAGCCAGTTAAACGATAATGTTGTTAAAATAAATTAAAATATTCAACAATATCGAACTATTATCATTTTATAATCATTTTATGACGTTAAACCTAAAGCAGTTTGTTCGTTATTCAAAGTGGAGGATATAGTGATGTGATTGTTCGTCTCCAGCCTTTTACCTTCCTCTCTTCCTGCCTTCTTTCCGTTTTACAGAGGGGTACCCATCTCTTCTCTTATTCGTTACTCTTCCTACAACACTACATGGAATTTGAATGAAACTTTCACAGAATCTTTGTTATATATTCACACTGTGTACCTCCTATTGCAGACTTTGATCAAAAGTAATTGGGAAGTCAAAAAGAACATGTTATCGAATTGGGTAGTTATGGTATCAATTATTTTTTGTTAGTTTTTTTTTTTTTGTTTGTTTTGTTTTGTTTTGTTTTTTTTTTATCTATTTTTATTTCTTTGGTCTTCATGTGTAAGCTTAACTACTTTTTTATTGTGCAGGTTAAGTGTACTATTGAAGGACTAAGCAATGACAACACAACATTAGTGACATTAAAAGGTCACGAGTTTTTTGTAGGAATTAAGGTATGTAATTGTGAGAACTTATGAGATAGGCACCCCAACGATTATTTATCCATTTCATTTATATAGCAAAACCTGAAATAGGTTGCGTGCCTTTTGTGGGTAAAGTGTAGCTCTGACATGAAATCATAGAAATAGATCAGTAGATAGATGTGCAGAATTGGCACATGTCGTTATGTGTATTGTGTGTTGACGCGTCAATCCACACAAGACAAATTTCCTGTGATGTAAAATGATAATTGAATCCTCTATATCATCAGTGAATCCTTTAATCTGAACATATTTCAGATGGACTCTGAAGTGACTGTTGAAAAGGGAGGTCATACTACAGTAGGTTTTCGTTTGACAGCACCGTTGTCATGTCCAGATTGTAAGATAACATTGAAGGTTACACATATCGAGGCTTCACCACCTAGTGACATATGTAGTGGAGATGTTAGTCTTTTTGAGGTTAAAGGTTGTGATATAAACGTTGATATTATGGGTTTAACATGGAACTCAACACAACGTTTCTCCATTAAACATCGTCCAAATGGCGGATATGGTGTACAACAATCCACATTCACTATCCAAGTGGAAGCAACGATCGTAGACAAGGGATTGACTTTTATTTCAGCCATAACAGATAAAACACTGGTATCATTTAGCTTATTAAATCCACCAAAGCATATAAATATATTTTTCCGTAGAATTAATGGGAAATTATATCCGAGAAAATAAATACTTTGAACCATTTAATCACACAATTTGGTTTCCATTTACTTTGCAATTTCAAATAGTACTATATATACAATGACAGCTTATTTTTAACCCAAAAATCGTTGTAATGGTTTTTTTTTTCTTAATTTTATAGAAGTGTTTAGCCATATTTGATCAAAATAGTATTTTACTTTCTGTCAGATCATACGCAATGATAAAGAAATCGATATCCAAAGAATCAAACAACCCTTTACGTTATATTTATGTGGTTTGTTATTGAGGTCACATTATCTGACGTCATATAATTTATTTAACAATCATTGTTTAGGTTAATGTAATACAAAACAACTTAGAATGGAGGAAGAAGACATGTACAGCATATTGTGATCCTCATATGAAAACTTTTGATGGAGTGTAGGTCTTCTTTCCTTTTTTTTGTTGTTGTATAGTAATGAAACAGTTTGTCATTTATTAATCGTCTACTTGTTTTTTTCTTACCATGTATACCCACGAAAACTGTATAATATGGAAATTATCTACTGTATAGAGTGATTAAGGGAACCACGGTTACAGTGGTAATCAAAAGAATGTAACCCATGAACGAAGATCCGATATGGAAAACAGACATACACAACAAGGAACACAAAGTAACTAAAATCATACATACAAAGTAACAAAAGCAAATGAGCAACTCAGACTCCACTAAAAACTGGGAGCATGGACGAGGTGCACCGGTAGGGTAAACGTCCTCTGCTTTTCTAGAAACACCCGCCGAATTGCTCATAAAAAATCAAGTTCGAGGTAGAGGAAAGAAAAACTATGAAAAAACTAAGTTGAACAAATCAGTTTTCATGGTGTAGGTGGATACACCGTAACGATCCACGAGTTCACGATGACGACCGTAAAACTTCTGTAGTGATTGACTCTACTCTTGTCTGTAGACTAGAATCTGCCAAATAAGTAGTTCTAATCAAAAAATGAAGAAAAACCTTAAATCTGCCCGATGACTTTATCTGTGATAAAATTACTTTCCCTCCTTTGTTAAGTAGTTTTGCATCTTAACTAATCAGAAGCTTTCAAGTGTAAAACTATCTTTTCTTCGCATTAAAACAAATATTTTCTACATTATTATGGTATCTTTTAATTTTACCAAATAATCTAGGTTGCAATTTTGTATTACATTATCTCAATTGAAACTACGCGACCATTTCCGCTACACTAAAAATAGCTGATTATTTGAAGAAAGAATTGTTTTACTTCATTTTCAGTTGTTCATATATCATTGGTGAATTAATGTTCTGGGAAAAATGAGTCGACGTAATTTCGGTATACAGTTAAAAAAAATTAAAGTATTTGTGAACGAATACTTAATAAATTAGTGATTTATTGTTAATTATTTCGGTCATTTGAAAGTTTACTGATTATGTCTATATATTAGACCTTTTCATTCGTTTAATAAGATACTACGAGCATCAACAAGAAGGAACATACTACCTGTACCGGAATAAAGCATTTAATTCGGGCTTAGAGGTGAGATTAAATACTAATTTAAAAAGAAACATTTATAATAGCAAAAATTGAAAGTTTTAAGAAAGTATCACAAAACAAACAGAGATAGTCACAAAAAGAAAAAAATGAAAATTTAGCACGCCAGACTGAATTTCAATGAAAGTGGATAAAACAACGTGGATAGACGAAAATCGAGATGTGCTGAATATATTTTGCAGCGTGCGAAAATACTTTTTATAATCTCCCTCGAAAATATTTGGTCAAACATTACATACTAAGTTCACCATCTTGTCGTGCTTTCTCTGTGTTGTTAGTTATTGTCCGTAGCAAGAGTTTTGCTTACCTAGCCAGTCATATTCCTGTAGCAAGATGAGTTTGAGTTTTATAAGTCTTCGATAAAACATTCCTTAAAAAGTTCTACAACTGTATTTTGTTTTCTATACGAACTGCAGTAAAAAGTTCATAACTGTTATGAAAAAAATATTAACGAATTTTCGTAGAAGATTTAAAAGGAATATAGAATGTAATGCTCTCTTTGTGTACTGTACATCATTTATATATAAATACTACAAAATCATGAACTTGATTGTTACTTGATTTTACATAGGTCCAAATGAAGCTATCATCCTGTAACAGAAATAGGGCATACTGCGCCTGTGGTGTAGCAATCAGAGCAGGTGCTGATGTCTTTATGATGAACCTCTGTAATAGAAAATCAACTGTTGATTTTGTATCTTGTGAATACAACCCTGTTCTTGAAGTAGCGAAAACGAAAGACAATAAAAATTACCTGGTATGCTTTATTACTTCATTCATGAAGTCAAACAGACCTTGCCCAGGTCATGTTACATTTTTCCTTAGAAAATTAATTATGAAAAATTCTTATTTCATAATATTTTAAACTTTATTTACTACGATCCTTTTCTATAGTACATGATAACCCTTTGAAATAGTTTTAGAATTTAATCTCAATAAAAAAAAAACACTCCTTTTAGGCTTAATGTAATATCGTATGGTCATATGAATATTTAAAGATACCAATTGACCATCACACAACATACTTACAAATAATGCATTGGCATCTCACGAGTAGTCATGGGAACCAAGATTCTAACGGAAATCAAAAGAATATAATCTAGGGACAAACACCAGACATGGACCATAAATCTTCTATAGTGATGACTTCAATCATGAAGCAATATTACCCTGTTCTAGCCTAAGAGGTTTAGCGCGGTACAATAAGTCTGCAAGCCCTGGTATAACGTATGAGTTCTGATATGAAAACTCCATATGCAGGTGCTGAACGGACGTTGCCACATATGGAAGGAAAGTTGACCATACGGAATAATAAGTCATCGGGTTTGTCGAATAGTTTGGTCAATAGATTTTCTGTAGCCTCGATTTCTTAGTGTAAGTCAAGATATGAGGCTGACTTCACAATGTCAGTAGTATCCTTAAGATGTTCAAATTATTTGAAGTCAACTTCCTTTATTATGTAGCCTTGTCACATGGATTTATATCAAATACTCAAACAGCTGTTTTAACACTTAAACAGACAAAATTAAGTTATGTCTATATGTATGAAAAAAATTAAAGAATATCTTAGAATTCCAAAATGATTTCTCAAAGTTTGCGTGCACTACAGATATCCAGATGCAGTTAAAAAGTTAATAGATAATGATATTTATGGATTTATAAAACCCAAATGGATTATTCAACATTTTTACGTATAATTCTTCGTTAAGATGACGATGCTATATATAATACATTAATCTTTCGTTTACCAAATTTAACACCACTGATGAAAAAAAATTATTAATCTTAACTTATTTTGTTTTGATTTTATCATGTCAAGTACCAGACTACATGAATTGCCTTTTTGGTGAAATCAAGGAAAACCGCATCTGAGAATATAAATCAAGTGATAAAATCAAACGACACAAGCAATTAATGATAGCTTAAAGCTAAAAAGTATATTCGACTTTAATCTTAACCAAGGAGCCAAGATTCAATAACATTTCCTAAATTTTATGTATAAATTTCATAATATTAAGTGAAAAGGGATTATTAAAAAAATATATAATACCTAACTTATCAGAGAAAATTAATTGAAACTAGCCACATTGTTTATAGGTATTTTATATGCAAAAGTATCTTATTAATATCACCCGATAATTGTACTATATTTCGCATTGGTTTTTGTCCAAGATAACTATGCCAACTGGAACTCTTGTCACTGTACGTATTGTATCGATGCGAGGTGTAAAGTTTTTCAATGTCGTGATACGACCATCTCTAGACGATGTTGATAACACTGAAGGACTATGTGGAACTCTCAGCAACAACTGTACGGATGATTTCATGACACCTGACGGAACAATTACCAATGCAAATACTATGTGTCATAAGAGGAAAAACTATAGATTGTGGGATATTGAATTTTCTAATTCATGGCGGTATGTGTCCTATGTTTTATCTGTTAGTTGTTGATTTGTTTGACAATATCATTATGTACATTTTCCTTAAGGAGCAGTGTCACCAAGACAAATAATTTTGATTGAAGGGAAATTTGATATTTTGTTTGTTTTTTGTAACGTTTTTGCAAACAACGACAAATTCGCAAACATAATGAAATACGAATACTACACAAGGTGCAAATGTAACTTATAAAATTTCATTGACAATACACTGTATTTTTTTCATGCAGTGTGCCGTTAGCAGACGATTTGTTTAACCCAGCCAGAGCAAGCATTCTTACACAATGGCAGTACTCTGAGCAGTTATGTAGATGTACAACAAATGAAAGTGGCTTCAAACAGTCATGTAATGTCAATCCGTATGTGTACTGCACACCCCCTAAATCGAATCCAGTTGAAGCGGAAGTAATAGAATGCCGGAAATCAGTTGAACCGAACAAAACGAGGATTGTATCATTTCCTGAAGTTCCAGGTCTATTTACTATAACAGAGGTACGATCATAGGTACAATAAAGCAAGAGCAGGGTAAATTTATAGATATAAAATTCTTTGCCCCTCAGCAAAGAGTCGTCAGACCTGCGCAAAAATGGCCAAAAAAATGGTTTTAATTATTTTGTTAGAATTACTTGTAGTTTTTAAAATTATAAATAAAGCCGCAATGCAATAAATTGGCTAAAATGGGTTGCAGTGAAAGTTTAAGTAATTTATGATACATAACTGTACAATACTGTTAGTGTATTCTGGTATTGACCCTTTTTATTTTGAAATTATTCATATTTTAGCCAGAGGTAGGAGAAAATGATGTTATTATTCTAAATGAAACAGAAGCAGTAGACTTTTGTACTGAGAATATTCAAAAGTCGCCGGCATTTGGTACATGTACTAATGTTGATGGAATAGTAGTTGACAAGTTCATTGAGATATGTGCTATTGATACACAAGTAAGTGCTAACATGTTTGTCTTTCATATTTTCCTTAGTCCACGCAAAACCACATGTAAGTTTTTTATAATAATAATTCAAATTTTAAAAAATATGATATTATTTTACGCATAATAAATGCACAAAAATTTCGATGTTGTTAATAATGAACCACGGCATTTTACTTTTATTATACCTCCTCAAACGAAGTTTGTGTGTATATAGGAATCACCCCATGTCTGTCTGTCTATCCGTCCGTTTGTCCGTCCTCATATCTTGTTAGCGCAACTCCTCCTGAAATGTTCTAGGGATATTGATAAAATTTTACAGGAAAGTTTGGTAACATATGTAGATGTGCATAAAGGAATACAATTGCTGTCGGAGGACTCCAACGAGAGATTATGCAAATTAAAGGTTTCACATGTTAAAACCTCGTAGGCGTTACTCCCCCTAAATCGCTACAGGGATCTTGATGAAATTTTAATGGTAGGTTCGGTATCATATAGAGATGTACATGAAGGAATATAATTACTGTCGGATGACTTTAAAGGGAGAAAATGTAAATTAAAGATGTTTCATGTTGAAACCTTGTAGGCACAACTCCTCCCTAACCGCTCAAGGGATTTTGATGATATTTTATAGGAGGGTTGGGTATTATATGTTTTTGCTGGAAGGAATATAATAACTGTTGGATAATCCAAACAAGCTTTTTACATTTAAGATCATTTGAAGCAAAGCGGGGGGTATTCTCTTTGGGAGCTTGCTCACAGTATTTCTAGTTATCTAGCTAACAGGATCGAAATTGTGGGTTGAAAATGCTATTGAACTACTCAGAGAAGATTGTTTAGAAGAGATTGAAATGAACGGACCGATACCAAACACTCCAGCACAACTACAAAACTTATGTCCTGGGTTAACTGGTGTGTGTAATGGACATGGCAACTGTGAGGAAGGTTGGTTAGTTACAACAATCGTGAGTGTTGAGGATATAAGTATTAGATCTTGATGTGTTTGAGTTTAATACCATTTTTGTATTTTGCAGGTAGTATGAGAAATTCTAAATTTTAAAACAATTTTGAGTCAAGACTACAGTATGAAGTATACGTTATTTTTTTATTTGACGAACCAATCAATGTCTTGTTCTTTGGTATTTATATGTAACAATTGATAATATCATACATAAATATATTTTGTTTCATATTCTTGAACAGTTCGAAAACATTTTTATTTTAGAAAAAAAACCAAGGGCATTTGGGCATTGACGGTTTTTATTTCAACTGATATCTCGATATTTTCTCTTTTTTCGTAGCTCCTGTTATAGAAAAGTATATTTTAATTAGTTCGAAAATCTGTTGCTGGATATTGATTGGTTAAAACAATTTGTGGTGTGGACACATAATCAAGTTATCCCAATACTTACTTTTGTGAATTGGTAACAATGTATATAATTTTAACATACGATGCAATTCTTTATAAAAACCGACTACATTATAGCAACCTTATAACTATGATTTCGACTTGAGATAATACATTTGTTTGAATGAAAGGTTTCATAAAGTTATGTATATCCACAAATGTACTACTTTTGGTTCATTACAATATACTTCTTATGACGTTTAATCTACTCAGATGATCTGCTGTATTTTCTTGACTGTTTTATTATTATTATTATTCAGCCACTGTGACGCTAAGATATATAACATGAAAATAAAAGCTCTTTCATTTAAATTGCACTCTAAATTCAATGTTTGTTTGCATTTTCAAGGCCAATGTGTGTGTGAAGCTGGATTTACACTGTCCGACTGTTCTGCCAGAACTGATACCCCGCCCGAAATAACAGTTATGAAAAACAAGGGCTTGTGTGACAGTTCTGTGTCTAACTGTACAAAAATCTCTGTTTACGGTCCGGATATTGATGTAGCCGGGGATGTATACTGTAAAGTCCAGCCTTTTTTAGTATGCCTCAATCTTTATTTTTTTAAAGCTTACTAACTTTCCAATACGGAAAACAACTAATATGAAATGAATCATACTATTATCTTGGATTACTGACATTGCTATACACGTATTCGCCATGCATTTCTTTTTTAATTACATACATTAACATTTTTTTGCTTTTTGTAAAGTCAGATATGGATTGTTTTCAATATACACTTTTTAGAATGATATGCTGTCTGATTGACAAAAACAATGGATTAATCGATACCATCTTTTAAAGGTAAAAACAGATTTGAATGTAAATGAAGAAGTCGTCATTTTGACTGGAAAAGCCATTTCGCTGTTTGAAATCCAGTGTATTCTACCTCCAACTGCAGACATAAATAATACCAACTTGGTAGTAAGAGGGTACAATATAAGTGTTGGGTATACACGGAACAGTTTTAGTACTACCACGCTGAGATATTTTGACTACGATTCCAAATGTCAGACACCGGGGGAGACTTCAACTGCTTTCTCTATTTCTGTAAGTATATAAGTGTTACATGTAGGGTTATTAATACAAAAGGATAAGACGGTTTTATTTTTATTCTGGAGCTTATCATGTTTTATGAAAATAGTGTCCTTTTGGCAGATAAAGCTTTTGTTCCCCGTGCTAAATTATGAACAGTATTGTCTTGTAGACATTGACATTTGAGTATAAATGTATAGGCTCCGTTCATATTCTGTTCTTTACAGACTCGCTCTTATCTTTGTACACATGTACAACTTCTTTATTTTTTATTCTGGTATATAAGATGACGTTTATCTTATATTTTATTATGTTTGATGTTTTGTGACCTCCATGGATTTTAAGTAATTTTATCAGTGTAGTTCTTTATTTCCTTCCTAGCCATTTTTTGATAATTTATATGTTGGAACTTCACCACTCCACTCAGACCACCTTGAAAACTAAACACACTTTCGGGTCACTGTTTTAGAACAGAGTAAAAATGTTTAATGCTCTCTGAGTAAAATGATAATGAATTTTACTTAGGATAACACCTGCTTCATAGAAGGCCAGTGTCTATCCAATGGTGATGTCAACAGTGGCGATCCGCAGCAAGTCTGTAACTCGTTGGTATCAAAGTACAAATGGACGTCATATACGGGACCTACACCTGATGTATCAAGCACATCACAGTGTCTTCGGGATGACAGCCTTTGGATAGGTGTTGCTATTGCATCAGGCTCAGTTGTCATACTAAGTGTCTGTTTCTGTTGTTTGTGGCTTGTACTCTTTAGAAGGTATTACATATATTATTTCTATGAAGTTAAGATTTATGATAATTGCAAATGTTGATCCATCAGTTTGCTTTTATCTTAACCTATGCCGCTATTGTGGTCAGCAAAATTTGGTTGTACTATATTAATGAACATCTTTTTTTCTTAAAATGCCTATTTTCATTCAGAAATATCAACTTACCTTTCATACGTGGGAACATTTTCAGCATCTGCGTATGGAGTGTTCATATCACAACTTATACGTTTTGCCAGAGCTTGTCGAAATTAAGCAGACTTCTTGTAACAAATAGGCTTCTGGGACAGGGTTATGTTGCTGCAAGTCATCACTACAGAAGTTTTATGGTCATCATCATGAACTGGTGGATCGTTACGGCGTATACATCTGCATCATGAAAACTGATTTGTTAAATGTTTCATAGTTTTCCTTTCCTCGTTTGTCTTCCTCGGACTTGACCTTTTGTGAGCAACTCGGCGGGTGTTTCTAGAAAAGCAGAGGACGCTTACCCTATCGGTGAACCTGGTCCATGCTCCCAGTTTTTCAATGGAGTCCTAGTTGCTCATTTGCTTTCGTTTTTTTTTGTGTGTATGATTTTAGTTACTTTATGTCTGTTTTCCATGTCTGGTCTTTGTCCCTGTATTACATTCTTTTGATTGCTGCTATAACATTGGTTCCCTTGATTACTCTTTCAAATCATAAACCAGTTCGATTCCATCGCCTTTATCCAAGTCAATTGTATGTAAATCAAGATAAAACACTTTCAGTGTCGATACTTTTCGTTAATACTTTTTTACCTTTTACAGAAGACAAAAACGTAAAGAGCGAGCTTACATGTCAAGTTACTACAAAGACAGTATCGCAGATTTTAGCTATATGCGCAAAGACAGTAAAACAATGCTAATTAGAAATAGTAGCAACCTTGCGGTTATGGGGAAAGAAATTGAATGGAGTAATGGCATCTATGGCAAAGAATCCTTAACGCTGAAGAAAGAAGGTAGTACACCTTATCAAACCGTTTTTCGAGACAATAGGAGTAAGAGCGAAGAAATACTATGGAGCACCGGTTTGAATGACAAAGAACTAATGGCTGCAAGTGGAAATGGCACAGAATTTTGTGAAAAATGTGGTAGTCCCGGTAAACGTTGTGGAAGTTGGTATTGGGTTTGTAATAAAGTTGGCAGAGGTCAGTATGGTTATATTAACTTTCATTCATCGAAACAAAGCCGTGAAAATGTCAAAGAGAATCGTAACGGAACAAGTGGAATATGGCTGTACAGACATATTGAAACAAAGTCTGAAGACATTCGTCCGTGGAAAAATGAAGGGGAAGAATCGGGGTCATCTTTCAAATTCCAAGACTCTAAAAATCTTATTCATTCTGGAATGAGAAAAGACACAACCATTCAAAGTCAGCTAAAACAGCAAAGGTCAGTGTTCGAATTTATCATTTTTAGGCCACACAGCAAAGCTTCAAAAATTATTGCATTTACGCACATACAAAATTGACAAAAGTGATGCGTTTACTTTCTAAATCAACTTAATGATCAGCATACTAAGGATGTTATACGTTTACATTATATGTTTAGTAAGGTCAAAATAGTAAAATAAAAAATTATGTAGGTTTTACTGGTATTTATTGTTTTTGGGGTTTGAGTTGTACTCTGATACATTTGTATCGTGTAGCGTAAAACTATATCCGTATATTTTCCATGTTGTAAATATGGTCTTTGAAAAGTAATTGCCAGGTATGTTCTTTGACTAAAAAAAAGATTAGCGACATATAAAGTTGTTGTATACAACCTTCTAACAAATTCACTATGTTAGTCCATTCAATCCTTACTATTTAACTGTCTTCAACTAGTTTTAAGTAAGATTATTTTTAAAAGAATAATAAATAAGTAAACAATACCTACATTTGAAAGGTAAAAGGAAACTGAATACAAACAAAATGCTAATGAAACACATAAAAATACAGAAAGTGCGGCCCAAACTTCAGTTTCAACAAGTAATAAATTAAAGACTTACACAGAAACACTGTCGACCAAGACTGTAGAGACAAGGTGATTATAAATTATATTGATTATTATGGAGAGGACGCGTCAAGTTCAAGATGAAAATAACAAAATTGCAAGTACGAATTGTGAAAACAGCGCTATGACGACCAAATATTGAGAGTTTTGAAATTCATTCTAAACGAAAGGCAGTTTGGAAAGGCAAGAAAACTGATGATTCGTTGTTCAATGAACTGTCCAGTCACGTGCGGGTCCGGGTGTCAAAAAAGTAGGTCCGCTTTAGCGCAAAACTTGTCATAAAAGGAGACTAATAGTGCCCAGAACCCTGTCTGGGGGCTAGGGCGCTCTGCCCACAGAGCAACTGGGTTGTGTGCCCCAGGTGATGGAACGGGGTACCCCTTGCATGTTACATGCTGGGGTCGTCAGGCCTTGATACTGAAAACCTGACCGCAAACCATAGTGGTGCAATGTGTTTGGAAAGATGCCACGTCGCTCGCACGTTAAAGAACCTTTCTGTGGTATTCTATCGGAGAAGGATCTATTGAGCTCTCCATCACACTCGATCCTGCCTACCTCTCCCTATTTACAGTGGCTATCAAATTTTGTCGACCCCATTGTCCTTGTGTCCCATTCGATTTTTCATTTCATTGTCATTTTTCGTTTTGTCATCTATTTTATGTTCATCGCCTGAATATAGCAGAAAAATTGCTGCTCTGTCCCTAAACCCCAACAATCAACAATCAATCAATCAAGGAACTGTCACTGTTTTTCAGCAGAACATGTTTCTGAAAGGTCAGTTACTTAAAAAAGATTTTTTTAGCTATGGCACATGTACCATAAAAGTTTCATTTGGTTTTCACATTCAAGACCAAACAATAAAGCTTACTTCTCACCAAAGTAATATTTAAAATATGTAGAAACTTAGTTGTGTCCGTCCTTCTTGTATCACAATCAAATGTACAACGACGTTGCTATACAAAGACCATACATAGGAAACCTCTTTTACCGATCATATCTCTAAAATTTAGCATATTTTTTCATTTTAATCAATTTCACGAGACGACTCCCTATTAGAATACTATACTTTATAGGCTAAATGGTGAAGAAATGAAAAAAAAGCAATACCGAAGCTAGATCCTTCAATCGCAGTTTCCGCTATATAGATGACGTATTATCTTTAAACAATCCTAATTTCGGGGATTTGATACGTCGCATCTACCCCCAAAGAACTTGAGATAAAGGATACTACAGACACTGTGAAGTCAGACTCATATCTTGACCTACACTTAGAAATCGATGGTAAAGGAAAACTATTGACCAAACTTTACGACAAACGTGATGACTTTTCATTCAGAATTGTCAACTTTCCTTTCATCTGTGGCAACATCCCTTCGGCTCCTGCGTATGGAGTGTTCATATCACAACTCATATGTTATGCCAGAGCTTGCCGAAACTACGCAGACTTTTTGTATCGCGCTAGAACTCTAACAAATAGGCTTCTGGAACAGGATTGTGTTGCTACAAGATTGAAGTCATCACTACAGAAGTTTTATGGTCGTCATCATGAACTCGTGGATCGTTATGATGTATCCATCAGCACCATGAAAACTGATTTATTCAACGGGTCATAGTTTTCCTTTCCTCGTTTGTCTACCTCGGACTTGACTTTTTATGAGCAACTCGGCGGGTGTTTCTACAAAAGCAGAGGACGCTTACCCTACCGGTGCACCTGGTCCATGCTCCCAGTTTTTAGTGGAGTCCGAGTTGCTCATTTACTTTTGTTACTTTGTATGTATGATTTTAGTTACTTTATGTTCTTTGTTATATATGTATGTTTTCCATGTCTGGTCTTTGTCCCTGGATTACATTCTTTTGATTACCGCTATAACCTTGGTTCCTTTGATTACTCTTTCAAACGAAGAAGAATCCATTTACAAAACATTATTTTGAAATTTAAAATTTTCTTTAAGATTTCTGATCAGGTCACTTAAACATGAACCACTTGTACAGGGTCAATTTGATTTGTAGTTGCATTAGCATCAATTCTTGATCCTAACTCTTTCATGTCTATTGACATCAAAATTTTACGTCACTGGAACATCACTTCGTCACAGTCTCATGCATGCAAAAAATTTAAAAAAATAAACTATGCCTGGTGAATCTGTTCACTTTGGTGGTGTCAGTTGGTTGTATAAATGTTTTGAATAATAAAAAAAAATATAACATTAGAAACATTGTCACCATCAATCAACTTAGTGTCATTTAACGCATACGAAGTCAAGGCTGTGGAGCATTCATTTATTTGTTTTATTCACAGGAACAAACAGGATGTAATCTACCATGATAAAAAGTCGTTTGATAAGGACTGTCTTAAATCCGAAGCCTATGGACATATCTCAACATTTCAACGACATACTGAATCACCGAAAAAAGAGAGGGTTCCAGTCAAATCTGGTTCTTTTAGTGGAAAGAGTCTCGAAGTAATTGAATCTCAAGAAAATGAACTCAAAAGGCACGGGATGGACATTCAACCGGCACGTTCCTGTATACATTGCAATAATATTATTTTGCATGATAAGATCGAAGAGAACAGCACCCAAAAGTTTCATCAAATGAGTAACACTCTTGGGCGCGAAAAATGGGAAGGAGAATCTGAAATTTGGTACTCAGTCTCCGCTTTGGTCCCTGATGTCGAAGAGGTTGTAGAATATTCCGAAGATGAAAGCCATTTAGAGAAAGACGTAATTATATCGGAGATAAGAAACAACTCACAAAGTAATGTTAGTGATACGAATATTGAGGGACTAACCTATGAACATGGCTTTGGTACTCAGTCAGAGGCTTTGGCAAATGATGTGATGAACAAAGAATCAAATCTACGAACTATTGAAATTCCTAGTGAAACAGTCAAAGAGTTTGTATCGTCAGATAAGCATATGGCTGAAAATATTCAACTGGAAAACAAAAAAGATTCCGACTTCCGTCATGTATCGGCATATTCATTTCAATCTGACCCTTCACAATACGTGAAACTTTTGTCACTGAATGAACATTCAAGTAAGCGTGAAGTTAATTTTGACGATCAGTTGGACGCAAAACCAACACGAATTAAAACAATTGTCTTTGGAAACGGGATAAAGATATCCGAAGGTCAAAGGGCAAACATGAATCGAACGCTGGTTGACGTTGACAAATCTGAAGTTCCTTTGACGCAAAAAATCAAGACAAGATTTGATGATATGGAGCAAATCTGTAGGCCGTTAAAAGATTCAGACGATAAAAGTAGTTACTTTCAAGATAATGATCGTGGATCAAACTTTAGAGGCGGTGAACTAAGGTATTTCGATGGTAAAGCCCATACGGATAGAAAGTCGAGAAAAAAGACCGAGACCGGACAAAAGGAAAAGGCAAAGATCACAAAACGTTCGGATGAGTTGAAATTCAGATATCTCACAAATTCCGACGATAACTGCGAAAACAGAGACCAAAAATATTTCAAAAAAGAAAAATGCAGACACTACAGACATGAAAACAGTGGAGTGAAACTTGATCAAGGGTAAACATTATCTTTCTAGATTAAGTAGGTCTAAATCGAAATTTAAGACCTTCAATATAACTGCTTCATGATATTAACAAATTTACCATTGAAAATCTTTTTCCATACTACCACATTCACAAGAATCATATGATATCACAAATTAAATAATAAACACAGGACTTCTACCAATTATCAAGACGTTAGCGACAAAGCTCAAGTTGATTTGCATGGCAATAGTAGTTCTTTTTATTGATTTCATTACCAATATAAGAACTGCATAACAGTTTATTAAAGGCAAATTATGAGTGAAAACGTATCTGAAATGCTTCCATTTAGAATACCACGTCACACACATTACATCGGTACTCTTACACAGGTTTTGCTAGTATAATATTTTCTCTACAGGAATCACAGTCTATATTCCCTTGATGGTGTCCATTTCTACAGAGGAAGCTACGTATCTTCGCCTCATAGCAACAAAGTGATGGAAAACAATGTGAATGAAAATGACAAAGAGTATGTAATGTCAAAATAATTCAAAAGAATTAGTACCAGTAATTAATAGATAGAAATTTAGACTCTTTCATTAAGAAGTACACGCAAAATAGATATGTAATTTTCGGAAGGCTAGATCTGGTATACCCCATTCATCTACCAAAAAAACGCCAATTTATTATCAGAAATTCGCAGAATAAAAAGGCAATACAATATTAGGCGTTGGAAGTTAACTTCAGATATATAAAGTCAAGTCATAGACAGGTAGCAAAATACTAGTAATTGACATTCTATTCTTTTTTTTTCAGTTGATTATTTAACTTTCCTGGTGTGTACAGATATTATTATAGTATTTCGCCATGTATTATATGAGATGTAAAGATTGTTACATATATATTTTTACTTTAGTATACATACATCTTATAAAAAGGGCTCAATGTAATGCCGTAAGTTGGGATATTTTGGCGTCGGTTTATTTTGGCGGTTCTCTGTCAAAGTGTGCATATGTAATTTTGAGGCATTAAGAATGATAATGTTCTTTTTTGTGGTATCTTCATGGTGGAATCAAACTATCCTGCATTATCCTAGAAAGAATCTAACGCTACCAGTGTCATAACCATAACTACGTTTTAGCTCGGTAAAACGAATGGTCAGTTAAATTGCTATGCAGACACAATTTACGATATTAATCTTGTTTTCGTCCACTCCTACCAATACACCGAAATATATTGGCTGCCGTAACTTCGAAAACGTTATATTTTGAGGTGTTTACTTTCGGCACTTTTAAGAGAGTCACTAGATAAACCAAAATAAAACTACCGCAAACAATTCCCAATTTACGATAATTTCCTGGGATAAATTCTCAATCGTATTAATGTGAAGACGGTTTAACAACTAACGTCAATTATAGAAATTAGAACTCTTTTTAAAACTAAACAAACATAACAAAAACGGACACTCAATATGAATCAGAAACTTGAAAATACCCAGATTAATAAAAGAAATGGGACTTGTTACTAACCCCTTGATTTCATGAACATATATTACAATCTCCTCTTTTAGAACATGGACGTTGTTATCGTATAAGGTAGCAAGTTCAACAAAACGTGAAAAATGATTATATTATTGGGCATATTCATTTCTACATAATGAGAATGAGGTGTATCATAATATAATATCTAATATAATATCTATTGTTATCATTTCGTGAAACCCTAAAGTCAAAATCTGGTTTTAATTGCAGCAATAGACTTTTACAAGTGTGAATAATTGTATTTATATCACGCATTTCTTTAGTCGTTTTATTTCTTCTATCAAAGTCAATCATGCTTCAGTATATTAATTTAAACATCTTTAAATATATTAAGTAATACAAAGAAAATAGAATATATACATTATATCATATTTACAACTATGTCAGTAGTGAATCTGAACAATTAGCTTCTCATCGTAACGGTTCTATTATACTATAAATAAAATTCAAATTGTACTGGAGTTATGTTATTTCTTGTTTGAAAAAGAGTATTTACGAAAATACAGCTATCCTATTTAAGTAAGCCATAAACTTTTGACCTCTCAACTCTTTACCCTACATTGCCACATGATAAATTGAAATCTCGTTTGAAAGGGCTTATTCGTAAATCTTTTGCTGTTTTAAAAAGTTACGTTGTTCTTGGTTACAAATCCGCATATTATTCTGCTATATTAAAACATTGCAGAAGGGCAAAATGTGCTATACAGAAAAGCAGGTGTGCGATACGCTCGATTTTTTTCATTGATAACATATTTGTCACAATAGGAGGAGCTGTTTTCCATCAACAACCCTTCTTATGGTAAATGGTGGTAATCTCAGCACTAAGATTTATGATAAAAGATACGACTTTAATTTTAATATCAATAATTTTCCTTACCTGTGCAGCAATGTCCCTTCGTCTCCCTCATATGGTGTTAATATTTCACAGGTGATTCGCTACTCTAGAGCAAGTACTAACTACTCTGATTTCCTAAAACGTCATAAATATCTACGTAACAGACTCTTGAATCAGGAGTATGAGGAAATGCGTCTTAAAAGGTCTCTTACAAAATTATTTTTTAGATATCATTCCTTAATTGAAAAATACTCAGTTTCTTCTAAAACAATAATGTTTGATAATTTTTTTTTGTAAATTCTTTGTGCGGATGTGACCGCCGATTTACCGATTATGACAATAGCATGCAAATGCTTTTTAATCACCGGTATAGTCACGCCGCAATGGGAGAGGGAGGTTTAGCGCGCTGTAAAACCTAGATTAAACCCACCATTTTGTTTGAAGTGCCTGTACCAAGTCAGGACCATTGCGGTACCAGCTGCTCCGGTGGTGTAATACTAAGTATCTACCTAGCCATATTTATTTTGGACTTGACTTGATTATGAATCGGATAAGTGTTCGGTAATTTTGTTGTTGCCCTTATTTAATATATTACCCATTTACTTTTATTCAGTTAACCTAGTATTCTATCGTAAGATTTTCTTTTTCTCTCACTAAGGTTGAAGTGCAGTAGCTCATACCCGAGGTCACTGAAGTCACAGCTCTTCAATTTTATCAAAAAATATTTCATTACAAAAATGTCATTAGATATTGTAGCTAGACATTCACCAAATATTTGGACTTTTAATTGCAAGTCCTCAATTCATACATTGTAGTATGTTTCTATAACTGACAAACCAGCAAGAACAAAGTGCAACTTATTTTGCTTTTTCGTGTTGTATATATGTTAATTTTCCTCCAAGTGAACTTTGCTTGGTACTTTTTTTATTTCTTATCCTTTTACAAGGGGTTTCATATGCAATTTTATTTTGTCTTTTTGTATCGAACAGATTATCTTTATGTTGGTTATTGAATTGTACATTTCGGCTACTCTCATTACCTAGGTCGGGCAGGCGTGACTGAATGAATGTAGGAATTGATCAATACCGTATGAGAGTTGGCCTTTTCCATCTTAGTAGATATAAAAGGATAAAAATAAAGGACAAATTTGTGTGAGTTTTATTGTATCAATTTATTTTTAATGATGTCAGATTTACAAAGAAGCTTCGTTCTATACGTTTTCATACATTGGGGAATGCTCTATGAAAAGTCTGTAACAAAGCAAGACCATACGTCAATGCATGTAATATGAACATTGATATTGATGATGTATGTAAAGAACATATATTAGTTGGTATACATGGCACCACTTGGGTTTATTCATTTTATATTTTTGTTATTCATATGTTATTACTAATCTCCGGTATAGAAAGTAATCCCAGTCTGACTGTGACCGGTGCACCTGGTCCATGCTCCCAGTTTTTAGTGGAGTCCGAGTTGCTCATTTACTTTTGTTACTTTGTATGTATGATTTTAGTTACTTTGTTTTTTGTTGTGAGTGTCTGTTTTCCATGTCTGGTCTTTGTCCCTGGATTACATTCTCTTGATTACCGCTATAACCTTGGTTCCCTTGATTACTCTCTGATACAAATCCTATTATCGATGATTAACGAAATGTTAAAAAATACGATTTCACCTCAACATCAAAGTATAGTTCCAAAACTCGACCTTATCTTAGCTGAATACGGAGAATTTGACATCTGACGTTTACGGAGTAGTGGTTAAATAGAAGTATCAAAGTCGGTGCAGTAGAATTACCGCCAAAAACCGTTTCGTAGGGACAGGGGGTCCTGATAAATCATGAGGTGGGGTCATAGTATATGTGAAAAAACAACATACTTTCTTATAGATGCCACGAACTTGAATTCGTCAATTTAGAGTCCATTTGGTTACAATTAAAGATTGGAAATTTAAAAGTGCTGTATTGTACTTTTTATATTCCACCAAAAAGCGATATATTTGTTTTGGAACTATTTGAACGTTCAATCGAATCATCTTTAGACGATACTGACATCAATAGTGTTGTGATTGTAGGAGATTTCAATGACAATCAGATGAATAGTTCTAAACTTAAAAGTCCGATTCCGAGAGGTAGTCTTCTGCAGTTAATCATTGAATCGACGAACTTTACAGAGCATTTGTCCTCGCTTATCGATCTTTTACTTACTAATCGCCACGACTTTGCATCATATATCTCAGTTGGCCTACCATTACTTTATCAAATTAGATATTAATGCCCTAATGTCGATTTTTTTATGCGAAACAAAATCAATTTCTACGCATTTCAAGCGAACTACAAAAGAGTAATCAAGGGAACCAAGGTTATAGCGGTAATCAAAAGAATGAAGATATAGACATAACCTCGCGGACTGGGCAGCTCTATTTGGAAATGAAAATATAAATGATATAGCTGTGGGTATCTCACAAAAAATGTATGAAGCTGCAGAAGATTCTATTCGGAAGAAGATTGTTACTATACGGAAGCGAGATTCGAAGAAGTGGCTTACAAACGATATACGTCAATGTATGAGAAAAAAGAACAGAATAAAGCAGCGGAAAAAAAATCAAATAACCAGCCCGCGTGGAGTAAACTTCGTACGATACGTAATACGGTAAACTCAAGTGACAAGCTAAGCAAGAGTATCAAGAAAATATGATACAATCTCTATCAGATGTCTGTCCATCATCGTATAACTGGTGAAAGACTTGTAAAATGATATCTGGAATAAAGTCCTCCAAATGCGCCATTCCGCCTTCACTAGATAATACAACCCTATCACATGACAACGTAGATAAGGGAAATGCTTTCCTGAACTATCATATCCCGAAAATAAGTTAAATAATATCACGATAGAATATCATGAAGCGGAAGACGTTCTCAATTCTATCAATATTGATAAAGCGTCTGGACCCAATCTGATTACTCTAAGGCTACTAAAGGAAGCATCGTCAGTTCTAAAATTCCCACTATGTCGGTAATTTAATCTTTAGTTTTTTTCCCTCATGTCGGAAAAGATCAAACGTAAGTCCGATTTTGAAAAAAGTGGAACTCGAGAGGTTTAAAAAAAATTACAGGCCAGTATCACTCCTTAACGTTATATCTAAGTGTATGGAGCGGTGTATTAAGAAGCACGTGCATAATTGTCTTATTTTTAATCAAATTATTTCACCTTATCAGTCAGGGTTCACTTGCGGTGATTCCGCGATTAATCAGCTAGTATATATGACCAACGATCATATCCGGTAAGCTGTTAGAGTGGTTCAAAAACCATTTAGAGGGAAGAGAGCAAAGGGTCGTTGTGAATGGGCAATGTTCCGATTGGAAGAATGTGGAAACCGGGTGCCCCAGGGATCGATATTTGGGCCTCTTTTACTTATTATCTTTATAAACGATATTGTGGAGGACATCGATGCTTTTATTAAGCTCTTTGTACACGACACAAGTATATATATTCAATTCGATGATTCTCGTGCCTCTGCAGAGATTCTTGAAAGCGACATTCACCAAAATTCACACATGGTCAGAACAATGGCTGGTGAAGTTTAATCCGTTCAAGACAGAAACAATGGTCATTTCAAGGAAAAAATATTAAACCCGTACACCAATCCTTACTTTGAAACAACACTTAAGGGAACAGGTCAGATAACATAAACATTTAGGTGTAGTTTTGTCAAGCGATTGTATGTGGCATGATCATATTGCATATATATTACAAAAAAGGCTTTCAACCGATTGAATATGATTAGGAAACTTCGCTTTTTAGTAGATAGACATACTTTGGAAAAATTATACATGTCCTTTGTGCGACCTATCCTTGAGTATGGATATGTTATATATGATTGCCAAAATCAATCATTGATTAGTAAACTCGAAAATGTGCAGTAAGAGGCTGCTAGAATTGTCTCCGACAGTACAAAATTTATCTCCTTAGACAGGCTGTACGATGAGATTGGCTGGGAGATAATGTCGAAAAGGAGAGGAAATCACAAGATTGATTTTATTTTATAAAATTCTGAACTTGGAAACTCCGGAATATTTACCATAGTTGATCCTGTGTATAATTCAGGCACGGCACTCCTATAATACTCGCCAGACTCAAAAATGTTATTGGTATACGCACAAATAACTTATTATTCTTTTTTTTTGCCATCTACGATTAAATCTTGGAATTTATTACCACACGTTTTTTTTTTTTCGTTAATTGTATATTGTAAATTGTATTTTCAAAATGTGTGTTTTTTTCAATAAAATATGTTTAAACTATAGTTGTCGTGTTTTTACATAAAATTATTTAGAATCTATTTTCCCCATCATAATTGCTGGAGTTTTACTAAATTCAATGATTTTCTAATAACGTTTAGAAACGATGAGGTACACTGTATCGGACACATGATCCTCCTTGTAAGCTATTCATCCACGGACTTGACTTTTATGAGCAACTCGGCGAGTGTTTCTAGAAAAGCAGAGGACGCTTACCCTACCGGTGCACCTGGTCCATGCTCCCAGTTTTTCGTGGAGTCCGAGTTGCTCATTTGCTTTTGATACTTTGTATGTATGATTTTAGTTACTTTATATTCTTTGTTGTGAATGTCTGTTTTCTATGTCTGGTCTTTGTCCCTGGATTGCATTCTTTTGATTACCGCTATAACATTGGTTCCCTTGATTACTGTTCCACAAAACAGTGTTGACAGCAAATAATATTTGAATGAATTTTGTGTTTAAAACATGACAAACTCTTGATTAATACCTGTAACCATACAAGTGAAACTTTAGAAACATATCCAGTAATAGATTTGTATTGTTTATTATAATTGTAAGTATTATAAAGCTTTAAATAGTTAAGCATTGTAATAATAATTTGCTATTTTATCACCAGTTTTACATGTTTTTGAGCTGTACATAAAAACTTTTATTTCGAAATAAGGGCAAGCAGATGATTCAAGTCTCATAGAAATTTCACTGTTTTACCAAGGAGCAATAAAGGAAGAAAATAGTTGATATAAAGTTAAGCATCAATTTATATACAAATAATATAGAGCTAATAAAATACAAACAACATGTGCCACGTCTATAAGTCCACTTTTAATATGATGTTGTAGCAATTGTTCACCAATATTTCACAGGATACCAGTAACCTGGGTACCCATCCACCCTATTGCTGTCAGAAGGGGGCCTATATCCTCTGCAGAAATATTTCCCGTCCGACTCGAACGAATAAACACACTGTAGTTCCCTGTTAATAGATAAATCACACATTTTACATTTAATTTTTCATCACATATTTTAGAAATGCGATGACGAATAAAAGGTTAAGAATATACACAATAATCTAACAGTCGATAAATCTGTGAGAAAAGGCCTATTAGAGATACTTAGTCACCCCAAATTTTGTATATGTTCAAATTATGAACCGAGTAGTTGTACTGTACATAAAAATGTTGACACCCAAACCCAAAATCTCACAATATGACACACTATATGGCAAATAGTTACAAAAAAAATTAATACAATATAAGAAGAAGGGTGCGAGGACATTGGTAAGACGGTAAACCTTGCTGCGAACAAAATAACCCTTTCATATATAAATCAGATAACTATATTAAAAAACAGAAATTGTTACATTAATAATGCAATTTTTTTATCAAATGAAATTGATATTTATCAATGAAAATATCAACTCTAAATCTTAACCTACATATACCATTTATATATATGATTTTTGTTTTTGTATAGTGTACCTATTTTCAAGAAACGTCTAGGAATTGAAGAAACATTCACTATATTTTACGACAAATGGCACCACCTACCCACTGTTATTCTCTAATCCACCATAATAACCATGTCCATAATTGTAAGGTCCGACCGGCGCATTGTCTGCGTCTTCGGTCCAGTATCTTGTGGTATGGTTCATTAACTCGATTCCATCGCTACCAATAAGTGTTTGATGCCCACGATTATATCTGTTAAAGTCTCCATATAGTATGTTTCTGCCATCAATTGACGTGCTATTTGCAAAATTGTGTCGATGAAATCTTTTGTTACCGGTTCTCATATTATTTGGAAGAGATCGTGTCCGATGATGGGCTGATTTGGGTTGTTCGTAGTCTTCATAACGACTAGCCTGATGATCCTTAATATTTCGACCTGATTCACTATAACGACGAGTCTTCTCCTTTCTGTGTTTGCTTTTAACCCTATCTGACCTTGAACATCTCGAATCTACAATGATACTTGACCTAGTTTTCAGATACCTATCGCCAGTTGATCTGAACTTATTTTGTTTTCTACCCCAATATCCAGACTTGTTTAAATACCATTCTTCGTAATTAGGCACCATAGAAAGCGGATTTGTGGAATTCAAATTCAATTCAGTACTAGGAGGTTTTGTTCTTTCCATGGATGTTTCAGACCTTATATGGGCGTCATGTACAATTTCCGTTCTATCATCATTTATCGGTTTTGTTGATTCGTGTTTTCCTCCGTTTAGCGTCGATATATTAACTAAAATGTTTTTATCTAACACATCAGTTATTTCGCTTTTGGAAACCATATTAACATCGATGTTTTTATCAGTTTGTGATCCCTTTAATTCACTTCTTTTTCGAATAATATCTTCATGAATGCCTATCCAGTTTTCTTCATCATGACTGTCAACAACATTAATCCCTTGTTCTGCCATATCTGGAATGTAAGCTTCCACTGAATACCAGAGTTCTTCTTCGTCGCTAACACTTTGGTTTAGTGCATGGGTTCTATGCGCACTAGAATATAAATGCTCACTAGAGCGTTCACCTCTGCCATCTATTGTAACAACATCGCTGTTCATGTGTCTTATTTCCGTTTCCGTCTTCGGAACAGTGTCAGCAAATGTATCCTTCATCTTGTAAGGAGTATAAACACCTTTATGAAAATGTTTTCCATCGACGGAATGCACAATTTGTCGGTCGCTGCAATATTAAGTTGTTATTTTCCAAGAAATATACCGATTTACAAAATTATGGTGTTTTTAATCGAAATATACTAGAAATGTGATATAATATGTTGTTATGGAACTTTTCACTATTTGGTTTCAATCAGATTGCACACACGCGCGATTACTTTATAAAATTTGAATATAATGTATCATGTTCAAACGCTTATAAGTGAAATCAAATAGAACTACTTAAGCGATATCAAACTATAAAAAACAGAAAAAAATCAAATCTAACAAAAGGCATGGAGCATGAAAGTCCGGAATAATACGGATGAAAAAAGGAATGACGAATGAGTATTTTTTTCATGGCGGAAATGTCATTTCGTTCGATATTTTTCAGACTCAGTAAAAAATTTAATGCACTTCTTAGATTATCATTCTTACCAGTCATCACTTTTAGACGCAGTGTTTGGCAATAGTTCCTCAATATGACTACCTTTATAAATAAACATTCCTTTACATTGATACTTGTCAAATGAGTCCGTCTCCACTTCTTTAAAATACGCCCTCCTTTCTGAACCCGTACTGTTGGAAGTGCGGTATGGCCTGTTCCCTTCATTATAGTAACTGACATGCTCTTTGCGTGATTTCTCTTGCAAGCATAGCCCCGATCTTTCATTAATACCGCTACGTCTAGTAGCGCCAGAATGATATTGTTTGTCAAACATATGCCTACTGCTTCCAATATTGCTTTGATAAAAGTTACCATCTCCAACAGGAATACGGATATCATCACCAGTTCCATAGCTATAGAAACTACTTCTTTCTTTCTTCTTTCTGTTTTCTTTGTATTGAACAGGTCCATTAGATTCATTTTCTTCGATGTCCCTCGGAAAACCCCAACATCCACAGCATACACTTGCACAGCAGATCTTATTATTCCTAACCCTCGTTAATTTTTTATCTTCGTTCTTAATTTCACGCTTATATTTATTAAACAAACTTTTTTCTTCGATATGGCGATGCGAACTGTTTGCGTACTCGTTGTGTTTTCTGTAATCAAGAAGACCACGATACAATTATTGTGTACTAAACATAAATTACTTGATCGCATTGTAACAATAGTTTACAGTATTCGTAACTAAACATCAAAATCTTCTTTAAGTAATAACATTTAATGCTCTGAACATTGTGACTAATTTTGGCTTGAAATTTAATTCATCTTAATTTATATTTTGTTTGCAAATGTCCAACATGTATGTAAATCTTTTTGCAAGATGGTTTCAGTTTATTTGGTTTATATGACGATCATATCACTCATACAAACACACAAATAAAAATGCATATGATATGGCGAATGCAACTGTTATGTTTGAAAGACAATTTTTTTATATTTACACGTATGCTACGATAATTGAAATCAAGTCATAAAAATACCTCTGTTTCCTGTTAGTAATCGTCATGAAACAACAAATAAACATCAAAATTGATACAAGAACACCACCAGCAGTCGAGACACTTAGTATAATGGCTTGTTTCGTAAATTTATCATTACAATTGTTCGTGTTTGCGCTACTTCTTGTACTTTTTTGCGTAGTTGAACTTGGTTCTATTTTTGCACTGGTAGTTAATATTGTCTTTGTCGTTGTCATTGCCTTGTCATTAGAAGCTGTTGAGTTGTTCCACTCGTATAGAGACGCAATTGAATTACAGACCTGGGACGAGTTGTTTGGGTTGGTGTCACCGTCAGAAAAGCATTTACAGTTAATGAAACATTTGCCCTCCTGTAAATATATTTTGTTTCGAGATGTTAAGCATTAAACAAAGTAACAGTTATAATTTTTTTTTACATTTAGTAGGGACATGAGAAAAAAACTGCTTAAACCTTTCTTCTGAAACAATTATTACATTATTTTGCCCATTTAAAGGTAAAAGATGAGTTACAACTGTCTGTTCTCTCGTACAATTTACTTACCGCTATTGAGAACGATGACGTCACCTGATCATAAATTTGACATGAAGAATCATACAGCACACTCCTTAAATCTGTTGTACTGAAGTTTACGTCGTTATAACCTATATAAACCTTAACGCCTTTTACGATGACAGATATATCTCTGCATTCCTCTAATATGGATTGAGGAATGTCACATTTTGCTTCAAAAAGAGAAACCGTTTCCCCTGGAACAGTTACTGCTTCTCCATAAGTTATATTTTCTGGTGTAACCTGTAAAACCTTGATGATTATTAAATTCCCAAATACTGAAGTGGTATTTATAAAAAAAATATTAACAATAAGTGTTCTCAAATATTCTATTATTCTAGCATTTTAAAAGAATTGATAATAAGATATTTGTAGAGTATGGCAACTGTTCTGGATACATTAAGAAACGTTTAAAACATCAGTTAGATTATCTGCAGTTAAAGAAAATACTAAAAATTGGTTCTGTTTTCAGATACCAACAGATGTCAATTCAGCACAAGCAATAAGCTATTATATAATATAACTACTAACACAGTCTTATCCATTTAACAAGAGGCTCCCTGGAGCCTGAATCGATCACTGGTCAAATTTTGTCTGCCAAGGGCAATAAATGTAACAAGGAATTGTCCAACAATTTTGAGTCAAGAAGACTTTGGTAAGACTTATCATAATGATCATTTCAGCAATAAAACGTTTCTTTCTATTATAGTTTTCAAGATATTGGCCGAAAACTGTAAAACAAAACGCCATTTTTCATTTTTCAAGGCAATAACTCTTACAGGGAGTCGCCTGACAACTTAAATCCCAGACACTTAGGAAGACCTTATAATAAGGATCATTTCAGCAACTAAAAGAGTTTGGCCTAACCTAACGGTTTTGGAATATATGCGATAAATTACTGCCTGACCCCTATGTTCTATTTTTAGTAACAACGGCCATTATTTTTTGACAGATCAAAAATCCCCACATGCACGATATCCCAAGGATCATTCATATCAAGTTTGGTTCCAATTGGTCAAATAGTGTCAGAAGAGAAGATTTTTGAAAGAATTAAAAGAAAAAGCAACAAAAAAAAATGAAAAAGGGCAACAACTCCAACATGGCTTAACAGAATAAAATGAAAATTTGACCACAGATAGATCTCATCATGCTGAACACTTTTACCCCATTCAGACTCGGCTAAACCTAACTACTGTTTGACCCCTATGTTCTATTTTTAATAACGGCGGCCATATTTTTCGACGAATCAATAATCCCCACATGCGTTCTATGCAGGATACCCTACGGAACATTCATATCAAATTTTGTTCCAATTGTTCAAGTAGTGTCAGAGGAGAAGAGTTTGGAAAAATTGTTAACGATGACGGACGACGACGACGACAGACGCCAAGTGATGACAATAGTTCACTTGGCCTTCCGCCAGGTCAGCTAAAAATTGAGTGCTTATAAGTATTTTGATCCGATTTCTAACGTTTGTTTTGTATTTTTTCATCGTATTTTTTTCGCTTATTTTAGTGTACCTTAAACTATGACAAATGTCGTATACATACAAAATATGTCTGAAGTTGACAAAAAACAATAGAACCCTGAATATTTCTCCCAAATACGGAAACACTATCACATGCTGTTGTATTTCCATCACACAAACCATCATTGATGACAGTAGTTACATCTGGAGGTTTGTGTACATCGGTAGAGCAGTCAGAACCTGTAAACCCATCACCACACTCACAGCTGCCTGAAAAAAAGTATGCACAAATCATTTAAAGTTGAATATTGTGTTGGCGTACATCATAGCAATAAATATAATAGAATTGTAAAGAGCTCAAATCGTACGGGAGTTGATGTATAAATAAAACTACACGTTCTCAAAGAATGTTATGTATGGACGCAATCTAAGGTTAATTAAAATGCTGACATCGAAAAGGAAAAATAGCACCACTTCATGAGATATTGTCTTTATCAGACATCATTAAAAAATTACCTTCCTTACAAGTACCGTGTCCACTACATATATCAGGAAAGCCAGGACAAAGGTTGTCTATTGAAACGTCTGAGGAATTCTTTAAAGTTGAATTTTTTTCAATTTCTTGATGACAGTCAGAACGCAATAGTTCTACAGCGTTGTCTAACCACAGACTAGATTGTGTCAGCTGAAATATGCAAATAATACAACACAAGGTTGAAAAGTCTTACAAAGTACAGATTGTCTTAATGCTAAAATACAGACTGGGCTAATCAGCAACGATCGATTTCGTTATATAGGATAAAGCCAAATTTATGATCATTAGAACTATCACTGTTCAATATTATACATCTTACTATAGACTGCAATACTACACAGAGCACTATACTTATCCTCAAATTCGCGAAAATTAAAAACCCTAAACATTTTTAATTATTTTTGAGCTCCTTAAAGTGGTTAAATGCATCTTGAAATATGTTAATAAATCTTTAAATCTTAATTGTTAAAAAGTTAGGTACTGTAACATAATCTAACATCTCTTACTTACGGTAACATCCATAGTACAAATATCGATAAATTGTTCTACATTAAATGCATTCAGGTCAGAACAAGTACTGAATGCCGCAGATTTCTCCATACTTTTCATACAATGTTCCCGCGCTTCTGTTTCCGTGACATTTAGCTTTTTATCTTCCGGAACTACAGGCTGTAAAATATTGATTACAAAGTTTTGAGTTAAAGAAACACAATTTAGGAAATATGCGTTTACGTGAGTTAAGTAAACATTGTTATATTGTCTTTTTTTGCGATTCTGCAACAGAGACGTTAAAAGTTTCATAATATGAGTTTTTAGACCATGTGGCATTTTCCATGAAGATAGAATCATCGCAATGATATATGAATTTACAGTACTGAACCATACCAAAATCACGTGTTTAGTATAACATTAGACTACAAATCGATTAATAGTAAACACAAGCAAACACATAAACATATAAAATCTGAACGTAAAACAAACACTTATTTCTCGCATCAAGCTCATTATTATGCCTTACCTCAACTACATTAAATAACGGTTTAGTTCTGTTGGAAACTATCACCAAACTCTCACCAGGTTGGAGTCTATTTCTACATTCTGATGACTCGATTGCTACATATCCAGGATAAACACAGTACACATTTGAATGGACTCCACAACTTTCAACAACACTTGTTCCATTTCTATTACATGCACATAGCTGTTCTGGGTAATTCCACTTCGGAAATTCTACAGTTCTGCTAGGATTGAACAAATCTGTCGAAGCCGGAACTCTGTCATTAAAATTGTCATATATGAATATCTCAGAAAATACAAATAATCGTTTATATTAATATTTCAAATTTCGTTACGCGCATATGCTGTACATGTGTTTCAAGAAGTAACCTTCCATCAGCAGCACCAATTACATAGGAGGATCTAAATCTAAAAACATATAGTTTTACTAGTTTTATGCTGAGGAAGGATATCAGTTATCCGAAATATTCAATTTAAATTTTACCATCTTCTGGTGATGTTAAACATATTTAGACATATTATATATATATCTGTGTGTGTGTGTGTGTGTGTGTGTGTGTGTGTGTGTGTGTGTGTGTGTGTGTTCCCTTTAAACATGATTGATTGATTGTTAGGGTTTAACGCCCGAGCATCTATATTTCAGATATATTCAGGCGATCCATCAAAACAGATTCATAAGATATGTTTGAAAAATCTGTTTCCGAAATATGTGGTAGATTCTTGCCAAGTTTATCTGTCCTATTGGGTTGACTGTTTTGTAAATGTGTCCCACTGAACAAATACAATTATGACTAAACGGCGAGCAAGTCTAAACATAAATTACTTACTCCCATGAATTCGAGAATTCCTTATCAAACAACCAATAGTATCCATTATTGCACAATGTATTGTTTTGAGTAACAGTACCATCGGGTTTCATGAAGTCGTCACCACAGTCCTCATTCAATGTACCACACAGTCCCTCGGTATTGCCTACATCTTCTAACGACGGCCTGATAGAGATATCAAGGAAGTATCCACCTTGTAGAATTACTAACTTAGCATAAACAACTGTTCCTGTAGGTGTTGTGATCTGAGAAAAAGCGATAGGGTTGTTGGAAAGTAGTTCCTTGCATCATTACCGAGTGATTATCTGATTTTTCTAAATGTGCGACGAATGCGAAGAATGAAATTCCATTTCGTTAAATTTCCATTCATCCGCTAGCCGTCTGTATGATATTTATTTGTGGTGACGCGTATCGTTAATTTGATTTCCTATTCTACACAAGAACACCTATACTAGCTGGCCTTACTACCATACTTTGTGTACTAAGCTCGAGCCCCTGATTAAACTTACGAGGAGGAATCTACCGACCAGCAAAAGCTGGTCGAGTGGTCTAGGGCGTTAGACTTAGTGCAGGCGATGTTGCCATGGATGTCACAGTGGTAAAATATCAAGTTATGAGTAGTCATTTCACTTCACATATTGAGACAATTGTGAATTATCTTTAACTTTATATTAGTAAATCGAATACACAGGAAAAATAGCAAAAAAATGCTTATTTATATCTTGAGGACTTAAAAGTTACTCCATCATGAAAAATATGTAAATATTTTTTTTTCTAATTATATGTCTTCCAAAGTTTTAATGTATGAAAAACTATAGTTGTCATGTACATGTGTTTAAATACAATGATGCATATATTTGTTGAATTAATATTACATCAGATTTCTTTTTTTTTTTGTCTCAATAAAAAACCACTGATGACACACACACTAACCATATAATATTTGTTATCGGCTGTCTTTGCTGCATGAAGTACGGGATTATATTCACAAGATTCAAAGTCAATACTAACAGAACCATCACAGAAACTGATTGCAAAAACATCAGCTCCTGCTCGCACTGCCATACCACAAACACACCAAGCTATATTGTAATTACAGGACGCCAGCTTCACTTGGACCTTTTAACAAGTGTAATTATAGTACAATTACAACAAGAATAATGTACTTATTAATGCTAAACACAAATAAAAATGGAGAAATCCATTCTTGATTTAGTATGATTCTTTGTGCTGATGTGACCGCTGATTTACCGATTATGACAATAGCATGAAAATGCTTTTTAATCACCACTGGTATAGTCACGCCGCGATGGAAGAGGGAGGTTTAGCGCGCGGTAAAACCTAGATTTAACCCTCCATTTCGTTTGAAGTGCCTGTATCAAGTCATGACCATTGCGATATCTGCTGCTCCGGTGGTGTAATATCTATTTTGCCAATTTTTGTACTTGACTTGATTATGAAACGGATTAGTCTTCGGTAATTTTGTTGTTACCTTTATCAGTTGACAATATACATCCTTATAGCCTTTAACCGAGTTTCCCCTTTATTGGGCATTTGTTTTAAATCTGGACTCAGCATTTGTAAACAGTATTATAGGCAATAATATTGGTCTTGATTAAATGACCGCTGTTTCTTTTTGTCAAAAAAATAATTTTCAGTTGTCATTTCTTTGTAGCAATAAGATATATTTTTGAGTAGTAATGTGTGAGCAACGGTCTTACTTCTATTCCAGCAGCCAATGCCTTGTTTCTATACATATAATATGTTCCACGTTGTTGATGTTCGTAGTTTCTAAATAGAAGATTAATTAGTACTGAAATGTAGTACAATTGATGTCCATAGGATACTAGTACCTAAAGCAGCGTTGTAGTAAAAAATGGTATACAGAGGTTGTCGTTAACTCAAAATGTGCTTTAATGGAAAATTGTGACACCCTATCACGTTATGGTGGAAAAAGGGGATTGTAAATTGTACAAATTGGCCTATCTCAAAAACTAAATTTTGAACTTTAATTGATCCGTTCTCAAATTATCATCTGGAAAATGCCGGAGGACGGACAAGTTAACATTTACTTCCTTGACAAAAATGACAAGTTCGGTCTGTTGTGTGACCTAAACATGATTATTCCCAATTTTAGTTCAATTTGTGTTTGCTCTTGTCTGAGCTATTAAAAAGTGTTCAATTGACCTACATACATCTCAACAGTAATACTAAGATCACATAGAAAATTACTTACAGTCCATCGAATGTCTTCATGTGTGGGTCACAGTACGCAAAACACTTGTATTTCGACCATTCCTTTTTATTTTGAACTACATTGATCTAAAACCGATTAAAACAAGAATTATAGTCCTGAAATTTCAAGAATACATTTCTAAATGATATGACACTTTTATTGCAATTGTTATTATGTCAAGTTTTGATTTATATTTCACTCTTATTTTGTATTTTATTATTAACACATTATTTATCTAACCGAAGACATGCTACACGTTTTGATGAAGTCAGATCGGTTTGCTTCTTCTCAGTCAGTGTCCTTTCAGTTTTTATATGATTTGTCCATTGTCACATTTATATCTATCAACGATTTTGTTTGAAGACTTTTACTTCTTTTTGCAAATTGCTCCATTGGAAGATTTGTTTTATTGAAAACAAAAAGATTGGAATATTTTACCGTAATTTCTGGAAGGTCGGTGGTAAATGTTTCTTGAAGTACAGTAACCACTCCTTGGAGTTTTAATTTATACATATTTTGTTGTATTCCATATTGTTGATTTGATCTGTGTTTGATTTTCAGATATCTTGTTAAGTTCCAATTCATATCCACCACAATGTTGGTACTACAACTGTCTACATCCAGAAGACTGATGTCTCCACCACAGATATCCCCAGGAGACGCCTCTATTTCCTTTACCCTGAGTGACACCTGGCACCCTTGACAGGTGAAAGGGAAAGATAGTTGGTAAATTATCACACCTTGTCCACCCTTCTCAATGGTAACACTACTGTCCGTCTAAAAATGCAATCAAATAGCTGCAATTTTATATTCTAGTATTTATTATAATACTAAACAACATAGTTCAAGCAAATTGTTTAAGTTACAGCGTTGTCTAGCTTACAATGACTTGTTTGAATATTCGATTATCGGAATATTCATCTTTTTAAATTTGAATTCATTACCAGGACTATTATATAGGATATATAACGAGAATGGATACGGTAAATATGTCAAACACAACAACCCCAACGAGATGAAAAATGTCAGCTCAAAGCCATTATTGGGTCTTCAGTGACCGACGAAGAAACCCATCCGCCTCAGAGTAGGCTGCAGCTGGTCTCAAAACAACATTATATACAAATTCAGCGAAATAGTAGAGTACACTTTTCTCCTCGAAATGCAGCAAACAAAAGATAAAGATTTTGCAGCTCTCTTGTAACTAATTTATTCCATGAAAATATTATTGTTGAAAGATGAACTATTAGAAACCGATGACCTAAAGGCTAGAATTTTATGTTTTAAGATTTAAACTTTCCTTGCAAATAGTTCAATAGGAATGAATGGTTTTACAGTGATTTCTTAAAGGGTTAAAACAGTTAAAATCCTAAAACATGAAATCCAACCCTTTGCATTTCGTTTGCAAAACTTATTTGGCTTTTGGTGGATGACTGTCTCAATGGCAATCATATCACATCACCTATTGTCATAACATTACTTGTCAAACCTTTATTTTAGGATAAAACTCTGTACTGGTAAAAGTCAGGATAGTGACATTGTCAGACCACCGTCCTTCTATTGTACAAGATATCTGAAAAGCAATCTGACTTTTTACAAGATATTCTATCATATTTTTATGTTTCATAATTTCTATATTACACAGCTCAGTAAGGAAACAATCTGTATTTAATTAAGGACAGCAAAATTTTTAAATGGAGATTAAATATCTTTGTCATGTTTTTTTTTTTTAATTTTGTTGTTTATATTATTGCGAGTGTTTGTGTATAGGTGTTTGTTATTAAGAATCCTTTATTTCATTAAGATTACACGGAATATACCATTGATCCAATTTTTTGCACCAAGGATGCTGACAGTGTCATAATCTCTAGATTTTCGGACAAATCAAATATTTCCATCTGTTTGCCTCCGTCCCAGGTCCATTTTACAAGGAAATGTGTAAAGTTTATGTAAGTTGTGTTGACGTAGCACTCTAATTCAAATTCTTCATTCTGGTGGAGTAGTCTGATTTCAGGAACAGGCAGGCGCTCTAAACATAAAAAAGGATTATCATGTCGTTTGCCCATAGGTAAAACAACATACTTTCGTCCATACGAACTTTGTTTTAATAGCATTAGAACTAACGTGTAAACATTAAAAATCATAAAGCCTTCTAGTAATTTCATAGCTATGCACGTTTATGAAAAAGGAGAGACTGCTTCATTAAGACATTTTTGTATTAAGTTTGAAATTAATATTTTGCTATTACTAGCCTTGACAAACGAATCCATGGTTTTCTGAACAGTCAAAGGCCACCCATTTATAGTTAACATCACTATCCATAGCAGCACAGTCTTCATCCCCAGTGTCACTGTTGGGTTGTCCGGGCCACCAATTATGACTCTCTGTGACAATTTGCCCGGAATGTGTCCACAACCAAACCCCTTCTGTGATAATATCATTTCCACCTATCCATACCTCTAAATTACAGATGCAATAATATAACTTAAGAGTAAATCACATAACCAATAACAGTACTTTTTTAACATTCCTTTTTAGCTCACCTGGCTACAGACCAGGTGAGCTATTGCCATAACTTGGCGTCCGTCGTTGTCATCAAATTTATCAAAACTCTTTGACACACACAGACCAATTGGAACCGATCTTGGTATGAATGTTTCTTGGGGTATCCTACATAGAACAAATGTGGGAATTTTTGATCCGTTGAAAAACATGGCCGCCGTTACTAAAAATAGAACATCGGGGTCAGACAGTATTTTCTCGCTTATTATATCTCCAAAACCATTAGGTTTAGCCAAATTCTTTCAATTTCTGAAATGATCCTTATTATAGGCCTAAAAAAGCCTCCAAGGGACCAAATTATTACGCAACTCCTTGTAAGATGAAAAATGAGGGGTTTTTTTTATAGTTTTCCGACAATATCTTGAAAACTATAATAACTAGAACGAAACACTCATTCCTTAAATGATCCTTATGATAAGCCCCACCAACGTCTTCTTGAGTCAAAATATTTGAACGACTTCTCACTAAATTTATTGCCCTTAAAAGGAAATATTAACCAGGTGAGCGATTCAAGCTCCTTTGAGGCTCTTGCTTTTAATCATTTTTACATAAAATGGGTCATTACATTCAAAATGAAATTTACTTATTCTTCGACGTTTTTAGTAATCAGTTATAATATATCATTATTTCAAGCACTCGTATCATTTACCCGTAAGTCAATAATATTGTTTCTGATATATTTACTTCGTTTTAAACCTAGCTCTGTCGCCTTGGCTGTTAAATAGTTAATCTTGCTGACTGTATTTCCTTCTGCTAGGGTTCCTAATCTTGACTCGCAAGTAGTCTCAAAAAGAAAGACATTGATATTTCAGTGTGGCACTTAATTTAATTTGCTTGTCTTCAATTGCTACGTCAACAGATCATCAATCATAAAATATAGACATGTTGAAAACAATAATGGGAACTGGTTTTAGACAGAAAGTAAACGTAAACTGAGTTCTTGTTGATATTAGTAATATACATGAAACCGTAAATTTGAAACAGGTGCGTGATGCACTTACCTTACAATTGTTGGATCGTTATATTCAAACTTATAAACAATTATGATTGACACTGACTGTACTACACATCTTCTGTTCCAATGTATAGCGATCTTACAACACGTGTGTAATTTTCATTTCCCAACATTTTTGTTTCTTTTTTTCTTTTTTCTTCTTTTTTTTCCATTGCAAACATGTTATTTATGTGGTATTTGATTTAATTACAATATAATTTGTTCTTTGTATATATCACGTGCGCTGCGATGTTTTTGTCAAGGCAAAATTTTGATCGACAATTAACTTGTGTACTACTTGACTACAAGGGTGCTCTAATGTGCCTACCTGTGCAGAATGCCAGTCCATGTCTTCTATACTGAAGTAGTAACACGCATCCTGATAATAATACCAACCAGATCTGCAGGGATCTACACAAAAATATTGGGAAAAATATGAGTTGGATGTTTGATGGTTTATTATGAACATCGCTATTAATTGTCACAAAACGTACACCAGAATGTTAACATGATATCTGTTCAATCGAGTTTGTCACATGATTGTCGCATGCCTTATAAGTGCCTTACATTTACAACTTTTACGATGCGTTGATGTTCAATACATTGTATTGATGTCGCAGACAGACTATAACTCCATTGCCTGGACAAGTTTCACAAACCATTAAGAACCAAAATCTTTATAAACTGTAAATATATTTATTAACAAACTGTACATATTTATTCATCTTTCGAAAAACATTCCAGTAACTCAATTATACACGACCTGAAAACACAATAAAATGCCCCTACGGTTGACAAACTTGCTAAACGCTTTCGCAAAACATAAAAAAAAAATTTCTATCGCAAATTTCAGCAAATATCAGAATAATAGCTAAATTATAGATAAACGGTAAAATGTAGTATCGCAAAATAAAACAAGTATCTAATGCTAAACCAAAAGCTAAATTATGAAGTTACACATTAACTTATTAACTTGTTATTACAGTAAACTTTAGAAAAACAATGCATTTTCATTAAACCTATAAATAAAATGCTTCGGCATTATAGCGTCAGCTATGCTTGGCTATTTGGCAGTAATGAAATATAGAATGCCCAGTCGAGCAATGTCTGGGTGCGCGTAATTCATTTTGCGCCAAGCGTGCAATGTCAGTAAGTAAATAGTATACGTCAATATAAGAAGTCGGTGATACGTCATGAGGGGTATGATGTATGATATGATAATACGTAATGAAAATTACACATACGGTGAAATTGAAGTGTAATGGTTTGGTCACCACTGTTAATCCACCAACAAAAGGACACCCATAAAGGTAACAACGGGTGAGAAAGCAGGATCAAAGAGTGTCATCAAGAACTGAGTTAACTCAACAGACAATATAAGAGGTCTTCTGAATCGGTGAAAATGGGAATAGTTGTGGTGACAGATGATATAAGATCGATCAAGACTTTTATACAAGCAGATAGGACGAGGAAGATGAAGAATAAAAGATCGAAACCCAGGGCAAGTTTTATAAAAGACCCTTTCAGATTCACGAAAGAGGGATTAAAGAAGGTCCATTGCTCGAAGGAGGACGTAGCGCAGCACTTGAGGAAAACCCATTCTGTCCTAAAATGAAATGTAGACTTAAAACCATGCATACGGAATGTTGAAGTAGAATCACCTGAGAAAGACTTAAATAGCAAAGAACCATTTTGGAAGGAGGAAACATCTATTTTAAGAATGCCTGCATATGACCAGCCCAAGAACCAAACAATGTAACATATCTAGTCCACAAGGAGTGACCTAAAATACTTCGGAAATAATGGACTTTGTTCAGAGTCATCTGGAATAAGGGAACGATGCCAAAGGCATGGAAACAAGCAGGGGGCTGCCTTGTGACAAAGGAGAAGAACTCTACGAAGATTAGCCAAACAGTATCTCTTTTCAACTAAGAGTGGGATATCTTCTCATTGTTATTTAATAAGCTGTTAGACTAAATAGTGAGCAACAATTACATCAACGCATCTATCCAGAAGGCAGGAATCCAAGCTTTCTCATTTTGTGTAGAGCAACTCAGTATTCTGAATCACATTATCAAGGAGGCAAAAGAGAGAAAGATTTTGCAGCAGTTTGGCTTGATCTTGCTAATGTGTATGGTTCAGTACCGCATAAGTCCATAGAAGTGGCAATGGACACCTATCAAGGGAGGTAAAGCCTACAGTAACATCATGGCTAAAGAGAGCAGACAAGAGTCGGCTACAAGGTAAGTATAAACACAGTAGACATAGGAGAATACAAGGGGCTCAGAGTGGACCTAGATAGGAAGTCGGTACTTCATGAGATAGTTGAGACAACCATTAAGGCCAGATATGGTGTTGCTATATAAACAGGCAAGGGCTATCATCATGGCCATAGAGTTTACAGTGTCATGGAAAGAACATCGCGATGACACGCAGAGGAGGAGCCTGAAATATGCAGACCACAATGCAGAGAGAAGGGATGGTGGGCAATACTACTTCTTGTTGACGTCGGATGCAGGGGCTTCCCAGCACAGTCAGTCTGAAAACTGTTTCTGATTGTGGGAGTGATGTCTTCACTGAGGTGAACAGCTGTTCGACAACTGGCAGAGGTAGCAGAAAATGCATCGTGCTGGATATGGAGCAGACAGAAGAAGCTGGGAAACCTGGAACGACCCACTGCTGACCCACAAACTAGAGGTTGTCAAGTTCTTTGGTCGAAACATCCGATGAGAGATCGCGACCACCTTGAGACGTTTGAACCAGGCACAAGGTGCGCCGGACTCAAATCTGGCATTGATATGATGCCAGGACTTAAATGCAATACAACATCATCTGTATGTTTAATTGAAAAAAAAATGTATGAAAAAAGTCAGAACACACATGTTGGAGAAAGTGAATGCTAAAATTTGATCCCCAAAAAACGAAATTCATATCAACTTCATAGTTTTCTTTAGGAGACGAAATATTTCCTAAACGACGTCATTCTTGCTTACTGAATGTAGCTTATTCACTTACTAACTACAAATGGTGGTTCAGAACAATCCTCATTTCTTTTACTATCGCCGTCATCATCTGAAAAAAAATGAAATATGTAAGGTTAACCCGTTAGTTGTATTGATATCCAATATTGTCAGTTTTTTTATCATTCTATGATAAGCTTTTGTTTACGAAAACCAGTTGATCAGTATATGGTCAAATTACTGTTGATAAGAATTATACATAGTTGAATTAATTTAAAAAATGACATATCAGATTTAGAAAGACAAAGGATAATTCAGACAAGTTAGGGCAGCAACTAAATCTCCATAGTCGACGTTCAACCACCTCATATGATATGTACAATTTTAGAAGCCATTTAGATATTTATTAGTGTAGCGATAAATAAAATGAAACCATGGGTTTAACTCAGCTTTATAACAGCGAGTTGGAAATAGTAAGCAAAGACGGAATTTCGAACGTAAAAAGCAAGATTCTGGGGAAAACGACACTCGCCCCTTGCAAAACCAAATTTCAAATTCTGGGTGTATAAAACCGTACCTTTATTGAAATTTTCCAGTGTACAGAGTTCCTCGTCTATCAGTCCGTCACAATCATTATCGATGCCATCGCCATCGGATGAAGAACTTATCGTGCATACCTGTAAATATCGAAAAGAATACCGAGTCGTCACTAATGGGACAATTCTGAAAATTCAAAATCACAGTGCGTGGCCTAAACGTAAAAACATGAAACAAGAGTCGACTACATACACGATGTAGCAATCAAAATAAAAAACAATAACATATGAAAACCGAAATTAAGGGGGGGATAATTAAAGCACTAGCAATATAAACCACAAACGACGGGAGTCATATTTCGTTTAATTTCGTCAGTTAAAAAACAACGGTAAAGTTGTAAACTACTCCCGGTTATTGTCTTAATTAAATAAATTTAAAGCAAGATTTTTATTTCTTTAAGAATCAAGCTATATTAGATAATAGTTTGACTTACTGTGTTTATAGGAGCAAGGCGTAATCCTACGTAAAACACATATGATTCAACATCAGATACTCCATAGGCTACAGCGGAAAATACTGATATAGGTGACAAATGGTGAACAGTGTGTGCGCCTCCAGAAACAATAACAAAGCCTCCAACGTATTCCGTGTCAGGAATAGAGTGATACACGGTGTTCATAGGCAACGGTGAGCCGTCCAAACGGAGACCAAATCTGTCCGCTGAATTGACAACAAACAATAAGTAGTTGGTATTTGGGCCATTTAGAGGTGTAGGCGTGGTAAAACTATAATCGTTGTCATAGAGTTCCACTGGAGGAATACTGAACATTGAAGGATTGGTGGATTCTTTGCCTTGAACTATTTGAACAATAAGTATTGATTTGTCAGCTTTTATTTGGCAATATTTACCAGCTGAAATCGAAAGTTGTTCAAAGTCACCAGCTTTATTAAAAGTAAGGCTACCGGAATCAATTAATCCTTCCAAGCCACATTTATACGTAACCGCTGTACCGGTCTCGCTGGCAATAATTTTCAGGTAGTTGCCAATAGGATCAGTCTGTGTCGGTGTGATAACAAACACTTTACCCCATGTACTGATTGGGGGTAACGATTCTACAGCATTGCCTATCGAGGCATTGGTGCCAACACTAATTGCCTTATTTCCACTAAATACAGAAATTTTCTTATTGCTTGAAATGCGAGTCCCCGTCAAATCTCCATTGCTATGGAGCTGAACAACATCATAGCGGTCAAGATCTATCGTCAAAGTATCACCTTTATTGTAGGCCTTGCTAGCATAAGTAACTGATCCACAATCGTTACATGACCCTAACTGTATAGTTACAATAGTACCGTCTTCAACACCAGCTATACATAGTTGTGTAGTGAATGACAAGGAGTGGTACGTTACAACATAATATTCAGATCCTAGGACGTCTGTTGGTAGACCAACGAATCTGTCTGGTTGGTTGATACCAATAACGGTGATTTCGTTTGATGCTCTTATCAAAATGCCTTTCTTACTGTATTCTGTGTCCTTCAAACGAAAATGTGTACTCAAAGTGATTTTTTTCTCTAATCCCGAAGAAATTGTAAACGTTTCACTGTGCGATGTTGTTACTACAGACACGTCTACAGGCGAAGTTTGCGTCGTGGATAAAATCAATTCAGGTTCGAGATTATCATGCAGATTATCCATAAAAGCAATGATAAACTCCATTCCTTTGCTATCTGGGGGTCCTAAAGTATCAAGATCAACATGTGAAAGATTCAGTGAAAAAATATATTGTAATTGCTGAAAACCAAGACTGGCAGTTTAAAACATATATATATCTAGTAATCAGACTCTTAAATAACATACAATCTACATTGAACAATTTCAGAATTTATTATATATACTACATCGGAGAGTTGCAACCTCGCATCGATTCTAGAGTAGGGGTGTACCCTAGACTTGAAATTTATAGTCTAAAGGATTGTACAACGATACTTATAGGCGTTATAAGAGTGTATATACGAGCAAAATTTTCAGTCAACTTAAGAACTTCTTCAGTGCTAGGCATATATAGAGTGTGTAGGGTGGTAAATAACGTGAACACAACTCGCTGCATCATCAAAATAATACCCGTGACGTATTCAAATTTGTTGTCGAAAGTAAAACATTAAAACACAAATTTGAAATGATCTTGAACTTTGTAAGAAATTCGTCTAGAAACATAAACAAACTGTAAAGAAAATAAACAAACTGTAAAGAAAATAAACTACACTGGCATGGAAGAACTTAATGTTTTTCTTTCATTTTTCCATGTGGGTGTAAGACACGATTTGTTTGTTTGTTTGTTTGTTTGTTGGGGTTTAACGTCCGAGCAGCAATATTTCAGCTATATTCAGACGATGAACATGAAATGGATGATAAAATGAACATGAAATGAAAAAAAAAAGGATGGGTCACAAGGATAATAGGGTCGACAAATTTTGATTGCCATTGGAAAAAGGGGGGATGGGTAAGGTCGGGCAATTTAGCCTCCTGTGGCGGAGCGCAAAGGTTCCTACTCCTATCGAATACTACAGCAGGGTTCTTTAACGTGCGAGGAACGTGGCATCTTTCCCAACACGGTGCACCACTATGGTTTGCGGTCAGGATTTCCGTATTATAGCCTGACAACCCCAGCATGCAACACGCCAGGGGTACCCCATTCCACCACCTGGGGCACACATCTCAGTTGCTCTGTGGGCAGAGCGCCTAGCCCCCGGCTAGGTTTCTGAGAACTATTTAGTCGCCTTATACGACAAGCTTAGCGCTGCTGCAGGCCTATTCTTTTAACACCCGGACCTGCACGGGGCTGCAAGACACGGAATAAATAAACATAACATTAAGTTTTTTCTTAAAACCTGAACCTGGAAGGGTTTTGGATAAAAGAACTCCGTGTCTCACACAGAATAGATAAAAAAAAATAATTAATCCGTGTTTTCTTCCATATATTATATATTTCAAAGTGCTGAAACTGTCATAAGTCTTGCAAATTTAGCCTTTATACACTTGTAATATTTACAACATATTTCATATGTTAGAAGTCGTCGTATTAACTAATCAGTCAAGCTTACCAGTCATGATACACGCTCCTCTGTCATTATCGTCGTCAGAAACACTATATACAAAGCCTCTATGACACCGACATTTTCCATCGGTTGCACAAAAAGCGTTGACATCAAAGCACTCTACGTCAAGTCCGGAACATGCTTCGCCAACATATCTTTCTTTGAAAAATATACAAGAAGTTTATGAGACAAATTTATGAACAGGTTGAAACTTCTCCGAGACACCAAAAAGAACCATTAACATGCGAAAAACAAATCGTGCAACTCAAAAGGTAGTACAAAGAGAAAAACGAACAGCAATTAAACATAGGAAACTGGGATGAATTCGGATGCTCCGGATAAGTGAGCAGTTCCTGCTTTATGCTAGACACCCGTCGTGCTATTCGTTGATGGTCAAGTTCGGTGCAAGTGGAAAAATGTCTATGACAGATGAAAGTCGATAGTCACATTGAACTAAAGAAAATGTGTAACATGTGTTGGTACCTAGGAAGTCCTTAACGAGAGTTCTTACTTTATTATGCATAGCGATTATTGTAGTAGTAAAAACAACCAAATGGCATTTTTAAAGAAAAGAATAACAATAAAAATCGAAGAAAATATTCTTTGCATGCCACTGACAATAAAATAGATGAGATAACGAAATAGCTATTAAGACACGTTTTAAATATTAACAAAATAGTGGTTGAGAGGACGACCTGATTTTTACTACAGGAATTACTAAGTTTTGTGAGCACATTTACAAGGAGTTTTAGCAGAACAAGAATTTCAAAATTTTTCCGTGTGTTTCAATACTTTTTCCTCTAAATCCAATCTAAGAAGCAACTGCTATGTTTCCCTTAATATTTTTTATTCGCTCACATCAAAGAAAAGAATAACAATAAAATTAAAAATCGAACGAAATACAGAAGTGACTTTTAAAACACGTTTTAAAAATAATGAACTAGTGGTAAAGAGGACACCTGAGAATTTGTTAAACATACTTCGAGTACAGTTTCCTCCAATATTGTCATCGTCTAGGTCGTTGTCATAGTAACAATGCGTACATCTACATTTGTTTCTGTTATTTTCTGTACTACATATTGCGTTTTGGTCCAAACATTCTGTGGAGCTCATAGGAATACTGCAACTGCCTCCTACTTCAGTTTCATTCCCTTTAAATAAAATTCATCATACAATCTACATCATAAAATAACACAAAATTTAAACAATAGAATCACAGGATATAGAGATGTATTATTCAATTTTTGACATAAGAGTGGGTTGATATGCTATTATATACGGTTAAGGAGGAATATATGATGTCTTTTTGATTTCTATTGACGTAGCGTACGGTGTTGGTGTCATATTTGATAACGTCGAAATCGGCCAAATTTCGACGTCTTTTTTGTTTTGCGACGTGCATCGTTCTATAATTATTACATGTCAAAAGAAGTGTGCTTATTTAATTGTTTACAAAAAATAACACACACGACATGTTTTATTATTTATTTTATTTCATCCGATATCATAATTTTTCGTACGTTTTGGTCAATTGAAATGATCAGATTACATCCTGATATGGTAAATAGTTTGGCATCAACCATTTAAAAATGATTTGAAGGAAATTTTAGGGTGCACTATATAGTTACATTAAGGCGCACTGTTTCGCACACCAAGTTACCCTGGTCAAATTTTGTATAAATTAAAATTAAAAGTTGAAATTTGGAGGACATATTGATTAACTGTAGATAAGCATTTATACATAAACAGATATAATATATGTTATGGTAAACAGGTGTAATTTAAATGAAAAATGGTACCAGGAATGTTTCAGTCCCCTGCCGTATTAGGTTCTTTCCTCAGCATCAGATGGCAGATTTTCAAAATACCTTATTTCGCACGAACTTTTGGGACTAAAATTGTGAGAGAATGAATCGAAAAGGGTCTTATTATTTTTACCTTTTTTCACCTACTCCATGCATGCTTTCATCCTGTGGTAGTGTCTAAGTGCCTGATATTTTATAAAACATAGTATTTGGCTGTTAGTTTTGGAAAGGCACCCCTGATTTGTACTAAAACTCAGTAATATTTTTTTCAGTATGTTACCATGGCTACTGGGTTTTATAAGAATAATCACTAAATTACTTCTAAATGACTTGAACCTCCACACACCAAGGATTTAGAAAATATGCACTTTTTTATGACAAAACACTAGAAATTTCTGTGTGTACTGCCTCAAAACAGCTTTATTTCAACAAAATGAGACCAAATTTTCAGAAATGACCTAACTGTATTGTACTACCTTATCCTATGAGAAAAATGTTAGGAATTATGAAAACAAATTCCGTGTTGCGCTAAAAGAAGTAAAACACCCTCACTAAAACAGAAAGCCAACAAACCTACATGTAAAAAAGTCAGTAACACCCACCCCCCCCACACCCCGGAAATCAAATTGTGGAAGCGTATAAAGTGAATTTATTTCTTTCCTATTTGGTTTTATATCCCTAATGTAGATGTATGTTGATATTTCCGCCTACATGTACTCGTTTCGGAATTCTAAGGTCTGTTGCTAAACATAAAACATTGTTAAACATTTCGAGAATACAAAACCTTGGCAAAGCTCCCTCTCTGAGAAAATTTGAAAGCGAAAATCTCCCGTTTTTACTATACGACGAAAAAAAACTTGCGGTCGTATAATGTTATGGCACAGTCGTCGTGGTTGGCGGCGATGTCGACGTCGTCGTCACTTCGTTTCCGTGCGATAACTTTAGTTGTGGTTTACGAATTGTTCTGAAATGTTGATATTTTACCAACAACTATGAAGATTCCTATTTAATTTGGACTTTGTTGCCCCTGCTGCTTTAGAAAAAGGGGCCAAAAAGGGTAAAGATACGTTTTTTAATAAAACCCATGTAGATTGCTTTTTTTTCTATTTTAATTTTTCTATTTTAATGTATTCTTTATTTAATTCGGGTAAACAAATGTGCAACAGATTTTTTTGTTTTTTGGACCGTTTTCAAGTTATGGGGGTCAATGTTTGACAACGCCTAAACATTTTCATAACAATTTCGAGTTATAAGGGGTCAAAAAGGCCACACCAGAATAAATCATGTTTTGTTTTTTTTTTACCGATTTGAAAAAAAAATCAAAAAATGTTTTTGCAATATTTGTATAGCTTATTACTGTATATGTTATTAGCTAAAATAGTTGTCAAGAGGTAATTAAGACGTTCATGAAATACGTTGATTTTACAATATTTCACCACCGAATGTGCAAGCGCGTGTCTAAATACGTTGATGCAGACACGCTGATCCCGATTTCACCAGGAAATCATTGCATATAAAACAGACAGGAGTGCGCAGAGGGGGGGGTGAGGGGCTTTCTTTTTCCTGTTTTCTTTTAAACATTTCTTTCATTATTGTATCAGATTCGCTAAAATCGTATTTTTTTATTCATTACATCTACCAGTGCACCTGATCCATGCTCCCAGTTTTAAGCGGAGTCCGAGTTGATTTTTAGTTACTTTGTGTTTTTTGTTGTGTATGTCTGTTTTCCATGTCTGGTCTTTGCCCCTGGATTACATTCTTTTGATTACCGCTATAACCTTGGTTCCCTTGATTACTCATCCACAGTCGTATTAATGTATTAATTTAATCTAGTATCGTAACTTTTCAATACTTTTTATTGTTTTTAAAATTGACGCTATAAGAGTTTTTACCTTGCAAAACAGAAAGTTACTGTGGAAACGTCAAAAATGAATACATTTTTAAGTATATGAAGAATTCGACTCGACACCATTTGCCTTTTTTGAAATTCGTTCGAATTTCGCATGGTGTATGCAAGTTTAAATAAAATATACAAATTTTAGATATTGTGACATTTTGGTTTGGCACAGACAAAATGCTGCGCTAAGATACATGTTCAACCAAGTACCATTATTTTTAAAATATACTATCTGCTGCATATATCCATGTAAAACTCAAAATTTCATAGTTATAAGTACACTCAAGCTAACGAAATAAGCTTTTGATAAAGACCTGGTAGCACGCAACGTGTAGGAAACGTCGAGAAAAAGACAACGTGACATCACAACATACGTGCGTATTTATCTACTATTAGAGAATAAAACTCATTACTTTTTAGAACAAACATGATATTCTGAATATTTATACAGTCCTTTAAGCGTGAATATACTTTGGTAAAAATACTATTCGTCGTTATATTTTACAATCGTAAGCAAGAAAGTAGCCAATGGACAACGTCGAAAAAAATAAGATTTGTGACATAATTGAAATACGGACAAAAAGACATTTAACAAAAAGACTGGTTGAACATTTTATATATATTTTCATTGGGGTTATGTAATAAATTGTCAATATAGTTAATAAAAGTCTCTATTAAAAAAAAGCTGTTCGCACAACTTTAAAAAAAAAGTCTAACATTTTGTCTTCAAATCGATTTCTTTCCATTTTTACAATGTCCACATCAAAGGGGAGAGACTTGTGATATTGTAATACGCTTTAATCTTACCATTACGTGATGAAAAATATGACATCGTCTGCAGCACAAACTGCTCTTTCCAAAAAATGTGTTTTATCAAAATACACCAAAAACAACTGAGATATATTGGTGAAATGGAAAGCAAGCATTTCGTACCCGTCCACATATGAAAATGGACGTTCTTGTGACCGAATAGTGCTTTCCCTCCACAATTAATGGCATCTTTCAAAGATTTATGATTATAATCCTAAAACAACAACCATTTTCGAATATTTTAGTATCTATATTGCCTTTGATAACTCCACATTCTAATAGCAACATTTAAGTTTTCGTAACCAGCCCCGGTTCAGTCGAATGTGCCACCAACAACGTACGCAACGTCATTCCGTTTCAGGCGTCAGTTTCACAAAAAGTCGTAAGTGTAAAATTGATCGGAAGTAATGACGTCATAAACTAAAATAGCATTGTGACGTAATGATTTACGATCAATTTCACACTTACGACTTTTTGTGAAACCGACGCCAGTCGCATTGGCGAGTTTTAGTTATGCCAGTAACGTCGTCAGTGCAAGATTGGCGTCATCCTATTAACCATCTTACCTATTACTTCAATGATATTTCCAAATACTTGCACTTCACAAATGATAAGTTCTCCAGCAGAATTTGTCTTGTAAATCTTAACAAAGCGCCCTTTGGTTCCTTCAGGACAATTGTTGCCGATGGTAAGGGGTAGAGATGTTCCGTGTTCATAGAAACATTTAGTGATCTCTCCTTGTTGGAATGTTTGCCATTTCTCACAGTCACACTCATTGCACTCGGTTGGCATGATAACGTCAGCGTTTATATTACTGAACAGGTAATAGACTGAAAAAAGGGTACATAATTATGACTAGTTATTAATTAAACAAGTATGGATGCAGACTGACATTGCCCGAAGACCAAATTCATTTTGTGGTGAATGTGTTTGGATAGGCTAGAAAACAAAATGTTGTGGTATTTAACAGCAATTGATGCCGGGGGCTGGGGCACTCCAATACTTCTTTTACATGGGGTGCCGCTGTGATTCTGTAAACCCGCCATACTCAAATGCAAAATATCCAAATTTTGGCAACTAAAAGATTATAAGAAAGTTTCATTAAAATCCATTTAGTGGTGTAGTAGGAGTAATATTAAGATACGGGAACTCCTCTGCATAACTGGAGGAGGAACATCGGGCATCTCTATCACTATAAACCCCCACTGAAATTAGGGATTAAAATGATTGAGGATATTTCCTCTGCTTTATATAGAGGAAATTGATGGTACTTGTTTTTCAGAGTTGAAGTCCTATTTCTTCGAAACAAAGGTTTAGATTTATATATTATAAGACAGTCAAGTTATATCCATATAAATTACAATGCTTCGTTCCAGAGTGTATACTTGCATAGATGTGTTGAACTTTGCTATGTCATGTTAAGGATTGACCTTTTCGCTTAAAATAGGTTCGTTGTTTTTGTGACAGAAGCCAACAGTGTTACATTGAATAAAGGTATTTCTATACTGAAGTTTCCAAGTCCAAAAGTCAAAAACTCAGAAATGAAGCTGCATAGTTATAGACTGCTTGAAGTTACATGTATATGAACTTTTCTAACATTCTTGTGTAAAAAATCAAAGCAATAAAGTGCCATTTTCCTGACATTTTGTTTCTTTGGGAGAAAGAACGCAAAGAAACTTCTTGCAAGTAATTGTTTATTTCAAGCAACAATTTTCGTCAGAACTGGCCCTTCAGAGACTGCAAAATAAATCATATAATTAGTGTAAGATGACATACTGTTCTATAACGAATGAATGTGTAAACGTTGAGACCATCAATGGGTCCACACAATCAATGTCAGTATGTTGTGTTGAAATTTTAAGACAGTTTTGTTTATAAATTCCCCATACAATCGGTGACAATTGGACTAGTAATATTACTGTAAATATTTTGAAAGTAAGACATGAAATATAATTAAAAAAATAATTTGGATTATATGGTTAAATTTAGTTCAAAATGTACTTCAATTTAATTGACTAGAAATATGAAACTGTCCTGGTATAATAACATACCTCTGTAGGACTGTAAGAATTAAATTCTACTCAAATGACCTAGTAACACAATGAAAAATACACTGTAATTCCCTAAAAAAATACACATCTACACAGTGTGTGTCATACAATTAAATCTAAAAAATAAAAAATGTACAATCCCATAACCCAGTAAACGTCCTCTATAACAGCTTCATATGACTGCAGGGTTGAACCTTGAAAAAGTAGCGGCAAATATGGACACACTATTCAAGGTTGATACAGCTTTGAATTTTGATTGCATTGACACAGGATGAGAATTTCAACAGAATCAATGTAGCCTTTTTGGACCTTATTTGGTTCATATGAATCTGAACTTTCCTTCGGAGAAAAAGAATTTCACCAGAATCAGTGTGGCCCTTCTTGGCCCTCATTTGGTTCAAATCAGTCTGAACTTTACTTTTTAGAAAAGGCATATTATGGTACAATTCCAAAGAGATAAGTCCGGTTTTCAGTTATCATCCACACGTCCGGAAAATGTTTGTTTTTGACCCTTAGTTTTTCAGATCACGTCACAACACCCAAAATGGCACCTTGTAGTACAATCTCAAAAAGATCAATTTACTTGTACCTGGTACTTCAGAAAAATGCTGGTTTCTTGTCCTTTTTGACCCATCATTCCTTAAAGGTTGAAAACCAGTCTAACCTTAGTGGTATAGAAAATTGTAGAGCAATATCAGAGACATTCATTTGCTTTTACTTGAGTTACATGTATATAGTTCAATTCTATGAAGCGCTTGCTTTTAGCCTTAATGGTTAAGGTCATATCTCCCAAAAACAATACCGACCTTCCTTTTGGATCTGACAACTTGAGCAATCAAATAATACTTATATAATATGTAATTATCACACGAAACTAAGTGTCTAATGACGTGCATTGACAACAGGGAATATATATTGTAATATATATTACAAAAATGTCCAGTGTATCAGGCTTCTGGAAATTAAAGAAAAAGTTCAGCTGGAGCAATTAAGGCTATTCCTAGTTTTGTTTTTGTTATACATGTACATAAAGGAAAATAATTTATGTACTCTTCAAATACTGGTATTAATTAAGACTCGCGAATCTGGGTCACTCAATTGCTTCCAATAAATTGAACACATGTAGCACCAATATGTGCAGAATTTTTGGCATTTATGAATGCATGTTTATAAAAATGTCTGCTCGGTAGTGCATGATTATATATTGAATTAAATCCTTGCAATGGCTAAAGGCTACAAACCACTAATGTCAATTCCAATCGGCTTCAATGCTAATTTCACTAAGTTCAATGAATTATGGAGCTTCTACCTTAAGTTTAACCTGAAGAAGAGTATACATCAACTGCATATGTTTTCTAATAGCCCTGAAAATATTATGTGGGGTTTACTACCTTGCAATGCGACACCGGCTCCTAGAAGACAATGAGCTAAAAATAGAATGGGATTTCCCCTACATTTCACAAAAAGGGTCTTCATGAAGAACTCATAAAATGCAGAACGCATAAAAATATTGAATTCAGTAAAGTTACAGTGACCATTTTATGTAGAAATTATGGAAGTCTATTTCTGTCATCAAGATAAATAAAAGTCGCGAAAAATTATCTCGAAAAGTCGTGATAATTGGTGTATTTGGTCGACATAAATGACAATTTCATCTCAAAAAGTCACGATAATTTTTCGTGATAGTCAAGATAATTATGTCGACCGTTCGAGTTATCACGACTTATAGAGAGTCATGCCAATATGTAGCCTCGACATAAATATTTTCGCGATAGCTTTTTACCAAAAACATGAAAATGTAGCTAATTATTGTGACAAATGGAGACAACTTATCTCAACTTGTGAACGTATTGATATCTGTCGACATAAACTATCGCAATTTTATAGTTTAAAGTTATGAAAATGCCAAGTAGTGTCAGCTACAAAATGTATACATTGTGATAAATCATATTGATTTTTTGTGAAATAACTTGAATTGTTGACGAAATATTTCGACGAACGCGAAATTTCGTGATAAGTTATCGTAACTTACCACGTAAAACTAGCTTTTGTCGAGATATAAAGTCAATAAGCCAAGTTAATTCACGAAAACGTCAACATGATATATCGCAATTCATATGTTTTGTTGTTGACACTACTTGGCATTTTCACAACTTTAAATTCTTAGTTTGCGATAGTTTATGTCGACAGAAATCTTAGACATCATAACTTTTACGACCAGTTGAGATAATATATCACGATTTGTCATGATAATTAGTACATTGTCGTTGTATTAGTATACAGTTGTCATAATTTATCGTGAAAATTTTTTTGTCAAAGGCACAAGTTGTCGTCGGTTCCCTTAAAGTCGCGATAATTCATGTAATTATATTGAACGGTCGACATAATTATTTTAACTATTGCGAAAAATTATCGTGACTTTTTGAGATAAAATTGTCATTTATGTCGACAAAATACCCAAATTATCACGACTTTTCGAGATAATTTTTCGCGACATTTATTTATCACGATGACAGAAATAGACTTTCATAAGAAATAAAGGAAATATAATTTCCTGCCAAACACAACCTCACTTGTGCAGATTTGATGTGTACGGAAGCGTATAGGTATCATTTTTTGTTGTCATATATTTTAATTAAACGATTTAAATATATCAACATCCTGTGATATAATTCGTCATTTTCAAGTTTTCTTGTCGTATGTTAAAATTATATTGATATATGTAAGTCAATATCTTATTGTTGATAATTTTTGTCGATATTTAAAAATCAACATTTTATATTAAACGATTGTTTTATTGCCAATTTCTTTTTATATCGAGGTATAATCGGTATTTTGCCATAATTTTTTATACGAAATGTCGACTTTTATAACAACAAAAAATTATACCTATACGCTTCCGTAGATGTGTACTTTTTCCACAGCAACATAACACTCAAGTGCACTAAAACTTCAAGTTGTGTAGGGCTATTTTTGTAGGACTATTTTTGCGCACGTTCTAAAAGCTTATTGGTTGAATAAGTGGTATGTAACCTTAACTAACCCCTTGCCTTGTGGAATCATACAAGACCTAAAACTTTTATTTCAAGTGAAACTAAACATATTTTGAATGATAAAATAACTTACATATTTTTTCCGTAACATCTTAGGCAATGGTAACACTAATTTCCCGCGCAATTTTGAGTTGTTTAAGGCTCGGAGAAACTGCACTCAACCGTACAGCTGAATGTGTAAATTTGGCATATTGTAATATGCAGGTGTCCGAGGGACTATAGTTAGATTTATATTTAACAAATCTACCTAGTATCTCTCTTTAAATCGTACATCACACGAAATATTAGAAGATATAATACTAAAATATAATATATATATATTAATATAAATACTCAACGTTCTTAAAAGATATTTACACAGACTGTAAACTTAAGTAACCCCTCCTCAGAATCGTTTTAACCGCTTCCAATTGAGATGGTCAGGGGTACCGAGATGGTCAGGGGTACCGCAAGGTCCCAAATTTTAATTTAATAGAAATATGTTGTCTATAACGTGTTGTAAATGGTACACAGATGTACAACATTGAAAACATGTAAACTACTCTTAAAGGTAAATTATTCGCATTGAAATCATGCTCAACTAAGGTATTGAAACGCAATTATAAAACAATATAAAAGTCACCTTTTACTTGCATAAACTCTCTTCTAAATATTGCTTTACAACATAGAGTGGGGGTACTGTGATGGTACATACATTACATCCATATTTTAAATTGCTACTGTGATCATTATATAAGGTTACACTAACAGGCATGATTTTCATGAATACGCTGTCGACTAATTATGTATTGAAACAACAAAACTTCAACATTAAAGTAACCTCTCTTTACAACATAGAGAGAGAAAGTACCGCAAGGGTGGAGTCATCCATATCTAAAAAAGTTGCTATTGTGATATTTATAAAAAAAATGTTTCGCTTACTAAAGTACATAAATGACTCATGAACAAATAAAAGCCAAGGACACAGGCCCTTCATCTATATCTGAAAACTGGGCATGTCATAGAACACACATAATAACTCAAATCTACAAACAAAATGATCTAATGATATTGTTTAGATAATAAAAAATCATGGTCCCAAGGGCCTGTGCTAAGGACGTTAAGAAATCCCTCAGTCGGTCATGTGCAAAATATTGAGTATATATTCTTAGCACGAAAACGGCAATTACACAAAGTACGGAACAGTCGGCTGATCGTCAGCGTCACCCATACCGTGCGTTTGATTGGTTAACACTGCGTTAAGACATATTTTTTTGGGAGGGGGTGGACTTTTGTGGTTTATATCCACAAAGATAGTCAAATTATATCCTCAAAGCTACTGTTGTCATAGCTTTATAATGAACGAAATGAAGGGTGTAACGGATATTAAACGAAAAGCTCTATCTTTTTCAACTTTATTGTTGTAGAGTAATTTAACAATATAAAGCTACCACCACCGGAGAGCATGATTAACGCCACATTGTTATACCATTCACTACCGAAGACCGAACCAAAAAGCCTATCGGTTTACAATCCAAAGACAAACCGATTCGGCTGAAGAATTAATCATTCAACTACCTACCTACTACAACGCTGGTATATAGTCATGTCACACTACATTATCAATCATAATCATGCTTTGAAGTTTCACTCATTTTCGAGAACTCAAAATCGAGTGAAACTTCAACGACAATTTCTGAGAAGATTTTAGTTTGATTAGTAGAATACTCCGGGAATAAGTTTCTTAATCGTCATTTGACATGAAGTCTTGCATAGTTAATTTGGTAAAGCGTTTTCTAGTAGATAGATATTTATTGGAAATCAAATTACATGAGCATACTTACAATGGCCATCATCTCGGTTCATAACATTGACTCGTTTAACATGGTAAACTGCTCCTAAATCTACAGCCCACCACCTATCTGTAGGACCAAGCCATGTATGGGCGCATCCCCATGCACGGGTATCAGGGTGAATTCTCAAGTGAGGGAAACCGTCTACAGCATACCAGGATTCTGAGCTATGCCAGACTGATGTCTGTGTAGTGTCCTTTCCTAGAGCTACGTTTAAATGGTCACCTACAAGTTGGAAGAAATATTACATACCTTTCAAATTAGAGAGGAATCGCAAGGTCTGATAGTTTTATACTACTATAAAACCAGTTTGATTTCATTTATAAAGGACTACAAATATGCTTATGAATAAAAGATGATAACTTTCAGTCAAATCTAGGTTGGCATTTAAAAATAGTGCAAATACCTTTAATTAGTTGCACGTGTCGGAATAAATATAAAAGTTAGTAATATTCCCCAGACTGACGAGGTCATTTATCCTGAAATAGGCCATAGGGCTTAATTCCGTTTTTCTGGTTTATCCGTGATTTTTCCAGTTTGCAGCCATTTTATATCTTCCTTCCCGATTTGTGATTACGAGTTCGGTAATTTTGTTATTACCTTAATCCTGGCTATCTGGCAGGAATATACATGTCTAACAGACATACATGTAGATGAATAATCTTACCACAACCCTCTTCATCTTCACCATCTATCATACATTCTATCTCACCATTACATAAGAGCCAGTTGCTGATACAAGTTTCATCTTTACATTTGAATTGTCCTTCGGAACAGTTTACTTGAAAAAAAACAACCTTCTAATCAAATATGTAGGACACAACATTGTCATTATAATCAACTAAACACAAAACAAAGATAACATATGATATCTTAGAAAATGTCTAAGGCTGGATTTTGGTTTAAATTGCAAATAACAAGAATTGAAAGATATCTAATTTATAAACAAAAAATTGGTTTAAATTGGACTTCATAATAAAGAAATATTGTCTTATATTTGATTTTCATAATTAATCAGTTCAGTAATATTTTAAATTTAATTTTTTCAAATGATAAATGGCAGAGCTTGTTATTAATAAAAATCCATCTTGTTTATTGGCAAAAATGATAAGTAATAAAAGCGATAATTAGGATCAGAACATTCATCGGAAATGTTTTAAAGATGACATACGAGTATACAGAATAAGTATTGCTAAATCAAAACAATATCACATAATTCTTAAGGACAAAAAGTATTAGATTTATTAACTTAAACTTCTTTAGAAACAAAACACTTGTTCGAAAATTTTAATACGGATATTCAATATTTCTATCAATATACACTTTAGCGTAAGGCACCATACCAGTTCACTATTTAAGTTGGACGAAAAATCTCTTGTCACTTTGCTGGTGATAAGAGTAAAGATGTGAAATTGGTTTGTTTATTTCGGATGATTTAAATATAATTTATTTTGTTGAAGTACTCATTTTTTAAGATAAAAGTAATTTTTTCTTTAAATAGGCTAATTTGAACCAAGACAGAGTTGTATTTTAGGAACTCAGTAATAGTAATTCATATTTGGAAATTAGTACTATTAAAGAAAAGTAGACTGCTAAAAGTCAGCGTCTTTATTAATGCTTACTTATGTTTAGTGTTTAAACGATAAATTTATTTATATGTAATCATTCAGATTGTATATATGACTCAACTGGTGACAAGAGTAAAAGATGTGAATTAAAGTGAATATGGTTTGTTTAAGGGCCCTCCCGCCAAGTCCACGTCCTTTGCAAAGTAACACCTGTTAAAGCGAGTTCCCCAACAGAAAAGCAAATATTGAGTCGAGATAAACCGAAACAAAAAAATGTAAATTCCACGCAAAGACCCGAAACACAGTATTATAAATGTCGTCGACCAATTTGTGACCAAGTTACTCGCAATTCAATTAAACAAGAGGCTTCCAGGAGCCTGAATCGCTCACCTAGTTAAAGTTTGCCTTTCAAGGGCAATAAATTTAACAAGGAGTTGTCCAATAATGTTGACTCATGAAGACTTTGGTAGGAAATATCATAAGGATCATTTCAACGATTGAAAGTTTCTTTCTATCTATTAAAGTTTTCAGTATTGGCTGAAAACTGTAAAAAAAGAAAAGAAAAAAACATCATTTTTTTTCATTTTTTAAGGGCAATAACGCTAAATAAGGAGTCGCCTGACAACTTTGATCCCTGAAGTCATTTCAAGGCCTTATAATAAAGGTCATTTCAGCAAATGAAAGAATTTGGCTAAACCTAACGGTTTTGGAGATATATGCGAAAAACTACTGTCTGACCCCATTGTTCTGTTTTTAGTAACGGCGTCCATGTTTTTCAACGGATCAAACAGCACAACTTTCATTCTATGCAGTATATCCCAAGGAACATTCATACCAAGTTTTGTTTCAATTGGTCAAATTGTGTCAGAGGAGAAGATTTTTGATATTTTAACATTAAAAATAGCAAAAAGAAAGTCAAAAAAGGGCAATAACTCAAACATGGCTTCACAGATCAACATGAAAATTTGTCCGCAGATAGATCTCATCCTGTTGAACACTTTTAACCCAGTCAGAATGTTGCTAAACCGAAAGATTTTGGATATATATGCAAAAACTACTGTCTGACCCCTATGTTCTATTTTTAGTAACGGCCGCCATATTTTTCGACGGATCAAAAATTCCCGCAACAGTTCTATGCAGGATACCCCAAGAAACATTCATACTAAATTTCATACTAAAAATTGTTAACGATGCCAAGTGATGGCAATAGCTCACATGGCCTTCGGCGAGGTGAGCTAAAAACGACGCGCATACACGTATGTATTCACGTCGTTTAAAAATAATCATTGATAGCAACATTAATTATAGTGTTTTTATGGGATCAATACTAACTCGAAAAAAACACAAATTACATATATAGTGCTTTTATGTAATTAGCATTAACTCGGACAACACAAATTATATGTTTAGTGCTTTTATGTGATTAGTACTCACTCGGGCAATACAAATAAGAGTGTTTTTCAGTGACTGGCACTAAATCGGACAACACAAATTATAGTTTTTTTCAATGGTAGGCACTTACTCGGACAACACAAATACGAGTGCTTTTCAGTGACTGACACTAACTCGGACAACACAAATTATTGTGTTTTTCAGTGGTTGGCACTTACTCGGGCAACACAAATTAGGGTGTTTTTCAGTGGTTCAGTAATAAACATAAACACCATCAAAATCCGTGTATTTACCTCTTAATTCGCATACATATCTGTTCAATGAAGTACAGAAATGATCATTCCAAAGGAAATTTTGTGGTTGGTACAGTACTAAGCAATTCTGGACCCCTCCAGAGCTGTCAGGCTGAAGTGTTCCCCAATCTGTCTCTGTGAAAGACTGGTTCTTAGTAACCCAAGTCCAACTACCCTCTATGTCAGTATCAGTTCCACCTATCCAATAAGCTTAAAAATATGCACAAAATATAACAATTATTTATCGTAACATTGAGGTCTGTTAACAAAGATGCTTGTTTGAAAGTGTATTTTTGTAATTTTCTAAGAGGTATTTTTATTTCATTTTTCCCGAGTTGAAATGTTACTTCTGGTTAAAGGGTTCATTGTTTTGTAAAATCTTGGTACATCCTAGTCAGTCTGAGTTGACAGAAATATAAAGAAATCAAGGTTGAGTTTTTAAGTTTGTTAAATACGCTATCGGTTGAAAACTGATGCATGGTCTACGATACTAATGTCTACTATAAAACGTAAAACTTACCACTTAAAGCTTAATTTTAACAATGCTTTGAAACTTTCGTTTTTTGTTGTAAATTTAACTTTTTTATTTATTCATTTTCTTTGATCAATCCCATAATTTTAAATTACATTCAGTTGCTCCACTTAATCTAACTGTATCCCTGAGGTAAGCTATTTCTGTACCAGTGAGAGGCTCCGCCAAGTAGCCATTTAATGAAGAACAGTCGGACTGTATAAAATATGTACATAAAAGTAGTATTCAATTTAGTGAGATTCATGTGCCAGTTACTAATAAATAATTGATATGAACTAGCCTCAATTTGACCGTGCTCATTTCAATTCTTTGCAAAGAATAATTTCATTTTAATCATATATGTACTCTATGTCGATAAAAAATATTACAGACTCTTTAAGAAGCAGTGTCTTACCTGAGCGTTGTCACTTACTACTAAATAATTGATATGAACTAGTCTCAATTTGACCGAACAGTTTATATTCATGCCCATCATTTGAAAAGAATAGTTTCACTTTAATGATAAAAATATTACAGACACTTATGTGTTTTTTTTTCTGAAGGAGTGTCTTACCTGGGCGTCGTCATTTGACTTCAGTGTTGTGCCGAAGAAGTAGCATTTTCCTGCGTTTTCCCATTCATATGGACAAGTGCTGTGTACTGCTGATTAAAGAATTGAATAGTCAATGCACTGACAATGGCGTAAATAGGACTTAACATGTTGTCAGTAGGAACCAACATATCAAACACCATTCTCGTATTTCTGTATGTAATAAATATTTGTTGCAGACTACCCCATCAACTTCTTATAATGTAGCCTTGTCATATTTATAGATAGTGAAAAGTTACCTATAGACGATGTTCTATGGACCTTTCAAGAAAGATGAGAAGGTGGTATCTAAAATTTGTATTTATTTTTCTTTAATTTTTTCGATCTATTAGCCGATCGTACATGTTTTTATAGCTAAATAAAATCTGTGCATTTAGTTGTTTCATACTTTACCTTTTAATACCTGTACAAATAAAGCAAACGGTACTAAACTATTCCTTTTGATCATTTTGACCTGTAAATAATTGAACAAAAATTATACCTTACATAAAGAGAGAAAATGAAAACGAGGATTGTGGCAAAGAGACATGAACCCTTCCAAATAGTTGATAAACAGACAAAGGCAGTATACGGGCCGATAAGGAACTGTGAGAAAGTGCCTGACAAAACTTTTAGGCTGCTTTGAAAAATGACTAGTATTTGAGTTTAATACTTTTCTGTCCCGTCCTTATAATGTGGACGTAGTCCATTTAATTTTGCATAGCATACAATATTGTAATTTTATATCATTTCAACTTACAAAAATGTGTTGGTATTGTCAAATTAATACCCTTTTTTAATATTCGTCTAACGCAAAGTACATGATCTTTATTTGCCTCTGGTTTTGACTTTAAAAATTTTGGATGGACAATCAGACCCTTAAAATACAAAACACAATGACGTTTGATTTCATACTAAAGTGTTGTTAATTTTCTATTCCTCCATGGCTATATTTGGTTCTGTGCACAGGGAAGCACGGGAATTTAAAATATACACGTGTACCTCTAATATCGACAATATTAAAGGTTTTAATAGTTTCCAAGTGGTTAATTATTTCTGTCTGACAGATTGCTAATCACTAGATTATACAGTACTTTGTAACATGCTAAACTTCTTATATTAAAGCTTTTCGGACAAGTTTTTGGTGAGGTGTGTGTGCGTTTCATCTATGTTTGTTCCTTTTTTCTGGTCCTTGAATAAAAATTATAAACCGTGTTACCTGTTTTCACTTTTGAAACTGTCGTAACAAAGACGCTGAATGTTTCTACATGATCTAGTTGTTTTTATGACTAGTAATAATTTATTTAAGTTGTTATTTTTCGTGCAGATAGGAATTACTTTACAATGATATAGTTATCACCGCTATAAACACCGAAAACATTTGTAACTGCTGACATAGTACACCTTAATATGTCATTGTAAACTACTTTGTGACAATTCTAGACGCAGCTGTTAAATATTTGGGGTCACTATATACCTACAAGCAGAGACGAGGGAAGGTATTTATCAAAACAAGGTTAATCTTGAATAGTGAAATAAAAACGAACTTTTTAAACCTCGTGTGAATAAAAAAGAAATGAATAATGGGTAACCATTAATCAAAATGCAACAAAAAAAATTATAAAAATAGAAACAGGCATTAAGGCACCGACCATTTTTATATTGAGGTGGGGGTGGGGAGCTGGGAGATTTTTGATAAAAAAATCTTAATTTCACTTTGAAGAAAATTTTTTTTTTTTTGGCAAAAAATAATAAAGTTCCACAATGGAGAAAAAAATTGTATTCTGTTTTTCATTAAAAAAAAAAAGTAGAAAAAAAATATAAAAAAAGAAAAGGAAAGAATAGGAGAGGAATCTTATGTATGTATAGTAAATGTACCATAAACTGCCATTCAACATGTTAAATTATGTATGCATAAGTATGTAACAAATGTCTTAAATATTAACATTTTACGGTTTATAGTCGAAAATTTCATAATGTTATAATGAGCAACTAAATGGATATCAATAACAAGAGAATATTTTGTTTTATATTAATCCAGTATGTTAAACAAACTATTAGAAAAAACACACGAACTACCACTAAACCAATTTGTATTGTATCTCCACAATAGAGAAAAGATAAGAATACCATGCCGTCCGATTATTTCCCATTGTGGTAATTGCGTAGACTTCTTGCCACCTATAGTTAAAAATCAAGGAACTTATGCACAAGACAGCTCTGAACTTTTACAGTTTCTAAATAACAACAAATTTCCTATGTACTTATGACATGACAATTGTGTATACAATCATGTTCAGTAATGAACTAATTAAGACGGCTGAAAACGTTCACTTTGAAATGAAAAAAAGAAGACTATGCTATACTTTTGAGCAATGAGAACTTACTTCTAATATTATAATTTGTTCTATTAGAATTACACGTAGTTCTTAATACGATGTGCAATGAGGACAGTCCCTATCCCTGACATATGCGACCTACTTATTACCTTTATGGTTGAAAAGTTCCCAACAAGCACAACTTAATTAGTTGTGAGATGACTCTGGTCAAATCTTAATGATGCACGTCTTTAAGACTGCCTCAATGGTTGCAAGCTGGCGCGAGGAGACATTATAGGAAACCGGAAAAGCAGCCCAGGCTGCAATAGAAATGGAACACTACAACCTTGATATTTTGGGACGAATTCAGATAGATATAATCTGGAGCGGTAACACTATCCTCAGGGCAAACTCTACTGTACTCTGGATGGCAACCATAAATACGGAGTAGAAATCTCTCTCAACATGAAGGCCAAATCATCATTCATTGAATGTGAGTGACAATCGTGGCAAAATTTATGTCAAAGATACAAATAGTAACAGTCATTCAACGCCACGCTCCTACCAACGTAGCAGAGGAAGAAGACAAAGAAGAGTTTTACAACCAACTCCAAGCTACCCTAGATTGAACAACACTTGGGGCATCTTGATTGTAATAGGTGACATGAATGCCAAAGTTTGAACAGATAACACAGGGAGAGAACTCATATGAGGAAGGAATGAATTGGTAACATCAACGAAAATGGAAGACTCAGAATGCAGATTGTTGCTCCCAGAACGATCTTGTCATAGGAGACACGACATTCCAAACTCCCTCACAAGGATATACACAAAACAACCTGGGTATCTCAAGAGATGAAAACTATAAACCAGATAGACCACATTACAGTCGCCAAGGGATTGAGAAGGAGCATAACAGACGTTAGTCTTATCGAGGTGCTGATATAGCATCCGATCATCAACTTGTGGTGGCTAAATATAAGATCATGATAGCCATGGCAACTAGACAAGATCAGATTAGAAAGCGATAGTATAACATAAGGAAGAGGCGCAGTAGACAAGCAATATGAAAGAGTAAAATACCACATGCGAAAAAGAACTTGGATTTTCAAAGAAGGAACACAAGCCGTAGTTATCTGACGATACAATCGCGACAACTGAGAAGAGTAGGTCTGTTAAGATATAACTTGACCAGGTCACGACAAGATAGCAGAAAGAATGGTTGATGAATGAACATTCAAGCATTAGGAAAGAAGTAAAGAGAAAGGACCAAACAGGATAACAGAACCTGCATCAAGGAGCTCGCCTAAAAAGCAAATAATGCAATGGGCAGAAATGACACAAAAATGTGTGCAACATCACACGCCAACTGGCATATAGAAAGACCAACCAACCAATCCAAATCAGTGAAAGACAAAGATAACAAACCAAGATCGACCACTTTTAAATGGAGAAGATATACCAATATTCCTGATCTACCTCATGGAGAAGCCCCAATCACGAAAGATGAAATCATAAAAGCCCTACGAATAAGGTCTGGAAAAGCCCCAGGACTAAACCAAATTTCCGCCTGAGGTCTTGAAGATCAACCCGGAAAAACCAACATCTCGATTGATTGATTAATTGATTGATCGTTGGTATTTCACCTATTCTTTTGACACTCGCACCTGCACGGGGCTCTATAGCACCTATCATGAGCTGTTTGAACACATCTGAGAAACAGTGGAAATCCCTGAGAAGTGGAGTTTAAGTTACATCATTAAGCTTCCAAAGAAGGGCGACCTGAGCAACTGCCAAAAAACTGGTGAGGAATTCAGCTACTCTCCAGATTCCAATGCGGTTGATTATGTATTGACCAATTGCCACGTTACGGGTTATTTATCGAGGAGTAAATAAAATGGCAATCACCCCTCTACATAAACTTCGTGGAGTTCAAGAAGGCCGTAGCATAGTAAACAGAAATCTACTTTGGAAGGCACTAAGATACTATCAAATAGTAAAGATTATCCGAGTACTCTACAAAAACACTAAGTGCCAAGTCATCCACAATTCAAAACTTTCACCATCCTTCAATGAACATACAAGAAATACGCCAATGTTGTCTCCTGTCACCCCCTATTTTCTATATAAGTGTGCAAGAATTTCAATTAGATATAATATACAATCATGAATTTACTCATAGATTGCTTCTTGTCTAATTATTATATTTTTGGGTGATAAATGGCTATAGACTCTAGATTGGCCATGCAGAATTGATTGTGACGTGGACTGCTTCCCTGCAAAAGTCCCAGACTTTCTCGCGCTATCACAGGGGAACCTTTCCGGCCTGCACGTACGAGACTTCCTCATGCTATCGCAGTAAATCTGACTTTCTCGTGCTACGTATGGTTTAGAAAAAAGAAGCAGCTCCTCATCAATACCTTGCAACAGACATAGCCATGTCTTGTTTAGGCCAAGTAAATTTCATCCAACCCTCATCAAAATATGGGGTGGTTGGGAGGATTTTATTTTTTTTTTTATTCCTTACCAGATATTTGCTGGCCTAATTTTATCTTTTTGGTGTATAGAAATGTTCTAAATCCATAGCCACATCAGTTTCAGAGAAGAAACATTATTTGGGTCACCAAGAATTGAAAGATTTGTATATTATAGTGCCTAAATACAAAGAAACTGAAGTGATAGAAATTCTGATTTTGAAATTAACGTCCCATTTAAAAAAAATGTCAAGGTTATAGCGGTAATCAAAAGAATGCAATCCTGGGACAAAGACCAGACATGGAAAACAGATATACACAAGAAAGAACATTAAGTAACTAAAATCATACATACAAAGTAACAAAAGCAAATGAGCAACTCGGACTCCACTAAAAACGGGGAGCATGGACCAGGTGCAACGGTAGGGTAAATCTATTAATTAATTTTATTCGGTCTTAACAAGTATAAAAGATCTGATTATCTGAGTCTTTACTTTCATATGCCCTCCCTTGATATTTATATATTTTCCATTTATTGTTTATCGTAAATTTGACTGGCCAAAAAAAAATCTGCCATATTTCTGAAAAAAAATATAATTCAATTGCTATTGAAAAAAAAGTTAAATAAATGTAAGAATAGCAGAATAAAATTATTTAGCAACATTGAAAATTCCAGCCCCCTCCCCTTTCCGTATAAAAATGGTCTGTGCCTAGGCTGGAAAAAGTTACTTCGGCGGAAAGCAAGCGCAATACGTTTTGTACCGCAATATTCAAAAGACGTAGGACAAATACTTCGACTGGATACAGATTTATGCATTACGATAGAAAACACATAGTAAGTAAAAAAGCAAGTGGACTCGCCCAAAACCTTGGTCATTAAAGTATTTCCAATTTTCTATCTCCATAGGAAAGGCGATAGTTTCGCCACATTCCTTGCAGATAAAATTTTATGTGCTTAAATTCGAGTCATAAAAATACTTTAAGTTCGCATAAAACCAGATGTTGTTTTTGTACTGGTCGGTTTTCCAAGAGTATTATATGTTCCATACCATAAGGGTATTTGGACTGAACGCGTATACCCCTGGGCACTTTAGTTGTGTTTTAAAACAAAAACACGTATGGTCCAACGGTTTGGGCAGGTAAACGATCATGGAATTAATGCAAAATTAATATTTCCTTCAAATTTTACAAAATGTTTACTGTTCTCCAGCATTAGGTTGTAGAATGAGTATCAATATGAATCTAAAAACGTTTTAGCATTTTGATACGTATACTCGTACAGATCATATGTATCCTCGTACAGACCATTCGTATACTCGTACATACTATACGTATACAGACACTCATACAGCCCAAATATCCGTATGAAAGTCTGGAACTTGAATGTCCTCTAGCCTTGAAGGATAGGATAGAATACAAATGTGGGTTTATATTTTTAAAAGATAACTTAATCTAATCTTGACCATGCAGTGGAGGGAATTCCTTCTCGACAATAGTAATAATTAAAAAATATCCCATCAAACGATGGCGTTACATTATAGGTCATATCTCAATCGACAAGTGCATTTTTATAATTATATTCCTTTTATTTTTTACGTTTTATTGTATTTTATCTGTATGTAGTTCCTTTTTACCTTGTAAACGTGGCTATTGTTCACTTATTCATTATTTAATTTTGTGTAAACATCATGGCAAAATGTAATATTTCAAATAAACGGAAAAAAAACAAATAATTATCATATTGACATTGACAAATGAAATACATAAACAAATAAAATAAGTCACGGTGATATCAGTTTAGATCTAAATGGTCTAGAAAAGATTTTTGGGATCATCAAAATATGATTTTTGACTAACATAAATGTTAAAATGTAACTCAATCGAATATCACTGCCCTACACCACAAAAAACTTCTATAGAAACACATGTATATGTTATTATAAACCTGTTATTAATGTACATTAGTATTTATCAGAATATCATTATAACATTTTCAGCAGATTTTCTTAACTTACCTCACATTGCAAAACCAACTACTAGTAATCAAATTAAATACCCAAAAAATAATGAAGACTTATATAAAACTCAACAGAGCAGAATATAAACCAACCCACTGTGTTCTACTTTTATATGACTGGTTAGTATTCGGGCTGACGGGCTCTCAGATTTTTATTACTCTTTCTACTTGATTTCGTTTTCATTTCCAAAGTAGTCTGAAGATTTGTTTGTTGCTTACTTGAATTTTATCCTAATTTTATTCTAGCCACGGTCTCTAAGGGGCAACATGGGGTGACATATATAAAGAAAATGATTGGAGATAAAAGTACAGTCATACATACATGTATAACAAAATGTATAGGTTGGTAAGGGAGAGGTTTTGTTCTGAACTTGTAAGTTTTATATATAGTGATATTATTATTGCTGTTTTTAACAGAACAACCGTTCCTCCTTCCTGTTGGACTGCATGGTTAGAATGGTTAGATTAAAGTTTTTCATTAAATAACACTATACAATAAAATTGAAAATGGTAGTACTTTCCGTATATATATCCGTTACATCCTTCATTTCGTGCATTATAAAGATAGAACATCGTTGGTTCTAGGAGATAATTCGACTGTCTTTGTGGATATAAACCAACAAAACATCAAAAAATCGTTCATTACACAGTGTCAGCCAATCACTTGCACGGAATGAGTGACGCTGACAATTAGCTGTGACCTAGCGATTCAATTTGTAATATGCACTCTATATACAGCATGTATAGCCTACAGCAGCATTTGCTGAATCTCTGACCCAGCAAAATACTTTTTAGGATAAATAAATATATAGAAATAAAGATTCTAAACAAAAGTTAATGACAGTGTTGTGAAGTGTTGAATGTACGTACACATTATGTTGGTTCTGAAACCAAATGATACTGGCAGCGCCTCTTAATATATTTTATACAGCTGCAAAACAAGTATACAGTTTTTGTCCAAGAAAACATTTTTCAGGCTACAATTGTATGTGACTATTTAGACTAAGATAATATTGTTTGATACAAGATTAAGTTGAAACATTGATTTTGAAGTGTTAATTGTGAGTCAATACCGATAGATTTAGCCTTAAAGTCCTTTATATACCGATATTGTATTTTTGTTTCATAAGAATTTCGAATGTTTTTCGTTGAGTAAATGACTGTAAGTGGGAAATTTTTCCATTATGCTGTTTTATTCTCCTTTGCTATAGAACTGTTTAACTAGGATTAATGTAAAAACAAAGACATTATAGATGTAATTCTTAGCAAAGCATACACTACTAATTTGGTCCTAAGGAGGAGTAATTGAAAGGCTTTTTAGGGAATTGAAAATGGAGCATGTCAATTTTAAAATCCCGAATTTGCCTCAGAATGTGACGATTCTATTCGCTAAACTGCTTTATCGGATCAAATTGATACAGGCATGTCCCGCGGAGGGAACCACCAAACATTTGCATCGCAAATTTGACAGTTCTAACATTGTTGGGAATTTTTCAGACCCCTATATATATGTGTGTGTGTGTGTGTATTTTTAAAACATAATAGTGTCACCGAAAATGGTGCTGACAGCGACGTCATCGTCGGCGGCGTCCGTGTCGTCGTCGTCCATATTCACTTGATTTTCGTGCGATGACTTTATGGTTATGGTTGATCAATTGGTATGAAATTTTGATATGATTTTACTAACTACTAATCAGCGATTGCTCCTATTATTTTTTTAGTTTATGGCCCCTTCCATTTTAAAATTAGCTGACAGATACCACACCGTTGGTTTCTGTTAATCAAAAAAAAAAAAAACCTGAGAGCCCAGAATTTTACCAAGCTAACCTACATAAAGTGAAATGCCCAGTCATTATTAACATGACATATCAAGTTCAACACATCCATGCAAGTACACCTTCAAGGAAGAATATGTATATGACATGTCTTATGGTTGTGGCAAGTCATTGAGGAATTCGTTCCCCATTTATTGATATTAGTAGATAATTAGTAGCACATGATAATATATATTTATAAACATGTGCATAATTATTGATTTCACTGAATGGAGGAATTTTCTGGACGATGCAAATACGTTCACCCTACCGGCGCACCTGGGCCATGCTCCCTGTTTAAAGTGGAATCCAGCGACAATGACCAGACATGGAAAACAGACACACACAACAAAGAACATAAAGTAACTAAAATCATACATACAAAGTAACAAAAGTAAATGAGCAACTCGGACTCCACTAAAAACTGTTCAAATTTGCTATTTGGGCAATGCCAGTCTGCGTCCATACTTGCCCCTCGGGCAATACTAGTCTGTATCCACAGTTCTATTTTAAGAAAAAAATTTGCATAAAACATGATCCGTTACATAGACGATGTCAATTTAGGACTACCTATCTTGGATAGTTTGACTCGATGTTACTGGTGATTTATGTTAGTTGCTGAAAGAATTAATAGTTTAACACTTTTTCAGCAATGGCTATGATTTATGTAATAATTGACCTACTTGATAATAATCGAGTTACATATATCGTGTCCTATGTGCCTGCAACTTTTGCGTGAACGAATAAAATTAACCATAGTCATACATTAATTGACATATCAGGTGCCTTCATACAAGGTAATTATCGGTCTTTATTATACGACCGACACACCATGTGACCGTATTCACAGTGTAATAGGGATCCAATTTATGGATATCAAGACAAGTTTTGGTACCCCGCATGTCAAGTTCACGTACTGACCTGTAACAATTAGCAAGTCAGAAATTAAATACTCAGTATTGAATTTTCAACAGAACTAATCACGTGTACTCAGACAAATATAGATACAGTTTTGACTAGATTTACTACTCGTGAACTTTAAATAGCAAATTTGAGAGTGTGTATAGAGCATGCGGGATTTTACAGGGATGAGGCCTGTATTTTAGTAATCATCCAATCGTTGTGGCTATTGAAAATAAAGAAACAACACATGTGTATTATTTATTTTCAAATTAATAATATAAAAATATATGTATACATGTATGTATGGACTTTTGATGTTGTTAATGTTTTCACATGACGCACTCAAAAGGAGATCTTTGTGAACATTCAATGTACTACTCACACATGCAAAAGTTGCACTTTTAATCATCATAAGTTAAGATTCAACAAATTACTTTAAAGAGTTAGAAAACACTACTAACTGCAGGGGCAGATCCAGGATTTCAGGCTAGGGGGGCGTAAATAGAAAAAAAATTAGGCGCAAAGCACGGCAAAAACGATTTAGGGTAGAATTTGTGAAAAATCAAGATTTCATGCTTTAATAAATTATTTCAAAATTTATTTTTTACGGCATGAACAGTCATCCGCCCACTCTGGATCTGCCACTGAATTGTAAATCATTAAACACTTCCTGTTTATACACACTCTGTATACAGGCAATATCAAAGCATTGGCTGTTGTTATAGATCAGCCTAAAAAGAGCCGGTTCTTAGGACAGTTACCGCCATAGAAACTGTAACAGCTGCACCCAGAAGAAAAGACAAGACCCTTGATGGTTGCGGTATTGGAATAAGGTAAGCAAATGTATGGAAGATGCGGAGACCTGCAAAGGCGCGAAAATGCATCAAAGCTGTACTTGGTTCCGGTTTGGTACATACATATAAGAGTCCAATTAAAACAAATGGAATAACGTTCTCTAGATCGTTCAAATGACACCTGAAACAAACAAAAATAACTTGCTTCCATATCGTGAATGGTGGAATATGCCTAAGTACACAATTACAAATATAGTATTTTTTTATGGAATTTATAGGGAAGATGTGAGTCCACGAGTCCTTTTGATTTTTATTTGTGGTGGTTTCATATTTTCTATTCTCATCTCGTCCTTTTTGTGTATTGTTGTCAACTATATAAGAAATGTACCCATGACCCATTCCTCATACATTCAAGAGACAAACTTAAATTACCTTCTAATACGTTCCACTGTTGGGTGAGGTGGGGCCTTTCTTTCCTCAATGGGCTTTTTAGAACCCACAAAGTCTTCTGGATTTGCAAACGCCTACAACAATGAATAAAATTGACAATGCATTTGAGACTATTATACAAGTTTTATTTTAAAAAGGCAAATCTAGAAAATCCTTCTTGGGAACAGCATGAAAACATAACTTTCAAACTAGTACGTTGGTTGAGGTTACACCCGTGCATCCCACTCCCATTGATGAATCATTTTGTCGCCAAGAATACACTGAAGTAATTTTTCTTTATTCGGTCACTTTTTGTACCTCGTTGAGGTAAGAATCCATTTTTTTTATTGTTTAAAATCTTCTAACTTCTTCTTTATACAATACGAAGTCATTTGACATATTTAGGCATCATTAGACAGACAAATATCCCAGCTTTCAAATGGTTCCAAAAGATTTGCGGTAACACTTTAGGTTTCGGAGTAAAATTGGAAACAATGTAACCCTACCCCATCGAAAAATCGCTTAAACTGAAATTTGTCCGATGGTAATACGCTGAAGTGCGTTTATGATAACGCTTAACTGCGATAGTGAGTTATGACTTTTGGCTGCCAATATCATCGCGGGTTTGCGTTGGTCGCTACGCGGAGGTGTGTTATTTTTGTACTTCACTGATATGTTTTGACGCTTATGTAGATTTTTTTACACTGATACCGTAAATATAAATACGAAAACCTTGTTAACCAAAAATGATTCTACAGGTAAGACATCAGTCGACATGCAATAAGAAAGAACGCATTCGCCTCGAATTTGCAAACATTTAGTTAAGCAGACGATTAAGCCTCAGTATTTGTAGGAATCAGGCAGAGGGTGAAACATGGTATAAAAACACCATTTGACTATTTGTGCCATCAGAATCAAGGAAAAGATTTTTCATATCATGTTGGTAAATTGAGTTATTATGTCAATGAAATCCACTGAAAATGAACATTACAAGGGCAGATAAATCTGTCAGAAATCTTATTTTTTAACATACTAAAGGAATAGTTCTGAGCAACCCGGTGTTGTACAAATCAAATAGTGTCATTTTCATATACAGAAACCATCCTTTAATGAAATTATATTGTCAGATCGGTGGGTTATTGACATGCACATTTCTGATTTTTCCCCATTTCGCCTGATTCTTACAAATACTTACACTTCAGTGCACACAGGTTTACAACTCTAACCTTATACTTAATTCTATTTCTAGCGGTCAACACACTCATGAACATAGTTTTACACACAACAACAGACGCGTTAAATGCAAAGCTAGAAAACACTGGATTATCAAAACTGAACGTAGACATCTTTCTTTCTGGTCCAAAGGCCGGATTGCCTATCTATAAATGAACGATTATCAACTATCGAGAAGATTAAAACTTACATTAAGTCGGATGCGATTGAAGGACGTTAAAAAGCTCATCGCCATTGTTTTACATAGGACTACACTCGAGTAAAACGCAAAGTTAGAAAATACAGGATTATCAAAACTTAAAAGGTCCGACATCTTTAATTGTTGACGGAAGTAAATAAAGAGTATAGATTTTCACTACATAGGAATGCCCTGCATACAAATCGGCATTGTTTACTTTGAAATAAATATTCATTTATTTTATCAAAAAATATTTATGGTATTACAAATTCTTTTTAATTCTTAATCAAAAATTTTCTTTTGATATCAGAAAATATTTTTGTTATAAAAAATATCAAAAATAAATTATCTGATATAAAAATCGCAGACGTGTAATTCTTTTATGTCTGGAAAAGATTCCTTGGTATTAAAATATTGAATTTCTGTTATCAGAATATGATATACATGTATATATATAATTACTGCTACAATGTAAGCGGTTGGAATTCCGTTCGTCCAGATGGCACAAAGTCAGATAATAGCTGGCCAGATATATAATGATTTCAGAAAATAAAACCGATTTTCAAATATCAATTTATCATTCATTGGTATCAGAAATTGTATTTATTGATAGGAAAGAATAGAAAATGTTTGCTGTCATAGGAAAATTCATTTTCGATACCACTTTCATTTATATGTATTACTGAATATCATTGTCATTTCTATGTGTTACTGAATATCATTGTTATTTCTATGTGTTACTGAATATCATTGTTATTTCTATGTGTTGAATAGAAAACAAAGTATCATTTTTCGTGTTTATTGAAACAATCCAATAAATCAAGGAAAATTCAAGACTTGAAACAAAATTGTCATCCTCAAAAAATCACTCTCTGATATCAAAATTTGAGATAAATTTGTGATATCAACTATGAGAAAGACACTTATAGCAGTCCAAAAAAAAAAGCATTCTTCTTCTTTATATGACAAAATGATTTTTATATATATTTTTTATATCAAAGAACATTTTTTACTTTTATATCAGAAAATCATTTTGTTTTATATGAGAGCAATTTATTTTCTTATATCAGACATGGATTTTAAAATAGACTTGAAAAAATCCTTGTAGCAGAAATTTTTGGAATTAATTAATAGTACATGCGATGAAGACACGAACTTCTTGCAGGTTTAAACGGGTCTGGACGTGACATGTCAGTCAACCACTAGTAGTTAATATTGTTTATGCTGTTATGTTGTATAAAAAAAAAAAGTTTCTTTGTTTCTGTTTTAACAATGGACTCTGACCTTTTATAACTGATTTTTATGTGTGTTTAACAATAGCCAGATTAAAAAGGGGTGTAGTGATCAGGCCACAGTATTTTAACCCCGCCGCATTATTGCGCCTGTCCAAGTCAGGAATGTCTGGCCTTTGTATGACTTGTTTCGTTTTCATTTTCATTTTACTTTTATGTTGCTGGAGTATATAGGGCAACTATTTCTCTGTATCTGTGCATAATGTTGTTTTTATGACCAGTTGCAGCCTGTCCTTGGTGTGAGGGTTTTCTCTTTGTTCATTTAAGACCAATGGATGGCCTTGAACTGACATTTTTCATCCCGGTAGGCCTGTCGTCTCTTTGTCCATTCTTGTCACATTATATCAAGATTTTGTTTTCATATAGATATATTCACTTCAATGTCATTAATCTTAAATTGGCTGGCATGGACATAATGGTAAGTTTTTTTTTTTAAATACCACAAAAAATGTGATTTCTGGAATATATTCTATATTTTATATTAAAGCTGCATTAGCTGTCATTTTCGGAAGTTTTTGTTTCTGTTGAAATATACCTTAACTTTGAATTATTTCTACTAAATTGTACTTTTCCTGTATAATTTCATTTGATATCCACGAATAAAATGCCTTAAACACATGAAATAGGTGTCTATATATTTTTTGTCTTGCAAGACAACAAATTGGCATAGATAAAATTCGTATGCATATGACTTCTGGTGACCTTAATCCGCGCATGTGCTGTAAGGGTCGCTTCTTTAATAAGATATCGAAAGTGGTTATTCAATGGCAAGGAAGGCCGACGGACTCTAGCCGTAAAAAAAGTTCGAATATAACGCAAGGATCCTTTTGAAATTTACGTGTTGGTCTAAAGACAGGACGGGCATTTTCCGGCACATTTTTGGCTGTAATATTTGTTTTATTTAATGGCATTCAAAAATTAAAAGGATTTCTAAAGAAGAATAAAAGTGCTTTTTAATCATTTAAAGCTTTTTGGAAAATAATAATCAAAAGCGAAAATCTTGACGGGACGAACTTTTACTGACAAGAAAAATGCGATGAAAAGGGGACATGTTGATGAATAAAGTTCGTTGTTCATAAAATGTGTCATGATTGGCAAATAATGTTTACTTATTCTTAAGGCTTATACTAATAGGTGCATTTCGGTATAAAAATTATTTCATTTTGAGTCAGTTAAAGTGGAAAATCTTGACAGGACGGACTTGTTCTGTGATATGTATTATATCTTTTTTTTTACGTGGGTACGGTAAGAAAACATTAAATGTCTGGATTTTAATTCATGTCTGTCACAAATCCTTAACATATTCTTAAAGCTTAAACATTTTGGTATATTTTGATGTACGTTGTTTTTGAAACATGTTCAGAAATGAGTTCAGAATTTCACATGACGAACTTTTTCTAGCATGAAATTTTCAATTTGATATCGGATGTAGGAACAAACAATGTTATTTTTTTCTCTAAGTGATAAATATATGTCAAAAAAGTTTTACATTCGTTAAGCCTATATTAAACGGTACATTTTGATATAAAAATAACACTTAATTTTGAGAAAGTTAAAGGGAAAATATCTTGACAGAACGGACTCTTTCTCTTACGTGATTTGTGGAGTTTTTTACGGGGGTATGGTAACAAAACATAATTTTTTTGAAATTTACTTAAGTCTGTCAAAACTGAACAAATTTGGCAGCTAATGCAGCTTTAACAGATCAAACAACCAAATTTACATTTAAAAATAACACGAAGAAATAGAGTTACTGTAAATAAATGCTTATGAATAAAACATAAATTTACTTCAAGTAGTCTTAATGAAATATATATAAGGGGACGACCATTTGATTCTAAAAGTCTTGCAGTTTCGGTCGAGTCAGCATTTTTATTTTCAAAATTTTGCGAACCAGAAAATTTATTTTCAAATGCTATACGGCTAGAGTACTTATTTTTCATTTAATATACTGTATACCAGCTTTTGTTTGAAGGTCAGATTTGTTTTTATTTTCTATGTAGAGGAGGCCAGAATTTGTAAGTCTAAATGTTCCTGGCGAGGGAGTGTATATACAATGTATGTAATATAAAGTCCCTGTCCAGGCCAAGATTGTTATTTACAAAAGCTGCCACTGAGACTCCCCCTCACAATTACTAGCCTGCTAAATACTGTGGGGACGAGTTTATCATATCCACCGACTCAAAATAACTACTGCAAGAAAATGTTAATAAATCAAGGGCTGAATATGGTGCTTCCAAAAAAGTAATTTTATGAGTGAAATAAAAAATGGCTATTTCTCTTCTTAACAAACACCATAATTAAGCCGGCACCCCTTTTGTGGTTAACAATGAAATCTAAGGGGTTTCCAGAATTTGAAACTCCCTTTTGAAAAATGTAAATTTGGACCCATAAAATGAGCAAATGGTAGTAGACTTGATACCCGCCTTTTGTAAGCCCTTACAGGGTGTGTATATTTTAAATAAATATAAACTCTGCCCTTGTCTTTTTTTTTCTATATCTTCCTCCAGTTGAAGTACACCAATACTAAAATTGGTTTAAAATAAAATCATTTCGATATTAATAAACAGGAAAAGTAAAATTATAGAACGATATGTGCAGAATATAAAATGTACATGTTCATCATTACAAAACTAAAATAGTTCTAAGGATAGATTTCGGTCTTATACATACAGTGACGAAAAGTTAAAAGGTAAAAATAAATGACGCATTCTGTCTGCTGGTTATCACGCATATTACAATATAAAGCAATTTCAAACAAGACATGCAGTATTCTCTGTTTCTCTTAAATATATCATTAATTTAGTGCTGTTATAATGTATAGATAAAGATTTTCTCTCCATAAATGTTTTTCCTGAACTAAAGATAAAAGGATTGCCTCCATGTGACTGCATCTAAGGAGTTTGAAAGAGTAGGTAAAGCGCAGAACATCCACACTTACCTAATTTAGGCAAAGTCATTTAGTTATTAGCATATAAATTTAAAGTTCCAGGGTTTATACGAGCAGAAATATTAAGTTCAGAGTTTGGATCCGCCCCTTCTTTTTTGAGTCCGAAAACAAAATATGAGGTATACTACAAAAGAATTCAAAATCATTATAAAAATCTATATATGCTGGACTGTCAATCGTCTGTAACTCAAAAAACTTCATATTATTTAGGAAAACCGATTTTAAAATTGCGCGGGACCTGCGAAAACTCGGAAACTTTCTGTTTTTTTCGGTACACCTCTAATTTCTTTTCATATGTAATATCGCTTTTGATTGGTTATCTTTGAAAGTAGAATAAGTGAAACATTTCAATTGGTCAATACTTTTAAAGGTCTTAGCCGGCATGAACGAAAATTGAAAGAAGAAATGGCAAAGCGAAACAAGAAAGACGTAGAAAGATATGTATCACAGATCCCAGATAGAGAGGTAGAATCTTTATTCAAGACAAGGGCATTGTTCTCTATGTTTCTATATTTACCCTTAAAAATAGATATTGTGGTTCCCAAGTAATTTGTCATTCTCTTTCTCTCCCGCGGCCCTGTTGAAGGCTGTTCAAGGCTGTTGTCAGTGTTGAGGCTGTTCACTGATAAAATTAAAGGTTCATTTTTTATCAGATTGTTTTGAGCCTTAAACCAGACGTACATGTAAAAGGAAAGTTCCATGGATGATATGAAAATATGTATTGGCTATTGCAATTCACCTTTTTTATGTGTCAACAACCATTAAGTACTAGGTTCCCTTTCAAATGAAGTAGACTTATGTCATACTTGCCACATTGGATTAGGGTTGGGAGCAAGCAGATGACATCCAAATATTTTAATATTAAATGTGGCATTGAATGCAAGGTTTTAACATAATCACATCAACAGGAAGTAGTTTCTTTGAAAATGTGTGAGTAGTTCCAAACAATTAACATGCATATTGTATATGTCTGAGAAATGTTTTGTCTAGGCGGTGTTTTTGAATAACTCAAGGCATTAACATATCATGTTTTGCTTAGACGAAAATTTCTTTAGTGGTCAGTATGATTTTATAATTACTTTCTCTGTATTTAAAAGCAAAATCTAAATACATAAGGAACTGAGGTCTAAGACAGAAATAAAAGGGACTACATTTTTTGTGCTATACAAATGTACCATTCTAATGAAATATAAGACAGGTGAAATGGTGCCCCCAAAAGTTCCTGAAAAAACACAAGTTCATATAATCACTTAGTGTTGGAGCTAATCAAATCTTTGTGTGACATTTTTAAAATGGCAGATGTTAAGAGTAAATTCATGAATTGGAACCCCTTATCAGCCTTCTTTTGATGCAAAGTATTATATATATAACTTGACAAATCAGATAGTTTTCATGAGTCCTTGGTGAATACTGGCACCTTATCAAGAACCAAAAAAATATTGTTGTTAGCATAAATACATGTAACAGTTTCTGTTTTCAGAACTTTTTTTTTTTTTTTTTTAAATAAAAACAACTAGTGGCAGAGGTTTTGTTAAGAACCAGCTACTGTCGTAATGGACCATTCAAATTCACGATGGGCACCATTCTCCCTTTGATACATTTTGAAGGTGTAGACTGTCCATTTTCACTATTAAGCTGTTTAATGAAAAGATGATGATAATGTACTGGTACACGTATATGTGATAAGTTGGTCTTTTTTTTTAAACAAATTAAAACTTCAAGATTCATTCCAGATCGTAGGGCTTATATGCCACTCTGTGTTATATTCTGTTTAAACTTCCCTAGAGAAATGTTTTCCTTGTATGTGAATTGGCTTTTCCAGGGTTACTAATCATTGATTTAGTTAGCCCTCATCATTTTAGCCAATAACTAATTATCTTCAAAACTTGAAATGACAAACATTTTTTAACCAAATTCGCCACTTTAATTTTTCAAATGCCATATTTTCAAGGTGTCAGACAAGGGGCAAGAAGACTGCAAAGCAAGGGTCCAGTAATTTTGACAGCCTGTGTTTTTATTTAACTTCAGCAGACTTTGTGTCAGTTTTTAACATGGCCAGATCAAGAATAAACTTTAAAGAAGGCCATCTTTTTTGTAGTTATTTAAAGATAAATATTGGAATTTGTGATACACATATGTATCACTACATACTCTGTCTTTTACATTATAACAGTGTGGGAAACCATTTTTTTCCCCAACTTGCCATTCTGGCTAGTGGAATATTGATCTTGCTAGCCAAATAGAAATTCAACTAGCCAATTTTTTTTTCTGTACTATCATCTGTTTTCTCTTGGATTTAAATTTATCAAAAACTTCCATTTTCAAATATTCCCTCTCATTGAAGTTTTTCATGTACTTTACAGTAACCAAGTAAGTATTCCATTTCTGAACTCGTATTTTAAAAATGAAGTTATATTTCAACAGATTCATCATTATGAAACAAGAAAATGTTTATCATTTGCTTCTTGTTCATTTTTATTTTGACAATAAACAACTAATTTGCAAGGTAACAAATCTTAAATTACCAAGATAATCTCATTTGAATACTAATGCAAGATTGGGACTGTTGCATAGGTTTTGGCACGTCCCATTTACCGGAAATTTAAATGGCAGATAGTAAACAATGCTTTACAAGTCAATAAAATTAAGCATATCGTGCCAAAATTCACTTGAAATATTCAAGCTAAACTTCTTGAAATGTAAGGAACATATTTTGAATGTATGATGTTAAGGGATGTTTTACTGAATTGTAGTAACCTGTTGGCTGGTTAACTTTCCTTGGAACTTGCCTATCAAATTAGGGTCGCCAAATTGGCGAGTGTAAGCTAATGAGAACTCCAAATTGGCGAGTGTAAGCTAATGAGAACTCGCTAAAATACACATCTACTCGTATTTGGCAAGCTGGCGAGCGGTGGTTTCCCACACTGTTATAACTGAATGGGTGAATGAGTTCAGTTTTGACGACACATGGACATTCTAACATGTAAACAAAACATTGTATCTCTCAGTCTTTTTCATCCCATCAGCAAACAGCCGAAAACTTCTGAGTGATGAAAAAAATGTTGATTGTTTATAAAAGAAAATTGCGAATACATTTTGTATTTACATTGATTATTGACTTCTGTGTTTAAAAGATTTGATCGATAAACTAATAATTACGAACTATGACTGATTTGTAGTTTCAGCACAATGTGCTTTTGTTACTACTGAAATATGGCGGGAAAAAGATGGATTTGTCAAACTTTTTTTTTAATTCAATCAAGTAATTAATGTACGAAAATTCTCTGAGTCACTTCAATTAATTCGTATATGCAATGGTGCAGCTCGTGTACCGTTAATTTAATTGTGCAATAACTAATCAGTTACAGGTACAAATGTAAATCACAGTCACAGGTGTCTGCACATCAAGTAATATTGACACACACCTGACCATTAATTTCCAATAAACAATTAGGAGTTAGATTGTTTATACTTCTATAAAACCTTGCAGACTGTTATTTATAAGGGTTGACAATTTTTTATGTCAGATATCAGTGTTCTGGCTAGGATGTGAAAATAGAGGGGCACATGGAAGAGGGCACTTTAACACATAGCATGTTTTTTTTTTTCAACAAAAAGGGACTGATTTTCTATGTTTGTGTTAAGTCAGTATTCTTATTGCTTACCTTCCAACTTTTGAAAATGAGGGTCGCATCATAATTTGCAAAGTGAGTAAATTTGATTGCATGATTAATATATGCATGACACCCTTATTGTATTGAAAGACCTTTCTCAGATGACCAAGTGCTTTTAAAAAACAGACAAATCTTATGGAACACATATATATAGAGGTGAATGAGCTGAAAATGTATTACTGAAGCCTTATGTCCCCCTATAAAAGAGTTAAGAATTCAGTTTCAATATGATCAGGTTGTTGTGTGGACAAAATTCATCAATGTTCTTGCAGTGAGGCAGCATATTAACTCATAGTGGTGATAAGGGCAAGAGATTCTTTACATTAATGACATGCTGTGAGGTGAAATGTTACATGAAATGTTACAAATATTCAATATTGCTCCAATTAAAGGAATATCATTTCCTATAATTATTGCAAGTACAACTTAAGGAAAATGTCCTTTACTGTTGAAGATATAGAAAATTATTGAAATTGTAAGGGAGGTAACTGAAATTTTGAATAAAATATCATGTGCAACATGCAATTGTTTACACCGGTCGTTCTACAAAATTTAGACCTGTTAACTTGAAAATATTTGTAAAATTAATTGTGCAGCAGAAATTAATTATTGACCAATGATTGACCTGCATTTTTTACCGTTTCGGGACCCTTGCTGCTAAGCCTTACAAATTTATGACTAAAGCCAGTCAAAGGTTATTTTGACATTGATTGTCAGTAGCCCAAATGATATACAATGTATCCATTTAATTACTAATTAATCACCAACAAAGAAATTTCAGTGGGAGGTGTAAATCAGAATGTGTATATCTATTGAGCCAATCAAATTTGACAATGGTTAACAGTAAATCTACCCTGCCATGTTGTGCACATGGCTAAATGCAAAGTTGAAGAATTGATAGTCTCCCTAAATCATTCTAATTTCAGAAACTGATTTACCTGATAAAAGAATGTTTCCTAATCAAGAAACAGTGGTAATTTTCATCAGGTGGTACCTTTAACACATACATGCTATAATTGACAAAAGAAAATGGCTAGCTTTTGTTTACTGGTACCTAATTGGCATTTGTTTTTTTTTTTGTTTTTTGCGGGGGGAAAAGCAGTAAATAAATAGAATGGAAAATTACCCTAGTCTAAAAATAGCACACATGGTAATGAAATAGATGTGATGCCATCATGGAGAATAAAGTAAGACTGAATGACTCACTCAATACAAATGTGTCCTTATATCCTGATATCAAGCAGGGAGTTTGTAATAGAATAAAATAGTAACAAAAATATTATAACGTCACAGGTTGCAGTTTTCAACAATTATTGCAATTTTTGAATTACATGAAAGCAATAGAAAACAATGAAACAAAATGTTACATGGTTCATGCTGTTTGCCAGAAATTAAATGGTTTTTAGTCTCTTGGATGATGATAATGCAGATTAAAAGTTGATATTGAAAATTTATACATGAATATCAAAATAAAATTTTCAGCATAAGTAAATAGGACCACTAAAATTATATAAAGTAGGTCAATATGTCTTTCTCATCTGAAGTAGTACTGTTACATGTATTTTAGGGGTTGAATTTTTGCGCATGCAAAAGTGAATGGTTTTAAAATCCTGGCTAAAACCCTGTATAGCTTATCAAACTCAATGGAACAATGTAACTACCCAGCCATTTCTGCTACACTAAAAAATAACCTCAGATGCTGAAAGAAATTTTGTCTCGAATCATTTGTTGTAACTAAATGTGGGAGTTAACAAATTTTCGCACATCACTATAGTCCATTTAATGGTGGACTTCACAATGTACATGTTGATTGTTAATGACAACAGAACAACCTCAGACTTCAAAGCTACAATGTAGCTTTACTATAAGTTTGTGCCATATATTCTTCATTATGTCTATTCTATTTCAGAAAAGTTCTAGGGGATATCAGATATCTTTATTGTTTTATGAAGCTGCTGATTTTGAAACAGCTAAAAGGTATTTAATGAATTACTCTAATAGTCATATCATGTGCCGTGTTCTAGGATTTTTCAAAATCCTAGGTTTCCACAGGAAAACTATAAATGATTAACTTTCCCACAGTTAAAGTATGTTTTGCGAACATCACAAATCTTTTCAAAAATTCAAATTTTTTACTTGCCAAAGGGAAAACAGAGCATGAAAACAATTTATCCTCACCTTAATTACACTTGCCCCTGTGACAGGATTGTGGAATCCTAGAACACTGAATTGTGTCACCCAGGGTTTGACACTAACTTTTTTTAGCTAGGTAGCCCAAAGGACTTTCTGATCAATAAATTTGGTAGTCCTCAAAATAATCTTACAGCCTTGTCTTTAGGTATAGTATGATTTTAAGAATAAATTAAGGTAGCCCATAGGACTACCCATTAAAATTTCTAGGTACCGGTAGTCCTCTCTCAATTTAGGGTGGCACAAGACTATCAGACTACTGTTAGTGTCGAACCCTGGGCACCAACAGAAATCAACCAAATACATTTTATACAACCAAACATAAAAAAATGAGTCATTTTAATTCATTCAATTTAAACCTAAAACCTTGTTTGAGTTTAGAAGCAAAAAATGTCTGTAAACACAGGGTCAACTACAATACATGTATGTACTGTACCTATCACAGACTTAAAATGTAACAAAACAATTTTTGTTCTTACCTAAATCTAAATGGCATTCAAAAGTTAAGTACACTGTAAAGGATGAATTAAGCCATGAACAAAAATCTATGTTTCTCATAGCATGCTCTTAAAAGTTAGGGTCTGTAGGTAGGCAAAACTATTTTTTTATCAAGTTTTTGACTGGTTAGTGTTGTAGGCACATTCAGACTTTAATATTTCCTGTCAAGAAATGGCAATTTTTTGCAAATCTGATTTTGTGGGTTTACAAGATATTTGAACAGATATCAGGAAAAGGTGTATTAACTCTGCAAAAGGGAGGTAATCCTTTACACCCTGTGTATTACCTAATTAATTATATATAAGTTTGCTAATTACTTGTGAGATAATTTAAAAAAAAATTAAGGATTGTTGAGAGTGTCCTACTCTTTCAGGTATCTAACAACTTACATCAGCTGTAGAGAAAATGTTCCACAAGCTCATAAATTGATGGGACAGATCTTAGAGGGTCTTAACTATAATGAGCAGGCTATTGCTAGTTATAAAAGGTGGGTATGGCAAAATATTGATATCAAATTTATATGACAATGCCATTGAAGAATGGAATAGAGAATGAAAAATGCCAAATGAAAAACAACCATTGTATACCGATGCTTTGGAGCAGTTTCATAATGTTATAAGGCCTTAATGGAAACTTGTGTGTTTTCCATAACATGCCAAATAATGGTCACTAGATCAGTAAATTTTAAGAACTTTTTGACAAATCCAGGACTGATTTTCTAAGCTTGAGAACCTGACCTAGTATTTTAAAAACCTTCATTTCTGGTTAGCCACTTTAATTAGTTTATGTGAATACCATACAATATATGTTTTACATGCTATCTAGTGGTTGGATAAATGAAAACATTGTGATCAGGAACATCACTGTTGAAAATGAATTTTGTGGAAAATTTCGATAAAAAAGGTTAGGGATTACAGTTGAAAAACAGTCAGTCAGGTTACTGGAAAGATGTTTCTTTATACCCAAACTTACCAATTTACAATTTTATCAAAGCAAACAATACACAATGACACTGCTATTCAAAAGATTTATCTTCTTATCCTTCATGAACTACTGTATGTCCTTTATTTTATTTATCTGCCATTTTATGTTCCTAAAGACAAATTTTATCCTTCATTTTAGCTGATCCAATGTTCATTCCTTAGAGCATTTCTTTAGTTACACTCTGTCAACAAAGAAGTCTATTATTATGAATTTTTGAAAATGATATAATTAAAGAAGTGGGCAATAATGAAATTCATCAGACCAGTTTTCCCTTAGTAATAAAAATATGTTGGCTCTTGAATTAAGACCACAAAGGAGTAAGGGGATTAAGACCTAATTTTGGCCCTATGTTATGATTTCAATTCAGAATTGATGATTCAAATATTACTTTTAGCCTGCTTTTTAAAAAAAATAATATTTTGAATTTTATGCAGACAATATAATCTAAAGACCCATTTTGAAAAAAGTAAAAAAAGTAGGTAATTTTGTTAACTATTTAAAATTTTCAATGATATTATCTACATATTGTTATATTGCAATCACCTTGACTGTCCATTACACCTTTTGTAACAGATTTCTGTGTCTATTGGAAGGAATGCCTAGATATTTGGTATATTGCTTTTGCACGATGATTTGTAGAGTGTTTCTTTTGTTCAGGTTCCTTACTCATCTGTTTCCTGTTTACCAAACGACTTATTAATTTTTCAGTTGGTACATAATTGAAATTTTCATAACAGATTTCTCAGCTTGTATTACAGGGAATGCTTAGATATTTGATTTATTGCTTTTGCATGATAACTTGACTGAAATGGTTGAGTGGGAGTATTCTTAGCACAAAGTAGCCTGCAACATCTTGTTTTAGTAACATATACAGTGTAATTACAAAAGCAAATTTCATTCAGCAGTAGACATTGACATATGGATATAATTTAGCTTTTGGACAGTTTTTACTTCATACCAAATAGGGCTTTGAAATTGACAAATTCAATGCACTGTTCGGATGTTTCTAACCAACTTTTCAAGTTCCAGCACCTAAATTGACCAGACCACACTTATTTTGTAACAATTATTCATCTGTTGTAGTATTTATATTTAGAGCGGATTGATCTTTCATTTAGGAGGTATTTGTACTTCTAACTAATGATGTGACATTATTACCCACTTTTTCCAGATCATATGAAATTGACAACAAGCAAAAGGATCTGATTTTGAAAAGTAAGTATGTTTTGTTTTTTAATTGCTCTCTGCTGGAACATCAGGGTTATAGGCATTCTGTCCATATTTCCCAGGATAGTTCTACACAAAATTTGGTTTGTTTGATAGAATGTTTTTAAATCGTTACTGTTTAGCCATTCCCATAAGATCAATTGTTTTTTCTGTCATGGGGAACCTATGGCTATGTACAGCAATCCTGTTCTGGCTTCAGTCCCTGATGTGCATTTGGTCTGTGTTTAATGATGAAACAATTTATCACGATATGATACATTTTATTGGGGTTTAGATATAATACAGGTCAAAATATAACTTTTTTTTTTTCAAACAAATGATGAAATTGCTATGCAACATGTCATGTCTTGAAAAATCCATTAATCTTTGTTTTGAACAAAGTTATAGACTTTAACCATGAAACCTAGCTTCAACTGAATTCATCATTTGTAAATCTGATGAATATTTTTTATTCCAAATTGAAGAAAATAGATGGGACAACATGCTGTTGTCACCCTTGTATCACGATAAGTATTTTATTGCTAGGTTGGTGTATTGTAACACAGAAACCCAAATTCACCTTAAATGTTACCCTTGATGAACCATTTCAGTATAATGCAACATGTTTTCTTAAATTATGACATTCAAACTTCTGTTGTTCTCAAATGCCAATTTTCTAAGTGATAAGCAACAGGCTGAGTTACTTCTATTTGATGTAAATAATGGTAAAACACAGTAATTTTCTGATACTAAAGATTTTAAATCATACTATTAATTCAGTATTTTTATTTCAGTTTGTGAGTTGTATAGTGCATTGAAGAATGTAGATGTTGGGAGACTGAAGGTAGGTTTTTAAGTAAGAATGTAGATGTTGGGAGACTGAAGGTAGGTTTTTAAGTTGGTTTTTGTATGTCTTGTAGTAGGGTTATTACATCTCTTTGGTAAATACTGTACCTAGCAGGTACAGTCGACTCCACTTAATCGCATATCGCTTTATTTCATATTTCGGTTCTTAGCATAATTTTCTCCTGCAGAAAACCATTTCCTATTATTCTATTAGGGAAAAAATCGCTTATTTGCATAGGCCTTGCAGGTGCATTTCGGTTTATTGCATAGAGAATTTTGCCTCATCCAGGTAAAGACAGGTTTTCCCAAATTCTATTTTAAGCCTTCAGGTCATAAATATGTCAATCATATTTATTGTTGTAAAAACTAGATTATCATCAATTAGGAGGTGTTAATAATGGATTAAAAACATAATTGACATAAAAGACAATTTAAATGATTTCTAATTACATTAAAATAAACAAGCACCTATGTGAACAATGACTTCTGACCACATGCCAAACATCACCTTATGATGCGGCTTGGGGTTCAGCTTGGGGTATTTTTGGTCCCTATTTAAATTCTTCCAACTACAAATGATATCAATGTAAATTTAATTTTCTTTAATGAGCTGAACAGTTTTTAGTGAGCTTGGGTTATTAGGCATAAATATCAACCGAAAATTAAAAGTCATCATTCATTCAGTACAATGTCTAATGAAATTCAACTACCCTAAGGTGCCCCATACTATCCACAGAATATATCGAGGTCAATGACACGTATAATACACAACTATCAGTGTACAACGGTGATTGAACAGAGGAATAAAAACGTGCAGACCATTTCAAAAGCCCAGAAACTGCAAACATTGATGAGTATTACACTGAATCCTGGCTGAAATATGAAATATGGGATTTTCTTTCATAGAAAGGTCTGGAAATTACTTGACTATTTATAGATGAGAAACACGTGGTTTTACTTAAAAATACACACAACGTAAAGAAGGTCAATAAACAAGACAAACACAATATATATTATTGTTTATTGATAAAAGAACGATACAATGAGAAGGTCTATAACAATTAAATACCAGATCAGAAATGTTGAACAGTGATATCCCTGGTTGATCCACAGTATCATCGTCTTACCTGAACTCACACTTTCGGTAAAATCGTAATTTCGGTTATAAGAATAGCCCGGTTATTTGCATAATTTTTACTGGCAAATAGGCTATGCAATTAAGCGGAATCCACTGTATTACATTGCATGAGCTTGTTAATGTAAAATAATACTCTACCAATGATAATATACAAATGCATATAACTTTTTCTGCTCCTGGTTCTGGATATGCAGCTTTGACTTGGTGCTGTGTCTTCCTTTTTCATGTTTTCCACACATCTTCCTGTTTGAAGGTGTTTTCTATGAATTTTTCACATTTACAATGTTCATTTGATGGTTTGCTTTATGTGTGTTACCTTTTAAATATTCTTCATTTGTTAGGCTTTGTTGAAAAACTAAATGTAGTTTGTTACAAAATATTTTAGCATCTGATGATTAATTCATATTTCAGTATTGGGTTGAACAGGCTGAGAGAGCTCATCCAAACAGTCCAGTTGTCTTCAGACTTAAGGTAAATTGTACTATATTAACTTGCAACTTATGATCCAGCAGAATCACTATTTTGTTTTGCAGAGCTGAACATTGTGTCAAACCTATATGTAAAATCTTGTGTTGTAGTTTTATGCGTAAATGTTTTTATTCTAAATTAAACTGTGTTATGTTTTTTATAGGAAAGAATAATGATGGGTGCTGCTAACTTTGAAGATATGGAAGATTTTTATGCCAAACAACTTGTAAGTTCATTTTATCTTTAGAAATTTGGACATTGAATAGTATTGTACAAATGTAGATTCAGCTATAGCTGGGTGTTTATGCCATTCTGAACTACTAAGTTTACTCTTTTTTGGAGCCTTCACTGTGTTTGAGATTGAGTTCTAGGTTTTTTAACATAAGTGAAAGCAGAACAATTTTTGAAGCCACAAGGAATACATCCCTACCATTTTTTAATTATTTATTAGGATGACACCAAATCAATACCTTTTCTCATGTAATTGTTGCACACGGTACAATATGAACAGGATTAAGATACACTACAGCTAACAGCTATTTTGACGATTCCTTATTCCCACGTTGGGTGTGGGCTATGGTGGTCAATTTGTGTCCACCCTTAGACACGTTCCCACCAGCCCACTGTGGACACGTGGTTGATCTCTGTCCAGGTTGCCCACACATTTTGGTTGTCATTTTTAAATCTTGTTTAGTTATAACAGGAATTGGAATTAAAACTTATTCTTATGTAATAAATATTACGGTCCTGTTGTATTACCTGTTGTATTATAAGAAGGTATATAATTGTATGAACTTGCGGTAACAAATATTTCACAGGTGTCAAAAGAGCTTCATAATTGACAGTCATCAATTACCTGTAAGGCGGGGATTAAAGCAGAGAAGGGTGATCATTTGCCAATAAATGAATTATAACAAAGTACCCGCGGTAATCTTTGACAGGTGCCATGTGATCTCTTTAACTGACAGTTAATCAATTAACAGTAGCAGCATGTTTGAATACATCACAGCGCTATTACTTGTCAACAAATAAATTGAATCACATGTACATTAGAAAATTTGATTAAATGTTAATCAAGTGTTACTTAATGGATAAGAATGTATTCAGAAATACTCAATAGTTCAACATAACTTATATATGAATTTGGAAACAACAATTAATCTTGTAAGATGAGTTCTGAGATAAATACTTTTATGGCCATATGATGGAAAAAAGTGCACCCTGCTTTTGCTTATACTATTTAAAATTCCTAAAGAAAATCAGCTAAGATTGGATGTGCAACCCCCAGTGAAAGATACAACTATTTACAACTGCATCCCCTTTTTCTACTGCACTTCATCATGTTGCTATGAATTTCTCACTGTGGCTGAAGATGCAGGTGTTCTTTCTTGAACCTTTGATCGACAGGTAATCAATTAAATTAATTGTCGAGTGTATTGTTTTAAGGAAAGATGCAGTATCGTTGATTGACAGGTAATAAATTATAGGAATATTGAGGATCTGGTTTAAAGAACTGGACAGTCAACCTGCGCGTATAAGAAAATGGCATTTACAAGTACCAGAGAAGACATATACACATAAGTGACTTAATCATGATTAGACGTTTATATGTACTAAGATTGAGGAATTATAAATTGGTTTATTTTTGTCAACCATAAAAAAATAAATTATAAGATACACAATGAGTGCGACCTTCATGGAATTTGAGAAAGGACATGTTTATGTATAATCAAAGCGATCGAGGGCGGGTGTTACAAACTTTGCTAAAATTTGAAAGTTACTCTCAAATATGATAATTTATTATGCATCCATTTCAACAACTACAAGTGAAATACAAAATAATGCAAAACATACCTGGGTTATTCAAACACAATTTTTATTTTAAAAGAGGTGTTAAATGTCGAAATTTTGATTTAAAAAAAAAATACTTTGGATGTTCCTAATACGCTTCTGTAATCATGAAAATTAAATTAGGTCTCTTTTAATTCTTTAATCTAAATATTACCAAACAATTCCTTCTCGTTAATTAGCAGTTGATCGACCACTTCCTGTATATTTGCTAAGTGTGACATGCTCAGGTATTAAGTAGTGACATTACACAAATAATACACACTATTTCTGGTACAATTAGTGAGATTTGACTAAATAAGTTAATGTTTTAAACACATTGATTTACTTTATTTCTAGGTGGCTATGATATGAAATATCACAAATGCATTAAAAGGTTATTACATTTTGTAAATAGAAAAAAATGTTTGTACTGATCATGATTTTACAAGAACAGTGAATATTTTATTATTTTAAAAAAAAAATACAATTGGCCTTGTGTCATTTACCTGTTTGTAAATTCCAAAACTAACAAATATTTCGGAAATGAAAATAATAATGTTTCTGGAATAAAGTTCGAAGAGATTCTAAAAAAATAATGTGATTTCAAAATAGAACACTTTAATGGAAATCTATTTTCAAAAGTGCATTTTGATAAGCGAAGATTTTCGGTAATTAAATAAAATTAAAAAGTCTTAATCAAAAGGTCTGAAATTTTGATTTAACGTCAGCGGTTATGAAAAATAAAAATAAAAACAATATTTATATATCTCTAAAGTTGCATGTTTATGAATGACGGTGTAGAATTTTAAATACTTCAGTGTATTATTACTCAGTCTTCTTATTATCTATGCAAATAAGACATGTTGTTCGTCGATCGATAACTGTTGCCGTGTCAACGAAATGTCAATTTATCTCATACCATGCTCAAAATACAGGGACACACCTATTGATGAAACGTGAAAAGCAATGATTGGACTACGATATTACAAAGGTGTTTATCAAATTTGCATAAGAAATTGAGGCACTTAAAGCATTTTTGTCATTGGTTTAAAAAAGGAAAGTATATAAAAGCCACCCCTAAGAATTATTACATAAGAAACTCGTCAGTAAAATAGTAGATCGTGAATACTCGACTTTCTTGAACATCGTAATTTATAATTTGTTTGCTATTGTTATATATAATAACAGAACTAATCGTAGTAAAAATTAAGTCAGTGGGAAAAAACAGAAGAAATAATTCATTCAACTGTCTTTTGTGCGCTAAATCTTAATTACTAACTGCACATTCAGCTTAAGAGGGGAAATTTTCACCCATCACTATATTCGGCTAACGTGTGCTCTGATGATATGTGGTTAAATCTGTTGCCATTTGAAAACTCATGAACTACGCGGTTCAATATTTCTGGATCATATATTATCTTCCCACTTTCAAATTTTCTTGAAATGACACATACTGAAATTGGGTAATTATAGACCAAAGTTAAAGTTGCATGCGTTTGTTTCAAACCCGTTCTTTCACTGAGAAAATACAACTGCATTAAATGGGTAGAGTTTGCAAATACTTGATTTTCTTGAACATCGTATTGTAACATTCTGATCAGATGCACAATATTTTTACATGATACATGTAGCAACTGGAAATGTCTAAATTAATGCCTTATGAATTTCTTTAAAAATTATAATAACTTTGTTTTTCGATTAGTCCAGGTTTACATTTCAATGATACCAAATAATGACAGGCTTAATTACGATGTTGGCCTTCAGAAAAAAAAAAAGAAAAAAAATAGAGTTCAAAGCATTTAATTCGTATAAAAACCTGATTATCTTAATTCCTAAGTAAACACCTGTTGGCCTCACAATTTTGGTTTGAGGCCAATTATACATGAAAGAAAATTGATTCTCACGGTCAAGGTGATGATTGACACATTGTTCTTTTATTTGTCAACCGTTTAAACTCTATATTAAAATTGCCGATCATGGATTAAATCCAATCAACAGGTTATCACGCATCCACTGGATACCATGGGCATGGATATTATACTGTCCACCTGACACGGTGGGCACATGGACGTCTGTTCACCATGGGCATTAAGGGTGGGCAAAGTGTGTACAACTTCATTTGCCACGGTGGGCAAGTGGAATTGTCAAAATAGTCGTTAGCTGTAGTGTATGTTTTAATTTTCCCTGCATCATGTACAGATCTGTCACTAACACTCATATGTATTTTATGGAAAAGTTGTAATTCTGCACCTAAATAAAAAGGGAATACTTAAAAAAACAAGCAAGTATTATAAAAATATTAATGGCTTCTTCCATTTTTTCTCTTCTGAAAGATTTTTATTTAAAGCATTATCCCCTGCTTGTTAAGTCATGCTTTGTCATAAGCATGTTGGGTCGAAACATATCCAAAATTTTAATAACACACTCCATTTTACTGTAAGTAAAGGTGAAGTTTTATTATTATACCCCCACCTGTTTTAATCATAATAAAGTTATCACTCCCTTATTGAAAGATATTTGACCTCAATAACCCAGGTTGTGAGGGAAGGTTGCTCTTTAACTTATTTTCCTATTATTGTCTGACAAACATGATGGTGATAAAGTGTGACCTAAGCTTTATTTTAATTCATAGTCTTTTTTCATCATAGGTTAAGAATTACACAGATGTAAACCTACATATAAAGCTGCTTGAACTGTACATGAACGAGGAGAAGTTTGGTAATGCTTACAGACATACCATCGATGTAGAGAAAACGCAGGCATTCTCTGAAAATCTCATCTGGTTTGAAAATGCTATTAATGTTCTTCATGTAAGTTGTGAAAATACATCAAAGGTCTGTTTAAGTAATAATAAATATGAATTGTAAACAAACTGCCACTTTAACATACATGTACATCTTAATGAACGCAAATGACTCTGGGCAAAAAATTTTTTTATCTCGCATAGTTATTGCTCTTATATCATCACTTCTAAATAGATTCAAGATAATAGCAATCATTTGCATATCAACATATTGGACAAGAATGAATGCAATTCATCACATTATGTGGAATTAATGTCCCTTAAAATAGATTTTTTACGACTGCAAAAAATTACAGTCAAATTATGTTTAATGCTGTGGTTATTGTCATCATTGTTATTTTTTTTTTCGTTTTGGTTTCCATGTGATAATTTTAAGTTGTTTACCAAATTCCTGAAATTTTGACACATTGTTACTTGCTGCTAGAGGAAGCTTTCTATTTAAAATGGGGTCACCGGCCCGTACAGTTTTCTGAAAAGGGGTAATATTGAGGCTTATTTTTCACTCAGTTTGACTTCTTACTTATAAAATTCTGTTTTATGAATTTTTAACAGATTTTAAATAGCATTGAGTATTGTATCCACACTTGACCCTAGTGAACAGAGTTCAACTTGCTGTTTTATGATGCTGTTCTTGGCAAAACCCTTTTTAGCACTCCTGACCAAAGGCCAAGTGAGCTTATGCCATTACTTGGCATCCATTGTCGTCGTCATGGACAAATTTTCAAAAATCTTCTTCTCTGAAACTACAAGACTGACAGGTTTAAATTTGGCATGATAGTTCCTTAGGATGTTCTGCACAAAATGACAATTGGGATTTTTGATCCATGAAAAAACATGGCTGCCGTTACTAGACATAGGGGTCAGAAGGCAGTTTTTTTGCAAATAACTCAAAAACCGTTGCCTTTAGCAAATTTCTGGCAGAGGGTAAAATAGTTAAGCATCATGAGATGGACCTATGCCGAAATTTTCAAAACCAGTGACTGATGAAGGAGTTACGGCCCCGAAACAGTTGTTTTGGTTTTCTTTTTTCACATGTACAACTTGGAAAATCTTCTCAGAAACCATTTAAGATCATTGAATGAAAATAAGCATAAAAGTTCTTAAGTGTATTGTGTTCAAAATGACTGTTGTAATTTTTAATCTGTGAGTAGATATGGCTGCCGATACTAAAAATGAAACTTAGGGGTCGGAAGACAGGTTTTTGAAAATGATTTAAAAATTGTTGCCTTTAGCAAAATTCTGGATCAGGTCATGAAAATGCTATTAAAAGCATTTCCTGTGTTAGACAATTTAGTTGATTTTAACTTAGCCTGTCTCATTCCTCAAGTTTTTCAAATAAGCAAATGGTTAACCAGGTGAGCGAATCAGGCTCTCTTGAGTCTCTAGTTTGATGAAACGCTCTCTATAAACTGTATTAAATGATATAAAATTTACATAAAACAGAAGCTTACTCTGTAAAATTGTAGGCCAGTGTATGTTCATGCAAGTTCAACTTTTTTCTCTGGTAAATAGAGCAATTTGAATCATGTAACTAAAAGCCTTGGTCTTGGTAACTCTGTTTTATAGAATTACATTAATTATACTGTTATGTCATCATTGTCCTGAGATGGGGTTTAATCAAAAGTCATCAATTATTGGGTTGAAATGCATTTATACTCTCCTTGTTAAAAAACAAACTTTCAATAGTGATCCAAATAAGGGTAGAAAATAAATCTTTGATTTCATAGATTATTTTCTTGGTGTTTCTCAATATGCTGAATCTATCCATGTATTGAAAAAAAAAATATTTTTTTGCCAGTTTTATATTTCGTTCAACAGCAGTGTCCAAAAGGTCCCAATTAAACTTTATTTTTTTAACAAAAGTGAAACCTTAGAGCTTTTGATATGCAGAATCCAACCATTATATTGATATTGGATATTGAACTAAAATAAGTAAAGCTTCAATTTCATATATTTTATGTTTAAATATACAAATTGATTAATTAAGTACTTCTCAGTCTAAGAATCAGGCAAAATGTATATTAGGTTTGGAACATGAAGAATAAAAAGAGAATAAAAATGCAGAAACTATATTGTATTATCCAAGTATTTATACCTCATAACCTCCAGAAATATCCATCAAAGTGTTTGTAAACTTTGCCTTTTTAAGATATTTAAAGGTCAGATTTAGTTGCAATACACTATGGAAAAACGGTGGGAAAATTTTCCCTTAGTTTTTCCCTATATAATCAGTCACAAAATATCTATGGCACAAAAGCTTTGGTATAAATTTAAATAACTTAATGGATGTTTTCTAGAATATATTTTAGGCATAAAAGACCCAAATTGAGATAAATGATGTGCCACTCATTGCCTGATTTTTACAATATGTTGTACTATTTGTCAGGGTTTGATCTCTGCTGTTGAATTGTGCCATGTGGAGTATTATCATTACATTAGATCTTATTAAATGATGTTTCTATTTTATGTGTCAAGCACTAATGTCAATGGTATGTATGTCTACTTTCAGGGTTATTTAAGGCAAGAGAGATGTCACACTGACACTTCATTTCATTCACATCGCTTGACAATTCTGTGTAACCTTGTGTATCTACAAATCAAAGAGAAAGAAATTGTAACCTGTTCTCAGTCTCTTTATCTGTAAGTAGAATACAAAGTTCTTACACCTGTATTGGAATTACCTTGTCCATCCATCTGAATTTCCTCAGTTATCTCGGCACAAAATGGATTGATTTATTTCAAATTTAATGTATGGCTTCATTTAGATAGGGCATATGTTGTTAGTGATTTTGGTTTCTGTCTACTATCAACTTCCTGTTTCAAATGATAAAAATTTTGTCACAAAATTATTGGTCCTAACGAATGGATTGATTTCAAATTTGATGTGTGGCTTAATATAGATGGGGTATATTTTGTAAGAGATTTTGGTTGCTCTCCATTGTCAACTTTCTGAATTAGTAGGGTAGGGCGTAATGTTCGTTATTGTCTACTTTCTACCTGCATGAAATATCTGCTTCCTCTCCTATGAATAGTATTGTAGTATAGGACAAATAATATTACAGGATGATGTTAAAAACTGATATTATGTGTAAATGGTTTGTGTAGTACATGTACTTATTATTAAAATATGGTGCAAATTATCAATTTTGTCATCACAGATTTTGTTGACATAAATTTGTCTTCAATCTGTTAATATGGAACAATTGAAGTTCAAAAAAAAGTTTTCTTTTAAATTAAAAAGATGAATTGTCTTTTGAATTGAATTTAATATGCCCTTAGATTGGATCAAGCTCTGCAAGAAGCATTGAGGATAAAGTCCCAGAAACCTGAATGGACTGCTGTGTTGGGTGAAGCTGAGGGAATGTATTACTTTTTGTGTGGTCTGCTTCTCCTTAAAAGGGCCAACAAGGTAATAAAAAAGTTTGGTAATAATTGTAACTAACTGTTGTTGTACCTATGTATAGTGAGTGATTCTTAGGTTGGTCTGTCACTATTTTGTTTCCAGGATAATGACTAAAGAATCATGCTTTCTTATCTATTGAAATTTTAACACAATGATTTTGATTGTGAAATACAAGTTTAGTTCAATTATAATTAATCAGTATTTATAGCCAATATCCATGTGAAAATAGAATGTTGAGCTAATATGTGACCACCAGATCAATTTCTGTTGTGCATAACAAAGCATTTCTTTTTATTATTGCCATTACTTGGTTGCCATTGTCGTCATCGTTAACAATTTTTCAAAACTCCTGACACTACTTGACCAATTAGAATTGAACTTGGTTTGAATGTTCCTTGGAGTATTTTGCGTAGAACTGATGTGGAGATTTTTGATCCATCGAAAAACTGGGCCGCTGTTACTAAAAATAGAACATTAGAGTCAGACAGTAGTTTTTCCAATATATCTCCCAAACCATTAGGTTTAGCCGATTCTGTCATGGTTAAAAGTGTTCAGCATGATGAGATCTATCTCTGGTCAAATTTTTGTTTCAATCTGTTAACTTTTGTGGGAGTTATTGCCATTTTTTATGTTTTTTTCCTATTTTAATGTTATTTCTTTCAAAAATCTTCTCCACAGAAATGCTTGATCAGTTAGAACCAAACTTGGTATAAATTTTCTTGGGATATTCTGCATAGAAGTGATTTGGGGATTTTTGATTCCTCTGAAAACTTAGCTGCTGTTACTAAAAATAGAACATTAAGGTCAGAAGTTTTTGCATATATCTCCAAAACCATTAAGTTTGGCCAAAATTTGATGTGGCTTAAAGTGTTCAGCATGATGAGATCTATCTCTGGACAAATTCTATCAATTGCCAAAATGACCCTCATTATAAGGCGTACAAAAGTCTGCAATGAGTCTATACTCGGCGTCACATAAATAACATACTGTTAAAATTTGAATAAAAATATTTTCTACGACTTTATTGACACCAACCGTCATTTAAATTGTCTTAAATGACTTGCTCATTCGTTTAGCCAAACAGCTTCTCAAAAACAAGTCGCTTATTAGCTTAAATCATGCGTAACAAATCCTTACGGGAAAATCCCATACTAATATCCGCCATGTTGGTTTTTACGGGACGATTTGTTTACAAACGAAGTTCGTAAGTTCCCGTCGAACTCCGGTGACAATCGTCTGCTTGATCAACTTCTCGGTATTGTACGTTGTTCGCGTAAAATAAATCCGAGATGTCCGAAATAACGCAGAAGTGCATTCTGGGTTCTTCGGTTTTTGGACAAACCATTTAAACGTAAACAACATCTCCTAGCAACCCGATCACTGTAAACATGGCCGACTTTTTACAATGTAAATATTGGCACCTAGAATTAAAATCTGACCGGAATTTAACGATTCAATGTTTAGGGAGAAGCCGTTTGGCTAAACGAATGAGCAAGTCATTTAAGACAATTTAAACGACGGTAGGTGTCAATAAAGTCGTAGAAAATATTTTTATTCAAATTTTAACAGTATGTTATTTATGTGACGCCGACTATAAGTTGTCCTACTACTCCTTGTTAGAGTTCTTGCCCTAGAAAGGTGAAAAATGTTTGTTTTTACAGTTTTCAACCAATATCTTGAAAACTATGATGGAAAGAAAATTTTAATTGCTGAACTGATCCTTATGATAAGGCCTACAAAAGTGTGTGGAGATCAAAGTTGTCAGATGACTCCTAGTTAGAATCATTGCCCTTGAAAGGTGAAAAATTATGTATATTAGCAGGTTTTCAGCCAATATCTTGAAAACTATTAAAGAATGAATGAAACTTTCAATTGACGAAATGATCCTTACAAGTGCTTCCATAGTCTTCTTTGAGTCAACATTGTTGGACAACTTCTTGTTAAGAGTGATTGCCCTTGAAAGGCAAAAAGTTAACCAGTTGAGCGATTCAGGCTTCTGGGAGCCTCTTGGTTAATAAAGGACCAGTTTGTTTGGAAAGATGCTAATTACTTCTCATCTACCTTTTAATTACAGGGCCAGTTGGTTTGGAAAGATGCTAGTTCCTTTTCATCTGTATGTTTCCTCCTGAGTTGTAGTTACCCAGTTATCAACAGGATATCATCATGGTATACCCAGGCCAAATCTGTGCAACTTCAGAAGTTCTATGATCATATTCACTTGTTTGGGTGTTATAGACTGAGTCAGGCTGGTAGGTTCAAGTTTTTTTTTAAACATATCTGCACTTTCTCTGGCTTATAATCAGACATTTAGAGGCTAAATTTTCTGTTGGTAAATTAAAACTGCTGTATCCCCTGTAAATGTTGTAAATGTTTAAATTTGTCAGTCTTCTCACTAATTGACAAGTAGAAATATTTTACTGTTAGTATCTTCAAACATTGGGTATGTTCTGCTATAATGTAACAGTGTGTTTGTATATTATACAAAAATCAGAATCTCAGTGAGAAGTAAGCTTCTCACCTATTTTATTGTAGGTTATATTATTAACTCACTGTTGAAGAGTGATGTTGGTACTCAACTTAACTCTCAGATGCAGCAACTGAGGAGTCGCCAGGCTCGTGACAAGCTATATGACATCATGTTTACCATGCGTGAGATGAGGGAGAAGAAAGGCCAGTCATACCTAATACAGTCTGATGGTTACTGTTCTGCCCAAGTTGTAATTCCATCTAAGAAACATGTGGCTGATAGTGATTTTGGTAAGTTCATACTTTATTTTAATTACTCCTTCAGATGTTAATGAGTGGATTGGTATACCATTTATCTCCATTCGTCAGTATTACACAATATTTTTTGTCGCTGTTTTCTCTATATATCTTGATAGTTGTGATAAAACCTGTTCCTGTTACTTACTCCTCCCAGCCATTACATAATACATTTGTATTGAATAGAAGAAAAAAAATCCTTTTCAACATGCCTATACATCATTTATGGATTGTGTGTATTTCTTTATGCGTAGATTATGTGAGTAAATGTCTCTTGTAATAGGTGTACAGGAGTTGTTCCCTGAGAATTTACATCAGTTGGTGTGGCTGGCTCTACAGAAATATTCACTCAAAGACCTTACGCAACCTGACTGTAAGTTAATATAGATAATATCAGTTTATTAGGCATAGAGATGCTTGGTTTAAAAAACAAAACAAACAAAATGAAATTGATTATCCACATAAAATTGTCTTTACAAATTAATGTGAAATATTTAAACTTATAATGAAATTAAAAAAAAAAAATCAAAAATTAAATTTGATATTGTGTTCTACATTAGATATCATCATATCATAACTTACAGTGTATTTTGAAGATTAGTATGTATATTCATTAACAAATGTAAAGATTATAAGATATTTGTTGTTACAGATGGTCTAAAAGTTTACAAGTTTCCATTTAGTACTGGAGAAGTTGACAGTTCAGCTCTAGAATCCCTCTGTCAACTTGACATACAGGTATTACATATCAAAAATGTTAATCAGTATAGTGCCTAAGTATCAACTTTGATGGTTCACAATTTAACATTTTGCACTGTGTTTAGTCCAATTCAAACATTTTACTGTAAAAGCAGACTTTAGGTGATGCTCAATGATACAATCACTCTGCCATTAGAAGAAGAATTTGACCAACTACAAGTTCTGAACATCAATTAGGGTTAATTTATTACTAGTTGTATGTGTGTGAAACATTGTATCGATGGATTTGAAATATCCTTAATTTACATGTAGCTACATGTACATGTATGCTGTCAGATAAGCGAGAATGTAGCTATATGTGCATGTATGCTGTCAGGGGTCGCGCTGGGCTTCACCAGTGTCGCAATTTGCAATTTTTTATTTTATCTGGCGACAAAAATAACCAGTTGGCGATTTTCTTGGCGCCTAGGTTTTGTGTATTAAAATTAACAGGAAGTTTATCAGCAACAGATATTCTCTCTAATTAAACAATTGTGTTGACACTTGGTCAGAGTTAATTGACCATGACCAATTTACGACTGAAGGCAATTAAAGGTAATTAGACCAGGTGACCGTGACTGGCAATATCCTCATGGGAGGTGTCAATCAAATTTAAATATATTATTGAGCCAATCAAAACTCTCATCATCTGGTCAAAGGGAAACACAATTATGGCCATGTGCACGTGGCTACATACAAGCTTCACAGCCCTGTGATACATTCTGAAACAGACTTACCTAATAACAGAATAAATTAAATCCAATTAACAATGATTATCCCATCAGGAAGTGTCTAAATACTTCGAAATGAAAGAATTGATGGATGACATTTGTTTACACGTTTGGCAGGAAAATCAGTAAACAAATAGAATGGGGATTCCCAAAATCTAATTAAGGAAATACTACTCAGATATCAAAATAATCATACAGGGACACAATTTATGGTACAAAATGTAGTTTGCTAGAAATTTTATCACTTGAAAAAAGAATCAAGTTTGTTAAAAATCAAATTATATTGTAAGATAAATTAGACCATAAAGGACAATGATGAACATGTTACAAAATCAGGGACTATATAGTTATATAAAGTCCTTGATAGAAATAAAATACCTGTTTCTAGAGTAATACTTTTATTATTATATGCATATGAAAGTGACAGACGAGCTAAAAACCTGCTTTATACATGAATCAAGAGTGAATCTAGGTACATCCATGTATGTCATGAATTGAGAAGTTATTTTGATGAATTCACCAAGATGATTCATCAGTAGACTTAATACTATCATATTTTGACACCCTTTGGCTTTAATTTCTGAAAGTTGGAGACAAAAAATGGCAGCTGACGATTTTTCTGGTGACAGAATTTTGGAAGCCAGAGCAGCCCCTGGCTGTTAGATAAGTGAGAATGTAGCTACATGTACATGTATGCTATTAGATAACTGATAATGTTGTTACATGCACATGTATGCTGTTAGATAACTGAGAATGAAGCTACTTGTACATGTATGCTGTTAGATTACTATCTATTACTTATTGCTCATACATATTTGTAATTCTATTTCAAGGCTTTCTTCTTGGCAACAGTTAGATGTGCTGTAATAAGCTATGAGGAACAACGTAAACTTGGACGGAAGGATCAGTTCAAACCATACCTTCTCCCAGCATGCCTTTGCCCTAGTCTTTGTACTCACCAACAAATTGAGTGGTGGGCTTCCATGTATAAGTTCCATATTGGGAAAGGAAAGGAAAACTTTGGTAAACTTAGAGCTACTATACAAAGAGGATTAGATGTGATAAGACTACGTGGGTCTCATGGATTGTCTGTTACAGCTATTACTAATATTGCAAGATCCCTAGATTCAAGGGTTAGTATTAATTTATAAATGTATGACAACATAAACAAAACAAGAAAATTGAGATTGTGGAATGAATCATTAGTTTATTTAGAAAAGGTTATAAAGAATTCTATACTGTATTTTGGTGTGTATTATATGCATTTATATATTGTGCGCAGTGCAACTTTGAAGGTCAAAAAGTGTGAAAAAAAGTTTTTTTGGACTGAAGTAGAATTTTGTAAAGCAAAAAATCAATGTTTTGCACTTGCACGGTCAACCTTGATGCAGTATTTCCAACAAAATTGTGAAGAAAAGAAACTTATTTTCACACTAAAATATCCTGTTAAGATCAGTAGCTACATAAATTGGATAATTTTTAATTTGAAAGCATGGTAAAATTACCACAGGATGTAAAAAATGGCTTACATGTATTGAGCAAAATCTTAAGTTGGGGAAATCGGGGCATTACCGGTTTTGGTTGTCATTCAAATTTCATGACAAACATTTTCAGCTGCAAAAGTAACATATTTTTGGGACTATAAGTCAATATTTTTTTCAGTAAAATGTCAGCCTCAACTAATCCTCCACTTCAACTTGTATAAGGATTTTTTCATAAAAAAAAGTTAAATCTACAAGTGATTTTATTAGAATTTATTATATTATGTTGATTATTATCATTCATAATATGGGGTAAATTGTTATCACATAAAACAAAAGCCGTCAATGCAAATCAAACCGGGGATTGAATTCAAAAGGTAATTGGTCAGTGTTGCTATTCATTTATGAATGAATACGTTGTTTTATATTTAGACATCCCTAATTGCTATTCTCCAAATTCTTTAAAATATATAAACAAACTGTTGAAGATATGTTTACAAAATCTTTCATCAGATCATGTATTCCAGAGTTATCAGTCCTTTTATATGCAATTTTTTACCTATTTATGGTATGTTGTAACACACTGGCATGTTGTGCAAATTATAATCAATCAAAATGTTATCCAATTGGCTAATTTCAACAAGATTTAAAGGAAGTAATTTTTTTATTGTCCCCCGCAACGCATCTCAAGGGGACATGGAAATGCCGTCCTTCCATGTTTTCCACACTTTTTTTTGTTATGCTTTTACCAAATAAGTTTGTTTTTGGTATATAGTCTTATTATGATTAGTTACAGATTAAGTTTGACTTTGGTTACGGTTGAATGATTTTTATAGAAGTTATGGCCCTTTGACTTAATTTCAGTGAATTTAAAGTTTTCCTCACTTTGTTTTTTTCGCGGGGACATTGGAACGTTGTTCTTTTATTGTGTTTTAGAATACCTGATTGTATTGTTTATTAATTACCTGTCTTAATTTTGACGGGTTATCCAGACTTATTTCACACCGGGCTATTAACACTTGACATATTTACAACCTTTGGGTTTCAATATCAGAGCAATTGACACAGAATTAAATAAAACTAATAAACATCATTTGCTTAATTAAAAATACTAACAAACTTAACAATATCATCTAAAGTTACTTCGCTTGAATAATATGATTTGAAAAACTTCCTATGGCACCTAGGGTGTACGTCGATAACCTTAGATGCATGTCTGACCCTTGACTTATCTATGTTTTTTCATTATACTCCACACTGACTTATAGGTAAAAAAATATGGTATTTAATAAGGAGGGTTTAACAAAAAATGGACTTAAATTATGGTTTTTAGTTGTTTCATTTTAATCTTTAACCATGTTCATAAGAAAAAAATATTGTACAACCTTTTTCTGAAACATTTTAATAAGACATTTCAACATGATTTGAAGAAAATATCATTTAAAATTCAATACTTAAAGACCTAAATTTACTTTCTTTCAGCAACATTTCACTTCCAGTTTGTTTGTTTACATTATGCAATTTTTCAATCCTTGATTAATTCTTGTATATTGATGCATAATATGCACCCCATGCTCTGGAAATGATTTCTATGTGCGTATTACACACGTCAAAATGTGGTATAAATTATTTCTTATACTTACACTTCTAGGCAAAAGACTGTGAAAAAGTTCTTACTGAGGAATCACAAGATAAGCTTAATGCTTACAGTACCAGGGCTTCTATGTACTGGAAAGAGGCATTAGCAATTGCAGAAAGACTTGAAAGGTATTGAATATATACTGATGTCACACCATGTTACCTTGTGTAAGGTTACCCAAAATATCACAAGACACCCATTAAGCAAAGCAAAACATGATGGCTTGACTGAGGGGAGAATAAGATGAGTTAGTTTCTTGTTTGTTTTTTTTTGTATCTTTTAATATGACATTGAGTATTCCATTTCTCATTTTTATGTACAATTTTTTTTTAGCTAAATTATGAAATATGAACTTAAGACGGTAGACCTAGGGTAAGGAACATAACTCTTACTAATCATTGGAACATTTATATAAAGTATTTAACATCAATCTCATTTATGCATCAAAGTAACTTGGATTGATTTCATTCTTTTTTCAAAAAGCTTGATAGGCTTTGATGAAATTGAATCTGATGCAAACATATCACTGATTTAAGAGTAATGTCCCTTACCCCAGGTCTACTTTTGTGAGACAACAAATTAAACTTATAATAAAAGTTTCTTATTTTCTTAACCTGACATTTATTTTATCTTGCAAATGGATGTGCAAAGTTTTCATAAATGTTTGCAAATCAGTCAAATGACATGTAAGGCATAGAAATGAGATGGATGTTATGTCCACATCTGCAATGTATTCCATGATAATTGATCAGTTGTTAACAAAATCAGAATGAAATTTGAATTGTCTTGAATACAAAACTAATCATAACATGTAAGTATATAACTGAATTTGATCTGATGAATCTTTTCTAATATATTGCTAAACCATGGGCAAAATCACCACTGACAGATTTGTCCCATATCAAATCAGATGTGAATTGATAAGAACAACCAAAATAAATCATAGATCAATAGATTTTGAGCACATTTAAAGGCTTTGAAGAGAAGACTATAAATAAAATGTTTGGTATGAATTTCCAGGAAAGTATCTCAGAGACTGCCAAAGGAGAGATTATTTGATGATAAGGACTTTGGATTAATAGACTCCAACCAGATTCAAGAGATTAAAGATCAGGCAACATTCTCCCTAGCAACAGTTGCTATGAGGAGTGGTGATATTGAAGAGGCTAAATCTATGTTTGAATCTGTCAAGACTCCTCTTGCTTCATTTTATCTTGCAAAGGTTAGTGTCTTTAAAACAAGGAATAAACACAGGAATATTTTTGTATCTTAACCAAGAAGTATTTTCGTGTACATATAAATATTCTTAATTACATTTTTACCAACAATAACATTGAAATTATCTTCACATAAATGCCTTTTCCTTTAATCCCAACCATAGTCTCAAATACATGCATAAAGGAAGGATTTATCATGAATCAGTGGGTAGTAAGTTCCACTCCATGAATATTTTATGACAGTTAGTGGAAGTGATATCAGCAGGTGCTTGAATGATAAAACCTAATGTACTTGTAGGATGCAAATTAACAGGATGGTGTGTCCTAGTATTGATGTGAAAAAACTAGTTTCTGCAAAATAATTTCTGATGAACCAAAGGTTTTAAGATACTGTTATTTAGAACTTAAAATGTTTTAGTATTGGATAAAACCTATTTTTATTGTTATGAATTAAACTATAAAATTCTAAATTCAGAACATTGAAGTCCAAGTTGCTGATTTGCTTTTGTTACTTTGTATGTATGATTTTAGTTACTTTTTGTTCTTTGTTGTGTTTGTCTGTTTTCCATGTCTGGTCTTTGTCCCTGGATTGCATTCTTTTGATTACCACTATAACCTTGATTCCCTTGATTACTTTTGAAGCATTTCTGCCCTGATTTGAATCAGCATTAATCACAAAAAACCTTGAAAATGGCCAGAAGTATAACATACATGTAATTTGGTGAGAGCTTGTTCATTGTGTTATAAATGTTGTTTTAGATTTATCGAGATATGTCCGAGAATACAGACAGTATTGGTTTAGGGAGTGACAGATTGACATTGATGGAAAGGTCCTATGATACCTTATACCTTACTCTGGACAGACTGAAAAGTCAGAAAAACCAGGTTAGAAGGTCATACTCTCACTAGATCATTTTGTTTGCTATATTGATGCCTTTAAAACTCTTTCAAGTAAATAGTGCCGTTTTTCAGTTTTACATTATATTAAGTAAATAAAATATTTTTCTGTATTTAATTCTAAATTAAAAAAAAAATGAATAAAGGAAAGTACAACATGGCAGATTTCCTTTTTTTTTTTCATTAGACAACCCCCAAAAATGAATGATAAAATCGATATATGAGTTTAAAGGTACAAATCTATTTTTTGTAGGAGTTAGAGACTTCTGTATTGGCAGAAATTGATGATGTAGCCAATGAATTGGAGGGACTTAGAAATGCTGGAGCATGTAAGATTTCTTGGATAAGTAGAGTAGTAAGGATTGAAAACAAACACTTTGACAATTGTTGACTTCCTGTGCAACTGGTCTATGAAATACAAGAAAGAAAAATAATTGTTTAGCATCCTCAATGTCGATTTAGAAACCAACAGAATTTCTGTCTCATCAATGGTAGAATGTATATGTAATTGCAGTAGAAAACCATTTTCCTGTTCTTTTTTTCACCAATTGATTTGCATCTGTGGTAGACAATATTAAAAGTATTTACAATGCCATTTTGTCATCTTTTATTCCATCATTTGTTTTAAAGCTCAGGTAGACAGTATATATCATGGTTATAATGCAATTTTCTCATATTTATTTATTCTGTGTTTTACAGCTCTAGTAGACAGCATATGTAATACAAATGGTTCAAATGGAATGCCACAGCCTTCCACTATATATGCTGAAGAAGAAGCATCAGGAGAAGAGTATGTCAGCTTTAACACTCCTCAAGGCAGTGATCAACCAAGACTTGGTCCTCAGGCCACATCAGCATCCCCTGGCTTTGTAGCGAGTACTCCAGCTGTTAAGTTCAGGACCCCAACCAAGTCTCCAGGGAGTGTTCCTCTAAGACTTAGCATGGAGGTGAGATTAAAACTACAAACTTTCTGCTCATATTAAGATTCAATTTATTAAAAACAGATTAAATAGAAAACTTCATGTCTTGTTGAGGCTGGGTGGTATGGCAACCTGATTTTTCTCTGCATTGAAATAACTAACATAAAACTGTAAAAGATGTGTATTCTTGGTTATTGTAGAACCTGTAAACTCAGACGGAGATGAGAAATTTTGTTGGTAGTTGCTATTAAAGTTCACAATGTCACTCTTTTTAGGTGAGCCAGAGAGAAAGACCAAGTCCAGAGAGATTAGAAGCAAGGATTTGGGCCTTAGAGAAGAAACAAGAGACAGTTATAGATTTGGTCCAAGATATGAAGAATGAACACACAGAACTTAAACAAGCCATCAAAGGTCTGAAGGATGAGTATGGCGATCTTATGAAACAAATGAAGGTAAATTTGTACTGTAAATGTATTCATTTTCACAGTTTCTGAAAAGTCAACATGTTTGTGGGTATTAATTTTCGTGGTTTTCAAGGTTGAAGAATTTAAGTTTTTCTATAGTTTTGGCAGTGTGTGATTCCTCTTATGGTCAGTTACTTTACCGTTAATATTTCAATGAATTAATGATGGCCGTTAATACGACATTCACAAATTGACAAGTCCACGTGTACAGTTTCTTCTGGCCATTTTAATCTAACAGTCTATTCTTATTTAAAACTAAAAAGAACTCACTCAGTTGCCCAAGCGGTAGCTTATTGTAGGGATTAACTTTTGTCACTTTAATTGCATGTTTACGGATTAACTTTTTATTGACAGTTCTCAATGTGTGTATTTAACAGTAATCATTTATATGTGATTACTTGTACTATGTGTTAGACACTTACATTTTGAATAGAATGTTTGCACAGTATTGATTTCTATTCTTTGATGTGGCCATTCTATGGCCATTGATACAAATCATTATGTAAACAAGATCATGAATTTAGAAATTGTAACCCACAAGCTTTCACCGTATACATTTTTATAATAGACTTAGTATTAATTCATACTTGATTGCATTGAATGATACGACCCATACGCAAAACAATGTTTCTTTTCAAGAATTTGGAAACCATGATAAGGCCATACAAAAAAAGTACCTAGGTTCTCAGGACTTTTTTTTTTTAAAATTGATGCAGGAGGGAGGCTTTTTTTTTTTTTTTTATCAGAAGCAAGTTTTTTTTTTTTTTCGAGAAATTTCATCGAATTGAACAATTCTGTAAATGTACAGTATGTTGAGAAGTTGAATAAAATACTCCATGGCATTGAAACTTTACTGGAATAACTTAATGAGATGTTGCAAGATATAAAAGCCATCTCTCCGCCACGAGACAAACTTTCGTTTTTAATCATCAATGTTAAATAACAGCCTCATTCACATCATACTTTTTACATTTCTGTCAGGCTTGCAGATGATTCTGTAACTAACTAAAATTGATTCCGGACTGGATATGAAAATTTCTGGATTTTACCGTAATAAAAATCCCAGATGCGGGAGGGTTTTTAGGGATGCGGTGGTGCCTGAGAACCTAGCATATTTTTTTTAAGCCTAACGGTCAAAAGATATGGGAATGTGAATATATTTTCAAGAGTACTTGCTTTTGCGTTCTTGAGGCAACTGCAAAAAATAAGTACCTTGCAAAAATTAATACATTTACAGTATGTATATTTAGAAAAATAAGCATTTGTTTGCGCTCATTGACTCTAAATCTACATGCATATGAATGAAGTATTACAGTGTTTTTTTTATGACATGCAGTGTTTAACAATATAACCAATGCTAAACACAGAGTGACTTAGTCATAACGTTTTGTTTCACTCTTATCTTATTGTTGTTTAATGATTTCAGGATCTGATCTTAGGTCAAAGAGTTCAGTCAGTTCCTCCTCAGGTGTTTCCTACCCCTTACCCAGGATCTATGTACCGACCTCCACCCTACCCTTACCAGCCTCAATCTCCCTTGATATCAATGTCTGCAGCCTATGGATATCCCATGTCAGCTTCTCCTGGTCCTGCTACTCGACCAATACCAAGTCGTGTTACCCGAGGGTACACTGCCCAGCCTGAGGTTGAAGAGGAGTATTGTGATGGGGAGTATTATGAAGATGACGGAACAGGCCATGGAATGTTTGGTCAGGACAATAGTGGATGGACTGTTAATCACAGACCTGGAACAGATAGTAATATTTTATAGTTCTCGTGTTTTAGTGCAGCTTTTAATCATATCAGATGATTTATAACTACTTGGTGTTAGCTTTGAATATCACAGCAAATTGAATTTATTTAAGTGCCATGTTCATATTGATGTTATTAACTTTTCTTCTATTTTAAAGTATTTTTTTAAGGAAGAAAGCTCACTTTTGTTATATGCCCAGAAACAAAGTTGGTAGGAAAAAAAAAAGCACCTTGTCTACTTGTCTTTCAGTCCATTTACTTTGTAAGTGCAACTCCTGAATGAAGACCTATTGCTTTTGTCCTATCTTTCACGCAGTTAGTCAGTGTAACTCAGGAACTACCAAGAAGAATGTCATTAAACTTGAAAGGTGTTAAGGACACTAAATGTACATGTGTGTATGCACTTTTTCATACGAGGGGAAATCTTGATTCCATAAATTTTGTGGGAGTTATGTCCTTATGAACTTTTTCAAAGAAGTGTGAGGAAGAACTGTTTTGCAATAACCATCTTTAATTTTTCATATGAAGATTTTGCATCATTTATAGATATGTACATCAAGCAAGATGTTTATTGCTGTATTGAAAGCTTTTTACATGCTGCATGCAGGAGTATTACTCAGTGGGCTTTCTCACAGTTCTGTGTTTTAACTGTTTCCAAATTTTTTTTTCCAGTTAAGGGACTTCTTAATGCTAAATATAGGATAGATTTATCAAGCTCAGTAGTTTTTAGGGCTTTTTTTATACACTGTATTATCAACTGTATTATCCTGTTTGTACATGTAAAATCAGAAGCTTAAAAACAACATCATGGCAGCTTCATTCTCTTATACTTTGTTAATGTAATTTTATTTACACAAGTCTCCGAAAACATTGCTAGCTTGGATGATTAAATACAAATCAAATCTTATTTTTTTCTGAGATAGGGATGGTCAAAACATGGCACCTGAATGTTTACGAAAATGATGTACCACCTTATCAATACTGGACAATTCGACATAAATACATTTCGGACCATACATACAGACCATGACAATTGGTAGAATGCATTAGGACAATAAAAACTGTATATGATAACAAGTTTAACCATTTTGGAATCAACATGGCTGACAAAAATTATGAATGGGTTTTTGAATGTTTTATAAGGTTTCACCTTCAGGTAGTATAATGGTATGGTGCTGTTGTCATCCAAAGACACTTGGTTTTCGTCAGATTACTGGAACTTTGGTGGTTAATCTTCTTAAAATTTTGTAAAAAGTTTCCAAACTACAAAAAGTAGTTTGTATTGATTTTGGGGGTTATGGTCTTAATCATTTTAGATTTAGGGACAAAAACGAAAACATTTTTCAGAATTTACCTATATAAATCCAGTAGAAGAAAAGGAATGGTTATGAAAGTGTTCCATAAAATTCTTCCCCACAATAGTTAGACTGGGATTGAATTTGGGGGTAAAGATTGGACTATTTTAGAAAATGGGGGCCAAAAAGGTGTCCAGAAGCATGTATTTCCCTGATGTCTAGGTAATAATTTTACTATTAATAAAGTGATCTCTCTGATATTGTGTTACAAGGTACTATGCCACCAAAAAGGAGACTGGGATTAATTTTTAGGGTAAAGACCTAAACCTTTTTGGAATTAGGGCCAAATAGGTGCCTGAAATAAGCAGTTTCCTCATTTCTGAACAATCACATGAGTAAAAGTGAATTGATCTCATAACGTTTACTACAAGATGCCATACTACAAAAAGAAGACACAGAATAATATTTGGGGTTGTTAGTAGAGCCAAGTAAGAATAAGGGTCCACAAAGTGGCTAGAAACTACAACATGCCATACCCCTAAAGGAATGTTAGAATAGCTGGAACCAATTAAGAATAAAGGTAAAAAAGTGACCACTTCAGTTCTGGTCATATTCTTATCCTGTGTCAAATATCTAATCATACTCAAAATTCAAAGATGTATAATGATTGAATGATGTGTCCATATTTGCCCCAACAGTTCAGGGTTCAACAAATGTGGTTGTATCAAGCTCCGTCCGAAGCATTTTATGAAAGAATGGAAAGCCAATTATCTTATAAGAGATCCTCTTTGGTTGCAGTGAGTTCCCTTGGTTTTCCTGTACCCACTCAAACATTACCTCAATCCATGCCTCCAGCAGGGTTCTTTGCCCAGGCAGTCCGGGGACAAGCTCTCCAATTTCAGCAGGGACAGATGTTAGCAGGGCAGGCAGGAAGACAGGGATCACCTCTGATTTCATCTGGATTACTGACAATGACTGGTTCCCAACAATCTCATGTCAGTCCAGCAGGTGTCCAACCACAAATCTCTGGTCAAGGTCAGCCTACCAAAGTTCAAGGTCAGCTAGCAGACCTGTTATCATCTGATTCTACACAACAAAGAATGGAAAAACCAAATATAAGTCCTGTACAGAAGCAAGGAGGTAAGTTGTAACTGATAGAAACACTGTGCATGATTGAAAAAAGTGGCATTTAATTATTCATACTAATACAAAGTTTAAAGGAGAAATTTAAAAGAGTTATTTAGATGACAGCATAATTTTATACGGTAACAATACATACCATGCTTTGTAATTGAATGTAATATCTACAGGATATAGAATGTTATTGAGTTACAATCTATAAGTAGGAAAATTTTCTTAGTCTACAATGTGATAACTGAAAAAGAAGAACAAGTCTCAAAACACCCAAGGAATTTAACGAGTGACAAAAAGGGTGAGATCTGTCGGTGTTTAACACAAGTCAAGGTTTTTTCAAATTTCTTTTCAGAGGTCCAGAAGCCTAGCTTTGGTATGGCCCCAACAGTTGGAGGTACCAGTACTGTTAGTACTCCTGGTTCCATGCCTTTACTGAGCAGTCTGATGGCAGCATCAACATCTCCTGACAAACCTGTTGGTAGTATTCCAACTGTTATTTCAGCAGCCCCTGGTAGCATCACACCTAAGGGAAGTTTTGCATTTGGACAAAACCCTGCTGCTTCAGTGGGTAAGTCATCACCATTCCACTTTGGTCAGACATCATCATCAGGAGTAGCAGCAGATAATATATTTTCTCCTCAGAAGACTCAACAACCTGGTTCTAGAACTAGTATGTTTACCCTGCCACAGGCAGGAGTTGGTGCAACAAAGCCTACTTCCAAGGAAACCAGTCCAGTTAAATCTCCATCAAAGACTGGTGATGATCATGTAGAGGAGTATGAACCAAATGTGGATTTCAAACCAGTTATAGACCTCCCAGATCTTGTGGAAACAAAGACTGGGGAAGAGGATGAGGAAGTCATGTTCTGTGAACGAGCCAAGCTGTTCAGGTTTGATGATAACCAATGGAAGGAAAGAGGGATTGGTGACATGAAATTTCTCCGTCATAAAGAAACTCGTCGTGTCAGAATATTGATGAGAAGAGAGCAGGTTCTAAAAATTTGTGCTAATCATTACCTTACAAAAGATATAAAGCTGTCTCCTTTGCAATCATCTAAGAATGCTTGGTGCTGGACAGCTCAGGATTTCTCAGATGGTGAGATGCAGGTTGAGAAACTTGCTGTTAAATTCAAGGATGAGGATGTTGCAGCTAGATTTAAATCAACTCTGGAGAAGCTACAGGTTGAATTAGATCAGGTGAAACCAGAACAGCAAAAACCAAGTGTGAAGTCTGGTGTGACATCGGACAAACCATTACTAGGATCAGTGTTTAAGGTAGAGCAAGGTTCCTGGACGTGTAATACATGTATGATCAATAACAAATCTGATGTACAGAAATGTGTGGCATGTAACACCCTAAAACCAGGACTTAAACCAGAGGATGTAAAGCAGACAGACTCCAAACCATCATCCTTCACCTGTAATAAAACAGGTATGATTACAAAATTTATCTTTCATATCAAATACAAATCCACTGTCGTGAGCCAAATATAATTCAGGGGATGGATAATAATTAACTCCTATACATCAGTTCTTTCAACAATATTCAGATAGGGTTACTTGGTATGTCCAGCTACATGTATCTTCACCTTCCACCAATTTTAAGCTATGTAGGGTCTTTACATGTGCCAGGTCAAAGGATTCAGATTTTTCATTTCAGAAAAAAGCCAAAAATTAGATAGTTCAACATTCCATATTGGTATGTGGTTTGTTTTGCTTATAATACTAAATTGCTTTTCTGTGCCATATTTGTTGATAAAGGACATTATATTTTATGTGCAGGGGCTTCATCTGTGTCTTCCATAAGCAAAACTTTTTTCTTGTAAAATGCCTGCTTAAGTGTGGAGTAAGGGTGACATTTCTTTTTCAAGTTGTTGTTTTGTTTCTAATGTTCTCAAAAATGGCAACAACAATAAAAGAACAACTTATAATTCTGAAAGCAACAAAATCATTCATTGATAGAAAACCACCAAAATAACCTAAATATGAGGTATTTCAATGTAAAGATAATTTCAAAGTATTTTGTTTGATTTTCTTACTAGATAGAATATATTTTGTAGGTGGCTTTATGTTATGATTTTCTTACTAGATAGAATATATTTTGTAGGTGGCTTTATGTTAGGAACAAAAACAGCAGAACAGAAGCGTGAAGGTAGTGGGGGATTCACCTTTCAGTCTACAGGTACATCGGCAGAGGGTATCAAGTTTGGTCAGACTGCCAAGGCTGATAGTACAACTGGTGGGTTTAAAATTCCAGGACAAACTCTGCCAATTACAGCCAAAGCAGACAGCTCAAATGGTGGATTTAAACTTGGTGGGCAGTCTACTTTTGTCAATAAACCTGATTCAACTAGTGGTGTAACTTTTGGGCAAACCAAAGCTAAACCTGACAGCACAGGAGCAGGTGCTGGGGTAAAAGGTCAAACACCAGGAACAACTTCAGGATTCAAATTTGGACAAACAGAGGCTGTTAAAACTGCTGAAGCAGATACTACCAAACCTCCAAGTGGTGGATTTAAATTTGGACAACTGCCTGAAACAGATTCTACTAAACCTCCATTAAGCGGTGGATTTAAGTTCGGACAATTGCCTGAAGCAGATAAGAACAAACCAGCTCAAAGTCAGTTTACATTCAATCAATCTACAACATCAGAGCCACAAGTTAAGTCTGCTGTAAATCAAGGTAAGGCTACCCTTGGTGGTTTCACATTCCAACAGACAGGACAACAGTCTGGATTTTCCTTTGGAAGTGACAAAGGAGCAGCTGATACCAACAAAGACAAACCTGTGTCATTTACATTTAAACCAAGTTTAACACCTAGTACTACCACCACAGAAACTACTGAGTCAAAAGACAAACGTTTAACACAAACAGGTGGAGCAAAGCAAGAAACTGTAAAAAAAGATGAGAAGAAAGGTTTTGGTAGCCAGTTTAAACCTGAGGAAGGAAGCTGGAAATGTGAACAATGCCTAATCATGAATAGTAAAGATAAATTGAAATGTTCAGCTTGTAGTCAACTGAAACCTGGGGTAACTAAAGAGCAGGCCAAGGCAGCTGAGCCTGTTCCCACCAAGAAGGAGGAAAAGAAAGGATTTGGTAATTTGTTTACACCAAAGACAGGAAGCTGGACCTGTGAAGGATGCTATTGTAGCAATGCAGGGGACCAGTTACAGTGTCCTGCTTGTAACACACTGAAACCTGGAGTAAAGAAAGAAGATTTACCAAAACAGCCAGAAAAATCCTCAGCCTTCAGCAGCACTGGAGGTGGGTTTACAATTGGAAGTAAAGGTGGTTTTACCTTCAATAGTGATAATAAAACTGACAGTTCCAAAACATCTGGTTTTTCCATCCCTCCTGCTTCAGAATCTAAACCTGCTTCAGGTGGCTTTTCATTCATACCAACAAAAACAATAGAGACAAAACCTTCTGTATTCACTGTCCCTCCTGCTTCAGGTGGCTTCTCATTCACATCAACAAAAACAACAGAGACAAAACCTAGTGGTTTCACTGTCCCTCCTGCTTTGGAATCTAAACCTGCTTCAGATGGCTTCTCATTCACATCAACAAAAACAACAGAGACAAAACCTAGTGGTTTCACTGTCCCTCCTGCTTTGGAATCTAAACCTGCTTCAGATGGCTTCTCATTCACATCAACAAAAACAACAGAGACAAAACCTAGTGGTTTCACCGTTCCTCCTTCTTCGGAATCTAAACCTGCTTCAGGTGGCTTTACATTTACACCTAACAAAGCCTCCCCTGATAATACCAAAGACGATAACACATCAAAAGGATTTAATTTTTCTCTACAACCTTCAACTACTCCAGAGAAGACCAGTGGATTTAACTTTACAATGTCTCCTTCAAAATCCTCTGAGCCTAAATCTCCAGATGTTGATGGCATGTATGTTAATAAGGACGGAGAAGATGATCATATTCACTTTGAACCTGTCATTGACCTCCCTGATAAAGTCAATGTTGTAACAGGTGAAGAAGATTATGAAACATTATTCCAACATCGTGCCAAATTATTCCGATTTACAGAAGGTGAGTGGAAAGAGAGGGGACTTGGTGAAATAAAAATTTCTAAACATAAAGATAGTGGCAGAGTCAGACTTTTAATGAGAAGAGAACAGATTCTTAAGATATGTCTTAATCATTATTTGATAAAGGAATTAGAGCTGAAACCAATGCCAAAGGCTGATGGGAAGGCCTGGATTTGGTTCGCTATGGACTTTTCTGATGATGAACCTGAAACGAGACAATTTGCCATCAAATTCAAGAACAAGGATATAGCAGACAATTTTAAAACATCATTTGACAATGCAAAAGATAACTTGTCCATGTCTTCGTCAACATCACCTCAAAAATCACTGTCTAAAAGCATATCAGAGGACGTAACTGAGGGTGACTCGAATGATGTAGTGTTTGTCAAGGAGGAAAAGGCAACAGAAGAACAGATTAGAATGGCGAGGAAGTATAAATTACCTGATCACTTCTACCTGTACGAGAACAAACCTCCATGTCCTGGATGTATTGGCTGTGATGACTATGAACCTGGTAAAACTCTTGCATCTCCTAAACACAAAGGTAATATTACTTCTATAGACAAGGTTTAAGGTATCATTGAGAAATAATGTAATTAACACGCCTGTATTTTATGCTGAAAGGATGTGTGGTATATTTGTGTGACTTTATTTTATTCTTAGGATAGTCATTTTGCAGCACTTATGTTCCTGTTTATTTTTTTTTTGTAATATTTACATTAGCAAGGGCTCAGGATACAATTTAGCCTTGTATGAAAAAGATTGATTGATTGATAGTTGGTGTTTATTGCCTAAGCAGCAATATTTCAGATATATCTGGAGAATGAACATGAAATGGGTGATAAAATGAAAAATGGGGTAGGACACAAGGGTAGTAGAGTTAATAAATTTCGATTGCCACGGGAAATAGGGAGAAGGGGAAGGGTTAGGCAATTTAGCCTCCTGTGGCGAGGCACAAAGGTTTCTACTATCAAATACTGCAGCTGGGTTCTTTAAAGCTTAGTGCTGTTGCAGGCCCATTCTTTTGACACTCGAACCCACACAGGGTTGTATTTAAAACAAACTTTGAGTGGGCAATATAGTAAGAGGGATGTCTGTATTTTCTTCCTTCTGTTACACAAAGGGGCACTTATCTCTTATCCCTAACTTATACCACTGATTGGAATTTAATGAATCTTTCACAGAATCTATTACATATTTTACATTTTGATAAAAATCATTATCATATGGGGATTTGGAGGTATCAAGTTAGTGATCAATTGCTCACCTATTTTCTAGTTTCAGTTTAACTTGTGAGTATATATACTTTCTTAAATTTTAAACAATGATCATAAATATGAAGAACCATATAAAAATACATCCTGTTGTTCTTCCAAAGAAGATTTTTGGTGTTAAAAATATTTTTAAAATTTTTCATTCAGAAAATGTAATTGTAGAAAATAAAGCAGAAGCCAGTCAACCTGGAGTTAATGTGGGCAGTATCTTTGGTGTACCAACTACAGAAGTGAAAGGAGGGGTGTTTGGAGGATCTGGCACTACTACAGAAGTGAAGGGAGGGGTGTTTGGAGGATCTGGTAGTTCTGTATCATTCTCATTCTCTTCACTTGCCAAGCAGACAGAAACAGCATCATCTGGAGCATTTAGTAGTGGAACCGGAGTGTCCTTTGCTGAACTTGCCAAACAGACAGATTCTTCCACTAGTATGTTTGGTGGGAATAGTGGTCATGGCAGTGGAAGTGGTTTCTCCTTCTCAGATCTAGCCAAGCAGGCTGATTCTTCAACATCACCTAGTTTTAAAGTTCAAGGTAATTTAGTTTTATTATACTAAACTGATGGAAGAAGTTTAATGAAACTTTGTATACATGAAATAAGATAATTATTTTTGGAAATCTTCAAGCATAGATACATGTAATCCAACCTTACCTTTTTAAAGTCCAAGTGAAGCAGGTGTATCCATTTAGTAAACATGTAGTGATCATGCTGTTTGTCCATCTAACCTATGTATTCTTTTGCAATTCAATTGAATTAGATGAAACTTTCACACATTCTTAATCGCACAATGCCAATGTGTTCCTCCTATTGTTCATTTTCTGGGGTTCCATGTTACAAAATTTTGGTGTGTTTTATGCACACTTTTTTAAATACATGTAGAAATCATTTTCAGAGCGTGGGGTGCGTATTATGCATCAATATATAAGACAAGAAATAAAAAGATTTTCTGGAGAGAAAAAAGAGCGTTATGTAAACAAACAAACCGGAAGTGAAATGTTTCTGAAAATAAGTTTATCTAATCACTAAATACATCTTTGAATTTTAAATGATATTTTCTCCAAATCATGTTTAAATGTTTTAATAACATGTTACAGACAAATGTTGGGCAATATTTCTTTCTTCTTAAACACGGTTAGAGATTAAAAATGAAACTGCTAAAAACCAAAAAGTAACTAAGTCCTTTTTTGTCAAACCCTCATTAAATGCTTTTCATGCTGAAAGTGTAAACTTTGAAACTTATTTTGATTATTTCTTACAATTTTCTTCCTTAAAAGTATGTTTTAAAATGAAAAATTGTGAAATTTTAGTTACAACCAAAACCAGAAATGTCCTGACTTTTTTTATAAGCCACTTCATACATCCTGTGTCAATTTTATCATGCCTCAAAATTAAAATTATTCAATTTATGTAGCTACTGATCTATACATAACATTTAAGTCTAGATATAAGTTTCTTTCCTTCACATTTATGTAGGAAATACCGCATCAAGGTAAATAAATTGACCAATCAAGCGCAAAATATTGATGTTTTGTCTGACAAAATTTTACTGCTGTGTAAGTACATGTATGAAAAACTTTTTTTCACACGTTTTGACCTTCAAAATTGCACTGCATACAATACTTAAATGTGCATTATACACACCAAAACAGGGGTAAAGTTTAGGTAATACAAGCTTGGTATGAATGTTCTTTAGGGTGTCCTGCATAGAACTTACGTGGGGATTTTTGTCCCATCGATAAACATGGCCGCCATTTCTAAAAATAGAACATAGGGTCAGACAGAAGTTTTTCGCATATATCTCCAAAATTGTTAGGTTTACCCAAATTCTGACAGGGTTAAAGTGTTTAGTATGATAAGATCTATCTGTGGTCAAATATTTGTTTTAATCCATTAAGCGATGTTGGAGTTATTGTCCTTTTTCGATGTTTTTTGCTATTTTTAATGTTGTTTCTTTGAAAAAATCTTCTCTGACACTACTTGACCAATTTGAACCAAACATGGTATGAATAGTCCTTGAGGTATCCTGCATAGAACTGATCTAGGGATGATTGATCCGTCAAAAAACATGACCGCTGTTACTAAAAATAGAACATAGGGGTCAGACCAGAAATCACGCTGGGCTTTGCCAATGTCGCAATTTGCGATTTTTTATTTGATCTGGCGACAAGAATAACCAGTTGGCAGTTTTATTGGCGCCCAGGTTTTGTATATTAAAATTAACAGGAAGTTAGTCAGCAACAGATGTTACCTCAAATTAAATAATTAAGTTGATGCCTGGTCAGAGTTAATTGACCGTAACCAATTTACAACTGAAGCCAATCAAAGGTAAATAGACCTGGTACCCTGACTCAAAATTCATTTAATTAGTCATTCCTTCAAATATTTTTTTCCTGGGAGGCGTCAATCAGATGTAAATATATTATTTAGCCAATCAAAGAACACATCATCTGGTCAAAGGCAAACACAAGATTACAAGGCCATGTGCACATGGCTACATACAAGCTTCACAGCCCAGTTAAACCATATGATACATTAAGAAACAGATTTTCCTTATGAAATAATAAATTAAATCCAATTAACAATGATCATCGATCAGGAAGTATCTGACATACTTTGAAATGCAAGAATTGGTGAAAGAAAATTGATGACATATGTTTACACTTTTCTAGTGGCCATGTGACCTTTTTTGGTGGGAAAATCGGTAAACAAATTAGAAAGGAGATTCCCCAAATCTAATTTTAATAAGAACTACTCAAATCTTTCTACACCAAAATTAAGTCATAACATTTAGATTTCAGGCATGAGTATAAGAACACAGAGAATAAATTGTTATTAATGGTCCATGCTAGAAATTACATCACATGAAATACAGAGAATTTAGTTTGTTGAAAATTTATGAATAAAAAATCAAAACTATATTTTAACAAGGATTTACCGTATATATAGCAGGATTTTACTCCTCGACTTGAAGATGAATTTTCTTAGGCCACAAAAGACAATGTTCAGTTTATTTAGATCAGGGACTATATGCATGTAGTAATTAAATGCCCTTTAAAAAAATTTTTTAAAAATACCTACATGTCCTTCTGGAGCAATACTTAATTATGTGTTCATTTGTATGTTACTATATAATGATTTTAGATCCTGGCTAAGACTAGAACTAAAAACCTGTTTTATACATGAATCAAGAATGAATTTTGGGATACATGTATGTCATCAGGGATAGAAGTTGTCAGAGGACTCTTTGTAAGAGTTACTGTCCTTGAAAACAATGATAAGTCCTACCAAAGTCTTCTTGAGTCAGAATTGTTGGTCAACTTCTTGTTAAATTTATTGCCTTTTCAATAATTCAACCAGGTGAGTAATTCAGGCTTCTTAACTTCTTAGCATCTTAACTTACTGAAATATCTTAAGAATAAGTTGTGAGAGTATCATCATTAACGTTCTTCATTGTTCCTTATATTTCTGATTTTTATTTTAGATATTGGTAGTGCCAATATTAGCATGAATGAAAAAATATGGCCATAATAAATCGTATGATTGTCAAGAATTTTAAAACTGCTAATTGAAAAGGACCACTTCCAATTTCAATACTAATTTATGTAGGCTAGTGAGTAATTGAAATAGCTCTCTAGATAGAAATCTGCCCTACATTATACCAAAGTGTCCCACTTAACTACCACAGAACACCTGTGTGATCTTTTGGACACTGCCTTTTAAGTTCGAATAGCTGTCAATTACAATGACCTTAACCTCAATATCATGCCATCCATCACTGTGTTTGGGTAGCTTGTACTCTATTTACAAGTGATTTACTTGTTTCTGATTAAATTTTATTTAAATATTCATAGACCAAGCCTATTTTTAGTTTCAATTACTTAATTGAACTGAATGCTGAAAATTGTTTTAAAAAGAATTTGATGCTCATGCATTGTTAAACTGAGATTCTTTCTTGCTGAAGTAGTTTTAAGAACTTAAAGCTGCATTAGCTGCCAGATTTGTTCAGTTTTGACTCTACTGAATTTTGCTGATAAAATGAAATAAGTTTGTGGTAATGCAATTGAAGCAATAAATGTCGATAATACCTACAGAATATTGTAAAAACAACATTTTTTCAATCAAAGAAGATCAATAGCTCAGATCTAATTATTTTTCGCCATTACTTCGAGCCGACAGGATATTAATCTGGGTCAAAAATACTTTAACCTTGGTAAAAAAAAAAACGAATACACAGGTAACCACATGTCTTGTTTACATTTCATTTCATCTATTTCTTGATTAGAATCAAGGAGTTTGATGCTCATACATTGTTAAACTGAGATTCTTTCTAGCTGAAATAGTTTTAAAAGCTTAAAGTTATGGTAACATTCATTCCTCTTTTGCAAAATGGCCATATTTTCAGTTTGCAATATAAATGTATGCACCAGTCCTTTTAAGGACCTTTTTAATATTAAACAGTTTAAAAAAAAATGTTAAAGAATGTTGTAAAAGTATCATTTTTATTCATTTTTTTTCCCGATTTACAGTGACTGTTTTTATAAGATGCCCCAAAATGTGATTTGAAAATGTACCAGTATAGAAAATTTAACAATGATTTAAATAGCCTCAGTGAGTTGTATTTTGACCTTTAGAGGCTAAGCTCATCATGATTGACAGCTATTCCAACTTAAAAGGCAGTGTCCAAAAGATCACGAAGGTGTTCTGTGGTAGTTAAGTAGGACACATTGGTATAATGGCAGATTTCTACCTAGAGAGCTATATAAACAACTTAGTATCCTACCAAAATTTGTATTGAAATTTGAACTGGTCCTTTTCAACTAGCTGTAACTATAAAAACAACAGAGGCTTGTAATTATTTATTTCAAAATTTACTTAAGTTTTCCAAGCAAACAGAATCATTGTAAATAAGGAATGTTAGCAATGCAGTTGTCAGAAATCAGTCTGACTTTCATAAAGTGGGTCTAGGATAGGTTAAAGAAACTTAAAGGTGGATCAACTTATACTTGAGTACATACAGTATGCCAAATTGTTGAATTTGATTTCAGACTAACCATATCAAATTTATGTATTCCTCCCATTACAAAATCTCTGATTTTATGCTTGTTGACCCCAGTTGACCTTGACTTTCCAGAATGGAAGTCATCTATATAAAGCCTTTTTATGCTCATATGACGTCTTTCTTTTTGATAAAAAGACCATTACATCCTTATATGGTGATGAAAAATGGGGATATCAACAGTGTCCTGTCGCTTATAGATTTCTTATTGTTATATTTTGACCATATTTTTTCTTGGAAAGGCAGTGGTGAGTATCCTTTCAAGGTGTTTGCTCACAATTCTACTAAGGTTTGTCCAAATCATGCCTTTTGCTATTCTTTGATATGATTGAATTGGAATGAGAACAATGTCTTTAAATGGTACAATGATTATGACTTTCAGATCACAATAAACAATTTAGTTGGGCTGGCACTGGACAAAAACTGTTCGGTAGTGGTGGTGGTGATGATAATGGTGATGATGATGAAGGAGATGATGGTGGTACCACCTATGATCCACATTATGATCCAATCATAGAATTACCTGATATTGTTGATGTGAAGACTGGTAAGATGATGATCAATGTCGTATGAAGTAAATTACTTTTGATGTGTTTATAAGTCTCATATTTCAGGCTCAGGCTCGGGAAAAAATTGCCTGTCATTGAACGAAACATTGAAATCTGTCATCTGTCTGTCATTTTCCATTGTCATACATCAAATTAAAGTTTTCCTGTTTAGTCAAATATAAAGTTGAATAACCTTGTCTGTCTATTCATGTACTGTGTAAACACATTTATTTCTAAACTATCCAATGGCTTTTGATGAAAATTCATTGGAGTTTTAGTCTTCGTATATAGATATAGCAAGACAATTATTGCTGGATGTGTGTAGTTGGTAAATTAAATCTCTGTGTTTTACTAATTGCAATCAAGAGATAGCACTCTGTTAAGTTACACATGGTTTCTTAAAACAAAATAATTCTAGTTTTTTTTTTTTGATAAATCTAAATATGAATTAAGGCTTTGCCCAATACAGACGGAACTTTTTGTACTCAAATTATATTTAACTTTGTTGATAATGCATGATTATGTTATTATATCACTGATGTCTCGACCAAGAGCAAAATGTGAGACTTCCTATTACCAATGATGTGTATCTGTGTTAAATGTTCAAAAAATCACATCCTAAATGCATTTCTGACAGGAAGATTTTGAGCCATTCATGTTTGGACAGAGGATGTAGGACACCACTGATGCTCCAACCCTACTACATATGTAGAACACCACTGATGTTCCATCCCTACTACATATGTAAGATACCACTGATGCTCCATCCCTACAGATATGTAATACACCACTGATGCTCCATCCCCACTACATGTGTAAGCATTACTGATGCTCTATCCCTACTACATATGTAGGACACCACTGATACTCCATCCCTACAAAATGTAGTACACCACTGATGCTCCATCCCTACTAATATGTAGGACACCAACAATGCTTCATCCCTACTACGTATGTAGTACACCACTGATGCTCCATCCCTACTATATATGTAGGACACCACTGATGCTCCATCCCTACTACATATGTAGGACACCACTGATGCTCCATCCCTACAAATATGTAAGACACCACTGATCCTCCATCCCTACAAATATGTAGGACACCACTGATGTTCCATCCCTACTACATATGTAGGACACCACTGATGTTCCATCCCTACTACATATGTAGGACACCACTGATGCTCCATCCCTACAAATATGTAGGACACCACTGATGCTCCATCCCTACTACATATGTAGAACACCACTGATGTTCCATCCCTACTACATATGTAAGATACCACTGATGCTCCATCCCTACTACATGTGTAAGCACCACTGATGCTCTATCCCTACTACATATGTAGGACACCACTGATGCTCCATCCCTACAAAATGTAGTACACCACTGATGCTCCATCCCTACTAATATGTAGGACACCAACGATGCTTCATCCCTACTACGTATGTAGGACACCACTGATGCTCCAGTATGTAGGACACCACTGATGCTCCATCCCTACTATATACGTAGGACACCACTGATGCTCCATCCCTACTACATATGTAGGACACCACTGATGCTCCATCCCTACTATATATATAGGACACCACTGATGCTCCATCCCTACTATATATGTAGGACACCACTGATGCTCCATCCCTACTACATATGTAGGACACCACTGATCCTCCATCCCTACAAATATGTAAGACACCACTGATCCTCCATCCCTACAAATATGTAGGACACCACTGATGTTCCATCCCTACTACATATGTAGGACACCAACGATGCTCCATCCCTACTACATATGTAGGACACCACTGATGCTCCATCCCTACTACATATATAGAACACCACTGATGCTCCATCCCTACTACATATGTAGGACACCACCGATGCTCCATTTCTAATATGTAGGACACCACTGATGCTCAATCCCTACTACATATGTCGGACACCACTGATGCTTCATCCCTACTACATATGTAGGACACCACTGATGCTCCATCCCTACAAATATGTAGGACACCACTGATGCTCCATCCCTACTACATATGTAGGACACCAACGATGCTCTATCCCTACTACATATGTAGTACACCACTGATGCTCCATCCCTACTACATATATAGAACACTACTGATGCTCCCTCCCTACTACATATGTAGGACACCACCGATGCTCCATCCCTACTAATATGTAGGACACCACTGATGCTCCATCCCTACTACATATGTCGGACACCACTGATGCTTCATCCCTACTACATATGTAGGACACCACTTATGCTCCATCCCTACAAATATGTAAGACACCACTGATGCTCCATCCCTTCAAATATGTAGGACACCACCGATGTTCCATCCCTACTACATATGTAGGACACCACTGATGCTCCATCCCTACTACATATGTCGGACACCACTGATGCTTCATCCCTACTACATATGTAGGACACCACTTATGCTCCATCCCTACAAATATGTAAGACACCACTGATGCTCCATCCCTACAAATATGTAGGACACCACTGATGTTCCATCCCTACTACATATGTAGGACACCACTGATGCTCCATCCCTACATATGTAGGACACCACTGATGCTCCATCCCTACTACATATGTCAGACACCACTGATGCTTCATCCCTACTACATATGTAGGACACCACTTATGCTCCATCCCTACAAATATGTAAGACACCACTGATGCTCCATCCCTACAAATATGTAGGACACCACTGATGTTCCATCCCTACTACATATGTAAGACACCACTGATGCTCCATCCCTACTACATATGTAGAACACCGCTGATGTTCTATCCCTACTAATATGTAGGACACCACTGACGTTCCAACCCTATCTTGTTGGTCTAGTGAGTCCCAAAACTAAATTTTATTTAATTTAATGTATCAAAATTTGAATGTTTGGTCATGTAAAGGATTTTTACACCCTGCAATACAGAGTAGCCAGGTATTATATGATACCCTCCGAAAAGTTGTCTGTCCATCCCCCAGCGATTCACAGACGATAACTTGAGAACAGGTCTTTAATATTTTTTTTTTAATTTTACACAGTTGTTTAGTACCATAAAATTCAGGTTAAGTTGAATTTTCAGCAAAATCCAATATGTAGTTTTCGAGTCAGGCCATTTTGAACATTTAGTCATCCCCCATTTTCTCCATTGTGTGGGGAGTATTATACACATACTGCCTGTAATAGAGGGTGTTACGCTGTAGTATCACATGAGGTGAATATATCACACAAGGGGAAGTTGAGGGTGATATATTTACAGAGTGTGATACGATGCAAGGTGATATATCCTAGAAGAGGATGATATATTGTGACGTCGGGGTGAAATATCCTAGGGTAGGGTGATATAGTGATATATCGTTGACATTTGGGTGATATATTGATCCATCAATCACTGTCCGGTGGGGGCTGGCAAGTAAAGATGTTCAGGGATTAGACTAAAATAACTCATTATCCTTTACTCAGTCAGAATTTAAGATTTTTGTATGAAGTATAATATTACTTAATGTTCCATTATTGCCCTATTTATGTGGCTTTGAATTGTTAAGTTCTTTGAATACATGCATTCTTTGTCAGAAACTTGTGGTTGTGTCATTTAATCATAATTTCAGATTCATTACTACATTAAGCTCTGATGTGGTGTCAATTTATTAAGAATTAGACATTTGTGAGTATGAAATGCTGCACTCCTGCAAGCATTTTATTTGTCATGTTGGACAGATTTACAAAAGTGTTTCAATTACCAAAAACTGTTGTTACAATATTGAAATTCTATTTATAGGTGAAGAGGAATATGAGAAAGTTTTCAGCAATAGAGCCAAGCTGTTCAGATTTGATAAAGATGTTAACCAATGGAAAGAAAAGGGCATAGGGGATATGAAAATTTTACAGCACAGGGAGAACAGTATGATACTTTTATCAATTAATTGTTGCCCCTTTTTCATGTAAGCTGGCTACAAGAATTCATTCTTCCATTCATTCAAAAGTTTGTTTCTTGGGCATAACTGTTGTTAGCCTTCATGGATATATTGAAACTTATACAGATGAAGGGTTAAGGAATAAAGAGCTACCTCTAGATAAGGGGATCAGTTGATCATAAGATATGGTCACACACAGTATGAAATAAAATTTTTATTTGATTACAATAATTTGCAGTCATGTAATGGTATAGTGCTGTCTTTGCCCTCCATGTTGTTGTCATTATCTGTACATATTTAGATTTCATGTGACAACGGTTGATCTTCATAAAATTTTAGAGCAAGTTTTCCAAAGGTTAGTTCTTATTTTTGGGGTAATGGTCCTGTTTTTGAGCTATGGGCTAAAAACAAGCATTTCATAGAATTAAACTATATAACTCTAGTAAAAACATATGTATGTCTGATATTGTTCCACAATAATCTATACCACAAAGGTCAGACTGGGATTGATTTGTGGGTATAAGACTTGAGTCATTGAGAAATGAGGATCCAAATAATGGGCCAAAAACATGCATTTTCCTGATGTCCAGACAAAAACTTGACTGACTTAAAGTAAATGGATGTCTTTGAATTGTACAAGTTACAGCTCCACCAAATAAAGGCTGGGATTAATTTTGGGGTTATGACTTGAACCAACTAGGAATTAGGGGGCCAGAAACAACCATTTTCCTGATGTCCTTATGATAATTTATGTAATAGGAAATGGATCTCTTCGAAATTGTACACACAAGCTGCTATAATTTTGGAGGTTTTGACTGGAACCGTTTAGGAATTAGGGGCCACTTTCAATTCTGGTCAAATTCTTACTCTTGTCCAATGTCTAATCACAATCAAAATTCAAAGCTGTATCAAGCTTGCATGGTGTGTCTTTACTCACACAACTGTTCAGGGTTCAACTCTGCAAAGCATTTTATCAATGCATGGCAGAGGACCTTAAGTTATAAAAGGATGTGCTTTCAAAAACTATAATGTGATTTTGGAAATTAACTATAACCAATATTTTTTTAAGGAACTTGCCACTTTTTACCTTTAATTATAGAACGTTACAGACTGATTTTGAGAAGAGAGCAAGTTCTAAAAATAGCTTGTAATCAATGGTTGACACCTGAAATGTCTTTCAAACCACTGCCAACTTCTGAAACATCATGGTGTTGGGTTGGACAAGATTTCAGTGATAATGAACCTGTGATAGAACAGATGGCTATTAAATTCAAGGTATGTATACCAGAAAAGATTATGTTTGTTTAAAAAATTAACTTTATCAACCTTTGTTGGAAGGTATTTACTGTTTTATGTTTGCATAGGAACACTGGCTTAATATGTACATGGTCTATATTAGGTCCCTCTAGTTATATCCCCCATAGTTTAGGGTGATATAAATAGGAATCATCCCATCCATTTGTCCACATTCCTTGTAAGCACAACTCCTAAATCGCTCAAGGGATTTTGATGAAATTTTATATGAAGGTTTAGCACCACATGTTGATGTGAATAAAGGAACATAATTACTGTCAGAGGACTTCAAAGGGATATAATCCAAGTCAATGGTTTTACATGTTACAACATCATAAGCCCATCTCCTCCTGAAACCCTCAAGGAATTTTTATAAAATTTTATAGGAATGTTGGATTTGATATGTAGGTATGTATGAAATAAAAAAAAAACACTTTTACTGTCAGAGGACTTCAAAAGGGAGTTAATCCATATCAAGTTTTTTTCATGTTACAACCTCGTAAGCACAAATCCTCTTAAACCCCTCAAGGGATTTTAATGAAATTATATAGGAATGTTGGATATTAAATTTATATGTACATGAAGGAATACAATATCTGTTGGAGGACATCAAAGGGAGATAATCTAAGTTCAGGGTTTTACATATTAAAATTTTATAAGCCTAACTCGTCCTGAATCGCTGAAGGGATTTTGATGAAGCTTTGTAGGAATGTTGGGTATGATATGTTGATGTGCATGAAAGAATGTAATTAATGTCAGAGGCATTTTAAGTGAGATAATCCAAATCAAGGGCTTTACAACCTGGTCAGCACAATCCCTCCTTAACCCCTCAAGGGATTTTGATGAAATTATATAGCAAGGTTGCATATGATATATAGATGTGCATGAAAGGAAACAATTTATGTTGGAGGAATCCAAAGTGAGATAATCCAAATTTAGGGTTTTACTCGTTACTACCTGCTAAGCTCAAATCCTCCTAAACCACCCAAGGGATTTTGATGAAATTTTATAGGGAGTATGGATTTGATATGTAGATGTGCATGACAGAATATAATTACTGTAAGATTACTCCAAAAGGAGATAATCCAAATTAATGCTTAAAACCTTGTAAGTGCAACTCCTCATAATCCACCCCAATGGATTTTGATGAAATGTAGATATGCATGAAGGAAATTGATTATTGTACGATGACTCCAAAGGAGATTAAACCCAAATTAAAGGTTTTACATTTGAGCCCATTTGAAGCAGGGGTATTCTCTTTGTGAACTAGCTCACAGTATTCCTATTCTACATTGATCTTTATTGTTTTTTAGACAATAGAATTAGCCCAGCAGTTTAAGAAAGCTTTAGATGAATGTCAAGAGGAGATGAGACACAGAAAGGAGTCAGGATCAATAGGTGGCAATGGAGGTTGGTTGATATCTCAGTTTTCTTAGGACTGCTATAGGTTGCTTGAAGTTGTTTACCTGTGTCACCAATGGTGAAAGCTAGTCTGGTTTCTGCTTCAGTCTGGCTGTCCATCCATTACGCATAGGAGTTAACTTTCTTTGTGTAATCAGTTACTAAAAAAATATTAAATTAATATTATTCAAACTTTGCAACAGGCATGTGTATGTATTGAAGATGTGTATTTTTTATAATTTAGAAACTTTTGGACTTTATTTCTTCCAAAAAATCTTCTCAGCCACTACTTAACCAATTGGAACCAAGCTTGGTATGAATGTTTCTTGGGGTATCCTGTGTAGAACTGACATGGGAAAAACATGGCCTCTGCTACTAAATATAGTTTTTGGCATATTACTGTAATTGTATTAAATATAACCAGTGTACTAATTTTTTTCTCTTTTTGAGGTGCACAGCAAACCGTGAAAAATAGTTCTCACGATATTGGTTTTCAACACTATTTAACGTTACTTGTTTCTTGAAACCGTGAAAACTAATACGTTTACAGTACATTTCCAAAACTGTAAGGGTTAGCCAAATTCTTTCAGTTGCTGAAATGATCCTTATTGTATAAAGGACTAAATAAGTTGTCTGACAACTCCTTGTTTTTGTTTTCAGTTTTCAGTCAATATCTTGAAAGCTATAATAGATAGAACGAAACTTTCATTTGCTGAAATGATCCATGTGATAAGTCCTACCAGTCTTCTTTGAGTCAAATTGTTGGACAACTCTTTGTTAGAGTTATTGCCCTTGAAAGGCAAAAATTTAACCAGGTGAGCAGTTCAGGCTCCTTGGGGCCTCTTTGTTTTGTGAACTGATCCTCTTTACAAAGGCTTAAATAAGTATGCAAAGCAAATTTACTCCTTTAATTACATTGTAGATGATGGGGTACAAGCACCCTGAAAGAAAAACTTTTTACTTAAATTGAATTTCACAATAGTATGCAATCAGGTTTTCTGTCCATAATGAACTGTAAGTCCTTATATTTCAAGCTGCATTAACTGCCATATTTGTTCAGTTTTGATTCAACTGAATTTTGCTGATTCAATGAAATAAGTTTGTATTAATGCAATTGAAGCAATAAATGCAGATAATAACTGAAGAATATTGTAAAAACAACGGGTTTTTTAATTAAAGAAGATCAATAGCACTGATCTAATTATTTTTCACCATTTCTTCCGAAGATTGTCAACAGGACATTCACTCGAGTTAAAAATACTTTCACCTAGGTTAAAAAAAATAACAATAACAGATACACAGGTAAGCATGTCTCTCGTTTACATTTCATTTAATCTATTTCTTGATTAGTTTTCAAATAAATAATGACAATTACTGACCATATTTGTGTATATTATAATATACATTATATCACAATATGAAATTACAAGAGGATCCTTACGTTGTATTTAAACTTTTTCTTTTACGGCTTGAGTCCTTCAGTCTTCCTTGCCATTGATTAACCTCTGTCGCTTTGCAATCAGATTTTTTTTTTTTAAAGAATCGACCCTTACAGCACATGCGCGAATTAAGGTCACCAGAAGTCACATGATATAAATTTATCTAGGTCGATTTTTTGTCCTGCAAGACAATAAATGTATCGACACCTATTTCATGTATTTATTGTATTTTATTTGTTGATATCAATTGAAATTATACAGGAAAAGTGGAATTTAGTAAAAAGAGTAATCAAGGGAACCAAGGTTATAGCGGTAATCAAAAGAATGCAATCCAGGGACAAAGACCAGACATGGAAAAGAGACATACACAACAAAGAGCACAAAGCAACCAAAATCTTGCATACAAAGTAACAAAAGCAAACGAGCAACTCGTACTCCACTAAAAACTGGGAGCATGGACCAGGCGCACCGGCAGGGTAAGCATCCTCTGCTTTTCTAGAAACACCCGCCGAGTTGCTCATAAAAAGTCAAGTCCGGGGTAGACAAACGAGGAAAGGAAAACTATGATCCATTGAATAAATCAGTTTTTATGGTGCAGATGGATTCACCATAACGATCCACAAGTTCATGATGATGACCATAAAACTTCTGTTCTTCAATCTGTGGCAACATAACCCTGTTCCAGAAGCCTATTTGTTAGAGTTCTAGCGTGATACAAAAAGTCTGCGTAGATTTGGCAAGCTCTGGCATAACGTATGAGTTGTGATATGAACACTCCATAAGCAGGTGCTGAAGGAATGTTGCCACAGATGAAAGGAAAGTTGACAATTCTGAATGAAAAGTCATCACGTTTGTCGTAAAGTTTGGTCAATAGTTTTCCTTTACCATCGATTTCTAAGTGTAGGTCAAGATATGAGGCTGACTTTACAGTGTCTGTAGTATCCTTTATCTCAGGTTCCTTGGGGTAGATGCGATGTATCAAATCCCCGAAATTGTTTAAAGATAATACGTCATCTGTATAGCGGAAACTGAAATTAAAGGATTTAGCCAAATGATATTCTTTCTTTCGGATCAAATCAGCTATAAAGTCAGCCTCATAAGAGTGAAGGAATAGGTAAGCAAGTAAAGGAGCACAATTTGTTCCCATTGGAATGCCAACTGTTTGTTGAAAAACACGTCCACCACACTGGACAAATATGTTGTCGATTAAAAATTCCAGCATTTTGTAAATATCTTCCTCTGTATATTTGGAAGATGATTTGGAATTATTTCTTACAAAGTATGAGGAATCTCTACTGAGAACTATATATTTGTATCTAGGTGTACCATATTTTTTGGAAAAACAACGATGCATAATGTTTTTAAGTCGGGATTTTAACTGAGTATGGGGAATAGAAGTATACAGTGTTGAAAAATCATAGGTTTTAATACTGTTATATTCTGATAGTAGTCTTGAACTGATTGTCTCCAAAAGATCTTTCGAATTTTGAATTAATACCACTACGGGAGTAACAAGTGTTGTGGTAGGACTGCAGACCCTCTTTGACAGCTGTGAGTATAGAAGTTAAAAGTGTTGAAAGAGGTTTGGTAGTACCTTTTGCAGATCCAGCTATGAAACGTTGTTTGTATGGATTCTTGTGGTGTTTAGGAATCCAGTACATAGACGGTAAATCACAATCATCGTCCTTGGTAGAGAGACCAAAAGAGATTAGCACAGATTTATGGTTTTCCACTATCTCTGCTTTGGAGAGTGTGGTAGCAGTATAGGTCTTATTACTGATATTATTTTCTACATCTACCTCTGATAATAAACATTTGGTGTAAAATGTTTTGCAGACAAAAACATTGGGTTTTTTTTTTTGCCTTTGTCTGGTGGTATGACAACATATTTGTAATGTATAGTAGACAATGCTTTTGCTACATCAGGGTCTTTGAAAACTGATGTAGCTTTGGCAATCATTGACCTACTTAAAACTTTCATTCAATTCAAAATTAAAGACCTCACGGCCTTTAACCACTCTGACAGAGAATCAATGACTTCTTGTTCTCGTTTTATCCATTTTCTTGCATAGTCCTCGACGGCATCCATAAGAACTTTAAAGTTATAATTCCAATTTATGGAGCGTGGTTCATGGTTCTTGGGACCCTCAGAAAGGATATTACACAGATTCGTTTTCAATGATGGTCAAATCTCCTATAACGACATGACAAGAAGGACCATATTTGAATGGAGAGTTTTGGCAAGAACAGTCAGGTGGTTTAGCCTTGAAGTCCTCAATCTCCAGGTTCTGCAATAGCCTTTTATAATTGAAAATTTTGGATGCAAGGTTGAAGTATAGGAATATGAAATAATTGGTTTGGTTTTGTCTTTGAAATATGGGGGAATTTTGTTGATGACGTTTTTGTGATGGAGGAAGTAAGCCAAATTGCATCTATACCTTTGTTGACAAACGGTAGTGGAAGAAATGATAATTTTTCTTCATCTTGACTTTTCACACAAACTGGTTTAAAGAGTCTGAGGAAACCAATATCCAAAATGATGGCAACAAGTCTGTATAATGATTAGGTAGGGTCAGAAACAGCAGTGTCAAGACTTTGTAAAGGAAGTGTAGAGTGAGAGATATTGAATAAAGTTTGGTTCTAATGTGATGAAGTCCAATAGTTTTTGTATGAAAGGAAGGAGACCATCTATGGAGACATCATGTAACTTGGATGACATATAGTGGCGATGGCCATGACTCCTTTCCTGTCTTGGATTTTTGTCAAATAAATTCATCACATTTATGCTATTGTTATATTGGCTTGAAAGGTTTCCTATACTTTTGATGTTGCCATTGCATTCGTAAGGTATTGCAGTACCTAGTCTCCGTATCCAGTACTCCTCTCTTTCACTACGATAGTTTTTACTTAGAACGGGACTGTTCGTAGGATGGTAAATTTTTTCTAAAATACAAACTTTCATAGAGAGGATTGAATGATCTTGTTGATTAAAGTGTTGATAAACTGTCAGGAATTTGGTGGTGTTAATTCCCGAACAATGACATTCTTTTGTTTAATTGTTTTTGCGTTTCTCCGACATATACTAAACCACATAAATTGCATTCTAATCCATATATTAAGATTGTTGATTTGCAACTTAAGTCATCGTGACTTCTTTTATGGAAGGTTTATGAACTGGAGAAGTAAGAGTCGGTTATAAGAGTGTTGCATGTTTTTCAATTTTTAATTCCACGTTTTGATATGGTACAATGCGGTTTGTCATCGTTGTAGTCAAATATATCATTTAAAGTGATGGAACATGGTTTGATAATTTTGAAATAGTCAGAATTTTTGTACTGGAATATATGGTCTGCAGACTGAATGTGTAAAGAATTGGTCGGGGCACTTTCCCTACCAGATGTGAGTGTGCTAAGATTCCCATCTGGGGACACCACATTCTTACAAGACAACAGAGTGTCTGATCTGCTGTCAGGTTCAGACCTTTTTATACTGGGCGACGTCCGGGCCAGTTTTTCTTTCATTCCTCTTGTTAAAACCATTAATTTTAAAAATTGTATTACTGGGTTGATGATACCCTCGTGGACAAAATTCACCAGCAGAGGTATCGACCCAGTGGTGTGAAAGAGTAATCAAGAAAACCAAGGTTATAGCAGTAATCAAAAGAAATAATTCAAAGTTACGGCATAATTCAACAGAAACAAAAATTTTCTAAAATGACAGCTAATGCAGCTTTAGGTGTGTAAAAAAGACTAATATTGTGTCCATATTGGATATGGTGGTATCATGCTGCGCCCAACAAAGCTTCTTATTAAACTTGCTAGTGTTTCCATAGATATTGAAGATACTAATGTGTTGACAAATATATGATGGTAATGCAGGTCCAGTCATATATGGGTCTTGTTAAATTGGGTAAGTTCCAGACATGACGGGACCTGCATCACCATCATATATTTAGTCTATTTCATGGTATGTTTATTTCTGATTTCACCAATTTTCACCTTTTTAAAGGTGTTATTTTTTTTAGAACCCAGGTTTGTATTGTCTTACATATTCTGTCTAATGAAACTTTAATTGAAGGCTTGCTCAGAATACTTGTATCTCACATTGATACAAATAATTCAATTTTTAGCTCTCCTGGACAGGAGAACCCAGTGAGCTTATGCCATCATATTGTGTCCGTCATTGGTTGTCTGTCATCCATAAACTTCTCATTTTGCTCAAGTACATGAAAACCCCTTGACAAATTTTATCCAAACTTTGAAGAAAAGGTGTATGCAAGAGTCTTTACAAAATATCTACTTTTGGTTATGCTTAATTAAACAAAATGGCTGCAAGAGGCCATTTAACATTCTGATTGGCCAATATCCAAAGATCAACTTCTTTGAAACCTTAGATGACAATGCTTTGAAACTTAATAGGGTATCAGTGTGGGTAAATGACCTCAATTCCCTCTATAAGTGATCCACATTTTGTATGGAGCTGGTGGCTGCCGCCACTCCAAGTTGCCATTGAAATCTTTTGGGGAAACACATTTTGGCTTATATCGTTGCTTTTTACCAAGCCAATAATGAGCAAACTTGGCAGTAATAATGAAAGGGTCAAATTTAACATCTGATGAAATTTTGGTTCCACTTGATTAAACTAGATGGCCTCCGGAGCCAAGTTTAGCTTTAAGTGATCGAATGACATGATCACATGATTTCAAGTTCTCCAGATGAGTGATTCAGGCTCTCTAGAGTCTCTAGTAACAAGATTAATATACCAGTAGTTGTTAAAGAGATAGCTTGCTCTTTCCCTGCATGTACATTTGTCCAGAACTGAACTAGTTTATGATAAATTGGGTTCAATATATTTAAAGATGGCAATAAGAACAACATTCCTGTGACTGTGACTGAAGACCAACCAGGGGATGGAAGTCAGGCTGACTATGTTGTTGTTAATAGATCTGAGAAAGAGGATTATGTTGTGCTTGGGGGAACTCAGGTTGATGATGACGAGTATGATGATGATAATGATGATGACTATTCCACTGAGGAGGAAGACATTGTATTTGATAAAAGGATCAAATTCTTCTCCAAAGATGGGGACTGGAAGGTATTCAAAAAATGTAAACCACGGAATGTGGTTGGCAGTTTTATCTTTTGTATTTTATGCAATAAGACCTGTAATGTAAAAAAATTAACTGATGTGCAAATTTTCTTCAATCAACAAATACGAATTGGGGAACAGTTGCAAATTTAAAGCTGCATGAAAGTAGGTCAATTACAGAAACCACAAAAAAAGAGGGCACAAGAATTCCTGGTTTACAGTGTCTACGGAAATAAATTGATATAACAAAATTTTTTTGTGAGATGTACCTTTACCGTTATACAATGTGGAATTCTTTGTTCATTTAGATATATATGTACATGTATAAATAAGGTAGCAGTTAGGTACATACAAGAAAAGAATGAAATGAAGATATTCTTTTTTAGATGTGCAATGATACATTGTTTTTTCTAGGCTGTTGGTCTTGGAATATTGAAAATATTAAATGATGATGATGTCAATGGAAATAGAATCATTGTAAAACTTGACAACGATGTTGTTGTTTGTAACCATGTAGTGGCAATGGAAACTTCTGTCTCATTGTAAGTATATCTCCAGTTGGTAACCAAGGAAACTGTGATATCTAAAGGGGAAAAAAATATCTTCATTTTAATTTGATCACAAATTTCATTTGAAAATGCCATGACAGTACAACTAATAGTAGAACCTTTGTTACTTAGGGGTCACGCTAAGGTTTTGGTATTTTCCCTGTATGACCAGACAATAACTTGATTATTAGTGAATGAATCCTTTTGGAATTGTATAACAAGGTGCCATACCACCGAAGGAAGACTGGGATTTACTTTGGGATTAAGACTTAAACCTTATAGGAATTAGGGGCCTAAAACGGGCCTGATACAAGCATTTTCCTTCCATCAGTATAATAACTGGAGTAAAAGTGAATGGATCTCCTGTAAATTTTACTACAAGATGCTATACAACAAAAGGAAGAGATGGATTGATTTTTGGGGTTGCAAATTAAGCCAAATAAAAATAAGGGGCCACAAAGGAGCCAGAAACAAGTTTTTTTTTTCTGATAATTTAAGTGAAATGGAATAGATCACTGAAATTGTAGTACCACAAGGTGCCATATCCCAACAGGAAGTTTGGGATTGATTTTTACTGGAACTATTTAGGAATAAGGGCCATACTTCAGTTATGGTCAATTTTTTTATTCTGTGTCAAATGTCCAATTAAAATCAAAATTCAAAGCTGTGTCAAGTTTGAATGGTGTATCCATACTTGCCACAACTGTTAAAGGTTCAGCCTATGCAGTTGTATGCTGCTGTGCTCTGCAAAGCATTTTTTGTTTTATATTTATGTGGGATTTTTTTAAAATCTTCTCTGAAACTGTATAACAGATTCTTACAAAACTCTGTATATATAGTTTGCTCAGAACTGATGTAGGTATAGTTTATCTGGCTTTAAGCATGGCTATAGGTTATAAAAAATAGACCATACAGATTAAACAGCAGTAATTATATGATCACAAAAAATTTGTATTCATTTAATGATAATGCATGGCTCTGTCATCATCATCTGCACCTTACATATGTATAGTGAAATTATCAGATTAAAGATCTAAAGAAATATGTTTAATAGAAGTATAAAAATCTATTTGTTTGATTCCATGTTTTGAATGATTACATGTGGGAGAAAAAAATTCAGGGCTATTTGAACTTCAAATTATTTTACTTCTTATACAGGAACAAGAAAGATTGTCAGTGGTCACCAATTGATTTTTCTACGGATGAACCAATTAGAAAACATTTTAGAGTCCAGTTTAGTTCAGAACAGGCTGCACAGGAATTTCAGAAATGTGTACAAGAAGTATGTTTTTTATTTTATGTGAGCTCCATTTGAAATACATCCATATTACAATTAAAGCAATTCATGGTTTTGAGCAGTTTTACTAATAAAGCCTAAGTACCTTCTTCAAACAATGTTTTGGGGTATATAGGAAGAATTCCATCTGTCTGTCCACCTTTCTTATACTTGCAACTCTTCCTAAACCACTCATCAGGGTAGGAAACTCACTCAAATTCTAGCCAGTCCTGAATACAATTTTTCAATAAATTTACTATATGGCTATATAAATTTTTGCTAAAATTGGCCAGTCCTGCCCAAAAATAGCCAGTCGCGGGCAGGCTTCTATTTCTAACTCTGCACTCAAGGAATTTGATCAAATTTTATAGAAAGTTTGGGCATCATATGTAAAGTGCCTGAAGAGTAATCAAGGGAACCACAATTCTAGCGCAAATCAAAAGGATGTCATATAGGGACAAAGACCAGACATGGAAAACAGACATGCGCAACAAAGAACATAAAATAACCAAAATGATACATACAAAGAAACAAAAGTAAATGAGCAACTTGGACTACACTAAAAACTGGGAGCATGGACCAGGTGCACTGGTAGGGTAAGTGACCTCTGCTTTTCTAGAAACACCCGCTGAGTTGCTCATAAAAAGTAAAGTCCGGGTTAGACGAAAGAGGATAGGAAAACAATGACACATTGAAGTTGAATAAATCTGTTCTCATTATGTAGGTGAATACACCGTAATGATCCACAAGTTCATGGTGAGGACCATAATACTGCTATAGTGATGACCTCAATCTTGTAGCAACATAACCCTGTTTCCTAAGCCTAATTGTAAGAAGTCTAGTATGATACAAAAAGTCTGGTGTAACGTATGAGTTGTGATATGAAAACTCCATATGCAGGTGCTGAAGGGATGTTGCCCCAGATGAAAGGAAATTTGACAGTACGGAATGAGAAGTTTGTTCATTAGTTTTTCTTTACCATCAATCTCTAAGTGTAGTTCAAGGTATGAGGCTGACTTTACAGTGTCTGTAGTATCCTTTATCTCAAGTTCTTTGGGGTAGATGTTATGTATAAAGTCCCTGAAACTAGGATTGTTTAACGGTAATATATCATCTATATAGCAGGACTTATATGATGAAATATTTTTACTGCTGGAGCTCTCAGAAGGAAGATAATCAAACTTAAGGGTTTTACACATTTTATAGGAGGGTTGGGCATCATATGTATAAGTGCATGTAGGAATGTGATTACTGCCAGAGGACTCACAGGGAGGTTATCCTACTTGAGGACTTTGCATAATGTTAAAACTTCATAAGTGCAAGTCCTAAACTACTCAAGGGATTTTGATGAAATTTTATAGGAAGGTTTGGCATCATAAAGGAATATAATTACTGTCTGAGGACTTATCTTGAAACGAAGATAATTGAACTTTAAAGTAATACTTTGAATTCCATTTGAAGCAGGGGTGGGGAAGGGAATGCTCTCTTTGTGAGTATTTCTAGTTTTTATTGTAATAGAAAAAAAATATATCTGTTGACTCTTGTAGGTAAATGCATTGCTTTAAATTGAAACAAAACATGTTTGTATTTGCTTATCTTTCAGACTTCATATTTATGTCCGGAAACATAGTTGGCTGCATCCAGGCATCGATATGTTAAGAAACTAAATCAATGAGTTTACTGTTAACTGTAGGTTCTTAATCAGTCTTTTTGTCTTTGCAGGGTGTACAGTTGGCTGCAGAATCAGACATTTCTGAAAAAGATATGGTTACTTTTCCAAAGGAGATAACCTTTACAAAGCAAGAATGAAGTCAATTACAGACGTTATTGATTAAAAAACATGAAATCAAAGCATTATTGTTCAAATTAAAGTAAACTGCATTGTATTGTGACATTAAGTATCTTATCATGTCCATGAGAGCTATTCGATCATTTTCACTACTACTTAACTCCTGTTTGAATATTTATTTGTACACTTCTCTTTCATTTTCATTCTTTCTCCTTTTTTGTATTCCCTTACAATTAATTGAGCTTATTTTTTTTAAAATTTATCACTTGAGTCATGGGGTACTTAGTGGAGTATTTGTAAGGTTTGTCAATCTGTTAATTAAAACCTTCTTAATTTGTTACTGATTTCCAAAAAGTTTCACAATTCATGATAGATCTAAAAGACAATTCTTTTTCATAAACATCATATTCTTATGAACAAAGTCTTTGTCATCACATAGTAATTCATTGTTAGTGGTTTAATGTTATTGAATTATAACTTCTGCATGTAAGTGCTTTCATCTGATAATTTAGTGCTATGGGTTGTTGATAATGTCATAATATTGTATTATCATTTTCTTATTATTTATAAAAATCATGCTAAAATGTGATGAAGTTGTATTTTGCCATATGCTTGTGTTCCTTGAATCTAGGAATAAAACTTGTATGTTTCCTTATGCTATTTTGTTGATACCTACTAGTACATGTATTTTGTTGATACGTACATGTATTAGTGATCCTCAACAATAAAGTAACACTTGGTCTATAGTGAATTGCCTGTCTGTTCATTCATCCATAACAAATCATGTCTTGGACGTTAATGCTATCTTTTAAGATAGGCTTTTGATATGTCAGCCTCAAGAACATCTGTCATATGCCAAGTTTAATGACCTTAAGATAGGTTTTTGATATAGATGAAGGAGCAGATGTGGTGAAACACAACAAATTCACCATCGTATAACCTTTATAAAAATAGTAAATACTGAGATCATCAAAAAGTTTTCAATAAGTGTAAACACATTTTCTAAGTAGGCTCTGAAAGGCCCCAACAACAAAAGTAGTAGAAACTAAAGTAACAGAATTATGACACTTCTTCAAAATAAACTAAAAAGTCAAATAATGACACAAAGACACATTATTGACCAGCAATGCTAGCCTCAATACAATGCTTCTCTTGCCAAATTTCATCATCATTGACCCTGAACTTTTATCTTAAAGAAAAATTTTGCATATACCTGGTAGGTTACCATCAGACTGTCTTACAAATTAAGAGCTGAGCTCAAAAAGTTGGATTTTATCTTATGATAGCAATTTAGAAAAAGAAAAAAAAACAATGATTACAAGTGATACCGTGTTTGCAAGCAAAACACCACTCACCAAAACCTGCAAATAGTCAAATGCAGCCAAATTATTAAGCCACCATTGAATTCAGAAGGCCATGTTTATCCAGAATATTAATTTTCATCAAAATCGAACAATGCTGAAATATTTGCCAATTTTGGTGGCCATTTTGAAACAAAATATTATGCCTGTGATGGCAGCAAGTCAAGAAATGCTATTTGATTATTTTCATACAACTGAACAGATTCACTAATTTTATAGATTTTTTTTCTTTTTTTTTCTTTCTTTTTTTTTTTTTTCTTTTTGTTATAGTAGCCATTTTAAAATTTTTAAAAATGGAATCCACACCCCTTGAGCATGCTTGATTTTTTAGCCAAGTTTGGGATAAATCGAATGAACAGTCTTCTGAGTAATCGCTCTAACATCTCTATGTTCAGAAGAAGAAAAAGCAAAAACAATAAGTCACAAAACTTAGTTTTTGGCAACTTGAAATTTCACGATGTCTTAATTCTTGGATATACATGTTTCTTGACTTATATTCTAAAAAGAAAAGGGAGAAAGAAACAACTTCAAACAGGAATTGAAAAGAAACACAGAAAAAAGTAAAGAAATGACATTTTTCTCAAAATGTAATATAACTATAAATAGTCAAGTTGTGTCTATAGGGCGAGTGTCATTGTTTTGTTTTCTCTTTGTAGACACGTGCCTTGGAAGCACAAATCAGTGGATTTAGATATTAAATCATGATACAAAGGTTGGGTATCCAATTTTGGTAAGTTAAGCAAGGTGAAAGAGTGGTGCTTGAAAAGGAAATGAATTCAAATAATATCATGGTTATATTGATTGTGGTAACTTCTTTGAGCTAGCTATTTGTTAGTTTGGTTAACTAGCATCTGATAAGTGGCTTCCTGGGTTAGCCTACATGTATCATTGAAAATTTAGTTTATGCTCAGGAAAACTGAGGATAACTAAAATTAAATTAGAAGAAATATAACTGAACCATACTCTTCAGTCACTCACTGCACTAAATATGGACACCAAAAAATTGTGTTCATATAAAAAATGTTATGCTGAGGTATGGATCTATGAAATGATACAAAAAAGCTTCATACCACCTGCAGAAGATTTGAATTGAACTTTGGAAGTTATTGCCCTAACTGTTTATATAGACATAATATTTTTCTGGTTTCTGGAATGTCATGAGTATTTTAGTGCCTACTTCAATACTACAGAAGGAAAGAACTATATAGACATTGGGGCAAATCAATAGGTGAAAAAAAAAACAGTTCCTTACTCTTGGTATAAATTGATTATAAAATCTTGAACTGTAACTGTTCTTGATCTGTGTAATCTTACAATGGATTCAGAATTTGATTTTGGGCTCTATTTTATAGCGGTTCCAAAATTAAACTGTTTTCATATATATATGTATTAAACTGTTTTCATATATATATATATATGTATTAAAACTTTTTACTTTGGACTTTGTATTGACATAAGGTTATGTTTAACTATATTTTTTCATGTTCTTTAACCTCTAGGTTCAAAACATATATGCTGTTACAAACTTTTAATCAAAATCAAGCTTCAATGTGTTTTTGTTTATTTGGGTGGTAGTGACTTAAATGAAGGGAATTGTTATTAAATAAAATAACTAATATCAACATATAGAATTGTTACAATTAAGTCCCTCTTTATTATAATTATATGTGACACAGAATCTGTGTTATTAACCTCTCTGATAACAAAACTACTAACTGATCTCCCACAATAATTTGTAGATATGATATCAGAGAGATACATGGAATCAATAAACTTTCGTCATATAATCTTAAATATAAAGAGAGGGACTTGGAGCTAGTCTAATCAAAATATCAAACTTACAATTTCCTTATCTCCAATGACAATTATTACTAATACAGTTAAAATAAACATATGGTATTTTAAACATTAAACGAACGCAGGACTTTACACCAAAAATATTTGGGGAAAAAATGTTTTAAGTACCTGCCTTCATAAGTATCATGCAACATCTAAAAAATGTGATACACCCCAAAAAGGCTACATATTTTTATTTTTGTAATTAAGTTGTTTTATGGGTCTATACTATGAAATGTGTAACTATTCATTCAAACCTGTCTGCTCTTAGGAGATAATCGACATTGAAAATACAGAAGATTCTATTGTATTTAAGCGCCATTTACAGAGTTATCTCCCTTAATTTTGAAATCTACAGTGCATTCTAAACAATTTTTATCTCCTAAGAGCATGGGTTATATGAAAAGCCAAAAGTTTATTTCTGTTTACTATGACATTTCCTACAAAATATCAATTAAAAAATAAAAATATGTAGGCTTTTTACCCATGAATCACATTTTGCATGATCCTTAGCTGGAGTGGTACTTAAAAAAAAAGTTCTGCATGCTGCTTTTTCCGGAATAATTGCTTGAACCGTTAACCGTTTCTTAATTAGATATTTTTAAAAGGGAAATAACTCCGGAATTACATTTTCTGGAGGGAAAAAAATCTAATTCATAAGTCTGTAACATCATTTATCAGGTAACGATGGCCCAGCAACTCGAGGAAACGTTAGCAAAGCTTTTAGTACCAGACAACAACACGATTCAACAGGTATTGATTGTTTTGATTCGTAACAGAGAGTAACCAAAATTAACAAAATCTCCACGTGCCTTACGTCAAAACTAATGTAACCACACAATGTTCTCTTATATTTATTAACCTTTTTAAATTATTTCGTTTTTGGCTTCGTTTCTTGAATGATTAAGATTGAGTATCGCCTTGTATTCAATAGAAACGTCACTAGAAAAATTCTACTCCCCCCTTGCCCTTGGCCTTGGCTTTTTTCTTACTATACAATGTATTTAATGTACACATTGAAGTATCATGGTGAAATACATGTATAACCGTAAGTATTCATGATGTTTTGCCTCATTTGTTGTACTGTTAAAGAAATGGTGAGCCCATGTGTGATAGAGTTTACTTCATAGTGTAATGAGAATGGATATGGTGAATATGTCATCAACAACTCTATAGGCATAGGGATGAAAAATGTCAGCTCAAGACCACCCATGGGTCTCAAATGAATGACGAGGAAATCCTTACACCATTGAGCATGCTGCAGCTGGTCCCAAAACAATATTATACACAGGTACATCGAAGTAGTTGCCTCCATATACTCCAGCAACAACATACATTGTAAAAGTAGACTGAATTCGAAAAAAATACAGTACATACAAAGGCCATAAATTCCTGACTTGGGACAGGCGCAAAAAATGTGCTGTAGTTAAAGTACTTTAGTGTGATCAAAACCTTCCCCTTTTAAATCTGGCCACTGTGTTATAAGATGGAATAAACAATGACTTCAGATTTTTATAGTTCCGTACAGAATGAAAATGGGTCTGTTAGCCCTATATATTCTATGATTTTTAGAAAGAATATCTTCTCCATTCATAACAGAGGTATTGTATATTTTGTTGTTGCATTAGAAGTAATATTTTGCGGTTAGGGTAACCATGAATATTGAAATCCAGCTGAATACTACATGTACAAATGTACTCTCACCAGTACCTGAAATGGCTGGTTACCTGCTTGCAAAATGCAACCAGTTTTGTATTTGGATGACTAAAAGTAACGTAAAGACACGAAGTTGCTTGCCCATAAAAAATGTTTGGGCAACCGCCCCTTCGTCCTAGAAAAACTAAAAAAAATCGTCATTTCTTGTTTTTATTTTTTTGCCACTTCTGCTGACAAAGGTAGTTAATTTAGGTTAGTGGTTAATTCTTCCGAGTGTGACCTGGGCCACAAAATGCATGTACAACACGAATTGAACCACATCGTTAGGGCCAAGTTGTCAGATTAAGTGTAGGTATATAACGGCTTTCATGATTGGTAAATAGAAATAGTTTTGGAGCAATAGCAACAATGTTAATATATAATCGAGTCAAAGATCAATATCAAGCATGTCCACGGAGAGATAATTACAATGATGAGTAATACAGCTCTGAAGCTAGGGTGTATACGACAATGTGCAGGGAAGAGCTCTTAAAAGAATGAAAAAAATGTTTAATAAAAATGGTTTTTTTTGTTTTTAGTTTTCTTACTTCTAGGATGTTTTTAATGAGGATAACAAATCAAGTTTCTATTTGTTCCCTGTAATAATGCAATTTGCCTATTCTTGAATTGTCTTTGTAATTTGAATGATTATTTCTTAGTTCGTTTTCCCAACTTTCAACCCCTACAAATTACATCTTTTTGGGGCCAGCACTATGCAATATGGGCCAGTGGCTCAGAATTTTCACTGGCCCCAAAAAAATTTACTGCCAGAAGCTGGCCCTCATTTCAGACACTGCTTACACTATTGGTTAAAGGGAGGATGTTGTGAATTTGCATGTATGTTTAACATTGTAACTTTATGACTTATACTTTCTTTCATATACATTTATGAGACACTATGATGAAATAGTTTTATCTTCAAATATTGAAGGTCTGTTGTGTTGTCTAATAATAAATTATAAGGAAATACCAATGCAACTAATTTCCTAAATACAATTGTCCTCTACTAGTACTTGTAATTTATTTACCAATTATGATAAATCTGCAGCATTTAATTTTGTTTAACATAAACACACACAAGCGATAATTGAATTAAAATTGATTACCCACTCACAAGAATATCCAAGATATCAGTTTGTCCGTATGTGTAAACTCACCTTACATCAAAATAACTTCATGATTTGTTGACTTATTGTAAACATAGAGGTTTATAATTTACTGGAACCAGAAAGTTTATACAACACACCCTGCTGGTACCAGTAACTCTTTATGCAGCATCCAATGTTCCATTGAAATTGTGTAACCATTTTCAACATTGTCTTCATTTACTTTCTTCAATTTTACATACCTTTTTTTTTTTGATAAAAACATGTATAAGGCAAACACATTACATGTATTATGGTGAACATGTCTGACAAAACATTAGGTTGTAGATGAAGTTTTTTTGTCCCACTAATCTGTAATTTTGTATGAGTAAGTTGCCAGTATCAATACTTTTAATAATGGCAAATTAGTTAGTCTTATAATGGTATAGTGATGTTGGAGGATTCGACACTAACAGTGGTCCTCTTGTCCTGTGCCTTCCTAGTATTAGAGAGGACGACCATGAAATTTTAGTTGGTAGTCTTTTGGGGTATCATAATTAATTTTTTAAATTTTATTAGTCCTGCAGACACAACCACAAAATGATTTTGAGGACTACTTAATTTATCTATCAGAAAGTCCTGTTGGCTACCTATTGAGAAATTTAAGTGTGAAACCCTGCTGTTGTCATGCTTAGACATTTGAGTCCTGAAATATCTTACCTAAAAATGTATTGATCTCTATGACATTGTTCCACAAGGTGCCATACTACAAAAGAAATACTGAGAATGGTCATTGGGGTTTGTGACTTCGAACAGTTACACATGCAAGAGGGAATTAAGGGCCTTTTACTGACATCTGGATATTAGTTATGGAATTTTTAATTGTACCTCAATGTGCAATTCCTCAAAAGGACAATGTGGTTGATTATGTGGGTTGCTTGAAAGGGACCATGACAAGCATTTCCCTATAATGTCCAAATGAAAATTAATTAAAAATGTACGTTTGTATGGATCCCAAAGGTCATACACAAATAAATGCTGAAAACAATATTTTTTTTGTTCTTTTTTTAATTATTTATAATTGGATTCCTCATGGAAATCCCTGCCCACATTTTTTAAAAATTTCATATGTCGCAAAGGGGTTCAGGCCACAAAAATCATCTTATTTATTTATTTATTTTTGGTCCTATTTTAAAAATAATTGTTTTCTTTAGATATCCTTACCTGCATTTTTCAATCAGTATTGGAATATATTTCTCACTGTTTTTGAATAATTAGGGGTTGAAGGGTTAAAAAAATCTTCTATAAAGACTATTTCAAAATTTCATTGGATTTTATAATTGAATTTTATTTTTTTTGTAAATTATCCTCTTTACGAAAGCTTTAGGAAGCATGCTAGCAAATTTCCTCTGTCTTAAATGGCTTTTGAGATAATGGGGTACAAAGTGATTCATGGACGCACTCTGAAAGTAGAACTTTTTACTTTAATTGAATTCCCAAATACTGTGCAATATTGTATCCAAAGCAGTTGTTGCGTCCACTATGAACTGTAAATCTCAATGTTTAAGTGTGTCAGAACCTTATATTGTGTCCACACCTGCCTTTAAGAAACGGAGTTCAACTGGCTGTATCATGCTGTGCTGGGCAAAGCGTTTTATCAGTTTTAGAGTATGTCAATTGCAATCCAAATTTTGAGCTGTATGACACTTGAATAATGTGTCCATACTGGCCCCAGCTGTTCAGGGGTTGACCTCAACAGTTGTAACAAGCTGTACCCTGTTAAGCATTTTATTTTCTTTGAAACCAATGCGAAAATTTCTTAATTTTACAACTTACCTAAGACTTGAGACAGAAGGTTTGTATTAAGGTTGTCACAGAAATTTTTGCAGATGAACAATACAATTTTAGCTTCTGCAGTATTTTACACAAAACTTGAGTATTAATTGTACATGTATATTGATCTGACACAACCTTTAGTGTTCATTCTTTGACAAGGGAAAGGGACATTGAAGATAAGATTTATAAAACATTTGATTTTGTGATGCATGTAGTACAGAGAAATGATTTTATCTTTCACCGAGTACAGTTTACAATTTAACTAAAATACCCCTTTAAATTTTGTAATAAGAAATTAATTGGTACATGTAAGAAAGATAACCATTTGTATTTTCAACACAGGCAACACAACAATTGAAAGAGCTGTTCAAGGATCCCAATATAGTTCCAGGTTTATGTCAAGTCCTTGGATCGTCTCAAGTCCCACAGGTTAGTTTTGGAAGGATTTAGATTCAGTTCAATCTTTAAGATTTAATTTACTTATAAAATTTACTCTAATTGAGGAAATGCAAACATTTCAGTTTGTCAACTGCAAACATAACTATGAAATCTAAGAAAATGTATTGGTTATTGACCAGAGGACTGGTACTACAGTTGTGCCTTGTTTTAATGATCTGGATATTTTTATAGGTAAGACAGTATGCTGCTGTGCTATTGAGGAGAAGGGTACAGAAAAACAGACACTGGTCTGCACAATCTGCTGATGTACAACAAAAGTAAGTACATATAGATTGTATTATGATAACAATGTTCCAGTTTTAGTCTCTGAGTTTTGAAACTATATTAAAAAAGGAGGGTCATGAATTTACTTGTCATCTTATAATTTAAAAATGGCATGTTATAATTACTTCAAACAATTCACAGTTGTTTTTTGCAAATGTTTTAATTTCAGTTAAATTCCTTCTTTTTTTCTAGGTACTGACTTTTTCATATTTTTCTGGGGATTCTTGCTATAAACTTTACAAACACTTGTACAATAAACTTCAAACTTATATACTTCTTTTTTTATAATGATCAAAAAGTCAGTATACTTTTTGGAGAAAATTTCATTTATAGTTTCAGAGATATGGGACTTTTTTCATATTTTACATGGGATTTTTTTTTTCACATTACACACTGTATCTCCATCATAGGGATTAGGTGTATCATGACATCATGGCACAGCTGTATATTTGATAATGGCCTAATGCTTTTTACAATTTGATTTTTTTTCTCTATTTTTTCATATTTAGGAAAAAGCAGTTTATGTATTATTTATTTTTCTTACAGCATCAGAGAAAATATTTTACAGATTCTTCTACGTGAACCAGAGTAGGTAGATGTAAAATAAGGAATACATATATACAGTCGAACCTCGATGTGTCGAACTCTGATTAATCGAAATCTTGGATAACTCAAACTAATTACAAAGTACCAGCAAAACTCCCCTTACTCCAATATAATTTTACCTCAGATGACCCGAACTCTGATGAATCGAAACCTCGGATAACTCGAGGTAATCAATCAGTCCCCTTGATGGGACTTCTAGGTTAATTAACCCTGATGTCTCAAAGTCAACTAATTAGTGGGAAAACTGATTGCTTTATTAAAAACCTTGATCAAAGTGTGTTTTAACAAAGATTAGCATGGCTCTTAAAATTAATTTGTTGACACTTTTTATGGCTTAATTTGTGTATTTAATTAATTAAAAATTGCATGTGTAGTGAAAAGAAACAAATTTTATTAATTACACGTCTGAATTCCTACTAGCAGTGATATCAGATATTTTGGTATATATTGTTTTTTAAAATACAGATGAATTGTAATGGTATCTGACTATTTAATGAAACATCAAACAGATGGTAGTAAGTGTATTTCAACAACTACATTAATTTCGCTAGTGAATTTGATTGTTTGTTTGTTGGGGTTTAACGTCCGAGCAGCAATATTTCAGCTATATTCAGACAATGAACATGAAATGGATGATAAAATGAACATGAAATGAAAAAAAAAGGATGGGTCACAAGGATAATAGGGTCGACAAATTTTGATTGCCACTGGAAAAAGAGGGGATGGGTAAGGTTGGGCAATTTAGCCTCCTGTGGCGGAGCGCAAAGCTTCCTACTCCTATCGAATACCACAACAGGGTTCTTTAACGTGCGAGGAACGTGGCATCTTTCCCAACACGGTGCACCACTATGGTTTGCGGCCAGGTTTTCCGTATTATAGCCTGACAACCCCAGCATGTAACACGCCAGGGGTACCCCATTCCACCACCTGGGGCACACATCCCAGTTGCTCTGTAGACTATTTAGTCGCCTTATACGACAAGCTTAGCGCTGCTGCAGGCCTATTCTTTAAACACCCGGACCCGCACGGGGCTAGTGAATTTGAAATTATATAGTAATAATGTAGGGCACATGGTTTGATGCTATTCCTGATTGTGAGTCCAACAAAGCAGTATGAACTTAGACTTTTTTGATGTAGAAAAAATAAAATGGAAATTTCACTAAAACTATTGGTGCCATTCAGTATTTCAAACATGATATACAACATACAAATAAAATATCTTCCAATATGAAATGCAAGACATTATGAAGTACCGTGTAAAATGAAGTACATGTACATGTACAAGCACAACAAATGATGTAAATACAGAAACAATCATTGACCAAACTACTGGTATTTCCAGTTTATCCTCTACCTTGGTTTACTCATACCTCGGATAACTGGAACATTTTTGCATGGTCCCTTCGACTTTGACTTAACGAGGTTCGACTGTATACAGAAAACCAATAGTTTTCACAGTGAGCCCAAAGTGGTGAAATGTGATGTTCTGTCAAGACATCCAAAACTGGTGTTATTCTGTGTATCTGTGAAATCACAATCAATCTGACTTGACCTTGTCTTAAGAAATTGCAGATATTTTTACCATAGCAGTAGCCTGAGATAAAAAAGATCAGGCACAGAAAACAGTGGAAAAACATTTAAGTGACAGATGAAGGTTCCTGTTTGGATCTACCAATGGGTAAATTTGTATAAAAAAAAAACATTCAAACAATATGAAGAGTATAGCAATGATATGTCAGTGTTCATGTTTACACACACTTAAAACTCAACAATTTAGGAGGTCAGTCGTACACTACTTCCAATTCTGTGTACTTGCTATAATACATGTATGTAATTGTGAGTTGATAGTTAAAGTCTGCATCTTTATTCAGGAAAAGTGCCAGGAATGCCATTGCCCAAGTTGTTGCTACAGTTGCCAAGCACGATCTGCCTGAAAACCGATGGCCACAATTATTCCAGTTTCTTACATCATACACAAAAAGTCAAAACCCAGCTGAGAGGGAGGTAATTTAATCAATTTGACAAAGGACAAATATATTCTAATTGTAAGAGTCTGTGTTAATAGTTAAATTTCAGAATGATTACATCTTTTCTTTTGTTTGTTTGAGGCCTATTATGAACATCTAGCAGAAGGGAACGCGTTTTTACAAATCCTATTTCAGCACTCATATGATCAGAAACTGTTAGATATACATTAAGTATGTGTACTACACTGAAGTGGCATTATTGGTGAAGGAAACCAGTCTGATATTCTTGGATTTAAAAACTGAATAAAAATTCAAATAAGTACATTTTTTTTAAATGGGCCAGAGTAACCACATGAGTAAACATCACCATTTTTCTTTATTTCAGACAGGAATGTTTGTACTATACACTGTGTCATCTTCTGCAGCAGAACAGCTGAAGCCCCATCTAGCATCATTGCTACAGCTTCTAGGGGAGGTAATCAATGATAATCAGAATCAACTGGTACCCTACTATGCTGTCAAGTAAGTATTCTATCTCATTAAAAATTTTGACCACATCAAACTTGAATTCCAAGTTATTTGCCAATAGTGCATTTCAAATCAATTAGGAAAGTGTTAGTTTGAAACCTTTCTGAAATTTTAGTTTAAAAAATATTTGAAAAGCTTTACTAGGCATGTAGGCAGTGTATATTTTGGTCAGTTTGCCTGTTTTAAAATATGTGCTACTTTATAAATCGAAACCACAAGTATAAAAATGAATAAATGCAAAAAGATTTTACACTTGCTGTGGGATGCCTTTGATATAAATTGTTTTCTTACCCAGCCTGGTTTTGCTATTTGTGTTGTAAATTGTATTTTTATTAACCTTGAAATGACCTGTTAACATATTATCTAAGTATTTATGAATTATACATCATTTTTGTTTTCAGAACCATTACAGAGCTGATATTCTTCATTGGAGATGATGAAGCGGTGTGTATTCAATGTTATCTTTTTTTTAAATTATGAAAATAAAACATGGTTTTGTTCACAGCCATAAATGCCATGTACATGTATGAGAATCATTTAAAATAGTTGTGCAAGCTTGTACTTTAAATTAGAATATCTCAAATATATAAATGCCTTTCATCACTGGATGCAGCGTAAGATTCTATATTTCTAGGCACTATGACGAGGTCACATGTTTTTGCCTTTCATCGTCATTTAATCCAATCAAAATGTGCGTATTTCCCACGTAACAGGTGATTTGTGATTTAGTAATGTAATAATGACTATTGTGGGAAATACAGGAAATGCAGCCTTTAATGGTAGGTATTTATATTTGTTCCTATTGAAACTGAGATTTCTTACACAGATGAGATAAATTCTTTGTATTGTAAAAACAGAATCTTTCAACACTTGTGTTTGAAATGCCAGGTCTATAAAAGGGACTTTTGCAAGAAGCTATTATTCTCTTCCATCAAAGTTACGATTTCTTTACATGCAGGTTCAATAATTTTATGTGAAACTTGATTAGTCAGAATAAGGTTTGTAAAGAGATGCCATTATAATTCATATTTACTGTCAAGTGTGATATTTTACTTAAACAGAAGATAGCTGACAGGGTGATTTAATATGTTTTTTTTTCTTCTTTATTTTTAGGTTTTTTAGGGTTTTTTTGTTTTTGTTTTTTTTTTTTGTAATCTAGTTGTTTACTTGTTTTGGCCATATTTATGTTGTTTGCATTTATTATAATTTGTTGACAGTTTAAGCTATTTATATGATTTATAATTTGAAGAATTAGTACTTGAAGTCAAAACTAACTTTGAGTTTGAATGTGTACTATACCTTTGAAATTATAATTTAGCCCCAAAACTTTGAAAAGAGAATATTGACATCCTTATTGTTTTCATATTTATTGACAATTTAATCATGATTTTTTTCCTTTTTAAGTAGAGTTCTTAACTTCCAGGAAAGAACCTTTTCTTAAAAATCTGTTTGATATGTCAAAATAAAGTTTAACTTGTGATTACATTTGTAGAAACTTGTACAAGGAATGATACCAAGAATAATAGATGTCTGTAAAGGATTAATACCTGTTGATGAGGTAAGTTTTCTGCTTATTTTAGAATTCAAAAGCTCAGTAAAGCATTGAGTATGTTCTGCCTAAAAACCAGGCAGGGGGTGATTCGTTATATCTTTGTTTGTTTGTTGGGGTTTAACGTCCGAGCAGCAATATTTCAGCTATATTCAGACGATCATTATATCTTAAGATATTTTACTTTCAATTGCACTTTTATTTATGAATATAGTTTCTATGAGGTCTACTGAAAGATTTCCAATCAAAAAATATGTCTATGGGGTCTACAGAAGAATTTGAATTAAAAATTATTTTAGATTAAGAAATGCAGGAATCGCCTATTATAAGCCTAATTATTTTTGTAAATACTCAATCCTGGCCCATGAATTCAGTCAAGCATGAGGCCAACATTTTTTTTATAATCTGTTTTACGGGACCACCAATCCTATTTTAGCTAAAAATAAAATCAGTATAAAAGTATGTGAATGTCATTTTAATTTTTGTAAATTGCGCCGACTCCAGGAATATTTGCGAGAAAATCCTATGGTAAAAATTAAAGAAAATAGATCGCAAGTTTTCATTGGACGAGTGAAAAAGAAGCGACCATGCAGCAATTGTTTTATTTTAATAAGCTATCAGAAGCTCACGGCATTTATCCTTAGTTAATAAAAAACACTGAAGGTCAATGGCCAACCACAACAACAATGCGTTCAAGGGTTGGCCTATGATTAATTCAAACTCGTTATTATTGGGGAATACAAAAAAGTGAATCTGTCTCTATCCGTCAACGAAGTAACTGATGACATTGTCCTTGAGAATGCTGTGGTGGCCATAATAAAGGTGTCCTGCCATGGACCCATGAACATTTTTATTATGCAAACAGCTTCACAAGGATTAATATATATAACTCCATGATTATAAAATAAAGGCTTATTAACCAAACAACACTCTCACACACTGCCAACACACCAGCGGGCAATATTACACTTAAAGTTATGTCTAAATCTCAACATATCTTGTAACACAGTAGAAACACAGTAAAAATGTTCTGCACATAAATTATTTACATTTTACAAAGACTCCTCCAACATTGCACCTTCGCAATTGATACTTATGTAACCAACTATTTCAATACCAATTGCAAATTTAAAATAATCATGTTATCCCAAAAATGCTCCTCTCCAACCAATAAGAGATATGATTGTCCTCTCTGGATAAATTAAAGGAATCATTAATATACTGTCCTGGGTAAACATATTGCCTATAATTACCATTTTAGCTGGCCTGGACAGTCGATGATTACTGGTCATTATGATGAATGTACATGTCATTATTGTTAACAACATAGACCTTTTTTTAATTTAACTATCAAATTACATAAACCAAAGATCGATGGACAACACTGCACATCTCAGCTGCAGCTTTTTGTCAAGATCATTTCACTTACCAATAAAACCATTATCAAAACACATTATATCAATAAGATGCTGACATCCAGTCATACCTATGACACAATACAAATGTGATTCTCCAACTAATAACCATAACTGATCAGTGACAATTAGATTAAATGTGGCCTGGGTTCTGATGTATTAACCAAGACAAAAGTATTTTGAAGGGTCGAAATGTTCACAGATGACTTGAAATACACATTCATAACACTTTGGAAATGTAGCCAAAGACTTGGAAAGGGGTACAAATGTATCTACCCATCGAAAATATTTTATACATCCTCTTTCAAAAGTTAAAATTTGTGTGTATTCTCTGTTTCATTGTGAAAATAGTATCAATCAGTCTTAATAATTAAAGAAGTGAAATGTATATCAAAATTGGGTATCAAAAGTTTTACTTTTCGCACATTTAGAATATAGCCAAAAAAAAATAAAAATGAAAAATAATTACTTTTATTTTTATTTTTTTCCATCGACTCACCAAGGTTTTATTTTTATTTGCTCCCCTCAACCTAATTCTTTTTGTTATAAAATAAAGTTTGCCTGAATATAGTTTGACCAAGTATGTTTATAGATGAAATAAATGTATGAGGTTCTAGTCTAAGGGTCGGTCATATTAGTAAGATGATCCTGTTGAAACCTCTGCTAATTGATTTTTCTTGAATGAATAATATTAAAAATTAGAGGACTGAGGTGTCTAGGTAAAATTTTATAACATGAACAAAACTGTTATATCAGCTTTGCGCAGGATACTATCTTTTGATGACTTGGATCTTTAGTATTTACCACATGTTTTAAGTGTTAAGATGAGACTGTTCAGGTAATAAGACTTGGAAGTTCAATAAATTAATTGCTGTCTTTAATATTTTAGGACCAAGCCTGTGAGACTCTGGAAGTTTTTGATGAAATGTTAGAGTGTGAAGTTGGCATATTAGTCCCTCATATGAAAACCATTGTAGATTTTAGTTTAGAGGTAAGTGCTGTCTTCTTGGTAATATATAATATTTTACTACTAATAATAATTTGTGTTTTAATTTTGCTGATTTTTGTCTTGCCTTCAACAAATGTTTCCAAAGGCCAGACTGAGATATTACTTTTACAGGGTACGTTAACATTGTAACATTCAGTTTTCTGATTACGTTAGTTTAGTATGAATCGTTTGTGGTAGGTCAGTCATATTTGATATGCAATTGCATAAGCATCACTTTATCACAACTCTATGTCCATTTCATGCATTTGCTCCAGCAGTCACTGAAATTTTACTTTACTGAAACATCACTTTGTTGCAGTTATATATATGCAAACATATAGAAGAATCTGCCCACTTTGATGGTGTCAAATGGTTGTATGGATATGATAAATTGTCTATACTATATATATCTACTTAGATAGAAACAGTGAGCTACAACTTCTTATGTCAGATAAGTAAATGTATCAGTGAACTGCTAGATCTTATGTCAGATGAGTAAGTATATTAATACTCTGTAACTGAGGAGGTAGAATCATTGAGCTATACTTTTTATATGCATATGAATACTCCTTATATTATTGTTGTTTCATTCTTTCAGTTAGCAGCTAATGGCAGTTTAGATGATAAAGTGCGAGTTAAAGGAATGTCATTTATAGCCACATTAATTAAACAGAAGAAAAAGGTAAACTTTCAGCATTATTAAAAACAGATTTTTTTATAGGTCCATCTTTTGACTTAACTATTAGGGTAAACTGATTTCCATAATTCCACACACTGTATTTTATCTCAGAAAACTTTGAAGGGATTTTACTTTTTTATTTACTTTAGTTTTATTGGATACTGTGATCAAGCCTAATGGTCACTCAAAAATGCTCTAGAGAGATTACAGGAAAGTTCAAATAAGTGTGGGTATTAGGCTCAGGACCCTCAATAATTCATGACATGTAGTTTACAAAATTTTATGAAATTGGTTTACTAGGGGGCATCATGAAGTAACAAATATAGAAACAATTACTTTGTGATTCAATTATTTGTTGAAAGTCTGACTATTATGGTATTGTACTTTAATGTAGATGAAAGAAGCTCTATATTTCTCTATTTCTTCATAGGCTTTCCTTAAAATGAAGTTAGTTGACCCTGTCCTCAATGTCCTGTTTACAGTGATGTGCTCAAGTGGTGAGGAGGAAGAGGCAGATGAGGATGATGATGAAGAGGATCTTGAAACCTATAAACCTTCCCAGTATGCACCACAGGTAAACTGCACTCCTCTCCTTAATTCTTCACCTAAATTGCGTTATTCAAAGTAACAAATGTTGAATGACTTAAATAATACATGTCTGACTCAGTAAGTATGAAATCATGAGAACTAGACAAGGATTTCTTTACAATAATGTCCCCCCCCCCCAACTTTGGTGAGGAGACATTGTTTTTGGCTTGTCCATCACAAAGTTTGTCAGTGCAACACCTCTGAAAGTACTGAACTGAATTTTACGAAATTTGGTATGTAACAAGAACATCATATTTAGTTAGGCATATTACCAGTAAATTTTGATACCCCAATTTTTGTAGTAGTTATGCCCCTTTGAACTTGAGAAATTTTCCAAAAATCCTTATAAATTACCTTGTCAGCTCAGCTCCTTTGAAACTACTGAACCAAATTTTATGAAACTTGGTATGTAGGAAGAACATTATATGTAGATGTTCATATTACTAGGAAATTTTGATGCCTGAATTTTTGTGGGAGTTATGCCTCTTTGAACATAGAAAATTGCCAAAAATCCTCATGAATTACTTTGTCGGCACAACTCCTCTGAAATTTTTTAACCAAAATTTATGAAACATGGTATGTTGCAAAAACATCATATGATTTTGTCCTTATTATCAGGAAATTTTGTTACCCCAATTTTTGTAGGAGTTATGTCCCTATGAACTTAAGAAAGTTGCCAAAAATCCTCATAATTACCTTGTCAGTTCAAATTCTCTGGAACTGCTGAACCAGTTAACGCAAGTTCACTGCATCCTCACAACAGAATTTTGTGAAGCTGTTCCATGGACGAGATGGATACTGCAAGTGGATCCAGTTAGCAGACAAAAACAAACTTTAATTATTGATTAAATTAATGAATATGTTTGAGCCTGGGATGTATATAGCAATCCTATGTATGTCACACTTAAATTTCTTTGAGATATTTCAGCAGCTGCAAAATCAAGTCTTCTTTGATGCATTTAACCATAAATTGGGGTCAGTTTTGATTGGCGTGTATATTGTGTGTATATTTCAGAAGTTACAGTTGTTTTTCACCTTAAAAATTTAGATTACACAAGTACCTGTAATCACAGTGTTGACTTTTCTAAAATACATGTACTTGTATATGTTATATTACAAAAGTGTACTTGAATCAGTCCAACTCACATCAGATTTTAACAGCTTATCAGTATGTGACATCAATAAAAACTGGCAGTCAATTTCATAAAATGTCATGAGTATAAAATTGATTGTTCATTATCATAACAGGAAATGGAATCGTGGCATCATTATTTAAGATCAATTTTATACCTATGACTTTTTGTGAAATTAACCACATGACTTGAAATAATCTAGAGACAGAACCATTTTGTCAATAAAACAGGATTGGAGGTCAAATGACACAAGAAAATAAAATACACAAGAGTAAGTATACCAAAAACTTCATGTGAATGAGTGTTGATAATTTTCTTGCAGGTGATAGACACTATGGGTCTACATTTACCACCTGATAAATTAATCCCAAATGTGGTAAGTAGGCTATTTTAATGTTTCAGTTGCTTTTGAATTATGATACTCAATTAAAATTTAACTTGAAACCATGTGAGCAAAAAAGTTAAAGCTAAGAATTTTTAAAAACCATTTATCTATAAACACTTGAAAAACTCAAAGCTCTAATTAATGTAATTTTATTCTCTTTAGCTGAATATTGGTGAAACATTAATTTGGATTCCTTTTTTTTCTTCAAACAATTGCAAAAAAAATTGTAGGACTTTGTAACCCATATTGTAGTTTTTTAAACTTGCTTAGTATTTATATACATATCGAAGTTATATATGTGCTGACAAATATGTGATGGTGACACAGATCCAGACATGTATTGGTCTTGTTTTTTTTTTTTTTGATCCATTTTTTAATTTGTCTGTATCATGGTCAAAAGGGTCACAAGTTAAAATTTTTGTTTGATTTCAGTAGAAATTGAAATCTTTGGATACTTTGATACCCTGAATTAACCTAGTACTGCAAAAATAAGTTCACCTGAAAAATTATCATTTAGAACCTTAATATATTGAAAAAGCAGTGACTGGGATTGGAGGGGGCAATGCACCATTTATCACATTCCAGCTGAAAATGTACCACTTAAATCAGAATTTTTTTCAATGTTCCATTGAAATCTGAATACTGTATTAATTTTCGCGGTTTCTAAAAAATCAACATATTCGCGGGTATTAATTTTCACGTTTTTAAAGGATGATGAAATAAACTGTAAATTTTCAATAGTCTTGGCAGAGTTTTGATTCCTCTTTTTGATCAGTTATTTTACCATGAATATTTCAATGAATTAATAACGGCCGTTATTACAACATTAACAAATGGACAAATCCACATATATAGTTTCCTTTGACCATTTTAATCTAACAGTATATTCTTATGTGAAACTAAAAAGAACTCACTCAATTGCCGAAGCTGTAGCTTATTGTAGGGATTAACTTCTTACACTTTAATTGCATGTTTACAGAATTTTTTTTTTTAAACAGTTCTCAGCGTGTGTATTTAACGGTAATCTTATTTCGGTGATTACCTGTAGTGTGCGTTTGACACTTATATTTTATTCTTTTTGTGAATAGAAAATTTGCACAGTATTGATTTCTCTTTTTTGGTATGACAGGTACTCTATGGCCGTTGATACAAATCATTATATATACAAGATCATAAATTTAGAAATTATAACACACATGCTTTTACCGTATACGTTTTTATAATTGACTTAGTATAAATTCATTCTTCATTGCACTAAATGATAAAACCCTTACACAAAATGATGTTTCTATTGAAAATTATGAAAACCATGATTATAACAGTCAAAAGACTTGGTAATGTGAATACATTTATGCAGGTACTAATTTTTGCATTCTTGAGTCAACCGCGAAAATAGCAAAAATTAATACGTTTATAGTATCATTGAAAATGGTCATATATTCTCATCACCAAAAAAGTATAAAGTTTTAAACCACATTCATTTTATGCTAGAAACCTACACTGTATTTAATGAATAAACACCATCCATGTTCAAAATGCATCATGCCCCCACTGTTCAGGGGTTGATCTAATCACCATGGAGCATTTTATTGTAAATGTATTGTGAGAATATTTTTATCTTTATACTGGTAACCCCTAATTCGTGGGGGAAAAGGTATTTTAAAGTCATTATATTTATGAAATTATTCAAAGGGCTACGAAAAACTGCAATGTATTCCTCTTTTCTGCTTTTAGATGAAACTGGTTGAGCCAATAATAGGAAGTGAAAAACCATTAGTACGTAGAGCTTGTTACTTGTCTCTTGCAGTTGTTGCTGAAGGATGTGCTGACTACATCATTAAAAAGTAAGCTCTGGAGAAGCTCATACATGTATAATCATGTGTATTTAGTTAGTCAGACATTTTTAATTTGTGGATTCATTGAACCATCTCTTATTATCAGAAATTCTGCTTGAATGGCATGGTTGTATAAAGTAGGATTTTTTTGTCTAGTCAGCACTCACTTTTGACATCTAATTTTCCCATTGCCTCTACAGATTGTGATTAAAAGTTATTAGGTATGAGAACTTGCAGAAAGAAACTTCTAATAGGACAATATCTTTTTGTATTGGAAAGGTCTCTAGCTCTATTTCAAATTATCCTATAAATATATTACTTACTTACTTCAGTAGTCCTTGCAATTCTAGGCCAAAGACAAGCTCCCTCAACTCCTTTCTGTTAATGGCTTTCCTTTCAATGGTACCCCAGGTATATCCTTTTTCCACTATTTCTATTCTTATGGTTTGTCGCCATGTTATTTTAGGTGTTTCTCTCTTTCTTCTTCCTTCATGTGTTCATCTTGGGCCCACCTTGATCGTGTCTTCTGGTGAGTACAGCTCTTGCATTGCCTGTTCTGATCAGAATGTCATTTTCAGCACCACCATCTGTTGAAACTACAATTCCTTGATAGTGAAAGAAATCTACCCTTTGAAGCTGTTTCCCATCCACAAGTGTCTTTGGTGGTCTTCCAGAATGATGACACATTAACTTAGTCTTCTTGGCATTTATCTGAAGTCCAATCATCTTTTCTAACTTTATTGTTTTCTCTTACATGTAATCTTCAGTATGCAATAGTTGTGCTAAATCATTGTCATAGTCCATATCTTTCAGTGTAGTACATATTGTCCATTTCAGTACAGTGTTGTTTTCTGATGGGGTTGTTCTCATTACCCAATCAAAGGCAATGATAAAATGTACATAAGACATGACTGTTCCTTGTCTTTCTCTTGATTTTACTTAGAATCTAGGGTCTTCATCAGAGTTACTGTTACATGTGAAATTATTGCAGAACATCTTGATGAGTTGCAAGATTTTATTGGATATCCCATATTTTTAAAGAATTTCCTGAAGACTGTTCCTATGCAAGCTATCAAAGGCTTTCTCAAAATCTACAAAGTTGATCAGCAGCTTTCTTTGCCATCATGACACTGCTCTATGGTGTTGTCTATACATCCTCTACCTCTCCTGAACCCAGCATGTTTACGTAGTTTCTCATCTACACCTTCTGTGATTCAAGATATCAACATTCTACAGAATACCTTATTAGGGATGGAAAGTAAGGTTATTCCCCTCCAGTTATTACAATTGGTCAAGTCTGATTTTGTTATCCATCTGTTTGGTGTTATTACATTTTCCAAAGTGGTGCAGAATACTGGATGTAAAATTTCTGCTGCTAGAACTGGATCAGTCTTAAAAGGTTCCGTTTGTAGATTGTCAGTACGAGGTGCCTTTTTGTTTTTCATATTTTTTATTGATATCTGAATTTCTTGCTTTGAAGGTGGGTCATTATCTACTTAAAAGTCCACGAGTGCTTCAGGAGTCTCAGCAAGTTCATTAGGATCTTTCCTGTTGAGAACTTCATGCAAATGTTCTTTCCATCTTAGCTGCTGCTTAGTACTTAATATGTTGTTATTTTCATCTTTGATAGGCTAATTTATTTGAGATCTTTCTGAGTTGTTTTGTTACTTGGCCTATTCTCTGATTTTAAGCTGTACATTCTGCTTCTGTGGCTAAATTTTCCATATTATTTCTTTGGTTCTTATGAGTTACTGCCTGAACCTTCTTGTTGCATTCCAAATATTTACCCCTCAGTCTTTCCTTTAATCTTTCAGAGTGTGTTTGACATATCTTGTTCAATTCTTTTCATATATGTTTACATGTATTTTGACTACGTATTTCCACTTTTCCAGACATTTACAACCATTATTACACTGTGTGGTAACAGGACTAAATGACAGTGACCATGGTGTGAGAAATGCTGCCTTGTTTGCTCTAGGACAGTTCTCTGAACATTTACAGGTATATTTGTATATGCATCAAATCAATGCCAAAAGAAATGCTACCAGTATCAAGGCTTAGTGCATGGTTAAATAAATAAACTCATTTGTTATTCAAATACTTTTTAAAATATGTCATTACTCTATAGAAAAAAACTGAATAAGTTAAATTAGTTATTCCAAAGTTAACCAAGCCTTAGATCACTTCTCTCATTTCATGAAAATATTTCTACATTTGTTAGTTATGTTCACCGTATTTTTGTTCTTCTATCTGTCTTCATTTAACATACTGTAATTGTTTCAGTGAAATCTTATTGCATTGTATGTTAAATAAATACTGATCAATTAAAAAAATATATAATTATTGTGTCAATGACGTGCAAGTTATTTGTTTGAATAGTGTTGTGAAGAGTGTAATCAACCTTCATTTCAGCCTGATATCAGTAAATATGCCTCTGAAATTTTACCATTAGTGTTCCAGTATTTGGGAAGAGCTACTAACGAGATAGATAAGAATCCTAAAGGCCTTGTTAAAAGTTACTATGCATTAGAAATGTTCTGTGAAAACTTAGGTGAGGACAATCTTTTTGACTGTAGTAAAAAAAAATTATATTAAGAAATTGGTCATTTATAAAATTGAAGTGTATTTATGTTATGCAATTCATATTACATAAAATCTTAGTTGAAGTAATAATAATAAAAAAAAAACTTTTAAAAGTGGCTATACTGTGTTATTTAGCAGTAACATAAGAATCTTTATACTGTACATGTACAATGTATGTTCACAAATATTATAATTTGGTATATTTTATCAGGACAAGATATACAACCATACTTACAGCCTTTAATGGAACATTTACTTGGAGTCTTAAAAGTTCAGACAACATCTGTCAAACAGAAACAGTTGGCCATCAGTGCTATTGGTGCTACAGGTAAATTATGTATACAGTCAACTCTATAATTTAATGTTTTCTTTCCACATTCACTATGATTCATATTTTTATGCTGATCTCTATTTATAAGAAGGCAATTCTGAACTGAATCACACAAGTATAAATGTAAATGGTGAACACATCTACTCTCTGTTTTAAAGGGAAAGACCATCCTTTGCATTAAGTTGGGCTCTTATGATGAATTATACCCACGTAAACAAAAATAAATAACCTTTAATGCAAAATGCGCTTTTATAAAATGCTCAAGGCTGTGCAAAGTTCGAAATCCTTGATATGTAAGTGGATAGCCATCTTGCAGAGCTCTCCTATCTGAAGGAAGATCATAGCCAGATTTTATTGATTTTTACCGATAGCTTCCGATTGGCTCATGACGTCACTAAGTCGGTTTGGTACTGATACAAGTACTGCAAATAATATGTAAACAAAGAATATTCTGTAAATATTTCTACGATCATGTTTATCTAATCACCAAAACACGGTGACTTGTCAAGCTTACAATTGCACGAATGATAAAAGAGATGTGTTTTTTTCCAGCAACACGAGCATTCTTCGGAAGTAGCCATAAAATTTTCCTTACAATAGTAGTCATCTGGCTGCAAATCCTGTTGTTCATCAATGATGTCTGACACTTGCTTACACATGTTGTGCCTCAATCTCTTCTTCTATTTATTTTGCGATATCTTCAGATATCGTAATCAATTACCTATTTACTTTCACTTTACAAACCTACTTTGTGATGTCACAGTTCAACCAGTCATGGTGGCGCCCATAGGCACAAAAAATTCAAATTTCCTAATTATAAGTCTCGATTTATTAATTAAGAAAGGAAATTAATTTGTTTCAATATAATTTTCATGAATATTTAACAGATTAGTTTCGATATTTATGACTTGCACAATAACAGGGTCTTCTCCTTTAATTAAAAGGATATATTTTGGTACTATTTAGCTTCCATTGTATATCTACCAAAAATAAAACATTTTATTTGGGATATGCTCATTATCAAGTCATTGAAATATTGTTAATGTATTCAATCTAAAAGTAAACATGAGTTTTGTTGCTTTCCATCCTTTTGACAGCTAATGCAGCCAAGACATTAATGAAACCCTATTTCCAAGAGATTATAGAGCAGTTCAAAGGTTACCTGGCTGCTGGTGATGATGAAAGCTTAAGAAAACTACAGATTCAAGTTCTAGGTATGTCAATAGTTACACTGTAAACCAGATGGTTTATTATTATTGATATTTTGTCAGAAAGACCTGTAATGCTAAGATTTTACTTAGTAGAATATCCTCATTAAATAAGAATACAAATGGTTTGCATCCAGTTAGGAAATAGAATCTAACTTCTAACTGGAAACTATTAATTCACCTCTCTAATATGACCTCTTCATATTGTCAAACAGTATATGTCGGTACATCCTCCACCTTGAGCATCTGCACACTGTCTCTTTTCTTTCACTGTCACTTCAAGACAAAACACTCATTTAAAAACGTTTACGCGATGATTTAATGGCTGAGAGTTTATCTAATACTATACTGATACTGATACAGACACTTATTTAATAAATGGTTTACTTGGATATGTGGTTTATTTCTTAATTAATCCAAATTCCATACGGGGGAGGTTAAACGGAACAGCCATTATTTTGGCTACGCTTAGGGAAATTTTTGTCACAAAAATTACAGTATTTGTCATATTAGAAAAGAAATAATTCCTTCCGGGGGTAGATTTGTACTCATTTTAACATGGGTTTGGCATTTATATTCTCATTTAACACCTCGCTGTTGCTCATTGTTAAATAATCAAATATAAATGTCACACCCATGTTAAAATGAGTACAAATCTACCCCCTCCAAGAATTATTTCTTAAGTATAATATAAAGTGTGTGGTAGGAAGGATTGTTAAAAGCAAAACTTTTTCATATCAACTGTAAAAACTCAGTTGGCACTAAAATGAACTAGCTTTAAAAGTGATTACTGAATTGATTCCTTAATATACAATTAACATCCTATGAAACAAAACAATCTATGTAATTTATGTTCTTGTAACTGTATTGCTTCACCAAGAGTTGTATAAACAATAACTGTGATATCTTTGTATACTTTATTGTAGATACTCTAGCAGTAATAGCTTGGTCAACATTATATTGTAGATACTCTAGCTGTAATACCTTGGTCTATATTGTAGATACTCTAGCTGTAATAGCTTGGTCTACTTTATATTGTAGATACTCTAGCTGTAATAGCTTGGTCTACTTTATATTGTAGATACTCTAGCTGTAATAGCTTGGTCTACTTTATATTGTAGATACTCTAGCTGTAGTAGCTTGGTCTACTTTATATTGTAGATACTCTAGCTGTAATAGCTTGGTCTACTTTATATTGTAGATACTTTAGCTGTAATACCTTGGTCTATATTGTAGATACTCTAGCTGTAATACCTTGATCTACTTTATATTGTAGATACTCTAGCTGTAATAGCCAGATCTATAGGTAATGAAACTTTCATGCCTTTAGCACAAGATTGTGCCATGTTGGGTGTCAGTTTGTTAGAATCTGTTGATGACCCTGATTTAAGAAGATGTGTGTAAGTAACTGTAATGATGGATTTATCGGTTCTATCACCCTTAAATTTTATTGTTTTGATTTGACCCTTATATTTCAGACTTTTTTTTAATCCAGATTGTAGCATTCCTTTGGTTTCTTATTTTTCTCTCTTGATATAAATATTTTTTTTTTAAATATGATATTTCATTGTTCTGGCTTATAAGGGATGAATCAGACAAGTTTTACATTATATGATATTTCATTGTTCTGGCTTATAAGGGCCAAATCAGACATAAGTTTTCCTTGTTACTTTGGTAAATGTTTTTGATCACATGTTCTATGTTTGTGTAGAAGTAAATCAAAAAGTTGGAAAATCTGAAAATAACTTTTTTGTTTAAAGTTAAAATTTTGTTAATCGACTTCCGGCTGTTCCATTAAAAAATAAGAGGTAACTGGGGAAGTCCCTTTTTCACCAAGGGTGCCACCCATAGAAGTTCTATTGATGTTTTGTATGTAACTTTATATTTTATCAAGAGACCTTTAACACCCACCCAAATACAAAGAATGAAAGTGCCTTCTCCCCATCTGTCATGTGTTTTACTGGAACAGCCCTTAGTCTGCTATGTAATAATATGTATTAATGTCACTGTGTAGGTATTCACTGTTTGCTGCATTGTCATCTCTACTCCAACAAGAAATGATTCCATACATGGAAAAACTAGTCACATACATGATCAACTCAATAAAGTCTACTGAAGGAGTTAAGGTAATGATGATCATTCAGTTTACATTATTGTCGAAGTTGAATGACTTTAAGAGCTTGTTATTTTTTTGTTGTTGTTAATCAAATATGTCTTTATGATTTTTATATTGTTTTCTTCTGTATTATAGTATACCACTTTCTGTTTGTCTACATGTCATAAAATATATTGTCTTGAGGGATTTTGATAAAATTTTGGTGCATTATCTTCATGAACAGAAGCTCAAATTTTGTTTTATGTCATTGGTCTTCACAAACTTTTTAGATAGGTAGAGGCATATAACATTTGCTTGTACACAGCTGTTTATTGCAATACTAATCAGATGTATATGTTATAGATTTAACAATAATGTAGTGGTTTAAAACAAAATAGATATCTTTTTAATTTATTTTCAGACCCATTACAAAGATGAAGCTGAACAAGTGAGTGTGTTTAATGAAGCAGATTTCTGTGATGAGGAAGATTTGACTGCTGAAGAGGAAGATGACGATGAAGAAAGTGATAACAATATTCATGGGTATGGTAGATAAAATTGATAATTGATTTTTTATGTTACTCTTGATACATACTTTTTATGAAAGATTGGTATTTTTTGTTTGTAATGTTCTGACTTGTCTTTGTAAAAAGTAGTGTGATATTGTACAAAGGTCTCACTAACCACTTCTGACGTTCCCATTACTTTACATGTTAAAGTTGACATTTTCGAAGTTTCACTGTGAATTCCCAGGACAAATGGGACCTTAATATGGCATACCAATACGAAGTTTAAAAAAGAGGATATTCATACTGGTGTATAAATGGTACGGTCATAGTCTAAATTTTTCACCAAATTACCTTGAAGACAAAATACTCAGAAAACCACATGTTTTCATTCACAAAAAAATGGCAGCATGGGGCAACTTACAGAGTCATGTCAGCAGTATTCATACGCACTAGTTAAAAATAACGCATATATTCTAAAAATAGACTCTCTAAGCTTTAATTTGATAGCAATATCTATTAATAGAATGAAATAAAACACTCATAATAAATAGACTTACAGTTACTTTGTTTTTGGTACTACATAGGGGGGTGGCCAATTGACCTGGAAGTGGTTAGTGAGACCTTAAGGTTTTGGTGTACCTTACAAAGTTTTTTTTTTTTTGCATTTTCATAAAGTATAGCTCATTCCGAATAAAACAAGCCTCACACTTGAATGTACAAGGCTGCATTCCAACTCAATGCCATTTTTAAAAAGTATGGTGTTGTAGAAGAAAGTTAAGATTGTAACGTCAAATAATTTACAAACGTTACTAAATTCTATAAGTGTATTTAACTATTTTTTTTATTTTTTGATAAAACAAAAGCTTTATTCCAAATACTTATTTTAATTGTATTTGATCAGACATGGTGACATGGTCATTACAAGTATAAAAAAGTGCATATTTTGCAAAAATATAGGGAAAAAAATGCCATTTTGAGTAAATTTCTTATATGAAATAAAAAAATGCACCTAATAATTAGCTAAATTTATTCTACATCATAATCAATCATTCAGTACCAACATATATATATATATATATATACTCTGTCATGCTACTTAACCTTAAGCAATGATAGTGGTCAAAGGGCAGATAACTCTAATTACTACATACAGAATAGTAGTACATGTATGATTATTAGTATTTTTTTTTTTTAACAATCAGACTTTTGCTAAGAAAAAAAAAACATGGTATTTTATTCCTGCGTTTGCCTTGTTAAAACATTGTTAAATATGAATAAAATTAACTGACCAATAATATAATTATAGAAAAAATAATGCACTCTTGCTAAATGCCACAATTATGACGTCATAATGCATGACGTTAGAAACACAGTGGATACAAGGATGCCCAGATCAAGAATTTTTCACAACTTTACAAAATTTAGAAAACCTGGTTCAAGGAAAAGAAGCTGTTTTTATACAAGTAACAACCAACCTTCAAAAAAGTTGAAGTCTTCTCAAACAGATGAACAGGAAGATTTCCAATGTGCAGATTTTCCACAGCTTATAACACGTCTTCCATCAAATACAACCAATTTAGTCCATACAGATAAGAGATCAACTGTAATTCCGTTCAAACTCCATCCGTATCAGCAACAACTTAAAAAAAAAGAAGAAAAAACTAAAAGACAGAAGGAAACATTTGATACACATGAATATGGTATTGTAAAATTCTCTAAGATTAGTGATTTATTCAATAATTTTATAGTTCAATATACGAAGACCGGTTGCATGAAACCAGTAATTGAAATATTTAAAAAATCCCATCTTGGAATTTGCATATCAGCATATATACAATGCAAATATTGCATGTTCGAATCAACACCGGTTGACCTTTTTGAGAGATCAAATACAGATTCCAACCATGGATATCCATCCGGTAGTTTAAATGATGCCATAGGGCTGGCATGTTTAAAAACAAAAATGGGAATGACAGATATACAGTTTATATTATCGCTTTTGTCTATTAAACCACCTTCAATAACTATGTTACAAAGGAAAGTTAACAAAATTTCAGATGTAATGATAAAAATTAATGAAGAATCAATGGTTGAAAACCAAAAGATTGTAAAGGAAATAAATGCATTAAAATCATCAAATTCAAGCTCAATTTCAGTTGAGACAGATGTTAGTTATAATAACCGGCCCCGTCTTGGATACGAAGCAGGAACACAAGCGTTCTCGCCAATGATAGAAAATATAACAACAACAAAATTAACCCTCTCATTGGATTATGTCAACAAATTATGCAGTCACAAAGTTAAAAACTGTACGAAGGCCAACTGCAGAAAAAACTATCCGGACCAAAAAACTGTGGCCTCATCAGAGGGATATATGCTACAACATAATTTAGAAAAAATTGAGAATACTGGAATTGTATCAGTTTACACGGTCACAAGCGATGCTTGTAATCAGATAAACAAAGTCTGTAAATTCAACAGAAAACCAGTACGCCATTTAACTTGCTTTTTACATAAAATGAGAACATTTCAAAAACATATACATTTCATGAAATTAGAAACATCATCAAACAAATTTGGTTTAGAAAGTTCACAGTATATAAAACAACTAGCTTTAGCATTTCGTAAGCGGATACAGAAGGAATTAAGACGCATTAAAAGAAAATATAAACAAGAGTCAGAATTCGTAAAATTTTCTTCAATATGTATAAGAAATATTATCATTGTTTTACCAACAACCATAGTATGTGTGGAACATTGTCCACTGTATGTCAAGCATACAAGGAGTCTTTTCGACCAACATTTTTACCTTGCGGTAAATATTTAAATTTATGTCAGACGGATATTAATAAAATTACCGCCCATCTTAGCAAGGATTTTTCACATGCTAATTTACATGAACTATACGGATTAACAAATACTAACAAATCTGAAAGCATGCATAACCGCCTTATGACTTATATCACAAAACGAGTAACATGGAGTCGAAATTTTGGAGCTATGTGCCATTCAGCAGTTCACTCCGATACACATGGCACAGGCCATTCAACATTAATAATTGCAAAAGAAATTGGAATATCTTACTGTGAAGACAGTCCATTTTATGATCACATGATCAATATTGATACTAGAAATATTTTTCATAAAGAACGACAAAAAAGTGAACTTTATCGACAGGAGCGATACTTTAGGAAATTACACCAAGTCAATCGAAAGCTCTTAGAGAACTCTATGTACAATACGCCATCGGTATCAACTGAACTTTATAACTTTGCAATAAAACCAAAATAAAAAAATTCAAATAGTAACATTCTGTCTTTTAGCATACTTGCCTTATATTATTCATATAATACAGTGCTTGTAGCCTTGATGCCCAAAACATTTATTTTCTTCATAACATAAATTCCTCTGACAATTAATGGCATTAGGTTCATAGCTTAAATGTTCAATATCAATGCACAGCTTCTCATGACACAAGTGGCTCACATGCATTGAAGAGTTTAATGGTTCTGCATTATTTAATAAATAAAAAGTGAGACGATGTACTCTAAGGCGTATCCTCCTGCCTCGAAAGGTTACTCTTAAAGATGGGTATCCTCCCATCACTTCACCACGGTAAATGAAACAGTTTCTGTCATCGACAGTATAAAAATTGTCAAATTTACTGAAAAGAAATGACTGTTCTTCAGAACTAATTTTGTCGTTAAAAATGACACTCATGGCTACAAGATAGTATTATATAACTGGAAACTGTAATATTTTATGTAAGAATGGAGTAACATGACAAATACAATACTTCAAAAAAAAAACAAAGGCAAAAAAATGGAATCTGCCAGACCCTTACTGTGTAAAATGCTTTACATACAGCACAAACTAAGCATACATTTGTAGTTTATTTAATAATTTTAATACTTTTGGAGCAGAACTGAACTTCTACACAAACTTACTACCTTGCCAGTCATCTGAATGGGAAAATATTAACACAAAAAAACCCATAAGTGGCTTAAAATTTGCAACAAAGTCAGTTATAGTGAATTTCAGCTGGTGACGTTTATGGTCTCACTAACCACTTCTGACGTTTCCATTACTTTACATGTTAAAGTTGACATTTTCGAAGTTTCACTGTGAATTCCCAGGACAAATGGGACCTTAATATGGCATACCAATACGAAGCTTTAAAAAAGAGGATATTCATACTGGTGTATAAATGGTACGGTCATAGTCTAAATTTTTCACCAAATTACCTTGAAGACAAAATACTCAGAAAACCACATGTTTTCATTCACAAAAAAATGGCAGCATGGGGCTACTTACAGAGTCATGTCAGCAGTATTCATACGCACTAGTTAAAAATAACGCATATATTCTAAAAATAGACTCTCTAAGCTTTAATTTGATAGCAATATCTATTAATAGAATGAAATAAAACACTCATAATAAATAGACTTACAATTACTTTGTTTTTGGTACTACATAGGGGGGTGGCCAATTGACCCGGAAGTGGTTAGTGAGACCAAACGAGTGAATAAGTTATCTCCCCCTGATGTTAAGCTACTTAGTTGTGATGATTTATTGTTGTATTTCAGAATCAGTGTAGAGAATGCATATTTAGATGAGAAAGAAGATGCGTGTTGTGCATTAGGTGAATTGGCTGGTAATGCAGGGTAAGTATTATCATATCTACTGTAATAGAACATTGGTTTGTGGTTTTCATGGTTTACTCCTACAATGTAAGAGGTTGGAATTCCGTACCTCCATACCCCAACCTCTTACTTCTGAGCGCCATATTGCATAACGCTCGTTCCACCGTTCCTTGAAGTCGGCAGAATTATAGTATACTATTTTCCATTTAAAACGCTTTATATAGTTTCTTTACTATTACACGGGAGAAGGTGACTAAACTAATGATAAACAATGACCTACCTGATGAGAAAATCCAGCAATCCTGGAAATCCTTTGTAAAAGCAGTTAAAAAGAACTTCATATTTGGTTTTTAGCTTTTTGAGTATGTAATTCCGGTTGATAAAATCACGGATTTTAAAATTTGCAAAACGAACACGTCAAATCAACCAACGAATTGCCTTTACCAACTTTAAGTTCGTTTTGTCAAAAATATATTGTATTCTGTAGAATTAGTGACCTAATTCAAAATTGTGGGTCATTTTGACAACTGTCTTCATTACAAATGTTTTCTAGGTATTTAACATATATTTAGGATTTTTATCGTTCAATTTCCGGTAGGTTAAACTTCTTCTATGTAAATGAAAAACATAAAGTATTTTAAAACACATGTTTAGCTAATTAATATTTGCGGTTGCTGTAAACATGTCAGATGCTAGAGGTTAGGATGGCACCAAGTCAGAAAATAGCTTGCCAGACAAACTCTAACATTGCTGGAGTATTCATGGTTCAGACTAACCTTGAATTCATATTTTCAAACATATGTAAGTTTGAAAACTTTACAGCTTTTATGAATCTAACAAAATTTTGATAAACCACAAAAAAAAAGGATTCTAAGTAGACAATTTTTATTTTGTAAATGACTTCTAGTAAGATAATATAACTATTCATGGTTGATGGTGGAAGATCTTGTGACTTGCTAAGGTTAATTATACTTCTGCTGGTTTTCCATGATTGCTTACATTATTTCTGTACACTGTGCTATTGTAATGACTTTGACTGAAGTAGAAAATATGATTGTTCTGGTTGCAGTGCAATATTTTTCCCATTTTTGGAACAAAGTTTTGGTGTTGTGTTAGAAATGGTTGACTATCCTACTCCTGGTGTAAAGAAAGCTGCCATTGTGGCTATAGGAAATATGTGTGTTTGTGTACATAAAGCTAATACATCACAAGAAACTGCAACAGGTAAATACATCCCAAGAACCTGCTACAGGTAAATGCATCAAAAGAAACTGCAAAAAATGCTCCCAGCATAGCATTATATGTGTATATAAAACACACAAAGACCTCATGCAAAGACCATTCTTTTATCATAAATGAAGTACTATTGGAAATTTATAATAACTATTTAATATTTATAAGATTTGCATTTATTAATTTGTTAGTTCTTAACATACATGTACATTTTTTTGTCCTAAATATGAAAAAAACTTATGTTTCTTTTTTTTTTCTGTGTACAAGATTATCAATTACCTGACAGGTCTTAATTCACTGATACCTGTGTGAATAGGATTTACATTGTATTAATTGAAAAATGACAATTTACATGTGCAATGTTCTATTGAATTAATTCATATAAAAAAATTACATATTATTTTCATTACTGGTTCCATTTTTTGCTTGCCTCGCCATAGGCCATGTGAGCTATTGCCATCACTTGGCGTCTGTCATTGTTAGCAGTTTTTCAAAACTCTTCTCCTACTTGACCAATCAGAACCAAACTTGGTATGAATGTTCCTTTGGGTATCTTACTAAAGATAGAACATAGGGGTCAGACAATTTTTGCATACATCTCCAAAACCATTAGCCAAATTCTGAAACCGTTAGGTTCAGCATGTTGGATCTATCTGTGGTTAAATTTTCGTGTTAATCTGTTTAGCCATGTTGGAGTTAATGCCCTTTTTCTACTTGTTTTTGCTATTTAAAATGTTATTTCCTTATGATAAGTCCTACCAAAGTCTTCTTGGAGTCAAAATTGTTGGACAGCTCCTTGTTACAGGAATTGCCCTTGAAAGACAAAAAAAAAATAACCAGGTGAGCGATTCAGGCTCCTGGGAACCTATTGTTATTTTTACAAATGTTAAAAGATTACACACATGACCTATCATATTTTGGGTCATACATGTACTCAAAATTATTCAATGTTTGTTTCATTAAATACCATATTAAGGTATTGTCTTACTTTCAGTTCTGACAAACATGCTTCAACAAGTAGTCACCAAATTTTTGGAGATCGTTAAAGAAGACACAGACAGAACTGTTGTCATGACAACCATTGACTCCCTGTTTGAGTTATTGGAGAAAATTGGACGTCCTGTTTTAGAAGTTCAAGGTTCAACAGGAGCAATTCTTGCCAGGATGAAGGAGGCTTTCACTCATAAGGTTTGTTTTCTGCTAGATCATAGAAAAATGTATGCTGGTATTCAATGGTTGTGTTATTAAAAATTTTATTTAAAGGTTTTTTGAAAGTCTAAGAATAGCATTTAAACATTTTTGGTATAAAACTTCAACTCTCCAGAGAGAAGTAAGCATGTTACTCACTTAGTGTTAGATATGAAATGATATATCTACCCTTCAGCTCTCCTGTCAAGATGAAGATGCATCAGAAGAAGATGATGAACAAGCTGAATTTGATGGTATGTTGATAGAGTCAGCAGGTGATGTTCTTCCTGCAATGGCTAAACTACTTGGTGGAGAAATGTTTCTGCATTTCTTCAGAAGTTTCTTGGTCGATCTGATGAAAAGATTGGTAAGTGTAACCAAACTATTTGGCATCAAGTGTGCATTAGAAGTTATTAGAAAAAAAAAACTTGTTTAAGGGTCTCATAATGTAGTTCAATATTAGATCATTGGAACATACTCATCAGAAAAATTACATTGATGTATAAAATGGTGCCATTTGATACCTCATCTGGGACTGTATTACTGAAGTAAATGATATTTAACAGTTCTAATATATGTTTGTGTTTACAGAAGGAGACCAGTTCCATATCTGAGAAATCATTTGCTGTTGGAACATTAGCAGAAATCTTACTGGCATGTGGTCAGGTGTCTGTAAACTTTGTAGACCCTCTGTTTCCATTGTTTATGAAGATGATAAAAGATGAGGATGAAGAAGTTAGAAGTAATTCTATATTTGCCCTGGGTGTCCTGTTGGCTAACAGTGGTGACAAACTATTCACGTATCCTTTATCTTTGAAGAAAAGTACAAAAATTAGCATTAAATATTATTCAAATGCATTTTCAAAATTTTTACTACTAATTAATACTTTCTAAAACACTGTTCTGAGGGGATGAAGGTTGCTATTAGTTTCAATAAAAATACATTAGATTTTCTCGTTTAATTTGGTTGAAGATTTTCTAGGTTATTTTTTCTTGATTCTGTATCTTTATAATGTACAGTTTTAATAAGCTATCTATTCATAGATTTATTTCTGTATGTAGATTCAGTTCTCTTTCGGTAAGGAAAAGTCGACCATTACTTTTAGCGCTGTTCCATTGAACTATATGAAGTACCTGGGAAAGACTCTTTTCCAACAGTGGAGTCACCCATATTGATGTTTTGTATTAAATTCAATATTTTGTCGAGAGACCTGAACACCCACCCTTTTACAAAGAATAAAAGTACCTTCCCCCTGTCCCTCTTATGTTACTGGAACAGCTCTTACCTAGGCAACACTTTTCCATAGTTGAAATGTATGAAGATGTATACAATCTTTGATTGACATCAGTATTTCTTGTTAGTTTAATTGTTCCTTGACCAAATGAAGACAATATGCAGATATTTTAAAGACTTTATTTGCTATCCTGAATAAAGAAGACAACCCAAGAGGCATGGATAACATATGTGCAGCTGTTTGTCGTATGATTACTGCCAATAAGTCCCTTGTGCCATTGGACCAGGTAATCTTTTCTATATTTAGGGTACAACTTCTAAACCTCTCCAGATTTATTTGAAGGCTATGCATCACCTGTAAATGAGGGAAGTTTTTGTCTTGAAGGCTATGCATCACCTGTAAATATGAGGGAAGTTTTTGTCTTGAAGGCTATGCATCACCTGTAAATGAGGGAAGTTTTTGTCTTGAAGGCTATGCATCACCTGTAAATATGAGGGAAGTTTTTGTCTTGAAGGCTATGCATCACCTGTAAATGAGGGAAGTTTTTGTCTTGAAGGCTATGCATCACCTGTAAATATGAGGGAAGTTTTTGTCTTGAAGGCTATGCATCACCTGTAAATGAGGGAAGTTTTTGTCTTGAAGGCTATGCATCACCTGTAAATGAGGGAAGTTTTTGTCTTGAAGGCTATGCATCACCTGTAAATATGAGGGAAGTTTTTATCTTGAAGGCTATGCATCACCTGTAATTATGAGGGAAGTTTTTGTCTTGAAGGCTATGCGTAAATGAGGGAAGTTTTTGTCTTGAAGGCTATGCATCACCTGTAAATATGAGGGAAGTTTTTGTCTTGAAGGCTATGCATCACCTGTAAATGAGGGAAGTTTTTGTCTTGAAGGCTATGCATCACCTGTAAATATGAGGGAAGTTTTTGTCTTGAAGGCTATGCATCACCTGTAAATGAGGGAAGTTTTTGTCTTGAAGGCTATGCATCACCTGTAAATGAGGGAAGTTTTTGTCTTGAAGGCTATGCATCACCTGTAAATGAGGGAAGTTTTTGTTCAGTTCTTCCACTAGACTGTTTATAGTACATTTGAAGTGGGAAATATTCTTCTGTCAGCTTCAGATATGCTGATGTACATTTTCTGATTTTTCATCCTTTGAAGACTTTCTTTAAGGATACATTGTTAAAATTATACATTACAAAATCTGATGTATTTCAAAATGTATGTCATGGCCATTACAGAATATGTGTAATCTATTTGTAGGTGCTTCCAGTAGTTTTGCAGTGTATTCCACTGAAAGAAGACTTTGAAGAAAATGAGACTGTATATAAATGCTTGTTACAGTTATATGTTTCAGATATTCAAAGTGTAAGTTTTATTTTGTACAATCAATAACATATTGCTGAAGAAGTGAAGGTTTAAGTGAATTGTGCCCCTGTTGTCCATAAACATTTTACATTTTGCTTGGATGAGCTGTTACAACAGCACACTTGTTTAATTTGATCAACATGAAGGCTAAGCTCTTTGGACTATGCCCTCTACAAACAATCCACATTTTGTGTAACTTAGATAGTTCATCGGATGACTGCAGACCCTTAATGCCCTCTACAAACAATCCACATTTTATGCAACTCAGACAGTTCATCAAATGGCTGCAGCCCCTTAATGCCCTCTACAAACAGTCCACATTTTGTGTAACTCGGATAGTTCATTGGATGGCTGCAGGCCCTAAAAGTTACTATTGAAACCATCTGGTGAAAAACATTTTTGTATACATCTTTGCCAATGCTTATTAAGAAAAAAGACTTGTATCAAACTAGCTGATATGAATATTCATTTTAGATTCTTGTGACCTAAGACTATTTGTCAAGAATGCCCAGTTTTGCTGAGGTGAAAAAGCAGGTCAACAATCTACTATTGTAACTTTAAGTTGTTTTTTTTCACTGATAGAACAATCCAGCAATCTCTTTTGACCTCTGTTATGTTTCTTATGTTGGGTTTATTTCAGATGAAACCTCACCTTCCAAGAATTTTAGGAGCAATATCACATGTTCTTGGGACTGAACAAGTCAAACCAGGTATGTTCATATTATGTCTGTTGGATTTTGATAAAATTTTAATCAACTTGCCAAGTATCCCTGCAATGGTTCACTTTCGGCAGCAATAGATTTTAAAAAGATAGCCATCTATGGCAATTTTGAACTCTGATTGGCCAAATTTTAACTGTTGATGTCACAGTGTTTAATCAGAAGCAGGCTTATTGTTTCATTTGATTCTATTGATAAGTTTATACAAGTTGGTTTTTTATGAATTTCTGTTTTTGTACTCATCAATAATTTATAGGTTAAATTAATTAAAGTTTATAAATTAAACAAATTTTAATTTGATTAGAATACTTTAAACTAGTCTTTCTCATTCATTTCAGAAATACAAACTGCCTTAGTACAGTTTGTGAAGGATGTGTCTATTAATCATACAGGAGAATATCAAGCTGTAAAAACTAGTATTCCAGCCGAGTTTATGTCAAAGTTAGACTCGTGTCTTCAAATGACAAATGGGGCAAGCTAATTATAGTGCTATTTTAACTTTAGGTGTTGCTTCTGCCAGGCAGTGTGCTGTGAATTCATGACAATATTGACATTCCCTTGGTAACCATGGGAACAGCTATTGTTATGATTATATTCATTTTGGATCCAAGTGCATTATCACATTTCATGTTTTAACAGTAGAAAATACTGTCCAAATATAATTTTAAGCAGGCCACTAAATTATGTGGTATGTTGAACTATCAAATTTAATTCTCAATATTTGATGATAAAGTTTGTCTTCAAAAGATGTGATTTGACAGAAAACAAATTTAATTAGTCCACCTTTACAAATCTTCAAAATTGATATTCAATGATAAAATAACTGCTTGGAAAAAATATGGTTTTTTTTTTAGTAACTTTTTACGTTACTTCATACACAAGAAATTACTCAGGCTTGCTTTTGGGTATAATGAGAGAGCTCCCATCATGTTGTAACTAACATTATGTGTATAAAATCCACTAATCTCCTAATGCAATGTATACTCACTTAATCATGGAGAAACCTTCATCTAAAATATGGAATTATTTGTTAAATATAAGAAAGAGTACTGTATTAAAATGATGTTAAAGATGTTAGTACCATTTTATTAAACTTGTCTTTGTAATGGTTTGTAAGAGACAAAGAAAATGATATGATATTATGCTCTAGTCTCACAATGTTGTTATATAAGGTTTGTTGCTTTAGAGATCATTGTAATATCACATGAGTTGTTTTGTTGGTATAGTTGTTTAACAAGAGGAAGTTATTTGGTCATCCAGGGCAGGAGTGAACAGCTTCTCCTGGGTTATACACTATTACAAACCATGGATTAACATCAACCATATAAACCATTTTACATGTATTTGACTTGCTTATCACAGTCCTATTAACACTTTCCATTTTTTAATTTTTTGCAAGTCAGTTCTCTCTTGTATAGTTAGTTGGAATGACCTGTTTTGTTTATACATGTATTGGAAGTGTTTGGCAAAATAGAATATTGGCCTAATTGGGTTTATATAAAAGTAATGTCAGAATTCAATATTTATAGTAAGTAAAGAAATAAGACTATAGAGACAAACAGCAATTATGTAATTATAGAACTTATGAATTGAATATGTCATTAAAAAATGAGGATGACTGATTTCTCTTTTTTTTTTTTTTTTTTTTTTTTTTTTTTTTTTTTTTTTTTTAAGGATTTATAATGTCAGGGTTCAGTTGTTTTTTTTTCATTTAAAAACAATGAAGCGTGTACATGTAATTATTATTAAGTCTTAATTGAAATATATTTTTCAATTCTGTGTAATTTATCTGTTGACTAGTTACAGGCATTATTGGGTTACAAAGCAGTAATATTTTAGATAGTTGTCAGTATTAAATACTTTCACAGTTGATTATTATTTTGTTCTTAGGGAATTAATTTATTTATATGTTCATTATCTGTATGTCTTTATCAGATTTTTGTTTCTTTTTTATTGAAAATGTATGAATGTAAACATTCTCAAAATTGTTGTGTTTTGTGTAGTCTCTACTCCAAACTTTTATTGCATGTTCCTAAAAACATTGTATGTAATCATTAATAAACTATAAATTACTCCCAAGGACCAATTAAATACATTCACATTGTTCATTTGCTTAACAATTTGCTAAGGGAAGTTTTATTGAATTTGTAACAATGCTCATTGCTTTACTACTATGACAAGGTATCAAAACTGATGACACAATGCTTATTTGATTGGAGTGATGCATTGACAATATCCTTTATTATTGGAATTACATATTATTACAATGTAATAATCCCACATAGATAATACAATGTATTTTGTAAGAATCATATTTTGGGTGGGGTGGGGAGGTGGTTGTTAAAATGATGAATGTATTATTTTAATATTTGAGAGGTTTGTCCTAAGTTAAGGTATAGTGTTGGACAAATCTTACAGAGCTTTTATCTGAAAACCAGAATCCAACTTAAGTTAAATCTGAAGGATGTACTAGTAATTAAATACCAAGTGTAAAATCATTGTTATCCTATGATGAAAATTCTTTATGTTTCTCACATTTAGTGTGTTACTAGCTGGTTTGTAATGTTACTTTAGTTAACACATTACATTGTTGATTTTTCTGTCACTGCTATATTTTATGCTAAATTAAAATAAATCCTATTTAATGGTATTTTGTGCCTGATTTGCCTAAGCTTAAACCCACTCTTTATTAGTAGCTTAATATAGCACATTTTGCATTAATCCATCATTGGTTTCTACTGCATGTAATTACTTAATACTTTGATCAATAATTTCAAAACATCTGCTGGATCAGTTGTAAATGAACTAGGTTGGAATGCTTTATGAAAAGAAATCAATCTGAACCACTTAAGAAGAGCATTTTTAACAGTGTTAAACTTTCTGGGGGTTCTGTAGCAATATATCCTGGCTCTTTCTAGTTCACTTACATATAAGATGCCACTAGAGTGCATTAAGACATTTGGTTGAGTTGGGCGGATTCAGCACCATAAAGACTATCAGAAAATTTCTGTTAACGTGTTTATTGCTTAGAGATGTCTCATGTTCAAGACAAGCAAATTTAGAATTTTTAAGAAAAAGTTTCGTTATCATTTTTTTCAACGAGAAAGTAGCACCCAGTCGGGAAATTAGGCTTGCAAAAGAGGATGGTAATAATACTGAAATGACCAATTCATACTTTTTCAGTTCACCTGGCCATAGGTCATGTGAGCTATTGCCATCACTTGGCGTCCGTGGTCGTTGTCATTAACAATGTAACAAAATCTTCTCCTTTAACACTACTTGACCAACTGAAACCAAACTTGTTAAAAATGTTCCTTTGGGTATCCTGCATAGAACTGATATGGGGATTTTTGATCCATCAAAAAACATGGCCGCCATTACTAAAAATAGAACATATGGGTCAGACAGTAGTTTTTTGCAAAAATCTCCAAAACCGTTAGGTTTAACAAAATTCTGACGGGGTGTGTTCAGCATAATGAGATCTATCTGTGGTCCAGTTTTCATTTTAATCTGTTAAGCCATGTTGGAGGTATTGCCCTTTTTCAACGTTTTTTTTTTTTTTTTTGCTATTTTTTAATGTTATTTCTTTCAAAAATCTTCTCTTCTGACACTACTGGACCGATTGGAACCAAATTTGGTATGAATGTTCCGTGGGGTATCGTGCATATAGCAGATGTGGGAACTTCTGATCCGTCGAAAAACATGCCGACGTTACTAAAAATAGAGCAAAGGGGTCAGACAGTAGTTTTCCCCATATATCTCCAAAACCATTAGGTTTAGCTGAATTCTGACCGGGTTAAAGTGTTCAGCATAATGAGATCTATCTCTGGTCAAATTTTCGATGTAATCCGTTAAGCCATGTTGGGAGTTAGTGCCCTTTTTTCAACGTTTTTTTGCTATTTTTAATGTTATTTCTTTCAAAAATCTTCTCTGACACTACTTGACCAATTGAAACCAAATTTGGTACAAATGTTCCTAAAGGTATCCTGCGTAGAACTGTTATGGGAATTTTTGATCTGTCGAAAAACATGGCCACCGTTACTAAAATAGAACAAAGGAGTCAGTCAGATTTTTCTCTCATATATCTCCAAAACCGTAAGGTTAAGCCAAGTTCTTTCAATTGCCGAAATAATCCTTATCAAAAGTCTTGAAGGAATAAAAGTTGTTAGACAACTCATTGTTAGAGTTATTGCCCTTGAAATGCAAAAGATGGCGGTTTTTAGCAGTTATCAGCCAATATCTTGAAAACTATAGTAGATTTAAAGAAACTTTCAATTGCTGAAATGGTCCTTATGATAACGCCTACAAAAGTCTGCAGAGGATCGAAGTTGTCGTACGACTCCTTGTTAGAGTTATTTCCTTTGAAAGAGGAAAATGAGATTTTTAGCATTTTTCAGCCAATATATCTTGAAAACTGTAATAGATAGAAAGAAACTTTCAATTGATGAAATAATCCTTATGGAAAGTCTTCATGAGTCAAAATTTTAAGGTTCAGCCAAATTCTTTCAATTGCCGAAACGATCCTTATTATAAGGCCTATGAAAGTCTTGAAGGAATAGAAGTTGTCAGACAACTCCTTGCTAGAGTTATTGCCCCTGAAAGGCAAAATTAACCAGATGAGCGATTCAGGCTCCTGAGCTAATGTTATTTCTTTCAAAAATCTTCTCTGAAGTTTTCAGCCAATACCTTGAAAACTATAATAGATAGAAAGAAACTTTCAAATGATCCTTATGATAAGTCCTACCAAAGTCTTCTGAGTCAAAATTGTTGGACTTCTCCTTATTAAATTTATTGCCCTTGAAAGACAAACTTTAACCAGGTGAGCGATTCTGGCTCCTGTAGTCCATAGGCTGGGAGGGTCCACCGTGCATTCCCAACTCATCAACTTCATGGTGATTTTTAGGTACCTTTATACCTCCCATTACCGAATCAATTTGTCGCCAAAGAATATTCTCGGATTCTTTTTTCAATATAAGCCTATATTTGTACCCCACTGGGTCAAAAAGCCAAGATTTTTGTGACTCAATTGTTTGAGCGTCTTGGCCTTTCTGAGATAACGTGTGAACAAAATAAACAAATTTAGGTTTCATTGTGTAGCCCATTGTCAATGGCACCAAGAAAGTTGCGGTAACACCTAGGGTTTTGCGGTAAAATAAAAAAAATGTACCCCTACCCCGCCGAAAAAATCGCTTAAATTGACTTATTTTTCAATGTCAAAACCACTAGAGTATTAATGTTCCGGTAAAAAATTGCTTGTTTGGTATGTCCTGTTTAGTATTATCACAATTAATACTTCTGGGGTTCTTTTGATGAATTTTGGTGATTTTCGTAGTCAGAATTTATCAAAAATGCTAAAAATTGGATTTTCGATTTTTCGGTCAAAAGTCACATAAATTCCACTCTACAAGTTATTGCTCAACTAAAACGTCTAAAATTTGGTATCATTCGATAGATAATTTAATTGTATACATAAATGGATCACGAAAAACTAATTTTCAAGAAAGGATTTTCAAAAATGTTAAAAATATTACCCCAACCCCTAGAAAACTGGTCTCAGTTTCAAACAGAATTATCGTTCACAGCATACCGGTACCGTGAAACTCATATTTTAGGTATTCATAATTAAGATAATCATGTTCCCAATATATCGGATCAATTAAGGCGCTTAGAATTTCTTTTTGGAGTAATAATTACTATAAAATCGTAAAAAGAGGAATTTTCAGAATTTCTTCTATATCACCCGTTATTTTCCTTTTTCAGAATACCGTAATTCAATCAAGCTTTTGTGTGATACAGTACATTAATATAGTGTCTTGGCTTTAAAATAAGCCCAAGTAATAAATATATGAACTTTTCCAAGTCCAAATAGGTGGAAAATTGCCACCCCTACCTATGAAAAAAATGTCTCAAGATGAACCCAAATGTTAATAATTAATATATAAACGGTGTACAATAGACATATTGAGTACTATTGTTTTAATTATCGATGTATCCAACATATCTTCTCATTTCAGGGGCGTATTTTTCAGTTTTAATTTGATAATGAGTTTTCATTAAAAGGGGAATTTTCAGAATTTCATATTTCCTTCCATTTCTCATATAATTGGCTTTTTTTCAAATATCGCACTTCAAATGAGCTCTCGTATATTCAAATATAATTATATAGTGTCTTAGCTTTGTAATGAATAATAAATATTTTAACTTTCCAAGTCCGATTAGGTGAAAAATTGCCACCCCCACTCATGAAAGGAATACCTTAATATGAACCAAAATGTTAATTTTTAGCACACAATCGATATAAAAAAGACATGTTGGGTACTATTGTTTTAACTATCGATGTATTCAATATATCTTCTCATTTCAGTTGTTATTTCCTGTTTCAAGCTGACGATAATGAGTTTTTCATAAAATTGGGAATTTTCGGATTTTAGTATTTTCTTCCATTTCGCCTATAATGGGCAATGTATTTTAGGTACCCCACTTCAAACAATCTTTTGTATATTCAAACACATTTATGTAGCATCTTACCTTTCTAATGAGCCAAGGCAATGATGCAATGCACAATTAAACGTATTCCAGGCCATTTGGGCGAAAGAATGGTACCCCAACCAACTAAAATCTGCCCCAACGTGAAAGAAAATGATTGTTTATAGCATACATAAACTGTACACAATGTCTGCCTGGCATTTATTATGGAGATCTTCTTGTATCAATCACATTGTCAAGCAAAATTATGCTTTTATTGTCCAGGAGACGACAAAATATTATAAAAAAAGGGAAATTTAAGAATAAAGCAGATTATCACGCATTTTAGCACGTAAATTGTATATATTTTTTTTTTTTAAATATTACAGTTTTTACATGATTTGATTTTGTTTCCTATCATTATTTTTTATACATATAAGGTTTCAAAGAAACAACTACGATGAATGATTGGCATACATGTATCCAACATCATTTAAAAAATTCTAATCTACCACATACGAATTCTATCTATTTTTTTTCACGAAAATTTTAGTGGGTATGGGGTATTATTCTTTCGTCTTTATGGTTTAGAATATGTTGAAGTATGCGATGCCTTGGCTCATTAAAAAAGCTTAGATGCTACATAGATGTGTTTGTATATGGAAAAGTTTGTTTGAAGTAGAGTACTTGAAAAAATGCCAATTACCGTTGAAATGTAAGAAAATATGAAAATCCGAAAATTCTCCTGTTAATGAAAAACTCATTGTTGTCATATTGAAACTGAAAATACGCGCCTAAAATGAGCAGGTATGTTGAATACATCGATAAGTGTTACCGCAACTTTCTTTGTACTGTTGTAAAGCTGAGACGAGGTATACAAATTAGCCAAAAAAATACAAAAATGCTTCAGTTTATTTTTTGGCGACAACTTCAGTTACATGCCACTTTCATCCCTTTTCTCGTGTAGATCCTCACGATGAACCCACTTATATTTTTGGGGTTTATTAACCTGTAGATGAGTGTATAGACAGGTATAAAAGTGAGCTTAGCATACTGGACATGTTGATTTCATATTAATGTAATTATGGTAACATAATTGTAGCTGGCGATTTTATTGCAAGTTGTCTTTTGAAAGATATATATCACACTCAAACAAACACAAGTCTAGTGAATTAATGAAGATTCTTAAAAAGCATGATTTGTTATATCAAGGTAGTAACATTATACACAAAGGTCAATGTCATACATTTCTGAGTAAGAAAACTATGCTTGATTATATTTTCGTATGTGATAGAATGCAAAGGCAATTGAGTTTTTACAAATTCTTGGTAGTTTTCTAAGTAGTACTTCTGAACATTTACCTATTATTGCTAAGATCTCAGTAAATCATAACCCCCATACAGTTTTAAGTCCTACCTATATATTTCCGGCATAAGAGTAAGGACTCTCAAATTGACACATAGAAAAACTGTTTAGAAATGCCGTTATTAGAGATTATGAATAAGATGGAATGTGGAGATGACATGAACTCTGAATTGATCCAAACCATAAATTTAGCTGCTAACAATACTCAACCAAAAATCGAAATACAATCCACACACAAAGCCATATTGGAACTCTGATGTAAAGAAGGCGCATAGTAATGAAAGAACAAAGCGTAGAATATGGGTAGAAGAGGGTCGTCCTCGAGGCACGTCATATAGCTCGTATAAAAATTACAAGAAAGCCAAAGGCATATTTAGAAATGTACAACAAGCGGCATATGAACAGAATAAGCAAAAATGCTATGCGAAATTAGACTATTTGGGAATAGAGTAAAACGTAATAAACATTCAAAAACCCTCATGGTTTAACGGACTACTTCAAGAACATGTATACAAACAAAAAGTAAATTCGACTGCGATACAGAACTTTACGTAGAAAGTGAATATTTAAACACCCTTGAAGAATGTACATCTAATCCTGACGATTTAATAGGATGAAGTATCACAGAATGTGAAGTTAAAAACATCATTAGAACACTAAAGCGAAAGAAAGCTAGCGGGCATGACAGAATAAAAAATGAACATTTATTGTACGGAGGTGAAATAGTAATAGGTTGTCTGACTTCGTTCTTCAATTTGATTATCCGGAAAGAGAATGTTCTTCTCGATTACTCATACCACTGCATAAAGGGAATAATAAGCCGAAAACGAACCCTGATAGTTACAGACCTATTACTCTTTTGCCAAGCATATCAAAAGTATTTGAACAAGTTATTAAAAATCGTTTAAATTGTATTTTGGAAAAGACCCCCTTCCCAAATCCCTAACAACAAGGTTGCCAGAAGAACCTCAGTTACCTAACAATTATAAATGATTTAATCACTGAAATAGAAACATGTAATAGAAATATGGGCATTTTAAATCTTTATAGTTGTGTTCCAGCCCTTGCTGATGACATAATGTGTATTGCAACGTCACCGGTAGCACTACAATGTATGTTAGATTTCAGTTTTAGATTCTCTCAAAAATGGCGCTTTACCTTTAATGCAAGCAAGTCATGTATACTGCAATTTTCAATGAATAATAAAGGAAAAAAAGTCAGATTTATCATGGAATATTGGTGATGAAACGATTTCATCTTCTTCCAATTATTCGCATCTTGGTATAGATATGACGTCCAACTTCAAATCTAGAGAAAGGACCGATAAGGCATTAAATCTAGAGAAAGAACCGAGAATGCATGTAGAAACAGAAAAAAAATGTTTATTTTGCTTTAAATGGTGTCTTTTCGCAAAGAAAGAGTTCTATGGTATTAGTTAGACTATACAAAACTGTCGCATTACGAAGTGTAATGTATGGTTGCGAGTGGTGGAACAATCTCAGGTCTGTAGAAATATCATCCCTGAACTGCATTTTATAGTTAAAGAGTAATCAAGGCAACCAAGATTATAGCGATAATCAAAAGAATGTAATCCAGGGACAAAGACCAGACATGGAAAACAGACATACACAACAAAGAACATAAAGTAACTAAAATCATACATACAAAGTAACAAAAGCAAATGAGCAACTCCACTAAAAACTCGGAGCATGGAACAGGTGCACCGGTGGGGTAAGCTTCCTCTGCTTTTCTAAAAACACCCACAGAGTTGTTCATTAAAAGTCATATCCAAGGTAGACGAAAGAGGAAAGGAACTATGACACGTTGAACAAATCAGTTTTCTTGGCGCAGACGGATACACCGTAGCGATCCACGGATTCATGATGACGACAATAAATCTTTGTAGTCATGACTTCAATCTTGTAGCAACATAACCCTGTTCCAGAAGCCAGGCCTATTTGTTAGAAGTCTAGTCCGATACAAAAAGTCTGCGTAGTTTCGGTAAGCCCTGGCATTATGTATGAGTTGTGATATGAACACTCCATACGCAGGTGCTGAAGGGATGTTGCCACAGTTGAAAGAAAGTTGACAATTCTGAATGAAAAGTCATCACGTTGGTCGTAAAGTTTGGTAAATAGTTTTCCTTTACCATCGATTTCTAAGTGTAGGTCAAGATATGAGGCTGACGTCACAGTGTCTGTAGTATCTTTTATATCAAGTTCTTTGGGGTGGATGCGATGTATTAAATCCCCGAAATTAGGATTGTTTAAAGATAATACGTCATCTATATAACGGAAACTGAGATTAAAGGATCTAGCTAAACAATATTCTTTCTTTCGGATCAGATCAGGTATAAAGTCAGCCTAATAAGAGTGAAGGAATAGGTCAGCAAGTAGAGGAGCACAATTTGTTCCCATTGTCAATGCCGACCGTTTGTTGAAAAAACGCGTCTACCACACTGGACAAATATTTTGTGGATTAAAAACTCCAGCATTTTGTAAACATTTGGAATTATTTTTCACAGAGTATGAGGAATCTCTACCAAGAACTGTATATTTGTATCTAGGTGTACCATCTTTTTTGGAAAAACAACGATCTATAATGTTTTTAACTGAGTATAGGGAATAGAAGTACACAGTGTTGAAAAATCATAGGTTTTAATACTGCTATATTCTGATAATAGTCTTGAACTGATTGTCTCCAAAAGATCTTTCGAATTTTTCAGGATTCACGTTGAATTAATACCACTACGGGAGTAACAAGTGTTGTGGTAGGACTGCAGATCCTCTTTGACAGCTGTGAGTATAGAAGTTAAAAGTTTTGAAAGAAGTTTGGTGGTACATTTTGCAGATCTAGCTATGTAACGTTGTTTGTATGGATTTTTGTGGAGTTTGAAATCCAGTACATAGATGGTAAATCACAATCATCGTCCTTGGTAGAGAGACCAAAAGAGGATAACACAGATATATGGTTTTCCACAATATCTTTTTTGGAGAGTATGGTTTCAATATAGGTCTTATCACTGCTATTATTGTCTACGTCTACCTCTGATAATAAACACTAGATGTAAAACGATTTGCAGACAAAAAACAATGTTTTGGGCTTTGTCTGCTGGTACGACAACATATTTGTCATGTATCTACTAGTAGGCAATGTTTTTGCTACATCGGGGTCTTTGAAAACTGATGTAGTATTGGCACTCATTGGCCTACTTAAAACTTTCATGCGTTTCAAAATTAGACATCACAGCCTTTAACCACACTGACAGAGAATCAATGTCTTCATGCTCTCGTTTTATCCATTTTCTTGCATAGTCCTCCACGGTATCCATAAGAACTTTAAAGTTATAATTCCAATTTATGGAGCGTGGTTCATGGTACTTGGGACCTTTAGAAAGGATATTACGCAGAGATTCGTTTTAGATGATGGTTAAAACTTCCGTAATGACGTGACCGGAAGGACCGAGAGTTACTTGAATTAAAAACTGCCACCAGATCAGATATGTGCGAAATCATTTTTGGCCTATCACCAACAGTGAGTTGTATACATAGAAGAAACCTATTTTTTCTCCAGAAGTTGTGTTCTCTAACAGTACGTGCTTGACAAAACAAATTTTCGTAATGAGACTTTTTTCCTGTCTTATGGATAACAGAAACCTATACGGTTTTATTCCAGATGTCGTCAGTATCTTATGTACCTACGAACTGACTGAGGATCGCTCGGAATGTGTAAAGGAAGGAGTCCTTCCCTCAAAATCACGATGGAAATCAATTGTACACAAAGCAGTAGATGAAATACAACTCAATGACTGAAGAGATCGCATTTTAGCCGATCCCAATTTCAATTGTTTTGCGAACATTCATAAAACTTTGTCAATTGCGAGTTTCTGAAAAAAGCAAAGTCGTAAATATTTAAAGACATTAGAAATGCATTCATTATTACCAAACTCATAACTGAAATTCCTTATTCAACCGGTCATGTAGTCTGCGATGTTTGTAAGGTTTTAAAACCAGTATTAAAAGTCACATTACTTTCTACGTTGAATTAAGCAATTTTCAAGGTACCAAACTTTTTTAAAGTTTGTTAAAATGAACTTTAACAAAGTTTGTTAAAATGAACTTTAACAGGTTTTATCATAGAAGGGATCCTTTAAAGACTCTTTCATAAAATTTGCAGCATACCTTTAATGGCTTCTAAGAAAGAATGCGGAAGTGAAAGTAGACAGGTACTAAAAATACTACTTTCCTTTTGGAAATTTGACAAATCAATGGGCTTAAGATCTAGACTCTGACAAATTATTCTCTACATCAGAGTTCAAAACTGTTGTATTCAGTGTGTGCCTGACAAGATAAGCTTTCAGATGATACCCAGTTTGCATATACCGGCTAAATCACAAAAAATATACAAAGCAATCTAAGAACTACTAAGTTTTTTTACGGACTACTTTCTGCTATGTGCAGGCAACTGGTTCCCCTTAATAGTGGTATTATACCTGTAACCTCATTTATGCCGATGTCCACGTTCAGCGTGCTGTGCTTGCTCCTGCACAGAGGAATACCGTGAGATTTGAAGGGAGGTAATAATAAAGGATTTTGAACTGCCACTGTGTCGTGAACTATTTTGGTACCAGTATCGTATTGCATATCCATGAGCGGGTGGATGCTATAAAAATGTAGTGCATTTTCTTTTTGCCTCTCTACAAACTAATGTTTTGTCAAAAGATATGAACGATGACTTATAAAATAGAGCAAACATCACACTGTAAGATGAAGAACTTTTTTAAAAGAAAATCTGACATAATAACATAAAAATGTTCCACTGAAAAGGTTGGTTTGGTGAGTACAAAACGAAAGTGAAAGTAGGGAAAATGGCTATTTATAGTTCAAGGCTACTTTTCTGTCCGATCTTCGTGGACTCACCCTATTTTCTTTGCGGGAAATTTTTTTTCACATGTCCTCAGAAATGCTACATAAGTGAAAGTTTTATTGAATCAATTTACATATATTTTTTTTTTAATCCTAAAAATATGCACTTCACTATAGAAGTCTATGGGAAAATTAATACGATACGGAGACCTTTTCATACGACGACGAAACATTATTTCAAACTCTTCTTGGTCGCGAGCTTATATTTAGTTTCGTAGGCGATGATTATACATACTTTGTTCAACTATGCCACTTGCATGTTGCACATAGTGTCGCCAAGTTCGGCCGATCGACAAAACTGTTTCTTTAGTAATGCACGACGTGTCATTAGCAAATTATAAACTTGAGTAAATTTTATAACTTCTTTTTGAAATCGCATTTCATATAGAATGTGTGATATGTATGTATACTTCATCATTAATTATGTTTAGTTCCTCTTTCCTTTTGTTTAGTGTTGCTCAAATTTATGAGGAAATAAACATATGAATGAATGAATAAATTTTGTAGTATTAAAAATTAATTTTCTAATATTACGAAACCCTGATTTAGTAATATTATAAATTATCAAACATTTTGTAATATTATAAATTGAATTTGTAATATTAGAAAAAGAATTTGTAGTATTCGAAAGTGAATTTGTAAAATAAAAAAATCACTTTGCAATATTTCAAACTCTGTCACATTTTTAATATTAAAAAGTGATTTTCTAATATTAAAATATCGTTATGGAATACAACAAATCCATTATCTAATATTAGAAATTCAATTGAAATTTTAATATTAAAAAAGGGTTTTGTGAAAACATACTTTTTGATATTACAAAATCATTTTTTAATATCAGAAAATATTTTTTTTTAATATTAGAAATTATTACAAATTGAATTTGTAATATTGGAAAATGAATTTGTGATATTAGAAAATGGATTCGTAATATTAGAAAATGATTTTCTAATATTAAAAAATCACTGTGTAATATTGCAAAGTCGGTCACATTTTTTAATATTACAAAATGATTTTCCAATATTAAAAATATAAGGAAATCAATTTCCTACATTTAATGTTATAATTTAAATAATTTTTTAATATGTAAAAAGGGTTTTGTAATATTAGAAATCAAATTTGTAATATGTAAAAATGAATTTGTAATATTAAAAAAATCTTTTTTTTTTAATAATAGAAAACACTCATTTTCGTCCACTTTGGCTTGCCATAAAATATGAAATAATAATAATTTCAAAGTTTATTTTTCAACTTTCATTTAGTTTTAGTTTTTGCGTGAAGTTCCCGAACTATAATCAAAATTTCCTGAAAGTCTGAGGAGTGCCGAATGGGAAAAGGCAGAAGCTAGGTGTATCAGTCTTGTATTGCAGACATTGAGGCTAAAAAAATATAGTGCACTTTCTTCGTGCATTTTCCTGCTTTTGTTTTTCCGCAAATGATAATAATTTTTCATCAAAAGTACAGGGTAAATATCAAGCTATGACACACGAAACTTGTTTTTTAAGAAAAACAGTATTTTCAAGAAAATTAATACTTCAGAAAAGGGGTCTATTTTATGAACTCAAAATAAAAGTGAAAGTAGAAGTCTATATTTAGTTCGACCTGTTCTAGTGTAACAAAGTTTTCTAAATTTGATCAAAAAATTTTTTTTGACATTTCCATAATGGTCAAAAGTTAGATAGAAACTCCTTGTCCATTTTTTTTAAAAAAATCATGAAAATTTCATTTGTTCAGGTTTACTATAGAAGCCTATGGGGCAAATAATACAAGACTGAGAGAAACTGTACCAACTTCCTCCCAATCATTTGGTCGATTTAGCTCAATTCTCAATGTCATTCATTTTGATCTTCATACACTGCAATATTTCCTGCTTTTGGCAACACATATCTTACTTGCATAATTGGAATGCTGGGGTAAGTTCGGACAACTCCGACAATATACCGAGAAAAGCCGAGTGTTTACGGTACTCGAGAAAACTGGTTACGAATTCTCAAACGATATACGAGTAATGCCATAATAAAGGGAACAGTCTATTGTTTACTGAAATGATCGTAAACACGTGTTTAGTTTGTTGTCACGTGTAGTACAGTTAGTTATACAATCTCAAGTGTAGACAGAAATACGGAGTTCGGGCTTAAAAATCGTAAGTTTTTTTTGTCATTAGAGACTGGTTTTACAATGTACACGTATATATACCTGATAGCTAACTAATCTGGACAGGACACAATGATGACATTCCTTGTCTTGTAGCCCCTAAGGCATAAGAGATTACACAGAGGTGGTCATCCAACAAACTCATTATTTTAATCTTTTTGAATTGGACAAAGTTCCTAATTGTTATATAAAACATTGCCCCTTGGTGTCATCTGCATTTGGACAATCCAAAAAGCTGCTCCTACTCCAGACACAAGGACATAACAATTTGATCCCTGAAACCTTTCGATGGCAATCTTCATTTGGGTTCACTGTGTTAGGTTTTTTTTAAATAGCTGAATATAAATAGATAGCTGTGGTTGGAACATGTATATAGTTTTTTTTCCTCTGCCCCATCTGTGTTGAACCTGACATCCCACATTTCCATACCATATTGTACTATGTGGTAAATCCGTTATTGTAGATCTTTGATATCTTATTGCAAGCCAGTTAATCAAAAGTCAATATTTTGTAGTATTGGAAAATAATTTTTTCTTATTACAAAATCATTGTTTTAATGTTAGATATTTATTTTGTAATATTAAAAATTGAAAAATTACTTTGCAGTATTGCAAATTAGTCTAATTTTTTTCAAATATTACAAAATGATTTTCTAATTTTAAAAAATTGCAAATGAATACAACAGATTAATTTTCTAATATTAGAAAATCAATTTCTAATATAAATGAAATGGGTTTTTTTAATGTTAGATATTCAATTTTTACATTAATTATTAAAAATTATTTTTTTATATAAAAAAAAAGGTTTTGTGATATTAGAAATCAAATTTATAATATTAACAAAAAATCAATATTAGAAAACATATTTTTTTATATTACAAATTCATTTTTAATATCAGAAAATATCTTTTGATATTAGAAATTCATTTTGCAATATTAAATATATATATTCTTATATTACAAATTCCTGATTTAGTAGTATGAAATATCACACATTTTGTTATATTACAAACTGAATTTGTAATATTAGAAAATGAATTTCTAATATTTAAAAATCACTTTGCAATATTGCAAAATCAGTCTTATTATTTATTAATACAAAATTATTTTCAAATATTGAAAAAATTGTATTTGAATACGTGTACAACAAATCCATTTTATAATATTAGAAAATCAATTTCTAATATTGAAAATCATTTTTTGATATTAGAAATTCAATTGAATATGTTAAGAAATGATTTTTTAATTTTAAAAAAGGGTTTTGTGATATTAGAAATCAAATTTGTAATATTAAAAAAAATATCTTTTGATATTAGAAAACAACAATTTTGTCCACTTTGACTTGCCATATTATCTGCTTATAATGTAAGTTAAGTGTAATGTGATGTTATAATTTTAATATATGTAATGTATCATGTCCTCACATGCCTATTCATATGAATAATAAAAAAAGTTCTAAAGTTCTGTGTATGGATATGTTTTAATGGTAGAAGAGTGGGTCATAGATAGTGGCTAAAAACCACTAATTCCACTTCCCATAGGCTTCTATGCTAATTTGACAATATTCAATGGCTTCTCTGGACTTTACCTTAACTTTAACCTGCAGAGGACTATATATCAGCATGATTCTACATATGTCAGCTCACAATCCTCAGAATGGCATGTGGGGTTAGCAGACTTGCAGTGCAGTACTGGTCACCGGAAGTGAAGGGTCTATAAATAGCATGGGAAATCCCAGTGTTTTCACAAGATAGGGGTATATTTAAAAATCATTATGGAGATTAGGCTTCACATCACAAGAAGCAAAATGCACCTATAAATTGTACAGAAATGTTTTTCCTTTCAGAAACTGTTTAAATTTTTTAAATAAGATGAGAACTTTTTTCACAGCACTATGAGGAACAGGGGTAATTTCTGGGTAGGACTATTTTTGCGTACGTTCCAAATGCTCATTGGTTGAATTGGTGGTCTGTAACCTAGTTGGAAGCCCTGTGTTGGTCCATCAGTAACATAAATATACAATTTGTATTATTTGTCTATAGACATATGCCACCTACTACTACATTATTGTATTAAATATTTACTAAAGACTCTACTAGTTTTCATGAAATGATGGTGAAGTCTGCCTAATATTGGGTCTTTAGTTATGAGGCGAAACATGCATAAATAATGTGCAATCAGCAAGTTATGTTACATCATATGATATATGTAGTTGTCCAGTATGGTGGATGCGCTTTTCAACAAACGGTCGGCATTCCAATGGGAGCTACTCGCAACCCAAGATTTCGTTGTTCTTAATATGGAGTTCGTTTGACCAGATCTCAGTGTCCGCTATTAAGTTTTATCATTAAACAATCTTAGATTCGGGATTGTTTACTTCGCATTTACACCAAAGAACTTGAGAGACACTGTGAAGTCAGTCTCATATCTTGACATACACTTAGAGATCGATTGTAAAGGAAAACGCCAAAACTTTGTTCTTTAACATCGTAACAGAAAATTAGTCTGGATTCATGCCAAAAGAGTGCACTGTTTATCTGTTGTTACAATATTTATAACACCATACAAAAATGTACTTAGTAATTTACATGTAGGTATTGGTAAGGATGTTCGGGTTGTGTTCTATGATACATGTATATCTAAGGCTTTTGATGAGTTTGTCGTAAGGGACTATCATTCAGATTGAAAAATGGGGTTTCAGGGAATTTACTATATTGGATTACAGATTATTTGGTCAAATGCAGAGTGGTACTGGAGGGATATACCTCTGATTGAGGAGATATTCATGCAGGGGTCCCCCAAGGTTCTGTTTTAAAGTTTTTTTGTATTTCTTATTTAATGATATCATAGATGGTATAGACTGTCACATAAAACTTTTTGCAGATGATACATCACTTTTTGTTATTGTTGATGATAAAAATTATATAGATTCTACTGACAGATTTATAACATATACATAACTGGTCTCAAAATTGGGCTATTGAATTTAATCCATCCAAGACTGAGTCTCTACTGTTCTCTCGAAGAAATGTGGATAACCATCCTGTATATTTTGGAGGTCCAGATAACCAGCTAAATGACGTCGGTATACATACACACCTGGGTTTGACTTTCAAATCAAAACAAAATGGAATAATCACATAAATAAGATTTATAAAAAGGCATGCGAAAGACTTAAATTGCTTAGAATGCTGAAGTACCATGTCTCTAGAAAGGCTTTGATCAGTGTATATTTTTCATTTATTAGGCCAGTACTAGAATATGAGGACATTGTTTGGGATAACTGTTCACTGTACATTATATGAATCGAATTTACTTGAGAGTGTTCTAGTGGAGGCCAGTAGAATTATAATGGTCTACTAATAAATTCCTCAAAAACAAAGATATATGAGGACCTCAGGTGGGAACCTTTATTCAAGCGACGTATGAAGCACAGGCTACTTTTGATGTATAAGATGGTTAATGATACTGGTCCGAAATATTTATCGAATATTATACAACCTTATACTATGAGCGTACACGACTATGATCTTAGGCAGCAATAATGATAACATGCGGTTACCTGTCTGCAACACTATTGCTTATTCTAAGAGCTTCATACCTTCAACTATACGACTTTGGAACCGGCTTCCTACATCAACAAAAGATAGTCCCTCTGTTGATGTTTTCAAAAACAGGCTAAATTCAATCAGCCTTAGAGCACTTGAATGCTTCAATATTGACAACCGAAAGAACAATATATGGCTCTGTCAGTTGAGGTGTGAAGCTAGCAACCTGAACCTTCACTTGCATCTTTACCACTTGACTGATAATCCGAATTGTCGTCACTGTTGAGACACGGTCGAAGATAACTATCACTATTTCGGGATGGTTTGTCCATACTGTCAATTTCAGAGGTGGTTACTGCAGAATGTCTGCATGGAACTACAGATTGACTTTAATTTACAAAACATATTATATGGTATTGAATTCCTGACATAAAATAATAATAATGTTAAGATGATGTTGGTTGTTCAAACCTATATCAAGAACACTAAACGATTTTAGTAGTACACAATTATATGATGCTGATGGTAGTTTTGTTGACAGACTAATGTATATATATTTACTGGCTATTTTGTTAATAAAAAACGAGAAGAAATCTGGATACACTATTCTAGAGTTGTGGTTTAATTTAATGATTGAACATCAAAATTTTCAAATTCTTTCGTTTTAATTTTTGATATATAATTAAGTGTAAAATGAAATTTTTTGATCATACATCATTTTGGCTAACATATTTTTACCAAATGTTTACACATTTCATTTTCCAAAAGTACAATTTTACTTTATTTTTCAAAAGAAGCATTGAAACTATTGTATAATGATTTTTTTTCATCTTCCATCGGAAATAGAGTTATCTTTCTTTGAACGTATTCTTTTACATATATTTTGACTTTTTATAATTTTTGCAGTGCTTTTTCTAAATATATAATGCAGTGTAAGCTAGCATTAATTTTCTTGAAACAATTGCCATTTCTTTAAATTTAGATCAATTGAGATATTTTATACCATGATCCAGCTAAATACCAACACCAATAAGCATAAAATATTAAAGTTTTCATTCAAATCTAGCAATTTGTCACAAATTATTGCTAGTTTGCAGTGCATTATTCAATTAGGAACAGAACTATGTGAATTTCAGACGTCAAATCTTGTTTTTGACAGCTGTAGATTTATTCCAAAATATGTTGTTTACATTTTTGTTGTTAATGTTGTATAGAAGTTATAAAACATGTGTTCTTAAGTTTGACTTGTGCTTATGTGTCATATACATATAAAGATGCATTTAACAATGTTTCAGTGCTAAATTTAATGTATTGTTAAAACTATAAATGAAAACGTTTCATTAAGGAATGTCCTAGACATTTACTTCAGCTGAACCTTAAACCCTGTATTGGCAAATAGTCGAATTCCGATTCCCGACATGCTTGTTAGTCGCATATTCACAGTCCAGTTCCATGGTTGAGAGTAACTTAAATACAGTCATTTTTAGAAATTCAGATGTAACTGTTAATTAAAAGTCATTTGAGAATTTTGAATTTCCATGACTTATTTTGTCCGGATATTCGATACTTAATATGTTTAGGTGTATTTGATTATGTACACGTTTAATCGGATGTACACTTACATGTACATGTAATTCATTTCTAAATCTAATCTTAAGAAACGGTCATGCGACCTTAGTATTAAGTGTGTCACCTTTTGAACTATTTATTTTAGTCAAGCTATGTTGATTATTAATCTCTAAATCTTTGGATTCTATATTATAATTCCTACGCAGTTTCATCAATTACTATTTGATATTTTTTAGGACCACTATGATACTTTTTGATGCAGATGAGAACAACTTGGCAATATGCGCTATAGTAACGGTTGCTATGCAGTTTATATTTTTTCTTGTCGCTTGTTCCTGTAAATTTGACAAAGTGACAGATTTTGCGGGAGGAACTAACTTTGTTGTTCTGGCAATCTTAACGTTTTGTTTAGCGACCGTAAGTATAAGTTGTTAAGTCAATGGAATATATCTGTGGAAAACTCTTACAAAACACAAACACGCTCTGTCGAAGAGTCTGCTCCTGAACCATAGGGCCTTGCTTCCACAATAAAATATGCAGCCCGACTGGTATGTAAACACGAAAAAGATGATCTTACATTTTGGGTGCCTCGCTTCAACTCAGTTTTTTTTTTCAAATAAAATCGAATATATTACTATTTACTATTCAGCAATCACTGGACAAATGACTCTAATACTTCTGCAATCGCATGGACCCAAAATGAAATTACCGCGAACTTCGACATCGCTAGACAAACTGGGTTTCCTCAGCATATATCATGTTCACGAGGAACACTAGATCGCAAGATAAGTGCCGAGCAAACCCGGTAGTATTCCTTTTTTTTTCAGTCCAAGCGATTTTAGAATTATGGAATTTGGATGTCCAAATTCTTAGCTTTAATTTGAATAGAAGAGTTTGATGGTGATACTTTAGTTGACAGCACATAGCTCGCTTAATTACAAGTAATGTGTTCAGTCGACAGAATTATTATAGCTTGAAATATTCAATACTTTTTATTTTCGCCACAATTAAGGTTGTATTATACTTGCACCAAAGAAGAATTATTCCATTTGCACTATTTTCAAGATAGGCAGATAGATAAAGTTTCAAGTAAAAAGTTTGACCGATTTGTACACATGTACAAAGGTGTAGAACCAGGTACACATAAAGTTGTAGAACAAACGTCTGAAGTAATTATAGTTCACGGTAAACAAACGTGTCTAGGATGTTTGATGATTTTTAGATGACTACGTCGACTGTTTTATGTTGTAAAATGCAATTTTATTGTTTTAACCATTTTAACATTAAATGATTTGTCATGGGCATTGTAATGAAAATTAGTTCTTGGGTCGAGCGGTCAAATGTTACAACAAACCAGCATGTGTAAAAATAAACACTTTTACTATGATCGACCATAAAAACATCCACTATACATCAAATAGTTAGAAAACATTACAAAACATTACAACACATGAGCTTAGAATCGTCTCCATTCTGTGCTTTTTCTCCAACTGCCTTGACGACGTCATCAGTGCATCCAAAATACGGGAAACAACGTCAATGACATTGGCGTAAATATGGAGCATAATTGCATGAGGGAAAGGCCCAAATTTACAAACACGCATAATCAAACCTTCGCTACTCCGTGTTGAGCGGGTAACAATGATAACAAGTACTATCTTAAAAAAAAGATAGCCGATGCACTAAAATTTTGTTCTTTTTAGTTATAATTTTCTAATTCAGGAAATAACACATGGCATGCAATTTCAATTTTCGGTACAGTTTTTTTCGAACGCCACTAAGTTATCAGTATTTGGCCAATCGGGAAACAGAATTGCGATCAGGTGACTTGCGTTTCCATGGAAGAGCGTCTTTAAGGTCAAAGGGTAAAACGCGAAACTATACCAACTGTCGAAAAAAAAGTATTACCATATAATACTCTATTGACCTGTTATTGGCACAAACGAAATATTAATTGGTGCAAAAGCAATGCGTCAGAAACTTTTGTTGGTCTTTGTAGAAAGGGGTGTAGAGATAGCGGTAGGCCTACAACATAGACTAATGAAGTTATGCAGAGTTATGGCTCTGAACTATTTTCATGTTCATGTTTTTTATGTTCACTGCATTTAGAAAATGTAAATGGTGGAAAATTTATGTTGACATATAACTCGATGTGTCATTGCAATTTTAACATATATATTTAACAGACTTGGAATTGGCGACAGATATTGGTAACAGCCTTTATCATTGTGTGGGGACTAAGACTATCCGGTTATCTACTTTACAGAATCATCAAAATAGGAGAAGACAAGAGATTTGACGACAAAAGAGAAAACTGCCTGAAATTTGCTGGGTTCTGGGTTTTTCAGGTATTTTGTTAAAATGTCTTCTTTCCTGGATACATAAGTAAACTATAATTATTTGATTTTTTAGAATGATCGGTCTGGTGCAACATTGTATGAAGTTCATTTTGGTAGCTCATCCAAAATAAAAAGTAGGGTATTAAAAATCGAAAATCTTTTTCAATAAAAGCATTTTGTACAGGAACTTTGGTTATCAATGAGTTGCATATAACATCTTTGTAAGTTAAGAAAAAGTGCATTTTGGGGGTATATTATTGTCAAAGTAAAGTTCAGTTTCTTTTTATAGGCGTTCTGGGTATTCACCGTCAGTCTTCCCGTTATTTTCGTTAATGCACCGTCCAGTGCTTTTAAGCTGGATCCAGACAACAAATGGACACCCCAGGATATAGTCGGAGCTGTCTTCTTTATAGTTGGGTTGTTGTGTGAAACTTTTGCGGATTTCCAGAAATTTAACTTTAGGAACGACCCATCAAATAAAGGGAAATGGTGTGATACAGGTACATTGTAGAATATCTTTTTTTAAATTTTTCAACAATTTTTGCGCATGTGCGGTTGTGGTAGAATAATGTATGTTTCAAACAAATATGCTTTTTGTTTAACCTTTCAAACTTTTTTTTAGTTACCCTCCGTGTATCAAGGGAGATGATTATGGGAAATCTACCATCTTACTACTATATATGTAAGTCTAAGGTACATCCAAACTCTAGAATCAATGCGAGGCTGCAAATTTGCAATGCAAATTTGGTCGCTCGTTCAAAAGGTTTTGAACTTTTTCTCTACTCTATAGCACCGACGCCTGCAATAAGTTCAACGCTCTAGACCACTCGGCCAACTATATAAGTAATACTTCTTGGTAAGTAAATCTAGAGCGTGAACATTTGCACATGGTGTTGCCATAGATGTAAAGGAGAGAGAGAGAATCCCGCTGTCGAGGGAGCGTCCAATTTGCAGCCTCCCATGAGATAGTTTGGATGTACCTTTGACTTTATTTTATAATTTATATTTATATATATTGTGGTTGCAACAGTGCTTTTTAAAACTTCTCGGTAAGTAATGAGTCTGTAAAGCAAGATAATATATGGTTGTATGGCGTTTCAGGTTTATGGAAGTACAGTCGCCACCCCAATTATTTTGGTGAGATTACAATATGGTGGGGAATATTTATCATCAGTTCCAGTATTCTAACCTATGGTCAGTGGGCTGCAATACTAAGCCCTCTTTTCACTATGGCTATTCTGTTGTTTCTGAGTGGTATCCCACTCCTGGAGGAGAAAGCTGATGAACGATATAGAAAGTAGGTCACCAGTCTCACATTGATATACCAACATATTAGAAAAAACTAACGAAGATGAAAAAAAAAGTGTACAGGGAGTTTAACTAAGGGTATAGCATTGTTTTCATGAAAATTACTTTTGCTGTTTAATAATTATGGAGTTGTGGTAATGGTGGACCGACAACATTAAATTGATAATGATTCATGCATAATTTCAAATCTGCAGTAAATCTAACATTAGTTTCCAATTAATAGGGCACGTAGCCACACATACACTAAGGGAAACTGCAACTATACTATAAAACGGGATATACAAGGCTTCACTTTAACTGTTTATATATAAAAATGTATATATTATAATTTGTATTTTACACAATAAATGATATTTAAGTAATGAATGAAATATTACTTCAGGAATGAGATGTATTTAGAATACAAGAAGTGTACAAGTCCTCTAGTCCTAAAACCGACCTCTTGCTATCGATTGTGTCCTGGTTTCCTCAAATGCTTATGTTGTTGTGAATTTCCTCTCTATAATCACCTTGATGAGGAAAATGAGAAGATAGAGGTAAAGGCTGATGTAAGACCAGATGAGGTCATTGTTAAGTCTTAGAGATCGGAGGATTTCGAATGGTGTTGAGTGTGCCATCAGTTCTGGTGCTTTATGCTATTCAACATGATAGACAAAGAATAGAACTATTGTGGCTATGTGAGGGAGATGGAATACACGTGGATTTCTTCACTTCAATTACGAACATTTAGTGTTAAGTAAGGTGGGGCTACTTGTAGACTAGGAAAAGCTTTGCCTAGTCGCCCGCATTTTATACATGTTTATTTGTAGTTAATACATGTAAGTTGTGTTTCTTTGTTATTGTTAGTGGACCAAGTACATCTATATTTATATACCATAATATGTTTTCCATGTTGATTGAGATGTCAGATTGTGTACTTTTTCTCAGTGGACTTAAAGATTATTAATTAAATTGCATTTTTTTTTAAATTGACAGTTTCATTCTCCCCTATAAAATCACACAGAAACAATCAGAGAACAAAATGATAAAAATATGTTTGAATGTTGAATGATGTTTTAATGTGTGCTAGACACTTACTCACTCTATATTTATATTTTGTAATAAAATATTTTTAAAATGTGCAGTTTTTGTGTTTTTTGCACATGCATTTGTAGATTTAGAGTTGTCAAACGATTAGTTGGTTGAAGTTTACTAGTTTTTAATTAAGTAAGCACTTTTCTGGGTGTCAAATCAAGATTGGTGATTATGGCAAACATATTTCACCCAACCACAAAGAATAAAATGGTATCATGTAGCCATCCTCGTTTGTAGACAATTCATGTTCAGCCAAGTGGTTATAAAATTTTATCAAGAACCATGTACAATTTTGACTAAAATGCCTTTTGTTTGAGCTCTTCAAGGTTACATTTTATTCATGTACCTGTCATATCTAGATACAAAATATATATTATGGCAAAAAATATAACATTGACAAACAGAGTCGAAAATGTATTTACTGTGAAGTTATTATTTACAAAATGCACCCCCTTTCAAAACATTAACATGAAAACACGTGTAGAAAAATATATAAACTACTGGTACCTTAAAATACCTTGATCATAATTTAAACAACATACTGATACTCAATGCCTGCATACTGTAGCATCAACTTTGTAAAATGTAAAATTTTTATTATAGAATAAACTGTGTTGTAAACTTGCTGTGTACATCCAGCATTTTAAAAATAGGTATGTACTCAGAAGCATTCATGAGCTACTAATTCATCATGAAAGACAATGTATCTTGACAAAATATAGATATACTTTAAGTGAAAGTTTTAATATACCTGTAATTGAATACTAATGTATAAAACAAAGGTTTAATGCCCTTTTATTTATACAATTTATTCATTAATAATAGAATGACTAGGGTTTTTGTTAGTGATGACAAAATACATGTACTAACAATAAAAACAGCAGTAACATAATGAAATAGAACTCTATAAATAAAAATAAAATTATTATGCTTTCATTAATAATGCTGAGTTTCAAATAAGAATTCCAAATCAACTTTCATAAATGGACATTTGTGCTTTATAAAAATTGGCTATTATATGTACATGTTCCTAGAAAAACTCAATGAAAATAACAGAGCACTTCTAAGTTATTAGCTTCTTTGACAAACTGCCCCATAATAAAACTACATGTGCATGTATTCTCATTAACTTGTACTTCATAGAATACATGTAGCAAACTTTGGCAAAATGTCAGGAAAACATGTTCTGGTAATTCTCTTCATTATACCAAGTTAGGAAAAAATTTATACATGTACATGTACATGTAAATGTCTTAATTATAGGACAAGTACAGATTGTACATGTTAGAAAATCCCAACCTCATCAGAATAAAACAATTTGAAGTACGCATGCTGCTGTATGTATGAATGATAAACTGGTCAAATATATATACATGTATATAAGACAACTGCAAGTATTTGTACCTGTACATGTATTTAAGTATGGTAATGTTGTCTTCAACTGTGTAATTGTCAGCAGACACTAAGTTTTCATCCAATACTTGTAAATTAGTACAACAATGTAGATCTTAATGGAAAGAATCCAAACAAAAAAGGGGAATTGGTTTGGACTTTAGAGGTTGTGCATACCTTTTTAACCCTTGAAACAGCATGTGTGGGCGATTTTTAAGTAAAAGCAAATTTTTGGTGTAAAAATTCAATTATGTAGTATTTTTCACAAAAAATAAAGTAGTTTTCACCAGAAACCACCCACAAATCTAACGTTTTTATGTGGGAGATTCTAAATATTTCATAGATTTTGTTGGAACCCCCCCTTTAATGTGGATGGGTTAATATGTATAGGTTATGACCCAAGCTGTTCAGGAATTAGGAGCCAAAAAAAGCTTTTAGTAAAAAGTGACCTATTTAAAAGTATAAGTGTGTTGACCTCAATGCAATTAAACCACAGTTCCATACCACTGTTCTAACTCAGTCTTGGATTGACTTTTGGGGATCATAACCTTCTCAGTAAAGAATGAGTATTTTTCCTTGATTTCAGGCAATAATTTTTGGAATGAAATTGATCTACATGTACATGTAAATTCAATATTACATATGTATATGTACATGTATATAAAGAAGATTTTGATTGATCTGAGGGGTAATGGCCTTGGCTATTTTTAGCTAGGGGTAAAAAAGGATCAGAAGTAAGAATTTTCTTTAACTTGGTATACATTTCATACATTTGTAACTCTAATAACTATGAACACTTCGACAGAAAATTAAATAATAATGAGTTAAATATTTAATCACAATGTATGTTCAAAGTTGGATCAACTTGAACCAAATGTTGTCTCCATACTTGCCCAAATATGCACATTGTTCACGTACATGTAGAAGTACAAGTGTAAGTTAATGTACTACTTTTAAAATTCAGTATATTAAGTGCACCACAACATTGTTGAACATGTGTCAAAAATCAATGACTATGGATGTTATACAGGAACAAATTATATGTATTTATTGTATTTTAAGTAAAAATGCTGTAACATGTTACATATATGTAAATGAATGCTGCAATTTTAACAAAAAAACTAGGTACAGTGTACAGTGGTAAAAATGGGCAAGCCATTTCAATTATAGTAATTTTAAAGAACAGTGCAGTTTGATTTAAGCACAAATGCCCTTTATCCCTCAGGTAAAAATATAAAATGTCATTTGAAAGTAAAAATTCAATACTTACACAAAATGTATTGGACAATTATTGCTACCTTTCATTCATAAAAACGACAGCTGTAACTGTACTAAAACCAAGAATAAGAAAAACAACTTTAACCAAACGTATAGCACTAGAATTTAATTCATGGGGTAATATTTCAAAAAAAGTAACATATAAAAATGTACCACATGCAATGCCCTGCAATAATCCCTGAATTAACACAGATATCCTGGAGTCCCACAAGTCTATGATCAGGAGACCAAGTCCTATTCCAAAAGGTGAAGAAAGGGAAAACAAGACAATAGATTTCAGCATGGATTTATAAGACAACTTGCTTTGAACAAGACTCATTCCAAGACTAAAACTAAGAATCATTTTATGAAGAAATAGTCCCGCAAACACTCCAACAACTTGTGCTGTTTTTCTTTGAAGTCCAACAGCCAGGCCTTCAAAAACTGAATGTAAAGACAGTGCAATCAACAGCAAAATTGATCTCAGTGTTGAATGGTTGTGTTCAAAGTCTTCTTTGACTGTTTCATGACTTTCATTGGAATATGGATCTTCCATTGACTCTTGTTCAGTGTCACTTTGAAGATCCCCAGAAATATGTGAACATGCTGACAGTCTTTTTGGTTCATCACTTATTCCACTGATAGAATGATCACTTATGTCTGATCTAGTTGATCGCATAAGATCATGTTCATCTGTGTCTGAAAGTAATGATTTACGAGTGGAATCTTTACGATTAGGAAGTAAGGTTGTCTTCAATTGGTCCTCCTTCCATGATAGGATTATCTGCTCTACAACTAGAATCAAAAATAGTCCAAACACCATCACAAATTCTGAGATTGGGAAACCTGATAAGAGATTCATTTTCCTTAGAATTGACTCTAAATCTTTCCTCACGTCGGGCAGCAAATCCAATAGGCATGTTCCTAAAAATACCCCTGCTGCATAACAACTTAGCACACTGATTACTCTCTTATACACAACTCTATTTGATTTCTTTCTCTTGACATACGCGACTAGTCTAATTGGAATGAACCCCAGCAACAATGTGGCCAAGAATAGTCCAAATATAACAAATATCTTTACATATTTCACTTCCATTTTGCTTACATTCTTTCTTCATGTCGACGAGCAGGTAACATCAGTTGTGTCGTCATTTTTTAATCATGTGACTATACTAGGGAATGTGTTGTATGTGAGTCAAGTCGGCACTTGATCAAAGCGACACCTGTTATTCACAAGTCAGTCCAAATTTCTTCTCACCCTATAACCATCCTCCTTTTAATTTGAATATTGATATGTCAGGTTTGGGCCAAACCCGAAATTTTAATATTTTAATAAAACTACATCATCTCTATAGTCTCTAAAGTGTGGTCCAGATGGTATAGCACCAATTATACTCAAAAATATTTCAGTTTCGTTGGTGCATCCACTGACATTACTTTTTAATGTCTCTACAGTGTGGTCAACTTCATTATTTATGTTATCACGTTACACCCATTGATAAGAATAAAGGGTCTATATAGGATGCTTCCAATATCCGCCCTATTTCTCTAACTTGTATTCAGTGTAAGGTGATAGAAAAGATCTTCGTAAAGCACATGCATAACTTTTTTCATGAACATCATATTATAACAGAACATCAGTCTGTATTCATGCCAAAAGACTCCACTTTTTATCAGTTGTTAAATATTTATAACACAATACTTAAGAATTTAGATACAGGTAAGGATGTTCGGTTTACGTTCTATGATATATCTAAGGCTTTCGATCGAGTTTGGCATAAGGGACTATTATTCAAATTGAAGAAAAGGGGGTTTCAGGGAATTTACTATGTTGAATTATATATTATTTCGTCGAGAGAAGGCAGAGAGTGGTGGCACTGGAGGGATATACCTCTGGTTGGGGAGATATCCGTGCAGAGGTCCCCCAAGGTTCTGTATTATGGGACCTTTTCTATTTCTTATTTATATAAATGATATTCTAGATGGTATAGACTGTCACATTAAACTTTTTGCAGATGATACACTGATCAAAAATTAATCTTAATCCATCCAAGACTGAGTCTCTGCTGTTCTCTCGAAGAAATGTGGTTTACCATCCTGTATATTTGGGAGGTCCAGATAACCAGCTAAATGACGTCGATGTACATCATACACATCTGTGTCTTGACTTTGAAACCAATGCAAAATGGAATAATCACATAAGATTTACAAAAAGACACGCGAAAGACTTAAGTAGCACTTCAGCTAAGGATCATGCAAAATGTGATTCATGGGTAAAAAGCCTATATATTTTTATTTTTGATATTTTGTTTGAAATGTCATAGTAAACAGAAGTTAACATGTGGTTTTTCTTTTAACCCGTGCTCTTAGGAGATAAAAAAATTATATAGAATGCACTGTAGATTTCAAAATTAAGGGATATAACTCTGTAAATGGCACAAAAATACAATAGAATCTACTGGATTTTCAATGTGGATTATCCCCTAAGAGCAGGCAGATTTGAACGAATAATTACACATTTCATAGCATAGACCCATAAAACAACTTAATTACAAAAATAAAAATATGTAGCCTTTTTTTGTGGTGTATCGCATTTTTGAGATTTTGCATGATTCTTACAAAGACAGCTACTTAAATTACTCCGAAAGTTGAAGTATCAGGTCTCTAGGTATCAATATATATTTTTCATTTATTAGGCCAGTACTAGAATATGAGAACATTGTTTGGGATAACTGTTCACTGTACATTATATGAATCGAATTTACTTGAGAGTGTTCTAGTGGAGGCTGGTAGAATTATAACCTGGTCTACGAATAAATTCCTACAAAAAAAGACGTATGAGGAACTCGGATGGGAACCTTTATACAAGCGCCTTGAGAAACACAGGCTAATTTTGATGTATAAGATGGTTAATGGCATTGGTCCAGAATATTTATCGAATATTAAACAACTTTATACTATGAACATACACGACTATAATCTTAGGCAGCAAGTCAATAATGATAATATGCGTTTGCCTGTCTGTAACACTATGGGTTATTCTAAGGGCTTCGAACCTTCAACTGTATGACTTTGGAACCAGCTTCTTACATCAACAAAAGATAGCCCTTCTGTTGATGTTTTCAAAATAAGGCTAAATTCAGTCAACCCTAGAGCACCTGAATACTTCAACATAGGAAACAGAAAGGAAAATATATGGCTCTGTCAGTTGATGTGTGAAGCTAGCAACCTGAACCTTCACTTACTGCTTCACCACTTTACTAATAATCCAAATTGTCCTCACTATGGAGACACGGTCGAAGATAACTATCATTATTTCATGGTTTGTCCATACTATCAACTTCAGATGTGGTCACTGCAGGACGTCTGCATGGAACTACAGATTGACTTTAATTTACAAAATATACTATATGGTAATGAACCCCCGACATATAATAATAATGTTAAGATGATGTTGGCTGTTCAAACCTATATAAAAACACTAAACGATTTTAGTAGTACACAATTATATGATGCTGATGGCAGTTCTTTTAACAAACTAGTGTATATATGTTTGCTTTCTATTTTCTTAAATAACAAAATACAACAAGAAACCTGGATAAACTTTTCAAGAATTGTGATTTAATTTGATGACAGAACATCAAAATTTTCAAATTCTTTCATTTTAATTTTTGATATATGATTAAGTGTAAAAAATTTAAAAAAAATGATGATATATCATTTTGACTAACATATTTTTACTAAATGTTTACACGTTTCCCTTTTCAAAAGTACAATTTTACTTTATTTTTCAGAGAAGCATTGAAACTATTATATAATGATTTTTTTCATCTTCCATCGAAAATTGAGTTATCTTTCTTTGAACGTATTCTTTTACATATAATATTTTGAATTGTACAAATCACCATGTAATGTACATGTATGTTTGCCTTGTATAGAGAGGATATATATAGCTTAACCTGCTATCCAATCCTATTCATTATAATTTATGAATAAAATATGTTTAAACTAAAGAGCCAGAATCGCTCACTTGGCTTGATAACTTCTTCTTGTCGTTCGCCAATTCACTTGAATGTCAGTCTCCTCAACAAATCTGGCCGTCTTCTGTAGGTCTTCCACAAGTCCATACAGTTTCTCTGTAATGGGGTTGGTTTATCCCATATCTTCTCTCTGTGTGCCTGGTGTAACTTGCACGTCTGCAGAAAGTGTTCTGTATTCTGCTCTGCTTCTCCACAGGGACACATAGGTGATGGTATGACCTTCAAAACTCAGATGTTGGTTGAGTATGTTGTGTCCTGTCCTGAGCCTGAAGATTGTAGTTTGCTCAAATCTTTTTAGTTGATGGTAGCTATCTTGGTTCTGAGGGGTATTGTGTAGAGACTTGAGACGTCATTTCTTGTTGAGCGCCTTTCTTTGCTAGCTTATCTGCTTTTTCATTTCCATTGATTCCACAATGTGAAGGTATCCACTGTATGGCAGTTTTAAGGCTCTTGATGGAATAAATAGCTTTATCTAGTAGTGGTAGTTTGTTGTTGGTCAGTGCTTGTATTACGGAGAGGGCATCTGTTAGGAATACTACTTGCATATTTTCTGCACTTTCCTTGATGTAATTTGCTGCATGGATGAGTGCTTCTTCTTCAGCCTTGTAGTTGGAGCAATGTAATCCTGTTGGTATTGCTATTGACTGTTGTACTCCATTTGGGTATTCTATGTGGATACCGGTCCCTCCTTTTGTTGTCGCATTTGTGGTTGAACCGTCTGTGTAAACTCTTGCCCACAATTCTGATGGATACTCTTCTTTCAGCATGCTCATTGTTACGGTTTTTCTGACAATGTTTGATTGTTCATCTTTGGCTCTGAGTAACGGAACTGTTGTCTGAATGGTTACATTGTCCTCCTAGACCTGGTGCATTTTTCATTTTCATTTTTCTGATGGCTGCCTTCATCTCAAACATGGTGATATCTCTCTGCATAACTTCATGTGTTGGCACCTTTGATCTCAATTCAGTTCTTACTTCTTTTTTCCATGATGGTGGTATATCGATGTTGCTTTCTTTCTCATAGCCTTTAGCAAATTAATTTGCTGCCACTTTCCCTATGGTTGTTTCTCCTTCAACTTCTAGCGTGATCTTTTCACCTTTGCTTCCCTCATCATTCAGTGTTTTTGTCAAGTTCCAAAGCTTTTTTTGTATCTTTTTCCATATCCATAGATGATGTTTTCTCTCTCCACCCTTTCCTTTGACATTCAATCTTTGTTCTTAGATGTTTGGCCTTGCACTTTTGGAGTTTGGTGTTATTTTCCTGACTGGGATTTAATTCTGTATCATCCCTTGCCCTTGTGAGTGCCTCGTGTGTTGCCTGTATCTCACTGGACAAGTATGGCTTGTAGTCCTTTCTTACACCTCTTGGTATACTTTTTTCCTTTGCTGCCTTTAATACAACAGTGTTGAATGCTCTCACCACATTGTTAATATTCTTTCCCTCTACTTCTATGCCCCTTGTAAGTTCATCTGTTCTAGCTTGAAACATACTCCAATATGCCTTCTTGTAATTCCATCTTGGTAGCTGAGCATACTCAGATGTTGTTATTTCTGCAATGGATATCATGACAGGTCGATGATCACTGCCTCCTAGCTGGTCACATACCTTTCTACTGATTTTTTTGGTGTATATCGTCAGTACAGAAAGCTAGATCTGGTGTGGTGGTTGTATGCCATCGACGAGAATAAAAAGTAGGCGCGTCAGTGGCGTCGTTAACAAGGATAAGGTGCTTTTCATCCTGCCAGTCTTCTATGGTCTCCCCTCTTTTGTCCATGGTATATTATATCCCCAACTTTGTGATTGGCTGTTGAAATCACCTACTATGAGGAATGAACTGTCTGGTATTTGTATGGTGTCTAGTGACAGTTTTTTATCATTGGGATAGTAGAAGTTAACGATGTTATACGAGCTTTTCCAAATAGTTGCTTTGATTTCAATGTATTCTGCTTCCTCCATAAACTTTTTTGTCTCTAAGGCATTAATGTTGTTTCTTACAAGAGTCATTACACCACCTTTCTTTCTCTCTTTTCTATCACTCCTGAAGACTTGGTATCCTCTGATCGTAAAAGGTTTGTCCTCTTGGAGATGTGTTTCTTCAATGCAGCAGATGTTCACATTGTTTTCATGAAGAACGTGTTGAAGTTCTTCTTTCTTGTTTGATACCCCTTCTGGATTCCACTGCACGATATTAATATGTGGTTGCTCTTTTCTTTTCGGTTTAATCTTTCTATGGTCAGTAGCTCTCGTTGTTTGTCCCCTGACTCCACAAGACGAAACTAAGGTACCTCCAGTACCTTGGTTGGGCTCCTTGGAGACAGAGAGCCCGGCACTGCACGTTTACCGCAAATTCTACAGAACGAACAGTCTTTCGAGGTTTTTAAGGAACGTATAAAAATCCACCTGTTTAGGCTAGCATATGAGTGACTATACTGAATTCTTGTTTGACGAACACTGTGATATCTTGTATATATTTTTTTTGGTACATATTGTTAGTATTAGATTCGCACATAATTTTTATGATTATTTTATTTCCATTTTTGTTTCTTATTTAATGGGTTTAAATATTAGATAATTAATCATTATTTTCGACTTTAACTGCTCTATTTTATCCTCCATTTCTCATGACGTTCATATTTTTATCGTTGGTTTCATTTTTGGTGCAAGATATATTTTATATTTTATTGAATGACGTGTGTGTGTGCGTGCATGTATGTGACTGTACATGACCTGTCTGATCATGGCGTTCTTGTTTGTGTGTATGGTGGTGATTATGGTGTTGTGTATGTGATGGTATGCGACTCTGCGCGCAATTTTAAGTGTCGGTATGTATGTGGGTGTATTATGATATACTCGTGTGTGGATATGTGCTTGTGTGTACTTTTATATATTTATTTATGTAATGTAAAGCGTCTAGAGTAATTTTATTAGTGTTGGCGCTATATAAACTCTGTTTATAATAATAATAATAATAATAATAATAATAATAATAATAATAATAATAATAATAATAATACCACTCTCGACATAGTAGATTGACAGCTAAAGCCAGACTAAAAATTTTATCAAAATGTTCTGGTAACGGACAGTGATTAGCCCGTTCAGATTATTTTGAGTTTAGGCAAAACGCTTACGTGTCTATAATAACCTTTATCTAATAAACTGTTTTTTTTCTTATGTATTGGAAATACCTTGGCGATCCTTGGGTTATCTGTAATAACAGAAGATGACAGAGACATATTAGTTTGGCTCAATGTTTAACTAATACTTTATATCTGCTTTGAAACAAAATCTTCATCTACATTTTGAAAACATAAATCATTTACTTCTATATTTTTCATTATTTCATGAATTTTGACAATGATATCTTTTGAAATATTATCATGTTATATATTGATTGAAAGACATATATTAAGATTTACATAGATTATTTTGTGAATGAAATGTACTAACAAAAACCAAAAACTATATTTAATAGGGTAATTTTAGTATGATACTAATGTTAACGAGGCCGGGATAAGGTACTGGTACTTGATGCTTTTGACCAACACATGTATAGATTGCAAATAAAAGATTAAAAAAATTAAAAAAAAAAACAACAATGCTATTCCTGGATTTTCACTTGGATCACCAATATCACTAGCTACATTAAGAAAATAATTATTAAAAATTCAGACTTGTTTTTGATCAGTGATAAATTATCATTTTCTGACAAGATAGTGCTTTTTGATACATTACAGCCTTTGTTAGACCAAAAGGGTTTAAAATTAAGACCATTAAAATTGTGGCCAGAAGTCCTTACACTTTGGTCCCCAAACACACCGTTCAACAAAATACTGCTTCATAGATTTTCGTTTAACCTTTATTACATAATTTCTCCCTGTTGTATAATTAAACAGTTTTCTGAAGTTCTACGTTTGTTAAACTTTTGATAAAGCACACTCATGTTACATTCATGTATGGTACTTAATTATTTCTAATACGTCTCTCTTTAAAGGGAGCATGTTTATCTTCAGTAAATTTACAACTAAATTATTATAAGCATCATTTACATTTTCACATTTTAAAATACTATCGAAATCTGCATTTGCAATATCATTTGCAAAATTGATACTCTCGAAATATTTAAAGCTTCTGCTAATCTTTGTTTTTGTTTTATGTTGACTAATAGTACAGTTTACTTGAAATCCAATGCAGTTATGGAAATCACATAGACCTGAGATGAAATTCAGTTTTCATGAATTGTTTTGGTTTAATTGTGAAAATCACACCCAGTAGGCTTGGTTTGGCTGTACCTTTGAAACAGTAATAGGTTCTATGTTTTCGAAAGCTATATCTGATTTCTTGTCCCCAGCAAGACTTGATATCATGTAGACCATGAACCCTCCTCCAACAAATTGTCAGGGAAGGAGTTGTCAAGTTTGGTTTCTGATATGAAGACAATATCAATAATGTTTTATGGAGGAACTCTTTAATACCCCCAAATTTATATTTTGCACTGTTTATGTTCAGGTAGACACAAACAACTTTATGGGGATCATTTTTCTTCAATTTTACTACTTCAAAAAGCTCATCTGGTTGATGGATGTTAAGGTTGTATCGTTATCCTCTGATGTGATGTGACGACTCCAATCTTGTAGCAACATAATCCTGTTCCAGAAGCCTAGTTGTAATGAGTCTAGCGCGGTACAAAAAAGTGCTTAGTTACGGCAAGCTCTGGTATAACGTTTGAGTTGTGACATGAAAACTCCATCGCAGGCGCTGAAGGGATGTTGTCACAGATGAAAGGGAAGTTGATAGTCATCGCGTTTGTTGTATAGTTTGGTCAATAATTTTCCTTTAACGTCGAGCTCTAATGGTGGGTCAATATATGAGGGTGATTTCACAGTGTTTTCCAATTATGATTTGTAGTTCTAAATCTACAAAGTCCAATCGCCTTTTTATGATCTAAAACTTTCAAATAGTGTTCGAACTCAAACTTTCCTTTGAAAATTCGATAAAATAATGCCTTCTGTGAATTCTGAACTTGGGAATTCCATGACTGGTTAAATTGATCTGTCAGTTTTTGTTTGACAGTGTTATAAAGCCAGGTCTTACTGACAAAATTTTGCGTATCTCAAACGTATGACAATCCACGGTTATCAAATATGGATTTAATAAAGTTAATCTTAATCATATTCTGTCCATCAAAAAATTTTCGTAAACAAAGTTTGTACAAATAACAGGTAGTTTCTCTTGTTTTCTCAATATTAATTTGAACCAGTAATTGACTGTTCTCAATTTGATGCAAATATCAAGAGGATATCTCCCAAGCTCCACGCAGACCATGTAGTCTGGTGTGGTAATCTTCAAATGTAATAACATTTTACAGAATTTTAAGTGCACCCGCTCAATTACATTTCATAGCCATATAAAAGTATTGGCTGAACTACCTTGTTAGTTAAAGAGTTGCAGTTGACATTCAATAAATAAATTGTGCAATCTTCCTTTCTTTATGATATTATACATTGCACTTGTAGCTTTCTTGGCATTTACTTGTTTTGCCTGTAGGAAACTACCTGATTTTGTCAAAGTTACTCCTTAGTAATTAAATTCATTTACTATTTCCAATTAGGATTCATTATACATAAAATTCAAATTATTCGGTAATCTTCCTTTGCTAAAAAATAACAATTTTGGTTTTATTTATATTCACTTCAACTTTCCACAGTTCAAGGTAATCATATAGTGCAACTAACTGGTTTCGTAAATCTTCCTTTGACTCTGTCAAAAGGACAGCGTCATCAGCATATAATACAGGAAATGGTTTTAAAAAAGTGATTCAGTTCTATTTCTAAATCATCAGTAATATGGGTTAAACCCTCCATATTCTTGCTATTGAAAAAAAGCAATACAATTAAAAAGCAAGGGTGACAGGTTTTCACCCTGTCAAACACCAACATTACATGGAAAATAATCAGAAAAATCTGTGCCATTACAGATTCGTGACTTAATATTTCTGTACACATTTACAATAACATTGAGCATCTTTCCGTTTATTGAGCTTGCCATTAGCTTTCGGCGCAAGCCAGGGCACCAGACTGTGTCAAAGGCCTCAGCAAAATAAACGCACAAAACAGTTTCTTTTTCTTTCAAAAGATCGAATAATATATGTAAAATATAGATGCTATCAGATGTGGAATAACCTTTTTCTCTTTTGGCCTAACTTCAGGAGAAATACAATTATCATCATCTGCCGTGTTCAAATCTTTGAAGAACTCGTGCAGAACATCAATAGAAATATCGTTACTGTCAAGTATTTGTCTATTACTTCTCCATAAATTCCAAAACTCTTTTGAGTTACTCTTTCTGAGATTTTCAATCTTGTTTCTCATATTTCGTCTATGTAAATTTATAGCTCTATTTAACTCTCGTTTGTAACTACGTTCAGCACTTGTCATTCGTTCCTCATTAATATAATTTTTGTTGTTTCTATAGCGTCTTTTTGCTATTCTAAAAGCCTTACGTTTTTGCAAACAATCTTTGTTAAACCAAGGTTCGTTCTCTCGTTTACTACATGTATTTTTATCCTTCTTAACTGTATATGTACCAAAAACACTCTCTGCAGATTCAATTACAATTGTGTTAGAAGAATCTACTATGTTATCTACAGTATCTTGTTTCATAACTACATCTTCATTTATGCTATTCAAAAGTTACAGTAAATTTTCAGCTTTATCTAAATTTATATTTTCTATAAAACAATTTTTTCTTATTTTCATTCCACTTTTTAATCTTTTTTTCTATCATAATTACAATTTTCATTTGTGGTATTTGCTACGTTTCGTCCATTTTAACAATTCAATTTAAGCAGATTGGTATCAAAGTTGTGACGTTTTGGCGGGAGAAAGCGCGAGAGTGAAATTACCGAATTTATTATTTCACATTGTACATTATCCACATTTATCACACTGGGAACATTTGATAAAACACTGCTAATTATATAATAAATATAATTTGTCCACCTTCATTGTTTGTCTTCGAGCTGCACCTTCCCGCATCTAAAGATGTGCTTTTATTTGGATTTTCAAATCTGTTTGTCTCAGTATATGAAGATTGACAGACAGACATTACATTTAATATTTTGGGAGGTTCACTGATGCAAAATTTATGATCTGCGTCTCTCTTAAGTAAGAAAAAATAGGTTTAAAAGAACTTTCTGACTATTGCACCTAGACCAGAGATGGCACTGGGTGTCGGTATTTTGTGTAGCCCGAACCCGTGTACTGTTTGCACACGTTCTTGTAAGGCTCCGACCATTTTTTTACTGGGGACTGGGAAAACTATTCCAAATTTGAGCAATATTTTGTATTCAGCCAATGACAGAAAAATGTAGGATTCAATATTTCCCCCATTACTGAACAATACTGATTTTCAAATAAAAACTCTGGCTGCTGCTGAAAAAAAATTGTTTACTTCACATAAAATCCCAGCCCCCTGATAAGAAAATTGTCTGGTGCCCTATAACATGAGTATACATTTTGTATAATTCAAGTAAGGAGAAGACCATAAAAATTAATATGGTTAAATGTATTTTGTTTCCAATCCAGTTATTATAACCATTTTCATCTGGAGGGGAGTGCAAGATTTTTAGGGTTTTTTTTCACGAAAGGACAAAAACAGTATTTTTTTTTCAACATAAGCCGGAAGTAAAAACGTTTTTTGAAAGTTTCCATCACTAAGCAATGGAAGAAATTCTGAATCATATTTTTTTCTCTCCATACCTGAAGAAAAAACAATGTGTTAAAATTTGGAATACCCAGCCACCCCTGCTAATAAAATGGCTTTTGCCTTAGAAGAGTAAGATTTGTCAGTTTAATATTTTATTACAGAAACAAACACATTTCAGTGATTTAACTAATTATTGCACAGAAGCATTGTCATAAATGTACCTAACAATAAATCATAAAAAATCTCTTCTACAAAAAAAGTTTCAGGTATATCATTAAGTATGCCTCACTAAATTTCCACATAATGAAGAAATAGATACCACCAACTTCTTTACTATTAATGGCAACCAGATTAATGAATTTACTATTGACTACATTTTCACATAAGGAAGGCTATGAATAGACCATTTGGTACTTCATATCTTATATACTTTGTGATATAACTACATTCCAATAGAATGAAGTCCCAAGAGAAATAAACAATAAAACATAATAAATTCTTTTCCGTTGTAAAAGAAACTTAAGTACAAGATAAGGTTCGTAACCATTATAATAAATATAACATTTATCATAAGTTTTCTTCTAATATCATCAACATGATCCCAATTCATCTTGTAACCATTCAGATGATATGTACATTCTATATCATTCTCCAATTTATAGACACATTCACTAATCATGTGTCTAAAACAAAAAATAATGATTGTACAGGATTAAGGCAAAATTCAACCTGTATGATTCTTACCTACTTAAAATTATCATGTAACAAAACAAAGATGGTTCCAACATAAATAGGAAAGAATTACTAGCACTTTCGATACTTCTCGAGTAAAGTCACATTAAGTTATTATATGGTTTATAGACAAACACTATACATGTTTAGTATAGTGAATACTGAGAACAATAAATCAAAACTAATACAATGTAGTTTAAAACTACCATTATTAGTGAAAGGAATTATGAAATGACAGAAGTAGTCATGCTGTGTTAGCTTATTATTTCCTTCATTGTCATTCAAAAGAATATGTCTAATTCATGTTACATGTAATACGCTTCTCCATATGATTTATACACCCCACAAAGCATGAGGTGTATATAGGGATCATGCCTTCCATTCTCAGTTCTGATCCACAACACCTCTAAAACCAATGAATTGAATTTAAGAATTCTTTATCACATAATGTCATAGTGAACCTCCTACATTTGTATTTTGTTTTCCTATCTGAATGACTTTTGGGGTTTCCATGTGCAGAACATGGACTTCATCATTCCTCAACCAAGGGAGAACCATCCTATACTCCACAACTCATCTTGTATATATAATTTATTCTGTAAAGCCTTTGTTAAAACAATGGTTTTGAGAACCATACCAAATATCATTAATAAAATGTACATTCTTTATCAAATGATGACATTGTGCATCTTCTGTTTTGTTTTTCCGTCTGAATGACTTTTGGGGAGGGGAGCTCGGGTATCATCTAGTGAGCTTTGCTCAGTTTCTTTTATTTGAATAAATCATGTGGCCTTTAAACCATATTTTAACTTTATTTGACCTAACCAGCTATGTACTGTCAAAATAATCATGTTCTTGTATAAAATCTATACTAAATTTTAGTTACAAACTTCCATCCATTTTATCTTTCTGATCATTGTCTACTTCTGTTTTATCCTCAGTTACATTACTGACAGCTACTTTATCTTCATTAGTTTTTTTAATCCTTTTTATAAAATTTTTGATTTTTTCTACAACGCCTTTTGATTGTTTTGGATCGACTGCTTTAAATTGTCTTGTAGTAAGATTATGTAGAGAGCCAAACGCTATGGCAACCACAGTACATGCCAGACATATTACATTGTATGGCATACTGAAATCAGGGGTTGGTAATGACACTAATAATGTTTCTGTGTGGATTCTCAGGAAAAACTGTGAGGAATTGTCTTCAAAACTGAAATGGAAAAGTAAGTATAAATTGCAATTTTAAGCAAAGCAAATGTTTTCTTTTTAATTTTTTTCTTACTATTACTGTTTTAAGCAAAGCAAATCTTTTTTTTTTTTTTTCGTACTATTTCTGCTTTAAGCAAAGCAAATGTGTTCTTTTAATTCTTTTCTTACTATCAGTTTTTCTGTTCTAAGCAAAGCAAATGTTTTTTTTTTCTTACTATTTCTGTTCTAAGCAAAGCAAATGTTTTTTTTTCAATTTTTTTTCTTACTATTTCTGTTTTAAGCAAAGCAAATGTTTTTTTTATTTTTTTTTCTCACTATTTCTGTTTTAAGGAAAGCAAAGTAGAGAGCAAACAGGGATATGAAATTACACACTTAAACAAATTCAAGGCTTTGAATGAAATGCAATAAACATGTAAAGAGTTCTAGAGAACAATAATATTTAAAATACATGTAATAAATGATTGAACAGACCTATCACTGAAGAGGGAACCATTCTGTGGAGTAGATGTATATCCGTGACCTGTAGGTAGAACTGTTGTCAGTACTGCTGAGTTAATATAGAATCCATGGTTTGCATCTGGAGGATATTCTGTCCATTTTAGAAAAGCTCGTTCAAATGAGAATGTTAGTTTTGTGACAGAGTTAGCCCTCAGTCTAAAAACAAGTTCTAAATGATAAGATTTAGCTCTGTCTTTACCTGGAGAGTAGTGTATCTTATCTACAACAGAAGGTATTAAAAATCAAAACAGTTCCAAATATAATTCTGAAATGCATCTGTTTATAAAAAGTTAAGATTTGTTTCATCAGATATGTCAGTGAAATATTATTCTATTGTTGAATTCCAGTGCTATTTTCCATTTTGACCATTGTACTTGCTCATCTAAGCATGTTTTTTTTCTAATATAAGTCTTACCACTGTACTATCCAATTGTTGGTGCATAGAAATAAAACAAGGGGCTCCCAGGAGCCTGAATCGCTCACCTGGTTATATTTTTGCCTTCCAAGGACAAAAAACTCTCACAAGGAGTTGTCCGACAATTTTGACTCCATGAAGACTTTGGTAGGACTTTTTATAAGGATCATTTCATCAAATAAAAATTTCATTCCATCTATTATAGTTTTCAAGATATTAGCTGAAAACTGCTAAAACATTTTTTTTCCTTTCAAGGGCAACATCTCTAGCAAGGAGTCATCTGGCAATTTCAATCCCTGCAAACATAAGGATTATTTCAGCAACTGAAAGTTTCATTCTACCTATCATAGTTTTCAAGATATTGGCTGAAAACTAAAAAAAAAAAGTTTGTTTTTTTTTAAACTTTCAAGGGCAACAACTCTTACATTGAGTCATCTCTCAACTTTGATCAATTGGAGACTTTTTTAGTCCTTATAATAAGGATGATGTCAGCAATTTAAAGAATTTGGCTAAACCTAATTTTGGAGATATATGAGAAAAACTTCTGACTGACCCTTTTGTTCTATTTTTAGTAACAGCGGCCATGTTTTGGACGGATAAAAAATCCAAACACCAGTCCTATGCAGGATACCCCAAAGAACATTCAAACAAAGTTTTGTTCTGATTGGTCAAGTAGTGTGAGAGGAGGAGATTTTTGAAAGAAGTTCCAATTGGTCAAGTAGTGTCATAGGAGAAAAGTTTTGAAAAATTGATGGCAATAGTTCACTTGGTCTTTGGTCAAGGAGCTAAAAAACCTGTCAAAATAGAATTCTCTTAATCTTACAGCAAAACAAGAGGCTCCCAGGAGCCTGAATCACTCACCTGGTTAAATTCTGCCTTTCATGGGGAGGTGAGCTAAAAATGTCTACATAATTTTTAAAGGCTTGGAACTTTAACAGGAAAAACATTATTCACTTGAATTTCATATAACAAAGTAGAGTTTATTAATTAATAACAAGACTTGACATCTGTCTGATACTCAAAAGGTTTGATATGTGTCTGATAATCACAAGATTTGATTTCTGTCTGATATTCACAAGGTTTGACATCAATCTGATATCAACAAGGTTTGTATATGTCTGATACTCACAAGGTTTGACATCTGTATGTTACTAACAAGGACATTCACTAAGTTTGATATCTGACACTAACATGGTTTGATATCTGTCTGATACTCACAAGGATTGATATCTCTCTGATATTCACAAGGATTGATATATATCTAATATCCACAAGGTTTAACATATGTGTCTGATACTCACAAGGATTGATATCTCTTTGATATTCACAAGGATAGATATATATCTAATATTCACAAGGTTTAACATGTTTGATACTCACAAGGTTTTATATCTGTATGATACTCACAATATTTAATATCTGTCTGATACTAACAAGGTTTGATATCTGACTGATACTAACAAGGATCCATTCCTTTCTGATACTCACAAAGTTTGATATCAGTCTGATACCAACAAGGTTTGTTATCTGTCTGATACTATCAAGGTTTGATATCTGTCTGATACTCACAGGGTTTGATATTTGTCTGATACTAACAAGGATTGATATCTGTTTGATACTCACAAGGACTGATATCAGTCTGATACTCACAGGGTTTGATATCTGTCTGATACTAACAAGGTTTGATATCTGTCTGATACTAACAAGGATTGATATCTGTCTGATACTCACAAGGACTGATATCTGTCTGATACTAACAAGGTTTGATATCTGTCTGATACTAACAAGGATTGATATCTGTTTGATACTAACAAGGTTTGATATCTGTCTGATACTCACAGGGTTTGATATCTGTCTGATACTAACAAAGATTGATATCTGTCAGATACTAACAAGGTTTGATATCTGTCTGATATTAACAAGGATTGATATCTGTCTGATACTCACAGGGTTTGATATCTGTCTGATTGTTCTGTATCTTCAGAGAATTAAAGTAAACCCTGATAAACCAGGGAATGGTCTCCATGTAAATCACTGTGATGTTCTGTGGCAGTGTGTTGTGAATATGAGTTGTAATACCTCCCCTCTGTAAACCAAACCCTGAAAAAAAACCAATATTACTGTAATGTATTGAGTACAAATCTTGTGAAAACGAGTTTAAAAAAAAGTACTTCAAACATATATGTTAAGTTATAACTATATGTACATAGTTATGCAAAAAGATCTCTTTTTAAATCTTCTGCTTTAAATCTTTCAAACATATACATATATATGTAATGTATTATTCAGTAACATTTCTTTTAATTTCATAAATAAATTTCATGAAATATCCTTATAAACACTACTAGTTAGGAAGATAACGAAAAGAACATAACACTTCCATATAATTGTTTAAGGAAGATAATCTGCACTTTCAAGCATCTGGCCATTATATCTTTCTTTCATGAAGATCTTAATTTGATGCACAGCCATAATATAAAGCTTCAATGAAATCAATCAAATTTTGGAAGAATAGCACATACATGTACATGCACCTAACATGAAAAATCATATCCACCTGCATGCATTCATAAAAAAAATATGCTTCATTCACAAACTCAATATGTAACATCCAACTTTCATAAAATGTTTATCAAAATCCAATGAAAGGTTTAGAGGAGTTGAGTTGTCCTTGAAAGTTACTGACAGAGAGATTGATAGTATAATACTTTCTTTATGTGGTATGAAAACCACTATCACTAAGGTGACGATCACTTACTAAGAGGGCCTAATCTAGAGGAAGAATGAGCAAAAACTTCCCTTTGTTTGTGCTTACTACTCCCAAATGTCTTTGACAGGGATATCAAAAGATAAAACCTAAACCCTAACCCTAAACCCTTAGCAAATTACATAAACAAATACAAAAAATGTCAATTTTTTAATTTTTCAAACAGAATTTAATCAAACTTCTACTTGTCATTGATGTCTAGATTAGGCCCTGACTTAGTAATGTTACTGATTAATGTTATTACCTGTTATAAATCTTTGAGCATGTACTGACGGTTCTTTCACTTTGCTATATTTTACATCCTGGTTGTAAATGCCTTGTATATTTAATGTATTGTAATTCTTGGGGAGCTGTGTGGCTAAATTATAGACAGCATACAACCTCAGGTCACCACCTCTGACAATCTGCTTTGTCTCATCAGGGTCTGGCTTCAGTTTCAATGCTGATTCCTGAAAATTATTCAATGCATTAAGCCATCTTAGTTTGTTCAAGCTTAAAACTGAATTGGAGATTGTTTCAACTAATCAACTGTATTGTAAAAAATAAAAAATGTCTTGGTTTGGTCAAACCGAAATGTAGACTTAAATTTGAAAACTTAAAGGCACTACTAAACCACAAATGAAAAACATGAGCAATTAAAAAAGACAGAACATAGAAGCTGATACCTATGAATCAAAATTGTTTCCAAGTATCTGATACCAAACAATACTATTACCTGCTGAGAAGTGATATCAATATAAACTTTGCTGGTTGTTGCTAAAGGACACTGGGACAATAATGGCTGTCCTAGAGTTGACTTAAAACTCCAGTCTAAAATTATATACACATTGATAGAAATAAATTATATCAAGACACACTTTCTGATGATGATGACACCATCATTTAGGATTGGTATTTGTTGAAGTTAGGATTGTTCTTCATTGTAATTTTCTCTGTAGTGAGAGTAATCAAGGGAACCAGGGTTATAGCGGTAATCAAAAGAATGCAATCCAAGGACAAAGACCAGACATGGAAAACAGACATACACAACAAAGAACATAAAGTAACTAAAATCATACATACAAAGTAACAAAAGCAAATGAGCAACTCGGACTCCACTAAAAACTGGGAGCATGGACCATGTGCACCGGTAGGGTAAGCGTCCTCTGCTTTTCTAGAAACACCTGCTGAGTTGCTCATAAAAAGTCAAGTCCAGGGTAGACAAACGAGGAAAGGAAAACTATGACCTGTTGAATAAATCAGTTTTCATGGTGCAGATGGATACATTATAATGATCCACGAGTTTATGATGACAACCATAAAACTTCTGTAGTGATGACTTCAATCTTGTAGCAACATAACTCTGTTCCAGAAGTCTATTTGTTAGAGATCTAGCGTGATACAAAAAGTCTGCATAGTTTCGACAACCAGTGACCTGTGGCACATTCTCATTATTTATAATACAAGTATGAGTAATCAAAATTAATTAATTTACATTTTTTATTCTTTTGTATTACATTGTAATTAATAAATTCTGCACATTCTTATTATAATTCTATTGATATTTTGTCAGTATTTTGTTTGTATTTTGTCAGTAATTTGAAATTTAGTGATTGCTAATTAAAAAATCATTGTGTGCATTACCAGCATTGAGCTTTTTTATTATTTCAGTCAAAAAAATATTATTCCAGTTTTGTGCTATTTTGAGAAAAACCCTACATTAATAATGATATTGCAGGTTTTAATTTCTACAATTTCAAATCAGACACATTAATCATAATGAAAACATAACATTTTCTGAATTAAGTCTATTTGTTACCTTGCCTCCCAGAGTAAGATGTATCATACACAACACTAAGTGACTGTTTCAACTCAATAGACGTGGACAGACAATCTTTGTCCTAAACAAATAACATGAAACAGGTGATCATTACATTAACAATCACACATATGTATCTTATACAGCTTTTATTTTCATGCTGCCTATAGAGCTGTAATATCAATTTGACCTAGAATTCATACCACATATTGTTACATATTAATGTCAAATACATTTTGTACATGTTAATACTTTTTTTTTTCATTTTGATAGAAAATATAAAGAAAAAAGTTTAAATTTTTAAATTATCCCATATTCTACAAATTTAAAGAAAAAACAAAGAATTTATTTAAAAAATCAATTTGATTAACAATCTTAACATATATAAATATTTGATAGTAGATCAATGAATATAAATACTTACTGAGCAAACAGGCCTAACATGAACAGCAATTGAGTGATAATTAGAATCATATAGCCTAGCTGTGTTGAAAAGGGTAGATAATCCAACCTAATGAATACATAAAAATGGGTTCAAATTTATTAGCTATGAATTCATTGAGTAAATTCAAATCAAGTCTCTTTACCTTATTAAAGTCAAGGTTTATTATCTGGTAATGAAATGAAACCAACATAATGGCAGTTTACCCTCATGAACTGTGAAGTGGTTCATGAACAAATGTACACAATGTAAATTGTCCCAAAATTGGTCCATTACTGAAAAACAATTCTTATAATCTAATTTCTTATCAATTCCAGTCCAAGATTTGATCCTTAATTAAAACATTAGTTCGTTTGGGATTATCTGAATTGCGGACTGTGGACCAACAATATAAATGACATCACGGTACCAATTTCCCAGTAGTTTAAACAAAATAACCTGTTTTCCAAAGAAAACCAACCAATCAGAAGGCTTATTACAAATCAAATTAAATTACTGATAAATGAAAATAATGAACCATGAAGAGTTCTATTGCTTTATAAAGTTAAACTTTAAAAAAAATAAGGTAAGTTTCACAGAAAAAATTGACTATTTTTTGACTGATTAAATTTGACCAAACAATGGGTGATATTGAAGCAATAAACCTGGTGTTACAGGTGTATTCCCCTGGAATTAGAAGAAATAAACATAAAATATTGATTTTTCTCAAAATACATCACACAAACTTTTATAGAACCTCTTTTTGTTTAGCTTTCTATATACCACCAAAATCAGTTCTTTTTCCCTGCCATATTGTTTTTCAGGTCTCACTAACCACTTCTAATGTTTCCATTACTTTACATGTCAAAAAAGTAATTTTCAAAGTTTCACTGTGAATTTTCAGGACAAATGACATCTTAAAAGTTGCAAACCAATGCAAAGCTTGGAAAATAAGACTTTCAAAATCATTATGCTAATGCTACGATGATTGCAGAAATTCTTCACAAAATTTACTTGAATAAATAATACTGAAAATCCACATTTTTACCAGTTCTGCTAACTGACAGCATGGAGGCAAATTACTTACACAGGTAAACAATATTCATACATTTTTGTAGTAAATTACAAATATGATATTAAAGTACACATTATCAGCTTTATTTTGACTGCTTTCAATCAGAATACACACAAATAATGTACTTACAATGCATAAGTCTAGGTTCAGTGTGTATTTGGTACTACATAGGAGGATGGTGGCCATTTGACCAGTTAGTGAGACCTCAGTGAAATAGAGTTATCTTTCTTGGAATATGAATGGGTGAAATTATTTTTTTCTTTTGATAACTGGAGTTATCTTTCATGAAATTTTAAAAAAAGAAAGTTCTTTTGAGATTATGGTGTCTGAAAAAATATTTGATTTTGAGTTTGATCTGCTGTTCCTATGTGATAATTTGTAATTTAGCATGTGTCCATGGATATTAAATACAACACAACGTAGCAGGCTATCATTTAATGTTCTATTATGCCGTAATTTTTTATCTATGTATCCTATGTTGAATTTAGACATAAGGCTGATTTGGTAATAAAAATGTACACAAGGACATCATGCGATAAAAATAAACACACATAAACAAGAAAATAGACCCACTTTGTCACATGGCAGTAGTTTTCTCCAAGGAGTCAGATTCTCTGTACAGACTATCTCTCTTGGTAAAGCTGAGTATCTGAGGTAAGCAGACTTAGACCCATAATAATCAGGGCCAGCACCTTGGGGTCTGAATGACCAGCGTGGAGTTACTGTCGATTTGGCATCCATGAAATTGAGTGAGGAACAGAACAGACCACCTAATGCATTCACTAAGTCGGACCATTTTTGGTCTATGCTGAAGATAGAGGATGCATTTGCTGGTATAAGTCGCAGCTTGAAATAAGCAGGTATTACTTTTAATACAAATCTATGTAAGCTTCAGTTTTACATGTGAAATTTAGTCCAGAAACAATAGTATGTACTGCATGTTGATTACACTTTGGGGACTTAAAATTTTTACTTGTTAAATCTAGGCATTCTCCAGAACTTGTGATAATATTTTGGTTATCAAATCTTTCCAATTAATTATCCTATTAAAAATATTTGGAGGATAAAACACATGCTCGTTGTCAGAAAATATGAAATTCATTTTTACTCACAGTGTAACAATCAGACTCACTTGGGAAATGCTCATAATCTGTCTGAGCTTGTACAATAAATTTGATATTTTCTGGTAATATACATGTATTGTATATCTAAACTTTTACTACTGTTGACTTAAGCTATACATACTCTTTAGTGCCTGGTTTAAACCACGCCCATAATTCAGCACCAGGTGGAGCATCTTCAGGAGGATAAGCCCATTTATCATATCTCCAAAGACCCTGTGTTTGTGTCAAGTGTAACTCCTGTACATCATATGTAGATAAAACATCTCCAAGTGATTTAGGAAATAACCTATAATGGGTATCTGTAATAATAAAAAAACAGGTTTTTGAAAGAATGCTTCACATATAGAGTAAGATTGTAAAACATTTCTAAATGCAGAAAACAATAACTGACTTTCAAGACTTTAAAACAATGCAAATCAGGTGACACTACTGAATTTCAGCATAGGTACATTGCAACATGCTGGTAAATTTTGCCCCACATAATTTTTAAAGCACCCAAATATTTTGGCTTTATATGCAAAAATCTTAGGTCAATATAGTCTATTTACAGTAACAGCGGCCATGTTTTTCACCAATAAAAAATTTTTTCCCCCATCCAAAGTAGTTTTATTTGCAAACTGAAAGTAAAAATATATTAGACGTCCTTTATAGGCTTTGAGACCACAACTGTGGTTAATTTTCCATTGCCATATGAGCAGCACGCGACTTATTGGGTGTGGCATTGGACATGGATTGTGTGTGTGTGAAAATTACTTCCCACTTTAATCATGTAAACAAACACGTGTAACTTTCCGATGTGTATCAGCTGTTTTCATTCATTTCAGTAGCGTGAAAAAGCATCAAATTTATATTTAATAAAGGTATTAAAAGGTATGTTTCAGAAAAGTTACATTCTGTAAAAATCACTTACACATATACTCAGTAGCATTCGCCAATCTCTTCAGTGATGTCATATTCACTAATTTGCATATCATTAAGTGTTAAATTGGTTGGCAAATGAACAACTAAATAAACAATTGACAATTTCATGATTGGAATCCGAATTTTCAAAACTTTATAAATTTTATATCCGATTTTAGTTCTGTAAAATGTTTCCTTTAGATAAAATAATTCATATTTTGTGTGGGAATTTAAAAATCTTTCACTTGAAATATAAACTTGAGATGATATTTATATGTAAACCTCAATTTTCATGTAAAATTATTTCTAAAATTTCATGCTCATTTAGTCTAATTACTGAATATTTATTTAAAAATTCTATGGATAAAAGGAGTTTTATTGGCAGTGAAGGGAACCATAAGAATTTTTTGATTATCTTAAAAATTGAAAAAGTTATGATTATTCTAAAATTGATGCCCCATACCACTCAATGGATTTTTTGCCAACCAAAACCAACATCACAGGTAAGTGATGGAATCATGAAAACTCTCCTACAACAATCGCCAATGAATGAAACATTGTACCTGTCCATGTGTGAACACTGTGACCTTATAATGCAAAAGACTATTGCCATATCTACATTGTAATATTGATCTACTTAATTTGCCCTCTCCTTCGTTATAAAAAAAAAAAGCAAAGTTTCACTATTGACTATTTCAACTGACATAGCTAGTGTAACATGTATAGCCAAATATGGAGGGTCTAAGATTGCCCTAATAGGTCACGTAAATGTAAAAAAGTACCGTTATTGTCCTTTTAGGATCGAAATAAGAAACAGTTATTTCAATTTAATAAATAAATTTCAGCTACATGTAACTCAATTCGGCATTCCAGTTAACAGGGCGTTATCACGTTTGTCAAAGCTTATCAGCCACCTAATCATAAACAAAAGTTGCATGGCACAGGCCTTAAATGCTAAACTATAATAAATGTTGTCATATGGATGGCATGTCTGTTATTACAGCGGTTTCTTATGCCCTCCCAAAGGATGTGTTAATGGTTGTATTATCAACTGGGTCACCAGAAAATCAATCAATATCCAGTTAGTCCATGTAAAATCTGGAGTTTAAAAATAGCATCATGGCAGCTTCATTCTTGTATTCTTGTAAACCAGTCTCAGAAAACATTTGGCAAATTTGATGATTAAATAAATGTACAAATCTTAGCTTTTTCCAAGATAGGGATGGTCAAAACATGGCACCAAAATTTTTATGAAAATGACGTAATCAGCTTATCAATACATAATAATTGGACCCAAAGACATTTCGAAACATGACAACCCATAAATCCTTAAGAATGCCAGATATTTCCGCTCATAGACATTTCAGACCATGATGATTTTGAGAACACATAAGGACAATAAAAACCATATATCACAACAAATTTTACCATTTTGGAAGTTAATATGAGTAATCAAGGGAACCAAGATTCTAGCTGAATTCAAAAGAATGTAATCCTGGGAACACCAGACCAGCTTTCCCAGTGCCAATGTTCTGGCGATCCATCTGCATATATGCTCGCACACAAGCAAGGAACGGCTTATGCAAAACTTTTTGCATAGTAAAAACAACAGAAAACATGAAATTACAAAACCATAATTGTACATATATTGAGTTCCTCTGACATGTTACAGTAAAGACATTGCTTTGAGTGAAATGCTGCTTAAGAGAGGTAACTCCCCAAAAAAGGCATAGACAGCATAACAAAACAGTTCAGAATTACAAAGTGTTACACCATTAAGTGAGAGTCGAGAGAATCCCCTTCATTTATTAAAATGCCTCTCTTGTTGTTCTAAAACAAAAATCCCTGCCTGCCTGGTCATACAAGAAAGAAAATTCCAACCTATTGTTGTTTAGAATGTAACAGCGAACAGACATACAATGATATATGTAATATCATTTTATGGCCCTACAGAAGATTGAAGATTATTTTTCTAGAACAGCATTCATCTCTTATTCTATGCCACAAGACAACTGAGGTTAAAAATGGAATGGAATGGAGACGTTGTGAAAATTTCTCATAGAAGATAAGTCATTTAATTACTTGAATTACATCATATTATTTACTATACGAACTGACTACGTAGCTTATACTGGGACTGAAGAATTGTCCGCCATGTCAGAAATTATTTGAAATCCATAGACTTTTTAATTATTTGACAAAGTTTACATTTAACAGGTGGGAAATGTGAATCATGAAATGGGAAACATCATGTTTGAAATGGTTAAAGTCCGAGAACATACCTGAAACTTTTTACCTGTAAATGTTATGTGAACCCTTCACGTATCCGTGAATACTAATCGAGAGCTCTTTAAATTTTTATTGAGGGTCTATTCGAGTGGGAATAAAATGGCAACGTCTGGTTACTTAAAAGATAGTAGAGAGGTTCTATACGGAGAAGTTGACAGTGAAAATCCAGTTACAATGGGGAATATGTATCAATTACTGATGGGTATAAATACTAGACTTGCGAAAATAGAGGAAAAATTGACAAGCATAGCTGAACTAAATAAATCAATTAGAAATCTAACGACAGATGTAGTAAATCTGACAAGCAAAGTTGGTGGTATAGATAGCTCAGTAAGGACACTAGAAAATAAATGCAAAGATATGGAGAGTGAAATAAAATTAGTAAAGACAGATCAAAGTCAATTGGGAAGAGATGTGCAGGAATTAAAGAAAAACCTTCAGGAGAATCACTCTGATCTGCAAGGTTTAAGTAACTTAATGGATGGCTACAAAGAAAAGCAAGAAGCGAATGTGAAAGAATTAAGTACAATGAAAACCTCAGTTAGCAAAGTAGCAAAAGACTTAGGCGATCAAAACTTAGAGCTTAGAGAGGAGATCAGATCGGCGATCAGTGATGCGAGAGAAGAGAACACGGAACTAAAGAACAACATCTTGGACTTAGTGTAGATCGATGAAGAATAACTTAATCTTCACCGGCCTAAGAGAACCAGAAAACGAACACACTGAAGATTACTGAGATAATTCATGGAAACTGAACTGAACATTAAGCACCGTATTGAATTCGGAAATATTCATCGTTTCAGAAAAGGGGCTAGGCCAGGCCAAAAAGGACGTCCAAGACCAATAGTTGCAAGGTTTATTTACCATAAAGATCTTGCATATGTCATATCCAATGCACATAGCTTAAAGGGAAAACCTTTTGGTATCAAACAACAGTTTCCTGAAGCAATTGAACAGGCACGGATGACCTTATACCCGATTATGAAACAAAAGCAAGACGAGGGACATCATGTAAAGCTAGTACGTGATATTCTATACGTAGATGGACTTGTATATCAGGAGCAAGATTTAGACACAGATGACGATGAGGTGGGCAAGACCGATACAAGAAATGGAGCATCTAGATGGGTAACACCAAACCGTTGCCCCCATACGACAGGCAAACGGAAGCGTTTCTCTTATACGCCGCGATAGGGACCCTGAGGAGAAAGAAATGTGACGCACAACTGACACAATGAAATCAACGAAAAGAAAAGATTGAACAATAACTCTTTTCCAGAGAATAAACATTTTAACACTATTTTGCTGTAGTATTTTGAATAGAATGAAATATCCAGAATATGTAGGGTTGGTCCAAAATCAGAATTTCATATGTTTAACAGAAACAAAATCAGACGATTTTGACACAATTGAAGTACCAGGCTATATCTTTAAAATGAAGAATAGAAAACAACATTCAAAAATTAAGTCAGGTGGTATTGCTTTTGGCTTTAAGTCTGATTTTGAAAAATTTGTGAACACCATCGAGACCACTAGTAAATTAGTATACTGGATCAAAATTTCAAAAAAACTTTTTCAAACAGACGAAGATATTATTATTGGTAACGTATATATTCCACCAGAAAACTCGGTCTATAGAGTTGATGATGCTATAAACGAACTAGAACAAGAATTTCTAGAATTATCAAATAGACATAAATATGTATTGTTAAATGGAGATTTCAATAGCAGAACTAGCAATGATTTAGATTTCTTTGAAGTTTATATTAATGCAAATTGTCCTGTAGATTTTGCTTTCACTGATTATAATAGTAGATTGTTACAGTTTGATATGTTGTACAAGCGTAATAATAAAGATGTAACAAAAAACAACTATGGAAATAGGTTATTAGATTTTTGTAGAAACAATAATATGTTTATTTTGAATGGGAGAGTAAATGGTGATAAGTCTGGATTCTTTTCATGTAGACAGGCGAGTGTTGTAGACTATTTTATATGCTCTTATGATCTGTTACAATTTATTACTAGTTTAAATGTTCTAGAATTTTCAGCATTGTATTCAGATGTTCACTGTCCTGTGATTTTAGAAATATATATACAACAGACATTAAGGGAAACATCTAACGATTATCATGACAAAAATGGAAATGGAAATAGAAAAAAGATCAAAAAGTGGGACATAAATAAGAAAAATAATTTTGTAGAAAATATAGATTTGGTTAAAGTGAACAATTTACAAGAACAAATTGGTGAAATGAATGAAAATGAATTTATATTTCCTGAAAATGTAGACAGTTTAGTTAATTCTTTTAACTCTATTGTTACTGAATCTGTTGAGAGTGTATTTGGCACATATATTGTAAATGAAGGTAAAAATGTCAGCATAAAACAGAAAATAAACCATTTTTTAATCAAGAATGTTGGGAAAAATGTAAGGCATTTAGAATAGCTAAAAGGCATTATAGAAAGAATAGAAACTATATTAACAAGGAAAATAAGATTAGCGCAGCACGTAATTATAAACGTGAAATGAATAGAGCAATAAATGTGCATAGATGAAATAGGAGAAAGAAGATAGATAATCTACGAAAGAGTAATTCAAAGGAGTTTTGGAACTTATTGTACAAAAAACAAAAGCATAACAGTAATGACATTTCTATTGACACATTACACAATTTCTTTAGAGATTTGAATTCTGCAAATGAAGATACTGCAGAAAATGATTTCATACCAAATGATCAAGTTGAAGATTTAAATGAGATCATTAATTGCGATATAAAATGCAAATGAGATAGAAAAGTGTATTAAAGCACTGAAGAACAATAAAGCTTCTGGTGATGATCACATTATAAATGAATATTTAAAGAGTACGTCTTATATATTTATGCCTATTTACGTAAAACTTTTCAACATCATTTTTAGTACTGGAAATGTTCCAGAAATTTCACCTTTTTATAAAAATAAGGGGGACAGAAAGGATCCCAAAAACTATAGGCCCATTACTATTCTAAGTTGTTTGGGAAAACTTTTTACTTCTATTTTGAACACTCGTCATACCAATTTTGTCGAAAATTATCTTGTGTTAAATGAAAATCAGTTTGGTTTTAGAAAGGGTTATTCGACAACAGATAGTATTTTCATATTACATTTATTATTTGATCTCTTGAAATTAAAGAAGAAAAAACTGTATTGTGCTTTTATTGACTTTGCAAAGGGTTTCGACACGGTCTGGCGTCCAGGGTTGTGGCGAAAGCTTTTGTCAAACTCAATAAACGGAAAAATGTATAACTGTATTGTTAATATGTATAGTAATGTTAAATCAAGAATACAAAATGGTACAGAATTTTCAGATTTCTTTCCCTGTAATATTGGAATCAGACAAGGTGAAAATCTTTCACCCCTCCTTTTGCAGTGTATTTGAATGATCTAGACAATTTCTTTGAAAACAAAAATGTAGCTGGTTTATCACATATTTCCGACGACATTGAAGTAGAACTTAATCACTACTTGAAACTTTATACAGTATTATATGCTGATGATACTGTTCTAATGGCAGAATCTAAGGATGACTTGCAAAAGCAATTAGATACCTTATATGAATATTGTGATGTTTGGAAACTTAAGGTTAACACAGACAAAAGTAAAATTGTTATTTTTTCTCGAGGTAGATTACCAAATAATTTGTTATTTAAATATGGTGAATTAGAATTAGAAATTGTAAACGAATTTAATTATCTAGGAGCTACTTTTGGAAGAACAGGTAGTTTCCTACGGGCCAAACAGGTTAATGTAAGAAAGGCGACCAGTGCCATGTATGACATTTTGAAAAAGGGCAACTTACATAATCTATCACTTGAAACCCAATTGCAATTATTTGACAAGGTAGTTCAGCCTATACTTTTGTGTGGTTGTGAAGTTTGGGGTGCGGGAGATGTTCGTATTATTGAATGAGTTCACTTAAAATTTTGCAAAATGCTTCTACATTTAAAAACCTCAACTCCAGATTATATGATCTATGGTGAACTCGGCAGATACTCACTTGAAATTAGTATTAAATTGAAAATGATCAATTACTGGTCAAAACTAATATCAGGAAAACCAGAGAAACTGCCTGTTATACTATACAATTTATGTTTAAGAAAAATCTTAGATGGTAAAACCATAACTTGGGTACATTATGTCAAATCTATTTTAGACAATTGTGGAATGTCATATGTATGGGATACACGAAATTTTATTAGTAATATTTGGCTCTATAAGATAGTAAAACAGAAATTGGTAGATCAATTTACCCAGTCTTGGGTCTCTCTAGTGCAAAATTCACCGAAAGCTCTCAACTACAGAATTTTTAAAGAAAATTTTGAATTCGAAAAACTATTTTAAACTTTTGGACACCAAACAAGCTATTATTTTTGTAGATTTAGGACTACCAATCATAATCTACCTATTGAATCTGGTAGATGGAGAAACATGGAGAAAAATGAGCGAAATTGCAATTTGTGTAACTCTCATGAAATTGGTGACTAGTTTCATTATTTATTTGTTTGCCCTGCTTTCCGGAATTACAGGACAAATTTTCTAATAGTGAAATATAGAACACGACCCAATATATTGAGAATGAGAAGTCTTTTACAAACTCAAAACATTTCAGAGCTTAGCAAATTATGTAAGTTTATTAATATTATAATTAAATGACTAAATTCTCCGGGGTAAATTAAGAATTTATTTGTTTATACAATGTAGTTAAAATTACTATTATACTTGATTACTGTTTCGTAACCTAAAAGTAATGTATGAAAACTGTTAATTTATTATTGTCAATGTTATATATTATGTATAATTTACATAATCTACACCACTGTAAAGAGGTATATATATATATAAACAAGCGAATACATATTCATTAATTAAGTAATTAAAATAAAGAAAAAATATTTTCTATTCGATATGGCGCCCACGCTTTTAGTAGTATACTGCAGATTAATCAACGTAATTATCCTTACATGGATTTTTAGAATTCCAAACAGTTGTAAATTGAAAGAAAAATAGTTCATGGCCACTATTGAATGGTCTTATAAATAGTTCTTCGGTGAATGAATCCACCGTTGTTCCTTGCACATGTCTGGCTACTTGAAAAATCAAAGTAAAACACAAAAACAAATGATTTTCTCGAAACATTTTTTCGAGGCCAGCCATTTTCATACACAGCAGGGCTGCAGTGAATAAATGTTGAAAACCAAAAACTATTACTTTTCTAAAAGATCCACATAACGAACATATTAATCAGAATCCATTCACGCCTTATTACTTTTGTGCAATGTTTATTCATTTTTTTGGCAAGCTTGTTCAAGGAGTTAAATCCATATTTAACTCCTTGGCTTGTTAAAATATCATACATAACAGGTTATCAGAAAGCAATAAAGATGAAGTTTTATGAAGAAGAATTTATACATTTTTTTGAGGACATGAATTCTGGTCATTCAATAAATAATAATTTTCAGAAAATGATAATTTCAAATCTTAAGAATAATCTTACAGAAAATAATCGCAATAATGAACACAATTTCATCAACAGAATAGACTCAGATGAAATATTAAAAGCAATAAAGACACTAAAATTGGCAAATCAGCTGATTTAATTTCAAATGAAATGATCAAGTGTGGTACATAAGTCTTACTGAAACCACTTTGTAAACTCTTTAACCTAATTATCAATACAGGATCATTCCCTAAAATATGGAACGAAACGTTGCATTTCATGGAAACTCGAAGTAAACACCAAAAAAAAAATAAAAAATAATAATGTACAATTTAAATGATAAAAGTATCCTCAAGCACTTTAGTATTGATAAAAATATGCTAGTAACAGTAAAATCTTACTGCTACCGGGTCATTAACATTTAACTACAATGGTATTTTGAATCTATCAAAAATAACCTAATGGAGAAGGGAAGGGAGGCCTGGTTTAAAATTTAAAAAAAAAAGTCATATCTATAGATCTAGATGTCCCTTGTAATTTACATGAAAAGTTATTTGACACTTTGGTAATACCTATCATTATTAATGGAAGTGAGGTCTGGGAAGCTGGAAAAACTTTCAGCGACTCTGACCCATATGAACACTTACATTTGAAATTCATAAAAGAAACCTTTGGAGTAAATAGTAAAACTACAAACATTACATGCTTTGCAGAACTGAACAGAACAGCTATATACCTTAAAGTTCAATTGAATACCATTAAATTTTTAAACCATATCCTTAACTCCCATGATACACTAGTCTACGAAATGTTCAGAGAAAGTTAAAAACAACAACTTGTGGATGTCCCATGTAAAAAATATACTAAATAAATTGGGATTCTGTCATCTTCACTTGCAACTTTTAACCTTCTATTTTATATCAAAATAATCGAACACGATCAATTTAAGCAAAATTTGGTAGCTCACTTGCTATGAGTGAAAGACTGTCGTTTTTCCTTAAAATATTTATCCCGTCTGAAAGACCCCCAAATATTGATTTATGTAAATCTAAAATAGAAAGATCTACCATCAGTAAATTTCGTTTAAGCGCACATGCAATAGAAACAGAAAGGGGTCGGTACAAAAATATATAGAGAAAAAAAACCCTAAGTAAATCATGTGAAAGTGGGGACATCTAGGATGAATATCATTTCTTCTCGGTGTGCACCCACTACACACCACATAGAAATAAATACAGAATGATATTGGACAACCATAATTTAACTTCTTCATCAAAACATTACCTCACACCAAGATATATATATATATTTAATTTAACAGAAATTATATCAATAGATAAACTCATAGTTTAAACTATAGATTAATCTGTTTTGATCAGATTTACACCACCGTCGCACTATGGTCGTAAATTTAGTTTATTTGTAATGTATATTACATTGTACTGTTTTTGTTCATGCAATAACCATTTACTGTAAATGTGTTTGTGCAAATAAAATTGTCTATTGCCTATTGTCTATTGCCTATTGTCTATTGTCTATTGCCTATTGCCTATTGCCTATTGTCTATTGCCTATTGTCTATTGTCTATTGTCTATACATAAAAGATATTTATTTGACGTTTAATTGGCTCAATTGTTAATCATTTCACATCCCAAGCCATTCATCTACAGTGGTTACTTGTATATATATAGAATATAGAAACAATACCGATAGAGAAAAATTCCACAACGGCTTGCCAAAATTGTGTAATTATAGGGATGATTTGACGGCATATTCTAGAACATAGTCTGGCCGGGCTTTAGTTTTGGCAAATTTTGGCAGCATGGCCAGGCCAGAACATAGGACCGGCCTGGTCTGGAAATTTCAATAGCCTATAGCAGAACCATGATTTATAAGTCCGATTTGTTTGTGTGTTAAAAAACTGTAAGTTCACTCATGCAGTCAACGTGCAAAAAAAAAACATAAGGAGGACAAGCATGCATATAAATGATTGAAATAGACTTTTTGCTGACAATAACTATGAACGTATTATATATGGTAGCTCAGTTTATGGGACACTTAAGAGATATAGACCGAGGACTGACATGATATTGCATGCATTGAGCTGACATAATTGTTTCATTACATGTCTCTGTAGAAGTTTTTAGAATATCTTCACCTCGATTTAAAAAAAAAACAACATATTTTAGTATATATTTGATTTAGTCTAGTACAGTTTAACCAATTTTTACCTGCGTCGCACAAAGGCGGAGGCTGGTCTAAGAGTTGGGTCACTCCGTCCGTCTGTCCGTCCGTAACACTCCAGCTTGTCATCGCAACTCCTTTGAAACTTTTCAACAGAAATTCCAGAAACTTGATATGTATCAAGAACACCATATGTAGTTGTGCAAATCATCAGGAAATTTTAATTCTCTATTTTTTATGGGAGTTATGCCCCTTTAAACTTAAAACATTACCATAGATCATCATATATCACCTTGTCATCACAACTTTTCTAAAATTACTCAACAAAAATTCCTGAACTTGGTATGTCGCAAGAACACGATATGCAGTTGTACATATTGTCATGAAATATTGATTGTCTAATTTTTATTGGAGCTATGCTCCTTTGAACTTAGAAATTTACCATAAATCATAATGTTGTCATCACAACTTCTCTAAAACAACCCAACTGATTTTTTATGGGAGTTATGGTTTGAACTTAAATATTTACCGAAAATCGTCATGATTGTAACTCCTTTAAGACTGCCCAACAGATTTCATAAAACTTGGTATGTAACAAGAACACTATATGTTGTTGTGCATAGGTGTTACACTGTTAAATAGTATTAATATAGAACATAAACAAATGAAAACTGGGTAACAATTAGGACAAACAATTATAGCTTCTGTTTTAATACTTAAAAATCACCTATCATGAATTGCAGAAGACAAAAAATGGACCAGCTAGACCAAACCAGAACAGGCCAGGTTTTAGATTATACAGAGTTTCATTCATATTTTCAAATAGCTCGAAAAAAAATATATTATAACACTAAAATAAGAAGGCCTATACATCAGAAAAATTCAATCAAAAGGTCAATGAGTGACAATCTGTCGGAACTGAACTGAAAATTGTTGGGTGTAAGTTTATCTCTTCAGGTTGATTTGAACAGTCCTTTAGAATGTAACAGATTATTTACATACATATTGTTTTTGTAATTTGTTTCCAAATACTTTGTCTCTGTACCGTCATAGATCGGCATTAAATACTGCTGTTCTATGGTACCATGACAAGTGATTTATGAGAAATAAAGATAAGCTTAACTAAACTAATGATTTTATAGTAGTTCATTTCCATTTGTCTAAGATAAAAATTCGTGCTTAAAAGCATACGATGATATTTACTTAGACACCAGCACAGAGTTTTCCAATAAAACAGCCAATACTTTTATTAGTTCCAACACCTAATTTACATTAGTTGATTTAGGCTCATACATGATATAACCTTATAAATGACTTATACATATAATCATTATAAACAATTATATCCATTGCAATACTGAAAATTGGAGTACCCATTAGCGGATCCAGAGAATCATGCACTTAAGGGGGCACCGGGGGTGGATCATTGATATCCACATTCAAATACATACATGTACACATAAAAATACGCTATTTTCATAAATTTTGCAATTGAAAAGAGGGTGGACCCAACGAGGCCCCCTTGGACCCATCTATGGTACTATTTTTTCTTGTTTCTAAATAGTTTGATATGAAGAGGGACTTAGTACTACTAAAGTATGATATCATCATTAGTCCTTGATACAAACAAAGAATTTTATAGAATACTATAAAAAAAATGTTTGATATTAAATCGGAAGACATCTTTAGAATGATTGTGTTATTATTCAGGACAAACATTTTTGTATTGTTCATTTTATCAAATTGTTTGCAATTGGCATTTATATTCTTTTCAAATACAATTCGATCAGCCATTTTAAAACTACAGCAGAAAATGTACGTCGTCTGTATCAAGGGGCAGCTTGAGTTCACGAGTTTGATCCATATTATTGTCAATAATTCCACTACATTGTCATTTTAACGATTTTTAAACCCTTTTCAAAACTTCAACATCTATACTTACAGCTGTCAAAGAGGGTCTCCAGTCCTACAACAACACTTGTTACTCCCGTAGTGGTATTAATTCAATGTGGATCCTGAAAAATTCGACAGATCTTCTTGAAACCCTCAATTCAAGATTATTATCAGAATATAATAGCATTTAAACCTATGATTTTTCAACTCTTTATACCTCTATTCCCCATACTCAGTTTAAATCCCGACTCTAAAACATTAAACATCATTGTTATTCCAAAAAAAAGACGGTACACCTAGATACAAATATGTAGTTCTTGGCAGAGATTCCTCACACTTTGTAAAAAATAATTCCGAATCATCTTCCAAATATACCGAAGAAGATGTTTTAAAAAAGCTGAAATTTTTGATCGACAATTGATTGTCCAGTGTGTTGCACGCGTTTTCTAACAAACGGTCGACATGCAAATGGGAACACATTGTGCTCCTCTATTTGCTGACCTGATCCGAAAGAAAGAACATCGTTTAGCTAGAGCCTTTAATCTTAGTTTCCGCTATATAGATGATGTATTATCGTTAAACAATCCTAATTTCGGGGATTTGTTACATCGCATCAAAGAACTTGAGATAAAGGATACGACAGACACCGTGAGGTCATCCTCATATCTTAACCTACACTCAGAAATCGATGGTAAATGAAAACTATTGACCAAAACTACACGACAAACGTGATGACTTTTCATTTAGAATTGTCAAATTTCCTTCCATCTGTGACAACATCCCTTCAGCAACTGCGTATGGAGTTTTCATATTAGAACTCATACGTTACGCCAGAGCTTGTCGTAACTGCTCAGACTTTTTAGTATCGCGCTAAACATCTGACAATTAGGCTTCTGGAACAGGGTTATGTTGCTACAAGATTGGATTCATCTCTACAGACGATTTATGGTCATTATCATCAACTCGTGGATCGTTACGGTGTATCCATCTGCACCATGAAAACTGATTTCTTCAACGTGTCATAGTTTTCCTTTCCTCTTTCGTCTACACCGGACTTCGACTTTTTATGTGCAACTCGGCGGGTGTTTCTAGAAAAGAAGAGGAGGCTTACCCTACTGGTGCACCTGGTCCATGCTCCCAGTTTTCAGTGGAGTCCTAGTTGTTCATTTACTTTTGTAACTGTTTATGTATTATTTTAGTTATTTTATGTTCTTTGTTGTGTTTGTCTGTTTTCCATGTCTGGTCTTTGTCTCTGGATTACATTCTTTTGATTTCCGCTAGAATCTTGTTTTCCTTGATTACTCTTTAAAATTTTACTATCCATGTACATAAGCGCTCAAGTCCTCTGACAATAACTTAGATCCTTCTGCTATTGTACCTATAGTTGTATATGACTTTGGTAATAAACATAAACAATTTTGAAAAAAAAAATACACTTAAACTGCGTATGGCTATGGATAGTAAAACAATTTAAAAATCTGACAGTATCATTTGATATGAATTTCTGATTTAAATGTTTGTCTGCCTTGTTGAAAATCGAGACCTTTGTCTTCTTGACATTTACATTTGATCATCATCAGAAAACATCAGGCAGCGTATTGGATTTGAATATCCATTCCAAGTACAGTGAATTCCTGTTAATTAATCGCATAGCCTATTTTTCAGGAAAAATGTGCAGTTAATATGAATATGCAATAAAATACCTAATATTGTAAATGTTTAAGAAGGTCTTATATTTTATCATGTCTTACTAGATTCCTGCCATAGTGTCTCGTCAAAAGAAAGAGAAAATATTGTTGTAAAAAATAAGTTATTTGGAAAATTGAGGTATTCTACTAACGATGTACTGTTGTTTTACTTATTTAGGTACATTTTTTGAGTAAATTTTGAAAAAATATTTATGAAATAAAGAGGAATTTCTAATTTGTGTTCTTGTCTTACGCAAATAAGAGGAATCTTTTACATGGATAAGATGGAAAATATTTTTGTTCATTGAGTTTCTATGTAATTAACAGAAATATATAATTAACAGGTATGTGATCAAGTGGAATCTACTGTACTTGATCAGAATTGGAAAAGTAGGGTCTCTGTGTTCGTTATTGTGCCTTGCTATCAAAATTCTGAATTGGGATTTATCCTTTTGTGAGAGAAAAACTTTACACTACAGAAAAGAATTCGGAAAAGTCATGTATTCTATGAGAAAAAATATATTCGATATTCTGAAAATATGGCATTATTTTACATGAAAATTATAAATATATACATCTATCCTGTCCAATCTGAGCGTTTTCCGGTATTTCTCCCGGAAACGGAAGCACATGTTATTGTTTACTTTTTTCTGACGACAAAGTGAGTTGGTTGAATCGACTTCAGTGCTAGATGTGATATATTCCTTCACAATCAATGAAAAGTAGATATTTTTTAAAACTTATTCATGACTTAAAAATATTTTATTGCTGTTTTCAAGTTAGGAAGTTCGAAATCGTCAGGAAGGGTCCTGTTTTGAAAGTCCATATTATATTATAATGACGCTGTCTACATCCATTGAAATCATGAAACATTTCCTTTAAGTTTGGCATGCAACATCAACGTAAGAGGTTGGAATAATGTTCTTGCAGGCACAAACCTCTTACAATTGAAATCATGTAATAATATTATGAGGTAGGTCAAGGTATTAGCTAGGATTTTGAGGGCTTTAGTCACTTTTGGGTAAAGCACGAACCACATATGATATGGGCAGCAGAACTTTGTAAATAGTTAATAGTATCATACACTAAAGAGATTAACACGCTTAATATGTTTATTTAAGTTTACAGACGTAACAATAAATACAATAAATGTCACATCAAAATAACTGTTATCACTATCAGTGTTCTAGCTAGGATTGTAAATAGAGGGGCGCAGGGAAGAGGGCACTTTACAGCATAGCATGCTTTTTCAAATAGAAAGGGACAATGTTGATTTGATTAATTGTTTTAATGTGTATGGTATCATTTCTGAGATATATTTCTTCATTTTTGTCCTGTTTATATGTTTGTAGTGTGTATACTTATGGCTGTTTCTTGTACATATACCTGATTACTATTCTTATTTCTATGTTTGAAACCTATCAATATGACTTCAGTCATTCATTGCTGTAACATTTTTATAGATAAATATGGCTTATACATAAAAAAAACCAAAAAAAACATGAAATTGTGTACATATAATTTATTAAAATTAATAACAGCATGACAAGAAAACAAAAACAGCACTACATAACTATTATGAACTATGCACTATCTATTACAAAAGCTAATAAAGCACTACATATTAATGCATGTACCAAAATGCAATAATATCTCATTTGCCTTCGTTGAAATGAGTAAAAAATGAGTCCAAAGTTATAAAATAAATAAATTACGGTAACTACGACAATCCGAGTCCGTAAAAAATATTAAAAGGAGAATATTACGATGATTTTTAGAAAAAATATTTTCCACTTCTCAAAACAAACATAGAAAATGGTCAGGGACAAATAGAAATATACCATCTATTTTTGAAATTGTAATGAACTTCCTTGTTGACGTATTTATTTTTATAGATCCAGTTCAGTATTCTTGATAATACATACAAAAACAATTGAGCAGGAGTATAAATCTTTATTATCATAAAACATGAAATCTTTATAACCGAGAATTGTCATTATTCATGAAGAAAGAAGTTATAGATTGGTTGGTCCTTGCAACTTTCTTCTTCTCATTTTGAAGAAGGAGTAGTTTGCGTTTCTGTGTAGGCAACGTGAACAATACATTGAATCAAATCATACAACTGGTGGCCGTTATATTATACAATTTTCTCGGCTTTGACATCGTTCACTAGTAGTTTTAGCCCTACAGTCGGCTTGGTACATCCTCATAATCATCAAAGGTGATAAACCGCTAATCACCGATAATTACCTGAGATGTACGTCGGGGTTAATTATTACAGGATATTGTAAAGGCGACTCTTCCTAATTGGCTTGGGGTAAATAGCAAGTGTGTGATCTTAATGGGACATTCAGATATGCTGATAGGGCACTGAGGGGCGCAGGCTTGATAGGGGCAGGGCGCGGCGCCCCTCCATTTTGCTCTAGCGAGGACACTGGTTATTTTCTATGAGAAAACATGTGTTACGTAAATAAAATGAAATTGTTACTTTTAGAAAAATAGATTTTTTACATCATGATAAAACTTTGATGCATTCAGTCTAAAAACTACTATTTGACAAAAGCTACTATTTTGGTATGAACTGACGCTCAACTAATAAGAGAAAATCTTCTTGTCCTTTGCCAAACAACACACCTCAAAAGCCCTTTTCAACCTGAAACTCCTCAAATCAGAAGGATGGAGACAGATGTTTAGAAGGGAATTGACTGATGACACCTTGACCCCGTTCCTAAGATAGGTCATGATCAGATTGTACCTACTAAATCCCTTCTCACAGTTACCAGAAGATAAAGCAGAAACTAGACAGATACAGTACAGCTCGCCACATAGTCCGATAAATACCTGGCATACCTCATACCTGGCATCCAATGCCAGGTTAAATATTGCTTTTTGGCCCTTAATTAACAAAACCTTCATCCCCAGCATCACCTATATCCAATGTAGAACAGGAAATGACTAATTAACTGTAAAAATAAGTTTGTTTTTTTTTATAATTTAAGGTTTGAAATTTTTAAGTATGTTTAACTTAAATTTAAAAAAAAATTAGTTCTTATGGACTTTGTAGATGAATTAGTGTACTTACCATGTTTTAATTCAACATATAGGCCTTTCATTAAGAGGCGCTAGCAGGTACCTTAACTCTTCTTAGCTACTGAAAGGTACAATATACCTCCAGAATTTTAAAATCTCATATAGTTTTATTAAAGAAAATGGTGAAAAGTACCTTCTACAAAAGAAAAGGTACCTGAATTGCAAAATGAATGAAACCTCTGAACATGCATGTACATGTATATACAGAACTTTTTTGTTCTCGATAAGTTTTGGCATTTTGATATAAAACTGAATTGTATTATTACATGTATGTGACAATTTATATATTTATTATTTATCCTTTTGAAATATTTTGAAAAATAAGTTTGCAGTTTATTATTATTTTGGAAATCATAATTAGGAAACTATATTTTGTTTTTTTTTTCAGTTGTATGAACACACATTTTTCTGCTTTATGATTTAATATCAGAATTTATTTGAGATGTAGTTAAGTTCAGATATGTTTAACAACTGACACAGGGATATTTGTTTGCAAATTAAAGTAACAACAACAAAAAATTTAAAAATTGATTTATTACAGTGGAAATCTTCATATATAACTGTACATAAAGATTCCCGTATTAAAAGCTACCAAAATGTTTTTATTTACATTTTTAGAGGTATATTTAACATTGAATATACCATTTATGATAAAACACCTAATTTTGAGTTGCTACATGTTATTACAATTATATTTCAATTGAAATCAAACTCTCACTTTGAAATGATACGTGTTATAGAAAGTGAATATGATTTTGTTTATTTGTTAAAAATCTGATGTATGACATTATGGTAAACAATTAATATATCATTTATAATTTGTACATTTTCTTTTTTATTTTTTACTAAAATAGGCTATAATATGCATCTACCTTTTTTCCTTAAAAAATATAAATTAGTCATGAGTGATATTGATTTGCAATATTACATAGTATGTGAAGTAAATCTATACTACTTTTCACATGTACCAGTATTAACTTTCTATGTACTCTTAATGCATGTTTGTATTTCCATTGATATTTGACTTTTATGTTAACTGAAAAAAGTCACAGTGACATTTGCTAAGGAAAAAGTCACAAAAAATATTGATGTGTTACAATGCTTGAAATCATACATAATCCTCAAGAACATCCTACATCCTAGTATGTATGGTGCACACAGGGATTGACAGTAACAGTAGTCCGGTAGTCCTGTGCCACCCTAATTTTGGAGAGGACTACTTGAAAATTTTTAATGGTAGTCCTATGGGTTATCAAAATTTTCCCTTATTTTTCATAAGATCTGAGAACTGAAATGTTGTTACTGTCTGGACTACCAGTTTTACCTCTGAAGTAGTCCTGTTGACCACTGAAGTAAAGAAGTTACTGTCAAACCCTGGCACATGTCAATTATAGCCATATTTTCTCAATTATTTTCATTGCAGTGTGTAATGACCATTTATTAGTTGTAAAGCAGTCAAATTCTTATGCAGATTGGGTCCTGGATATTGTCATCTGGTAGATGTGGCCTCCCCTTTTTTTAATACATGTAATAAGTGATTCAAAATAAATAGCTTCCCTGCAAATGAAAAAAAAAACTTTTGTTATCATATTTCATTTCTTTTATTAATTTCTTTTTTGGATAAAAATGAAACTTTCAAATTTTCAGACATGTGTGCAAATGTAATATAAAATTATTTAATTTCAGTATTAATTGATATTAAATGAACGATAAAATACAACTTTTATCTTTTACAATTGATATTTCCCATAAAAAAGCTCCAAATACATTGTACATGTATAAACTGTAACTTTATAATATTTCCTGTGAATTTTCCCTACATTTGATTTTTACTGACACATGTACATATAATCCTAATGAAAAAAATAGTACATGTAATATTTATTAATTTTTTGGGTTAATATAACTCAACTGAAATTCCCTGGTAAAATTAAATTTCAGTCTGATTTTTATTTTAAAAAGTAATACAATTTTTCCTATTGCCATGTTATGATAAAACACCAGAAACTTTGCATTTTATGTATTCTTTTAACTTTGGAATAAATCATTTGAAAAGTCCTTTTAAAGTAGAAGTAGAAAATACATGTACACATGTATTTCAATTTCATCAGTCTAATTGCCGGTGTAACCTCTAAGAGGAGGAAGTCAAATATATAATGTAGATTACTGGTCAGAGTGTAGATCTTGCCATTTTCATGTCAGAAGCACTTCTCACCCATCTGCTCATAAAAATTTCATTCCTCAATGAAAAAAAATGTATGAAAGCTCATATTATAGAGCAAAATATCAGCAATCTGTTAATCATTTTGTCTTAAATTAAGGGCATGAACTTGTTTAACAGGAGAAGACGAAAAATCAGTTGGCGAGAATTACTTGTCAACCAGTATAATGTCAAAAATGTTCTTGATATTATTTTTAACCCTCTTGTCACATTTTCTAGAAATCTTGTTGGTTCTTGTCACTTCTTGAAGCTAATTAGACTGGTTTAACGTCATACTTCAGATTTTCTGGGAAGCTCTGAAAGACCCAACTTCCTGTCAGACTACTATCAGGCTCTCAGTGCTTCCAAGCTATGACTTTATTTCACATTTAATATGGCTAGGAGGACTTTGTTCAGGTGAAACCTGTGTGTAAACAGTATTTTTTTTTTTTTTTTTTTTTGGCAGGTAAATAGATGTTTAGCGCATAATAATTATAAATATTTCAATTTTTTTGTTATGAAAATTGAAAGATTTGAACTATTAAGACACAAAGATGAATATGACGTAAATTTCTGTACATGATTTTGATTTTGGTATTATAAGGCAAAAAAAGAATAAAACTAGTCTTGTTTCCTGTTACCTCTTGCATACATATGTTAATTGTATCAAAAAAGCTATAACTATTTAATAACATCTCTAAATATTAGATCAAAGTTAAAATGACTATTTTTCATAAAACCTACTCCACTATCATATTGAAAATATATTGCCTAGTAGATTAAGTATTTTCTGATGCATTTTTTAGTTATTATTTTTACTGTATTCATTGTATTCTGCATTAGATGTTATAAAGAACCTTAAATGGAAATTGGGCCATAAGAAGGAACCTGCATTATTTTACCATGACATTTTGAATCATTGGTTGTTTTTTTTTTCTCTCTCTTATTTGATGTTTCTCTTACCATTTCTGTATGCCCAACATCGAAAGTTAATTTGTTGGAAGTGAAGTCCCAATGAAAGCAAATTATAAATACATGTATTACAATTCAAAGGACTAAGTTTTAAAATAGAAAACCACATAATAGTGAAAATACACACAAAACTGAAAGTGAATATGCAGCCAAAACTGGGGGTGCTTGAACTCAAAGTTTTACCAATCTCTGCTTCTCTTGAATCCTTCAAATTTTTTATCATGCTACATTGTACATTAGATTTCATGTATTAAGAAAACTATTGACCTATGAAAAAAATCAGTCCTCATGCAACTACAATAAAATGGATATTATTTATATTTAATATTGTATGGTTTGAACTGTATTATCATTTTCATGATTACAATATACTCTTCTAAATTGCAGATAGGCATAATGGTAAACAAAAGAACACCACAGCAAATGAAAAAGTCACCGGTTATCGCTGAGCCAGCCTTAGCAAATCGTCCAAAGAGAAATATTTCACCTAAAAGTTGGGTATGTATGTCAGCATCTTAAAAATTTATAATAAGTATCATTCCCATTATCATTCAATCACACAAACCATGGCAAAAAAATATTCTGGTAAATTGTAAAATGATTATGAAAATTTAAAAAAAAATATGATAAACTTTATCAATGACTTAATTTACATTGTTTGTAGTTAAGCATTATTTTTTCAATAGAGTTAATGTAATTTCAGTTAATTATAATTACATGTATTTGCAGTGCAATTATATAAAGAATAAAAATTTCTAAACTGCTTAAAGATTTTCTTAATGGCAATTTAACTTCCAAACCTTATATGCATTTTACTGATTTGTTGAATAAGAAATAAGCTTTTTGTTTTTAATCATCAGCTACTTTTTTCTCATGAAAACTCGCACAAACTATAGTAATGTATTGTTGTTGAGCTCTGTGATGATTGAAAATACCTATTTATTTAGGATAACTCCTCTGTTCTTTCATGGAGGGAGGAACAAGAATTGAAAAAAGCTCTATATGCATCACTTCATGATGTAAAACGTCAAAACTCTGATCCTAATGATCAAGGCTCTGCTGGGAAAGAGGCAGAACCTGGCTGCAGCTATGTTAAAAGTCATAGTGTAGAAACTACACCAAAGGCAAAGAGAACTAGGTCAGTAAGTGTCGAGAAAATTGTACAGAAACCAGTAGGATTGGAAACCAGGAGACACAGTTATGGTTCCAGCATACGCCAGAAAGTGAGAAAAAAGGTTAAATCTGAAGAAAGAGAGCTTAGAAGAAGAACCAGATTATCTAATACCAGTACTGATATTCACAAAGCAATCAAAACGGAATGTCAGATCAGCACTAGTTCTGTCACAGATGAAACAAGTAAAGATTCTGTCAACTCATCAGGAAGTCAAGAAACGAAAAGGTAAAGCAATTATAGAAACTTTAGGTGCATTTATGTCATTTGTATCTGGTACAAAATACAATGGAATGAACCATGAACATTAACATTTGAGTGTTGTGAAATGTTGTTCTGAAAATCTAACATCAAGATAAGATTTCATTCATTTATTTATTTGAAAGCTATTGTTCTTTACTTTGATTTTAGAAGTAAATATTAATTCAGAAATCTTTGTACATGAGTTCTATGATATTGATATGATCGTATATTCTTTAATTTTAATTGTCTTTTCTTTGTAGGAAGTTTTCTGCTCAAAGAAAGTTTGCCCAGGTGCATGGATGTGGCTATGGGTATATCTACACACCTTCTTCAACACCAGTAAAACAATCCAGTACAGGCTCATCAAGTAGAACTCCTCCTGTTAAGGTTTTTCCAAAAAGGGCAAAAACTGAAGACTTTCTTACATTCCTTTGTTTAAGAGGTATACATACACTAGTATAACTAGATAGAACGTTACAAAATATATAAACATTTTGGTGCATGAAATTTAAATGTGTATGTAGTATAAAAATTTAATGGTAGAAATGTTCTACTATCAATTTAAAAATATACAACACAAAGGGTTACACTATACAGTTCTTGATGGTTGTTGTGAGCTTGTAACATACCAGTACTTTGCAGGTACTAGTGCTTTACCACCACATATGGACATGTACAATTTTACAAGAGAAGATTCAAATGGTGGAGACTCCAGCTATCCTGCTACACCCTCTAATGGTAGACGACATGGTAGAGAGAGCTCACCCTCCTCATCAAGTACCAGTGTTAGTCAGGATGAGGGATTCTGTCCTATCTCTCCAGTAAGTTTCAGCCTTTATGTTACTTTAGATCTTTAGATACTTTATTACTTAAATCTGTTTGAACTTAAGTTTTCCAGTTTTGTAATCATTGAAGAGAAATTAATGTGTGGACCTTAGTCATTATAAGAAATACTACATGTTACATTATATGTGTTTAATTGTGGTCAGCTAATGTAGCAATAGTATGATATGCTTAAAGCTTGGATGTGTTTTGATTATCTTCCAATTCATCAAAATATCATTTTAATGGTGATTGTATTGATTTGCTATTGTAGTTGAAAAATTTAATCACACCAACAAAGAAAGCAGCCCGAGCCAGTGCTGGAACTCCTGATGTTGCTCGAGGTCTAGCCACACGACACACAAAGAACTCCATGAGATCTGCTAATCTTGATATTACACCGGTAAAAACATCACCTGTCAAGAGAAAGTCTCCTACAAAACTTAAAGGTAGTCCATCAAAAATGGCCAAATCTGACAGAATCAAAATGAAGAGGAAGGCTGTAGCAACACTGACTTCCATGGATAAAAGATCCAGAAAGAAAAGTCTCTTCACTAATGATCAGTCTGATAGTACATCACACAAAAAGGTAAAGTTTTCATCAGATGTAGCTGCTGTAGCAACAGATGTCTGCTTATGTAGTCTGCTTGATTGTAGTGCATGTAACCTTACTAACCTTGATGTAGTGAAAGTAGAGAAAACTGGGTCAGGTTGTGGTGACATTAGTTTAGCATCAGTCATGACTCCTTCTAATCATAATCTTGATAAGTCTTCTGAAAAAGTGATTGTTGGGAATGAAATGACACTTTCTGCTGGAACAGCAGATACAATTTTTCCCAATTTTACAGATGATGTATGCAATAACAACAGTATAACTACCTCTGAAAGTGCCATATTATCTAACACGAAGATTAGAGGAGGAAATAAATCTTCCAAAAGTACTCAAGAGATCATTGATAATTCTCTATGTTTGTCTAAACATGTAAAAGAAGAAAATACAGAGGTATGTCCATCCAAACCTCTTCATGTCAAATGTAAGGATTTTCCTATAAGGGCCAGTACTTGTATTGTGCCTAAACCATCTCCTCCATTTTCTTTGATCAAAGCTATGAGACAGCTACAGAATGTTGACTTTAGTTCACCAGCAACCAGAGCTTGTCACCATAGCATATGTTACCATAATAACAATTGTTGTCATAGTGACAATAGTGGAAGCAATGATAAGGATGGTGCTATTTCAGTAGTAGAAGAGAGTAACAATAATGTTCCTTCTGATAATTCACATCAGTGTAACAATAACTTAGTACAAGTTACTGAAGGTCATGTTGCGGTTAAAATGGGGGAAGATCATAATGATGACTCAAGGTCTGTTTGTAAGACTTTATTTCCCATACCTGAGTGTAGGATGTCTGTTTCTATGTAATAGATGTGAAACATTATTGTTTAGTTTTGTTCCCTTGTGTTAGAAAACAATAACCAGGAGTATGTTTTCCCCTTATTTCTTTATCTTGTATTGCTATATATTCCATACTAGTATATAATATTATAAGTGCATGCTTACATATGCTTACCGTTTTCTTACCCAGCAATTGAAATATGTGTACAGCTGGAAGGTAAAGAATTTTTTTTTTGGCCATATAACAATGAGCTAGAAGAAGCTTATTTAAAACCTCTGTATCATTAATTACTACTTACCTTCCAACTAGACATGATGGGTGTAACAGGTTATGATTTTAAAGGTTGTCCTATTGCCCGAGGAAAGTAAAACTGACTTTTGGACAAGTGGAAATCAGATTTCTTAAAATGCAATTGGAGATATTACTTGGGACAAACTAATAATATTTTTGGACAAGTGAATGTTGTAAACTTCTTGCCCAATTGGACAATTTCAACAGAAAGTGAATGTCATTCCCTGTGTAATATTTCATTGCTTGCAATAACTCTCTATTACTTATTAGTCTACTGTCTCAATAATTCAGGTAAAAACTAGAATTTTACTTGACACAGATTATACATTTGTTACTGGTAGCATACTGTATTAGCAGAATTTAAGCCTGTTTCTGTAGAGTATAGTCTCTTTCTTTTCCATTGGAAAATGAGATTTAACTGATAATAGTAAACTACACAAAGAGTTTATGCATAAAGATACTGTTTAATGTTTTTTTTTCTTATTTAATTGTTTTGCTATGATTTTCATTTTAAGGTGAATTTTCATTTATAGATAAATATGATTTGTAAATATTATTATAACATTTATTGACTTATACCCTTTTCCAAAATATTTTACTTTGTACACTTCTGTAATACTAAGGGATTTTACATGACATTTTCAGTCACTAAATTCCACAGAGGCAGTTTGAAAATTTCTCTGTTAGTGGTTAGACATTAAATGATTGAACAAAATATCCCATGTAAACTTATTTTGAGGGTGTGTTGGTATTTTTCATGCAATCAGTATGATCGTGAGTTTCCCTGAATTCTTTTTACATGTACATATACCAGTATGCATTTCGCTTCTTTGATATGTTATCCTTAGATTTTTCATACTAATATTGTTTGTCTTTATTTATATTTGTATTTCAGTGTTTATAGCTATTTGTTTATTAAAATGGATTTTGAGAAAATGTTGTTTTTTACATTAATAATTTAATTCAAGTAGATCAGAGATATGCCTTTGGCAAACCTGTATTTAAAGGAATGAATTAGGTCTTTGAAATTTAATTCCAGAGTAGAATAAACATATTATGGCAAGAAGTATAAGTATTAGTCCAACTGCTGTCAACTGAATCATTAGTTTATATGATAGAAAAGTGTTTTTTAATGTTTTTGCTATTGATAGAGCTTAGAACAACAGTTATTTGCCAAAAACCTCAGAACACACTTAAAACGAGCTGTTAAAGATGCCAAGAAGAGAAGAAAAAAAAGTGAAGATTATATTGCCTCCCGTCTACCTCCAAGGAAAGCTAGACACAGTGACTTTGGCTTATATGTTGAGACTGAAGATCTTGATGACAGTTTAGAATCAAAACTACCTTCTCCTGTGATGGAGGTAGAAAAGAGAAAACGAAAGGTAGAAAGTAGAATAGACGTGGATGATGAAATCAGTTTAAAAGTTCCTATAAAACAAAGTAGACTCTTTAAGACTGAAATGAAGGTAAGAAAACCGAGACTGAAAGAAAATATCAAAAAAATTAAACAGTTACCCAAGGAAAAGAAGACAACTTCAATAGAGTCTAAAGGTGTTAGTACAAGGTCATCATCAAGACAACATTCTGAAACATCTTTGTCATCAGTAAATGTTTTTCTTTCACAAAAACTAAAAAAGTTGAAAAAATTAAAACAAGAAAAAAAAGAAATTAAGAGAAGAAATGTGTCAAAAATGATTTCAAGGAATAAAGACAGAGACTTTAAAAAGAAGGTTATAGATGATACAACAATTAATGAAGATGATGAAAAGGGACAAAGGAAGAAAGATGATCATGTGGTGAGGAAAAAAGGGAGACAACCAGGTGAGTTGATGTTTGATAATGAATATATATATACTAGCAAATAAATAAATATTCATCAGTAGACTTTAAAAAATGTAATTTGTGATTAATAAAACCATGTAATGATATTTTTTAACTTTATAAGCCTTTTGATTTATTTGCTGAAATGTTTTCGATATTTTTCTAGAAATTTTGGTTGGTTTGAATTTATTGCCTTCTTAGTAAAACTGCAGTTTATATTAAATATTAGAATGGAAATTCTTCATTTTATACTATTCCATGTAGGTAAAAAGTTAGCTGAAGGCAAACAAGAGTACATGACGGCCCAGAGGTTGGAGAAGTTTCCAGACATCTCTGATCCAGCTGTGTTAGTAGAAGTTCCTGTATACCACCCAACTGAACAGGAATTTACCAATCCTATGTTGTATCTACAGACAGTAGCATCATCATCCAGATCCTTTGGAATGTGTAAAATTGTACCTCCAGATTCCTTCAAGGCAAAGATCTGTTTAATTAAGAATTCATTTACACTTCAGTTTTTATTTAAAATTATAATTATGCACTTGCCTTTTTATGTGTACAGATCATATTTAAATCAAATGGTTTACATGTGGTCATAGAGCCTTTGTGATATGTCATACTAAAAACAGATAAAAACAATATTATACACCTGAATTGATACTCATACATAATCTACACATTATTTATTGGTTTCAATATATCTCTCTTTAAAATTGATGCATATACATATATTAAGAAATTCAGTGAAAAAAAAACATGATATGTAATGAAAGAGCAAGACTACTCCTGCACTGCGCCATGGATTTGTAACAACTCACTTGAAGTTTTGGTACCATATTTAGGTATGCATGACTGACTTGAAGTTTTGGTACCATATTTAGGTATGCATGACTCACTTGAAGTTTTGGTACCATATTTAGGTATGCATGACTGACTTGAAGTTTTGGTACCATATTTAGGTATGCATGACTGACTTGAAGTTTTGGTACCATATTTAGGTATGCGTGAAGGAAATTGATTATTATTAGAGATTTGAAAGGGGAAGAGTTTAATTAGAAGGATATGTTGGAATTCTTCTGTAAGTTTGCTTTCAGTTCTATTTTCTAATATTTTCAGTTGGAAGGAAAGATAAATGAAGATGTAAGATTTGTTTCACAGAGGCAGATTACAAACAAATTGTACCAAAGGTATTTTGAAAAAAAAAGTAGTTTCTTTATATTCCCTACACAGTTTATTACTTTTGTTAGTTAGCATAAATAACAAAAACATCACCCAATACTTAAAATCAATAATTTTACACGTAAACAGTGCTTGAGGTTGAACTTGTGATGAAAGGAATAATAGACTTTTTTTCGTATATCATTAGCTTTAATATTAAGCATCATTTGGGGCCTAGCATGTGGGCTTGCTTACAAACTAGCTTGATAAAGTTGGTAAGGTTTTTTTTCTATATTTGCTATAGTGCAAGTTACCCATAGAGATAAATAAAAATAATGTTTGTTTTCAGACAGGGACCCAGTGCTATTAACATGGAATGTATACAACATTATCTACAATCTAATGGTATCATAGAACAAGTACCTGTTGTAAGTTATTAATGATATTTTAATTACTTTAATCTAATCAAATATTTTGGTGCAACCTTTGCAAAGGTATGAAAAGAAATATCAAATTCTTTAGTTAATGTAAATGAAAGTTCTTTAAGCATGTTTCCCATGCTTTACTTTGATCTTTTTTGTTATTATACCAGATTAACTATTTACCCTTGATTTGCTGTGTAGTTACTGTTTGAATTTGTTGTTTTACTGGCATGGTAGTAGATGATGAATGTTTTTCTTTAGGGCAGTTCTTTGGTAAACTTCACTGACATGGTAGGGAATTAATATTGTTTATATGGCAAACTTTACTGACATGATAGGGGATGATTTTTTATTCTTTGGTAAATTGTACTGAGATGCTAAATGTTCTGTAGCAAAATTTTATCGAAATGAGATAATAAAAAAATGTATGCTTTCCATTTTTTTTGGTCCAATTTTTAGTTGCACAAGCAATTAACTTAATGTTTTATTGTCAGATTTGAGGGATAGAGATAGATTTAGGTCAGTTGTCACAAGTCATTAAAATTTTTTTTGGGGGGGGCATGCAGAATGTCACTGAAAAGAAAAATGGCAGAAAGTTGCAGATATCATGGGATATTCTAAACACATTTGTACAAGCAATTAATTTAATTAATGTTTTATTGTCAGATTGGAGGGATAGAGATAGATTTAGGTCACTTGTCACGAGTCGTTAAAAATATGGGGGGCATGCAGAATGTCACTGAAAAGAAAAAATGGCAGAAAGTTGCAGATATCATGGGATATCCTAAACACGTAAGTTAGTCATTATTGGAGAAATGTTTACTTTAATTCATTAAAGGTAACTTCAAAACAAAGAATTCATTATTAACTGCCTGGATGATAGGGTTGACACTGTTAACTCCCTGGCAGATAGGGTTAACACTGTTAACTCCCAGACTGATAGGGTTGATACTGTTAACTCCCTGGCTAATAGGGGTGACATTACTTGTTGTTGAAGTTAGGTGCATGATACAACACATAGATAATACATATGATTTTATCTGCTTTGAACCAGGAAGTAATGTATCAGTGTCTTCCAAATCAAAACATGGAGCAAATTGATAAAATGGTTAGGAATCACCCTGTCCGTCTGTCTGTCAACACAACTCCTTGTAATTCACTCTATGGATTTTGATACAATTTTATAGGAAAGAGTAATTAAGGCAACAAAGATTTGAGGGGAAATAAAAAAAAAAACATATTTCAAGGACCAAAAGCAGACAAATACAACAAAGAATATGAAATAACCAAATAATATGAACGAAGAAACAAAAATAAATGAGCAACCTAGACTCCATAAAAAACTGGTAGCATGGACCGAGTGCTCCAGGAGGGTAGGGGTCTTGTGCTTTTCTAGAAAAACCCGCCAACATGCTTATAAAATGTTATGTCTGGGGTAGATGGTGTAGAAAAGGAAAACTATGACCAGTGAACAATCAGTTCTGCTGCACATTGAAAAACCATAGTGATCCACAAGTTCATGATGGCGACCATAAAATCTCTGTAGTGATGACTTCAATTTCATGTTCCAGAAGCTTAATTGTGAGAAGTCTAGCATGATTTAAAAAGTCTGCATAGTTACAGCAAGCTCTGGGGTAAGGTATGACTTGTGATATGAAAACTCAATCTGCAGGTGCTGAAGTTGGGGATCATATGTATATTTTTCTTTGGGAAGATAATAATTGTCATATACCTTGCAAGGTGAAGAAAATACAAATTAATTGTTTTACATGTTTTTAAGTCCAAGTGATTCAGGTTATTATTTTGTTACTTTGTTTACAGTATTCTAGTTTTCTCAATTGTGATACTGCTGATAGATATATCCTATATGTATTTAAAATTTTCTTACTTTAGATACCAGATATAGGCAATAAATTGTATGATATCTACTGCCGATTTCTTTTGAATTTTGACACCATGCCTGAACTTGAAAAGCAAAAGCTTAGAGAAAAGGTGAAGGACATATTGACTAAGAAGTTATCAGAAGATACCTGTTATTGTAAGGTATAAGAAATGAATATTGATTTGAATATTTTGTTTTTTTCCATTAATTAATTTTTTTATCTTATAGTTGTAATGAAAATTTTAACTCTAGTTATATCAACTTTTATTCAGTAGAGTAACTCTGAGTAATATAGGTGCACTAGTGTGTGGTGAGTATCTGTATAAATATATGAATAAAGCAATAATATGGGAGCAAAAAATTTTAGCCTTTGTATATATTTATCTTTACTTTTTTAACTCTTCTTATGTTGTACAGGGTAAGAATATGACACTAACAGCATTCAGTAAGATGGCAAAAAATATAGAGTTGGCTTTTGGTTGTGAAGAAAATACACCAATAGAAAAGATTGAGGTATGAGCTTCATATATAAGTTTATAGTACTGTGTACACAAGGGATTAGTCATAGAACTACAAACTATGTGTACATACAACTGAGTTGACAATATTTTACATTAGTAAAATACAAAGGTGCTAGTAACAATAATTTATATTAGTCTGTATTATTTGACTTTTTCACAATAGGAGGTTATGTGCATATTACAATGATATACTGCCCCATGCTGATATATCGCCCTTGCTTCCTAAATTTATCATCCTTAAGATTAAAAGGAGAGGATTCAGTATAATATGACCCTCTACTGTAGGCAGTACAGGTACAGTGCTGAATCCGTAGGTAATTCCTTAGTGCTCTATTGTTACTCTTCTCAATTCTTTTCTGATATGTTTCAGATTTTCAAAATCTATACAGTAACACGTTATTTTCTAATTACAGAAACAGTACTGGGACATTTTAGGGGAACAAAACAGACATGTTGTTGTCCATAGTGGACATCTAGACACACAGAAATACCATTGTAGTGGGTTTTCTGCTAAAAAAGATGCAAAGTAAGTCTTCAGCAGAAATGATAGCTACTGGTAAATTATAAACCTGTAAAAAAGATCTGCTGAATGTTTTATCATGTTTCTGATGGTGTATGCTTGAATTACAATTTGAGTTCTAATGAAGAAAATTATATGGTGATAAACAGTGAAATGTTGGTATAAAAACACTCTTTATGCCTGTATGAAATTGTAGATTGCTTTGATTATCATTATTTCAGAGTAAAATAGATTTGATATTTCATTGGAGTAATTAACTCTTTTGACATTTTTACCCATATGATCAATCTCTGCTTTACTTTTGAGGTTCGTTATTAATCAGTGTTTTTTTTTCACTAACAAATCAAATATAAATACTATTAATAATCCACTGCAATACACATTTTAAAAGGGAAGTGAAATGTCACCCTGTCTGTCCATACACATGTTTCCTGTACATGTAACCCCTCCTAAACTGTTCTATTGATTTTAATGAAACTTTTTATGAAGGTAACACATCATATGTATTGATGTAATTGATGCAGAATAGATATTCCATGATATTTACAGAGATAATTCCACTGAAGGTATTGAACACACAGTAACAGTAACTTCACTCTCAAGTCTGGTTACCTGTGATTTCAGTATTAACTTTGTTATTTGTCTGAAATGTAAACTGAGGCAAAAACCATTAATAGAGTTGATGCATAAATCATCACGTAAACATATCTTGACTAATAAAGAAAGCCAATACAATGCTGAAAGTTGGCAAGTAAACTGCATCAGCTATTTAAATCTCATAGGAACTGATTTGTAAACATCTTTTTAGTAGTCATGCTCTCTAATTATTTCTTCTATAATTTATTACAGAAATCCATGGAATTTGAACAAACTTCACCAGAAACCTGGTTCTGTTCTACAATATTTAGGGCCTCTCCAAGGTATTTAACTCTTAGCCAATGATTCAATAGAGGAATGTGATGATAAATATGTATTAAAAACAATGATTTATAACCTGCATGTTATCATTCTTGTTGTGTTTTTAATTTTCACTGTATGTGTCCTTTAATACTAAATAAACGTTTCTCTTGGACTTTTTCTCCTATTTGTTTTACTGAAATGAATAACAAACTTTGTTGTTATATTATTGGACTTGTAAGTCTCATTATGTGATCCTGAGAAAAATAACAGATTTACAAGCCTTATTGAAGATTAATCTACATGTTTTTAAGGTGTGACTGTTCCAATTCTTCATGCAGGGATGTTGTACAGTACTTCTTGTTGGTCACAGGCACCACAGCTCCTACCATTGATTAACTATTCACATTCAGGCTCTGATGTTCTGTGGTAAGTTGTCAAGGGGGACAGTATAATTAAGAGAAATTTTGTTTTAATTATATTTATAGTTCTGAATTGTATATGTTGGTCAGCTTGACCCTCAGTATTATAGCCATTATGATTGAAATCTTGAAAATCATAACATTCTCAAACAACAGATTTTGTCTTTCTTATTTTGAATTGCAAACTTCAGTTTGAAAATTAATGTATTTGAGAAATGTAGAATAATAGTTACTTTTGAATTTGATACTGACAATATCATATGGAATATCTTGACGAGCATGTGAGTGCTAGCTGAGATGGTCAGCATCAAAATCCAAAGTAATTATCATTCTGTATATGCGTAAACTAATAATTGAATTTTTGTTATATAAAAATTTAAATTTAGATTTAGTAATTATAGTAATATTTGATGTACTGAATTCCAATTTTTATAACACTTTTGATAAAAACCTAGTAGTGTGACTACAAACTGTTGGCATGTGATGTCAGTTTCAAGTAAGAGTCTAAAGAAGGTCTGGTGATGTTATAATCACTCCCAATTTTTTGACAGATATCTTGTTTTGTACGAGTGATAGATAAATATCTGTAAAAGGTACAGATTAACGATAAAGTTGTATTATGTTGTCAGTCCATGATTTGAAAAGAATGTTTATTTGTGTCAGTTTCTGATCGATAAGTTGTATGTTTCTGTCAGTCCATGATTTGAAAAATATTTATTTGTGTCAGTTTCTGATCGATAAGTTGTATATTTGTGTCAGTTCATGATTTGAGAAATACAGTCGAACCTCCTTAATTTGAAGTCGAAGAGACCATGCAAAAATGTTCAAGTTATCCGAGGTACGATGTCATCTGAGGTCGAGTATAATCCAGAAATAGCTTGATCGATGATTATTTCTACATTTACATCATTTGCTGTGTTTGTACATGTAGACATTAACCTGACTGATTGATAACCTCGAGTTATCCCGGGTTTTGATTCATTCTAGTTTGAGTCATCCGAGGTAAAATTTTATTGGAATAAGGGGAGGTTTGCTGGGACTTTGTAATTTGTTCGAGTTATCTGAGATTTTGACTCTTCCAATATGACACATCGAGGTTCAACTGTATATATTTATGTCAGTCCATGATTTAGAAATTTGTATATTTGTGTCAGTCCATGATTTGAGAAATTTGTATGTTTTTGTCAGTCCATGATTTGAGAAATTTGTATATTTCTTTCAGTCCATGATTTTGTAAATTTGTATATTTATGTCAGTGCATGATTTGGGAAATTTGTATATTTGTTTTGAGCCCATGATTTGGGATATTTGTATATTTTTTTTCAGTCCATGGTTTGGGATATTTGTATATTTGTTTTGAGTCCATGGTTTTGGATATTTGTATATTTGTGTCACTTTATGTTTCTAATCATTTTGTAGGTATTGTGTACCAAGACAAGAGGTCGAAAAGTTTAGCTCTATAATGAAATCTCATCTTCCTGAAGATGGAAGTCATAAACCTAGTTCAGTAATGGTGAATATCTTTATTGTTAAGCTACAACAAGAGTTACATAATTAGCTCTTATATGTCTATATTTTTTAACATTTCATTTGACTGTTCATCCAAAACAATAAAATCAAATAAACTAATTAATATAACGAGAATAGATATGGTGAGTATGTTATACAGACAACAACCAAAATGAAAAATGTCAGCTCAAGACCCCCTATGGGTCTTCAGTAAACAACAAGGAATCCTCACACCATAGAGCAGCCTGCAGCTGGCATGGAAACAACATTATACATAGGTACAGCTAAAGCAGCTCTTATAGACTCCATCAACATAATAGAAAACTGAAAGTGAAAACAAAACAACCCTCCCCTTTTTAAATCTGGCCACTGTGTGGAAAAATATTACATAATTAAACACATCTAAAAATCAGTTAAGAAAGGTCTCTGTCCCTTGTTAAATCAGAGATAAAGAAACTGACTATAAGCTACACATATGCACAAAGCACTACTGACATGCCAGTTCTATACAGGTTTAAACCTACAAAAAATTATGTCATGTGCAATATCAATCCCAATTCTTTCCATACAAACTTGAGAACTATGGTACATCGCAAGTCATACAATGAGGACACAACACGTCCTGCCGAAAACTGCTTTTAAATATAGTGAGCTAGTTTCTATGTAAAGACCCTATGAGCAAATCAAAGTTAATACCACAAAATGCTATGTTTTAATGTTCTTTTTCAAAGATAAAAATAAACTGTTGTGTTTACAATGAAATAAATTACTGATTTTATAAATAACAGCAGAAAAAAATATGTTTTTAGAAATGAATGGTTCAACTTCAATACTATTTTATCTCAATTTGTATAAATTTGGTATATCTTTTTAGATTCCACCATCAGAGTTGATAAAGAAGTGTGTATCAGTCAGCAGATGTGTACAGAAACCAGGAGAAATTGTAGTTGTCTTTCCTAAATGTGTGTCGGCTAATGTGTGTGGTGGATTTGTTGTTACAGAATCAGTTTGTTATGCTCTTCCTGATTGGTTATCTGTAGGGCAGATACCCGTTGTAAGTCTATCTGTTATGCTCTTCCTGATTGGTTATCTGTAGGGCAGATACCCATTGTAAGTCAGTCTGCTATGCTCCCTGATTGGTTATCTGTAGGGCAGATACCCTTTGTAAAGTCTGTCTGTTATGCTCTTCCTGATTGGTTATCTGTATGGGCAGGTACCGATTTGTAAGCCAGTCTGATTGGTTATCTGTAGTTGTTTGTTACAGTGAGTTGTTATGGTTGACTTGAGTTTTCAGAAAAAAAATGTTGTTGAAAATGCATTGTACCAAGATAAATAACACATGGAATTTAGATATTGCATATGATTTTTACATGTTTTGAAACTTCTTCATATTTTGTGTTTAGGTCTAGGTTAAAAAAAATATATCAAATTCTATCCTGCTATTATGTCTCATACTACACAAATACAGGATGTGGAATAAGCATAATTTTGTCTCCTGTCTAACTTTTTTTTTCATTTTGATCAAACCTTAATGCAGAAAACAGGTACCCAGTTTTGGGGTATTTCCATAGAGATTGTATAAAATGATATCATATATTTACTGGGTATACTTCATATTTTTCCATTAAAAGATACTGTTGAAGGATAAAAACAGTACATTAACATTGCCAGAAAATATCAAATTCATTTGTAATAGCATGGAAACAGTCACAATTGTGTAGGTATAACATCACTATCTGACCTGTTTCTAAGGATCATACAAATAATTTGATTTTTTTCCAGCAATGTACATGTATTGATTATGAGATTTATCTAAACTCCCAAATTATTAATATCAGATTAACATATATGTTAGGTCAAATCAAGATTTCTTCATGAAACTAGGCCCAGATTGGGTTTTTTTTAGCTCACATGGCCAAGGGCCATGTGAGCTGTTACTATCACTTGGTATCTGCCGTGAGTCATTGATGTTAATAATTTTTCAAAACTCTTCTCCTCTGAAACTGCAAGACCAATCAGAACCAAATTTGGTATGAATGTTCCTTAGGTTTGTTCTGCATAGAACTGATGTGGGGATTATTGATCTGTTGAAAATGTGGCTGCCATTACTAAAAATAGAACATAGGAGTCAGACAGAAGTTTTTGCATATATCTCCAAAACTGTTAGGTTTAGCCAAATTCTAATATGGGAGTATTAAGTGTTCAGCATAATGTGATCTATCTCTAGTCAAATTTTCGTTTCAATCTAATAAGCCATGTTGGAGTTATTACCCTTTTTTTTGATGTTTTTTCCCTATTTTTAATGTGCATTCTCCTCTGGAGCTACTTGACCAATCAAAACCAAACTTTGTAGGGTGTTCTGCATAGAACTGATGTGTGGTTTTTTTGATCTGTTGGAAAACATGGCTGCAATTATTAAAAAAATAACATAGGGGTCAGACAGATGTTTTTTTGCATATATCTCCAAACCTGTTAGGTTTGGTTGAATTCTGACATAAGGGTAAAAGTGTTCAGCTGATCAGATCTATCTCTCGTCAAATTTTTATATTGATCTGTTAAGGTCTCACTAACCACTTCCGGGTCAAATGGCCACCCCCCACCTATGTAGTACCAAAAACACACTGAACCTATACCTATGCATTGTAAGTCCATTATTTGTGTGTATTCTGATTAAAAGATGTCAAAATAAAGATGAGAATGTGTACTTTAAAACCATATATGTAATTTACTGCAAAAGTGTATGAATATTGTTTACATGAGTGAGTAATTTTCCTCCATGCTGTCAGTTAGCAGAAAAGGTAAAAATGTGGATTTTTAGTATTATTTATTCAAGTTAATTTTGTGAAGAATTTCTTCGGACATCGTACCATTAGAGTAATGATTTTGAAAGCCTTATTTTCCCAGCTTGCAATGGTATACAACTGTAAGATGTCATTTGTTCTGGGAATTCACAGTGAAACTTTGAAAATTACCTTTTTAACATGTAAAGTAATGGAAACGTTAGAAGTGGTTATTGAGACCATAAGCTAAATTACGGCATATTTCAGAGAAATGCATAATTTGAGGAAAATTGCCTTTCCTTTTCGTTATTTCCATTTTCTCATAAAATCAGTGTAGTGATATTGGTAATCTGGCTATATTTTAAGAGGTGCATTGTACAAGATATTTTAAAAAACAACATAGCAACAAGATTTTTATCAGTAAAACTGACTCATAACTTGACATCGTCCCTGAAATACCTAACGTCACTGCTTGGGATATTCAAAGTACTCAAATTGTCATACAGCACAGACTAAGAATCACACAGTGATGAAATAAGCATGATATTAATTGTTGTTATCTCTCCCTTTTTCATAATGATCAATGATATTAACTGCTACAACTTCTTGAATTATCATAGATATCAAAATGGTATGACAAGTTGCCTAAAATTGTCATTTAAAGTAATTTAGGGAAAATATCACTGAGGGGCATGATATAAAAATGACCATTTCTTTGTAGTCCCTTGTCTGATTTTGATAGTTTTGGTCTTATTAGACTTGCAATACCACAAGCTTTCATAAAATGTAAAAAAGAAAAACATAAAAAAATCATAAAATGTTTTTAAGGTCTCACTGACCCCTTCTGGGTCAAATGGCCACCCCCCTATGTAGTACCAAAAACACACTGAACCTAGACCTATGTATTGTAAGTGCACTATTTGTGTGTATTCTGATTAAAAGTAGTCAAAATAAAGCTGAGAATGTGTACTTTAAAACCATATATGTAATTTACTACAAAGTGTATGAATATTGTTTACATGTGTGAGTAATTTGTCTCCATGCTGTCAGTTAGCAGAAAAGGTAAAAATGTGGATTTTCAGTATTTTTATACAAGTAAATTTAGTGAAGAATTTCTACAATCATTGTTCCATTAGAATAATGATTTTGAAGCCATATTTTCCCAGCTTTGCAAAGGTATGCTACTTTAAGATGTCATTTGTCCTTGGAATTCACAGTTAAACTTTGAAAATTACTGTTTTAACATGTAAAGTAATGGAAACGTTAGAAGTAGTTAGTGAGACCTAAGCCATGTTGGAGTTATTGCCCTATTTCAACATTTTTCCTCTATTTTTAATGTTATTTCTTTCAAAAATCTTCTCTGAAACTACTTGACCAATTAAAGCCATATTTAATGTGAATGTTCCTTAGTGTGTTCTGCATAGAACTGATTCGGAAATTTTTTATCTGTCAAAAAACATGGCCCCTGTTATTGCCCTTGAAAGACAAACATTTAAGGAGGTGAGGGATTCAGGCTTCTGGGACCCTCTTGTTTTGTCATTAGTATTAAATGTATCATTAACTTTAATATCTGCAGAATTCTTTTTTAAACAGTCATCTCTGTTTCAGCAATCTACTATCAATATAGAAAAAGAACCATTTAGTGTAGAAGAGTTGTTATGTAAGATTATAGAAGATTCTCATTCTTCTAAAGATTTACTGTCACATGCATTACCAGTCTTTCAGGAGATGGTGTAAGTTGATAATATTAACCAGAAAAATTATATTTCTTTCTGAATTGGTTTGAAAATCAGAACTTATACCATTAGTACCCTGAAAGGGCAAGTATTCCAGGTACGACAAGGGCATCCTAGCATATTCAAGGCAAATTGCTATCATTCACTAGTAACAAGGAAGCTAAATATTTTCATATAAAGGTCAATCCTGGCAAAAGCTCATAACACAGCGGTGATTGCAACAGGGTTAAAGTCAGGAAAAGGAAGGGCAATCAAAAACAGTCTACCTGCACCTTTGTCTGTACACTTAACAACTTTCATAGTTATCAGTTTGAATTAGTAGATTTGAAGGATTGACTAATTTGCTTTTTAAACATTTCTGGTTCCAGCATGTGTCATATTTAATCCATGGTGTAATTTTTTCTGTAGAGAAAAAGAAATAATGCTTAGATGCCAGTTACAAGAGGCTGGTCTAAAGATGTCCCGTAGAATGTATACAAACATTGGACAGATAAAGACATCCCCTGGTGGTACCAGTCGATGTATGGATGATGTTGAAGAAATTCTAACATTCTGTGAGGCTTCTAAGAAAGTCTGTTACTTATCAATGGTAAGTTTTGCAGATTATATATGACCAAGAAAGTTCATTTATACTATAAATTGTGTGCCATTTCTGTTTGTTAATGACAACAATTTATCATACACCCTGGAAGAAGGTTGGACATCATAAGTAGATGTGCACGAAGGAATCGACTTACTGTTGGAAGAATCTAAAGAGAAATAATCCAACTTAAGGGTTTTACATGTTAAAACCTTTTAAACTCAACTTCTTCTAAACCGCCCATTGGATTTTGTTCTTCTGTGTATGCTTCCCGCCTAAAATTGAAAAACTATTTTTTTGCATGAAATCTGGATTTTTCATAAACAAATTAATCCCTTCTTTGCTCACCATTCAATTCTGTTAATGCTCTCCTTACCTGAAATCCTGGATCCACCCTACATAAAGGAATATATTTACAATTAGGGGACTCCACAGGGAGATAATAGAACTTGTAGGTTATATATGTAACATCATTTGAAGTGGAGGGGGGGTGTATATTCACAGTATTTCAAGTTTCTATGACTCCGGGACATATAATGGTTTTTATTTTTGCTCTTTCATTAGATCCACTTGTATATTGAAATAACTGTGTGCATAAACTTCAATTATCTACCTCAATTAAGATGTATATAAAACAGTTATGGAGTTGACTCTTCACTTTGTTCACTTGAAGTGTGGAGTAGCTGTAATCAGCATACCAGTATTCTCTAGATTCTGTATCGTATCGGAGGAAAGCTGTTCTTTTTCTTATGATCATCCATAAGCAGCTGTATTATTGATGATTTGATAGGCATTACGTGTAAGCTCAAGCTATATGAATCGTGTGACCTGCCAGTGTTCCTGTAAAACGCTTTTGGAAAGGGCTAGGCAATCCAAGTTAGAAAAGAGCAATCATTCACTGGTAATAAGGGAACTAAAAATTATCACATAACTGTCAATCCTGACCATGACAACCATGTATGGAAGACGTCAAAGATATTCTATAATTCGGTTAGGCTTCTTAGATCCTTCAAAAGCAGTTGTATTACATATGCTTTGGAATCCATACTGCTTTAAGCTTGCTCCTACTAATGGTAATATACAGCAACCAAGTTCAATAGTTTTGATAATAGGTCACAGTTCATTTGAGATAACCAATAAAAGTATATGATGTTTAATACCACGATGTAATTACCATCCTATTTTTTGTTTCCATAGGTACTAAATGAGGCTGATGACTTAGCCTTTAGACCAGAACATGGACTACAACACATACAGAAGAAACGTAACATCAAATCATGTGTTTTTATGTACAGACACAGTGCTGTTAGTATATACTCTGTTAATCATCAGAAAACAAAAATGTTGTTACAGCACTTTAAAATGTGATTTTATTATCTTCTTCAAAGACAATTTGTAAACCAGGCTTTTATACTTGAATTGGTTGAATAAAGAAAAGTTTGAAAATGGAAAAAGAAATATTAAAATGTCTTATCAAAACAAAATGGCTTGTATCATTTTTTGTATCATTATACATGTGCCTTATGTTTCTCATTCTCTAGGAGGAATTGAAAGGTATGATTTTCAATGCAACAGAGAGGTTGAAGAATAAAGACTGTCCAGATAGCCCCAGTAAACGAAAGAGAAAATCTACTTGATATCATCTACTGGATAATCAAGGCATCTACTAGCTGTTTAGGGCAGTGGAAAGAAAAACTTCACACATTTTAGATTATTCCTGGTAAAAAAGAGGAAATGTCTGGTTCATGTTCAAATTATGATTGTATGGTGAATCTCTGGATTAGTTAGGCAGTAGGACTAGCATAAGTTCAGACAGTAACTATGATAATTTGATGATAATACTCATACTGTTGTGCAATACATTGTATATTGTAAAAATAACATTTGTAATCATTGTACATTGTGTTTATTTATTGTAATGAAACCAAATGTCTCCATATTTTTATACAAATATGACTTCTAACTGTTGTTTTATTTGAGGTGTGCTTTTATAAAAATCAGAATCATACAAGTCATTTAATGTAACTGTACGATATGTTAAGACTTGAACTTGTTAAAACTTCATTCATTCATTTGTCTGATAGTGTGTAGTACAGAGCTTTGGTAATCATTAGTAAATTGAATCTGGATATACTATATCCCTATTCCTAAGGCTCGTCTCTTTTGTGTTCATTCATATTTTAATTCTAATTACAAGAAGAGTTATTGTGCAATAATACAAAATGGAAGCCTGGTGCTATTGTTTTGGTGATATATTACAGTTAATGAATTTTCCCATTAGGACTTGGTATTACTTGCTATTACCGGTAGTGAATGATTACTTTTTACAATGTTGTCTAGTTTTACAATGTTTTCTTTTGAATATCAAATGTCTCAGATATTTAGAAAATCTTCTGTTCTCATTTTCATTTGTATAAAATGTTTTTTTTCAGTGTAGAATTTGTTTGATTTTATTTCCTTGTTCTGTTCAGCAGATTGAATATTGTGCATATTGAGCCATTCATTTACCTTTTCACACAAACTACGTGTATGAACCACAATGTTTTACAAAGAAATAGAAATACATCCATTACAAACAAAGGGAAGTCAGTGCACAAAAATACCGAAAGTACAAAAAAAACCATGAAATGAAGAATAAGTGGAAAAAAATGCCAAAAGTACAAAAAAAAATATGAAATGAAGAATCAGTGGATAAAAATGCCGTAAGTACAGAAAAAAAACCACGAAATGAAAAATAAGTCACACGAAGATCAATAAGTACGCACAGAAATGAAAAGCATCTGAAAACCAGAAGTGGGAAGAACTAATTTTAACTATCGATCCTTCAATACAGCAAATAAAAACAGTTCAACATAGATGAAGTCGTTACAACATAAGAGAATTTTTATATTCTAACTTTTATTTATGTTCTACATGGAAGATAAACATTAAATAATTATGACAAATAATTACACCTTTTAATCAATAAACACAATACAAATGGTGTAAACATGGATTCTTTCTCTGATCCCAAATAAAAAAAAATACGAGAGATTAGTCATGTACTTTAATATGGTTAAAATATTCTATTTTCACTAAAAATGGAAACTTTAGTTAATGTAGTGTTGATGTAATTGAAAAGATAAACATATAAACCTGAATACTGTTTTGATATTTGTTAGATTTTTTTGAATGTCTATCCAAGTTTTTTTAATACTTCCATTTTGTCAGTTGCATTTTTTGTCTCCGACAGTGACAACTGGAGCTAAGGTTTGATTAGAAACAACCATGTGTTCAAATATTGAAAGACCTATGGTACCATCCTTTGTTCCTGTCTAGTGTTATTTTATTTAGACTAGGTAAATAATTACAAGAAGCAAATTAAAACTCTCTGCCTGATATACAAAATATATAAAGTACAAACATGAAAACAAGCAAAATAACAATAAACAACAGTAAAAAAATATATACATGTATATAACAAAATATATTCACTTGTACAAAAATTATTTAAAATATATATTGAAAGACTTGTTGACATTTGAAAGACCATGGTTTTCACTTGCTTTCTAAGCTGTCTGCTTGTTTGAAGTGTTATTTATAAAGTTCACATAAATTATATACTTTCAACATACCACAAAATCTTTGTTCTGTTAACATTTTGAAAAATATTATTTACATTGTCCACATTGTAGAAACTGTCAATCATACTGTCAGTGTTGTACTGGAAGAAATGACACTTTTTTTCTGCCTAACATTGTTGGGATTTTTTTCTGCCCAACATTGTAGGAAATCTCTCAAATAAGTCATGTCAATTAAACTGTCTACATTGCTGTCCCCCATAGAAAGTTGAATTTAGGCATTTTTCAGATAAAACATGGTCTCATGTATCTCCTGCCACTCCTATTCAACAACTTGCAGGATTGTTATGTAACTTAATGAGGTGTTAAATAAATGACCATATTATGCAGAATTTATTTTTGGACAAAAATTGTAGAAATGCTAACCCTTTGAAGTAATACATTTTTCACGGTAACTTAGTCTGATGTGTTGTCCACAACTTGTAGGATTGTATATGAAACTCAATGGAGTGTTAGATTACCATATGGAGGTGTACATAATGTGAGGAATTTATGTTGGGCAAAAACAGTAGAAATGGGAGCTGTTGGACTTGTGTGTTTTTCAGCACAACTTGGTTTATTTACTGTCTGCAATTCCTCTTCAATGACTTTCAGAATTGCTATGAAACTTGTTGGGATGTGCATGTTGTCAGGAATTTATGTTTTAAGTAAATTTGCAGTCATTGTTTTATTGTTTTGTCAACAACAAAAATAGTGCTGATTGCGGTTTGGAGTTGGATGTTTTAGAAATGGTAGCAAATTTTTTGTCAGAAGTGCTGTCCCCCATAAAAATTGTGTCCAGTATGAATAGTATATATGTATTAACATTGGTTCCCAAATGTACAGGTTCAACAGGTTACAGGTGTATTAGTCCCATTAGGGGCTTTATACACGCTCCTCTTTGTGGGGCATATTTTTGAAATGTTTCTCTCCTTTTCATCAGGGAGAGAAATATATGGTGAGGAAAATATATGATCTACATTGTAGGAAATGTCATTTGTATTGTCTACATCTATAGAAATTGTCATTGATCATGGGAAGAATCATTCATGTTGTCTACATTGTAGGAAGTTATTCATAGTATAGTTCTTTCTGTAGAAGTATCATACATAGTCTGGGATGGAAATTCATTAAAAATATAAACAGATCTTAACTCGAATTTTACACATTTTGGCTGTTTATAATTTTTAACTTGCCTAAATTTTAGCCAATTGTGCTCAAAAGAAACCAGTCTTAGACAGGCAATTAGGTGATACATCTCTGATGGCTATTTATATAATAGATATATTTGTCATTACTTTGATGTTTTCTCAATCAGAAGAATCTTTTGTGTCAGCACCGTTAGACCCTCTGCAAAATTAAAAACAAATTATATATTTATGTTAATTAAATATTATACTTATAAAAAAAACAAAATACTATATTTGATCAGAGAACATGTCAAGTGTATTCTTAAACTTGAGTGACCATCTTCCTTCTTTATTTGATAAATTGTCTGATTTTGTATATGTTCCAAGAATTTCTTTTAAAATGACCCATTTTGAAGTACTTTCAAACATTTAAGTGACACATCCTAAAAGGTAATGTACATTAATTCTGAGATAGTATTAAGATGAGTGCTATACTGATAATAATGGTAGTTAACCTTTATTTAATACTATTAATAAGATATGTAAAATATACCAATGAGTTCTTTTAATGGTTGAGGTTTTGGATTCCAAAGTACACCAAACCAGTATATAGGAATACCGGCAAACAGTATGGTCAGTCCTATACCCATCTTATGGGGTTTCTGGTAAATCGCCAGTACTAGTACAGATATGTTAATGATTAACATTGAAACTGGTACAAATAACATAGTCTGGAAAAATGATAATAAGCAGATTAATGGATGTTGATGTTTGATAGAGGCACTGCAAATACGTATAGAATACAGTCTGATTTTTTGGGATAAATTCTATAAATAAATACACTACTCAGGCAGTTAAGACTCAAAAGACAAAAATAAGTATACAATGAATTATTATTAATGAGGTTGTACCTTGTAAGGTCTTGGTTCCTTTGGTTTAGTCCATCTGAGATACAGTAAAGCCAGAACAACAGCTATTCCCATGATTGTTGAGAAAAGACTGATGAACTCCATCATATCCACAACTCCTCCCGTGTACAACATAGTTAGGCCCCAAGCAAGCTAAAACAGACGATCGTAGGATTAAAAATAGTGACGGTATAATTACCTAAACCAATAAAGACTACTCTCAAATACTACTTTGAGAGAAAGATGAAGTGTAATAACAAATTTACCGAACTGTTAAAGGTTACAGACCACCAATTCAACCAATGAGCATTTGGAACGTACGCAAAAATAGTCCTACGCAGAAATTACCCCTGTTCCTCATAGTGCTGTGAAAAAAGTTCTCATCTTATTTTAAAAATTTAAACAGTTTCTGAAAGGAAAAACATTTCTGTACATTTTATAGGTGCATTTTGCTTCTTGTGATGTGAAGCCTAATCTCCATAATGATTTTTACTTCCGATGACCAGTACTGCACTGCAAGTCTGCTAACCCCACATGCCATTCTGAGGATTGTGAGCTGACATATGTAGAATCATGCTGATATATAGTCATCTGCAGGTTAAAGTTAAGGTAAAGTCCAGAGAAGCCATTGAATATTGTGAAATTAGCATAGAAGCCTATGGGAAGTGGAATTAGTGGTTTTTAGCCTTAAGCTGAAGCCATGGCAAAATGAAAAGTTTCTTCAAATAGCTTTAAACTACTTGAAGATCTTGTTAACTTTGCCATGAGAGGAATACACTACAAAAATCCTTCAAAATATGCATTTTTTTAAGTTATAGGTCCAAATTATGGAAAATTGGTCTTTTTGGCTGATTTTTATGTCCTATCTTGTAAAAAGTGTAGAAAATTTAGTAAAAATATCAAATATTAAACTTTGAGGGCTATATTTACCTAAATATGGTAGTAATAAGCACTTGAAATCAAGTTTTATGTAGATTTGAGCAAAAATTAGGTTAGAAATGAGGAAAAACTCACTTTCATTACTGCGGTTAAGGCCATATAAGCATTCCCCTATGGCAACATGGAAAATCCATTATTGAGCACTTTTTTTGCTTTAGGTGCCCTTTACTGGTCATGTTTTAATGTGAAAACACTGTATTTACAAATTTAAAGCCAAATATATCACCTTTTGTGAAAATTTAAAGATTTAGGATTTTTGACATGTGATCAAGAAAAAGGGGGAGGCATGTCAGAAATAAATTTTTAAAAATAGACCAATTTCTCAGAAAATGATTACTTTTAAAACTATTTCTTCATTAATATTGTTAAAAAACAAGTTGTGATTGATATTTTTTATTTGAAAAGTCAGAAAAAGTTCTTTGCAAATATTTAATGCATTTCAGTATGGTAGAATATTTTCACTTTTTTGCTCGCACAACTTGGTTACCCTATATTTAAAAATCAAATATTTAAAAAAGTGCTTGTCACATTTCACTGAAACTTTGCAAATGCATTCAGTATGTGTGTAGGAAGATACCTGTATAGTTATTTATTTTTTCTAAGACAAAAAGTGACTCTTTAGGTTACAGACCACCAATTCAACCAATGAGCATTTGGAACGTACGCAAAAATAGTCCTACGCAGAAATTACCCCTGTTCCTCATAGTGCTGTGAAAAAAGTTCTCATCTTATTTTAAAAATTTAAACAGTTTCTGAAAGGAAAAACATTTCTGTACATTTTATAGGTGCATTTTGCTTCTTGTGATGTGAAGCCTAATCTCCATAATGATTTTTAAATATACCCCTATCTTGTGAAAACACTGGGATTTCCCATGCTATTTATAGACCCTTCACTTCCGATGACCAGTACTGCACTGCAAGTCTGCTAACCCCACATGCCATTCTGAGGATTGTGAGCTGACATATGTAGAATCATGCTGATATATAGTCATCTGCAGGTTAAAGTTAAGGTAAAGTCCAGAGAAGCCATTGAATATTGTGAAATTAGCATAGAAGCCTATGGGAAGTGGAATTAGTGGTTTTTAGCCTAAAGGCAGTAGTCAAAAGGAAAGTCGGTATACGATTTCCTAAACAGAGCACAAAATTTTCACAATTTCAAGTATTAAGGAGTTTCATTTTTTGACACTATATTAGTATCTTGAGTTATTAATTTATAAAAAAGATGTTTCATATTTTCTCAGTGATATTTTACATGAATACAAAAATACTATTTTTTTTAACAGACTAACGAGTCTGACAGAAATACCGGTTGTGGGGGAAATGAAAGGGTTGTCGGAATCAGTGTGTTTTCTTGTTGTTTTACTGCCTGTGACTTCAGTGAGGTGCTCATTCTCTAGCAAACATTTACATTACATTGTGTGATTGTACTTCTTATTTGAAACCTGCTTCGATTTTTTTTTTTTTGTTTTGTTGATGTTTTATTTGTTTGTTTGTTTTGGTTTTTTGTGTGTGGGGGGGTATAACTTGTGGATTCAATGGAAATTCGAAAGTATATGTACATTTATATACTGCTTTTATCATCATTTAGAGTTTTGATATTTCATAAATATCGACGAAAAAATACCGAAGCGTCAGCAGTGGGATGATTCAAATACGTCAAAATAAAACACGGCATAAACATGAACACTAAACCAGAGACAATCTACATACACAATGTAGCAAAACGAATTAAAAAGGTTAAACATAAAAACTGAAGATAAGGGAAACAAGACGTCACACATAAAACTGAAGCACTAGCAATATGAATTCTAACAAAAAAAAAAAAAAGAACGGAGTAGCATCAGGGTAAGCATGTATGTTCCACTAACGGCTTCCGCCATATCGCGAGTGAGCGAGTGAATACAACCCGGTAATAATTTGACAACAATACTGTAGCTTTCCGACACGTGCCAAACACGGTTAAAACAAGGGCGTAGTTAATTTGGACCAAGTATCATGATGTAAAGGTAGTAAATATCTAAGAAATTGTAACAAAAAGTCACCATAATACATATGGCTTTAAAACCGTAGGGAAATTGATGTTGAACTAGATATCACACAGCAAAAAATCATGCGATAACAATTAACCTAGGGCCAAAAATTCAGAGACATCATTTTAAGAAAAGACGGACACTTACGTCCTATTGTATATATATTTATAAAATCACACTCACAAGAATAAATATAGCTGGCCATGGAGTCAGGTATTTCCGATGAATCATTCCAAATATGGTTGGCATATGGCTAACTCTTGCTCCAGCAAATATCAGCCTAAATATAAATTGGGATAAATCTTAAATCAATTAAGACTTAGCATTTCCTTTCTTTTTTTTGTTTAAAAGAATTATAAGTTTTTGTTTCGAGCCACAGAAAGTTCAAATATGACCCAAGCAAGCTGTACCGGTCTTAAATCTACCTTTGCCATTACTGATTATATTTTATGAAAAATCCATGGGTGTTAACGTAATCTGATTTTGTATACACCATGCGGTGATTGAGTTGTATATTCGAATCACCTTGCTCGTCCGTCGGAATGATATCGACCCCTACATATGGATGGATTGATTTCAAATATGGTTTATGGCTTTATTTATGAGGCGTACGTTAGTTGCGATTTTGGGTGCTGTCCGGTATTAACTTCCTGTACGAGTGATGACGTACTTGACACGACGTGCGCAACTTCTAGTTTTCACAGTATTAACATTTTTATGATCGGGTAGATAAAAATAATTTATTTGTAAAAGATTCATGCACTCATGGTCTTAAAGTGGGTACATATGTGAAACAGGATTTTGAGTCTTTACAACAAAAGAAGATTTTATTAGTAAACTTCCTGGTTTAAATTACAAACATAGGAATGGTTTGTTTAACAGGAAACCAGGGCAAAATAAGGTTATGACCCACCCAAAAGTATTTTTGATCACATAATACGTTAATGTACAATGTATAATGATTTTGTAGATTCAAGCGTGATACCTTCTGTTCGCTTGCTGGTTTATTTCTTTGTACTTGATATGTCATTTGGCGACAACGGTGATTCTTGAAATTTACGAAAAGGAGGTACATGTATTTTTATGCTCAAGAAAAAGGTGAAATAATTAGAATTAACTCCACCAGGGGCGTAGCTAGGCCTATTTTAGTTGGACGCAAAATTACGGCTGAAGGCCCCCAGTGAGTCCGGCAAGGCAAAGCCCTGAGGGAAACTCCTGAATTTTAACCAATTTTTATGTATTAAAAAGGATTTGTCATTGCATAAAACCTTTATTTCATCTTTAAAATGTGTGTTTTTATTTTTGTTACTTTTTCCGAATGTACGCAACTGCGTATTTGCGTATAGGCAGCTACGCCCCTGTTCACTTGTTTTAATGATATAAAATTAAATTACATTTTATAATTAAGTAAATAAATAAATAAATAAATAAAAATTAAAAAAAACAAATAAAAAATCAGTTTCATAAGGACCTGGCCACCAGACTCCTATAATGTCGCAAATGTGTCACGCATACTAAGTACAATGTAGGACAGATACAATAAATAACTTCTTTTTCTATTACTTTCTGAACTCTATACTGAATATTTCTTTCAAGTGGATGACAAATTTTACTTCTCAGCCTTGAACTTCTTGTTAATGCTTTTACACCACAATTTTCATGGCATGACGACATGTCTTATCTAAACATAGTCACTGTTGTTGAACCGGATACTAACCTCGAGTGACCCATGATGGAGGCGTTTAGTGCACCGATGGAAGTCAGTGCGACAAACACGGATATTACTGCTGACAACGGTTTATAAAACCGCTGAATGTATACCTAAAATTTAAAAATAATGTACTGATATCGACCCTCAAGACTAGCCCTACCTTAATTCTGTGAATGCGGATGTGAAAGAGTAATCAAGGGAACCAAGGTTATAGCGATTTGCGATTTACTGTTCAACATTTTTTGTCAAAGGTCATGTGCAAAAATGTCCTACGTACATATTTCAACATTTCATACTTAAAACTGCAGTGTATTGATTTTTTTCCCATTTCTTTAAACTTCAAGATCGAGAATCTAAATAAATGAATATATCTTAGATTTGATACTATCTTAACTATTGTATAAAATAATTCTTATTTATTGTACACCTATATAGATAGACATACTAGAGCGACTGCATTAGAGGCAGACACTTCAGCTTTGGACATCAGCGTAAAGTAGGCAACATTTGTCATGATATACTTCGCTATAATGGCTATGAAAGAAATATAAACAGATCGAGGTAAATCTCTGAAATATACAAAATAGAAATAATGTTAATCAAAGTAAACAGAATTATACTCAAATTATTTCAATTAAATGACATAAAATATTATCATATTTCTTCCTTTGATTAAATTTAGGCATTTTTTTATAGAGACCGATGATGAATTTTAGCTCCTACCTTTCTGGTTTCTTAACCTCCTCCATTAAGCTAGTCATCACCTGCCTGTAAAAGAAAATAAACATATCTCTTATTACTTCCTTTAAAAGCCTAATTAAAGGGTACACATTTCTTTTCAAGAATTCCATTGAAAGTCACTGAGATTTCAAACATATTTATGGAATATCTGAAGTAAACTTGTTCAACTATAAAGATATAAGATTTATCTTTCCTTACCATCCACCATATGAGAAAATAGAGTAGAAAATGGCAACGGCGAACTGACCAGGTTCTTCTGTGGTGCCTTCAAACATTGTCTCAAAATTATCTGTTTCACCTGCTCATAAGAAAAGACATCATAATAATGTTTTTGCGTTTGCAAGACGATCTTTCACACGTTTTGCTATTAATTTTTATAAGAAATACAAATTTTGATAGAAACACCCAGGTAAAAAATCACTCCGAAAACATGACACAAACAATTTACATGTTTAATTGCACTTATCACAAAAGTTTTATGTATATTCTGATAAAATAACCCCAGGTCGAGAATACTTCTATATACTGAAACTGGTTATTCTCATGAAAGCATTCATTTGAATCTTGAAATGGCTAGTATCTTACCATTTGTTAGGTTTATGATCCCAGAAACGACAATTATCAACAAGGCTAACACTTTAGTGCTGGAGAGTAAGGTCTGGACTTTCGTCACATACTTCATGTAAACACAATTAATTAAAACAAATGTCACTGAAATAGAACAAAAAAAAGAACTATTTATACTAAAAGTAATATTGGAATTATTGATATTGGCAAGCCATGCTACGAACTAGAATATAATAAAAGTTCATAAATATCTTGACCCATACTTTTTACTTTTCTTGAAAGATCTTTGTATAAAAAAATATTGAACTTACCCATTATCCAGCCTGCTAATATTTTAACGGCAATATCTGGGGCATCACATTCCGAAAAGAATGGCTGAAAGATGTACAATGCTGCAGTGTAAGCCAAAAATGCCCAAAACGGCCCAGAAATCAACACAACGTATCCCCACATTATAAGAAATCCCGGTAGAGGTCCAAACGTTTTCATCACATACGCATATGGTCCGCCAGCCTTCGGTAACATGGTTCCAAGTTCGGCAAAACACAAGGCAAGCATCATATTGATGAGTCCTCCGATGAGCCATACGATTACAGATGCACCTACAGAACCAGATGCTTTCAAGATGGCCGTTGGTGATATAAAAACCGATGAATGTCCTGTGACTGCTACCATTATAGCTATACAATGAATTAGATTTAATGATTTTTTCATTTGAACGTCTTTGTGTGTATCTTTTCTTTCGATTTCAACATTTTTCCTTTTATAATTATATTTACTGTCATTGATACTAGATACACCGCTGCTGTCAGAAACATTATCATAGTCCGTTTCGTTTGGAACATAAGCCTCATTATTATGTCCTGTCATGGACACTAATTTGACAGGATGATCTTTGCTCTTAGAAGTAGCGAATACCTCTGTTTTTGGTTTTAGCTTGGCCATTTTCCTGGTTTTAAATTAACTCCTTCTTTATTTCGAGTTTAGTCAATTTAGTGTTAGTTGAAGAATGAAGAAAAGTATTAGAAGTTTTACTAGAATAATCAACCAATCAGGACAATTTCGTCTAGATCCGGGATCTATGCTACCGGGTTTCAACAAAGGGTGCAATGGGAATGTCAAATACTGTTATCATTACGAATATAAAATTCAATGTATCGTTCATATCTCAAGAACTACCTTGCGAGTCTATTTAATAAGTATTATCAATAGATCTCACGGCGTATTAATCGCTTCTCCTTTTCAACAGCTATAAATACTAAAGGTATATGTGTCTCGATATTTTTTCTGCCAATTCAAAAAATACCAGAGCAAAATTCAAATGACGTCAGCAATGCTTTTTCGTCAATATTGGATAAAACTTCCAAATTAAAAAAAAAACAACATTAAAATACATGAGCTGACATGTGCCAAGTCACGGATAATAGCGACATCACAGATACAATTTTCAATAAATTGGAAAAAAAATTAGTTTTTGAACTATACACCGATGTATAAGATATGTTGGCTATCAAGGTTATTTTTTTTCTTGTTTACAATGTCTATTCGTAACATATGGAAATCTGGATACTCCTCCAATAAGTTAACTAAACCGTTGAATAGACTCATTAGTAAGTCATATAGTTAAGCTATTGTTGTGAAACCATTAAGGACAGCAATTTTTGGTATTGACATTGATTTGCTCACAAGGTCTTAACATAGAAATTATATCATTATATTAAAGCATTTTTTTGGCATGATATTGGTTGTGTCATTGTTGTATGACTTATGATGTACCGTGATTCTAATCTCTGCATGGAAAGAATTGGGTTTTATTTTACTTACGGTGGGGGAAATAACTTTTTGTAGGTTTAAACTGATCTGAAGCTGTCATGTCAGTTAAGTGCTAGTAGTCCTTATTTTGTAAATTTGTGTAATATATATTCAATTTTTTATTTTCGTTGTAACAAGTGACTCAGACCTTTTTAAACCGATTTTTATGTATGTTTAATTGTGTAATATCTTTTTCACGATGACCAGGTTTTAAAGGGGGTGGGTGTTCTGATCACGTCAAAGTACTTTAACCCCGCCGCATTTTTTCTGTCCGAAGTCAGGAATTTCTGGCCTCTATATGTCTTATTTCGTTTTCACTTTTAGTATATTTTTATGTCACTTGAGTGTATAGGGACAACTCTTTCGCGGAAACTGTGTATAATGATGTTCGGGGGTCAACTGGAGCCTGCCATGTGGGGTGGTGGTTTCCTCGTTGTTATTGAATGCCAATGAGTGGCTTTGGGCTTACATTTTCACCCCGGTGGGGTTGTTGTCTCCTCACCATACCCATACTCGTTATACATGAGAAGGCTCAATCTGCAAAGATGTAACACGTGATTTGATAGACATTACGTGTAAGCTCAAGCTATATGAATCGTGTGACCTGCCAGTGTTCCCTGTAAAACGCTTTTGGAAAGGGCTAGGCAATCCAAGTTAGAAAACAGCAATCATTCACTAGTAATAAGGGAACTGAAAATTACTACATAACTGTCAACCCTGACCGTGGCAACCATATATGGAATATGTCAAAAATATTCTATAATTCGGTTAGGCTTCTTAGATCCTTCATAAGCAGTGTTATTACATATGCTTTGGAATCCTTACTACTTTAAGCTTGCTTCTACAAATGATTATGTACAGCAACCAAGTTCAATAGTTTAAGAATAGGTCACAGTTCATTTGAGATAACAAATCTCAATGCATCAGAGATATTAAAGAATAAAGATAGCACCGGTAAACGGAAGAGAACATTCTACCTGGTGTCTGCAATTATCTACTGGTACAAAAGAGTAATCAAGAGAACCAAGGGAACCAAGGTTATAGCGGTAATCAAAAGAATGCAATCCAGGGACAAAGACCAGACATGGAAAACAGACATACACAACAAAGAACTTAAAGTAACTAAAATCATACATACAAAGTAACAAAAGCAAATGAGCAACTCGGACTCCACTAAAAACTGGGAGCATGGACCAAGTGCGCTGATAGGGTAAGCGTCCTCTGCTTTTCTAGAAACACCCGCCGAGTTGCTCATAAAAGTCAAGTCCGGGGTAGACAAACGAGGAAAGGAAAACTATGAACAGTTTTCATGGTGCAGATGGATACACCATAACGATCTACGAGTTCATGATGACGACCATAAAACTTCTGTAGTGATGACTTCAATCTTGTAGCAACATAACCTTGTTCCAAAAGCCTATTTGTTAGAGTTCTAGCGCGATACAAAAAGTCTGTGTAGTTTCGGCAAAGCTCTGGCATAACGTATGAGTTGTAATATGAACACTCCATATGCAGGTGCTGAAGGGATATTGCCAGAAATGAAAGGGAAGTTGACAATTCTGAATTAAAAGTCATCACGTTCGTCGTAAAGTTTGGTCAATAGTTTTCCATCGATTTCTAAGTGTAGGTCAAGATATGAGGCTGACTATATCCTGTCATAGACACCAATTTGACGGGATGATCTTTGCTCTCAGAAGTAGCGTATAACTGTTTTTGTTTTTGTTTTTTTTTTTGTGTTTTTTTTTGTTTTAGCTTGGTCATGTTCCTGATGTAAAATTAATTCCTTTGTTATTTTGATTTTAGTCAGTTGGTAGTTAGCTTAAGAACCGAACCGTTACCACGTTTCATACAAATGGTAATCTATGGAAATGTTAAGAACGCTATTCTTCATTTTCACAAAAAAGAGATACACAAGGTATTACCTTATTTAATGTAACATAAATATCTTAAGAAATATCGATCGTGTCTCAGATGGTAGTTAATACGTTTGAGTGGCGTCAATGGATCATGTGGAATATATCAAATAATTATAGATTCCAATAACTGAATCAAAACCTGCTTTTTTATATGAGCCTATTTTTTTCTAATTCCCTTTAAAACATTTTTATGCAAAAATAAATAGAAAATTTAAATCATACAAAACTAGAAAAAAACTTTGAGCAATGCGAACTTGCTAAAACTCTCCTCCCAGAAACGCCATAAAACATTCAACTAGAAAACTAAAATAAAAAGTGCACAATGTCATCATGTAATCAAGAATCTGTGAAAATTATATCAAATTCAGAAGTTGAGTAGAAAATAATCCCATCTTGGTCGACGCATCACAAAGTTCACGTTTTGCATCAGGAAAACCAGAAAATCATTCAGATGAAAAATCGAAATAGATGCTGCCCAATGACAATGACATGTTAAAAAAATCTATGAAAATTTCATAAAAAATCCATTAAGCGGTTTCAGAGGAATTGTGGATTAATTAACCAAATGAGGAAATTCTGGAAAAATAGTGGGTTTTTTTTTTGCATAAAACAGTGTGTATAAATGAAGAACTGTAAGTGACAGTTTTCGTACAAAGTGATTTGGAGAGAATTAAATGAGCAAAAGACTGAAATTGCTAAGAAATGGACCAAGAGGGCAAACTTGATGGATTTGATAAGGATGTGTTTGAGTTGGCTGTGTATAGGGTTTCTATAAAAACAAGAACGTTATGAAATAATAAAGTAAAAGAAAATAAGCCTAGATACAATTTTGATGAACTACTTCAATCTAAAGGACACGAAGTTTTAAGTTTCAAGTGTTGATAATGACCATCTAGATACTTTACAGTACGTCTTTACTAATTTCTTAAATTATTTTATTTGTGTTTTCGGTCTACAAATAAAATCAGTTGTTTGTATAAATTAAAATCAATCAAATATCAAAAAGAATAATGTTAACTTTGAAGGCTCATCATTGTTTACAGTATGACACTATAATGTGCCTTTTATAAATGTCAATCTAAAGAAGAAAAACACGTTTTTCAGGACATGCTTAGATATTTAAATATAGTTCTTATGTGATTATAGAACATGGGTTTTGTGTTGAGTGTCATGTGATCCAGTAAAACAATAGAAACTGTTAAGGCATTCAACCATACGGAATAAATTGAAGATATTTAAAATCAAATTTACATTAATATATTACACTATAATGTGCCGTTTATGGGTGTCAATATAAAGAAGAAAAAACATTCTTCAGAACATGCTTAGAAATTTAAATATGGCTTTCATGTGATTATAGAACATGGGTTTTGTGTTGAGTGTCATGTGATCCAGTGATACAATAGAAACTGTTAAGGCATTCAACCATACGGAATAAATTGAAGATATTTAAAATCAAATTTACATTAATATATTACACTATGTGCCTTTTATGGATGTCAATATAAAGAAGAAAAAAAAACGTTCTTAAGAGAAACTCGTAAAAACTTGACAAACCACATGCTAAGATATTTAATATGGCTTTCATGTGATTATAGAGCATGGATTTCATGTTGAGTGTCACGTGATCCAGTGATACAATAGAAACTGCTAAAACATTCAACCATACGGAATAAATTGAAAATATTTTAAATAAAATTACATTAATATGTGGCACTATAATGTGCCATATATTCACGTCCTGACACGAGATCGAGAAGAATAGCTTAATCAAATAAATAAATAGATTGAAAAAAAAACTTTCAAAATAAAAACAAATTTAGTTTATAATACGTGTTTAATGTCGGCAAAATTTGCTATAGTGGGTATTTGTTTTACTCCAGCAATTCTAGAGGTTGTCTGGCAAGCTTTTTTCTGACTTGGTGCCATCCTAACCTCTAGCATCTGACATGTGTTTTAAAATACTTTATGTTTTTCATTTACATAGAAGAAGTTTAACCTACCGAAAATCGAACGATAAAAATCCTAAATATTTGTTAAATACCTAGAAAACATTTGTAATGAAGACAGCAATTTTGAATTAGGTCACTAATTTTACGGAATACAATATATTTTAGTACTAGTATATAACAACTTGGCTAACAGTAAGATTGAAATATGGATATCAAGAGCTAAAATGAAAATCATCACATGTGCAAAATCTTGAAACCTGAAAACATTTTTTTTTCTAATTTCCTTCAAGAGTATTCAAGAGAACCAAGATTCTAGCGGAAATCAAAAGAATGTAATCCAGGGACAAAGACCAGACATTGAAAACAGATACACACAAAAACAAAACAAAAAAAAACCCAAAATAACACATACAAAGCAACGAAAGTAAATTAGCAACTAAAAATGGGAGCATGGACCAGGTGAACAGGTAGGTAAGAGTCCTCTGCTTTTCTAGAAACACCCGCCGAGTTGCTCATAAAAAGTCAAGTCCGGGGTAGACGAAAGAGTAAAAGAAAACTATGACACGGTGAACAATTCGGTTTTCACTTCGCAGAACGATCCACGAGTTCATGAGGACGGACATAAAACTTAATAATGATGACTTTTAGCAACATAACCCTGTGCCAAAAGCCTAATTGACGTCTAGCGCGGTACAAAAAGTGCGCGTAGTAACCACAACTTTTGGCATAACTTATGAGATGTGACATGAAAACTCCACACGCAGGTGCTGAAGGCATATTGCTACCGCTGAAAAATATCAAGTTCAGCACACAATTTATTAAAAATATTTGCCCTTTGTATAGCATTTTCAATGAAAGAGTAATCAAGGGAACCAAGGTTATAGCGATAATCAAAAGAATGTAATCCAGGAACAAAGACCAGACATGGAAAACAGACATACACAACAAAAAACACAAAGTAACTAAATTCATACATACAAAGTAACAAAAGCAAATGAGCAACTCGGGCTCCACTTAAAACTGGGAGCATGGACCAGGTGCAATGTCCTTTTTTCCTGAGTTCCACTTTGGTCTGCTTTTTTTTCCTGTGTGCAGTAATTCATCGTCGTTTTGAGAAAGAGTTTCAGTAGCAAAAGAAGAGTATGAATATATTTATGAACATCAGAAAAAAAGAGAATCCAGTGGTTCAATTTCAAATTACAATGGTTTTTATAAAGTTCGAACAAAAAATAAAATAATCCATCAAACTACATTCATTTGAAGTGGTTCTTCCTTTTCTTTGTCTTCCGTGATACACATGTTACATCTTTGTCTTCACCAAGACTTCCGTGATACACATGTTACATCTTTGTCTTCACCAAGACTTCCGTGATACACATGTTACATCTTTGTCTTCACCAAGACTTCCGTGATACACATGTTACATCTTTGTCTTCACCAAGACTTCCGTGATACACATGTTACATCTTTGTCTTCACCAAGACTTCCGTGATACACATGTTACATCTTTTACAAAAATCAACATGTTTCAAACCAAATGTATTTGCAGGCCATTTGTCTTCAAAGTACCTCTGTAAAGGGATATTTACATCATCAAGCTTTTCCTCATCTACATCGATATCAATTAATTCCAAGAGAGTCGCCACATAAATCAATAAACTTACTAAGGGTAGTTTTTCTAGCCCTAAAATCACCTACTAACCCATATGTATTATGGTTACCTAAATAATCTAATAACTCATTTTCAATTTCATCAAAGGCATCTTTGGATGCATATTTTCAGTTTTTTCGGTGGAATGTAAATAAGGCCTATAAGATTTTTGGAATTATCTATGTTGTTCTTATTTGAAACCCATTGTACAAAATTGCATTCAGAATCGTAAAATACAATATTATTACTTAGAGATTGCTTATAAATAACAGTGATTACTCCAGAGTTTTTAATACAACCTTTTGCTGGTTTCGAAAAATGTGTATAACCATTTGATGATGTAATACTTTCTAACTGACTTGTTCAATGTATCTTAGTTTTCCTTTCCTCTTCCGTCTACCCCGTACTTGACTTTTTCATGAGCAGTTCGGCAGGTGTTCCTGGAAAAGCAGAGGACGCTAACCCTACCGGTGCATCTTGTCCATGCTCTAGTTTTTAGTGCAGTCCGAGTTGCTCATTTACTTTTATTACCTTGTATATATTATTTTTGTTGTTTCATGTTCTGTGTTGTGTTTTTCTTTTTTCCATTTATAGTCTTTGTTCTTGGATTACATTCTTCTGATTTCCGCTAGAATCTTGGTGCCATTGATTACTCTTTCTAATTCATCTAATTTAGATTAAAAATATCATAGGTTTGAATTAATTTTTAAAAATCGGAAGCAATCAGTTTTGATTTATGACCACAAACATTTAGTCAAGACAAGACAATTTAACAACATCCACTCTTGTAGCCGTAATTTCATAGTAAGGTTGACCGAGTGCTAATCCAGGGTTGTTCGGGCTGTAACCATTTTTCTACCTTTTAAAGGAATGCGGAGGAACAGGAGGACTTTGGTTTGTAGAATTTCCTGCGGTGAGTACATCTCTGAATTCCATAGATCGGTCATTATCTTTTTCCTGACATATGTACAGTTCACTATTAATATTTTTTATCCTGAACTAGCTGGTCTCGCTTACCCTAATCTTTTTAAGGATTGGATACAATTTTTTCACTCCTTTTCAATCTCCACGGGAAGTTAAAAATTTATACCTAATGTTTCCCTCTGAGGCAATAGGCGTTTTTGAGTACGAGATCAACAATATGTCGAACTCTTCACAGGCCGGGTTTTCCGAATCTATGGACATTTCCTATTTGGATTTGTTTTTTTTTATTCTAGTTCGTTTCGTAGAAATGTAATGTTTTCATTACAGTCTTCTTCTCTCTGGAAGAGTAGATCAGTGACAGAGTAGTCAAAGGAACCAAGATTCTAGCGGAAATCAATATGTAATCCTGGGACAAAGATCAGACATGGAAACAGACACACACACATTAAAGAACATAAAATAACTAAAATAATACATGCAAAGTAACAAAAGTAAATGAGAAACAAACTCACACTCCACTAAAAACTGGGAGCTTGGACCAGGTGCATCGGTGCCTCTGCTTTTTTAGAAACACCCACCGAGTTGCTCATAAAAAGTTATAAATATAAGATTATATTTCATCGCTCTACAGCGGAGATATAACACAATTATGTTGATCTTTATTTGCTCAGTATTTTTTCGCGACAGCTTGTTCATCCCATTGAAGTTTTGCAGCGTTCATCTTCCGATCTCTCCTTTATTTTGAGAACAATTTTCAACTACCAACTCCATTAATGACCCAATTTCCTCGCATTTTTTCCTTTATTAGAGCTCCGTTCATTTACTTTTTGTATACTTTCTTCGACCACTTTGATTTTATTCCAGAACGAACTGATAATTGGCATATTATTGCCGATTTTCAAGATTTCTGAATCTTGTTTCTCTAAACGTTCACCAATTCGTGTTACAATCGCTAAAATGTTCAAAAGAAGTATATTGCTCATTTGCTTTCGCTCAATTAACATTTTGATTCTGCAATGAGGGCATATGTGTCTTACTCCATCTTTACATGTAACGTTTCTAAGCAGCAAACTGCATGATGAGGAGACTAAATGTACAAGGGTGTAATCAATGATTTGAAAAGAGTCTTAGTAAGTTTAATGTATAAGGGTGTAATCAATGATTTGATAGGCGCCTAAGTAGACTCAATGTTTAAGGATGTGATCCATGGTTTAACAGACGCTTGAGTAGGCTCAATGTATAAGGGTGTAATCAATGATTTGATAGGCGCCTAAGTAGACTCAATGTATAAGGGTGTAATCCAAGGTTTGACAGTTTCACACTCTAGTATAAAGTAGTATTCATCCTCAATAGTTTGTTTTTCACACATATTACAATATTTATATTGTAGATCTACATTATCAAATCTACCAGTTTCTATATTTAAATTATATGCAGATATTTTGTATCTGCATATATACGGTTTATAGATATAGTTAACCAGACGGTCCAAATAAAACTGCAAAACATTACATTCATGAACATATTAATACAATTGGCATTTTGGTGACTCTTAAAAAAATCCTTTCACTCACAAAATTATATACAGTTCTTTGTTTAAATTCAGATAAAAATACATCAATATTTTTGGCTCCTTGATATAACCACACATCAATAAAACCTTTTACTGTGGAAGTACTATTGTTCGTTTGGTACCAATTTTCATGGTTTTCGTGGGTAGACTAAACAACGAAATTTGGTTCCCAATGAAAAGTAGATTTCCACTGATGGGTATACTGAAATCCTCAAAACCACGAATTCAAGAATCCACGTTTCTTCCCTAATCAATGGAAATTGGTATCCACGAATTGAAGTAATCAGAAGAAAGACAAAGACCAGACGTGAAAAACAGGCATACAGGTGCACCGGTAGGGTTATGAAGTAATGGAAAATTATTTTTATAATTTAATGATAATTTAATTTAATTTAATTTAATAATAAGTTTTTAGTGGAGCCCGAGTTGCTCATTTTGTTACTTTGTATGTATGATTTTAGTTACTTTATGTTCTTTGTTGTGTATGTCTGTTTTCCATGTCTGGTCTTTGTCCCTGGATTACATTCTTTTGATTACCGCTATAACATTGGTTCCCTTGATTACTCTTTAAAAAGGCATAAGCAAGTAAAGTAGTAGCAATAAAACAAATTTTGAGCTTCATACGTAAAATCATAGAATGGTGTATTGACAATAACCAACTTAAAAGTTGTCACTAAAACACCTAATGTGTCTTTGGAGATAACATGGTTTAACCCACCTGTCATTTTGAAATGCATGTACCAAGTCACGGCCACTGCAATGGTTTCCAATTTACCGGTTTTTACCCTGATATTGTAATTTGTTAAACGGATTTTCCTTTTAGACTATTCCTTTTGAATACTGCCTAGATTTTATCAATTCCGTACCTTTGTTATTACTCATCATAGTCGGTAATTTTAGGGCACATTTTTTTCTTTAAAAAATGGTTTTATGTTTTCCATTCCAAATGACATTTATGCAAGTAAATAACGGAATGTGATTTTGTAGACTTAAATATCCGTTCAAATTCGCGTTTTAACTATATTTGCAGAAAATTGAAAATAATTTCAGGATCACCCAACTGTTATTCAAGTATTATTATTATAATCATTAATATTTGCTTGGTATGTCAAGTATCGTTAATTCTGAGGTTTTCTTGATGTCCTCTCAATCAAAAGAATTTTCTGTGTCATCTTTGTGAAACAATCTGTTGAAAACAAAACAAAATGTTCCTAAGCTAATTTACTAAGTCCATCACACAGAGTTTTTTTTATTAAAAAAAACCGGCGATTAACAGTTTTCCTCTCGTTCAATAGCAATAAACTTTTAAAAAAAAATTTGTGAAAAACTTCGTTCCATATAATCTGATAAAACACAAGTTGCTAGCATATTTAAAAATGAAACAAGTTAATACATTATGTTTTAGGACTCACAAAGATTAATAAACATGTGCTAAAACACCTAATAATAATGATGTAAAGATTTTCTAATATTAAAACCTACCAATGAGCTCTTTGAATGGTTGAGGTTTTGGATTCCAAAGTACACCAAACCAGTATACAGGAATACCAGCCAATAGTATGATCAGTCCTATACCCATATTACGGGGTTTCTGGTAAATCGCCAGTACTAGTACAGATATGTTAATGATTAACATAGAAACTGGTACAAATAACATGGTCTGGAAGAAAGAAAGAAAATAATTAAAATTTTCAAAGAAGTAAATACATTTATTTTTTTTATTTCTGTACATCGTTCAATCGTTGGTTAGAAAAAACGCAATAAAACGATTTCTTCTACCTGTATACATGTTGTTTATAAATCACAACATGTAATAATCACATTAGTATAATAACGTTCTACCTTGTAAGGTCTTGGTTCCTTTGGTTTAGTCCATCTGAGATACAGTAAAGCCAGGACAACAGTTGTTCCAATGATATTGGCGATAAGACTGACGAACTCTATCATATCAACAACTCCTCCTGTGTACAACATTGTTAGGCCCCAAACAAGCTAAAACACAAACATCAAACAAATGTAGGCATCAAAGCAAGTTTCCTAATGGAATTGTAGGTTTCAGTCCTCATCATGTCAATTTGCTGAATTTTGATTGGTTCAATACGATAGTAATATTCTGCTCTATCACATGTATTAGAAGGTGACAGTTTTTTGTCTATTGCCTTCTCGTGAAAAGCTAAATTGGTTCCGGTAAATATTGGGTATCAGTTCAATCTAAGCCATTTTGGCGTTTGAAGGAATCAATAACTAATAAAACAAAGATAAATAAATGAAATGCAACAGACACATATATTTTTTTTGTAGTTATGTTGCCAAATCTACTACGAATCTGTACCCAATCATTTCTAATTGTATTTGTCAAATTACAAGATGACTGAGGTTGGAACTGGAAAGAAAAGTGTTCAAATGAGAATTTATGTCTTTCAGGGACTTTATAAATACAACACTATGTTTCACCGTGCAAAACGCAACTACCACGTTTCAGATGCAATCCAGACCCAATGCCTTGTTCACAGCTACACCACCCAGACCGCTCAGAGCTCCAACACCCATAAGGCAAGTATTATGGTCTTTGCTACCATGGGTAGTGTCCTCAATGCCAACCCTGCTAGCATGGGTAGAAATCCACCTACTTTTTGCATGTTTTTCGTTCATTTGGGCGGCACTCATCTCCAGAATCATACCACCAAAGCCTTTCTAAAGAAGCTTGGTAACCTTTTGAAACTGCTGGGAGGTAAGTAACATCTTGTGCCCATCTTGCGGGTTTGCGTGGGACAAAAGGATGGAGACTGAACAACCTTTCTTGGCAGCCCGTTGACAAGTTCAAACAATATTCGTGATAAGTAATTTATACCTCACGAAGATGAAAGCGAATGGGTCTACCGACTTGAACGGCGTTTGCATGTGATTGATGGTTCGTAAAGTCATGGGCAAGTCTACAAGGTTCTGGGGGTTTCAATGATTTTCATGTCAGGGGCGACGTCGGCAAGAAGCTGTAGATCGCGGATAGCTGGGTACCGGACACATAGCTCCAAAGGATGATATCACTATTCACCAGAAAGCTGTTAATGCTGATGGTATCCACAATATGTTCATCCTCGGTATAACTATTTGTAGTCCTATCGAAAGTGTAGAGTCGTCGTTCAACCCCCGCCCCAACACGGTGCTGAGGCTGTTTTCGCCGTCAACTTCCTCTTAGTGGTTTTTGGTTAAGGTTAGTGTGGCTCTCAGCGTAGAGAGATTGGCATCAATGATAATCTTAGTTTTGCGCCTGTTGAGGTGAAGTATTGAGGAAACCAGGTGGTACCTTCGTCTAGAAAGTAGCGGAAAGAATTGTTACCTGCATGAATATTGAGGATGGATTAATAAGTTTCCTGGTTTACCAATGCAATCTCGTAGGTCTTGGATTCCTTGAGTTGTAGTGGGGTTAAACTGGATAAGGATTCGACTATCGCTACCGGAGTCTATGAAGGAAAACCCCTGTTTGAGATCGGTGTTGTCGGCGATTTGTTGCAAGAGTGTATTATTCATTTACATGTATTTATAGCAGAGTAGACCATTGTCACATATTTTTACTTCCATTCTTCAAGACCCTCATAGTGCTTCTTCGACTGTTTTCTAGCTTTCACCCCAATCGCATAAACCTCGTAGGGGTGACTGGCAAAAAGAAGTTGTAAGTGAATTTTATCCATTTACTTTTAGTACACGACGTTCATCTTTTGACCATCGGATTCAAATTGCAGGATTCTGTCGGAAATGACTAATGCAAATGCTTCGGTGTTGGCTGGAACATTGTGTGAGAAATCGGCTCGGATCCGAATGTCCAACGAGGATTCTTTGAGACGTTCGGACCGATGACTCACATCAAACACAAATAGGGGATATAAGTCGATAAAGTCAGAGGGATTTGTATCACCATTACGGAGGAGAAAGTCCATGTTATAGAATTTCTTTCTGAAGTCGAAGGCTTCTTTAAATACTCTGGCGACCTTATTTTGGTTGAAATCTACTTTATAGTCGACTGCTGGATAACGTTCAGCGTTCAGTTTGACATGGATATTTCGCAATCGACAATGATCGAACACGGCAGCATTATGGGTTTGGTCACCACTTCAGTCGGTTTGGAAGGCAACGACGATATATTTAGGCTTTTTGCGACCACCTTTGGAAGATAGTCGCCAGTTAAACTGTAAGGCTTGGGGAACGGCTATGGAATCACACTGACTCATGCGAAATCCACAGTGGATCTTGGATTTACTTAGGTGGTTTTGTACATTCGCATCTTATTTTCGTCGGAGGGGTGACGTGGGGGACATACCACGAGATTTTACTCAGGTTCACTTTCGCCACGTTTTCGACGGCTATCCTTAGCAATCTTGGGACCGGAAAGATTGGAAACTAAGCATGTTTCAGTTCAACTAAGACCCTCAATACATCGAAATCCGACTGCAGACGATCGTTAAGGGCTTTGGTGATGGGTTCGTTATCAGTCTGGGGTAATGGAAGGTTGCGTATGGGATATTTTTGCATATCTATATCCATATTCATTAGACCTCCGTTGGTTGAAATGCATTTCGACTTGTCCACTTAGATACTTTTCAGGGCCGTCAGCTTTTTGGTGAGACCTGTGATCGATGCATCGTACTCTTCTTGCACCCGCTTCATTTCCATCTTCCGCTGATCAAACTCCGATTCTAGATCATCGATGTCTTTCATACCATCCTTCAATTGTTGGGTCATCCACTGTATTGTCACAGCGTCCGAACTTTCTTTGGGATGTCCTAGGCTAGTAAAGGCTAGGCTCTAAAACTTGTGATTCCTAGGGCTGTAACGGCTCTCTCCAATTCCTTATTCGATAGAAGCTGTAGGGAAGAACTAAATTGTGCAGCCGTATGCTGCTCAATTATTTAAGAATAGTCTAAGAGCATGCGCGCTCACACTTTCCTGTATAATATCTTGCTGAATCATTTCTTGCATTTCCGTCTGGTGAGGAGGTAAAGTGGCTAGGGTGATTTCTAGCATAGCCTTATGAGCATCGATGTCCATCTTCTATTTTCATCGTCCGACCATTGCTGTCCCTGACGTTCGAAGGTCTTCGCTTTTCTTTCGAGGTATTTTGACCCATGCAGGTCCGGGTGTTAAAAGAATAGGCCTACAGCAGCGCTAAGCTTGTCGTAAAAGGCGACTGAATAGTGCTCAGAACCCTAGCCGGGGGCTAGGGCGCTCTGCCCACGGAGTAACTGGGATGTGTGCCCCAGGTGGTTGAATGGGGTACCCCTGGCGTGTTACATGCTGGGGTTGTCAGGCTATAATACGGAAAACCTGACCGCAAAGCATAGTGGTGCACCGTGTTGGGAAAGATGCCACGTTCCTCGCACGTTAAAGAACCCTACTATGGTATTCTCCCGGAGTAGGAACCATAGGGCTCCGCCACAGGAGGCTAAATTGCCCAACCCCACCCACCCCTCCCTATTTCCAGTGGCAATCAAAATTTGTGGACCCCACTGTCCTTGTGTCCCATCCCTTTTTCATTTCATTATCATTTCATGTTCATTTTATCATGAATTTCATGTTCATCGTCTGAATATAGCTGAAATACTGCTGCTCGGACGTTAAACCCCAACAAACAAACAAAACTTTCGAGGTACTTCATTCTTTTCTGCGTTTTACCCATACTTTATTTATGGTAGACAATGTTGCTCCTCAATTTTGTAGTGACCGCGGGCATGGGTGCTAATTCCAACAGGTAGAATGTGTCGCTTGGTATCTTTAGCCGAAAGAACGACTTTGTTAATTTCCTGGGTGTACATCTGATGGTGTTGATTTCGGATAATATTCATCGATCAGTATATTTCCTGCTGGGTATCTAGACATCGCTTATAGTGTCAAAGGTAATATTTCGCTTATAATAGCCTTTATAATTCCCTTTGCTCTCTTGGTGACTTTACCGTTAAGCATATAATTTTTGTCGGAGCCACACGAAGTCGGTCGTACTTTTTCCACCGCATTTATCCTTAAATATTCCAATAATTTTCTTGTTGACGCCGGTTGGAATCCCAGAAAGGGTGGTTGGCTGGATAGTTTAAAGTATCGAATTTCTCCTGAATGTGTGGGGTAATATATTTGTAAAAATCCTCGGTTTGGATTTCATAGGCTAAGCTATCTGTATCGGTAAATAGCAGGCGGGCGTTATCACCATCCATCTCCCTAATGAAACCGTAGTGAAATTTATACATCAGGAGCTTTGAAATATCTAGGATATATGCTCCCAAGATGGTTCTTTCCATGTGAACGGTTGCCAGATTTTCATTGAATACGACAAGGCGATCAAAGTTGGGCTTAGCCACCAGTTTTAGGGCTTGTTTTTCACTGTTAAGCAGTCGAACATCGACCCTGCTGTGAATATTCTCCATAGTCTCCACTGAATTATTCATTTGTTTGTAGAAATCCTTCTCAGCATCGGTTGTAGCCTGAGCTCTGAGTTCGGTATTCAGGTCGATATATGGTTTGAGCCATGGAAATTGTTCGAATCGAATGATCCTATGCATTTTGTAAAGATCATTTCCTGTGAGAGATAGTATTTGAGGTTCTGAAGATGAAGGGTATATTTTCACGTTTGCTCTGAGAAGGTACCAGTTTACGAACTCCATCAATTTCCACATTTTCGGACGCCAGAGGATAGTCGTTATTGCTATCGTGAAAGCGTTGGGAATTTTCTAGGTCATATTCTACTAACGCTCCATATTTATGATCTTCTCGATATTCCAAAGTCTCGTCAATCTCTTCCGAATCCACCCATTCAAACCCTCATGTGGGAAGGGATTGTGCCATGGCCAATCCATATAAATTGTTTGCATCCAGGTAAACAAGATGGACGTAATTGCTCATATATGGATTATTAGCCTTTCCGAGTCGGTGAGATATCATGGCAACACCTCCCCAAGTCGCATTTTCAAACATCAACAGCATATCCTGATCGGTGAGAAGTTCCAGTCGGATTCTGGTGAATTTTAGCATCCCTTCATAAGATAGTCTTGGAGATGTGAAATAGTGTGCGGGATCGAGCTTGTGAGTTTTCATACAATTATCCCTGAAATTCTCGAAAATATCTTCTGGTAGGCAACATGGTTCTCCAAGTGAAAATTGTGATAATCTCACATTGATTGACAAACGAATTGCATAGACACTAGCTGAGCGTGAGCGTAATCCTCATCGGAAATATGTTCAAGGCTGAGTTTGTTGAAAAACGCCTCCTTAGGTGGTGGCTGTGTTTCCTCCATCTTGGTGGGTCCATCTATATAATCGTAGGGATATACTCTCCTCCTAAGCATCAGTTGGGTGTGATCGCCGAAACACTTCTGCGTTGCCTTGAATTTGTCCTTGGGAAGATTCTTCGCAAGGTTTCGAGAGAGGCGAGTAGGAATCGGTTGGAGTTGATGAATCTCATTTCGATATCACCAACCTTCTTAGAAAAGCTGATATATTTCTCATAGGTGTTGGGTAACAGTTAATTTTTCCTTCCCCAAATCCTAACTCTTTCACGAATAGATGGACGTCGTACCCACTCAAGTTATGAAATACAATTGGAACGAATTGGGGCAGTTAAAACGCTAAATTACACTCATTGTGCGCTACACCGCAATATTTTCCCGTCAGATGATCGTGATCGCAAACTTTATCCTCACCCAAAGTGTTACCACAAATGTACCAGAGTCGGCTTGCGGCGCAATTCTCATTATCTTCGTCGGTCATCACCATCGCAATTTCATAGGTTTTGGCGATTTCTCCGATTTCCTATCCCATACACTCTACGAATTTCTTGGCTGCATCTTCTCCAAAGTAAATGACTGAATCTTTATAGTCACCATGGGCGTATTTTATGCGATATCAAAATCCAGATAGTTGATGCAGCTCATCCGGCTTGGTGTAAGCTCGCGATAAATCTGGCTGACAGGTGTCCATCTTATCCTAAAAGCACTCAAAATCTACACAGATTATGAATGGAACCCTCATCTGGCGTTGGTGGTTTTGGAAACTGATGAAAGTTCCTTCTTCCGGCATTTCGATTCTGACTGGCTTCTTCTGGCTACAATTTTCCATGTGCTCGTCCAAAATATCCCGCCTGGTTCTGTGACACAGACACCTGCGGCAAAAATATGCTTCTCCATTATGACCAGTCACTTGAAAGATCAAAAGGCGGGACAAGCTCTTAATCCAGCAGTAATGATGTTTGTTATCTCTGGTCAAAAACAGGAGATCTATATGCTGCGATCCGGTGTTCTTGGAAATCCTTAGGGGATATATTTGAAAATCCTCTTCCTCATATTCTCTTTTCTTTACCCCATCATAGCCAAAAACGTTAATGTTAATACTTGCTTTCCATCTCTCAAAGTAAATGGCCATAAGCGAAACTGAGCACTCAATCCCATCGAAGTTTAGCTCGTTTTCCCACTTCTTATATTGGATAAGTCGGTAGGCGTGATTTTTATCCACCTCATTTTCATGCATGAAAGCAACGATTATCTTCATCCCTAACTTTTACGATTGCCCTCTTCTTGGCCAGTGCTGATGGGGTTGGTATAAATGAGCTGCCGGTGAGTGGTTTGAATTGGTTCAAGTGGATTTGTAGCCGATAGATTTTTTTCTGATAATTGGGTGATCATAACCTAATATGATCTGGAGTTGGGATATACGTAGGTATTCTCTCCGGTTGCAGGATTTGATTTGACTAACTCTACTGTCAGTACCATCAGTCCCTTCTTTTCGGCGAGTGAATCTTGAAGTTGTGCTTGAGATGGTGCTGTAACTTACCTGAAAAAAAAAAACGGTTCCAAATCATGCTGCTTGAGCGTTTTGATGGCGATTGTTCCAAGTACACCTTTCAATGCATCGTGCCGGTCAATTTTTTTTATTTCGTGTTCCGCGGGAGTATTTCCGATATCCCGTTTCACCTACTCAGTCAGAACCGCTCTCCCCAGCCGGGAATAGTTGGTGATTCCCCGTAATTTGGCAATGGTCTTCAGTTCCTTTTTGGTATAAATTTCTACACAAAAAACTCTGTGGGTGGTTTTTGCCCCGATTAACTTTACCAATTTCCCCTTAGATTTCCTACTATATCCTTGTAGACCCTCCTTTTTTGCGATTTCTCGGAGTTCTTTCATAGTGGTTTTCTCCACGAATTTTGTTCCAAGTGGGGTTCCCACCTCTTCTTCCTGTTGGCGCGGTTGTTTACTGTGTCTCCATCAGAGCCCATTTATTCCCGGTTTACTGTTACGAAATTATCCCTTCCTCCTTTTCAGTGGGGCGCCACTGGCCTTAGGTTCTTCGGTAGGTTTATTCTCGAAGCATTGGTATATCTCTTCCGTCCCACATTTTTGACACATGTGGGTTCTATCATCCATAGTTTCCATCTGGGGGTTGCTGCAGCACTGCTGCTTTTGGGGAGTTGGGGTGGGGTGGGGCTACTATTCTCCATCTAGCGTTAGATGCGAAAGCCATATTTGTTTCTATCCTAGGAACGCTTCCTTCTAAGGTGTTTGGGGCTGGGGTATCTCTAGCGTTAGATGCAAAAGCCATACTTGTCTTTATCCTTAGACTAATGCAAAGACGGTGTATTTGCATTTTTAATTTTGCGTTGGATTCCTATGCAGGATTTGTGCTTAAAATCGGGGTGGTGTAGAACTCTCATTTTTCCGACGCAGTCGGTATAGTTTCGCTTTTTACCCTTTGACCTTAAGGACGCTCTTCTATGGAAACGCAAGTCAGCTGATAGCAATTCCGTCTTCCGATTGACCAAATACTGATAACTTAGTGGCGTTCATAAACACTGTATAGAAAATTTGAAATTGCGTTCGAAAAAACTGTATCGAAAAGTTGAAATTGCGTGCCATGTGTTATTTTCTTGAAAGAAATCAACGATTTATAAATATTTTCTATAACTCCTTGAAGAAATGTAGAAACTTAGAAGTAAAATTTTAATGCGTCTGCTATCTTATTTTTAAGATAGTACTTGTTTAAACTACCAACAGTTGGATAAAATATTGACTATTAACAAGAAAAATTAAAAAAAGAAAAAAAGAAACATAAAAGAAAAGCAAAAAAAAAATTTCTGTTTGGAAGCACAAACAAAAATGTCATTAAAATTGCAAATGCAAAGTTGAAAGAAAGTGAAACAATTTTAATGAAGGAAATTAAGACAGAAGACAAGCATACACAACTGCTTGCTAGGGCTTAATTTGAAAAAAAGAATGACAATGATACTTACAATATAAAATATAATAAAATAAATAACATATAGTTTAGAGGGTGATAGAAAGTTTGTTACCCCTTGAAAATACATTGTCAGCCTCCGTTATGCCTCGGGATAACAACGATTTTGTCGGGGTAACAAACTGCCCTATCACCCATTTAGCTATATATAATTTATATAGTGTATCACAGGGGTTTAAGATGATGAAAAACGACCTAAGAATCGTTGCTTTAATATTTCACTATCTATGAGCATACATTTAAACCTGTAATTAATTATAGGTCTCGGGTTATGAAAAGTAAAAAAAAATAAATCGTTAACACAATAATTTTTAAGGCAATTTTTGAAAAAGGAAAGTGAAAGTGCAAATGTGTTATATGAAAATACTATTTTTTTTTCAATTATTTAAGGAATTGTGTACAAACTGTTCCCTTCCGTGAACAATGGTTCAAAAGATCACGTTACTTACCAAAGTAAATATTGCCGGCCATGGAGTAAGATATTTTTTGTGTATCATTCCAAATACGGTAGGCAGGTGACCTACTCGTGCCCCAGCAAATATCACCCTACAGTAAATCACATATAAAAATAACGATGTAAAATGTTAACGCTGCGAGATATTTTGCATACAAAGGCACACAAGCGTTCAGTATTTATGCCCCGGAAACCATTTTTAAGAATGACGGGCGAAAAGCCGCATTTGCGAGTATGCGGGGGCAAAAATGATTTCTCACTCGGCGTGCATGTTTCTCGCCTTTGCATGCTCCCTACATCCTTATCGTGGGGATGATTCCTTCAATATAAAAATCGCCAGAAATTTCAACTTACCACGCTATCAAACAGCGTACCGCTCCCCGTTAAAGTCCAGGGGTGGGTTTTTCGACGCTATCTTAGAGATAAGACGTGTCCTTAGACAATCTAAGGATTCGTCTCTGTACAAAGTCGTGTTCTCGAAGCCATCATAAGTTAAGACGAGTCGCAATTTTCATCCGAACTTTAGGACGAATAAATAGGTGTCTTAGGATCATCTTACGGAAAAAATTACCACAGAATGATCGGCACGCGTCATTTCAAACTTATTTTAAGGAATGTGCATAATTTTAAACTTTGACCTGAATGTTTCACGATTCAGTGACACTTTATTCAGAAAAAAGTTTGCTACTGTTTCTATTTCTAATACCTACATGTAACAATAGCAATAGAAAATCAATAACTTCACTCGGTTTTTAAATTCACTCACATGCATATAATTAGGAAGCAATCATTTGATTTTTTTTTGTTCACCAAAAATGTGAAACAAAACTTGTTTGAAAAAAAAGAGAAAAATTCATAGCCTCCCCCCCCCCAACCCCCACTGATAATCAAATGGTTTTTGCCTCATTATTATATGCATTTTTGTTTATTTGATATAACAATATCAACCATTTACCTGTATTTAATATTTCTTAATAAAAACATAATATAAATAAAATAATAATTTAGAAAAACATATTGTCGTTTTTTTTTTCAAATGTGTACACGTCATAATATTTCTATCCGCATACATTTTGTTCAACCATTTTGAGTTTAGAGACTTATCAACAAAAGATTCAACAAAATTCTGTTTTAAAATAGCATGTTGTGCACTTCATGTTCTTTTCAAAACCTTCAGTTACGTTTTGATTTTAAACGGTTTATGTAAATGCCAATAGATATTTTTTTTTTCAGCAGCAATTAAAAAAATTACATTAAATTTTAGATATTTCTGTGTGATATGATGTGAAGTTTGATTTTGGATTTTAACTAACCAGCATTTTTAAGGATGCACTTTTTGTTCATGGATACGACATGTTAAACCTGACATTATCTTCAAAGCACCGATGGACGCCAGTGGGTACTTACCTTGAATGACCCATAATGGCGGCATTTAGAGCACCAATAGATGTCAGTGCCACTAACACAGATATTACTGCTGACAACGGTTTATAAAACCGCTGGATATATACCTAGAAGATACAACTAATACTTTAAAAGTGTCTGGCATTTTTGAATATGCATATTTCAGTATCATTTTCATTTAAAGTAACATGCAAGTCCGGAATCTTTCAGAAAGTGAGCACGTTTCTTTTCTTTTGTAGAATACTCGATCAAAGATCGTGATCCCGTATGAGCGCAGTCTTGATTAATTCCTGTATATACTAACCGAGAGAATGCAAGGCTCAGAACCAAGGCTAGATGTTCATACGTTGTCGACGGTATATTGCTAGCTAGAGATATCATATATCAGGGGTCAACTTCAGAATATTTAAAACAGAAACAACGTAAAATAAAATAAAATAAAGGGCCCTTTGATTTAAATATTAAACGGTGAACAGCGAAAACCGGGATAACAAACCACGAAAACTGCTAAATAAGTGTAAAGCCACAATTGGTATCATCGGCATCAGAGCTTAATTTCGTGACTTACCAAATTTTTCCCAAAAAATTTTGTTGTGACGAGTTTTAAAATTTATCTATCTATTGCCATACTCTAAAAAAAACTGTATGGTCATGACTATTTCTTGGACTTAATCTCCTTTCATCACGGACCATAAACGCTAGATAAGTGTTACGCGAATCCATGAACGTCATAAGGATAAGCGTTACACGATAACTGTGAACACAATGTATGAACATCGCTGGGAGTAGTGGTGCACGATTGCTGTGAACATAATCTATGAACATCGTTAGGAGTAATGGGTGCGCGATTACTGTGAACACAATCTATGAACATCGCTAGAAGTAGTGGTGCACGATTACTGCGAACACAATCCATGAACATCGCCGCTAAGATGAATATTTCATGATAAATGTGAACACAATCCATGAACATCCCTAGAATAAATGTTACACGATAACTGTGATCATATGAACCATGAACAGCAATAGGGTACAATGTAATTGTTTCACCAATCCATGACTATTCATAAGATAACTGTGATCGTGAACCATGAACACCGTTCGTATAATTCAGGAACGTTATTAAGACAAATTACCTAAATTAAGTTACATCCAACACAAAAGAACTCAAACATACACACAAAAATTAGCAGCACAAACCAAGTGAACTCAGAAATAATCAAAGCACCGAAGGTGCTGAAACTCGGAAGTCGCTTGGCGTGCAACCTGCAAGATAGGTTCCCGATGTTTATTTTTTAAGCAATGTGCTAGAGTGCCGGTCATGACATAGATTAAGGTTTGAGAATGTTTTGGTGTTGAACCCGTATTTCCCTTGCAACCTGCAGCAAAACAAAACAAATATGTACACAAATATCGTCAAAATAAGATTGTTGCATTTGTTTACGTTCTTGAGACCTTAAACTTGAAAGAAGGCAGCTGATGATGTTGATTGTGACGCTTCTTGATAAAATGATTTTGATTATAATACCATTCGACACCCAAAGAGAGATAACTCCAATTAAATTGTATTGCCTTTTAACTATCTTCTTTGAAATTACTATGTGACCAAGCGCAAAAATAGTTTGGCGTCTCGATTTACCAGTTCGACAATATTTAGCTGAAAATTTAACACCTAAAATGTTTGAAATATCATTCATTTGGGATGTCGGTGAAATATTTAAAGTTTAAAAGAGAATCACGCATTCATTTGAAGAAAGCATTTCTGTCCGTGAAGTTATCTCCCGGAAGCTCTTTTGTCATTCTTATACTTACAATACTCGAAGCCACTGACGTGACTTCCGAGTAAAAACTAGAGGCTCTAAAGAGCCTGGATCACTCACCTGTCATGAAAGCTATATTCTATTTTTTTGTCAAAGCGGTCATGTTTTTAGGGATAAAAAATCCCAGCGCTCTTATCTAAGGAACAAACATATAAACTTGCATTGAATTCTGTGCAGTGGTTTGTCTCACAAGAAAAATATATGAATGTAGTTACATGAAAAATAACGACAACAAACAACAAAAAATGCCCCAAAAAAAAGCATTTTCTCCAACCTAGGTTAAGCGATTGTCACGAAAATTTGTCAACAGTAAGATATTTTAATGCTGAACACTTTAATCATATGAAAGAAATTTAACTTAACCTTACAGTTGTGTAAGGAAATTTATGTCAAATACTGCTGTCTGGCTCTTCTGTTCTATTTTTAGTAACAGTGGCCTGGTTTTTTTTCCACGGATCGTTAATTCCAATTGTAATTTTGTGCAGAAATCTGAAAGTACACTAAAAATTGCAAAATACACAAGGAGCAATTACTCCAACTTGAATAGTTTTGCACGAAAATTTGACCACAAATAGATTTCATCATGCTAAACACTATTTTTCAGCAAATAACTGCTGTCTGACCCTATGTTATATTTTCAGTAACAGTGGTCATGTCTGTCAAAGAATCAATCCCCCTCCCACCACATCAGTCCTAGGTAGAACACCATAAGAAATATTCCTACCAAATTTGATTCTTAGTCAAGGAGTGTCAGAAAAGAAGACGTTTGAAAAATTGTTTACGCCAACGACGAACGCCAAGTGATGGCAATACCTCTCCTGGTCCAATGAGCTAAAGTATTACACAAAGTACAGGTATATAACATTCTCAGCTAATCTCCGGTTATCTCAGTTATTCACATGAAATTCAAATTTATTTAGTTGTTCGCTTGGTCGTAATAAAATAACGTTGCCCAAAAATATATATAGAATAACTCACCAGAGCAACTGCATTAGAGGTGGTAACGTCAGCTTTAGACAACAGCGTGAAATAAGCAACATTTGTCATGATGTACTTGGTTATAATGGCTATGAAAGATATATAGACAGTCCGAGGCAAATCTCTAAAATGAACAATTGAACACAATATATGTAATGAATGATCGAAATAACAAAGCTCGTCATTTGTTTAAAAAAAAAGATATGAGTCCATGATTAAGTTACCTTTTTGGTGTCTTTGCTTCTTCCGCCAAATTGCATAATGCTTGCCTAGAGTAGAAATGAAACGTTTAAAATGCGTTGACTATTGCCAAAGGCTTTTGTATGAACCCATTTCAGAAGGGGTATAGGAAACCCAATGAAATGGAATGAAAAAAGGACGTTTCGGCATGTGTTAATATCGGCAAATACGGAAGTGTGAACAATGGAACAATTCCAAAGACATTGACAGAAGGTGGAAGCAGAAAACATTTTGCCCAGTGCCCCCTCCCCCCCCCCCCACTTTTCTTTTTCCAATACACACAACTAAAAATGTTAATTGAGAAGATTTTATGAAATTGTTGTCATTTCTTCTGTGTTTCTGATAGAAACTCAGACAAAACCTTGAAAATCAAGAGAAATACTTTTCCCGCCATAATTGCAAACCTTTGAAATCTTTGTTATTCTAAAACAGAGCAGCGAACATCCTTAAGGAAAACAAGACGTAATACAAAAAACTAACGATCCAGCAATGTGAACAATATGGAGTGGCATTCGGTGCCTCGGAAGGGTAGGCTTGTCATGCTCCGCAAGCGACACCCGTCATAGATATAAGTGAATGTAATCAGACAATAATGCAACTCCCCGACACGAATCACAAAGGGGTCCCATAAAAAATAATTCACATTGAGGCATTTACATCATTCAATTTAACAAAGTATAATGTTGTAAATAAAATAAATTATGCGGGAAAAGTTGAAAAATATCCAAAATAAAATAATCATCCTTATTTTTATGTTAACTTTCAATACAAAATTAAGAATGTGATAAATCATATCAAGTTATTTAATCCTTACCATCCACCGTAAGAGAACATAGAGTAGAAAATGGCAACAGCGAACTGTCCCGGCTCGTCTGTTGTACCTTCAAACATCGTCTCAAAATTATCTGTTTCACCTGTATCATGCAGAAGAAAATTATTCAACTTTCGTCATGTTTTAGTTTATGTTTTTGTTTTTGTTCTTGTTTATTTTTGTTTGTTTGTTTTTAACTGTTATAGGCTTCGTTGTTATTATCTAAGTTGTATATACATGTATTAGCAAAATTACTTGTAATACCCGGCTAAAACATTATCTTTTTCACCTGGTGGACTAGCGGTGGCAGTTTCGCATCTGGTTCGAGAAGTCGTCGGTTCATTCCCCGGTCGAGTCGTTTCGAATACTTTTTTTTTAAATTTGAAACACAGTACCGCTACTTTGCAGGAAATGAAAATTCATCAGCGCTATTTCACATCTAAATTATCGCTTCATATCATAAAAAAAGAAGTTTAAAAAAATAGAATCCATTACCATTTGATAAGTTTGCGATGCCAGAAACGATAATTATCAACATGGCTAACACTTTAGCGCAAGAGAGTAGGATCTGGACTTTCGCTGCATACTTCATGTAAACGCAGTTTATAATGACACAGGTCACTGAAAGAAGAAAATGTTACATCAATAACGAGCAGTATATTTAATAGCGAGCGTGTTAGGCATATCATAGTACTAAGGATAAACTTAAACTTTCACGTGTCATAGTGAGTCAGAGTGAAGTAATACTTCTAATCTTTTATAGGAAAAATATCCTATTTTCCAATGAGTTATCTATTAATTAAATAACACTATAGCAATTAAGTTGAATAAAAAAAACTCCGTTACTTATTGACACCTTGGCCTGTTTCAATCCAGACTTTTATTTAAAAAATGTTGTGTTGAATGACTTAAAGCATTGAATCTCATGTTTACTTTTTTTAATGAAAGCCACTGATATATTTACGCCATTCGTACAATAGCCAATAAAATGAAGGCACAAGACGCTACAATCAATCTGCCGGATCTGCCAACGTGCATTTTTAAGCATTTCTGAGTCTGGTCAATACTTTTCCTTTACCATTGATCTCTAATTGTAGGTCCAGATATGACTGTGTCTGTAGTGTCTGTAATATCCTTAATCTCAGTTCTTTTGGGTAGATACGATGTATAAAATCTCCGAAACCGGGATTGTTTAATAGTACGTCATCTTTATAGAGGAAACTCAGATCAAAGGATCTGGCTAACCGATGTTCCTTCCTTCGGGTTAGATCAGCTATAAAGTCACCCTCATAAGAGCGAAGAAATAGGTCAGCGAGTAGAAGAGCATAATTTGTTTCCATTGGAATGCCACGGTGGACCACTATGTTGTCGATAAAAAATTCCAGCATTTTGAAAATATCTTCTTCGGTATATTTAGAAGATGATTTGGGATCGTTTTTCACAAAGTAAAAATATCATAAAATAATAGTAAACCGAGCTATATATGGGAACATAAACAACAGCACACAGACCCACACACTATATTTGCGTAAATCTATTTTTGTGCAATCTAGTCAAGAGTTCATTATACATCACACGTCCACACGGGTTACATAATACTAGTCGTATAGTTTGAATGGGTTCTAGATCCTGTACTGAAACAAGTATTTTTTGTTTCAAATTCGAATTTTCATAAGGCTCTTTCCTTTTTCTATAAGACCAGGCTTGTTTTCAACCAGAGTTCCGTCAAACTAGGACAGTATGTAATACGTGAATCAATTATATTTTACATCTATTATTCGATAGACTTAACATGTGAAAAAAAATAATATGCCCACTTCAACTGTTAAAAAGATGCTGTAGCTTTTATTTCATCTTGGATACACAATTTTCCTACCACCTAATCAATAAACAAGGTCACGAACTTTAAACCACGAGACAAACTTTTACAAATGAAATAATCCTGTCTGAAAAAAGCGTGTGTATTGGAGTAAATAAATGAGCTTATCAAAATTTTTGCCTAAATATCAAATTATAAGGAATGTAACTAATATCTGAATATATGATCAAACCAACTTTAATAAAGAGTCAGTTATTTACGTAAATTATTTGCAAGATAATTAAGCAAGTACCAAAGAATTCAAACCTATTTAGTCTCTTGTCATATATTATATGTTATCCAATATTATAAATATTTCCTTCTTCGGCTAAATTTACAAATGTGTCAAGACTTCACCAATTTTAATCTAATATTTTTTTTTAAATGTTTGCTTATAATATAGAATTTTACTGCATCAAATATCCCTGTTGTTCAAAGTAATTGCTTCTGCAATTTTATTCATTTAACATCATATTTTCCTTTCACACTATTAAATTTATATTCCTGTTATTCAAAGCTTTGCATATAACCATTTTTTTTTATCAATATTTGCTTGATTATATAGACTTTTCCGCTTAATATAGCAATGTTTAAATATTAGAATGGTTTGTCAATACTTCCTGTTTCATCTAAATGTATAATTCGATTATTTTGCTATACAAGTATATTTCTACATTTATGGAGTACCTCACTTCTTTGGTAGTTTAATTTAACCCTCTTTTCTGGAGCAACCCATATTCTCGGCAGCTTGCTCCGACCCCAATTTCACAGTGAGTCATGCCCACTGCATTTTACTTGTTACTTTTATTCTTCTCATTATTTTCTTTGAAGTGCAACAAGAGTGTAAGCAATGCATTATTTCGTCTACAAAATGGGATAACAGATAAACCATTTAAGTGCCAATCCCAATAAGAATCAGGCAGTGGGTGAAACATGGTATAAAAAAAACAACCAATTTGAAAGTTTAATTTGGCCAGTTGCACCATCAGAATCAAGGAAAACAGACAAGATTGTCCATACTATGTTGCTAAATTGAGATATTATTTCATTGAAATGCAATGTAAATGGACATTTAAAGGACAGATAAGACTCAAAAACCTCATTTTCTAACATTCTGCGCAAAGCCAATGATGCTGCGATCAAATAATGGTCTTTTCAAATAGAAAAAGCATAATTGAGTGAAATTATATTGTCAGATCGGTGGGGGTTGACATGCATGTTTCTGATTTTTTTTCCCATTTTGCCTGGTTCTTACAAATACTTGCACTTAATTTATCAAAATACTTGCATACGATGCGTTCACTGTACGGGAATCAGTTAACTAAAATAAATCTTATCAACAAGACTATTTAAATTCTTATGATGCATCGTAAATTTGTCATTGAGGCAGAATATGTTTACTAAATTATTACTTGACTCTACATTTTTATTGTAATCGCTGTAGCAACAACATTTTTACTTGTGCCCTTTTATGCAAAGTTTTACTTCGTCCTAATTCTGGGACAAGTGCATGCACCTTAAACGTATCAGCTTCTTATTTGCAAAGATACATTTAAAAGAACTTCACATGACAAATCTCGGTCGTTGGTTTTAATGTTATATTATTTTACTCTGTTACTTATAAGACAAACGGTCCTTTTCACACTGCCACTTGTCACTAAAACAAAAGGATTATTGCGAACTTCTTGAGTTACCGACCTTAAGTTTAACGAATTTGAACTTAATAACAGGGGCGGGTCCAGGCAAGAGCGTTATGGGCGTAGCCCCCCCCTCTTTTCAAAGAAAACACACCAACAAAAAACTATCGTAATCTGCTAAATATTGTATTGAATATGGCAATTTATCATATTTATTCATCAAACTTGTCATAATCTGGTTTCCTTTTATACTGATCCCTTTCACAAAATCCAGGATCCGCCTAGCTTAATCTTTATAGATGAGCATTAGTATACTTCTAACTTTTTTTACTAACTACATGTACTAATTCAAGCTTGTGTTCCTTTATAATAGTTTATATCATTCATACTGAAATCGTTTTTTTTTTTACAGTAAATATTACTTTTGCAATTAATAATTAAGTTTTGGGTTTAATACACTATTCAAACTTCAAGACTACTTGTCTTAAATTCAAAATTTTTAAGTTGTCTTTTTTTAACGAAATGTCACTTGGACTAAAGATCATAGGTGAAGGCCCCATGTCTCTATAACTTCCAGCCACCGGAATTACTCGCCCATTCCGCAACACTAAAAAAAGTCTGAGGAGTTCCGATTGTGACATTCAGATCTCAAAAAGCTAAGTACGATAATTCAAGGGATAAAACTACCGTAAGGTTTGATTACAAAATACATGTTTATTCATTTTAGCTTATCAGTGTGTAACTGTTTTCATATTGATTCTATCTATTATGGTTTTTAAGATATGAACGTTTGTAAGAAATTGTTTCAAAAGGACATAACTCTTAAAGTTATGAAATCTTTAGCAGGGTCATCTGCTTACAGGTGTATGATCATGATATCCTTAAAAATGAAGAGGGGGTCCATGCAAGCCAACGTGGACAAAAATGGGGGTTTTCTAATATTAAAAATGATTTTTTAACATTACAAATTTGATTTATAATATCACAAAACCCTTTTTTTCATATTAGGAATTGATTTCCTAATATTAGAAAATGAATTTGTTGTATTCACTTACGGCTTTTGATTATTAGAAAATCATTTTGTAATTTTATTACAAAATGAATATCTAATATGAAGAAACTATTTTCTTATATCAAAAGAATGATTTTGTAATATTAAAAATTATTTTCTAATATTTCAAAATATTGATTTTTGTCCACTTTAGGCTTTTCATAGAAAGTTCTGTAAACCTGATATGAAGAAAATGATAATAGATAAGTGCATACATGCCGCGTATAAAATGACCCTCTCGATAAGCTCTACATTCCGACAATCTGTCAAATTAAATCGTTTCACAGAATCAGGTTTGTGACCTTGACTTGATTGTATGACCTTGACCCTGCAATTGTTTTCATGGTCAGGATATATGGTGGTATTTGCATGTCTCTACGACTTCCGGTTCACGAGTTAGTTATTGCATCATAATTCAGTTGTTCGTTATGCCCAAAATGAGCTCTAAAATTTCCCAAATTTTCTATCGACATATTGCACATGATCTGCATATTATGATATCGTACAGTTTTCAGATTTTTCTTGTTTTGCTTTGGATCAAAAAATCATAAAATTTACAACGGTTTTGTATATTTCATCAGTACCTATTTATAGAATCCCATGTTGCATCATGTTTTCAACTTCGTCCAAGGGGATCATGAGATATAATTCGATAGTCTTAATGTGCACATTCTTAAAATCAAAGTTTCAAACCCAATATTTCATAGATGTTCGAAGGATAAGATAATTTAAGTGTCACTCTCTGTAAAAATCAGGTAGTGAGTGAAACATGAAAACCCCATCATTTTGATAGTGTAATTTGACTATTTGAAAGGCAGATGACTGTCAAAAACCTCATTTGTCTAACATTCTACTGAAAAATTTCTGAGCAAAGCCAGTGGTGCAGAGACAAAATAGTGGTATTTTCAAATAGAGAAAGTATCCTTGAGTTATATTACATGCATGTCTCTGATTTTTTTCCCATTTTGCCCCATTCTTACTAACACTTATACACTTAAGTTCAAATTTTAAATGTTCTTTGAAGGTAAGGTTGTTGCATATTAAATGAATGTCTTGAAGTCTTATATCCGAAATATCGATGTTTTCTCCCCAGAAAATTAGTCGGTTGGGGTCAACGAGTGCAGAAAATTAAATGTTTTTTTTGTGGTTAGATTGTTGCATATCAAATGAAAGTAATAACGAGTACTTGACAAATATGAACTTTGTTTGACCGAAAAAGAATCTGACTTGGGTTAATAAGGGCAAAATGATATACTTCATAGAAAATAGAATTGTTGCATATCAGATAAATGCTCAGCAAGTGTGTATTACCAAAAAAAAAATGATGAAAACATGCAATCAAATGCATTTGACAAGATCAGCAAGTGTAAAAAGTAAATTGTTGTGAAGATTAGCTTGTTATATTTCAAACAAAAGGTCTAAGCATGTACTTTACAAGAAGAATACTTTCAAGGGAAAGATTTTTCAATTGTCTTACAGACAGTTGACATACTAGTTTATTTTATTGTAGCATTTTTCCACCACTACATGTCTCAGGTTAGGGGTTATGGTCGTTTTGTGTGTGTTCAATTTCATTCATTTTAAGGGTTTTTTTCTATAGATTATTCAAGTAATTTATTTTTGGACCTATTACAGTTTGCTTGATGGTATGGGTTTTGCCCATCATGGTGACCTGTAGATGTTTAATTGTTCATTGCTTGGCATTTGGTGTACGACTATCTCATTGGCAATCATACCATATTTCCTATTTTCATATAAAACTGTTCTGCAAAGAACACTCAATACGAACTTTATATTCATCTGGTAAAAAATCAAGAGTCTTTGCTGGTACTGACTATTCAGGATATTGAACTTACCTAATATCCAGCCTGCTAAGACTTTAACAGCGGTATCAGGGGCATCGCATTCTGAAAAGAATGGCTGAAAGATATACAGTGCTGCTGTATAAGAAAGAAACGCCAATATAGGTCCAGAAATCAAAATGACGTATCCCCACAGTATTAGAAACCCGGGTAAAGGTCCAAATGTTTCCATTACATACACATATGGTCCGCCTGCTTTTGGAAATATGGTCCCAAGTTCAGAAAAACATAGCGCTAGAAGCATGCTCATAAGTCCTCCGATGAGTAATATAATAAGAGACGACCCAACTGATCCAGAGGTTTTCAAAATGGCCGAGGGAGTTATGAAAACTGACGTATGTCCTGTAATCGCTATCATTATTGCAATGAAGTAAAATATATTTAGTGGTTTCTTCATTTGAATGTCTTTGTTTGTATCTTTCCTTTCTAATACAACCTTGTTCTTATCATTACTACCATTTTTATAGACACCAGATGCATCATTTTGGTCAGAAACAGCGCCTAAGTCCGTTTCATGTGGTTCATAAGCATCGTTTGTCTGTCCAGTCACCGGTTTGATGGAATGGTCCTTGCTTTCTTTAGTAGCGAATATCTCGATTCCCATTTTTCACAGATTTATCAAAGAGTCAACCGAATAGAATATGGCGGGGTTCACCCGACTACATATATTGAAAGTCGTGGTCGAATGCAATTGACATAGTACATTTCAACTTCAATAACATTCCAGTTATTTGCACGGTATAATGATTACCATTGACGTAAATGAATATTTTTTCGTCTGCTGATCAATTTTCAAATATATATGTATATGATAGGTAGAAAATATTTGGGTCTCGTGCTGTAGTGTTTTAGCTATGCCAAAAATTATATCATTTAACCCACGCTCTAAATGTGGCAGGTAAATTTTGATCATGTTGTCCGTTGTCGTACCCGTCTGTTCGTCTGTTGATGCGTCCCCAGTTTCTAAGAAAACTTATTAGACTGCTGAATGGAAATAGTGAAACTTTAACATATTTTTTATCCCATCATGGCATTGGCCACCTTCTATTTTGCATTTCCATCTGAACGACAGTTGGGCAAACCACGAACTTTTCATTCGCCAATCAGGGAGGTCATTTACCTATCCATAACTTTTCCACAACCGCTGAACGGATTTCGGTGAAACTCACAGATATTCTTCATCACATGAAGCTATTGCGAACCTTTCACTTTCTATCTCCATTGGGCTTACCTGGGGCAAAACACGGACTTTTCCACTTGTCAACTGAAAAGTGGCATCTCTACTAGAATCGCTGAATATGGATTTCAATGAAACTTCACATATTCTTCATCACATGATAACATCGCGCACCACCACGTTTTCTCCAACCTGGGACGGGGTAATTATACTTTATGAATCATACGTAAATTATATTTTAGTTATATTTATTCGGGGTTTTACATTTCCGGAAATTTGCATTACTTTCCCAAGAAAAAAGATGACGTTTCCAAAAAAAGAAGTCTACGTTTCCGGAAATAAATACCTTACTTTTCCGGGAAAATAGTAATGATTCCGGAAAAAGATAATTAAGGAATTACGGAAGGAAAGTCATAATAGAAAAGAATTAAATATTTAATTTAAGTTAGTCAAATTTTAAAACATGATTTAAAACGTAAATTTAAAAGCCAGCACCTAATTAGATATATCTTACATCAGTTTACAAATCAATTCTGGTAGAATATTTGTAGCCAACACGTCTTACAGAAATACATTGTTTTGTGTTTTGTTCAATAAGGAAGTCCATCTCCTCCTTTTCATATTTTTGAACAAGTTGTTCTCATCTTTATGCGTGATGTTGTTTGCAGATTTAATTTAATCGATAAAGACAAAAATGTTAAGATGGCTAGCGCAGAACTGCTAATTCAAGTGGACATGAAAAGACTCTGCTCTATTCGTTCTCTCTTCCTCGGGATCAGAGGTTGGTGGAAATCTCGAATTGCCGTCCAAATATAATTCAAATATGTAATTTGCAAACTTTATGCATTTATCGTCAGATGGAGCGTCTACTGTTAATTCTACAAATCAATCTTCAATCTGATTGTTTGGCAAGTATGCCAAACCAAAGAAATGTTTCAGCCATTTCCAAAATCATAATCAAAATCTTTGTAATCGACACTAAGACCTATTGACTGAATTTTATCCTTAATGAAACCTGCAGCAACCGGCTGTAGCAGAATGATTTTTTTAACAGCAGTATACATTTGACATTCAAAGTCAATATGAACTACCTCGGGCAGGAGAGTTAGTTTTCAGGTTATGCGCATATCAATAAGCAGATCCAACATTTTATGTAACATTCCTCGGATTTAAGTTGAAGTAACGCTTATACAAGAGGAATGAGTTACCATTTTACACCCAAGTATCGAGTAAAGTTGGTAGAATTCGGGCAGGCTTTAAATTTGCCGACTATGAAAATATCAGTAATTTCATAACAAAGACATACCAAGTTGGTGAAACATGAAAATATAAAGATTCCCGAATCAACATCATTCATTAAAGTGAAACTTTCAGTTTGGTTAGTGTTCGAATCTAATTGTCTTTAAATCTCGTGGACATCGAGTCTACTTTTAGATAATTTTGGAATCTGCTTTTGCCTTTCTCTGTATAAGGACATAGCAACATTTTTCAAGTCTTAATGTCTGAATAGATGTTCTTACATTTTCTGCAGCTCAACTCATATTACTTTTGACGGTCGCCGGGAAATGTCACCAGAGTTTTGCCGAACACGGATTCGAAGCTGACATGTTTCTGCCTAGTGGGCATTCTTGGTTTTCACAACAAAACCTTCGGGATCAGTTGTTATAGATGATGAACTACATCTGTAAAAAGAGAAAAAAAGATATCGAATCTTATTTTTACTGCAATTTACTATGAAAATGGGGGAGTTTCTCTGAACTGTATTGGATATTTTTTTATTATTGTTGTTAAATGTTTGCATGCCCCTTTACTTTCTTCTGTTACTTTGTTTAATATATGATGCATTGTGCTCAGTCATGCCATTGTCCCATATCCGTTCTTTTTTTATATATAAATTTCAACCTTAAGTCAAATATTTACATTATTTTATTCAGAGAAATGTCAACGTTTGGGTATATGTATAAACCTGTAAACTTTATCCCTATGCTTCAAAGTATTTGCCGATCTGTTTGAAAATCCGTCGGAAAGTATGCATTTCTTTCCTCTGTTTTTTTTTCTACATGTACCAAATCCATTTTGACGTGTGATCAAATGTTGAGTATGTCTCTAGAGGTGAATACATTTAAAAACAGATAATTTTCGGGTTTCTCAATGATTTTTACCTTATCCTTACCAGAGTCAACCTGTTATATTTAGTTTATTACAGATATAAGAACAGGCCCTTTTTTGTATAAAATATAAAATTAAGAAATAATTCGTGGAGGGGGTAGATTTGTACTCATTTTAACATGGGCACGGCATTTATATTCGACTATTTTACACCGAGCGTAGCCAAAATAACGGCTGTTCCGTTTAACCTCCTTCGTATGTAAAGGCTAAAAACCACTAATTCCACTTTCCATAGGCTTCTATGCTAATTTCACAATATTCAATGGCTTCTCTGGACTTTAACTTAACTTTAACCTGCAGAGGACTATATATCAGCATGATTCTACATATGTCAGCTCACAATCCTCAGAATGGCATGTGGGGTTAGCAGACTTGCAGTGCAGTACTGGTCACCGGAAGTGAAGGGTCTATAAATAGCATGGGAAATCCCAGTGTTTTCACAAGATAGGGGTATATTTAAAAATCATTATGGAGATTAGGCTTCACATCACAAGAAGCAAAATGCACCTATAAAATGTACAGAAATGTTTTTCCTTTCAGAAACTGTTTAAATTTTTTAAATAAGATGAGAACTTTTTTCACAGCACTATGAGGAACAGGGGTAATTTCTGCGTAGGACTATTTTTGCGTACGTTCCAAATGCTCATTGGTTGAATTGGTGGTCTGTAATCTGTAAGTTGGATTTAATTTGTTTATTTATGTTATCGTAATACTACGTGTTCAATGTGTGTATTTATATAATTGATTTCATCTAGATAACATCTCAGTCGTACGTTAAATCATCGACTAAACGTTTTTAAATGAGTGTTTTGTCTCGAGGCGACAGCGAAAGAAGAGACAGTGCGCGATTCCAAAGGTGGGGTTGTACCGACATATGGTGTACTGTTTGACGATATGAAGACGTCATTTAGAATGAATTATTTATCATAACAAATGTTCAAATATTTATAATTAACTACTAGGTAAATTTCCGAAAAAGTAGTTAATACAAGTCTATTTTGATGACAATGTAAGGCGGTGCTATAAATGATTTGTGACAGGAATATTAATTGCCAACACGATAATTGACCAATTAGAATTGTAACATGAATCTTCTTTTTTCCTTTGATCTTTTTATGGAATAACATAGAGACGACAAGCATGTACCAAAATGTATGCTCTAAATTGAAGCAACCAAATAATATTGCATGAAAGGTCACATGGGCCTATATAATGCAATGAGGAAACAGCCATGAAATAACCAAAACACTAAAACCAATATTGCATGGGTAAGCTCCGCCTCTTTGGGAAAAGATTACGCCTACAAAAAAGCACACATACAAATGTCAATTTTATTAGGTTTCATATAATAAAATACAAATCTTTAAATCTCTGCAGGTTTTCTTTGCCAGACAGAGAACAAAAAATATAATGTCTACTCATTAATTTAAAGATAGAACCGAAAAAATACACATTTCTTTACTTTTGAAACATATTAGCAAAAAAAAAAACAACCCCCAAGTTGAACATAATGTATCGAAATGAAATTTTGCTCAAATACAGAGCTACATATTGTAGAAAATTGTAAATATGGAAAAATAAATAGATTTTTTTTACATTTGGGCCAAAAAGGGGGGTCCATGCCCCGAATAGTTGTGTTTAAAAGCCTTCAAAAAGACAATTAGCGTAAATCAGTCTAATTCAATTAAAAAATACACACCTGAGAGAGAACCAAATCATCGCTTTCTACATTTTCAATGTCAAGCCAATCTGGTAGAGAGAATGCGTCTGCCATACTGCCTACTGTGCGGGTTATTAGATTTTCCCGCCAAACGTTATTTTTTTCTGCACGGACTGTCATGGGCGTGTCATTCATGTTACAAATCATTTATAGCAACGCCTTCCTCGTTAGCCAAATAAACTTCTCACGCTGCGCGTTCGAAAGTTTATTTGTCTAACTCGGAATACTATGCTATAAATATAACATATACATATACGGGTAGCTCGTGCTCTCGTTTAGCGTTAAGTTAAAATAAAATATTAAAAATAAATGGCAATTCTTTAAAGGCGGGATCATTTTCGTCAGAGTTGGAGTTGCCCCTGTGCAATATTTATGCAAATGAGGTTGGATATTGCATGGCTGTTTTCAATTGAGTTATTGTATTGGAACGCGTGACCTTTCAAGCAATATCATACAAAATTTCTAGTTACAGCATACTTGGTCTTCCTCTCATATGTATTTGGGAAAAACTACAAAGGAAAAATCACAATTCATGTTACAATAAAAATATACGGCAGTTCTTTAAAGACGGAGTCATTTTCGCCAGAGGCGGAGTTGCCTCTGTGTAGCATTTATGCAAATTTGATATTGCATGACCGTTTTGCAAAGTATATGGGAACACGTGATCTTTCATGAAATGTCATACCAGATTTCTAGTTAGAGCATACTTGGTCTTATTCTTTTTTCATATTTATGGAATGCAAGTCATTTTAGCACGTTTTTCAAGGGGAATATTGGGGAAAGGGAAAACAGTAAACTCACTTCGGTAAGAACCTGAATGGTTTGAAATACTAGTTATTTAAAATTATCCAAGAACTTACCACGGCTCATATATATTGAAGGTCGCAGTTTATTTGGGACCATGTGATGAATTAATAATGGCTATACAACTGCTATAAGTCTTGATAGGATGATCATATACTTTTATTTTCAATACTTAATTCATAAACAACAGGTAGAATCATTTAAACACCTGCAAATACAATTTTCCACGGCGAATATTACAGAAACGACAACATGAATAATATGATCAGACCGTAAATATAACTGACCGTAATTAAATATTTATCCGAATTGAAATAACAACATCCGAGAGTCAAATAGAATATTATAGTATAAATACCTGAAAATACAACAGCCGTGTAATAATACAGCGACCTTATACAAAGACAGTATAACCAAGAGTAATAGTGAAAAGTAAGTACCCGTAAAACTACAAATTTTCGCGGGTGAAAGCATGCAAAGTTAGCCGTGCATATAGATTTTACTATGTGTAAGAAAACGCCAAGTCATTGCAGGTCATGTCAGGTCAAGTCAAATGTGATATGAATGTGTATGAATATATATAAATATATGAAACAAACATGACAGTGATTGTGAAATAATATGAATGAATAAATGAGAAAAATACATGAAATAACATGAATGAATAAATGAGAAAAATACATGAAATAAATCATCTGTGAAATTGAATATTTGAATTTGAAGTCTCCTGCTGTCCATTGCTCCAATAAGACAGTACACCAGTCTGTCGGATGACAAATTTGTACTAAGTTACTCCTCTTTGCTTAAAATCATAAAAAAGTACTATCTTAAAAAAAAGATAGTCGACGCGGTAAAATTTTAAAATTTTCTACAACTCATTCAAGAAAATAACACATGGCACACAATTTCAATTTTCGATACAGTTTTTTCGAACGCTACTAAGTTATCAGTATTTGGCCACTCGGTAAAACATAATTGCGATCAGGTGACTTGAGTTTCCAAAGAAGAGCGTCTTTAAGGTCAAAGGTTAAAACGAATTAAACTATACCGACTGCGTCGGAAAAACAAAGCGGAAGCCAAAAATATGAAAAGGACTAATAGTTACAAATTCCGAAAACGTATGCTTTATGTTTCCAGAAACTAGGTATTGGACTTAGCGGAAATGCAGTAAGCCCATTAAAGTGAACGAAAAATACAGTGTTCTTTTCTTATTTCAACAAGATGTTATTAAAAGCCTGTTAGGAACAATGTGTTTGCTCCGATGCATATCATAAATAAGAGTAACAACAAAATTGCCGAACACTAATCCGATTTATAATCAAGTCAAGTCCAGAACAAATCTGGCAAAATAGATGTTATAACACCGGAGCAGCTGGTACCGCAATTGTCCTAAGTACAGGCATTTCAAACAAAATTGTGGGTTAATCTAGGTTTTACAGCGCTAAATCTTTCTCTTCTGTTACGGCGTGAATATACCAGTGGTGAATAAAAAGCATTTGCATGCTATTGTCAGCGGTCAGATCAGCTCAAAGAACAATTAAAAAAAAAACAATCATTACTCATTGTGTTAGAAGAAACTGTGTATTTTTTAACCAAGGACTGATATCTAAAAAGAATTTGCAAGAGACCTTGTAAGACGTATTTCCTCATACCCCTGATTCAGGAGTCTGTTACGCAGATATTTATGGCGTAAAAGGAAATCAGTGTAGTTAGTACTTGCTCTAGCGTATAGCGAATCAATTGTAAAATATAAACACCATATAAAGGAGAAGAAGGGATATTGCTTTACAGGTAAGGAAAAATAGGATATTAAAATTGAAGTCGTCTCTTTTATCATAAATCTTAATGCTGAGATGAACACTGTTGTCAAATTCGAAATGTAGGTTTAAAATTGATGCAGAACAAGCTGTTTCTGTAGTTTCCTTTATCTCGAGCTCTGGTGGATATATTGACAGTAACCATTTGCCAAAAGAAGGGTTGTTGATGGACAATACATCATCAATATATCTGTATGCATCTTTTAATTTTTATTCTTTACGTGATGCTGAAGAACTTCAGTCTCGTATGAATATAAAAACAAATAGGCTCAGAGAGGAGCACAGTTAGTGCCAATTAGAATATCTCCTTCAAATGTGATAAATATGTTATCAATGGGACCTCTTTGTAGCTCTGCTAGACAAGAATATGCCATAGGAAGTACAGTATTGAGCGTAGCTCTATACCGTCTTTGAATTAACTTTACTTACTTACTTAATTACTTACTTAATTATATTGATTTCATTTTCTTATTTAATTGATTTTCTAAATTTGATTTAAAAGTTTAATAGATAATTCATACAGGTAAGAATTACTTAGGAATGTGGGCAATTGATATAATTCCTTTCCCGATCTTTATTTTACCAAACTTTACTGGTAACTTTATTTTACTATACTTTACTGTTAACTTTATCTCACTTTATTTACTATACTTTACTGTTAACTTTATCTCACTTTATTTTACTTGACATTATTTTACTTTACTTTTTATTTATTAGCTCACCTGGCCGTAGACGTCCGTCGTCGTCGTCGTTGTTGTAGTCGTTAACAAACATCATCTCCTCTGAAACTATTGAATTGATTTAGATGAAACTTAGCATGATGTCCCTTAGGGTATCTTGCATACAGTTTGTTTTACGATCCGTCGAGAAACATGGCCGCTGTACCTAGAAATAGAACATGGGATGTTTCCACTTAGACCTCCAAAACCGTTAGTTTCAAATTCTGATTGAGTAAAAGTGTTCAGCATTATTTAAAAAACTTCTGAAACTGATATTCAGAATCAAATCAAATTTGATTAGTTTGTTTCTTATGGTATTCTGCACAAACTGATTGTTTAAAATGTTTTAAATGTTGAAAACATGGCCACTGTTAATAAAAAAGAACCTCTGGGTCAAAATACAGTTCTTTGCAAATAACTCAAATTAGCAAAATTCTGATGGGGTAATATTATTTACCATCAGAAGACCGAAATTTTTAAAATCATTGTCGCCCGATGTGGGAGTTGTGCGCCCTGAAACAGATTTTGTTTTGGTCGTTTTCACGTGTACAACTTTGAAAATCTTCTCTTATACCATGCAACAAACTTTAATGAAAGTTGGCATAATTGATTTTAGGGTATCCTGCACAAACTGATTGTTTAAGAATTTTCATCGGCAAAAAAACACGACCGTCATTACTAAGAATAGAACATAGGGGTCAAAATGCTTTTTTGCTAGTTTTTCCTCATCTATAAGAGAATAATGAAGATGAAAACTACTCATTTGATAAACATGATAATCTGAGTTGAATGGCAGTATTGATTTTTTAAGCAACCATTTTCACCAGTTGCTCGAATTCCAATGATTTTTCGTTTCTGCAGGAAATATGGTATTCTAAGTTGATTGGTGTTGACGATAGTTTGTTTGGGGCTGCCATTTTCCTACTAATTAATTACTTGCTTTGATTTCAACGGTATTTGGTTCACATAGTAAACATGGTCTACTAAGTTGAATGGTAATGATGAAAATGCTGTGTAGCCATGATTTAACTAAATTTTATGTTCTTTTTCTGCAAATGTATACAGGGCTACTTCCCCTTCAGACCCGGTGGATTAATAATGCATAGGGGAACCCCTGCCCAAATTGTTTCCAGAGGTTCGAAAATACTTTTAAGGCATTTCCAACATTTTACAGTGCCTTAGGTACTCAGTTGAACTTACTTCATCCATCAATATATTCTCATTATCTGCATGCAATTGTTTGTCAATTAAACATGGTAACAGAGTACATGATACCTTTATATGGCAATCCAAAGTGGACAAAAATCAATATTTGTAATAGTAGAAAATAAATTGTTTAATATTAGAAATTCATTTTCTAATATTACAAATTCCTGATATTTTTATATTATAAAATATCACACATTTTGTAATATTACTAATTCAAATTGTAATATTAGAAAATGAATTTCACATATCAAAAAATCACTTTGCAATATTGCAAAGTCAGTCACATTTCTTAATACTACAAAATGATTTTCTAATATTCATAATTGAAAACAACAATCCATTTTTTTAATATTAGAAAATTAATTTCTTATATTAAATAAACGTTTTTAATAATTAGAAATTCAATTGAATTTTTAACACTGAAAAATGATTTTTCAATATCAAAAAGGGTTTCGTGATATTAGAAGTCCAATTTGTAAAAAATGAATTTGTAATATTAAAAAAATCATTTTTTTATAGTAGAAAACATCCATTTTTGTCCACTTTTGCTTGCCATACCTAGTTAGTTAATACGGCAATGCTTGGGATGTGAGCGATTCGTGTCCTTCGATAGCCTATTATTAAATCGTTATCGACGGGAGTGTTTCCGGAGTTTTGGAAGCTTGCTTCAGTCATGCCTTGCTTTAAACAGGGGGAGAAGTCTCTGCCTTCGACCGATCGCATTATTAAGTTGTGTCGGAAAGGTTTTTGAGAGAGTAATAACTATCTTATTACAAACTCATTGTTATATCAATTTCAGTCGGGGTTCAGTACAGTCCATCAACTAACTGAGATTTACCATAATATATGTGAAGCTCTAAACAAGAGATAATAACTCAAGGCAGGTATGTGTCCTGCGAAAGCTCAAGTTTACTCTGAACAGATCAAATTTGAATAGATATGTCATACTTATATTTTACAATTACTGGAATATTCTTGTGAACAATGGGATGGATGTTCTGCAGAAAGCCTAAATAAATTAGATAAAATACAAAATGTAGCTGCCAGAATTGTAACCGGGCTTTCAAGATATGCCAGTATTGAATCTTTTATATTTTGAAACGGGTTGGGAGACATTAGAAGATCGTCGACGAAGACGTAAACTCTGCCTAATCCATAGAGTACACAACAGTAAGGTACCAGCATTTCTAAGAGACTGTTTTAACCTGTTGTAGGCACAACCATTTTGAGAAATGAGGCTGTTATGTTTATCCTCAAACCCGTATCGAAACTTTTTCTAAGTCATTCTTTCCATCTGCTATACGGTTGTGGTATAGTTTAAACCTACGATTGAGACTGGTACCAAGTTTAGATTATTTCAAACAGTTACTGAGAAATCAGAATCTCGTGTTCAAACCACCCTCATATAATATTATGATGAAACATGAAAGTGTAATATTTCACATACAAGACTACGTCACATTATGAGTACACTCCGGCAAAGCTCATTTGTTCAGAGTGGGTTTGGTGCCCGATAAGAAATGCACTTGTGGCTGGCCTATTGAGGACAGTATCCATTTCTTTCTAGAATGTCCCTTATATGTAGAACAACGTAGATTATAGTATGGAAGGGGATATCCGCTATAAATATGTTCACGTGTTTCTTTTAACTTTGTTACTTGCTCATTTGTTCTCTGTATTTTCTCTCTTTATTAATCGAAGATTGTTTAAATGTTAATTCGTGAAATATATTTTAGCACTGTAACTTGCAGTTTGTAGTATCTTTCTTTGTTCAATGTCGTATCTTTTCCTGTGACATGTTTCTTTTACATTTCTACGATTATTAATTTGTAAAATACTTCTTCTAACCCTGCAAGTCGTAGTTTTCCAATATCTTTCTTTGTTGAAAGTCTTAAATCAGTGATTTATACAGGTTATATATAAATTAAAACACGTTTCTTTTAAAATCGACACGACCGACACGCTTACAAAGAACGCACTAACATTTGACGAATGAAGAATAAACATGTTACTTATGAGTGATTTTTCACCAGAAGATCGAGGGTTTGGTATAAAAACAGGACGGGCATTTTCCGATACATTTTTGGCTATAACTTTTGTTTTATTTAATGACATTCAAAAAATTAAAAGGATATCTAAAGAAGAGTAAAAGTGCTTTAAAATGATTAAAAGTTTTTTTTTAATATCGAATAATAAAGCGAAAATCTTGACCGGACGAACTTTGCTGACAAAAAAATTGAGATGAAAAGGGGGACATGTTGATGAATAAAATTCATTATTCATGAAAACTGTCATTTAAGTCAAATAATGTTTACTTATCCTTCAAGCTTATACTAATAGGTATATTTTGATATAAAAATTACTTCATTTTGAGCCAGTTAAAGTGGAAAAATCTTGACAGGACGGACTTGTCCTGATGCATGACTTCTGTCGTTTTTTTACGAGGGTACGGTAAGAAAACATCAAATATTTGGATTTTAATTCATGTCTCTCACAAATCCTTAACATATTCTTAAAGCTTAAAGTGTTTGGTATATTTTGTTGTACGGTGTATATGTTTTTGAAACATGTTCAGAAATCAATTTAAAATATCACAGGATGAACTTTTTCTAACAGGTTGTCGGATGTGGGAACAAACAATGTTATTTTTCTCTAAGTGATATATGTCTGTCAAAAAAGTTTTACATATTCGTAAAGCCTGTATTAAACGGTATATTTTGATATAAAAAATATATTTAATTTTGAGAAAGTTAAAGGGGAAATATCTTGGCAAGATGAACTCTTTCTCTTACGTAATATGTGCAGTGTTTTACGGGGGTATGGTAACAAAACATTTGAAATTTACTTAAGTCTGTCAAAAATATTTATCGGATTATTAAAGCTTTTAATTGTACTAGTCATTTTAATGTATAAATCCAAAATCTTGACAGGACGAACCTTTTTCGGGGTGAAACATCTTCATTTATCGACATAGTTAGACCTACAACATTAATATACAGATATGCATTCCTTTCTGTTATTGAGCTAATTTGTGTTACCAGTTAATCAAAGTGTTATAAAAGATTAACCGAACATAAACAGTGTCTGTTAATTGTTTGATGTATTTGTTACTTAGGGTATCCCACACAATATGACTGTTGGTACTTTTAATCCGTGAAAAAAAAACATGGCCGCCGTTACTAAAAATAGAACATAGGAGTCAGAAGGCAGTTTTTGCAAATGACTTAAAATTTGTAGGGGTTGTATTGTTCAGCATCATAAGACAGACCAATTCCGAAATTTTCGAAATGATTCGTATACTAATATAAGAGTTATGGTTCCTGAAACAATTCCTTTTTTCACATACACATATACAGCTTTGAAAATCTTCTTCTTTAAAACCATTTAAGATCATTTAATGGAAATAAAGCATATTAGTTCTTCCGTGTATTTGTGATCGAAATGACTTGAATATTTATGGCTGCTTATACTAAAAAAAACGGAACATAGGGGTCGGAAGACAGTTTTTTGAAAATAATTCAAAAACTGTTGCCTTCAGCAAAATTCTGGTTCAGGTCATAAAATGCTACTAAAAGCATTTCCTGCATTTGACTATTCAGTTAATTTTAACAGCCTGTCTCATTGTCAATATTTTCTAATAAGCAAATGGAAACCAGGTGAGCGATTCAGTCTCTCTTGGGCCTCTAGTTATCCATTTATAATATTTCTATAATATAGTTATAATTATTGAATTTCAAATTGTTCTTATCTAAATTTCTGCCACCAAATGCCATGTAGGGTAAGTCACAGTATTGTGGCAATATGTTTAAACATCACAATTATAAAGCATTTTGAAATGTTCTATAAAAAAGAATTTACATGTTCAACAGGAATCAAGGGAACCAAGATTCTAGCGGAAATCAAAAGGATGTAATCCTGGGACATTTTGATAAGGAGATGGGCATTTCAGTAAAACATGAGTTAAAAAAATGTTAAGAGAAGATCAACAAAAACAAGAAATATTATTCTAGGGTCTAATGGAATTCTCTCAACATACAGAAATTAATAAAAAATAATAGTATCAGTTATGCGATATTCGTCCTCATTAACACGAAGTCAAAATTTGGTATGTTATTTGTCCATGGTGTCAAAGGTCAAGTTCAAATGTCAACCACTATAGTACGTGACGCCTCGCCTTAATGAAATATAGCCCCATACCAAATATCAGATGTCTAAGTAATAAGACAAAATAATTATGGCCCAGACAAAATTTTGTATGGTATTTGGCCAAACTTTTGTATGTCATTTGACCTTGAAGTCGGAGGTCAAGGTCAAAGGTCTTCCTATCAAGAACATTACACTCTACCTTAATGTGATTTACTTACATATCATATATCTGGGTAAAAAGACAAAAAAAAACGTTATGCCCAAAACAAACTTTTGTATGGTATTTTGTCATAATTTTTATGTTATTTGTTATTTGATCTTCGGGTCAGATGTCAAGGTCAAAGGTCATCTACCTAAAACATTACTCTCTGTCTTGGCGTGATATACTTAAATGCCAAAGATCGGATATCAAAGCAAAAAGACAAAAATGTATTGGCACAGAGAAAATTATGTATCGTATTATACCAAAATTTGTTTGTGGTTTGACCTTGATGCTAAAGATCAAGGTCAAAGGTCATCTACTCTGGTACGCAACACTCTGCCCTGAAAGGATATACCAACAAAACACATATTAGAAGTCTAGGTCAAAAGACAAAAAAAGTTATGGTCTGCACAGTGTTAGTATGAAAAGCGTTAAGAAGAAGAAAAGTCTTTATGGGTAGTGATTCGGGTCCAGATGAGCAAAAAACAAAGATAGGTTACTACATATCCATGCATACATTTGGATAATATCTCCTTTCCAGTGCTGGCAAACAGGTCTGAACAAAGCCTTTTTTTTTGTATACTTCAAAATGTCAAAAATTAAGAATTTTGGTTGCTATGGTAACCAGATCTGAACCAATAAGATTGCTTTGTACTTTATTGTAAATTGTTTTCTTTAAGACACACTTCATTAATATAATTATGTAGTTTGACAAAATTCCACCATAAGATACATAAAATAGCACTAAAATTGTGATGTTTTTGCGATAATTAGGCCCTTAATTGGTGGTTGCTAGGGAGTGGTCGTTGTTATGGTAACGGTTAAAATATTTTTCATTTTTTTCATTTTATTTATTGTTTTTCTAATATATCCAACTGATTTAAAGTCAATTTGGATAAAACGTCTGACATCGATAAATCACCCACTGCATGATTTTTAGGCGAACTGCTACTTAAGTAAGACTGTCTTGAGTGCTGTGTGTGTTTTTTGTTTTTTTGTTTTTGTTTTTGTTTTTTTTCAGGTTCAGCATCAATAACATAAAGTCTATAGTATTTGATTAATGGGAAAGAATATTCCAATTTCTTTCCTTGTAACATAGGTGTCAGACAAGGAGAATACTTGTCACCTATACTCTTTTCAATATATGTCAATGATTTAGAAGACTTTTTCAAGAATCGTAGCATTCATGGACTGAATCTTTTTAAAAGAAGAAATTGAAACTGAACTCTCTCATTTTTAAAATCTTTTCACTGTATTATTTTCCGACGACATGGTGTTACTATCAGAATCAGAATCCAATCTACAAAAACAACTTGATGCACTTTATGACTACTGCACATTGTGGAAAATTAAAGTTAATGTTAGCAGAATAAAATTGTTGTTTTTTCAAAAGGCAAAAAGTCTAAAGTTTTAATGTTCAATGATGCATCTCTTGATACGGTTGATAGTTTCAATTATTTAGGAATATTGTTGTCAAGAAGAGGTAGCTTTTCAAAAGCGAAAAAGGCAAACGTAGAAAAGGCAAATCGAACCATATACTAGGCAGATATCCATAAAAATTAAACCGAGGGTCATTAAGGTTTGGCTTAAACTAGTTACTGGAAAATCTGAAAAGCTACCTGCAATTTTATTTAACTTTGCTCTTAAAAATACGGCGATAGAATATTCCGGATAAAAAAGATTAAATCAATACTGGATGAGTGTGGTTTGTCTTTAGTTTGGAACGAACAACACGAACATAATGCATCTTGGATATTTTTGACAATTAAGCAAAGACTTTTAGACCAATTTCAACAGTCATGGAACTCTAAAGTGAAAAACTCACCTGAATCTCTGAATTATAGATTGTACAAAGAAGACTTTGGAATTGAAAATTATTTCAGAATTTTAGATGACAGAAATATTATTACTCTTTGTAGATTTAGAACCTTCCCATTGAAAGTGGGCGTTGGCAAAATATTAGTAGAGAAAATAGAAAATGTCATTTATGTAATTCGGGAGATATTTGGGGATGATTTCCATTATTTGGTTAAGTGCACATCGTTTGATAGTGACAAAAAAATCCTTCTCGCAGAAAAAAATTGTTAAAAGACCAAATATTATTAAATCTAAAGCTTTGATGAATAGCTCACCACCTTCTGTTCTCAGCAATTTATGTAAACTTATGCGAAAAATTACAAAGATATTGTCTCAAGGGTAGTTCTCTAAATTTATGTATATAGAAATTTATCATGAATGTGACTTAATACTATTTCTTCCAATTTATGTACAACTTCTTATGTATATTATGTATCTATGCAAATTGTATTGAATTTGTTTTCTGTACCATTGTATTATGGTATTTGAGTAATACAATATACATAGCATAGGTCTGTACAAGATTTGTGTCTCCAAACACTACAGCTCAACTCCATTTTTATAGTCACAATCTACCATGTACTAAATACCATGGGCCTGACCACAATTACAATTCATTTCTACAGTTACAGTTTTTGATTTTATCATACCTACTTGACCCATTAGTGATTCAGGAAACATCCATAACTCTCCCTTTTCCAAACATGAAATCAAATGGTCTCTCGTATATTTTTCTTCGTGCTGAATATGAAGACCCCAGTAAAACCACTTACACAGAATTCAACCGTGTTTGTAATCGCATATAAACCACAATCAACTGAACTAGATCGTTTATGAATTTCTGGGATTTTGACGGGAAGCCGGCCGAATTTTTTTTTCTGTGATAACTGGATTTCCTGAGAAACTGTCAATTTATCAAATAAACCATCTAATACATAAACCAGTTTTTCTTGTTATCTGTTTAGGCGGATGTTACCCAATGATGCTTACCTGTATGATGCATTTGTGCTGATTTGCTTGATACTTTTTTTTCAAATTTTCTGTGCGATGACCACTTTTGTTTTTCAAGGCAAACATTAGTGCCAGGCAAGTATCTTAAAAACCCGATTTCTGTGGAAACTGTTTTGTTAAAATTGAATGCATGTCTTAAAGTTCTTACTCAAGGTGCTTTGTGTTAAAATGTCTGCCTGGATATGTTTTTTTGTTGTAATCGAGTTTCCTTCTTTCATATGTAAGTTAAGAATGTGGTAATTCTGGACTGACATCTATACATGTACGTGTTTCAGAGTGTCATCCTCCTGGATTGTCTCTAAATTAAATTGTAACTTTTTTCTTGATACTGGAGTAGATTTACTTGTTCTCTTTCTACAGTATTTGCTAGTAGGTGAAGACTGACAACGGTTATTTTTTTCAACAGGTTCATACCCTCCGCGGAGTTTTGCTGTTAGGATATGGAAGCATGTTGTTGTAGATGATATGATTCATTGGGAACTGTTGTGACACAATACTTACCACTTCTACCTTGAGCAATAAAGGCACCCTGAGTGGGTACAGGAGTGATTAGGCTATTGTCTATTACATACCTTGCGTGTGCATGTTGACTTCTTACTGTTGGAGAGAATTGAGTCTGGGAGGAGAGACAACTTTTTCCTGTACGTGGGATGTGTCTGATAAATTTTCCTCAGCCTTACATGCCATTTTTCATCCCCCAACTCATGCTTCGCTTGATTTAAGGAAGACCATTCATAGATTTGGGGCTCTTTTTATGTATTCTATTATGTTGCAGGTGCAATAATTCTTTTAGGAATAACTAATTCGTCACTCGAAATAGCTGCTCTAGAAAACTCGTTTTAGGTGATACATGTAGTTACCTGTGCTAGATAAGCCTCTAAGAATCTCATAGTTCTCAAAGTTTTGTAAAAAGTGGTAACGGAGAACAAGCATGTTAACAGGCAAGTTCCTACCATTCATTCTCTTGTTTCAAAACAACATTATAGCTCTATGATAATTTTTTGTTATACCAAAGTATGGATCAAAGAGTCCATCAAATTGGTCCAAAATCCATTTATCTGCATGATTAATTATGAATTAGATTAACAAGGTGTGAAAGTTTTGCGAACCAGTTAATGGTGATTTGAACAAAGAACATTTATATGTAGTTCGACCTGACAAGATTTCTGATCATAAAACTACTGTTGTGAGACTGATTAAGATTCTATGTAGAAAAATACCTCCAAATTCTATTTTATCTACATTAATTTTCATAAAATATATATATTAAAGTTCTAAGCCTAATTATGTCATAAATGAAGATTTAGTCCTCTCAAGATTTTGGATTTAACTCTAAATCAATTTAAAATACCAAAAAGCACTTTTATTCTTCTTTAGAAAGAGTAATCAAAGGAACCAAGGTTATAGCGGTAATCAAAAGAATGCAATCCAGGGACAAAGACCAGACATGGAAAACAGACATACACAACAAAGAACATAAAGTAACTAAAATCATACATACAAAGTAACAAAAGCAAATGAACAACTCGGACTCCACCAAAAACTGGGAGCATGGACCAGGTGCACCGGTAGGGTAAGCGTCCTCTGCCTTTCTAGAAACACCCGCCGAGTTTCTCATAAAAAGTCAAGTCCGGGGTAGACAAACGAGGAAAGGAAAAGTATGAATAAATCAGTTTTCATGGTGCAGATGGATACACCATAACGATCCACGAGTTCATGATGACGACCAAAAAAACTTCTGTAGTGATGAAATCAATCTTGTAGCAACATAACCCTGTTCCAGAAGCCTATTTGTTAGAGTTCTAGCGCGATACAAAAAGTCTGCGTAGTTTCGGCAAGCTCTGGCATAACGTATAAGCTGCGATATGAACACTCCATACGCAGTTGCTGAAGGGATGTTGCCACAGATGAAAGGAAAGTTGACAATTTTGATTGAAAAGTCATCACCTTTGTCGTAAAGTTTGGTCAATAGTTTTCCCTTACCATGGATTTCTAAGTGAGGGTAAAGATATGAGGCTGACTTCACAGTGTCTGTAGTATCCTTTGTCTCAAGTTCTTTGGGGTAGATGCAATGTATCAAATCCCCGAAATTAGGATTGTTTAAAGATAATACGTCATCTATATAGCGGAAACTGAGATTAAAGGATCTAGCCAAACGATATTCTTTCTGTCGCAGTGTAATTCACCCCACAACCTAATCTCGAAAAATATGGCCACTGCTGTAAGACAATGAGTCGTCCAACTTTTGGTATTTTATTAAATTCTGAAAAACAATAATCATCAATTGTAACTAAATACATTTCATTAATAACACATAGATCTAACTAGAAAATACTATAATTTCTCCTGGAACAAAACCTGAAATCTATGCTCAAAATATTTGGAACTTCGATTCAAAAGTATAAATATACTTTACTAAACTTTCTATTATAAAATGTAAGATCTTTATCTAACGTTACTTCGTGTGAAATTATCCGTAAATTTATCTAAAATGTTACTGGTAAAACTTTATTCGAATTACTATAAAATGTCATGAATTAGAATAATAATTTCTACATAACTAGTAATTTATCTTTAACTGAGAATAAATAAATGCTTTTGAAAATACTTTAAAAATATTAACAATACCTGAAAAGTAGCGACATTAACCAAACTACATATTTGTGACACTGAATCTGGAATAAACATAATCTAGTAGTAATATTTCTTTAAAGAGTGCATATACTAGTGGAAGCATGCCGTGCACGTGTTAATGCAACAAGTTAAACGCGCGACGCGTAAACGTAGTAAATAACTGTCATATACAGTATAGTATAGTCCGTTCCGTATATCTGTCCATGAATGAAAAGGTCTCCAGTACTATAGTCTTGTCCAGATATATATGATTTACGACCATGAATGATTATATGAATAATATGCATGAATGAAATGGTTAAACAAACTCTATGAACATGACTCCACAAACCAGACGCACAAAACACGTAAGATAACTATATAGACCAAATACCCGGTGGCATTTCTTTCGGATCAGATCAGCTATAAAGTCAGCCTCATAAAAGTGAAGGAATAAGTCAGCATGTAAAGGAGCACAATTTGTTCCCATTGGAATGCCGACCGTTTGTTGAAAAAAACACGTCCACTACACTGGAAAAATATGTTGTCGATTAAAAATTCCAGAATTTTGTAAACATCTTTGTAGAAATCATTTCAATTTTTTAATACCATTAAATAAAACAAAAGTTATAGCCAAAAATGTATCGGAAATGCCCGTCCTGTTTTTATACCAAACCCTCGATCTTCCGGTGAAAAATCGAAAAATCACTCGTGAGTGACAAGTTCATTCTTCATTCGTCAAATGTTAGTGCGTTCTTTATAACTGTGTCGATCGTGTCGATTTTACATTGTTTGTTTGTTTCTTGGGGTTTAACGTCCGAGCAGCAATACTTCAGCTATATTCAGACGATGAACATGAAATTGGTGATAAAATAAACATGAAATCGATTTTAAATGAAACGTGTTTTAATTTATATATAACCTGTATAAATCACCTATTTAAGACTTTCAACAAAGAAAGTTAGTGAAAAACTACGACTTTCATGGTTAGAAGCAGGGGCGTAGCTAGGCCTGTTTTAGTTGTACGCAAAATTACGGCGAGGGGTCGGGGGGGGGGGGGTCGCTCAAGGCCCTCAGTGAGTCCGGCAAGGCAAAGCCCTCAGGGAAACTCCTGAATTTTAACAGTTTTTCAGAGCCTATCCTACGTTCATGGTATGCATATGTGATAAATAACCTTTTTTTCATCTTTAAAATGTGTGTTTTTATTTTTGTTAGTTTTTCCGAAAGTACGCAACTGCGTATTTGCGTATAGGCAGCTACGCCCCTGAGAAGAAGTATTTTAAAAATTAATAATTGTTGAAATGTAAAAGAAAGACGTCACAGAAAAAGAAACGACATTGAACAAAGAAAGATACTACAAACTGAAAGTTACACTGCTAAAAATACATTTCACGAATTGACATTTAAACAATCTTCGATTAACAAAGAGAGAAAATACAGAGAACAAATTTAGAAGTTAAAAGAAACGCGTGAACATATTTATGGCGGATTTCCCCTTCCATATTATACATAGACAATCTTCCGGATATTGATGAAGATCGAATAACTGATTGAATTTGGTAGCGCAATACTTAGTAACACAAGCAATGCTGACAACTTCAAAACAATAAATTTTATTCAGCACTCGGGTCGATTCTGACTGATCTAGATGCCTTGGCTTTTTTTCTGATTTTGTTTATTATTTATTAACGTTTTACACCAAAGTGTGAATATTTTCCCTTTTTGTGATTTTGACCTAATGTTGTAAATGGTTAAATTATCAATTTCTGTACACTATACGTCACTTATCGTCATTTGTTCACTGAAAATTCATTGTGTGTTGGAATAACTTGCGTCTAATCCAAATTTGTTTATCTGCAAATTAAACTTAACTAAACTCTTGTTCTACTAATTTACTCACTTACTTTACTTTTTACTTTATATTCTTTTATTCGTTATTCTTTATTGGCACAAACACAATTACAATAATTGGCAAAGGCCCAAATAATTGATACATAAAAGTGTAACATATATAGTAGCAGTATACATGTAAATAGAACATTAATCAAATGTTATAAGAAGAGATATTTGTTATGAAATAATTTTTTTCTGATAGAAAATTTTTAGATCATTGTATTATTTTTCCTTAAATTTTATTTGATGTCCCCATTTTGATTCCATAGTTTAAAAGATATTTATGAATGTCGGTTCATAAAACAAATCATTTCCCTACAAGCTGGTATTTAAATAAATATGTTATAAAGAAATAATATCATTTATAATTTCCTGAATCGGACTCGAACTTCTGGGTCTCCCGGACCTAAAATATTAACCGGTTTGAGATCTTCTGATTAGGAGGTTAAAAAGTAATAGAAAAATATGGCGCCAAGAAATCAGAAAAATCTCTTGCCAACAAATGCCGATTAGACGGCTTATAGGAACTTTTTGTGATCATTACGAAAATTTGAAATTGTTCAACTTTTCTATGATATGTTGCCGGAAAATGTTTGTTTCTTGCAACCTTATATGTCCTAATAACACCCATGATCCGGTACCACTTCCAGATGGTGAACCTGTTGTCATAGGTCGAAGTAAAGACACCAGGATAATAGATTTGTCATGCTCTCGACATCAACGTACGTTTATATTTTCTGTATGAGAAGCATCCCATCGCAATTTTTATTGGATTTTAAAAGAACTAGTTAAGACACCGTGTAGATAATATGGTCTGGTCACCTGTTTTCGGTTGTTTAACTGTGCATTTTATGTTTATCTTATAAATGTTTTGATCAGTTCTACTTAAATACGCCTGCAAGTTAAAAATATGCCTGTTATGAAATGTATATGCCTGCCGGTTTGAATAGTTGAATGTGGAAATAAACTCAATAAATGTGAATAAATACATGTAAAATGAATACATTAATCTACTTTTTATCTAGTTACAGCGTTTTGGGAAATTAGAAATGTACTCGGGAGTCCTGGGTCTGGGTCTCCATTCTATCTACCTAAACATTGGTGAATTAAAATAATTGGGTAATACGGAAAATATGAATGAAGTAAAAAATGGAAATAAAATACAAATAAACTTAATTTTTGATTTCTGACACAAATTCTGTGTCTTTCAGAAAGTTTGGGGCTAAAGACCCTGGTTCTTAAAAAATTGTGTAATTACTGTAAATATGCATGCCCAATCACGATATGTTGAACACCTGCCAGATCATTATTTTTACATTGGCTAGTTCCAATTCCCATCAACAAATGATTTCATGAAAGTATAATTTACTTGAACAAAATACATCTTACTAAGCTAATATAACATTATTTTCACGGGAAACACAATATTTATGCTGCAGGTGTATGCTTTTCTTCTATAGGTGTATTTTAACCTGGCAGGCGTATGCAGGTGTATTTAAGTATGACCCGTTTTGATCAGATATTTTATTTTATGTTTATAAACTCACATTTTGATTGTGTGGTTTTTATGTCCTATGAACATCATTCAATGAATTCATTTGACTTTTGACATGTGATCACTATCCATATTTGTCCATATTAAGAAAATTATGACAGACTTAAAAGAAATTGATCAGTCAATACATTATTTATTTTCTGGAGAAATTGCTCTTTTAATGAGAAGGAGTTTCCCCCAAGAAATGATTTGGTAAAAAAAAACCTTTGTAAGAATGCATTTTTAGCTAACTTGGCAGAAGGCCATGTGAGCTATTGCCACCACTTGGCGTCGTTAAAAGATTGATTGAATCTTTTAACACTGAAGTGAACAACCAATTTAAATCAATATACAAAATATATTCAAGATTTTTTTTTATAAATAATCAACATTTTTTTTTATCACTCTGAAGTTTTCAGCTTTTTTGCCGATGTGATGAAAAGTCAGAGATATACAATGTTTTGTTCACATGTTTTAACCTCCACTTGTGGTTGAAACTGAACTCGTTCAGATATTTTGTAAAAGACAGAGTACAATCTATGTGATTAAATAACTGAAATTCCAATATTCACCTTTAAATAACTACAAAAAAGTTTTTTTTTAAGTTTATTCTTGATCTGAGCATGTAAAAGACTGACACAAATGTCTTCTGAAGTTTGATAAAATGACCGACATGGGCTATCAAAATTTCTGGACCTTTGGGTCAAACAGTAGTTTTTTGAATATATCTCCAAAACCATTAGGTTTTACCAAATTCTGGCATAGGGAAAGTGCTCAGCATGATGAGATCTATTTGTGGTCAAATTGTTATTTAAATCTGTAAAGCCATGTTGGAGTTACTGCAACATTTTTTTGTTATTTTTAATGTTATTTCTTTCAAAAATGTTTTCCTCTGACACTAATTGGTATGAATGTTCCTTAGAGTGTCCTGCATAGAATTGATGTTGGGATTTTTGATCCGTTGAAAAACATGGCCACTGTTACTAAGAATAGAACATAGGGGTCAGGCAGTAGTTTATCGCATATATCTCAAAACCGTTAGGTTTAGCTAGACTCTTAAAATTGCTGAAATGAACTTCCAAAGTTTTCAGGAATACAAGTTGTCATGCGACTCCTTGTAAGAGTTATTCCCCTTGAAAGATGAAAAATGACATGCTTTTTTTGGTTTTATATCCTTCGGGATCAAAATACCTTATGTCACCTGTCTATCAATGGAACTTCCCTACTATTTCTGAACACTACACAAAAATATAGTCCAAATGTAATTCCTTTTATATCATTCTACACCTCTTTTATAACAAGTAAATATATTTCTTGCAATATATCAGCTCAATAATATTCTATTATTTATGCAAATTAAATTAAGATCTAGTCTTCATATCAACTCAAGATTTGAGGGACTCCTTTTTGGCCTTGAAAGATATTTAGTAATAAATTTACATTTAAGAAACTAATTTCATGCAGTAATGTGTTTTGAAGTATAAAATGTGTTAAATATTTTCATTTTAACACACTTGTAAGTCAAATTATCCATCCTGTCATTAATATTTTACCAGTTATAAACAGGAAGTGAAGAGCAGTGATTTTATCCAAGTAAAATTGGCTGGAAAATTCAAATTGATAAAAGTGTTAAGTTTTTGAAAATCTTGTGTTAAGGAAATTATTTTCTTAAGCTGATATTGGTTTTATTTAAGTATAATTGTTAAGTAGGATAAAACTCTGTTAATATAGCTTTTGAATGTTAATTTACATTAACTTTTGGATAGATTTTAAATTGGGGAAAAGGTGAAATAGAACAAAATTTGTAAATATGTGTGAAGTTGCATCAGTAGTATAGATTGACTTTCAATTTATACATATTAAAAAAAGACAATTCTTAATAGTATTAAAAATGCAATATATGATCACAATTTTAATTAACATCGTATAATCTTTGAAATTTTGTTCATGCTATAATTTTCACAGGAATCAAAAACCGCCAGTGCTATCAGCACTTTGATTTTTAGTTTTCAGTCAATATCTAAAAAACTATAATAGATAGGAAGAAACTTTTTATTGCTAAAAAGATCCTTATGGTAAGTCCTACCAAAGTCTTCTTGAGTCAAAATTGTTGGACAACTCCAGGTTAAAGTTATTGCCCTTGAAACACAAAATTTAACTAGGTGAGCGATTAAGGCTCCTGGGAGCCTCTTCTTTAAATGGAGGTGATTTTTTTTAGGTACAAGACTAATGTTTGTGTTTCATTATAAAAAATTTTTTTGTCCAACAAAACTAAAATTTGGGGGTACATTGTTTTATACCTGTCGATCTGTTTCGCAAGTTTGTGCACGAAAACTCAAAATGCTTGCACCAAATTTAAACAAAACGTTTACATGTATATATCCATAGTGGTAAATTCCCTATAATTTATTGGGGTTTTTGATTCTTCGGGTTCAAAATGTCACCAGTTTATGACTGGAACTTCCTTACTGTTAGTTAAAATGTACACAGAAATTAATTCATATATAATTCCTTTTCTATCAATTATCTTTTTCAAAACCAGTAAATATGTTTCAGACACATATTTAGCTTAACAATATTCTATCATTCCTGTAAATAAAATAAAGTTCTACTCTAGAAGTCCTAAAATCAAATGAAGATTTGATGGACTTTTTTGGCCTTAAAAGATGTTTAGTAATAAATTGCTATATTGAAATTAAGTTCTTGCAAAATGTGTCAAGAAGTATTGAATGTATTAAACATGTTTTATTTTAACCACTGATTTTAACAGACTTATCAGTGTGAGTCAGAGTTTTCATCTTATAATTGATAAATATGAAGTTTAAATAAGTAATGTGATTTTTTACTTTAAAAAAATTTGCTTTTATGTAAACATTTCCCACAGGGGACAGTGTCATTGGGGGATAATCACCCACATGAATTGTTACAAAGGTAAAGAGGTATGCAATTAGAATCATTCTGTCTGTCTCTTTCTCCCCATATCTGTTTAGTGCATTGCTTCGTAAACCACTTGGCTGATGTTGCTGAAACTTTATGGGAAGGTGAGATATCGTATGCACTTTGAGTGTGGGTATATAGTGACAGGGGTGTCTGTCCTTCATTCTGTTACTCAGAGGGTTACCTATCTCTGTTACTGTTCTTAAATCACTATATGGAGTCGAATGAAACTTCCATGGAATCTTTATTAATTATTACCATTGTGTACCTCCTATTTTAGATTTTGATTCACATCACTTTGACGGTTTTACAATGTACATAGCAAAACATGGATTTAGTCATTTAAGAATATGGGGACATGAGAGTGCAGCCATCTCTTATCTGTTACTCCTCCTACATCACTGAATGGAACATATTAAACTCTCATAGAATCTTTACGATATATTTCCATTGGGCCTCTACTTTATAAATTGTTCAAATTTAATTTGGATGTTAAAAAGTGCAGGTTAATGAATGGGAAAGTGGGGTATAAAGTTAGTTAGCATTGCTTGCGTTTTTTTTTAGTAGAAGTACAGTTGTATTCACTGATAACACCTCAGACACTTTTAGTAGTACTGAATTCACTGATAACACCTCAGACACTTTAAGTAGTACTGAATTTTCTGATAACTTTTCAGACACTTTAGTAGTATTGAATTCACTGATAACACCTCCAACACTTTTAGTGGTACTGGATTCACTGTTGACACCTCAGACACTTTAGTAGTATTGAATTCACTGATAACACCTCTGACACTTTTTTAGTAGAACCGAATTCACTGTTGACACCTCAGACACTTTAGTAGTATTGAATTCACTGATAACACTTCAGACACTTTTGTACTGAATTTACTGCTGATACCTCCGACACTTTTGTTGTATTGAATTCAAACATGACACCTCCAGGCATTTTTGTTGTAGTGATTTTACTGACAACACCTCTTTTACTTTTACTAGTACTGAATTCACTGATAACACCTCAGACACTTTAAGTAGTACTGAATTTACTGATAACACCTCAGACACTTTAGTAGTATTGAAATGAAAATGGGATGGAACACAAGGATAAAAGAGTCGACAGATTTTGATGGCTACTGGAAATAGGGAGGGTTAGGGTTGGGCAACTTAGCCTCCTGCAGAGGAGAGGAAAGGTTATTGCTCCTATCAAATACCCCAGCAGGGTTCTTTAACATGCGAGGACACTTTGAGTAGTACTGTAAGTTGATGCATAACTGTTTGTTCAGATTATGAAAAAAATAAAATTTTTAAGATAAATTTTGATTTACAAGCTGGTATTAACATTGAACACATTTTAGTATTCATATTTGTATTTGTTTTTATTCTTACAGTAGAAATTACAGCAAATTGGAAAGATGAAGAAGTGATTGTAAAGCAACTTGGATCAAACTCTTCAGCCATTGATGGTGTAGAACTTGAGAAAGGTAGAGAGGTCAAACTACAAACAACATCAACACTATATGTATTGACTGGATTATATCCACATAAAATTGATGTAATTAAATCATCGCCAAAACGCACAGTTGATAAGGGAGATAATCACTCAGTTAAGAATGACAAGAAAAGGCCTGTAGAACAAGATGCAAAGGATAAAAGCCTGTGTGAAATTTCACCACCTTCTAAAAGGCAGAAGAAAGGTAGTGACTTGGAGTCGTATGAAATGGATACAAATCACTCTGCTAAAGTAAATAATAGTGGAAAGTCTTCATCAGGAAAACGCTACACTGAATCAGATGATGACGATCATGTAAAATCTGTTGAAGAAAAATTAAAATTACTTAAAAAGATGAAAAAAGAAAATCATAATGAGAAAATATTAAAGACTGAATCATCAGATAGAACAGTTACAAGTCCAAAGAGGGATGAATTCAAATTCAGTGATAAAAAGGAGGGGATACCTGCACCAGATAATAAATGGGACCAGTTTGATAAACTGGTAATCTTTACAAAAAAAGGTGTACAGGCTCGCTCTAAGGTAAATATTAATAGTAACATACTATTTTTAAGTTACTAGGTCATATATTTTTACTTTGTCTGTCCTGCTTTCCACAAGAAACAGTTTCCTTACAATTTTTTTGATTTTGCTAGTTATTAGCTAATTTTTTTTTTATGTGAGAACACTGATTAGGTTTCAAGTTGTTTTTACTGTACAGATCTAGACCAAGTGATTTTAGAGGAATACATATCCTGGACTACTTTACAGACTTGCTTAACTAATAGTTTAACGATATTTCTGAACCCATTATTGGTGTAATAATTAAAATTTGCCCCACTTCATAGTCTACATTATTATACAAAATGTCGTGATCTTTATGTCAGATTGTTCAATTATCTTTTAGTCACATTTTTATCTGGCCTTACCCACATGGCCAAGTGAGCTAATATTGTATTACTTGGCGTCTGTCATCTTCGTTAACATCATCGTCTGTAAACTTTTCTTCAAACATCTTCTCTGAAACTACTTGACAGATTTTAATGACAGTTGGCATGAATGTTTCTTAGGTAGGGATTGCACTGGGCTTCGCCAATGTCCCAATTTGCGATATTTTATTTGATCTGGTGACAAAAATAATCAGTTGGCGATTTTCTTAGCATCTAGGTTTTGTATATTAAAATTAACAGGAAGTTTATCAGCAACAGATATTCTCTCTAATTAAACAATTGTGTTGACACCTGGTCAGAGTTAATAGACCATAACCAATTTACAACTGAAGCCAATCAAAAGTAATTAGACTAGGTGCCTTATCTCACAATATAGGTGTCAATCAGATGTAAATAATTATTGAGCCAATCAAAACTCTCTTCATCTGGTCAAAGATAAACACAATCATGGCCATACATGTGCATGTGGCTACATACAAGCTTCACAGCCCTGTTAAACCACATGATACATTCAGAAACAGATTTACCTTGTAACAGAATGAATTAAATCCAATTAAAAATGATTATCCCAACAGAAAGTGTCTAAAAGACCTCGAAAAGCAAAGAATTAATAAAAGAAAATGGATGACATTTGTTTAGACTTTTGCGGTGCGGCTTTTTTTGGCAGGAAATCATTCACAAATAGAATGGGGATTCCCAAAATCTAATTAAGGAAATACTGAAGACATTAAGTCATAATATTCCCATTTCATGCAGGAGTGCAAGAGGACAAGAGATAATTAAAAAGGGACACATATAATGGAAATTTTATCACTTGAAAAAAAATCAAGTTTGGTGAAAATTTATCAATAAAAAATCAAATTATATTTTAAGATAAATTTAATTAGACCACAAAGGACAAAGGTCAACATGTATTAATTCAGGGACTATATGAGCATAGTAATATAAAATCCTTGATAGAAATAACGCCTGTTTCTGGAGTAGTACTTTATTATTTTGCATATGACAAGTGACTGAGATCATGACTATGACTAGAGCTAAAAACCTGCTTTACACATGCATCAAGAGTGAATCTTGGGGTACATGTATGTCGTGAATGAAGGGGTTATTTTGATGAATTGACAAAGATAACTCATCAGTGGACTCAATGCTGTCATATTTTAAAAAGTCAGAATAATTTTTTTAGCACCCATTTTGGCTTTAATTTCTGAAAATTGGTGAAAAACTTTTTTTTCTGGTGACAGAATTTTGTTAGCCAGAGCAGCCCCTGTTAGGGTGTCCTGCACAAAAAGTGTGTTTGCATGTTTGATCAGTTAAAAAACATGGCTGCCATGTCTATTTATAGAACATGGGGTAAAGCCACTTATTTCAAACTATGAAGGATAGAGAAAAATGAAGGTTACCTTCCTTCGTTGGCTTTACAAGCTCTACAAATGTCTTTATTGGGTCAATATTGTTGGAAGACCCCTTGTTCAAATTATTGCCCTCAAAAGGAGAAAAATGGCATAGTTTTGCAGTTTGTAGCATAGTAGATGGAAAAAAATACTTAAAATTGATGACATGATCCTTATGATGAGGCCTACAACAGTTTTTTTCTTGATTTGAAGTTGTGAGATGACTATTATAGTTATTGCCCTTAAAGAGCCAAAATGTTTGAGTTTTCTTTTGGCAGTTTTAGCCAATATCTCGAATGCCATATACCCAGTAGTAGATATAAAGTAAACTTTCAATTGATAAAATAATCTTTAGGATATCTGATAAGGCCTACTAAAGTGTTCATTGGGTTGAAGTTGTAGGTTGACTCATTGGTATAGTTATTGCCCTTGAAAGGTTAATAATAATGTTTTTTTGCAGTTTTTAGCCAATATCTTGAAAACCATAATAGATCTTAATGTTGTAAATATGCTTTATAGAGTAAACCTTTGTTATATAAATAAGTGAGTAAGTTTTATTACCTCTTCACTTCAAATCATTTTCTTACAATACAAGAGTGTTTTTGAATTTAAGATCTTATATTGTTGTCAGTGTTCTTGACATGTTTTTCTTCCTGTATTAAATAAGAACTTCCAGTTTATTAAAGTATAAATAAAAGAGCAAGTTTCATGTATGAAAGGATCATTTTCAAACCACTTTTAGGTTATACTGGATATTTAGATTTTCGTAAAAACTGCAATATTGTATATTTTTGTCAAAATACTGATTGAAGATTGTTTCATAATAATAGAGGTACATGTAATAACAACGCATTACATGTACATAGTAGTTGTAAAACCTTGCAGAATATTTAATTGACAAAAAACTACTTGAAATTCACATTTTAGGACCTTAATTTTTTCTGTATCTGGCTCTGCCTATATGGTAATTTTTTACTTTTACTTTGTGTTTACAGGCATTGATAATAATTGGTTGTGAATTACTAATTAACAGTCTTTGCCATATAAATTTCTGACAACAAGCCTGAGCTAAAAAAATAATGAACTTATAACAGGGTAGGAAACTTACTCAAATTTTAGCCAGTCCTGAATATAATTTTCCACATATTTACTATATGGCTATATAGAGTTTTGCTAAAATTAGCCAGCCCTGCCAAAAAGTATCCAGTCTCAGGCTACTGCTTATAATGCAATCATTGGTATGTTAGCCAAATTCAGCAAGCCCACCAGCATTTTTACCAGCAGTTGGGCTGGTGTCAATTTCAAAGACTGTATTAAAATATTTGGTTAAACTACAGATTTTACGCTTTACAAGGACGTTTTTCTTAATGTTACCCTACCAGACAAGAACTGTACACAGTTTCTGTGTACATGAGTCGCAGAGGAAGGAAAAACCACAACAGATAGAAAGAGACTTTCAATTGATACAATGATTATTATGATAAGCCTACAAATGTCTCCATAGAAACTTTTGAAACTTTTTATTTCAGTAAGGACCTCTCATGAGGCAGAATAGTACAAAAAGTTTAACAATTAGAAATACAGTCCTTGCCTTCAAAACTCTTAACAACTAGCCAAAATAATGGAGGACTGTACGGGATTCAACTAGCCTAAAACAAGAAAAGTACACATTATTTCACTAACCCAAATGAATTTTTACTAGCCCTGGGTTTCAGGCTAGTGGCTAAAAAAGAGCACCAGGAATGCATGAAATGAGATATATACATTTGAAATAAGTGTATGCAGGTCAAAGAGAAATATTACAAATAATGTTACTTAAATACAGATGTTACAATTTTGTGAAATTTCACAAACCCAACAAGTACATATTTATCTTGACTATTCATTAAAACTAAATATAAACTACACAAATGTACTAACTAAGGATTACTAGCACTTAATTAACATGCCAGCTCCCAATCAGTTCAAACCTACAAAAAGTTATATCCCCATCATATGTAAAATCAAACCCAATTCTCCCCATGTGGGGATGGGAATCAAAGCATAAGTCAAACAATAAGGGCATAATGCATGTCATGCCAAAAGATGCTTCTAAATATGTTGTTTTACATGTAATTTCTGTGTAAAGACTCTATGAGGAAATCAATGTTAATACCAAAAAAATGCTGTCTTTTACTATTTGACAACAATGTCATAACTATATCCCTTACAAATGAGCCTATTCAGTTGTTCAGTTAACTTATTATAACCCATATAATCACCTAATTTACTTTCTGTATACTTCTAATTCTTCAGACTATTCAAATAAAGTATGAAATAATATTGAACATCAGTTTAACAATTAAGATATCTATCAAGTAATCTTTTTGAGCATTTACCATAAACCTGTATGTTGATGTGTACTAGTTTATCATTGTAGATTGCTGGCTTTGATATTGATGGTACTATAATTGTAACACAGTCAGGAAATGTGTTTCCAAAGCATCCAGGAGACTGGAGGTAATCTTTTACACTAGACAACTTGCTTCTATACTCCTGCTTGAAAAGTGGGGTGTATTATACATGTTCACTACTGTCAACACAAATTTTAATTTCTATGCTCTCCACATTGGAGCCACCATTTCAACAATTGTCTGTAATTAACTTCTCCTGTCTATGCAAAAAAAAATATTTTAATTGTTCTAGTAGTTTAATAACATTTCTGAAAAGGGTAGAAAAAAATATTGAAAATTATTGAAATTAGGTAACTTTATCCTGGTTACTTTGGTGGAGTTACAGTGGAGACATGAGTGACTCCACCGTGAAGAGTGGAGAAATTTAAATTTTGGTTGATAGTAGTGTACATGTATATACCCCCTTCCATCTAACATCCATTACACAGAGTGGTATTCATCTCTTATCTGTACCCCTTTTTACACCACTGAATGAAACTGTCATAGAATATTTATTAAATAATGAAGATGTTCACCAACTATTTGAGATATTTAAAGCTGAATATTTTAACGTCTCTTATAGCTAAACATGGATTTTGTCATTTTCCAAAAAGGCAAGTAGGGAGGGGATTATTCAATTAGTAAGCATTGCTCACAGATTCTCTGATGGTAGTTGGAAACAATTTTGTTAATATTAACTGCTCAATATATATGTTAACCATATACATGTTACAGTTGGTGCAAGAGTAATCAAGGGAACCAAGATTCTAGTGGAAATCAAAATAATATAATCCAGGGACAATGACCAGACTTTGAAAACACCCGCCAAGTTGCTCATAAAAAGTCAAGTCCGGAGTAGGTGAAAGAGGAAAGGAAAATTATGACATATTGAACAAATCAAGTTTTAATGGTGCAAATGGATACACCATAACGACCCACGAGTTCCTGATGATGACTATAAAACTTCTGTAGTGATGACTTCAATCTTGTAGCAACATAACCCTGTTCCAGAAGCCTAATTGTAAGTAGTCTAGTGCTGTACAAAAAGTCTGTGTAGTTACGGCAAGCTCTGGCATATCATATGAGTTGTGATATGAAAACTCCATACACAGGTGCTGAAGGGATGTTGCCACAGATGAAAGGAAAGTGGACAATTCTGAATGAAAAGTCATCACGTTTGTCGTAAAGTTTGGTCAATAGTTTTTCCTTACCATTGATCTCTAATTGTAGGTCAAGATACGAGGCTGACTTCACAGTGTCTGTAGTATCCTATATCTCAAGTTCTTTGGGGTAGATGCAATGTATCAAATCCCCGAAGCTAGGATTGGTTAATGATAATACATCATCTGTATAGGGAAAACTGAGATTAAAGGATCTAGCTAAACGATGTTTTTTCTTTCGGATCAGATCAGCTATAAAGTCAGCCTCATAAGAGTGAAGGAATGGGTGAGCAAGTAGAGGAGCACCATTTTTCCCATTGGAATGCTTACTGTTTGTTGAAAAATGCGTCCACCACACTGGACAAATATGTTGTTGATAAAAAATTACAGCATTTTGAAAACATCTTCTTTGTATATTTAGATGATTTGGAATTATTTTTTACAAAGTATGAGGAATCTCTACCAAGAACTATATATTTGTACCCAGGTGTACCATCTTTTTTGGAGAAACAACGATGTATAATGTTTTTGGAGTTGATATTGCGTATGGGGGATAGAAGTATACATTGTTGAAAAATGATAGGTTTAAATGCTATTATATTCTGATAATTATCTTGAATTAAGGGTCTCCAATGGTCTTTCAAGTTTTTCAGGATCCACATTGAATTAATACCACTACAGGAGTAAGAAGTGTTGTGGTAAGACTGGAGACCCTCTTTGACAGCTGTGAGTGTAGAAATTAAAAGTTTGAAAGAGGTTTGGTGGTACATTTTGCAGATCCAGCTATGTAACATTGCATGGATTCTTGTGGAGTTTAGAAATGCAGTACATAGACGTTAAATCACAATCATTGTCTTTGGTAGAGAGACCAAAAGAGGATAGCACAGATTTATGGTTTTCCACTATCTCTTCTTTTGAGAGTGTAGTGGCAGTATAGGTCTTGTGATCTTATCACTGCTATTATTTTTTACGTCTACCTCTGATAATAAACATTGGATGTGAAACGTTTTGCAGACAAAAACTATGTTGCTTTGGGCTTTGTCTGCTGATAGAACAACATATTTGTCATGTATAGTAGACAATGTTTTTGCTACATCAGGGTCTTTATATATGCTTTATTTTGAATAATTACTGAGATTATAACTGTATGCAAATACTTTATAGTTTTGTCTATAAAATATACTGTAAAACATGTTTAACCCAAACATTTTTGATTTGTAAGGTTCACTTTTAAAATGTAGTGAAAATGAGTTGAAGAGACTTGATACTATAAACTGTAAATATCTGTAGCAGTTTTCTTTTTTTTTCCTTTTTTTTTTTGGTAAGGTTTTTAGCTTGTAACTTAAACCGTCATTATGGGATTAAAAAGCTATATTCGGTCGTTCATGCATGTATGAATGGATCTCCAAGCTCCCAAACTCAAGAAATGGCCAAATGCTGTTCATGTAATATTTGGAATAATAATAAATAGAATGAAGTATTCAGCATGATGAGATCTTTCTGTTGTCAAATTTGCATATAAATATGTTCAGCCATGTTTGAGAAATCTGTTCAGCTATGGTTAATTTAGTGCCCTTTTTCTACTTTTTTTTCACTATGTCATTACTTTCAAAAACTGCTAAACAGAATTCAGTGAAAATTGATATGATTGTTCCTTGGATATGAGTGCTAGGAATTTTTATCCAAGAAAAAACAGGGCCACTTTTACAAAAAATTAGAATGGTGTTTATCAAGTTGGGTGAGCAATTCAGGCTTTTTAGAGCCTGTAGTTCGGTCTGGAGTTATTGACTTTATAGCTCACCTGCACCGAATGTCCCTGTGAGCTTATGCTGTCACTTTACTGCGTTCCTTAAACTTTTCACATTTTGCTCAAATACATGAAAACCCCTTGACCAATTTTAACCAAACTTGGCAGAAATGATGTTTGCAAGAGCCTTAACTAAAGTTCACTTTGGGTTTCCCTTGATTAAACAAGATAGTGCCTCAGGCCATTTAAGCTGCTGATAGGCCAATTTTTCAAAGATCAACTCATCTGAAACCACATGTGTCGATGTTTTGAAACCGGATAGTGTTAATGACCTCAATACCCTCTACAAATGATCCACTTTTTGTGTGTGTGAGCTCAAAGCTGCTATTGAAAACTTATGGGGAAACACATTTAACCTATTTCAGCCTTTTGTGAGCCAATTTGTGACCATAGGTGGTAGAAATAATAAAGAGGACAACTTTGACATCTGATTTAATATTTCATTAAACAAGATGGTTGTCAGTGGCTATTTTAAAGCCTCTGATTGGCTAATTTTCAAAGATTACTCCTCAAAAATGACATTTGTCAATATTTTGAAACTTGATAGGGTTGATTTTCTCAACACCCTCTAACAAGATCCACTTGTGTGGCTCAGGTGGCTCAGTGGGTGGCAGCCACTCAAAATTGCCATTGATACCTTACAGGGAATTTGACATAAATAATAATAGGGACAACTGTAACATCTAATAAAATTTTGGTTTCACTAGATTAAACAAGATGGTGGCAAGAGGTCTTGTAAGCCCCCTCTTGGCCAATTTTTGAAGATCAACTACTACTAAACCACAAGTGCCAATATCTTGAAACTTCATAGGATAAATGATCTCATTGCCCTTTTCAAATGATCCATTTTTTTTGTGTGTGGCTCAAATGGGTCAGCAGATGGCTGTGCCCACTAAAAGTTGGCATTGAAAACCTGTTAGTAAGCCCATTTTGGCCTATATTTTTGCTTTTACTAAACCAATAGTGACCAAACTTGGCAGAATTAATGAGATGGACAACTTTGATATGGGTTAAGATTTTGAATCCGTTAGATTATACAAGATGGCTGACAGAGGTCATTTTAGCTTTAAATGATCGAATGAAATGACCACATGATTTTAACATCTACAGGTGAGCGATTCAGGCTGTCTAGTTTTTTTTTTTGTTCTTTTTTCATCTCGCATTGTAATTTGAGAACCACTTGTACAGTAAACTTCAAACTTTACACAACTGTTGGTTATAGTGGTCTTACAGTTTGTATTTTTTCTTGGAGAAATTTCTAACTTAAGTTTCAAAGTTAGGGTTTTTATGGTTTCAACAAGTTTTTATTAAAGGGTTTGGCTACAATATCTTCCACTGTAGTAGTCCATATTAAGTCGAACATTTTCTTGAATAACATAACTAACATTTTTACTGTACTCTTCATTCAAACTTTTTAGCTCACCTGGACGAAAGGTCCCAGTGAGCATATGCTAATTCACTTTGTGTTTATGATTTGTGGTTAATTTTTAAATATCAACTCCTGAAACCACATATGCCTATGTTTTGAAACTTAATAGGGTAAATGACCTCCAGAACCTTTACAAATAATCTAATTTTTGTATGGCTCAGGTGGCTTAGGTGATGGCAGGAATGTTGTAAGTATAGATAACACCTTTTGTTTGAATGATCAAATTATATGACAGCATGATTTCAAATTCTCCTGGTGAGTGATTCAGGCTCTTTAGAGCTTATAGTCTTGCTGAAGTTTCAGAAAATTACTCTACATTTGGCAAAAATTTATTATGAAATGTAATGAGAATTCTCTTTTTTGTTGTATTATAGACCATTTCATTTGACTTCTTTTCAGAATACACTATCCAGTAATACCAAACAAGCTAAAACAACTTCATACTGATGGTTACAAAATAGTTTTCTTCACTAACCAGGTAATGATGTCAAAATAGTGGGGTATGTTGTGATGGAGGTGTCTGTCCTTCTATAACAAATTGAAATATTTCCGTCACAGATTTCTTGGCTTCTACTGGAGGTAATAAGAAGATATTTGATATATGGCTTAAGCATGGTGACTTGTACCATGTCTCCTCATTCCACCTTTCAAGGTCATCTACCTCTTATTTTCCAAGTGACATAGAATTTTTACATGTGTGGTATTTGGAAATTTCAGTTGCAGATTTCTTAGCACCTATTGGAAGAAGGAATGATAAGATGGCTTTAAAGATATTTCTATAATTTGATTTATTTAGAATTTCTGTTATTAGCAAGAAACCATGAAGTCACTGAGGACAATCACTGAACCTTAAACACTTCAAAGGTTACATGTACATAGCACTTTTGAATATATGATATGTCAGAGACATACTTTTCACTCGGTCATGTAAAGTAGTATCAGATTAGTCGATTGTGTACCTTAAACACTTCAAAGGTTACATGTACGTAGCACTTTTGAATATATGATATGTCAGAGGCATACTTTTCACTCGGTCGTGTAAACTAGTATCAGATTAGTCAATTGTGTACTTTCTCGGTTGGTTACAAACACTACATGGCTGGAACATTGATAGAACATTTAAATTTTAGTTAGAAAGAAGTACAGTTATTCAAAACATCCTTGCCTAAATTTGTCATTTTTAATTCAACAAAGTTGTACATTATGTTTTAAGTCCCTTTTAGTATAGTTTATTGTTTTTTAATAGTGATTTATAAAACCTTTAATTTGCTTGTGTCAACTATTCTACTGACTTTGGTTTATTCGTTTTCTAGGGTTTGACTAATTCTGCTCAGCTCAAAATATATGCCAATTTAGTTCGTTTTTTTTTTGTTTTTTTTTTGTTTTTTTTACAAAATGATAAGTGTGCAATATGAATAACATTTCTAACGTCTCCATATTTTCCCTGAATATATAAAAAGGGGTGAGGAACGGATTTAAATAGCTTTGCACTTTAAGTTTCTATTGAATTGAATGGACAAATATTAATATACTTTTAGTACTCTTCACTATTTTTTTTCATTATACTAAATTTGATTTTAATAAAAGGGATGAAGCATCAGTTATGTCCTATCCACATGGAGGGTATGATTGATTTTAATAAAAGGGGTGGAGCATCAGTAATGTCCTATCCAAATAGAGGGTCTGAAACATGAATTGCACAAAATCATTGTCTGAAAGGCATACATGCAGGTGTTCTAGGAAGTCTTGTATATTCCCGTTGGTACAAACATCTCCCAAAACGACTTGGTTGTGCATTATCAACAAAGCTTAAAATCATATTAGATATGAAGATGTGTTGAAAGTCTATGGATCTATGTCTATTTTTACCTTGTACCTTTGTGATATTAGATATGGAGATATATTGAAAGTCTGTTTATTTTTACCTTGTACCTTTGTGATAGTCTAAGGATAAGTAAATTTCTGTTTAATTTTACCTTATACCTTTGTGATGATATCACAATCTTAAACTGAAAAGAAAAATATCATACTGGTACATGTATAGTGATATTTTTGTATTTTTTGGTAGCAATGAACCTAGTTTCTTTTAACTATACTTAACATACTTGTATTTATTTCCAGCTTGGTGTAGCTAGAGGTAAAACTAAGTTGGAAGACTTAAAAACGAAGTTTACTTCTTTAGTAACAAAGTTAGGAGTTCCAGTTCAGGTATATTAGTAACTATCTTCTTGGTGATTAAGTTGTAAAAGGATTTAGTAAACCAGTCATTCTTAGATCACATGAAAACTCTCTATTTTTTCAATGTCATAGGTCAAATATCAAAATCACAATGCAATGTTTTGTTGAACTTTTTCAAAACTACCACAATCATCTTTTAATTTGGAAAATATACATCATTGTATTTGAATATGAGAAGTATAAGGCCACAATTAAAAACTGTTTGTTTCTTCTTGCCCCTGCCATGTCTAAAAAATGCTGCTGAGTCAAAAAAAATTTTTTGGTGTTTTCAGAATTTTCATTTGTTTGTTTGTTTGTTTTTTGTTTTTTTTTCTATTTCCGGCCGGAAAAATTGGAGATTTCCGACATCGGACCTCGAAAAATAACTGGAAAGTTTTCAGATGTATTTGTTACTGTAAAGATTAAGTAAGATCTCTGTAAGATGTAATTGTCTCTAAAAATACGATATTCAGACACCGGTTAAGTTAAAAATGTAGTAAATAACAAATTTTATTCTTTTCATAAACATGATAGTTGGAAGGACGTTTTGGAGGACATAACTGCTGAATTCACCAATTTCCACTTTTCTGATTGCTTTGTAAAATCCTGTTTGATCAATAATTTACAGTAAAAGACACATGCATATACACCTTTGACATCAAAGAGAAATAAATCTCATAATACATACAGGTACATACATGTATAAATTACCACTACTGTAAAGTTTGATCAAGAAAAAAATGTGCAGTTAAATAAAATTCTGACCAAGATTGATATTGCTATGTGTAAAACTATCCCCATAAATGACCTGCCTTTGGTAAATTAACTAAATTATTTCTTGAATATGCACCAATAAATTCTTAAATTGATCATCCCATGTATATGCCACAGGTGATATTTTGAAGAACCAAGTTCAGACTTATGTGTGACTCAAATAAGAAATACTTTCATCACCAATCTTTATTTTACTGAAAATACATGATGAATTGAACATCATTAAAGCAAAGAGTGTGAAATGTGAGTTGTAGAAAAGGACAAATAATGTTTACCTGAAAATACATTTGGAAAGTGTAGGACACCTTGTCCATTTTTGATGGTTAAAACGTGAATAAGGAAAAAGGGTGGCTAAAAGTTCGAATAATAAGATTGTTAGTGGCAGGAAAACACAGGAAAACATGCATTAGTTCAAAGGTCAAAATGTATAGTATACTAGTTAATACTGCAGTAGTTGATCGGTATGAGTCCTGTCAGTTGATACTGCAGTAGTTGATCGGTATGAGTCCTGTCAGTTGATACTGCAGTAGTTGATCGGTATGAGTCCTGTCAGTCGATAGCGAACGAATGATGAATAAATGATAAAATAAAATAATTTCAATCTACATACACCAAAATACTAGTAAGTCACCTAAATACACAGCAATATTAAGATTAGAATTAATGTTGATTTGACAATATTCAAGAATATTATACTTCATTTTGTTTACAGATACTGATATCTACTGGAGAGGGGATGTATAGGAAACCAGCTCAAGGCATGTTTTATTATCTACAAGAAAAGGTACTATTGTCTGTCATCATTTAAATTGTACTCATGATAATATGAAGTATTACCGATTTTGAATTATTCTGAATTTTGAGGGGAAAAATTTACATATGTACCTAAATATAATGGGATAAAGTCACTCCCACAGCGGAATCAAATCCTGGCTGAAGGATTAAAATAAGTCCAGTATACTGGGCAGAGATTGAATGAAATATCTGTTGGTTGCATAGAATTGAAAGAAAAATAAACTAGAAATAATAATTAAAAATTCCTAATTTAAAAGGATTTCAAATATATTATATGTTTAAGACTGTTCACAGTAAAACATAAAGAAAATCAATCTTCTGATTTATATGTCTGGAAATGCATGCAATATATGAATTGCTGGATTTCTTTTATGTAAAATAAAGGAATGGTGCAATTTTAATACATTTATCAAGTATAACAATTAAGCCTTCTTTATAAAATACACCAGACTAGTCGTATACAATTCATTATGTATTTGGTACCATGGTTGTAATATGTTATAGAGCTCAAATCATACACAACAAAAAATCTTGCATGCACTTATATTATATAGACAGGGTTTGTTGTACAGGTTTATAGTAATTATTTTCAGAAATTGCAGTGGTTTGATAGGGTGTTGCATACATGTGATAAACCTTTAAACTTAGATTGGAAGATTTTGGTCAGGAGTTTGGTCTCTGAAGGAGAGGTTACAAAGTCAACAGATTTTCTTTATTGAGAAGTTGTGACTAGACTGTTTTGATAGCAACATCTAACATCCTTAATTATCTTTGTTAAAAATTTTATTCAACCTATAAATCATCATTGAAGTGATAGCTAAACCCATCAATCATCATCATTGAAGTGATAGCTAAACCTATCAATCATCGAAAACTATTAATTCATTAGTTATGTTAAGGTAACCTAATTTACTTAGGTTCTGTAATATTTAATGTGAACACAAGATCAAATGTTTTGTGTTCAACTATATTTTGTTGTTGTTGTTGATAATTTATGTTTTTCAAATGGGAGTTAGATCTCCTGATAGGGAATATAGGATGCAGTCTTAAAATACTGGCGATTCAACCTTCACATGTGTGTTCATATGTATGTTATGGAGATTTAAGAGGTCTTCTTTTGTTTATGAATTTACTTCCTTTTACACAAACCTTCCAATTATCTATCATGTTAGAATTATGAAGTTTTGTTATTTACTAGGGTAATGACAAAATCATGGTAGATAAAGAGACCAGTTTCTATGTTGGTGGTAAGGTTACATTTTATACTTATAAAGCATTGAAATAGAATCGGCAGAACTCAGAACCACAAGTTACTAAGTGTATTCAGTAGCTGATGACTTCTTTTTTAAGTAAAAAAAAAAAAAACATTATTTTTTATTAGAGCAGGTGACATCCTAGCAACTTCAATCAAAACATTGAAATGTGTGTGACTTAGCAACTAAAACTTATATTCAGTCAGTGACTGTATATCACTTGTAAATATACTATCAGTGCATTTTGACTGTTCAGATACATGGAGTATTTGTTTTTTTTTGTTTTTGTTTTTGTTTTTTTATTTTTGATACTGAAATGGTTTGATACATTTATTTGGTCTCTTTCAAAAGGAAAATCCTGATGTTTATATTCTTATACATATTTTACAGTAAACATTCATGTTACATCTTGAATCCTACAAGTTGGAATTCTATATAGATGTAATAGTAGAATACATTGTCACAGGGTGAACCAAATCTCTTATCAGTTATTCCTGCTACACCACTGAATAAAATTGAACGAAACTCACGGAACTAATACTTTTTTAAACAATCAGATTGGTTCTATTTGTTCCTATTGAACTTTTTTGCAATTATCTCCAGATGGTGCCGGACGCCCTGATAAATGGAAGCCGAAGAGAAAGAAAGATTTTTCTTGTGGTGACAGACTGGTATGTTGAAGTTACTCTTTAAACAATATTTTGTACAATACACAATTCTTAAGACAGTGCAATGTGCTTGAACACTGTGAAGCTTTTTTGTAGAACTAAAAAAAAATTTGCAGTTACAGATAATATGGTGAATGTACTGATAGTGTTAAGGCCCCATAAATTTGTGTATGTAGGTTCCCTACCAAGAAAGAAAGGTTTGAAATAATTTATTAAGGGTTATTTTCTGAAATTTTGTATAAACTGCTTTTTCTTTAGTGATGGGGTGTCCATCCGTCTGCCTGTCCTTCTGTTACAAAGGGTTAACAAAATCTCTTATCAGTTACTCTTGCTACACCACTGAATAAAATTGAATGAAACTCACAGAACCTTTATTACATGTTCCCATTGTGCACCTCTTATTTTAGATTTTGATGGGAATCAATGTGGGGGTTTTACATAGCAAAACATAAACTTTGTCATTTGTGAATATGGGGGCATGAGGGGAACCCATCTCTTATCCATTACTCCTCCTATACCACTGAATGGAATTGAATGACAATTTTACTAAATCTTCATTACTGTATTTTGGTGTGTATAATGCACATTTATGTATTGTGCATTGTTCAATTTTGAAGGTCAAAATGTGTGAAAAAAGGTATTTTAGACGTAGATTGCAGTAGAATTTTGTAGACAAAAGATCAATGTTTTGCTTTTGATCAGTCAATTTATTTACCTTGACAAGTATTTCCTACATAAATGTGTAGGAAAGAAACATCTATTCACACTTAAACATCATATAAAGATTGGTAGCTACATAAATGGGATAATTTTAATTTTGAAGAATGACGAAATTGACACAGGTGTGTGAAATGGCATATGAAACAAAATCAAAAGTCTGGAAAATCAGACATTTCCGGTTTTGTTTGTTACTCAAATTCCGTTATTAATCATTTGAAAACATACTTTAAAGAAAGAAAATTGTTAGAAACAATCAGCATAAGTTTCAAAATAATCATTTTTCAGTTGCAAAAGCATTCAATAAGGAGAGTTTGAGAAAAAAGGGCTTTGTTACATTTTGGTTTTTTAGTTGTTTCATTTTCATCTCTAACCATTTTTTATTAAGAAAGAAATATTGTGCAACCTATGTCTGAAACATGTTATTAAGACAAACAAACTTGATCTGAAGACAATATCATTTAAAATTCAATACTTAAAGATGCATTTGATGATTATATTAACACAGGCGATTTTGCCGTCTACTTTGACACTGGCGCTGGCTGTTTTGTTGCTAAAAAATTAAATTGAAAAAAAAAAAGTTGGTCATTTCACATTTCATACATAAAAAAATGCGTCAGAAACCTTCAATCGTGGTGTATATTGTAATGTAAATTATTTTCCTTGATAACTTCATTTTTTTTTGTCGTGATCGGCAGTACAAATAAACAAACTTCATTCATGGTTAGTTCGGCATTTTTGTAATGGATGTGATCCTTTTTTTTCACAGATTCCTTATGTGGGAAGTTTTAGAATTAATTCAGTGCTCAGTTCAAGCCTGAAGGCCCTAAACGGTGCCACCTACTTTTAATTTTCTTACACCTACTTTAAAACTTATTGAGAACCCTGTTCTTTCACTTTTGTTTGTTTACATTACGCAATCTCTTTTCTCTTACAAAAATCTTTTATTTCTTGACCAAATCTTATATATTGATGCATAGAACACACCACCATGCTCTAGAAATTATTTCTATGTAAAAATATGTGCATTACACACACCAAAATACGGTACATGGACTTTGTCATTTTTTAATATGGGGACGTGCATTAAGGACCCATTTCTTATCTGTATCTCCTCCTAAACCACTGAATGGAATTGAATGAAAATTTCACAAAGTCTTTATTACATTATTCCTATTGTGCATTCCCTAATTTAGATTTTATCCAAGTCAGTATGGAAGTCAAAAGGTGTATGTTACCAATTGGGGGAGTAGGGGTATCAAGTTAGTGTATATTTCGAGTTTTTCTACCAATTTAAATTGGGTTTTGATTTTAAGCCTTGGATTGTTGATTTTCCTTAGTACATATATATGGAACTTACCTGTATTTTCAGATATTGCTTTTAGGCCATGTTTTCTAATTGATCAACATTGAGGTCCAGTGGGTCCCAAATTGTTTGATTTCAACATAGCTTGACTTTTTTAGCTCACCTGGCCAATGGGCATGTGAGCTATTGCCATCACTTTGCGTCTGTCATCGTTAACAATTATACAAAACTCTTCTCCTCTGAAACTACTTGACTGATTAGAACCAAACTTGGTATAAATGTTCCTTGGGGTATTCTGCATAGAACTGGTGTGGGGATGTTTGATTTGTTGAAAAAAACATGGCCACCATTACTAAAAATAGAACATAGGGGTCAGACAATAGTTTTTCACATATGTCTCCAAATTCGTTTGGTTTAGCTAAATAACTACGAAAGTCTAATCAAAGTTGTCAGATGACTCCTTGTAAGAGTTATTGCCCTTGAAAGAGGAAAAATGACTTTTTTTTACAGTTTTCAGTCATTATCTTGAAAACTATGATAGATTAAAAGGAACTTTCAATTGTTGAAATGATTCTTATGATAAGCCCTACCAAAGACTTCTGGAGTCAAAATTGTTGAACAAATTCTTGTAAAATGTATTGCCTTTGAAAGGCAAAATTCAACCATGTGGGCGATTCAGGCTCCTGGGAGCCTCTTGTTTTATATGCTGAATCTTAATCATTTGAATTTTGGATATTTACCAATAATACAGGTAGGTAAATATTGAATTTGCAAATTTTGAAATTCAGATCTTAGATCACTCTCATTCTGTGTCAGAAATATTTTAGGATTGTAAAGATGAACTTCATATTTATGAATCACTATTACGTGAATATAGGATGTTTGATCTATACTTAATAACTGTCTTTATTGTTTCAGTTTGCATTAAATATTGGAATGAAATTCTACACTCCTGAAGAGTATTTCCTTGGTGAGAAAGCAGCTCCATACAAAATGCCTGATTTTGATCCTGTAAGACATCATTTTTATAATTGAACAGATTTTATTATATACTTGTACTAAAACAATGTAAAAACATATAAAACGTTGTGTAACATTTGCCCATTAGTTGGGTCAACTGCTAATTGTAAAGTCATATAATAAATTCTACTGCTCATAAAAATTATTTTGTTTGTCTTGTGTATTTTTACTTATATGTACTATAACCAAACATCAGATTGTCATTAGCATTTTTTTGTTATTATTTTTCAGTCATTTGAATTAAATATTGAACATCTTGTGCATCTATTACAGAGAAAGTTAAAATCATCAGACAATCTGAGTGATCCTCCTGATGCTACCATTGCATCTGACAAAACAGAGGTATGAAGTTCTATTTTTACATTGCAGGTTATTTATTATAAAGGCACAATGAAGTCTTTCCTTTTTATTAGCTCACCTGGCCAAAGGCCATGTGAGCTGTTGCCATCACTTGGTGTCTGTCGTAACTATTTTTCACAACACTTCTTCTCTGACACTACTTAACCAATTGGATGCTGGGTATGAACGTTCCTTGGGGTATCCTGCATAGAACTGAAGTGGGGATTTTTTATCCATCGAAAAACATGGCAGCCGTTACTAAAAATAGAACATAGGTCAGACAGTAGTTTTCGCATATATCTCCAAAACCGTTAAGTTTAGCCAAATTCTGTCGCTGGGTAAAGTTTTCAGCATAATGAGATCTATCTGTGGTCAAATTTTCATTTTAATCTGTTAAGCCATGTTGGAGTTATTGCCATTTTTTGACTTTTTTTTGCTATCTTTAATGTTATTTCTTTCAAAAATCTTCTTCTTTTACACTACTGGACCAAGAGGAATTAAACTGACATGGGGATTTTTTATCCTGCTGATACTAAAATTAGAATATAGGGGTCAGACAATAGTTTTTTGCATATATCTCCAAAACTGTTATGTTTAGCCAAATTCTTTCAGTTGCTGAAATGATCCTTATTATAAGGTCTACAAAAGTTACCAGTCATGAAAGTTGTTAGATGACTCCTTGTAAGAGTTATTGCCCTTGAAAGGGGAAAAATGACTGCTTATTATTTTTTTACTGTTTTCAGCCAATATCTTGAACACTATGATAGGTAGAATGAAACTTTCAATTGCTGAAATGATCCTTATGATACAAATGTAAGTCCTACCAAAGTGTTCTTGAGTCTAAATTATTGGACAACTTTTTGTTAAATTTATTGCCTTTGAAAGGCAAAATTTAACCAGGTGAGGGATTCAAGCTCGTGGGAGCCTTTTATTGTCAAAAAGGGCTGGTTTTTTCCACTTTTCACATTACTTGCCATGACATTCTGTACAACCCTGTATTATTCCGAAAACATTTATTATGTTTTTTATGCCCCTGTAACAAAGTCAGGGGTCATATTAAATTACCCCTATCTGTGCATCCGTCTGTCCATATGGATTACACATGAGCATGGCTAGTCCAGCTATTTCCTCGTACAGTTTTTGAACTACATCTAAAATATTTTACAGGATATTTCTTCACATGATGAAGGTGTGCAGGGCTGAACGATTTTGATTTTTATGAAATATTACGGAAATTGGTGATAGTAACACATAGTCATTTTACTCAGAAATATATGGATCCTGGCTTTTCTGGCTATCTCCTTGTACAGTTTTTGAACTATATCTCAAATATTTTACAGGTTAATTCTACACATAATGAAGGTGTGCAGGGTGAAAGGATTTTGATTTTCATGAAAATTACAGAACTGGGTGATAGTTGAACTTTGGAATATTACGGAACTGGGTGATAGTTGGACTTTGTAATTTTTGTCAGAAATATACCCCAAGCTACAAAGTTAGGGATTTGTTATTGGGGGGTTTTTAACATTTTTTATATGTCCGTCAGTCCGTCCATCAGTCCTCTTTTTCTCATCACAAGTATTTTTGCAGTGCTAAGCCTAACATACAAAATATTTTCTGTATCAACCAACAGTACATTACCTTTCTGAATCTGCAGACCATATCTTCATACAAAAATAAACATGTTCTTAATCAGGCAAATCTAGCAAGCGGGGCTCATCATTAGTGTCTTACAGACACATTTGATTTACCAAAAAAAATCACTACTAACAAATGACATGGGGGCTCCCTTGACAAACAGGGCTTCTAGTTTTTTTCACAAGACGACGGGCATTTCATGGTGCTGCTGTTTATTAAGTTATTGGACTTTATTCATACAAAAATGGGGTGATTTTGTTTTCGTACCATAACTCAAAAATCCTAGTAGCAATATTAATGAAACTTAGGTGAAATGTTTATTTATACTAATGCAAGTTCCCTTTCAATTTTTGTAGATTTCTGATTTTACAATTTAGAGTTATTGAACTTTGTTAATAAGAAAGGGTGATTTCACAGATTTTTGACTTAAACTCTGTAATAGTTGCTCCCATTTTCATGAAAACTTTTTAAAACAGTTAATTACTGTTGGTGTTAGCCCTGCTTGAACTGTTATGAATTTTTAAGTTTTTGGACTTTATTCATAAAAAATATTCTCCCACAATTGCCCAAAAACTCCTAAACACTTCAAGCAATTTTCATGAAACAGTGTTTTTTTTTTTTTTTTAATTATTATTTTTTACTATGTAAGTTTCTTTTTAAGTTTTATATATTTTATGTCAAATATTCAATCACAGTCAAATTCAGAGCTGTATCAAGCTTAAAATTTATGTCCACATTTGCCCAATCTGTTCAGGGTTTAACCTTTGCCAGCGAATTAATCTGTGCTTCGTGTAGCATTTTATTACTTTTAGATTCCAGATGAACTTTCCCCAGGGCCTTATTTAGACATCAATGACAAGGAGAGGTTATAGTAAATTATGTTTAAAAAGTAATTAAATTGACATTTTTGTCTATTTAATAGATTAGAAAAATTTCTTCCTCTCAAAAACAAATGGAAGAAGTGAGGACAGATAGGGAGAAGTTTTTGCCCATTTTTCTCTCTAGATTAGCAGTTTCCAACAATTAAAATCTGCTTTCCAAACTTAACAAATCCTTTCAGAAATTTAGGTTTCCTAAATGGAATAGTTAACAACTATCTCGCACCAAAATTTCTTGTACACTGACCCTTGAAGATGAGGAAGTGATATCCTATAACACACCAGAATGTGAAATGGCCAATTGTCAATTCTCTAGAAACCTTGTTCGCTGTTACAAATGTAATAATTGAAATCTAATTTTGACGTATTTTTTTCTTAATGGGCTTAAATCATTTGTTAACAAAAAATAATCATTAAGGTTCCTCCTTAGTAAGATCTAGTACACACATGTCAATATTTTTTTTACTATTTTTAAGAATTATGGACTGAAAACCTTATATACAATACATTCTTCTCAATATTTTTTGTTTACCCAAAATATATGAAATATTGTTTTGGGAGTATATTCTTTTAGGTATTTTGGGATTTTTTTTTCCAAAAAAAAAATGCACATGAAAGGTATATTTCATGGTAAAACATATGTAAACTTCTCCCTTGATATCATGTTGAGATCCTTCCAATCATGGACTAAGATATTGCATCAGTGGAAAATATTTTGATTTTTCTAAGTATATCTGGGTTAAAGATGTGCACTTCCTGCACCCAAAAAAAAACATCCTTAAAATCAAGATTGGGAGGACCAGCACAAGATGTGGAAAGAACAGGTCACAAATATTTTGAAATGAAATGTGTAATTTTCCTTGCCTGTGTATTTTTTTATTCTAAAATTACCCAAAAAATAGGAAAATCATATTTTCACACATTTTTGACAAAATAAAATATTGTGAAGTATGAAACCTTTCCAGAACGGTTGAAGTAATAATGTATTAGAATGATAAATTGACATTCTTATATGTATAATCTTGACTTGGGAAGAGCAACCTATAATAAAATAAAGTTATCACAAAGTTATACCATTTTGTTTTATAGGTTGTATTGTGTGTTGGTTATCCTGCGTGTAAGTAGGCAATTTTATCTCTGTAAAATATGTTTTATTTAACCCTATGTACAGGCTTTTAAATACAATTATATATAATCGTTGATTTATTAGAGATGTAAGGGAAATCTAATATGTGTTGACCCATTGCCTTGTAAAGCTCAACTCATTTTCATGAAACTTTGTCAGTCTGTGCCAAAAACTTGTTTGTAACTAGCCCAAATCATAAATTTCAAGAACTTTCATTGAAGAGAAAGCAAATTTCAGCTGAATTTCCACTAGCCTGAGTCAATTTTTACTTGGTCCAGGCATAGTCTTAGTTGCCAATGGCTCAGACTGCTTTATACAATGGTTGGGTATCATGTGTACATGTGCCAAAGGGAGATGATAAATATCACATGGTTGAAAGGAAGATAACTTTATAGAAGTTTCGAGTCCAGTTGGGGAGTATACTTTTGTAAGTCTCCTCTCATTTATAGTGATCACATGCTTGGGATTTATTTACTTAGATTTAATTATCATTGATATATACAGAATTAATGATCTGTGATAATACTATAAATATTGACTACTTTACTATTGATTTTTCCATTGTTCTTACTGCCTGATATTTTTAACATGGACTACTGTCTTGATACTAAAGGATACAGGCAATTTCCAATGACAATGTTACATAAAATTGCCTTTGATGTTATGGATAAACAGAATAATACTATTTTTGAACACCTGAACAGAAAATCACATCTCGCCCTATAAGGCTCACTGATATTTTCTGTCTTGACTTCAATTGCTACTATTCTGTATCTCCATTTGTGTTAAAGGTTGTATGTAACTTGGAATACAAATTTGGTCACTGAACCTTCTTGTAGTATTACACATGTACATCATACCATGGTTATACATTGTACATGTATGTGTACTTTATAATTAGAGCTATATAGAAAAACTGTAAATTTAGCAGTAACTTTAATGCCAGCTATTTAATAAAGAGTTGTGATGAATAATTTTAGCAGGAAAATCCTATTTTGGTAAAACCTACTTGGAGCCAGAAGGATATGTTCGTGTAAATAGGGTAAGTTCATCAGGGGATCTAATAAACTTTTTATCCAATGTTTTCCTACATTTTTAGAACTAATCCATTTTTATCCCTATCTGTTGTCATCATGGTCACTCAGATGGTATGGAAGTTGAAATTGAACCAATAACATTCAAACTTTGCACATGTTAATATACATATCAAAGATGTGAACCTGTTTTAAGTTGTACAAATTTTACAAATATTATTTTTTACCAGTATATGCTATCATAAAAACATACTTCAGGTAATTTGTAACCCACACTATAGTTTAAATTACTTAGTGTTTATACATATGTTAAAGATATTTATATACAGAAAAATATGTGGTAGTGATGCAGACATGTTATACTTCAGAATTTGATTGATGTATTGTTGTTACTGCTTAATTCTTACTTGATTTGTACTTAAAGATTCATGATATTTCATTCTTAAACAGTTTTAATATTTTTATTGAAGGACACACTAGGGACATGGCAAAAGTGTGTTGCCATGACATCTAAATCTCTAAAGGAGGGTAAAAGTGTAGTGATAGATAATACTAATCCTGATCCAGAGTCCCGAGCCCGGTAAGTCTTACTTGGTATTGTAACTTTTCTCACTTTTATCCTCTAGCCAAACACTTTGCACAGGGATACAGTCTAAAGCCTCACCTTCTATATAAAAACCTTGTGAACACTGAGAATCAGCAACCTTCAACTGAGGTGAGAATAACCTGCATATGAATATGAAGAATTGTATTGATTTTCAAGGTCAAAGATCTGAAGTCACTGTAGAAAAGTGTTGCCACACATTGAGACAGTTTCCAGCTTGTTTTATATCAGTTTCCCTACATTTTGCCATTTGGTAAATATGTAAATGAACTGTGATATCATTGGATCAACATTGTCTGTAACCTCTTACATATTGATGCTTCGGTTGGTTATGTCTACAACCTCTTACATATTGATGATTCGGTTGGTTATGTCTACAACCTCTTACATATTGATGATTCTGTCAGTTGTATAACAAAATTTAATATCATGTATATTATAGGTATATTGAAGTAGCCAAGAAAGCAGGTTTTCCATGTAGATGTTTCATGTTTACTGCTACATATGAACAGGCACTCCACAATGAAAGGGTGAGATCAAAGTTTTAAGATAAGATATTTAATTTCTCTTTTTTAGCTGACCAGGCCGAAGGCCATGTGAGCTATTGCAATCACTTGGCGTCCGTCGTTGTCGTCGTCCATCATCGTCGTCGTTAACATTTTTTCATAACTCTTCTCCTCTGACACTACTTGATCAATGTGAACCAAACTTTGTATGAATGTTTTTTGGGGTGTCATGTATAGAACTGACGTAGGAATTCTTAATTTATCAAAAAACATGGCCACTGTTACTAAAAATAGATCATAGGGGTCAGACAGCAGTTTTTTTCGCATATATATCTTCAGCATTATGAGATCTATCTGTGGTCAAATTTTCTTTTTATATCAGTTAAGCCATATTGGCATTGTTGCCCTTTTTTGACGTTTTTTGCCATTATAATGTTATTTCTTTAAAAAATCTTCTCCTTTAACACTACTTGACCTATTGGAACCAAATTTGGTATGAATGTTCCTTGGGATATCCTGCATAGAACTGATGTGGGGATTTTTGATCTGTGGAAAAACATGGCTGCTGTTACTAAAAGTAGAACATAGGGGTCAGACAGTAGATTTGGCATATATCTCCTAAACTATTAGGTTTAGCCAAATTCTGACATTGGAGAAAAGTATTCAGCATCATGAGATCTATTTCAGGTCAGGTTTTCGTCTTAATCTGTTAAGCCATATTGGAGTTATTGCCCTTTTTCATTGTCTTTTTTTTATCAATTTTTAATGTTTTTCTCTAAAAAATGTTATTCTTTGACACTACTTGACCAATTGGATTCAAACTTGTTATGAATGTTCCTTGGAGTATCCTGGATAGAACTGGTGTGGGGATTTTTGATCTGTGTGGAAAAACATGGCTTCCATTACTAAAAATAGAACATAACGGTCAGACAGTAGTTATTCGAATATTATATGTACAAAACTATTCAGTTTTGCTGAAATGATCCTTATTATCAGGCCTACAAAAGTCTTGAAGGGATCAAAATTGTCAGACAACTCCTTGTCAGACTTATTGCCCTTGAAAGGTGAAAAATGACAGGTTCTTTTGGTTTTATATTGGTTTTTTTTTTTTTTTTACAGTTTTTAGCCAATATCTTGAAAACCATGATAGACAGAGAGAAACTTTCAGTTGCTGGAAGCCTCTTTTTCCTTATGTGTAATTGGATCGATTTTATTTTGTAGTTTCGTGAGATGACAGATAAGAACCACAAACCAATCAATGTTATGGTTATGAATGGATTCAGGTAAGGTGTATAACAGAGGTCTTATTAAGGTGTATAACAGACATCTCAACTGAACAGTTACATACTCAAATAAATTAAAAAATCAAATCAATTTCATAACATGATGAAACAAGTCGAGTACACCATATTATATGGGTAACCTGTTGTTTTAGTACACTACCTTATATGGGTAATACATTGTCGAGTACACTACATTATATGGGTAACCTGTTGTTTTAGTACACTACCTTATATGGGTAATACATTGTCGAGTACACTACATTATATGGGTAACCTGTTGTTTTAGTACACTACCTTATATGGGTAATACATTGTTGAGTACACTACATTATATGGGTAACCTGTTGTTTTAGTACACTACCTTATATGGGTAATACATTGTTGAGTACACTACATTATATGGGTGGATTGGCTGCTGATTCCTGATAAGAGATAATATGTATTTGGAAATTATTGTTAGATGTGGTATTCTTTGGAGGGATCCATTAAGATTTAAATATTTCCTCAGTTGATATGAAATTTATTTGTTACTACATATCCTTAATCGCTTGGTTGAAAAATAGCTTTCTAGTCATCTCGGCCATAGAACGTTTCGGCCATAGTCCATCTCGGGCCATAGTTGTTTCGGCTATGGTTTTCAGTATGTATTCAATTGATATATGATCAAAGGTAAATGTACATTTAATTGATTTCATTATGTAATACATTTATGATTATCATTTTTTTGGGGGTGGTAAATTACAAAAAAATACAAAATCAAAGCATTACTCAAGCAGCTTGTGTAGTAACAGAAATTTTCTCATCTTCCCTCCCTTTTTTCATCTAGATATCAGCTTGGATACACAGCTTGGATATTTATTGTTCCATAAATTTTCTGTGTTGTTTCATTAATATAATTGGTGTTTCCTCACTAGTTTATAACAGTTCATTAATTATTTGTTAATGTTCATCAAAGACATAAATGACAATCAATCTGGTCGTTATCTATTATTATACCATTTATCTTTTCATGAATAGTCCTCTTGTTTAATAAATTTTTATTTCATCTTTATTTTACTTAAATGAGTTTTTTTAATACAAATTGGTTAATATTTAAAGCTGAGGACAATATTTTAAAATGTGTGGATGAAATATACTGTGACCGAGATAACTATGGCAGAAGTGACTATGGCCGAAACGACTTGTATCGGAAAAATATGCCCTGTATTCATGAGAATGCCTTAAAATTATTATGTTATAAATTGACTTTCCCTTGCTGTATACATTTGGAGAGTAGAAGGGGAGACAATTCGCCTTGCATTAATTTGTTTTGATATTTCATTTTGAAATAAGTGCAGAGTGTTGTTGACCTATGGCAAAACTTAATATAATCCTTAAAGTGATTGATATCGCTTGTTATTAAATAATAGGGAGAACTTTGAATGTTTAAGCAGTTACATTTAATAGGATTCTCCTATCTTTATTTGTTGATTAGATTAAAATAAACTGCAAGTCTAAATCTTAATTGAAGGGTATTATAAAAGGAAACGGTATATTTAATAGACTGATTTCTTTTAATTTTAGGTCAAAATATAAGAAACCAGAGATTGAAGAAGGATTCAAAGAAATTGTGAAGATAAACTTTGTGCCAAAATTTGAAAGCAAGAAACAAGAACTTCTTTATAAACAGTTTCTGATGGAAAAATGAACTGATAGTTTTATATTGTTTTCAGCTTACAACAGTTTTAATGATATGTAAAAAACTTGATGGTTGATCTTATGAATGGAATACTTCCAGAAAAGTAGGGAAGACCCAATTGAAAGCAGTCCTGAAATAAAATATTTTTGCTTGCCTCATTTGACATTTTATTATGATCAATAACCTTGCTTTGAAAGTAGTGATTTTTTTTTTATCTGTTTTCAGTTGTACTGAAATCTGGTAAAAATAGCCAATATCAAACTTCACATCGAATTTAAAACATCAGTTATGTTAGAAAAGATTCTGGTTGTACCTTTAAAACAACATAATAATGTCAAAAGCATCGTCTTTCCTTGTTAATGTCTTTTTACCTTCATTGCTGGACAGAGGATGTTTTTTTTCCGCATATATCCAATACCATTTGGTTTATCAAAATTCTTACATCAGGTAAAAGTGTTCAGCATGATGAGATCTGTCTTTTATCTAATTTTCATGTAAATCTATTAGGCCATATTGGAGTTACTACCCTTTTTCAATAGTTTTTTGCTATTTTTTAATGTTATTTCTTTCAAAAATCTTCTCCTCTGACACTACTGGATCAATAAGAATCAAACTTGGTGTGAACATGATTCTTTAGGTTATTCCGTGTAGAACTGATGTGATTTTGATCTGTCAAAAAACATGGCCACATTTACTAAAGATAGAACATAGGGGTTAGACCAAAGTGTTTTGCATGTATCTCCAAAACCGTAAGATTTATCCAAATTTTGACATGGGATATTATTGTTCATGATGAGCTAGATCTATCTATGGTTAAATTTTGTTGTAAATCTGTTAACCCATGTTGGAGACATTACCTTTTTTTATGTCTTTTTGCTATTACTAATGTTATTTCTTCCAAAAATTTTTTCCACAAAATTACTAGACAGAATTCAATGAAAATTGATTTGAATGATCCTTAGGTCTGAGAGTTAGGAAATTTTATCCAAGAAAAAATATTTCAACTTTACCGCTGTTGACTCGAACTTTAATGAATGGAAATCTGGAATAAAGCCAGGTTTTCAGTCAGTCCCCTTGATAGGTCTTCAAGTTAAATTAACTCTGATATCTCTAAGTCAACTTAATAGTGTAAATACTGATTGCTTTATTACAAACCATGATGGAAGTTTACAGTGTTTAGCATGGCTTATATAATTGCATATTGACATTTTTGTTGTTGTTGAAAGTCTTAACATTATAAATAACAAAAAGATAATGAAGAATGACACTAAATAAGGCATGGCTGAAGAGGTTTACATGAAAATTTGACCACAGGTAGTTCTCATTATGCTAAACACTTTTAACCCCATATCAGACTCTTGCTAAACCTAACGTTTTTGGAGATAATGCTAAAAAATCTGTCAGACCTTTATATTCTGTCTTTAGTAACAGTGGCCAACGTTTTTAGACAAATAAAAAATCTCCACCTCAGTCCTATGCAGAATACTCTAAGGAATATTCATACCAAGTTTGGTTCAAATTGGTCATGTAGTTACAAGCTTTTTTTGAAGTAATAACAGGAAAAAAAAACAGTAATAGGACAGTAACTGGAAAAGTTTGAATCTCATTAAAAACAAGAGGCTCCCAGGAGCCTGAATTGCTCACCTGGTTAACTTTTTGCCTTTTCAAGGGCAATTACTCTAACAAGAAGTTGTCTGACAATTTTGACTCCATGAAGACTTTGGTAGGACTTATCATGAGGATCATTTAATCAATCGAAAGTTTCATTCTATCTATTGTGGTTTTCAAGATGTTGACTGAAAACTGCAAAAAAAAAACCGTAATTTTTTGCCTTTCAAGGCCAATAACTCTTATATGGAGTCGTCTGACAACTTTGATTTCTGGAGACTTTTGTAGGCCTTATAATAAGAATCATTTCAGCAATTGAAAGTTTCATTCTATCTATCATAGATTTCAAGATATAGGCTGATAACTAAAAAAAAAAAGTCATTTTTCACCTCTCAAGAGAAATAACCCTTACATGGTGTCATCTGACAATTTTGACCCCTTGAAGACTTTAGTAGACCTTATAATAAGGATATTTCAGCATTGAAAGATATTGGCCAAACCTAACGGTTTTGGAGGTATATGCAAAAAAACTACTGCACGACCTCCATGTTCTATTTTTAGTATAGGCGGAATGTTTTTTAACCGATCAAAAATCCAAATGGACATTTTGTTACGGATACCCTGAAAAACAAAAATATCAACTTTCATTGAATTCTATAGTAGTTTTTGATAAGAAGATTTTTGAAAGTAGTAACCTAAAAAACGTCCAAAAAGTGCAATAACTCCAACATGGGTCAACAGATTTTCACCAAAATTTGACCACAGGTAGATCTCATCATGCTTAATACTTTTATCTATGTCAGACTTTGGCAAGATCTAATTGTTTTTGGAGATATATGCAAAAATTTGCTCTGACCCCTATGTTCTATTTTTAGTAACAGCAGCCATGTTTTTAAACTGGTCAAAAATCCAAACGGTGATTTTGTTCAGGATACTCTAAGGAACAGTCATCATAAGTTTCATGCAAATCTATTTAGTAGTTTCAGAGGAAAATATGTTTGAAGAAATTGTTAACGACGACGACGACGGACGCCAAGTGATGGCAATAGCTCACATGGCATACGGTAATGAATTTGACAAACATCCTAGACGGATAAGGAGTCATGGCAAACGCCACTAAACATCACCTAGGATGCATGATATCTCCATAGATGATCTTCCTTTCATACAAAAACCTCTTGGACTTCGTCATATTCGAACTAAACTCTGTTATATACCTCCCACTCTACTACACGCCCTTTACAACACAAGTCTTGACACTCCTGTTTCTGAACCTACCTCATCATTGTACAGACTTGTGGCCCTCATTTTGAATATTGGTGTCCACGGACTCTTTAAACCAGTTTGTGTAAAACGTCAAGATGAATAATAACGATAATTTCTTCCACTACCGTTTGTCAACAATGTTATAGATGCAATTAATTAGGCTAACATCCTCCATCACAAAAACGTCACGAACAAAATTCCACCGTATTTCAAAGATAAATCAATACCGATTATTTTAAATTTCTATACTTCACCTATTTAATCCAAAATTTTGAATTACAGGCTACTGCAGAATCTCAAGATTGAGGACTTCAAAGCTAAACTACCTGACTGTTCTTGCAAAAACTCCCCATTCAAATATGGTCCTTCCGCTCACGTCATTACGGGATATTTAAACATCACCGAAAACGAATCTCTCAGTGAAGTCCTTTCTAAAGGTCCTAAGTACCGTGAACCACGCTCCATAAATTGGACTTGTGACTTACAAGTTGTTATGGATGCCGTGGAGGACTACGCAGGAAAATGGATAAAACGAGAACAAGAAGACATTGATTCTCTCTCAGAGTGGGTAAAGGACGTGAGGTCTTTAATTTTGAAACGAATGAAGTTTTAAGTAGATCAATGAGTGTCAATGCTACATCAGTTTTCAAAGACCCCGATGTAGCAAAAACAATGTCTACTGTACATGACAAATATGTTGTCGTACCAGCAGACAAAGCTCAAAACAACATTGTTTTTGTCTCTAAAATGTATTTACATCCAGTGTTTATTATCAAAGGTAGAAGTAGAAAATAATACCAGTAATAAGACCTACACTGGAAGAGATAGTGGAAAATCATAAATCTGTGCTATCCTCTTTTGGTCTATCTACTAAAGACGATGATTGTGTTCTACCGTCTATGTACTGGATTCCTAAACTTCACAAGAATCCGTACAATCGACACTACATACAATGTAGCTATATCTGCAAAATATACCATGAAACCGCTTTCAAAATTTCTAACTTCTATTCTCACTGCTGTTAAAGATGGTCTCCAGTCCTACCACGACACTTGTTACTCTCGTAGCGGTATCAATTCAGTGTGGATCCTGAAAAATTCGAAAGATCTGGAAACCCTCAATTCAAAATTATTATCAGAATACAATAGCATTAAAACCTATGATTTTTCAACCCTTTATACTTCTTTCCCCCATACTCAGTTAAAATCCCGACTCAAAAACATTATACATCGTTGTTACTCAAAAAAAAGAAGAAGAAGAAGACGGTACACCTAGATACAAATATGTAGTTCTTGGTAGAGATGCCTCATATTTTGTAAAATTTAATTCCAAATCATCTTCCAAATATACCGAAGAAGATGTTTTCAAAATGCTGGAGTTCTTGATCGACAACATATTTGTCCAGTGTGGTGCCATTTGGCATACCAATGGAAACAAATAGTGCTCCTCTACTTGCTCACCTATTTCTTCACTCTTTTGAGGTTGACTTTATAGCTGATCTGATCCAAAGGAAGGAACATCGTTTAGCTAGATCTTTTAATCTCAGTTTCCGCTATACAGATGATGTATTATCGTTAAACAATCCTAGTTTCGGGGATTTGATATATCGCATCTAACCCATAGAACGTATTAAAAAGGATACTAGACACTGTGAAGTCGGCCTCATATCTAAACCTACACTTAGAGATCGACGGTAAAGGAAAACTATTCACCTAACTATACGACAAACGCGATGACTTTTAATCAAGCATTGTCAACTTTCCTGTCATCTGTGGCTACATCCCTTCAGCACCTGCGTATGGAGTTTTCATTTCACAACTCATATGTTATGCCAGAGCTTGCCGTAACTACGCAGACTTTTAGTATTGCGCTAGATTTCTTACAATAAGGCTTTTTGAACAGGGTTTATGATGCTACAAGATTGAAGTCATCACTACAGAAGTTCTATGGTCGCCATCATGAACTCGTGGATCGTTACGTGTATTCATCTGCGCCATGAAAACGGATTTGTTCAACGTATCATAGTTTTCCTTTCCTCTTTTTTTTTAACCCAGACTTGACTTTTTATGAGCAACTCGGCGGTTGTTTCTCAATAAGCTCAGGACGCTTGCTCTACCGATGCAACTGGTCAATACTCCCGGTTTTTAGCCGTGGAATCCGATTTACTCATTTACTTTTCAGTTACTTTGTATGTATTATTTTGGTTATTTCATCTTCTTTGTTGTGTTGTCTGCTTTTTCATATCCCTGAATTACATTCTTTTGATTTCCGCTAGAATCTTTGATTATCGGTTGTATATTACTTTCTCCGGGCGTGTCCGGGAGTATATTAGTATGACTCATAGTATCTTAACTGGTTCCCGTTTGATGGGTGTTTTCTTCAGGAGATACTTTAAGAAGTAAAGCCAGTTGAAATTACCCACTGGAATTCCCCTTGCTGGTAATATCTTTCTGCACTCGAATAATCAGGTATGGTTTTTTTTTTTAATTTAGTCGTCGTTACAAATAAAGGCGTCTTGCAGCCAATAAATAGAAAATACATGTGTTATGATTTACAGTTATAGCCATATAGGGAACACGTTCTAAAAATATTCTGTCGTTTAGAAAGCCATGTTTATCATCCTACATTCATCTTTTACTAATCTGACGTTTTTTATTTATTCTTATTTTTTATGCTGCTTCCTAACGACAGAATAATTCGGTCTACTAAAAGTGAAAATGAAACTTCACATTTTGGTTACTTATCCTCTTTTTGTGGGTTCATACCTTTTGAAAAAAAAGCAGAAATTGGTTAATGTCACGGTTTAGTTTAAACCACAGGACACTCAGGGACATTTGGTTTTCTAACACTCAAGTCAAGAGTTTTAAATCTTATTTGGTGAAACACCATGTCTGATTTTTTTTCTTGTTGAAATATATGTATGAGTGTTACACCCACCTATTTTGGACATCATATATTCATTTGCTTATTGTGTACGTAGAATTATTGACCTGGGTGTGAAATTCACCCAGTACTGTGAAGTTAATCTCAATGATTTTTGCTGACTGTATGATATTAATCAGCAGGGTTCTCAAGGACAAGAGCTTTCAGGTCTCTGACCTCCAAAATTAATTGTGGATCCATGAAAAATACCACAGTGGAGTGATTTTACAGTTTAATGTATTCGATACATTTAGATCTAGTCATGTTAGTTATAAATAAGTGTTTCAGGTTAACTAATTAATGATTTACTCTCCAGACATATTTTACCTTCACAGGATATTATTCTTGTTATCAGTGGGGGATTCTGATTGTAATAGTAATTATCAATTTAAAAAGTCAAAAGATTACTTTATTTCTTGATAAAATACTAAATAATATTTCTATATGATACATATATCTCCCACTGACTCATTGGATGTAGCTGTAACTAAAAAGTAATACATCACAAATTATAAACATGTACCAAATAAATAAAAGAATGTACCAGATTGTCAATGACATGACTAAATTTTATCCTAACTGGAGTGCTATTCCATTTCTGGCTTCTGTATGTCTTATTTCGTTTTCACCATAGGTTAATTTTTTGTTTTACTCAGGCAAATCTTTCACTGTACCCATGTATAATGTTATTTTGGGGCCAGCTGCAGCCTGCCCTGTGTATGAAGACCAATGATTGCCTTGGTTGGACATTTTCATCCTATAGGGGTTGTTGTCTCTATAACATAAAGCCATACGTATTCGCATTATACTGCTACATGTGTGAATTAACAGATTATATACACCCGAGAAACAGAATATACAGAATTCCTCATCATTTCGCTTTGAGTCTTATGGCTATTACAATAAACAGTGTTAGATAGATGGAATCTTTGTGCTAAACACTGACTATGTTGGTGTAACTCTGAGTTTCATTCAGGTCGGGCCTAAGTTTTAGACTGCCATTCCACTCTGAGTGTAGTGTAAAAGTGAGAATATTTTTATATTTAAAGCACAGACCCATATTGCAACTTTACATACATGCACATGTACCCTAGGATTGCAAGAATCATTACTGGAAGAGGTATATTAATATTTGCATAAAATATGTAGAAGTAGAAAGTAAATTAAAGGTACACTTTTAAATCAAATGTATAAAAAATTGCATGTCTTGAAATATTGCATTATCCTTTGCAAGAGTCACTGAAAATTACACAAGTTACACAAGTATTCCCACTTCTAAATAATATTTCATATTAGAAAAATGTTAATTTCTATAATAACAGTACATGTTGGTAAAAAAAGACCATACGTGTACATGTATATGTTACTTTCAAAAATCTCCTCTGAAACTATGATACAGAATTCAGTGAAAGTTGGTATAACTGTTTTTTAGGGTATCCTTATCAAAATGTCCGTTTGGATTTTTGATTGGTGAAAAAACATGGCCGCCATTACAAAAAATAGAATGTAGGAGTCAGACAGCAGTTTTTGCATATATCTCCAAAACGTTAAGTTTAACATAATTCTGACATGGGGTTAAAGTGTTCAGCATGATGAGATCGTCTGTGGTCAAATTTTGGTGAAAATCTGATATATTGTTTTTGAATTCTTGCCTGTTTTGGGCATTTTTTGCTGTTTTTGATGTTATTACTTTCAAAAGTCTTCTCCTCAGAAACTACTGTACAGAATTCAATGAAAATTGGTATTACTGTTTTTTAGGATATCCTAAACAAAATGGCCTTTTGGATTTTTGATTGGTGAAAAAACATGGCCACGTCCCTAAAAATCGAACAGAGGGGTCAAACAGCAGATTTTTTTCATATATGTCCGAAACCTTTAGATTTAACCAATTTCTGGCATGTGTAAAAATGTTCAGCATGATGAGATCTGTGTTTTTTGGCAAAAATTTGTTGACCCATGTTGGAGTTATTGCCCTTTTTTATGTTTTTTTGGCTTTTTTGATGTTATTACTTTAAAAAATCTTCTTTCCAGAATCTACTGTACACAATTATGAATTGATATTACTATAATTTTTTAGGATATCCTGCACAAAATGACGGTTTGGATTTTTGATTGATGAAAAAACATGGCCACTGTTATTAAAAATAGGACAAAGGGGTCAAATACAGTTTTTGCAAATAACTCAAAAACAAAAATTCTGATGGAGAATAATGTTGTTAGTCTGTCAAGCAACTCCTGATTTTCCTGATTATTTCTGATTTCTCCTGATTTTGAGCAATTCCTGATTTTTTTTCCAAATTTTCCAGAGAAACTCCTGATTTTGACAGATTTTAAAAGTTTTCTTTAATAATGTAGACATAATTGATTTATAATGTTTATGAAATCTTTGTTAAAGTTCATTTGTTATGTAGAGCTTCATAAAAGGAGGTGAGAAAAATGGCCTATTAAGTAAGACCTTTTAGTATATTAGACCAACTTTGGCATTATATTGCTACATTTCTAGTAAGAGGGGTGGAAGGCAGCCAATTTATGGAGTTTTGTATTATTACATTACTTTTTATATAAAAAAATTCCTGATTTTCTCCTGATTTTTTTTTAGGAAAATATTTCCTGATTTCCTAATTTTTTGGACCCAAAAAGTGCTTTACAGACTGTATTGTTTACCAGAAGATGGACCTTTGCCTAAATTTTTAAAGCAATTTGTTGCCTGTTGTAGGATTTATGGCCCCTGAAACAGATTTTTTGTTGTTTTAATGTGTACAACTCTATGAAACCAATTGCAACAAAATTCAATAAAAGTTGTCAAAATTTTTTTAGGGTTTCCTCCACAAACTGATCATTTAAAATTTTTTGTCAGTCAAAAACATGGCCGTCGTTACTAAAAATACAACATAGGGTCAAAATGCTTTTTTTGCTAACTTTTCCACAACTATAGAAGAATAATGAAAATGAAAGCTGCCTTTAAGATAAAATAAACATGATATTCTGAGTTGACATGCAGAATTGAAATTATTTTTTAAGCTGCCATTTTACAACCATTTTCACCAGTTGCTCAGACTCCTTCTTCAGGAAACTACATGTTTTAAGTTGAATGGTGATGATGAAAGATTGTTCAGGGCGGCCATTTTCCTGCTAGTTTTTATACTTGTTTTGATTTCAATGATAATTGGAACTGTAAGTCTTTATAAATGTTTAAGTGTTTCAAAAACTTATATTGTGTCCATGCTTGTGAAAAGTGAAAAAGCCCCAAGTGAAAAGAGTTCAACTGGCTGAGGTCAAATCATGCTGCACTTGGTGAAGCTTTTCATTAAAGTTAATGGCTTGTTATTTTAAGCTGGATTAAATGTAGACTACATTGTAGGTAGGTTAAAATGCTTCTTCAAACATCTTCTTTGAAACTACTAGACAGGTTTTAATGAAAGTTGTCATGAATGTTTTGTAGGGTATCCTGCACAAAAATGTGTTTTGATTTTTGATCCATAAAAACATGGTCACCTTGTCTGTTTATAGAACATAGGGGTAAAGCCACTCATCTTAAGGTACAATGTATATCTCAAAAACTATAAAGGAATAGAGAAATTTTTCTTCCTTAGCTTGAAGAGCTTGACAAAAGTCTTTTTTAAGGTGAAGTTGTAGGACAACTCCTTGGCATTTTTTGCATTTTTTAGCCCATATCTTGAAAACCATAATAGATAGAAAAAAAATTCATTAAATGACATGTTCTTTTTAATAAGGCCTAAAAATGTCTTCATGGGTTAATATTGTAGGATGTTTCATTGTTAGAGTGATTGCCCTTGAAATGCAAAAAAATGAACTTGGTGAGCGATTAAGGCTCCTGTGAACCTCTAGTTTCTGATTTCCAGCTACTAGATTTAAAGAATATTATTGTATTTATGTAGTAATTCTTTATGCTTGGATATGAAGAATTTAATCAGGCTGTCAGTTTCTGAATTAAAAAGAACTCTAACTTCAGACATCTTTGCAAAAATGGAAAAAAAATGTGAATGTATTCAAATACATTAATAAAATAGATTTTTAGCAATAGATTAAGAGAAGTTTCCTGAAAATTACAACAAAGTTTTCTTCATAGTTAAGTTTTATATAAGTTGTAAACTTTAGTCTTAATAACAGATTGTACATTTTGACAAAAAAAAAAAAAAAAAAACTTTAAAAACTTTTTTTATTGTTTTGTAACTCCTGCAAATTATACAGTTTCATCTTATAACACATAAAGATAAGATGAAACTGTATAATTTGCAGGAGTTTGAAAATTCAACAGCTTACTATTTTTAACCATGTAAGAACAACCATTCATATAAAGAATTTTGGTGTTATTCAGAAAACCTAGATTATATATGGTGATACTAGTTTAGGTTAGATCAAATAACAACATACTCCAGCTGCTAATTTTTGTGAATTGTCAAAGAAGAAAACAGAGCTACAACAATTGTTAGCAGTTTCATAGTCAGTATCTAGCTTGTGCATTTCAAATTATCTAAGAACAAAGTCTTTATAATATCTATAAATCTTACTAGAATCTAACCCTGCTAACTCCCCGTAAAATGCCAGTGATTTCAAACTTAAACACATCGTTTACCTTATTTTATTTATTGTATGTTTTTTTAATAATCAGACTACCTGTGTAAAATTGTCTACCACAGTGTATGTACATGTATACAGTATACATGGACATTTTACTACAGGAAAGTTTGGTCCTCAATCCTGAATATTAATGACCCAGTCTGAAAACTTTTACGATAGTGTAGATACCATAACATATTATGTTATTTGTACATATTGCACATCTATTTAAGTAGCACTCCATCTAAGAATCATGTAAAATGTGATTCATGGTTAGAAAGCCTACATATTTTTATGTTTGATATTTTGTTTAAAATGCTCTGGTAAACAGAAATTAACATGCGGTTTTCCATATAACTCTTGTTCGGAAGAGATATGAATTATATAGAATGTACCGTTGAATTCAAAATTAAGGGAGATAACTCTCTAAATGACACTAAAATACAATAGAAAATGTTGGATTTTCAATGTGAATTATCTCTGAAGAGCAGACAGATTGGATTGAATAATTATACATTTCATCAAAAATCAACTTATTAACAGAAATGAAAATATGTAGCCTTTTTCTTGGTGTATCATATATTACAGAATATGCATGATTCTTACTAAGACTACTACTGAACACTAACAGAAAGTATGGAATATAACTGCACATGTATTCAATTACTCAACATTACCTGGTTATAGGTAACTTAAAAGACAGAAATGTAGTGGAAATATGGTTGTGTATTTCCCTATTAATAAAAAAAAACCAATTCATTATTAAGGTCAAGATTGCTTGTACAGTGTAATTTTATTTATGGATGATTTACATTTTATTAGACTTTATTTTTTTCTACTGAAGTGTGAAAATTAATTAACTGACAATTAATTATAATAACATGTTAAATTTTAATCTTTAGAAAGAAGGTAGAATAGGTACTTGTACATTTATATTTAGTCTGGTAAGACTGGCTGGTTAAAGGTTTTCCTTAACAAGGAAGGAGATCTCAACACTATTGGAATGCTTGATTTAAATAATATGTATGTGTAATATAACTGATGAAACAGGAAATGGACAGTATCTTCCTTATTGAGATTTTCCTCTATACTACTTACTGTGAGCTTCAGAAAACAGTGGTATTATTTTGGAGCTTTTCTATTTTTTAAATGTTTTCTACTTGGAAAGAGGAGCGGTGTTGTTGATATACATGCAAACAGTGAATAATATTATTATATTAAGGGCGATAGCAGGGCTAGATGATATTAAGATTTATAGATGTTATAATACATGTTAGGACATATTGTTCTTAGATATCTGAAATGAACGAGCTAGACATTGACAAAGAAACTACTAACAATCGACGTAGTTCTGTTTTCTTTTTCGATGATTTACCAAAATTAGCTGTTTGCCATGGATGTATTGTCTATGTTCCTGTTGCACATTTTGAAAAGAAGCGCAACTCTAAATTTAAATTGTTCAAACGTAAGAAGTCTGAGCACACACTTCATACAGTAGGAACATGTACACTTATGCTGTTGGAATATGAATATAAATATCCTGGTGAGATTGTCCATTTCTCCCCTGAGGAAAATCAGGTAAAGTAAACAATCTGGTGCAAAAAGGTAGTTAATTAACTTATTTGTTGATTGGATGAAAACTTAGCTGAAGCCGATCTATGACAAAACAAATTTCCATTTTCGATGTGCTATTAAAACTGCCCTGATTGAACATGTATAGTATCCTTTTTATTTTATGTTCGAATTTTAGAATACATGTCTTCTTAATTTTATATTTGTTTTTTACATGAATTGATGACTAAAGCAAGGATCAAAGGAACATTTTAGTTGTTTTATTAACCTTTTTCTGGTATTACCTCATTCGGGTGCAATCACAAATTTTGATTTTTTGAAAGGAAGAACTGGGGCCTGTGGTTTATATTTCTGTTGATGGATTTCAAAGATTTGTACCCCACTCTTAAAAACTAAAATTTCAATAGATTCGAAAGAAGACAAGACATCTCAAATCTGTGAACATGGAGGGACAAAAATTAGGGCAATTTAGAACTCATTTTTTCCATGATGAATAATTGAAATAATATAATGCAATGCCAAACTCCAGAACCAATAGTCATAGAGACATGGACTACAATCATTCAACTTGCAATCACTTGAACCTTGAAGAAGGTTACAAGGTCACGGTCCTGCAGTCATGTCAAGGTCACAAAACCAACATTTTGAAACTATCAAATTGCTATACCTTTAAACAGACAGTGGGACAGTTGTAAACTTGAGCTCAAAATGTAAACCTCATTGAGAGGGCCATTTCATAGGCTTATCTAAATATCAAGGCCTTACATTTGCAGTCATAAAGTTTTTTTACACTCTGTGACCTTTGATCTTGGATGCAAATCATAGGTCATATGGACCCAAGGTTATAGGTAAATGTCCCATGTCTCTACAACTTCTGGTCCTTGAAATATTAATTTTCAAAAATAAAGTATGATATTTCAAGGGATACCAGTACCTGTACAGTTTGATAACAAATGCTTATGTTTATTTAAAAATAAAGGTATGTGTTTTTGTTGGGTCTAGGACAAAAGCCCCCTGGATAAAAACCCCCACAGACAAAAGCCCCATCTTATAATAAGCCTAATGTTGATTTATATATATTTTGTGTATTTTTTTCCTTTTGTTGTTTGTTGCTGTTTTATTTGTATTGCATTTTTTTGTTTGTATTTTTCAGTTTTGTTTATTGTAGTAAGGTTTTTTTGGTGTATTTTTTTAATTCTATTTAGAAGTGAAAAAAAAAATGGTTTCAATTAAGTACTTCCTGATTGACTTCAATTTCAAACTATCATAATTAAAAAAACAATTATGAACATAATGAACATAATGAAAAGATCAAAGATCAAAATAAATTGTAACTACTTGACTATTCCATTCATCTAAACTTTAATACTTAGCAGGGTCATTCTTTAAAGGTTCAGTATGAGGTCAATCGAAGGCCCAGATTTGGTAATAGTATCTTGAAAATGACAATGGATGGCCAAGTCAAAGTAAATGTCAGAAAAAAAAGGGAAAAAAACATAAGGAAAACAAACATATCTTTCCTGTGTAGGGAACAACCTTGATAAAGTGCCATTCATTCATTCCTTAAGTTGGTCAGCATTTGCAATCATGATAATTTTCTTCCACATTTAATGTAATAGATCCAGGCTACATGTATAGAAACAAAACATGTCCATCAGTTGTTGTTTTTTGAATTTTTTTCAAAGGCTTAATATTTTGATCACCAGAGTAAGTTTAAACTAGTATATACATTGAAAATAAGCCAAACAAATCACCGTGATTTGCAAGTACATGTATGTGGGATTCTGTTTGTTACGAGATGTGTATCAAAATAGTGCCAAAACATTTCGTGCCACAGTTTGCTGCTTTGCTGCAAGCAGTGTGCCAGGATGGTGCCAGAACATTGTGCGCCACTGCAGCACCACAAAAAGGTTTGCAGCAAACAGTGTGCCCAGAAAACTAAATGTAATTTGCATGTGAAATACACATTTGCTGCAACTGTGTGCCAGAGGCTTGATTTTTGTATAGGACACCCTTTTGGTACACAACAGAAGTAAATCAATCATCCTAATGGTACAATTTTATTTTAACCTACTATTTTTCTATTCATAAATTACACCAAAAAATATTAATGTAATTTTATATTAGTTAGTGGTTTTCATTGAAAACTATTGACCAAACTTTACGACAAACGTGATGACTTTTCATTCAGAATTGTCAACTTCCCTTTCATCTGTGGCAACATCTCTTCGGCTCCTGCGTATGGAGTGTTCATATCACAACTCATACGTTATGCCAGAGCTTGCCGAAACTACGCAGACTTTTTGTATAGCGCTAGAACTCTAACAAATAGGCTTTTGGAAGAGAGTTATGTTGTTACAAGATTGAAGTCATCACTACAGAAGTTTTATGGCCGTTATCATGAACTCGTGGATCATTATGGTGTATCCATCAGCACCATGAAAACTGATTTATTCAATGGGTCATAGTTTTCCTTCCCTCGTTTGTCTACCCCAGACTTGACTTTTTATGAGCAACTCGGCAGGTGTTTCTAGAAAAGCACAGGACGCTTACCCTACCGGTGCACCTGGTCCATGCTCCCAGTTTTTAGTGGAGTCCGAGTTGCCCATTTACTTTTGTTACTTTGTATGTATGATTTTAGTTACTTTATGTACTTTGTTGTGTATCTCTGTTTTCCATGTCTGGTCTTTGTCCCTGGGTTACATTCTTTTGATTACCGCTATAACCTTGTTTCCTTTGATTACTCTTTCATTAAGTTTGTACTAAGGCTATCATAAAATTACTTTAAAAAACCAAAATGCCATTTATTCAATATTATATACAAAGGTTTGTTTCATATTTAACTGGAAACCACATCTCTCAACCATGGAAATATTTATGTTTGATTTCTTAAGGTTGATTAGAAAAGTGCACTTTATACAAACCTATACCCTACCGGTGCATCTGGTCCATGCTCCCAGTTTTTAGTGGAGTCTGAGTTGCTTATTTGCTTTTGTTACTTTGTGTGTATGATTTTAGTTACTTTCTTTTGATTACCGTTATAACCTTGGTTCCCTTGATTACTCTTTAAGACATACAAAACTGTAGCTCACTACTTCATGTGGAGAATGGAAGATTTTTACCAATTTAATTAAAACTAGCTCTTGTGCACTACTTTCTTGAATGCTGGAATGTAATGGACAAATTACAAGAATTTTAATTAGATTGGATGTTAACTGTGTCACCAATGGGGAGCTGCTTCACTGTCATCTTCCTTTGGGGTACCTGCTTTTTGTAATCTGTAACTCAATATGAATAAGTCTTAAAACTAATATTATCCAATCTTTGCACAGTTTTATATACTTATTAAGGATATGGTACCTCATGTAATCCCTGTATGCAGAAATTTGATTAATTTTTTCCTACATTTTTAGCATGTTTAACATTTTTTGTTACTTTATGTACGGTACATATACTTTGTTTAATCTATAACCCCCATTAAGCCAATATTATTCAAACTTTTCACTATATTTATTTACATAATAGTCAGTGCAAGTAAATCAATTACTAGTATACTTTGAAGATGTACATTTCCTATTTCGAAGAAGTTTGATAATTTTTCCTTCATTTTAGCATGTTTAATTTACTAAGTAATAAATTTCATCTTTACAGGACTTAGTTATTGCAGTAATCAAGGGAACCAAGATTCTAGTAGAAATTAAATGAATATAATTCAGAGATAAAGACCAGACATGGAAAACATACAAACACAACATAGAAAATAAAATAGCCATAATAATACATACAAAGTAACAAAAGGAAATGAGCAACACGTACTCCACTAAAAACTGGGAGCATGGACCAGATGCACTGGTAGGATAAGCATCCTCTGCTTTTCTAGAAACACCCGCCCAGTTGCTCATAAAAAAGTCGTCTGGGGTAGAGGAAAGAGAAAAGGAAAACTAAGACATGTTGAACAAATCAGTTTTCATGGTGCTGATGGATACACCGTAACGATCCATGAATTCATGATGACAACCATTAAAGTTCTGACTTCAATCTTGTAGCAACATAACTCGTTCCAGAAGTCTAATTGTAAAAAGTCTATCACGATATAAAAAGTCTGAGTAGTTACAGCAAGCTGTAGCATAATGTATGAGTTGTGATGTGAAAACTCTATACCCAGGTACTAAATGGATGTTGCCACAGATGAAAGGAAAGTTGACAGTATGCAATGAAAAGTCATGTTTTTCGTAATATTTGTTCAGTAGTTTTCATTTACCAAATCAATAAAGTATTAAACTGGAAAATGATATATGTACATATTAATATATTAAATAACTACATTATCAAATCTCCAATCTTAAATTCTTTATGGTTTGGATCAGTGAACCATCACTTCGCTATGGTGCAGGTGGGAAGGGCTATCACTTTACATTCATTTGTTCTACATTTGTAAAAAACGCATCCCCTATGGCTTGTGAAATTATTTGGACAACTTGAATACCAAGGTTTCATAAGGTATTAATATTGCTATTGCAAGTATTGTACTTACATGTACATATAATGGTACAAAAAAATGAATGAGAAAAAATAAACTTACTTATTTGATGTATCATTTGGAAGTTGAAAAAAAAATTAATATTACATACATGTAAATGAATGGTTTTAGAATGAAATATATGATCATAACTTTTTTCAACAAATAGTATATGACCTGCTCATCATAACTAAGAGGGTATTCACAAAAACATATGGTTGTCCTATAAAATTCACTTAATTTTTGCCTGTAATTTACAGGTGGAGGACAAATGGGAGTGGATACCTTGGGGTATTCCTTAGTTGTCTTTCTCAGTAAGTTATAAAGAGTAAAACAAGTTCTGATGACGCCACTCTAATATGGCAAAACAAGTTGATGAATAAACCTATCACTAGGTGGCACTGAGAGTGTTGTTGTCTTTAATTCTGAAGTATATCATGAATGATTAACTTCATGTATAAAGTTATTGTCTCTCACAACTTAATGAGTATATGCCAATTAGATTTCTAAAAGTACATATAATGATAGATTTAGGAAATTCTACATGTAAACTTGCTTGTATGACATGAATGAAATCTTTGCTAAACTAGTCAAATTTTTATTGAAGTAATAGTTGGAGAAATTTACATTATGACCACAATAACTTGTGATCATCTTATGGTATTGCATTATCATTGTCCATAAACATTTGGTGTCCAAACAATAACTGGAGTTTATTCTTTATGAAATTCTTATATTGATTATTGGGTTAAGGACCAAAAAAGTACCAGAAACAGGTATTTTCCTTATATCTAGACAAGAACTTGAGTAAAATTATAAACTTCTATCATATAGTGAAGTATCACAAAAAGGAGAAGGTTGGAATGATTTTTTGAGATTTTTATCTTAACCATTTAGGAATTAATTAGCAAAAAGGGGGCTTGAAATAGGCATTTTCTCCTGATGCCTTAACAATAAAGTAAAAGTGTCATACATCAAAAGGAAAGCCCCATGCAGGTCCGAGTGTCAAAAGAGTAGGCTCACAGCAGTGTTAAGCTTGTCACAAAAGGAGACTAAATAGTGCTTAGAACCCTGACCGGGGACCGGGGAAATATTGCTACTTGGGCATTAAACACCAACAATCAATTCATTTAAAATTGTCGACCCCATTATTCTTGTGTCCTATCCCATTTTACATTTAATGTTCATTTTATTACTGGACATTAATTCAAAATGGTTGCATCCTATTCAAATGGATTTTATGGATATTGTTGCATACCAGGCAAAATCGAACCTTATTGATTAAAAATATCTAAAATACTTCTTTCTCTAAAATGGGGACGCAACTTTGCTTGTGGACCCTGATGCATTTTGATTTTCATTGATATGGCCTGTTGTAATGACTATCGGTGTACCTGGCCTTGATTTGATCTGTTGTTTAGCCTAAATCAATTTTCCTTGCCTTGATTTAGGCTGTTTTCAATATCCCTTTACTTGATTTGCCTATTACATTTTATTATTTCAGTAACCCTTGCCTTGATTTTGCCTGTAGTATGGATTGTATCAGCATACTTTTCATTAATAGTGACTGTATCAGTGTACCTTGCCTTAATTTGGTCTTATTTAGACTGAATCAGTATTCCTTGCCTATATTTGACCTGTTATATGGAGATCTCATTGTCATTTTCCTGATTTAGCCACCTGTTTGACCTATTTCAGATATGCTTATTGAATGCAATGTATCACTATCTCTTGCTTTGATTTGTAGACTGTTTAGAGTCCCTGTCTTTGGCCCATTCTAAAGTGTGTTCTTATATATAACCAGTGTTTTATTGTTTTCCAGACACCCGTTTTACAGTTAGATCTCAACAGAATAGAACAGAATACCTTGCAGTATGTTGTACAGGAAAGTAAGCTTTGGCAAGAATTCCATTTGAATGACAACGGGAAGAGACGTTCATTTGTCCTACAGTTTAACAAAGGTGTTGAATTTGAAGAATTTAACAAAAAACTCCAGTCTGTTACAGAGTTGCTTGAGAAGTGTAAAGATAATAAACTTGTAACAAATAAAAGTAAGCTACAAAAATAATTTTATTTCCCATCTGTTATATTTATACTCCCTGCTGAACAAGTGGGTGGTACAAAATGTATATTGGAATCTCCTTGACCATCCGTCCTTCAGAATTACTTAGCAATTATCTTAGCTCCCAGTTGATAAATTGATTTCAAGTTTGGTGTGTGGCTTCATATATTTGGGGCCTACATGGTTTGTGACTGGGTGCTGTCAAATATCAACATCCTGGTACTTTATATGGAATAGTAGAGAAATTTAGTCCCAAAAATATTGACTCCCAATAAATGGATTGATTTCGAATTTGGTGTGCTTTCATACAGATAGGGCATATGTCATAGGGTATGCCTAGCACAACAATGCCTGCAGCTTCATGTTTAATCCTAGTTGCTTGTATGATTTTTTTTCCTGCAAATAACCTTCTCTAAACTGGTGTGGCAGACATTTATAATATCTAAGGTTTGTTTTTCCCTTGTTTTGGCTTGTCCAGAGGATTAGTATCATTTTAAAGGTCAGAAGGTAAGTTGGTATATTGTATTGGTACCCTTAAATTTAATACTAGTACATACTTAAATGAGGACTGATTTTTTATGCTTGTCTTTATAAAAGTTTTTCTTGTTATCTATTGTCCTTCCATCTTTGATTGGTCACACTTTGTTTGTTTAGTCAAAACATTTCTACCAATATTTAAGGAACTTAAGTGAACTGTTCATGTAAATGTGAGTTCCCTTTATCTTGAAGTAAATTTATAATTTTATTTTAGGTTTTTGAATTAAGTAACAGACTATTCTTACCAAAATTGCATGATGTCCCTTTTTTTGTATATCTTGCACTAATTATCATGAACTTGATTAAATTGTGTATTTCTGTTGATTGTCATCAATTTTCTAAGTTTCAGGATTCTGTTCATTAAAAGATGGGATTTCTCCAAATTTGTACAGTAATTCAAATACACTTCCAGTAACTTCATTGATATATTTGGCCTTTTTCAAAACTACCTCATCCTTTTTTATTGGGTAAATTTACAATATTTTTCTAAATTTAGAATTTTCGAATAATCGTACAAAACCTTGAATTTGTAGTTAAAATGTAAATTTTAACGAGGATGTCAAGAAAAATGATTTTAATTAATGTAATTTTAAATAGAAACTTAACAAATTGGAAGAAAGTTGATCTTTTTTGGGATTCTTTTTTTTTAAATTTTTGACATTTTGGGTAACTGAAGATATTTTTACACTGTATATTACAAGTAACCAATAGAATTAATAAGACTTGTTTAAAAAAATACATCTATATTAAAAAAATCTGTATAGAAATAATAAGGATATGTTTTAATTTCAGAATACTTTTTAGTTGGTTATAAAACTATAGAATCAATTATAGTTATTGAAGAAAAGGATCTTCATGGTGATTTAAGAAAAATATTCAGTGAAACATCGTTTGGATCAGACACTAAATTAAATGGATTAGACAGCCAACTGAATGGATCAGACAGCCAACTGAATGGGACTGACAACCAACTGAATGGATCAGACAGTCAGCTGATTGGATCAGAGGGTGAACACAGTGGTCACTCTAAGTCTTCAAATTCTTGCGATAACAACGACAATTTTGTGTCTCCCCCTTTTTCCCCTAAGCCATATAACACATTTCCGCAGGCCAATTTATTTCGAGTTACTGGCTTAGACAAAGTCTTAAGTACTACAGAAAGACCCAGATCAGAAGAATCTGAACTATGTAGAGAAGAGAGGATTCGGAGACAAATTTATGGATCTTTATCTGAGCCACCAACATTGAATTCAGTTCTGAAATCTGATGATCACTCATTTGTTATTCCTGATAATCTCGTTCAACCATCTGAACGTATCTATTCCAGCCATGAAAATGGTGAAAATCTGAAAAGCTGGGAAATATTACACAGCCTGAATATAACAGAAATAGATCTAGGTGATCAGGTAGAAGACCGCAGTATCAATATAACTGATGTAAGAGGTCAGGTAGAGGGCGATACTACTATTAAAGGTACAAACTTGGAAAACTTTCTTAATTTACAAGGCACTATATGTGAAAAAACTCTTAAAGCCTGTAATTGTGATGAAAGTGTTAACTTGGTTGAAAAACAAAGAAATATAGAAACTGACCTAAAAAAATTTAGTCAGGGTCCAAAGTTCATACCTGTAGTCGCTAATGACAGTAGCTCATGTAAAGAAATTGTGAATGGTTCAGACACTATGAAGGCAAGGCAAGAATTAAATGAATTAAAACAAACAGCCCAGCTGCTACAAGCAGCCATTAACGAGGGAGATAGGGAGAATGCACGACAGTATGCTGATATATTGGCTTCAAGTCGTGTCAAGGTGGCTGTCAATGTTGATGAAAACAGTCTCAAGACAGATGAACAAGACATCAAGTAAGAACCATTGTTGTATAATGTACCACTGCCTGTCTGACTTTCTACGTATCTTCTTTAGTTGGAGTATTTTATTTATTTTCATAGAGTGTCTGTAATAATGAAAGTCTGGACACTCTGTTTTTCATTGTCCCTATTTTTTATTCCATGGTATTTTATACACAATCTGTGAAACTGCTGTTTACTCTCTATAGAATAATCATGATCATGTTGTCTGGACATAGGATAATGCACAAAAAATGTCATGAAGTGAAACATTTACATAATTTCAAAATGCCAATGAAATTTCTTATAATGCTATGAACATGTTTTGTTCTAATCTTAGATCCACTTATTAATATCAGTTAAGATGAACAGTTAGACTATGAATGTTTGAATTAATCCACATTGATACATTGGTAGTTGATGGTTCTATAATATATTATGGGTTTTTTTTCAAGATTAACAGTTAATGAAATCAAATTTTGTTGCAATTTATTTTCAAAAAACAGTTGACTAAGGAAAACATAAAGATGTATTTTCTGGTGTCATCAGTGGATAAGAATGAAATAATTAGTGTTACCAAGTGCTTTTTGGTTTTACATATTAGAAGTTAGAAAAACAAGGATAGTATATAGATTATTTCAGTCAATCAATATCTCTCCTTTTTAGCTTTTCTTATCACTTGGCATCTGTCATCGTCACCATCATCCATCATTATCTTTTCTTTAATAATCTTCTCCTCTGAAACCACTGAACAGAATTTGATAAAACTTGTTGACAATCATCCTTGACATGTGTAGTTCCAAAATTATATCCATTATGGTCCCTCACCAAAGAACATGGTCACTGTAACTATAAATAGAACATGGGGGTATTACCATATTTTTTTGTTTATATCTCAAAAACCAGAAAGAAAAGAAGAAATCTGATACATCTTGGGCTCTTTGGCTCGAAATAAATTTTGGCAGTTTTTGCCTATTATTTAGAAAACAAAAGCAGATTGATGAGTAATGTAAATTGATAAAATGTTCAGTATTTCAATATCTATAATTGGTACAAAATTTCAGTGAAATCTATTTACCTTTCTTATATCTAGATATTTCGATATCTATTATTGATGCAAGTTAATGAAAAACATCTGAGGACCCTCTTTGGAGATATGGCCCTTGAAAGTGTCATTTTTAGCTCACCTGGCCTAAGGCTACATGTATGTGAGCTATTGCCATCACTTGGCTTACGTTGTCGTCTTCGTTTCAAAACACTTTAAAAAAAATCTTTTCCTCTGAAACTACATGACCAATTGGAACCAAGCTTAGTATGAATGTTCCTTGGGTATCCTGCATAGAACTGATGTGGGGATTTTTGATCCATTGAACAACATGGCCACAGTTACTTAAAATAGAACTTAGGGTCAGACATTAATTTTTGGCATATATTTCCAAAACCTTTCAGTTTAGCCAAATTCTTTTAATTGATGAAATGATCCTTGTTATTAGGACTACAAATGTTTTGAAAGGATCAAAATTGTCAGACGACTACCTGTAAGAGTTACTGCCCTTGAAAGGTGAATAATGACAGTTTTTTTGGTGTTTTTGTTTTTACTGTTTTCAGCCAATATTTTGAAAACTATGAATGATAGAAAGAAACTTTCAATTGTTGATATGATCCTGGTGATAAGTCCTACCAAAATCTTCTTGAGTCAAAATTGTTGGACAACTCCTAGTTAAATTTATTGCCCTTGGAAGGCAAAATTTAAGCAGACAAGCAATTCAGTCTCCTGGGAGCCTCTTGTTTATGTTTTAATCAGTTTTTGCCTGTTATTTATAAAACAAAATCAAATTTATGATTAATGTAAATTGATAAATATTCAATATTCCAATAACTATTTTTGGTGCAAATTTTAGACAAATCTGTTGACTCTTCTTGTAGATATGGCCCTTGAAATAGTCATTTTTGATGTTTTTATAAGTTTTTTGCCTACTATTTAGAAAATGAAAACAGACTGATGATTAATGCAAATTGATAAAATGTTCAGTATTTCAATATCTATTACTGTTGCCTATTTCAGAAATTTTTTTTGCCCCTTCCAGGAGTTATGGCCTGTGAAAGCATCATTTTTTAGCTCACCTGGCCACAGGCCATGTGAACTAATGCCATTACTGAGCGTCCATCATCGTTGTCATCTGTTGTCTGTTGTCATCGTTATTAACAATTATACAAAACTCTTCTCCTCTGAAACTATGTGACCAAGAAGAACCAAACTTGGTATGAATGTTCCTTGGGGTATCCTGCATAGAACTAATGTGGGGATTTTTGATTTGTCAAAAAACATGGCCACTATAACTAAAATTAGAACAGAGGGGCAGACAGTGGTTTATCACATATATCTCCAAAACCTTTAGGTTTAACTAAATTTTGAGGGTAAAAGTGTTCATCATGATGAGATCTGTCATTGGTCAACTCTTGGTTTTAATCTGTTAAGCCATGTTGGAGTTATTGCCCTTTTTCAACAATTTTTGCTATTTTTAATGTTATTTCTTTCAAAAATCTTCTCCATTGACACTACTTGACCAATTGAAACCAAACTTGGTACAAATGTTCCTACGGGTAGGCTGCATTGAACTGATGTTGGGATTTTTGATCTGTTAAAAAACATGGCTGCTGTCACTGAAAATAGAACATAGGTGTCAGACAGTGGTTTTTCATATCTCCAAAACCATTAGGTTTAGATAAATTCAGACATGGGTAAAAGTGTTCATCATGATGAGATCTATCATTGGTCAAGTTTTGGTTTTAATTTATTAAGTCATGTTGGAGTTACTGCCCATTTTCAACGATTTTTGCTATTTTTAGCTCACCTTGCCAAAGGCCATGTGAGCTATTGCCATCACTTGGTGTCTGTCGTCATCGTCCTTTGTCGTTGTTAACAATTGTACAGAACTCTTCTCCTCTGAAACTCCTTGACTAATTAGAACCAAACTACTTATGAATATTCCTTGGGGTATCCTGCATAGAACTGATATGGGGATTTTTGATTTGTCAAAAAACATGGACACCGTTACTAAAAATAGAACATAGGGGTCAGACAGTAGTTTTTCACATATATCATCTTAATTGTTAGGTTTAGCTCAATTCTGACAGGATAAAAGTGTTCAGCATGATGAGATCTATCTCTGGTCAAATTTTGGTTTTAATCCGTTAAGCCATGTTGGAGTTATTGCCCTTTTTCAACGATTTTTGCTATTTTTAATGTTATTTCTTTCCAAAATCTTCTTCTCTGACACTACTTGACCAATTGAAAATGAACTTGGTATGAATGTTTCTTGGGGTATCCTGCATAGAACTGATGTTGGGATTTTTGATTTGTCAAAAAGCATGGCCTCCATTACTAAAAATAGAACATACGGGTCAGACAGTAGTTTTTCACATATAACTCCAAAACCATTAGGTTTATCCAAATTCTTTCAATAGTTAAAATGATCCGTATTATTAGGACTACAGACTCCTTGTAAGAGCTATTGCCCTTGAAAGGGGAAAGGGGAAAAATAACTTTTTTTTTTAATTGTTTTCAGTCAATATCTTGAAAAATATGATAGATTAAAAGAAACTTTCAATTGTTGAAAAGATTTTGTGATAAGACTTCTTGAGTCAAAATTGTTGGATAACTTTTTGTTTAATTTATTGCTTTGAAAGTCAAAATTCAACCTGGTGAGGGATTCAGTCTCCTGGGAGCCTCTTGTTTTATGCTTTAATCAGTGTTTGCCTATTATTAAGAAAACAAAAGCTGATTGATGATTAATGTAAATTGATAAAATGTTAAGTATTTCAATATCTAATATTGGTGCCAACTTAATATCGTGGCCCCTGAAAGTGGCATTTTGAACATTTTCCCTGTGTTTGCCTTTTGTTAACAAAACAAAATGTAAATGTATGTTAAGATTTATTATTGGTGCAAATTTAGAAAATATCTGTTGATTGCATTTATTAATGATTTTTTGCACTTTTAGCATGTTTTTCAGTTAACATAAGTAGAATCATGATTAATATTTAAATCTTCAGTATCATGACAAATAGCATGTGTGCAAAATTGGTTTTGCCATATTTAGGTTTTGGATGTAATCAACATTTTAAAGCTATTAAACCAGGTGAGCAATTCATGCTCTTGAGAGCCTCTTGGTCAACAACTCTGTGTAGAGATAGCTAGTTTACCTTCATGTTCTACATTTTGTCTCGTCTGCCTTGTATATGATGATACTGTTGTTTGATCTTATAAAACTGTTTAATGCTTTGATATTTTCCATGTGTTATTTTACAGAATAAAGGTGTGTGTAGAAGATAAAGAAAGTACTGGTGCATCTCTGTTACTCAGTGTTAAACTTTCAGATACCATTGGAGATTTAAAGAAAAATGTATGTGTAAATAACACTGATCAAATATGTTTTCTGAACAATGGCTTTTGTAGTTTCAGGTTTCAAAATGAGTGAATGTTAAATATTGTAAAATATTGACTTTAACATCATAACTAACTTACAGAGGGTCGTTTATTATGATGTCTAAATAAAATACTTAGCCAATTGATATTATGCCATATTTAAGTTTCATGTGTAATAGAATGGAACAAAAAATCTGTAGTTACTGTAATCTCTGGCATAATGGATGAGAACTCTATATGCAGGTGCTGAAGGGATGTTGCCACAGATGAAAAGAAAGTTGACAATATGGAATGAAAAGTAATTGTGTTTGTTCTGTAGTTTGGTCAATAGTTTTCCTTGATCATACCTTTAGAATATTCATCTGGCTGTCCATGAATCAGTACCAACATGTTATAACTAAAGTATACAACTTCATCATGGTCAATTGACTGGGGAATATTTATAAAAGGTGGGCAAAATGAAGAATTTATAAGGCTTTAAGACCACCAGTTATTACATGTATTTATAAGATAAACCTTTGAGTTGTATATGCAAAAAGTCTTGTGTCTATATCAATATATGATATCAAACTTATTGGTCCTATTGGTCATATATTTTGTGAACATTATTGTTATTCCCTTCTAAGGGTAATTAGTACATAAAAAATATCAAATATATTAACCTTAAGGGCAGATCTTGTCAAAGTTTACCATCGGTTGCCTTTGATGATAATAGATAATTTTTTTTTTCAAAATGCACAGTTGTTTTGAATGTAATGACTAGATCAATACTGGGATAATTGGAATAGCAACAAGCCATATCTGATATTTGTGATGCATATTTCTGATGCCTTATGTTATTATAAGACTTGACTAATATAAAAATATATACATGTATTGCATCTGTCATATTAGATGAATCATGGAGACTATAGTTGATCATTTTGTTAACACAAGTTGACCAGCAAGTTTTCTTTATTTACTTTGCTGTCACTGGGAATAAAAATTGAATTAAATGGCTAGTCGATGGCACAACAATTGGTCAGTTGAAGTCTCTGTGAATTATTTCTTTTGCATCAAATGAAATTCAACTTCATTGTAGTTTTAAGCACAACTAGTATTGCCAAATGTATTTCAGTAAAACTTAGTTCTAAGGAATATATGTAACCATATGTATTTCAGAGAAAACCGTACTAAGATCTTAAGGACAAAAATAAGTTGTTCCTTTTTTAGGACATAAATAGTTGTTATTAGATCCTGTTTTTGGGAGTCTTTATTTATTGATATATGAGATGAGCAGTATTTGTTTTTGGGAGTCTTTATTAATTGATGTATGAGATGAGCAGTATTTGTTTTTGGGAGTCTTTATTAATTGTTGTATGAGATGAGCAGTATTTGTTTTTGGGAGTCTTTATTAATTGTTGTATGAGATGAGCAGTATTTGTTTTTTTGGGGGGGTATTTATTTATTGATGTATGAGATGAGCAGTATTTGTTTTTTTTGGGAGTCTTTATTAATTGTTGTATGAGATGAGCAGTATTTGTTTTTTTTTGGGGGGTATTTATTTATTGATGTATGAGATGAGCAGTATTTGTTTTTTTTGGGGGGTATTTATTTATTGATGTATGAGATGAGCAGTATTTGTTTTTTTTTGGGGGTATTTATTTATTGATGTATGAGATGAGCAGTATTTGTTTTTTGGAGTCTTTATTAATTGTTGTATGAGATGAGCAGTATTTGTTTTTTTGGGGTATTTATTTATTGATGTATGAGATGAGCAGTATTTGTTTTTGGGAGTCTTTATTAATTGTTGTATGAGATGAGCAGTATTTGTTTTTTTGGGGGGTATTTATTTATTGATGTATGAGATGAGCAGTATTTGTTTTTTTTTTGGGGTATTTATTTATTGATGTATGAGATGAGCAGTATTTGTTTTTTTTTGGGGTATTTATTTATTGATGTATGAGATGAGCAGTATTAGTTTTTTTGGGGTATTTATTAATTGATGTATGAGATAAGCAGTATTTGTTTTTGAAGCTTACATGTATCAGGGAAGTTTCAATTATTTCTCAAGTTGATGCTAATGCTATAAGTGTTATTTGACTATCTAATTGTTTCAGACATTAACCACCTTTCTTTGTACGAACTTAGAATGTCCTGATATATTATGACAATGTGGTGATCTATCTTTCTTGAGTATAATTCTTGGGAAGGTTTAACAGAAATAGGATTTTGTTCAGCAGTAACATACATATCCCAGACTTAAATTTCAACTTTGTTGTAATATTGGTTTGTAGCTACAATCAGTGACATTTATGGCTATTTTCTTAAATTATGAGTCATTCATACTGATAATTTCCTGTCTCAGTATTGTATACTATAAACTAAGGATTCAGGTATCATTATCCTGTCTCAGTATTGTACACTGTACACAAAGGATTCAGGTGTCATTATCCATGTCTCAGTATTGTACACTGTGCGCTAAGGATTCAGGTGTCATTATCTTGTCTCAGTATTGTACACTGTACACTGAGGATTCAGGTGTCATTATCCTGTCTCAGTATTGTACACTGTACACGAAGGATTCAGGTGTCATTGTCCTGTCTCAGTATTGTATACTATAAACTAAGGATTCAGATGTCATTATTCTGCCTCAGTATTGTACACTGTACATGAAGGATTCAGGTGTCATTATCCATGTCTCAGTATTGTACACTGTAAACTAAGTATTCAAGTATCATTATCCATGTTAACAGTAACAATGTAAAATAATGAGAACTATCATTGATTAACTGACTGTACCAGCTCAAGGAAAATAAACTCCATGAAGGTAGTTAACTATAAGTTATCATGAAAATGCATTATTTAAAACTCATTTTAGATGTTTCTGAGACATAAATTTCCAACGGAAGTTCAGAAGTGGATTGTTGGTAAAAGAATACCAAAGGATGAAGAAACTTTACAGAGACTGCGTGTAACTCATGGCCAAACTGTATTCCTATATCTAGTCTCTGCCAAATCTGTAGGTTTGGACAAAAAACAACACATGGCAGCTTCAGGTAGGTCTGTGTTGCTTAACAATATTATATTTAAAGGCCTTTTGGGGAATACATGTAGTTGCATAAAAAAAAAATTCTCATATTTTCCCCCCAAAAAAGCTATCATTGTAGATAATGGTTTGTATACAATTACTTCCAAAAATAATGGTAGAGGTCCAATGATTTTTATATGCCATGCTAACACAGTTTGAGGGGTATACAGGAATCATCCTATCTGTGTGTCTGTCAGTTGGTCTGTCATTTGATTACATTTCTTGAAGTGCAACTCCTCCTAAACTGCTCAAGGAAATTTGATCAAATTTCAAAGGAAGATTAGGCATTATACGGACATGAATGAAAAAATATGATTATTTTCTGAAGACTCTGAGGTTAAATAAGTGACCTTAAGGCTTTTAATTGTCAAAACCTTGTAAGTGCAACTACTCCTAAACCTGTCAATGAAATTTCTTGAAATTTATATAGTAAGTTTGTGCATCATGTGTAGATATACATGAAATAATATAATTACTGTAGGAGGTCTCCAAAGGGAGATAATCCAACTTTTTTTACGTCATATAACCTTATAACTCCTTATAAACAGCTTTAAGAATTTTGATAAAATTCTGTAGGAGAATTTTTTATCAGATGCAGTTGTGCTTAAAGGAATATAATTGTTGTCAGAAGATTCTGGAGGGTTGTAATCTAACTACTACTTAATTTATTAGCTCTCCTGGCTGAAGGCCATGTGAGCTATTGCCATCACTTGGTGTCTGTCATCATGGTCTGTCATCGTCATCGTCATCATTAACAATTATACAAAACTCATCTCCTCTGCCGTTATTAAAAATAGAATATAGGGGTCTGACAGTAGTTTTTCACATATATCTCCAAAACCGTTAGGTTTAGCTAAATTCTTTCTATAGCTGAAATGATCCTTATTATTAGGACTACAGAAGTCATCAGGGATAAAAGTTGTCAGACGTCTCTTTGTAAGAGTTATAACACTTGAAAGGGGAAAAATGACAATATCTTGAAAACTATGATAGATTAAAAGAAACTTTCAATTGTTGAAATGATCCTACCAAGTCTTCTCAAGTCAAAATTGTTGGACAACTTCTTGTTAAATGTATTGCCCTTCAAAGGCAAAATTTAAGCAGGTGGGTGATTCCGACTCCTGGGAGCCTCTTGTTGCAGCTTTAGTAGCAGGGTTTTATAACTTTATTTCACAGGAGTCTATGTTGACATGACCCTGAAAGAACCTGGTGTACCTCAAATAGCAAAGCCAGGTCCACAACCCATGAATGATTTAAATCCAATGCCTACACTGAAACCAGAAGTAAAGGTAGAGAGACCAGTCAGGACTGAGAACCAGGCTGTAATACAACCTAAAATACAACCTCAAGCTGAGGCTGGTGGTGTTGAAGTAAAAAGACCTCCAATACAGAAACCTAAAACAGATTCTAATTCAGTAATAACATTGTTTAATCAGTCATAATGCATCTCTGAGTCACTGTAAACAAACAAGTATTTACATAAACTTTAGGAAAAATACTTTCATTCATTAGGGAAGAGGTACAAAGACAAAATGGATATTAATATTTTAGTGTTCAAATTAGTGCAAGTGATTTACTTTTAATCCAGACTTGTAAAATCTTGGAAAATTATTGTAGCATAATTGAATATTGAGCTAATTTTGATTAAAAAAATTATAGCAATTTTTTTTGTTCTGATAATTCCTTTTACTTACAGTTGAAGTATCACTTCTACATAGAAATGTTTAATGGACTGGTGTATTTTTCCAGGTTGGATGGCAGTGTGCTGCATGTACATACTTAAACCTCCCAACTAGACCAGGATGTGAGATGTGTTCAAGCCCTCGGCCAAAAGACTACAAGATTCCTGAAAATTATGTTATGTCTCAGATTGAGTTAGAACGACTACAGAAGGAAAAAGAAGATGAAAGGAAAGCTCAACAGGTAAAGTATGATGAGATTCTAGCATATATTTTTCTGTTATTTCAACTTTTGTTTGGGGGTTGGATGTCGGTGTCAACATGTTATTATGTATAAATCCAATCATTTTTTTGTTATCAGTAATGGCTTCTTTTGTAGGAGTTACTGTTTTGTTGTCAGTAATGGTTACTTTTGTAGGAGTTACTGTTTTGTCATCAGTAATGGTTACTTTTGTAGGAGTTATTGTTTTGTTGACAGTAATGGTTACTTTTGTAGGAGTTATTGTTTTGTTGTCAGTAATGGTTACTTTTGTAGGAGTTATTGTTTTGTTGTCAGTAATGGTTACTTTTGTAGGAGTTACTGTTTTGTTGTCAGTAATGGTTACTTTTGTAGGAGTTACTGTTTTGTCATCAGTAATGGTTACTTTTGTAGGAGTTATTGTTTTGTTGTCAGTAATGGTTACTTTTGTAGGAGTTCCTGTTTTGTGATTGGTAATGGCTACTTTTGTAGGAGTTACTGTTTTGTGATTGGTAATGGCTACTTTTGTAGGAGTTCCTGTTTTGTGATTGGTAATGGCTACTTTTGTAGGAGTTACTGTTTTGTGATTGGTAATGGCTACTTTTGTTGGAGTTACTGTTTGTTTGTCAGTAATGGGTACTTTTGTTGGAGTTACTGTTTTGTTGTCAGTAATGGTTACTTTTATAGGAGTTACTGTTTTGTTGTCTGTAAAGCCATACAAAAGTGTTTAGTTTCTCAGGTCTATTTTTAAAGAAAAGTTTGTTTGTTTTTTTTTTTCTTGTCAAAAGCAAATAGACAAATTTATTGTGTGAAATATTTCATGGTGTATACTGCTGTTATTTATATTTATTATACAGTTCAGAAAATGTGCCTTTTGAGGATAAGTTGGGAATAAAACTCCATGGCATCAGCTAGAGTAAACAAATGGCTTAATTGTTGTGCCATGTTTTAATTTAGATATTTTTTTTATTCCCAAATAAGAAACGCTGACGCCAGAGTGTTTTAGGGGATATGGCCGTGCCAGAGAACATAACCTATTTTATTTTTATTTTTTATCTACTTTTGTAGATGATTTTATTAAGATTATTTTCAAGTAATGCCTACTTTTGTGATAGCAACATTTGCACTGTACATGGAAAAAGTTTTAATCAATTAATATAAACTAATTTTCTTCACCATTTTTGCATACAAATGTTTCATACAATGAACTCCTGCTTTATCTTCTTATATTGAGTGGTAAGAAATGCAATCATGTTTAAAAATGGCAGAGATGTCTATTTTTGATAAATAAAAGTGTATGTTGAATAAAATTAAGAAACATATGAAAGTTAACATTGAACTAGAATTTTTTCAGGTTGCACTGGTATTCTTTACATCAATGTTGTTTTTGACAGCTGATGTTAATTAATTAATTACCAATACTGTGGTTGTTATTTTTTTTGTTGTGTACCAAATTTTGTGGTTTTCATGGTTCCTTCGAGAGGAAAATTCTAGTTCCTAACAAATGTTAAATTTCAATTAAAAACTGAGATGCTCTAAAGAAATCAACAGATTCAAATTATGTGACAAAGCCAAAATGTCAAAACTGATGCTAACAAATAAAAGTATATTTGTACCTTGTTGGAATGTGAAACAAAAAGTTGAAATTGTTGTCTTGTGAAATATGCAGCACATATCTATTGAATTAAAAGGAGTAAAACCTTTAAAAGATCTTTTGAATAATGATAATGACTTTCCATCTTTTCACTTTTATTTGTGATGTATGTTTTCACCAGTTTTTTCTCTTCTGACGACTTTTCAGGCAGCCGCGGAACGTCGTGCAAGGGAGAGAGAACTGGATGAAAACATTTACAAGCAAATGACTGAGGAAGAAATACACCAATTATTGACCCTTAATGACCAAATGCAACAACAGATAATACAATCCCGTCAAACTGGAGGACAAGAGCATGAATTTCATGAGCCAGTACAAACACCACGTGGGCCAACACAACCACAGGAACCATTAGAAAATATTCAGTATACACTCCAACCAAATGCACAATTAGATTTTAATCATGAAAATGAGGACTCTGATTGATGTTGAATTTATTTTCACTGTTTAGATTTGACATTTTACTACTTTGTAGGCAAATTTAGGCAAAACTATTGGCTAGATGAGCAATAGTGCTAACTACTTGGTATTGTGTAGGTTTTTTATGTTTGACATGTGATAGTTATTTTTCTTGCTGACTCACAATAAATGTAGGTGTGATAAGTTATTGTTGGCTGTAGTGACTGCAAATATAGGTTGTTAGACCTTTTCACTAAATTTAAATAGAAACAAGAGAAACTCAATTGGAGCTTTTTCGTTTTCTTGCTTTTAATATTTAGAAGGGGTTACAGTTATTTAACTTTATTTGTTTCATTGCACAGTCATGTTTTGGGCTTAAAAAGTATTATCACGTATTACTGTAAAGAAAGCATTGAATTATCCAGTTCCCTCTTAACTTCAATAATTCACATGTAAAATAAATCTGTACTTTCACTATTGGACTTTCTCCTACAAAAATGTCAAAACACTTTTGTCTTGTGATGTTAACTTTATTTAATGTCACTGAAAATTTGGAATATCAATCTTTTGATCACAAAATATAGAATTTATTTTGAAATAGTAATTAATATTTTTAGTGTCAGATGCTCGGAGATGTAACTCCTGCATGGAACAAAATCCATACTTCAACACTCATTATTACTCATCATATTTTGGTTATTCACGGTTCCACTATAACATTGGTTTCCTTGATTACACTTTCCAACTAATTATCCTTTAATTATTCACAGTCTGTTTATGTGGTTTTCACTTATCAACTGTGTACTTTTTAAGAGGAAAAAATGTTGTTAAAATTTTTTAATATTATGATTTATCATATCTTTCCTTAAAATATTTTTGACATTTCACACTATAATGAACTATATTGTGGGTGTTGCCTTGCTGTTAATTTACAGTATGTCACGGTAGATTTTATCTTTACCTCGTAGATATGTATATAGAATATCATAACAACCTTGAGACATCTATGTAAGATTGAAAGCTAACTCAAAGATCAATATGGGTCCGAATGTCATTTAAATGTATACTGCCATTATTCTGTATGTGTTAAAAACGCTATTACCGGTAGATTTGTCCTATGTTTCTAACAAGTTACACACTCTTGTGAAGTACATATATACTTTGTTTTCAGTATTCTTGATCATAATTTGGTTGTTCTGTCTTTACTGTGGAGTCTAACTGTATTAGTATTGATAAATAGTAGTAAGATTACTAGGTATGGAATATAAATAATGCTGGGAAATCAGGATATTTATTTATATTTTTGTATTTTCATTTTTAATGAAATCCATGTTGTTTCAGTTCTTTTCTTGTTGTGTATGTGTACTTATAAAGTATCATGTATCACATGTCTTTTTTTCATATGCTGACCAATCATTAAAATGTATTTGACTATGTCAAACTTTTCACTTCATTATCAAAGACAGCTAAACAGTAGCAAAGACAGCTATACAGTACATGAATTCAAACCAGCTGAACAGTATCAGTATTAAAAACAGCTAAGGTGAAGATGTTGATAAAACAACCTAGTTACAGGCCTAAAACATTACAAGTGGTTCCTTAGTTACAGACCTAAAACAGTAAAAATAGTTCCTTAACACAAACCTAAAACATTACTAGTTATTCTTTAGTTACGGGCCTAGAACATTACAAGTGGTTCTTTAGTTACAGGTCAAAAATATTACAAACGGTTTCTTAGTTGCAGACCTTAGATATTACAAATGGTTCCTTAGGTACAGACCTAAAACATAACAAATGGTTCCTTAACACAGGCCTAATGTTTACAAATGGTTCCTTAGCTGCAGGCCTAAATTATTACAAGTGGTTCCTTAATTACAGGACTAAATCATTACAACACGTTCCTTAGTTACAGGCCTAAATCATTACAATAGGTTCTTTAGCTACAGGCCTAAATCATTACAAGAGGTTCTTTATCTACAGGCCTAAATCATTACAAGTGGTTCCTTAGTTACAGGCCTAAATCATTACAAGACGTTCTTTAGCTACAGGCCTAAATCATTACAAGTGGTTCCTTTGCTACAGGCCTAAATCATTACAAGCTGTAGGCCTAAATCTTTACAAGTTGTTCCTTAGTTACAGGCTTATAGATGCTTCAGGATAAATTTAAATAGCTTTTTTGTTGTGTTCTAGATGTATTGAATGTATTTGAGGCATAAAATACCAAATTGAGAAAAATGATGTGCCATTCATTGCCTGATTATTACACAGAATGGTACTTAAATGTAAATATCACCTGAAACTGCAACAAACTTTTTCATATGTTTTAAAATCAGTGGAAACAGTTTTACAACTGTGCATATAAAGCACATCACAGCATATCTTTTCTTTAATCATACAAAAAAAACTATAGTTTTCTCATATACTATTATGAAGTCCATTAAAACATATACATGCTAGTAAACAACTGCAAAAAAAATGTGTCTTCCTGTGATGATATGGCACTGTTGGCATTGTTGTCTGTAGACATTAGTTGTTCACACAAAGTGTATAGATCTCTATGAACATAAGGTACCAAACCATCAAAGAAAAGCTTGGATTGATTTTAGGGCTTGTTTCTCCTGAGGAATAAGGGACAAGAAGGGTCCAGATACAAACAGGGTAAAAGTGCATAAAACTCTATCAAATTGTACTACAAGGTTCCATACTACCAAATGAAAATAGTTTTATGTTCAGAATTAGGAACCACTTTGATTCAGATCAAAATTTTACGTGGTGTCAAAGATTTATTCTGAATAAAAATCAGAGCCGTATCAAGCTTGAATGGTTTGGACATCCTTGCCCTGATTGTACAGGATTTATTCTCTTCCATTGTATAAAGCTATGCCCTTTGAAGCATTTTATTTGTAAGTCCTAAATGTATATTTCATATTGGTGTTGAATATATGAAAAAACTTTGACAAACATGATGAACATGTTAAACAGGTCTATATTTGTTTCTCCCCCACTTTAGTGGAAAACATTACTGTGGAAGTATTATTGTTTGTGGGGTACCAATTATCATGGTATTCATGGGTTTGATAAACCACAAAATTTGGTTCCCAAAGAAAATGAAATTTCCCATTCATTTGAATGATATACTTTTCAATGTTATGAAATCAAGAATCTACTAACTAGTATTTTAACCCCTTAACCACGAAAATTGGTACTTACAAATAAAAGTACTTTTACAGTATTGTTTTTGCCTAGTCCATCTGTCTTTTTTGTTAACACGACTTCTTGAAAACTTCTGGACGAAATTTCATTAAACTTTGTAGATAGTTAAGACATGACATACTTGTGCATACTAATAGAAATTAATAAGGATCTGAATTTTGTGGAAATTATATCCCTTTGAACTTTGGGATGGGGGAACATGTGGTTTTTGTAGGGGAAAACAAACTTAAATCATTGAATGATTTACACCAACCACTGGACAATCTAGAAAAGACAACAAAAGCAAAAATCGCCTATAATTGTCTAGAAAATTTAGCATGTTTCTTCATGTTATACTCTTGAGGTTGTATATGTAAATTTTGGGTGCCTTAAAACAGAAAAAATACTTAGAAAACTTTGTTCGCCTTACATTGTTGAACTTTTTTATTAAAGTTGGAGCAGGAAAGACAGAGACGGGAGGCTGAACAAAGTCAGGAGAACTTTCAGCAGCTGGTACAAGCTGATGACCAGCATACAATACCTAATCAGGAACCATTTGACTGCCCTATATGTTTTGACAGAATAACTCCAGGCAACGGTGTTGTATTGAGGGAATGCCTGCACAGTTTTTGTAGGTAAGTACCATCTTTCAAATGTTACATATGATTCACTTTGTCTGTCCATCTACTTTGATAAATAGATTTCCATAAAAGATTAAATTGATATGAAGGTTTGGCAGCGTGAATACATGTGCTGAAAGGAGACTGTAAATGAGGAATTAAAACATGGATTTTGTTGATTTTACAGAAATTGGGTAATGGAGACCACTTTTTTGCTCACCTGGCCAAATGCCATGTGAGCTATTGCCATCACTTGGCATCCATCGTTGTCGTTAACAATATTTCAAAACTCTTCTCCTCAGACACTTTTTTTGCTATTTATAATGTTATTTTTTTTCAAAATCTTCTCCTCTGACACTACTTGACCAATTGGAACCAAACTTGGTATGAATGTTCTTTGGGGTCCTGCATAGAACTGATATGGTGATTTTTGATCTGTCAAAAAACATGGTTGCCTTTTAAAAGTAGAAAATAGGGGTCAGACAGTAGTTTTTCCTATATATATCCAAAACCGTTAGGTTTAGCGGAATTCTGATTTCAGGTCAAAGTGTTCAGCATGATGAAATCTTTAGGAGACAAATTTTCGTTTTAATCTGTTGAGCCATGTTGGAGTTATTGCCCTTTTACAGCGTTTTTTTGTTGTTGCTATTTTTAATGTTATTTCTTTCAAAAAACTTCTCTTCTGACACTACTTGACCAATTGGAACCATACTTGGTATGAATGTTCCTTGGGTATCCTGTATAAACTAATTTGGGGATTTTTGATCCGTTGAAAAACATGGACACTGTTAACTAAATATAAAACAGAAGGGTCAGACAGTAGTTTTTTGGATATATTTCCACAACTGTTACCGGTAGGTTTTGCCAAATTCTGAGGCGGGTAAAAGTGTTCAGCATGATGAGATCTAACAGTGTCAAATTTTTGTTTTAATCTGTTGATCCATGTTGGTGTTATTGCCCTTTTTCAACATTTTTTTTCTGATTTTTAATGTTATATCTTTCAAAAATCTTCTTCTCTGACACTACTTGACCAATTGGAACCAAACTTGGTTGAATGTTCCTTGGGGTATTCTGCATAGAACTGATGTTGGAATTTTATCTGTCGAAAAAAGTGGCCACTTTACTAAAAACAGAACATAGCGGTCAGTCCTTATTATAAAGCCTTCAAAAGTCTCTAGGGATCAAAGTTGTCAGATGACTCCATATAAGAGTTATTGCCCTTGAAAGGTGAAAAATGACTTTTTTTTACAGTTTTCTGCCAATATTTTGAAAACTACGATAGAAAGAAAGAAACTTTCAATTGCCAAAATAGTCCTTATGACAAGTCTTACCAAAGTCTTCTTGAGTCAAAATTGTTTGACAACTACTTGTTGAATTTATTGTCCTTGAAAGGCAAAATTTAACCAGGTGAGTGATTCAGGCTCCTCGGAACCTCTTGTGGTATAGAGACTGGACTTATGGGCTTGTGGGGAATAACCATGACCACTAAGGTTCTTTTAGATGGTTATTATTGGAATTTATTTTTGTTTTGAAACACCTTTCAATTTTATGGCACAAGCTTGAGATTAGACCGTTAGTATTCCTAATAAATTTTACTTACTTGTTTTTTTTGGGGGGTTTTTGATCCTTCAGGATCAAATACCTTATGTCCCTGGTCCATCACTGGAACTTCCCTACTATTTCTGAACACTACACAAAAATATAGTCCAAATGTAATTCTTTTTGTATCATTCAATACTTCTTTTATCACCAGTAAATATTTTTCTTTCAATTAATCAGCTCAATAATATTCTATTTTTTCTGCTAATAAAATTAAGATTGTCTCCATATCAACTCAAGATTTGAGGTACTCCTTTTTGGCCTTGAAAAAGATATGTAGTACATGTAATAAATTTGCATTTAGGAAATTTATTTCTTGCAGTCTGGAAGCATAAAATTTGTTAAATATTTTCATTTTTATAAATCAAAGTCTCCATCCTATTATTAATATTTTACCATTTATAAACAGGAACTGAAGAGCAGTAATTTTATGCAAGTAAAATTGATGGGAAAATTCAAATTGATAGAAGTGTCTAGTTTTTTTAAATCTTGTGTTAAGGAAATTAATTTTTTAAGCTGATATTGGTTTTGTTTAAGTGTAATTATAATGTAGGATAAATCCTCTGTTAATATAGCTTTTGAATGTAAATACACATTAACTTTTGGATAAATTTAAAAATGGGAAAAGGTGAAATGGAATAAAATTTGTAAATGTGCATGAAGTTGGATCAGTAGTGTGGATTGACTTTCATTTTAAAAAAAAAAAAAGGACAGTTCTTAACAGTATTTAAAATGCAATGTATGATCAAAATTTTATTTAACATCATATAATATTTGAAATTCTGTTCATGCTACAATTTTCTCAAGAGTCAAAAACAACTAGTGCTATCAGCACTTAATTCCCTATACCTTTGAACAGAGAACGGCTTTATATTGATGTGGTTTCATTTTTACTTTATGTGTTATCTGTTATTTTTATCTTTTTAACTTTTAGAGATTGTTTGAAAGGTGCCATTATACATAATGAAGAGGCGTTTCTACAATGTCCATTCCAGAATGATAACTATTCTTGCAATGCATCATTACAGGACCGTGAAATTAAAGCAGTAAGTCATGTGATTACCATCATTAGAATGACTGTATTGTCTTCTTAATGTTCTGTTTGCTTTTAGAAACCAAGATTTGAAATATTCAGTATGTATGTAGGTGTACATGTAGATTTTACGGCTGCTGAAACAAATTTTCAAATTTAACATAAAAAAAAACCTTTGAGAAGACATTGGTCTATATTTTATGGACCTTATAAGCAACATATATATATATATATATATAGTGAAACCTATTGAAACAGAACTCCTTTTGGACTAACAGTTTTTGTCTCACCTGCAACAAATGTCTCAAAAGGCGAGACTAAGATATTACTTTTCTGGCGACAGTGTCCATGTAAAAGTTTCATGTTCAGTTTTCTTATCGGGTCAGTTTAATATGATCCACTTATGCTTGGTCAATCGAATTTGATATGCAGTTGCATTAGCATCACCATCATCCATGTTATGCATATGCCCCCAGTCCGGGTCTGTTGACTTTGAGATTTAATGTTACTGAAGCATCATTATGTCACAGTTCCATATATGCAGACAGTAGACTATACCTGAATTCACTTTAGTGGTGTCCAATAGTTGTATTGATATTATGCATTGTCCGTAATATATAAAGTGAGTAACAATGTAATTAAGTTTTAGGCACGACAGGCGAGACTTAACTCTATAATACATTCTACTTACACAAGTTCAGGCGAGACTAAACTCTGAAATACATTCTACTTACACAGGTTCAGGCAAGACTAAACTCTGTAATACATTCCACTTACACAGGTTCAAAATGCAATACAGTTGACATAAAGGAACTTCAGTAGATGTCTGGTTTAGACAGGTTTCTGATTTATTTAGGTTTTTGTTTTAAGATTATTTTTCCTTGATTTCACTCTTTGATTTTTGTATTTCTTTCTCTTAAAATTATTTAACTGCTAGATTTATCCTGTACTTTACAGCAAGTAACAAAAGAAATTTATTCTATATCTTACAGCTAGTGCCAGAGGAGATTTATGAGAGATATTTACGGAAGAGTTTATCAACAGCGGAGAGTCAAGAAATAAACAGTTTTCACTGCAAGACTCCTGATTGTCAAGGCTGGTGTATTTATGAAGATCATGTCAATTTCTTTAAATGTATGGTATGTAAGAAGGAGAACTGTTTGACATGTAAAGCCATACATGAGGGGATGGACTGCCGTACATATCAGGATGATTTACATGCTCAGGCCAATAATAATGCATCCGCTCGTAGAACCAAACAAATGCTGGTGGTAAGTGTTAATATTCAATTATTATGATGCATTACAGCTCAATGTGATATATTTCCAATCTGTTTGAAATTGAATAATCTTAAATCAAATCAACTGAATTGGTTGCTATTTGTTGGAAAGTGGGTTAAATTTGGATGTTTTATGTTAAACCTGAATAAATTGTCAATATAAAGAGCTATTTCTTATTACATTTATTGAAATTAGAATCAATAAAAGTATAAAGCTGGAGTGCCTTCTTATTGCTTGATGAAAGTACTTATATACAGTATAAATATTTTATTAACCAACTACCCAAAATATGTTAAAATATGTCAAAAACTGACCAATTGATATGAATTCAAACCAGGCATTTATACGGGGCCAATATGGATCAAACCAGGGCCAATACGGCATCATAACTTCCAATCGTTTCACACCACCATTTTGAGTTAGAATTGGATTTCATGAACTTTGATCACCAGGACTAAAAGCTGCAGAAACACAAAAAAATCTTCCATTTTATACAAAAATATATTTCAGACTTATAAATGCAAATAAACCTACATATTCTTGGTAAAACACGAGAACAACTGTTCCACAAATCATCTAGTTGAGTTGGTTAATAAAATTGTCAATAAATATGTATCGGTAATTTCATATTGGCCCTGTTATAGGTTTCGTTCAATCATATTGGCCTTGACAGCTGTATTGGCCCTCGGCGATGCCTTGGGACCAATACGACCGCCTCGACCAATATGACAGCCCTCAAACCTATAACAGAGCCAATATGAAATTACATATTTATTAACATATAGTATCAAATGGGAAAAAAAGGGAGAGGGCTTTATTCAACTGTTCATGTATTAAGATTTATGAGATCTAATGATATTAAAGTTTTGGTGAAAATGAGATGCCAAACAGTATCTTTAATGTTATAATATAAACCAATGTGTATAATTCAGGACATGGTAAAGAAAGGGGATGCCATGCATTGTCCTCAATGTAAAGTTATACTACAGAAAAAGGATGGCTGTGATTGGATCAAATGTTCCATCTGTAAGACAGAAATATGCTGGGTTACAAAAGGACCACGATGGGGACCTCTGGTATGTGTTGTTCTTTTTAATGCAGTGTCCACTATAGCACACTTTTCTTAAAGTATGGAAAGGGAGATCACACACAGTAAATTGAAGACATATGAAAAATATACATCATGCAGGAACTATATATATGTTATATCTACAATTAGTCTTTATTGTTGTGTGTGGTATATATCCATAAACTAAGTGCTTTGAGTTAATGTAGTTATAAACAATATTTACTTAGATTTATCCATGTATAAACTTTGACCAATCAATCACAAACTTTAAAGAAATGTTTAAACAAGTACTCTTGTGCAAAGTCTGTGAGTTAATAGGGCCAAGATAATTTCAGAGAAAAAAGTGTTTACTCCTCAAAGCATTAATACAAAAAATCATCTATTTTTATTGTAACCAGGCCTCATAACATAGATATTATGGATGCCATAGTAATTTGATAAAAATTTATCCTGTTATATATTTGTTTGAAATGCTGCTGTTTACAGATGCTTGACCAATCAGGATGGTGAAAGTCTGTAAATACAATTAGATATAATATAAGTTAATCTGTTTGGTAATTCAAAATTTAGTGTCATGGTAGGCAGATATGGGAAAAAACAAACACCTCAGCAGTCTAATGTGTAATGGAATGAATACAAGAAAGCGCTACGTAGCCTTCACTAATGACTTCCACTGTACCTCAAAGCGCTACGTAGCCTTCACTAATGACTTCCACTGTACCTCAAAGTGCTTCGTAGCCTTCACTAATGACTTCCACCTCAAAGCGCTACGTAGCCTTCACTAATGACTTCCACTGTACCTCAAAGCGCTTCGTAGTCTTCACTAATGACTTCCACCTCAAAGCGCTACGTAGCCTTCACTAATGACTTCCACTGTACCTCAAAGCGCTACGTAGCCTTCACTAATGACTTCCAGTGTACCTCAAAGCGCTACATAGCCTTCACTAATGACTTCCACTGTACCTCAAAGCGCTACGTAGCCTTCACTAATGACTTCCACCTCAAAGCGCTAAGTAGCCTTCACTAATGACTTCCACCTCAAAGTGCTAGGTAGCCTTCACTAATGACTTCCACTGTACCTCAAAGCACTACGTAGCCTTCACTAATGACTTCCACCTCAAAGCGCTAAGTAGCCTTCACTAATGACTTCCACTGTACCTCAAAGCACTACGTAGCCTTCACTAATGACTTCCACTGTACCTCAAAGCACTAAGTAGCCTTCACTAATGCCTTCCACCTCAAAGCAAAAACACAAGATATTGTACATATTCATTCAACTAAATCAAACAAAAAAAATAACAATCCAATATTTATCTTACCTAGGACAGTGGAAATCTATTTAAAAGTTACCATTCAAATTCAAGTAAACATTCTTTACTTTCAACTCTATACTTTAATGCAGTATTATTTGTAACTGTCTGTTTTTAGGGACCTGGAGACACTACAGGTGGATGCAGATGTCGTATCAATGGAGAAGCTTGCCATCCTGACTGCAATAATTGTCATTAAAGATTAAGTCACCCACTCACCAATTTTGATAGGATGTCATATCAGAGTTGTGACAACTGTCTGGATTACCTCTTTGTCCAACATATCTGGATTTAGTTCTAACAGATTCATAAAAGTAACAAAATTATATTTACTTAACAGATATGCACACAAATTGTGCCCTGTCTGTCAGTCTGTTTGTAAATGCACCTCACAGAAAAATTCTGCACCAAATTTCACGAAATTTTGCATATTACCAGGAATTTATGATACACTAATTTTTTTTTGCTCATGAGCTACTGCCATTACTTGGCATCCATCATCATCGTAGATGATGTTAACATTTTTCAAACATCTTCTCCTCTAGAATGAGCAGACAGAATTCTAATAAAACTTGTTAGTATTGTTCTTTAGGGTATCCTGTACAAAAGTAATACTTTTATTTTTGATCCTTGTAAAAACATAGTGTCAATCCCAATAATAGAACATTGGAGTCAGACATCAGTTTTTCACATACTCCAAAAGTGTGAGGTTTAGCCATATTCTGACTTGGGTAGGTGTTCAGCATGATGAAATCTATCCAAAGACAAATTTTCCTGAAAATCTGTTAATAAATATTGGAGTTATTGCCCTTTTTGACAATTTTTTTGCTGATATTGATGTTTTTATTTCTAACACCATATTTCTCTGAGACTACTGAGCAGAATTCAATGGAACTTTTTTTTTTTTGTAAGGGAATCCTGCATTAAGTTTATATGAAGTTTTAATCTGGCGAAAAACATAGCCACTGCTACAAAAAAAATGAATACAGGGGACAGACAGCCAGGTGAGCAATTCATGCTCTCTAGTGCCTCTTAGTTTGGAGTTATACCCTTTTGAACAGAGTAAGACATATGTAAATTAAAAAAAAAAAATTCTGTGTTGAATATTACAGCTTATGCAGTAAGTTTCCTTCTTTATGCCTACTAATTAATTAATGTCTAGTAAATAAGAAAAGGTTTGGAGTTTCAGAAATTCTAGATCTGATACCTTTAGAGCAGAGGAGTATAATTCTTGACTTACAGCATTTTTCACCATATTTTAATTGGACCACAAAGAATCTACAGTGGTTTAATGAGATAATGCTATACCATAAAAAGAAGACTTGGAATCGATTTTAGGGATTGTGACGTAGATGAGTAAGAATCCTGGGCAACAAACCTTTTTCTTATTTCTGAATGATAACAAAGGATCGTTTGTAAACCATAAGGTGCCACATACCTCAAAAGTAAGATTGGCATTGATTTTGGAGATGGTGACTGGATCCATTTTGAATTAAGGGCCATTTTGATTCTGGTCAAATCCTTATCTTGTTGTTAAATGTCTAAATGCAATCAAATTTTAAAGCTTCAATGTCAAGTGTCAATGGTGTATCCATACTTGCCCTAACTGTTCAGGAATCAAACTGCAGTCATATCAAGCTACACTCAATGAAGCATTTTATTTGTAACATTATGAAAATGCACCTCTAGCTGAAGATTCAATCTATATTGTGTTCTGTAAATATTGTGTGGTGCCTTAATATTTTCTATGCAGTTTACTAGAAATTTATTGGTTTCTTTAATTGTTGTGCCATTTAATTAATTGATTTATTATTATGAAAAGTTCTTCCTACTAACCAAAAAGTTCTGTGAGGAGATTGAGAATTTCAGTCTTTGAAATTGGTTCATGATGTCTCAGGTATATCTTTGCTTCACCTATATTTTTTTTGTCAAATTTTACTTCATGTCAACATGAGAATACATTTGTCATGCTTGTACCCTTGTACCCAAGGTATTTTTATAACTTTCTCTGGCTGATTTTTTAAACAAATCCTTATAAAAAAAAAAAGTGTTTTTCCTACCAAAAAAAAGAGAGAATGCAACCAACGCATCTACAAAAACTTTTCAATGTCATTTTGTAGTTCAGTATAATGTACACATGATGAAGATTTTATACTATTTGACATAATTTAATCAATTTATTGCAGTCTTTATGAGATGGTTTTTGTATTAAATATGTATATTTACATTTTTCACAGGACTTTTGTCAATATAACTTGTTATTGTTATGTAGATATGCCAGGTAAATTTACATCAAGATTCTAAACAGAGAATGTTATATACTGAGTTTTTATTTTAATTGTTACTTGTTTGTTACAATACTGCAGGGGAGAGTTTGTGATATAATTCACTGGTTTTGCTGTTATTGTCATGACAAAAATATTTTTTAAATTATTATTTTTACTATATAAGTGATAACAAATTTTTCTTCGTCAATTAATCCCTTTTTAAAAGAGCATCTTTTGTAATCATGTTTCATATGTAAGAAGGTTGGTTGTTAATAGTCATATTCTTATTGATAACAGTTTAAGACTACATTTTGTACCTCCATGTTTTAATGCACATTTGCTCAAGGTTTATACGAGACTAGCAGCTTGTGTGACCAGGCAGTCATCAAGTTTTTTTTGAGATTTAAAGCACTATTAAAGATTTGAAAGCAACCATGAAAAAAGCTAGATAAACCATAGAGTAAACATTAAGTATATGTAATTGGCCACATTGAAGGGGAACCTAGATAAGATTTTTGGGACTAGTCGGGATTTATAATTTGTTATTATTGTTGATTTTCCCTTTTTTTATACTGATTGACTGAACACTTACAAGTTTTTCAAGCAATCAAAGGATGCTCGAAGATGTAATTGTATTCAGGCAGGTTTTATACATTTGGAATATACCTTCATTGGATTAATATACCACTTAATCATACATTTAATAGTAAATACGGGAGTTATCTGATAAAGTCAGAATTGTTTGACATGTATTTAACATTGTGACGTCACCTCTGTATCACATGGCTAACCTTTATCGCACCCCTTTAAACCATGGTTGAACCTTTATTGCATTCCTACCTAACAAATAATTTTTGTTGTGGGATCTCTTGGACAGTTTGTTTACAGTAATACTCTCCTACTTAAATGTATGCTAAAGTGTATATTACATGGCAAAATCTGTATCACATGCCATATTAACCTCGATCAATATCGGACCTTGGGCCAGAAGCTCTCATGTGGACGTTGATATCTTGGGATGATACAGCATGTGATACAGATTTTGCTCTGCATTATTCTTATTTTTTTATTTTTAACATTCTTTGACCTTTTTGTTCCCACAAAATACAACTGTTGGTAATAAGTGTGCCTTGAAAGTTAATTTATTATAATGTACAGGAATAGCTTTTAAACACAGAATGGAAGAAGGTAGCAATGCGGCAAAAAAGTGAAGCCTGACAGATGGTGATACAACAAAAGCTGCCCCTGTTCATCTATTCTGTGTTGTAGTAGCTTGGCTTGAGGGATAGAGTAGTATGGTTTGGGCAGATATTTTTTACTTGTTATGAGGTATTAATTGTTAATAAATGTACAAATAACAAGTCTGATTTCTATTCAGTTTAATTCATTAGAATGAGAACACAATTATAGCTGACTTTTCTACATGTAGTTAATTAATATACATGTAGTAGGTGGGCTGAATTAACCCCCATCAATATTAAGATGATTTTCCTTATTATACCTCCCAAATTGGTTGCTAAAAATTCAACTGAAGGATATACATGTATATATAAAGATATATTTGGTCACTTTTTATACCCCACTGAGACAAAAAAAATTTTTAAAGGATATATTTATTCTTAAAACTTCAATTTCCTCAGAACTGAGAGTTAAAGAGTAATCAAGGGAACCAAGATTCTAGCGGAAATCAAAATAATGTAATCCAGGGACAAAGACCAGATATGGAAATTAGACACACACAACAACATTAACCAAAATAATACATACAAAGTAACGGAAGAAAATGAGCAACTGGGACTCCACAAAAAACTGGGAGCATGGACCAGGTGCACTGGTAGGGTAAGCGTCCTCTGCTTTTCTAGAAACACCTGTCAAGTTGCTCATAAAAAGTCAAGTCCGGGGTAGACAAAAGAGGAAAGGATAACTATAACATGTTGAACAAATCAGTTTTCAAGGTGCAGATGGATACACTGTAATGATTTACAAGTTCATGATGACACCCATAAAACTTCTGTAGTGATGACTTCAATCTTGTAGCAACATAACGCTGGAAGCCTAATTGTAAGAAGTCTAGTATGATACAAAAAGTCTGCATAGTTACGGCAAGCTCTGGCATAATGTATGAGTTGTTATGTGAAAACTCCATACGCAGGTGCTTAAGGGATGCTGCCACAGATAAAAGGAAAGTTGACAATACTAAATGAAATGTGTTGTATAGTTTGATAAAATAGTTTTCCTCTACCATTGATCTCTTAGTGTAGGTCAAGAAATGAGGCTGACTTCACAGTGTCTGTAGTATCTTTTATCTCAAGTTCTTTTGTGTAGATGTAATGTATCAAATCCCCGAAACTAGGATTGTGTAACGATAATACATCATCTATATAGCAGAAAATGTGATTAAAGGATCTAGCTGAACAATGTTCCTTCTTTTGGATCAAATCAGCTATAAAGTCAGCCTCATAAGAGTGAAGGAATTGGTCAGCAAGTAGAGAAGGAAAATTTGTTCCCATTGGATGCCGACCATGTGTTGAAAAACGTGTCCACCACACTGGAAAAATTTGTTATTGATAAATTCCAGCATTTTGAAAACATCTTCAGTATATTTGAAAGATGATTTGGAATTATGAAAGTATGAGGAATCTTTACCAAGAACTACATATTTGTATCTAGGTGTACCATCTTTTTTTTTTTGAGTAACAACGATGTATAGTGTTTTTGAGTCAGGGTTTTAAATGAGTATGAGGAATAGAAGTATACAGTGTTGAAAAATCATAGGTTTTAATGCTACTGTACTCTGAAAATAATCTTGAATTGTGGGTTTCCTTAAGATCTTTTGAATTTTTCAGGATCCACAATGAACTAATACAACTACAGGTATCGTAGTAGGACTAGAGACCCTCTTTGATAGCTGTGAGTATAGAAGTAAAAAGTTAGCAAAGAGGTTTGGTGGTACATTTTGAAGATTCTGCTGTGTAGCATTGTTTGTATGGATTCTTGTGGAGTTTGGAAATCAAGTACATATACGGTAGGTCACAATCATTGTCTTTTATGGAGAAACCAAAAGAGAATATCACAGATTATGTGTCAGTTTCTGTCTTAATATACGAACATGAAGTCTGTTGAATTTCTCTGAGTTTTTTTTTTCAATGAAAAGTCATTATAATGCTAACTTGAATGTTATTTTTGTAACATCTTCAAAATGTTCAGAACAACTATGTAAAATCTCTGACTTGTATTGTTAATGGTGTCCAAGTAACATAATATAAAAATACAGCACTTTTAAGTGCGACAGGGATGGAAATATCTACCTTTATCACCTGATTTCACAATGAGAAATACAAGTAAGAAATATAATACCTTTGAAACCTTTTATTAAAAATTCTAACAATTAAAAAATTGTCAAAATTCTGGATAATAAGGTAAAACTTCTACAAAAATCTTAAAAATCAATACTTAGAATGCAAAATCTAGATTAACAGTATTCACACATTTATTTCAAATACAATTTACAAAAGGCCATAACAGTGATGAGGTCCACATCAGTGGTCAATTTCATTAGAAGTTGTAAAATTGATTGCAAGTAATGACATCATAATAGGAAATACCATTGTGACATCAAAACTTACAATTAGTTTTATTCTATTAACTTTTTGTGAAATTAACCACAATAGTCTCCAGGTGGGTGAGATAATATTATAGTTTATGACTTTGTGTTTACATATATAGGATTTCAATGATTAGAAGTTTGTGGATGATGAAGAAGCATTATAGTTGTACAGGACAAGAAATAACATTTTACTATTGAAAGAGTAATCAAGGGAACCAAGGTTATAGCGCTAATCAAAAGAATGTAATCCAGGGACAAAGACCAGACATGGAAAACAGACATACACAACAAAGAACATAAAGTAACTGAAATCATACATACAAACTAACAAAAGTAAATGAGCAACTTGGACTCCACTAAAAACTGGGAGCATGGACCAGGTGCACCGGTAGGATAAGTGTCCTCTGCTTTTCTAGAAACACCCGCCGAGTTGCTCATAAAAAGTCAAGTCCGGGGTAGACAAACAAGGAAAGGAAAGCTATGATCCGTTGAATAAATCAGTTTTCATGGTGGGAAGACAGCCAATCCAACTTAATCAATTATAATCATCATTTTGACTGTACACAATAAATGAATTGTATTTTGAATGTTAAATATTGATATATTTAAACCAGAAATGTATTATTGCTGTGCACCAAATTACATTATATTTTTCTTTTGGTATTATAGTGTAAGGAAATCAACTAGCTCAAAAGTACCACTAATAATAAAGTTACTGAGTATTATAGATAAAATTTCAGACAACTATTGGTCAGAAAACTGGATAATTACAAAAAGATATTACATTGAAAACACAACATGAATACCAATTATATAAATGTAGAAATATAAAAAAAATATTCACAGTAAAAAATATCACTAGTTATTGATGCTTCTATAAATAAAACCTTAACTGACACCTTGTATAAATTTTAAGAAACACAAAGATTTAAAACAAATACGAGTATACTACTTTGTAAATGATTCTGCAACTTACAAAAACATACATACTCAGCACATCCTGAAATCATTCTGAGAATATGTGGTAATGCAGACTCATAGCAAAAAAAATGATATAAAAAATGAAAGAAGATATCCATTAGTCCTTAAGAATCCACACACAAACACACACACACACACACACACACACAAGAGCATCAAATTACACTGAGTCTTGTTTATAAGATACAGCAAATGATAACTGTATCAAAGGGTGGGAATGGAAGAGTTCAAACAATTTTTCAATGTTTGCTTGACCTTCTCCAATGACAAACAGATATTGTAGTTCACTACAGGACTGCAGTAGGTAGGTTAATACAGTACATGCATCATCAAAATTACCAGTTCTTGTACAAAACAAGAGTCCATATCTCACAGTACAACAATAATACATGTATCCATCCAAGTTAAGGAGTCTCAAAGATGTCAATGGATACTAATCTCCAAAAAGGTTCATACTTTTTTTGTACCATTTAATGAAAATACATCCAAAAAGCAGAACTGTTATCATAGTGACTAAAGCCTACACTCGTTCATCTGAAGTGTTTTCTAATACATTATATTTCTCCTCCTGGTATGTGTTAAATTCAATGTACTCAGCTTCCTGTGACAGGAGAGCCTCGACATCACACACTATTTCCTTAAACATTGGTCTAGAATCTGGTTCCATGGCCCAACATCGAGTCATAAGTAAATACCTAAAAGCATAGATGGTTCATTTCAAAAAAATATTAAAACTACAGACCTACAGCAGACAACCAACACTACAATATAATATTCTGGATGATGCAAAACTTTGTTCCAATCAATACTACTAAATGACTGGCATAAACAATGTTGATATAGGTTACAGACCACCAATTCAACCAATGAGCATCTGGAACGTACACAAAAAGTCCTACACAGAAATTACCCCTGTTCCTCATAGTGCTGTGAAAAAAGTTTTCATCTCATTTAAAAAATTTAAACAGTTTCTGAAAGGAAAAACATTTCTGTACATTTTATAGGTGCATTTTGCTTCTTGTGATGTGAAGCCTAATCTCCATAATGATTTCTAAATATACCCCTATCTTGTGAAAACACTGGGATTTCCCATGCTATTTATAGACACTTCACTTCCGGTGACCAGTACTGCACTGCAAATCTGCTAACCCCACATGCCATTCTGAGGATTGTGAGCTGACATATGAAGAATCATGCTGATATATAGTCCTCTGCAGGTTAAAGTTAAGGTAAAGTCCAGAGAAGCCATTGAATATTGTGAAATTAGCATAGAAGCCTATGGGAAGTGGAATTAGTGGTTTCTAGCCTATAAAACCATTAATATAAAAAATATATATACACACTATCAAACTCACAGCATTTTTTTTTAAACTTGACCTTTAAGATGATTTCATCTAATGTGTTATATTCTTTTAACACAGATATCTGTCAGCTACTAAAATTCCAAATAGTATTTGTTTGTAATTTTTATCCTCCTAAGAATGCTTCATTTTCAATGATGTTTACATAAACTTACAGTTCTTGTTTACAATGCAGAGGTTTCTGCAGCCACTTTCCCATAGTGACATCATGGATTACCTCCCTTGCAGCCATACCTGGATAGGGTGTAGCTCCTGTACAAGTAAACATAGTTAAGTTATTCAACATATTAAAGATTTTTGATACATTTTAATATGAAATAAATAAAAAAAAACATTAAGTGTAATGCAATGTACATAAAGGCCGAAAGGCCCATGACCAATGGCCCATACAAACATATATTACACGTATTTGTCAAGCTTTGAGACCAAGCTTAGGCTAAATCAGAAATCAAACATCCTAAATAGATTGATAACTTACCCAAAGTAACAATTTCCCACATCAGGACACCATAGGACCATACATCTGTTTTCTTTGTAAACCACTGGTCAGTCAGAGATTCTGGAGCCATCCATCTGATTGGTAGAGGACCCTAAAGCAGAGTACAGATATTCATATAAACATCAAATCAATGAAATAGAATTTTGTGTATAATAAATTCTTAATGCTAGTTCACCAATGACAATATTATACACAATGCCTGCAGTAGGGGGTGATATGCCTAAGTAACACACGAGGAACATATATCACCAAAGATGTAGTTGAAAGTGATATATTTTCTGAGTGTGTTACTCCTCCTCTGCTGCATGCATACTGAATATCTTTTTGATACAACAAACTTTTTTGTATATGTGCACATTATGTGAAAGTAAACACTAGTGTAATTGTTGCAGTTCTTCTGATATAGCAAAAGTCAAACTGGAATGAATTTACATGTATTTTAACAGTTAAATCAACAATAACAAAAGAACAAAGATGAACTCTTCCACTGTTATCTTAAATAAAAGTGAAAACGATGTGCATACGGATGAAGAAACACCAGTCAAGAAGGTGATATATCATGGACTTCATAGTGATACATCAAAACTTAATAATTTTTAAGGGGCGGAGCTAGAAAGGAAAAAATCTAAATAACACATAATGCTTATCCAATAGAAATTTGTAATTTTTGTATGAAGTATAATCTAATATTCTACTTAATCCTTTCACTTTAATACAATATTTTTATAATAGGTAGTAAAATTTTAACATTACAGTAACATTTAAAGAATTTATGATAGGAGCTAATAATTAAGATACATGTAATGCACTCAATCCCTATAAATATATATGATTTTTACACATATGCATGGATATATACTTTAAGTATTTCCTACATTTTTTAAGGGTACCCCTTTTGACTACCCCAAACATATATATATAAAAAAAAAAACTACCTTTGAGGATCTCTCATAAACATCACAACCCTCGACATCTCTGCTCAGACCAAAATCACAGACTTTGCAGTTGAGATCAGGAGTTATCAGTATATTCCTGGCTGATAAATCTCTATGGATTATCTGAAGGGAAAATTACTGGTTTGATAAAACAAGCAAAAATTATATACAAGAAATCAATTAATGGAGACCACTATGGCATCTCAACTTCATACAGGATCAAACTGACACACTCAGTATACTCTGTGTCCCATAACTCAGAAACAAAAATTCAGGAAATACTGCAAATAAAAAAGGGACCTTCTTAAGTTCTTTTTATGAAGAACATCATTTTACCCTAAGTCACTCAAAGTGTTTTGAGTATGACACACAGACAGACAGTGGAATACAAAGAAAAGCCAAAACATTGGTGTTTACAAATCAATATTTTAGTCTCCTTTGAAGTGCACTACCACAGTTTGTGTCCTTCCTTCCTTCTTTTTAGAAATTTTTAAAGTTCATAGCGGATATTTTTATTCTTTTATATATATAAAACCCATTTTCACACTAAATTTTTAATGTTCACGCTATGGGTTTTCTAACAATGAAGATAATGCTACATACACCACATGTGTGGATATGGCTCATCCCCCTAGCTATCTGTAAACCAATCGTTTTAAGATCTTTGGCTGTAGGTGGCATCACTTCCTCACTAGTTGTAGCTTGCTGACTGGGGCGACATTTACGTAGATAGGCCTGTAGATTACCTCCCTTTACATATTCCATCAGTATATACACAGGATCTGTAAAAAAAAATAATTTCATGTTTTGTAATATAAACTAAGATTCATGAACAAACAGCAGCTGCATTCTACAAGACTTACCAGTATTAGTTTTGAACACCAACCAGAGATTTTTTACAACAGCCTATTGATCACAATGTCAGCATGTACAGAAGGTTTAATCAATAAAACCATAATAAAAGTTAACCAATTGATACCTGTTAATCTTAAGCATAAATAATCAGCTTTTCCTTTACAATCGACTTTTCAGTTCAGAAAGCAACAAAAGTTTTAAGGGAATACATATCATATTAAATATTAAATACCCTGCTTGGTGCAGCATCCTAAGTAGGCCACAATATTACTATGCTTAGGTATCTTCCTCATAATGTCTAACTCTTGTATCAAGTCTTCCTTCTCACAATCTGATGCAGAATCTAAAACAAAATGTTAATTGCAAGTTTATCAGTTTGTGTATAATAGTTAGTCTCAAGTTTATCAGTTTGTGTATAATAGTTAGTCTCAAGTTTATCAGTTTGTGTATAATAGTTAGTCTCAAGTTTATCAGTTTGTGTATAATAGTTAGTCTCAAGTTTATCAGTTTGTGTATAATAGTTAGTCTCAAGTTTATCAGTTTGTGTATAATAGTTAGTCTCAAGTTTATCAGTTTGTGTATAATAGTTAGTCTCAAGTTTATCAGTTTGTGTATAATAGTTAGTCTCAAGTTTATCAGTTTGTGTATAATAGTTAGTCTCAAGTTTATCAGTTTGTGTATAATAGTTAGTCTCAAGTTTATCAGTTTGTGTATAATAGTTAGTCTCAAGTTTATCAGTTTGTGTATAATAGTCTCAAGTTTGTCAGTTTGTGTATAATAGTTAGTCTCAATTTTATCAGTTTGTGTATAATAGTTAGTCTCAAGTTTATCAGTTTGTGTACAATAGTTAGTCTCAATTTAGTTTTCATCATTATGCATGCATTAAAGCTTGTAACATAATTACTATATACTTCCCACAAAGTGTGATGTAATAACTGAAAATTTACACGTCTTGCAATCTAAAATCGTGTTTTTTTTCCACAATTTCCTTGAATTTCTCTTATGAAAAAGGGAAAAATTATAAATAGAATAGTAGCACCAAATTGTCCAGCTAACCGACTACAGAGAAATCTTTGATAAAACACACCTCTGCATGTCTTTACAGCCACCATTTCCCAGTTAGCTGATCCTGAAATGTTCAGAGCTCTAGCCATCATCACCTTCCCAAAACGTCCTTGACCAAGGTCAATTCCAAGCTGTAGTCGTTGTCTTGGAAACTCATCTTTCAATGAAGCTGTCTTCAGATTTGCAAGGTAGGAGTTCTGATGAAACCATAATACATGTTTATAGAACACACATCAAACATGAATTATTATACCACACTTATATATCTTTAAAAACTGAAGCTTTCTTTCTAACAAACTGAATTGTGTGGTAATATTTTTATTTTATTCTTGTATTGCTACTGATTGATATTTTGTATTTCAGGCCAACACTGTAAGACTAAAATAAAAACATTGGTGATTTAGATGACAACATAAAAGTCAAACTCAAGGTGAACAAAGTTAGGCATAAACAACTGAGTATTTCATAAACTTACAAAATTGCTTGAATCTTTTTCAATGCTTGACTCATAAGCTACATTATTGCTGAATACTTTCTCCCTCCCAAAATCTTCCTGCAAATAAAATAAGTACACATTCAAAAATAGCCATTACATCTTGGAAGCCATATCTTAATATGTGGTCTAGAAGGCTGTATTTTACATAAAGCCAAAATTATTGTGTCACAAAAGAAAATAAAATTTCCTTGACCTACTGACCTAAATTGCAAGACCTTTTCATTTTTGGAAGTTTAATTCCAATCTATCAAGAGTGGTTATAATTATAAATTTGGAGCTGATTTTGAACAGTGCACCTTTACAAAAGGCAAAGAACAAAAAGTAGACAACTACTAAATGTGTGATAGGTAATAAAAATATCTTTCTATGGTTTAATAAGCATTTTGAGAGTATTGTCATCGATACAAAGTCTCCTACTGGAAAAAATTGAAATGCAAATTACTTCATAGATTTTTAACAAGAAATATGCGTAAAACTGAGTCTGCATTACTTTTCTAAGTCAAAGGACCATAACTCATAAAAAATCAACAAACAAAAACAAAATTTGATCTGTTACTTCTTGTGTATGATCAATGTGATATATTTCAAATGTATATCAGGAAGCATAGCGATGAAAAGTGCAGAAATCTTACTTTTTGCATTTATTTTGTAAGTACAAGAGACTTAACTCAGCAAATAACAAACCAGAACTAAAGGATCATGAGCTGTAATTTGTAATGATAAAGCAATGTAATAAATATCAAATGTATATGTCTGCAAGCATGGCAAAAATGTAAGGAAAACTAATTTGCTAAACTGACAGACAGACAGAGTGCAAACATAATGTCCCCTTGGCAAAAGTCTTCGGGAGGGATTGGTAATGATAATTTTGATTACATACCTCTCTCCACTTCCTCCTCCTGCAGTATACAGCTGTTAGTATAAGGAGAACAATAGCTAATAATCCCCCCGCACACACACCAATGACAGTATATAATGTCTCTGGTGTTATCTCCATTGTTAGTTCATCAGAATCTTCCCCACTATCATTAGGATCTACTGGTGGATTGTTGTCTGTAATAACCAATATTTTTAAATAACACAATAACAATAAAGTTGAAAAAGATAGCACTTTCCATATATCCGTTACACCCTTCATTCTATTCAATATAAACCTAAGACAATGTAGTCCAAGGATATCATTTGACTGTCTTTGTGGATATAAACCACAAAAATCCCCAAAAATATTTTGTAATGCAGTGTTTACCAATTAAACGCACGATATGGGTGACGCTGACAATCAGCTGACTGTTTTTGTTCATATAAAAATTAAGTTGAAGAATTTGAAGTTTCTACATGGACAGCGAGGAGGAAAGAATCATGAAATATTAACTCAACTAACTACTGTAGATTGTCTTTTCATTTTCTTAATAATTACCAGCATAGAAAGTTCTGTACCTAATTATGAGGCTCCTAAAATGAGGAAATACACTTTCCCCTTTTTTACACAAGTTCTTGTAAAAAATATTTAAATAGGGACCAAAGTCAGTGAGGTCCTAAATATGTAAGGGTCTGAAACATGAATGGTACATAATCCTTTTGTCAGAATGACATACATGTACATAATCCTTCTGTCAGAATGACATACATGTACATAATCCTTCTGTCAGAATGAATTTGGAAGTGATAGTTTTAACTTACAAAACAAGCACAACGCAGGTGTTTTTGGAAGTATTGCATTTTTGTGTTGGTGGGAGACATCAATAGCTGTAATTTGAGCAGAAAGATCTCAATCCTTCATAAGCAAAGCTTAAAATTATATTATTATTGAATGAATCTTACTTGTACAATCATATTTATTACTATCCAGAGTGTATCCATCACTACATGAACATTCAAATGTTCCATTTAGATTAGTACATATCTGTGAGCAGGCCTGAGTTCCTGGTTTCATACACTCATCTATATCTAAAATCAAAGTTAATGTGTGGTTAATATAAACAAACTTCAACCAAAATATTTTTTAATTCAATGCATAAAAAGACAGAATTGATATTAACTTTTTGTTACTCCAATGGAAAACAAACTGTCATCCTATTTTAAAATCTAATTTAAACTTTCATTTAAACCTCAGCTTTACACATTCAATCCCCCTCTATTCTGAATGGTATACACTGGTATAGATGCAGGATTGAAGAGGGATACATGCATATTTTTTACACACTTTTATCCAAATTTTGCTCCAAATTAACAAACTTCTGCAACATAAAAAGAGGAGGGTCACCACTCCCTCCTTCTTACATAAAGTCTTGTCCCATACATACAGTGATGATATAATATCTCTATGTTAAGAAAAAAAAAATGTTAAAATATAAAATTTTCCTACCTTCACACAGCGTTGTACTGCCATCAATGAATGTATAACCATCTTTACAAATACATTTATAGGTTCCCAGTTCATTCTGACATTCCTGATTACAGGGTGGATCAAAGCTACATTCATCTACATCTGTAAAACAATAAAAAAATAGTTTAAATTAAGAGAACTGTTTCCATTGTACATGACTCCTGCATGCCACTACTAAAATATGAAAATATCTTCAAATAAGATAGTGCTATTAAGTCAAGCACACTGCATACCACATCATGATAAAGCTGCTTACAAACTTCAAATCTAATGAAGGGTTTAACAGGTCTTTACACAAGTCTCTATTAAAGATCCTCCACAAATGTAAGAAATTCTGTCTTTTGACAAATGGAGAGCAACAGAATAAGTTAAAAGATGAAAAATTTCTCACTCTAGTGGAGACACTGTCCCATGCACTTGTCTCTCATTTCTTCCGTTTTACACCCAAAACGTATGGAATTACAATAAAGTTTATCAGTAATTAGCATAAAATATGTGTCATATTACTGGGCATCAATTGACCATGTGCAATCAACATTGATCACCCAAAAAATTCAGTTATATGGTAATGAATTCTTAAGTTTTTGTATAATTTGAATACTAGTATATCAACATACATTGGCATACAAAGATATGGACCTGTGTACAAAAAGTTGGATTCATTTATTCATTGACCCTCTGAATTTTACTGGACCACTTTTACTTTGCGTGTTGTGATTGGCTATTTCACCCATGACAGACACCATGGCATGCACCTGTCTGTTATGGGCTGTCTGTCATAGAAAAGCAACCAAAATCGAAGAACAGTAGTTTCACCTTAAGGAAATATATGGGACACAACATATGTAATAACAACATACTGTAAACCGTTCATGGCAGTTTAATTTTTTTGTTATTTTTTTACAGTAAGACCTGTAATACAAAAATAGTCACAAGTTTGATTTGCAATGACAGCTTTTGTTTTCCTAAGACATGTGAATGCAGTTTACTCAATTCAATGTAATCAATTCTAATGAAATCACTTGAAGACGAACCTTGTATAATGTGTATCGCCATGCAGTTGTTGTTACCTTGTATAATGTGTATTGCCATGCAGTAGTTGTTACCTTGTATGATGTGTACTGCCATGCAGTAGTTGTTACCTTATATAATGTGTATCGCCATAGGGTAGTTGTTACCTTATATAATGTGTATCGCCATGCAGTTGTTGTTACCTTGTATAATGTGTATTGCCATGCAGTAGTTGTTACCTTGTATGATGTGTACTGCCATGCAGTAGTTGTTACCTTATATAATGTGTATCGCCATAGGGTAGTTGTTACCTTATATAATGTGTATCGCCATAGGGTAGTTGTTACCTTGTATAATGTGTATCGCCATGCGGTGTAGTTGTTACCTTGTATGATGTGTACTGCCATGCAGTTGTTGGTACCTTGTATAATGTGTATTGCCATGTGGCAGTTGTTACCTTGTATAAAGTGTATCGCCATGTGGTAGGTGTTACCTTGTATGATGTGTATTGCCATGCGGTAGGTGTTACCTTGTATGTGTACTGCCATGCAGTTGTTGTTACCTTGTATATTGTGTATTGCCATGCGGTAGTTGTTACCTTGTATAATGTGTATCGCCATAGCTGTGCCTTTTGTATTATAGACATTACAAGCATATACACCGAAGTCTGCCTGGGTTATTGATGATATTGTTAATGTGGCATCCTGTTCTATAGGGTTTAATGTTTCCATGCTTGTCTTGTATCTGAAATGGATAAAAAATTACCTTCATTAGTCATATTAGTAAATCCTTAGATCTATATGTTTCACTACCAGCATACTCTTTTCAAGAACACTTTTTTTATGATTGCAAATATACATTGTGAACGGCTATAAATCCTACTAAGGCAAAGAAAAAAAATATTTCTGCTAACCTGCTCTAAAAACAAAACTAGGGTCTGTAGGTGGACAAAATTTTGTTTTTCAAAAGTTTTTGACTGGTTTGTTTTGGTGACACATTTAGACTTTAATAGTACCTGTGTCAAAAATGGCAAAAAAACTTAAGGGTCGGCACAAAAAATAGGGGTCAGTGATGTTACTGGAAATATGGATAATCTTTTTAAGGCCTAATTCAATTCACAATTATGGATTTTCATCATAGACGATTTAAAACCAAAGTAACAATAATTTTCAGTATTTAAACCAAGCAGAGCGGGGTCTATTGTAAAGTTCTCCATCAGTGTTTAGGCCAAACTGAAATGGGTTTATTTATTATAAAGATCTCCATCAGTGTTCAGACAAAACTGAAATGGGTCTTTTGTAAGAGTAATCAAGGGAACCAAGGTTATAGCGGTAATCAAAAGAATGTAATCCAGGGACAAAGACCAGACATGGAAAACAGACATACACAACAAAGAACATAAAGTAACTAAAATCATACATACAAAGTAACAAAAGTAAATGAGCAACTCGGACTCCACTAAAAACTGGGAGCATGGACCAGGTGCACCGATAGGGTAAGCGTCCTCTGCTTTTCTAGAAACACCTGCCGAGTTGCTCTTAAAAAGTCAAGTTCGGGATAGACAAACGAGGAAAGGAAAACTATGGCCCGTTGAATAAATCAGTTTTCATGGTGCAGATGGATACACCATAACGATCCACGAGTTCATGATGACAACCATAAAACTTCTGTAGTGATGACTTCAATCTTGTAGCAACATAACCCTGTTCCAGAAGCCTATTTGTTAGAGTTCTAGCGCGATACAAAAAGTCTGCGTAGTTTTGGCAAGCTCTGGCATAACGTATGAGTTGTGATATGAACACTCCATACACAGGTGCTGAAGGAATGTTGCCACAGATGAAAGGAAAGTTGACAATTCTGAATGAAAAGTCATCATGTTTGTCATAAAGTTTGGTCAATAGTTTTCCTTTACCATCGATTTCTATGTGTAGGTCAAGATATGAGGCTGACTTCACAGTGTCTGTAGTATCCTATATCTCAAGTTCTTTTGAGTAGATGGGATGTATCAAACCCCCGAAATTAGGATTGTTTAAAGATAATACATCATCTATATAGCGGAAACTGAGATTGAAGGATCTAGCCAAACAATATTCTTTCTTTCTGATCAGATCAGCTATAAAGTCAGCCTCATAAGAGTGAAGGAATAGGTCAGCAAGTAAAGGAGCACCATTTGTTCCCATTGTAATGCCGACTGTTTGTTGAAAAACACGTCCACCACACTGGACAAATATGTTGTCGATTAAAAATTCCAGCATTTTGTATAAACATCTTCCTCATAAGAGTGAAGGAATAGGTCAGCAAGTAAAGGAGCACCATTTGTTCCCATTGTAATGCCGACTGTTTGTTGAAAAACACGTCCACCACACTGGACAAATATGTTGTTGATTAAAAATTCCAGCATTTTGTATAAACATCTTCCTCTGTATATTTGGAAAGATCTCCTTCAGTGTTCAGACCAAACTGAAATGGATCTATTGTTAAGATCTCTAGTGTTCAGACCAAATAGGGATGGGTCCATTGTAAAGTTCTTTTTCAGTGATCAGGCCACTCAGGGTTGAATTTATTTTGAAATTCTCCTCTTAGTAACTGAAGACTAAAACTTGATATTTTTTGTCTTTATTTTGTTATTGCATCAAAGTGGCCACTTCAAAGACCAATTTCTTTCCTCTTCTACTATAATATTACATAATTTAAATTTCTTTGTAAAGAAATGATAGTGTACATGGATTGAATTTCAGAATTTTTTCCACTAGCTAAATTCAGCAAGTTCTGAAAATTGAAACTTGAAGTTTTTGGGGTTATTTGTGGACTTTACCTAGATGACATATATAATTCCACTAGCAAATTTTAGCAAGTGGAAATAATTTCTACTAGCAAAATTGAATTTCAACTTGCATTTAGCAAGTATTTCCTCTTAAATTCGATCACTGGTGTGACCCCATTCTCTATTTACTTTGACTGCTTATGTAACAGGCTGATGTAACAGTACCTTACCTTGAATTAGAAGACAGTAGTGTATCTTCTAACTTCCATACAGTGTAATGTGGTAGAGGGTACGACCATACATGGCAAGTCATCTTTACTGTTGAACCTAGTGTGGCATTTATAACAAAATCTACTGACTGCACTACAGGGGCACCTGTAAGTTGACACAAATAAACATCTAATATTTCTTTTAATTTGAGAAGGATTTGCAGGTCAAGACAGCTCCAACATAAAAAGAAAGGCAAGTTGAACGATTATTACTAATATATTATTTACTATGACAACAGACCTTATGTGGAACAGACCACATGCGGCACAGTAAAAAATGTAATTCTAACAATTGAAAATTATCGCACTCTGGGTTGAACCTTTCAGCATGGTTACCTTAATGAACAGACCAAATAGCTACTTAATGAATATTCATAAAACATTTCATTTTTGTCGCATATGCTACATAACTATTTTTGATACTTACTGTAACTTACAGTACAAATAACACTAAATGCATAAGCTACACACAGATATAACATAATCTATAAAATACAGCATTATGAGCTTATATAAATGAACCTCTAGGCACAAAAATATAACAAAACAGAAATATAAAAATACCTATGAAAATATGTTACATAATCTACATAATATAGCATATGCTACATTTCTTGTTACAGCATACATGTTACAATTTTACAGCATATGCATATAAAAAATACTTTTGAATCTCTTGTTCACCATAGATAACCAGGAGAGAAAAAGTAGAACACCAAAGTGTCAGAGGAAGGTAAACCCAAGGACAAATTAAAGTAGAAAACACCAAAGTGTCAATGGAGGGTAGACCCATGGGCAAATCAAAGCAGGGAACACCAAAGTGTCAATGGAGGGTAAACCCATGGGCAAATCAAAGCAGGAAACACCAAAGTGTCAGTGGAGGGTCAACCCATGAACAAATCAAAGTAGAAAAAACCAAAGTGTCAGAGGAGGGCAAACCCATGGACAAATCAAAGCAGGGAACACCAAAGTGTCAATGGAGGGTAAACCCATGGACAAATCAAAGCAGGGAACACCAAAGTGTCAATGGAGGGTAAACCCATGGGCAAATCAAAGCAGGGAACACCAAAGTGTCAGTGGAGGGTCAACCCATGGACAAATCAAAGTAGAAAACACCAAAGTGTCAGAGGAGGGCAAACCCATGGACAAAACAAAGTAGAAATGACTAATGTCAATGGAGGGTAAACCCATGGACAACTCAAAGCAGGGAACACCAAATGGTAACAAAGGAAGATCATGTTACACATCACAACAGAACTAAAAAATACACATAGAACCAAGCAGTATGGATCATTTAAAAACAGAGGTCAATTCAAGTCCTCTGGAAGAGTAAGCGGTTCCTGCTTCTAGCTAGACACCTGCTGGGCTGCCCAGTGAAGGTCATGTCCTTTGAAAGAGGAAGAGAAATTGGCTCTTACATAACCTGATTGAATAGAATCTATCATCAAAACAAACAAAATCAAAGTTGTGTTAGATGATCGATTATAAAAACAATAAGGTTTTACTAGTGGTTAGTCATCCTCAATTATAGAGGTGTCCCTAGTGGTTAGTCATCCTCAATTATAGAGGTTTTACTAGTGGTTAGTCATCCTCAATTATAGAGGTTTTACTAGTGCTTAGTCATCCTCAATTATAGAGGTTTTACTAGTGCTTAGTCATCCTCAATTATAGAGGTGTCCCTAGTGGTTAGTCATCCTCAATTATAGAGGTGTCCCTAGTGGTTAGTCATCCTCAATTATAGAGGTTGTACTAGTGCTTAGTCATCCTCAATTATAGAGGTTTTACTAGTGGTTAGTCATCCTCAATTATAGAGGTTGTACTAGTGCTTAGTCATCCTCAATTATAGAGGTTTTACTAGTGCTTAGTCATCCTCAATTATAGAGGTTTTACTAGTGCTTAGTCATCCTCAATTATAGAGGTGTCCCTAGTGGTTAGTCATCCTCAATTATAGAGGTGTCCCTAGTGCTTAGTCATCCTCAATTATAGAGGTTTTACTAGTGGTTAGTCATCCTCAATTATAGAGGTTTTACTAGTGCTTAGTCATCCTCAATTATAGAGGTGTCCCTAGTGCTTAGTCATCCTCAATTATAGAGGTGTCCTTAGTGCTTAGTCATCCTCAATTATAGAGGTGTCCCTTTATAAGATCAAACTTAAAGAAAAAGAAAACATGCTCTATATAAATGTACAATTATATCATAAAGTACCAGTACAAGGGGAGATAACTAAAAATTTGTTTAAAGTTTATTATAATTATGTGTCATTACAATTACTAAAAATTACAAATCTAAAGAACCTGTGACAATACTTTAGCTAGTTTCCACTAAGCCTCTTATTTTTCCCTACAGGTAAGAAGCCTAAATTCAAAGCATCTTACACCCTTCATACTACCTTCACATGTAATCTGATACATCAATCAAGTTAATCAATAGATTCATGACTTGAGGATAAAGCCTACACTTATTTAAAGGTGCAGTTATAGAAAATGATCCTTGCTCCTTAGTTTCACATATTACTGTCTATCTTTAGACACAAAAACAATTGATTATGAATTTTCTGAGCTTACTTGAACATGCTGTTCACCAACATTAAGTTTGGTCTTATTTTGAAGTACTTAATTTGTGTTTCTGAATAAACGTTAGGACAGTACATTCATACCTAACCATCGACCTTAAATTGATACTGGAACTAATTGGAGAAGTTTTCATATATGTGTTCTGACACCCTATTTATGACCTTGACTACCTTGCCCAATTCCCAACTTAACCAATACAATTGTTTTGTCCCAATTAACAATCATTGAACATGTATGGCTATCAAATATTCCCAAAAAACAACCCAGGGGTCCAAATTTACTTTCATGAGTGGATGGTCCTAGACTCTTTTCCAATTTCAATTCAGTGGTCCACTTGAAGAAGCCAGAAGTCCTAAACAAAGTCTAAATGAAAATGGTTGAAGGTCCCAGACCTAGGTAAGGAAATCTTTAATGTCCTTAAACCTTGGTCTACCACTTTTCTTGTTCTGAGGTGTACACTATCAATACATAACATAGTTTAACATGAAATAAAGTCAATGAAATGCAAATATTACCATAGACAAGTAAGTGCTCATCTTCAATGATGGATTAAAATAAAACTAAGGTAAATCATGAACAGTACTTTTTAAATAACACTATAGCAATAAAGTTGAAAAAGATAGCACTTTCTGTAATTCCATTACTCACTGACACCTATGTCTGCTTCAATGCAAACTTTTTTTTAAAAATGTAATGTTGAATGACTTAAAGCACTGAACTGATCTACTGTTAACTTTTTTAATTGAAAACCACTAGTATATTTATGCAGTTCGTACAAAGGTCAATCAAATAAAGACTTGACACTACAAATCGATCTGACAAACCTGCCAATACACAAATTTTAGGCATTTCTGAATGAGTAATCAAGGGAACCAAGGTTATAGCGGTAATCAAAAGAATGTAATCCAGGGACAAAGACCAGACATGGAAAACAGACATACACAACAAAGAACATAAAGTAACTAAAATCATACATACAAAGTAACAAAAGTAAATGAGCAACTCGGACTCCACTAAAAACTGGGAGCATGGACCAGGTGCACCGGTAGGGTAAGCATCCTCTGCTTTTCTAGAAACACCCGCCGAGTTGCTCATAAAAAGTCAAGTCCGGGGTAGACAAACGAGGAAAGGAAAACTATTACCCGTTGAATAAATCAGTTTTCATGGTGCTGATGGATACACCATAACGATCCATGAGTTCATGATGACGACCATAAAACTTCTGTAGTGATGACTTCAATCTTGTAGCAACATAACCCTGTTCCAGAAGCCTATTTGTTAGAGTTCTAGCGCGATACAAATAGTCTGCGTAGTCCCTGCAAGCTCTGGCATAACGTATGAGTTGTGATATGAACACTCCATACGCAGGAGCCGAAGGAATGTTGCCACAGATGAAAGGAAAGTCGACAATTCTGAATGAAAAGTCATCACGTTTGTCGTAAAGTTTGGTCAATAGTTTTCCTTTACCATCAATTTCTAAGTGTAAGTCAAGATATGAGGCTGACTTCACAGTGTCTGTAGTATCTTTTATCTCAAGTTCTTTTGGGTAGATGCGATGTATCAAATTCCCGAAATTAGGATTGTTTAAAGATAACACATCATCTATATAGCGGAAACTGAGATTGAAGGATCTAGCCAAACAATATTCTTTCTTTCTGATCAGATCAGCTATAAAGTCAGCCTCATAAGAGTGAAGGAATAGGTCAGCTAGTAAAGGAGCACAATTTGTTCCCATTGGAATGCTGACCGTTTGTTGAAAAACACGTCCACCACACTGGACAAACATGTTGTCGATTAAAAATTCCAGCATTTTGTAAACATCTTCCTCTGTATATTTGGAAGATGATTTCGAATTATTTCTTACAAAGTATGAGGAATCTCTACCAAGAACTATATATTTGTATCTAGGTGTACCATCTTTTTTGGAAAAACAACGATGTATAATGTTTTTAAGTCGGGATTTTAACTGAGTATGGGGAATAGAAGTATACAGTGTTGAAAAATCATAGGTTTTAATGCTATTATATTCAGATAATAGTCTTGAACTGATTGTCTCCAAAAGATCTTTTGAATTTTTCAGGATCCACATTGAATTAATACCACCATGGGAGTAACAAGTGTTGTGGTAGGACTGTAGACCCTCTTTGACAGTTGTGAGTATAGAAGTTAAAAGTTTTGAAAGAGGTTTGGTGGTACATTTTGCAGATCCAGCTATGAAACGTTGTTTGTATGGATTCTTGTGAAGTTTAGGAATCCAGTACATAGACGGTAAATCACAATTATCGTCCTTGGTAGAGAGACCAAAAGAGGATAGCACAGATTTATGGTTTTCCACAACCTCTTCTTTGGAAAGAGTGGTAGCAGTGTAGGTCTTATCACTGCTATTATTTTCTACGTCTACCTCTGCTAATAAACATTGGATATAAAATGTTTTGCAGACAAAAACAATGTTGTTTTGGGCTTTGTCTGCTGGTACGACAACATATTTGTCATGTATAGTAGACAATGTTTTTGCTACATCGGGGTCTTTGAAAACTGATGTAGCCTTGGCACTCATTGACCTACTTAAAACTTTCATTCGTTTCAAAATCAAAGACCTCACGGCCTTCAACCACTCTGACAGAGAATCAATGTCTTCTTGTTCTCGTTTTATCCATTTTCTTGCGAATAAAACTTGTTGACATTTATATGCAGTTCGCATTACATAGGGCCATACCATGTGGGTAATAAGGTGGTGAATAAACTTCCATGTTGATTTTTTGGGGGGTTTCAAAAGCATAGTCAACATTGTTTGAACATAAATTATGCCTGTACTTTTGTAAGCAAGACATTCTTATCTTTTCAGTAGAAATGTTATAAATGAAATGTTGGCACCCTGTGGTACACTCTCTCTGCGTCAATAGGAAGAGCTGTAAACACTGAACAATAGTTATGGTAGTACAATACAGTTAGGTCATTTCTGAATATTTGGTCTCATTTTGTTGAAATGAAGCTGTTTTGAGGCAGTCTGCACAGAAATTTCTAGTGTTTTGTCATAAAAAAGTGCATATTTTTGAAATCCTTGGTGTGTGGAGGTTCAAGTCATTATAAGTAATTTAGTGATTACTGTTATAAAATCCAGTAGCCATGGTAACATACTGAAAAAAATATTACTGAGTTTTAGTACAAATCAGGGGTGCCTTTCCAAAACTAACAGCCAATTACTGTTTTATAAAATATCAGGCACTTAGACACTACTACCTAGTATTTGGAAAAAGGGTAAAAATAATAAGACCCTTTTCGATTCATTCTCTCACAATTTTAGTTCCAAAATTTCATGCGAAATAAGGTATTTTGAAAATCAGCCATCTGATGCTGAGGAGAGAACCTAATACGACAGGGGACTGAAACGTTCCAGATACCATTCTTCCTTTAAATTACAACTGTTTACCATTACATATATTACATCTGTCTATGTATAAATGCTTAACTACATTTAAACAATATATCCACCAAATTTCAACTTTTAATTTTAAGTTTTACAAAATTTGACCAGAGTAACTTGGTGTGGGAAACAGTGTGCCTTACTGTAACTGTATAATGCACCCTATGCAAGTAAAAGGTGGTATAAATGCAGGTCATAAGCTCCATATTTTTCTTATTTGGGTTTCCATACCTTATTTGACATTGTTTTTAATGTCAAGTGATTTGCATATATACAATAAACACACTGGTGAATACCAAGAGTAATATAACTAGCATACTTACCAGTAACAGTCAGGTTAAGGTAGTCCACTGCTATGTCTGTGGTGTTTTCTACCAATACTTAGCATACTTTCCAGTAACAGTCAGGTTAAGGTAGTCCACTGCTATGTCTGTGGTGTTTTCTACCAATACTTAGCATACTTACCAGTAACAGTCAGGTTAAGGTAGTCCACTGCTATGTCTGTGGTGTTTTCTACCAATACTTAGCATACTTACCAGTAACAGTCAGGTTAAGGTAGTCCACTGCTATGTCTGTGGTGTTTTCAACCAATACTTTACACACAAAAGTTCCACTGTTAGTGAAATGAAGTCTATCTATGTACAACGTATAGAAACATCCAGTCATATTTCGTGTTGAGAATGTCTTGATGGTGACATCATTCAGCATCCTTTCCTCATCAGAGGATAAATTCATATAACTACCATCCAAACCAAAAAACAACCATGTCATCTGTAATGTGAAAATTCTAATTGTACCAATAGTCACATGTATTTATGCTGTCCTAATATCAGGTACATGTATTAGGAAAAATGAATATCAAATCAAATAACTGGGTCATACATGTAGCTTCATGGAATTACTCTGCTGCAATTATATCAGTTTATTTAAAGTCCTATATTAGAATTTATACAAGACTTGGGGCAATGGTTGTGTTATACACTCAATAGCCATGTTGTATGCTATGACATAACTGGACAAATGAAAATGCAACAAAAACAATTTGTTAAGATATGATAAATTTACAGAAATTACCTATGGAAATTTTTTTCAGATATTAAATTCAAGCTTACCTTTGGAGTATGAGTTAAAGCACCAGCTTTACACACTATTTTCATTTCAGTGTTCAAATCAGTGGTCCATGTGTGGGAAATGGGATGCATTTTAACTATAGACATTTGCTTGGCATCAGGGAAAATAGATTCATCTGTAATTCTAGCATTGGATACTGGAAACAAGATATAAAAAGTATTATTAAATGTTTACAAAGCTACAGAATATATTTATACCTGTTAATCCTACCACATTTGGGGGGAGGCTGCCACAAAATCAATGAAAAATTAAATAATTTTCTGCCAAAAATACTAAATATTTAAATTTTCACATAATAATTGGTTTCTACATAAAAATCTCCCATGTGAGACAGTGTCAGTGAGGGAGAATCCCCAACATGAACTGTTCCAAAGATTAACAGGTACGATAATATCTTATAAAATATTCAATTGATATTACACGTATTAGGTAAGTCAAGTCAGCTAACCATTAAAATTGGTACATTTGTACCAACAAGGAAAGGCACTTCCCATGAGACTAGTTTATCAATAGAGTTTTTGTACCAACTTTGAAATTTCATTTTGGGGGTATTTTACTGTTTTACTTATTTTGATGTCAGTACAATGTATTTTTATCTCCTTCTAGCAACATGTATTAATAACATTTAAGTATAAATACTGAGATAAATGTTCTCATTTAAATGAAATTTATAAATACTGTGACTATTGTATTTATTTGCAAAACAAGGAGATGTATTGTGATAAAATTGCTTAATGAAGTTTATACCGAAATAACACAAAAAGTAGCTTTTCTATTGTATAAAATGCCTGGCTTTAGTTTCCTAGGGTTATAGTTTTGAGATCATCACATGACTATAAATATTTTGCAGAAAGATAAAGTTGCATTACAAAAAAATACCATAAATCCTACAGGTAAGGACAAGGAAATGGATAGGTTTGAAATGAAATATGTTTCTACTGTATCATTGATCATAAGTAGAAATAAAACATTAGTCATAGTTAGTGACATCACTTAAATACACAAGTCTTATGATGTTAATCTTAAAACAATCCAATGTCCCCTGTAATATGGGGAATGATTGTCACTGGACATAATTCACAACAGCTCACTTTGCTTGTCAGGGATATAACAATACAATATGATTCTATAACCTGAATAGAACGTTTGAACCCAATACCATTAAAATAAGATCTTTGAGGAATCTCACTGAATGATACTTGAACTCCTCACCAATAACATTACTTAATCAAATAGATCAATACGCTGTATATGGGTGTCATTTGGTCCAATTTGACTCGTAAGTTTGTTTATTATCTACTATCTTTCAATTTAAACACTTTACATATTTAAAAAAAAGAAACACTTTTTTTTTATTTCCATACAAAGTAATATAAGCACATCTTCATGTATAATTAACTTATGATAATCAATATTAGTTTACCTTGAAGTTCAACTGTTCCAAAGGCTTGGCCATAGAAGTTAATGACAACACATGTGTAATTGCCAGAATCATCCATAGTGGCTGAGGTTAAGCTGAGGGTAAATTCTCCATATCCCATCATAACTCCAGGTATTATCCTCATGCAGGTATGGTACTTTCCACTAAAATATTTCAACATATAGAGAAAGAGAAACTTTTCAGTACAAGGTTTTCATGCATTTCAACAAGTCCTTTTAACCAGAGCCTGGATCACTTACACAGGTCCCTTATGTCTATATGAAGCAATAAGAATCCCTATAGTAAACTAGAGGCTCTTAAGAGCCTGAATCACTCACCTGGTTCAATAAGCAACATTCTATTTTTGTAAAAGCAGTTATATTTTCTCTTGGATGAATATTCCTAATGCTAGAACCTAAGGAACAAACACATTAATCTCCAGAAGTGTCAAAGGAGAAGATTTTTAAAAGAAATAACATTCAAAATAGCAAATGTTGAAAAAGGGCAATAACTCCAAAATGACTAAACAGATGTACCCAAAAATTTGACCACATATAGATTTCATCATGCTGAACACTTTTATCCTGTCAAAAATTTGCTTATCATAACGGTTTGGAAATATATGTGAAAAACTGTCTGACCCCTATGTTCTATTTTTAGTAATGATGGCAATGTTTTTCGACAGATCAAAAATCCCCTAATAATTCTATGCAGAATACCCTAAGAAATGTTCATACACAGTTTGGTTCCAACTGGTCTAGTAGTGTCAGAGAACATGTTTAAAAGTACCAGTAATAACATTAAAAATAAGAAAAAGTGTTGAAAAAGGGCCATAACTCCAACATTGCTAAGGCCTCACTACTTCTGGATCACATGGCCACTCCTCTATGTAGTACCAAAAACAAACAGAATCTAGAATTATGCCTTGTCAGTGCATTATTTGTGTGTATTCTGATCAAAAGTACTTAAAATAAAGCTGAGAATGTGTACTTTAAAATTATATTTATGATTTACTATGAAAGTGCATGTATATTGTTTACATGTGAGAGTAATTTAACTCAATTCTGTCATTTTGCAGAAAAGGTAAAAATTAAGATTTTCAATATTATTTATTCAAGGCAATTTCATGAAGAATTTCAACAATCATTGTACCATTAGCATAATGATTTGAAAGCCTTATTTTCCAAGCTTTGCTATGGTATACAACATTAAGATGTCATTTGTCCTGGAAATTCACTGTAAAACTTTGAAAACTAGTTTTTTAACATGTAAATTAATCGAAACCTTAGAAGTGGTAAGTGAGACCTCAAGATAAATTATGACATATTTCAGAGAAATGCATATTTTGAAAAAAATGACTTTTCTTGGTCATTATTTCCATTTTCTCATAAAATTGGTAATCTGGCTATATTTTTAAAGGTGCAAAGTGCATGATACATGAATTGTGAAAAACAACAAAGCAACAAGATTTTTATTTTTTATTAGTAAAACTGACTCATAACTTGACGTCATTCCAGAAATACCTAACATCATTGTTTGGGATATTCAAAGTACTCAAATCGTCATACAACACAGACTAAGTATGTCACAGAGATGAAATGGACATGGTTTTAATTGATGAAATCTGTCTTTTTTCATAATGATCAATGCTATTGACTACTACAGCTTCTTAAATTATCATAGATTTCAAATTGGCATGACAGGTTAGCTAAAATTGTCACTTTAAGTAATTGAAGGAAAATATCACTGAGGGGCATGATATAAAAATGGCCATTTCTTTGTAGTCCCATGTCTGATTTTGATTTTCTTATTAGCCTAGCAGTACTACAAGCTTTCATAAAATGTTAACTACATCTTTGATCCCCCCTGCAGACTTTTGTGGGCCTTACCATAAGGATCATTTCAGCATTGAAAGAATTTGGCTAAACCTAACGATTTTGGAGATATGAGAAAAACTTCTGACTAACCCCTTTGTTCTGTTTTTAGGAACAGTGGCCATGTTTTGAGTGAATCAAAAATCCCCACACAAGAATTCTACGCTGAATACCCTAGGGAACATTCATACCAAGTTTGGTTAAAATTGGTCAAGTAGTTTAAGAGAACAAGCTTTTTTTAAGTAAAAACAACAGATTAAAAATGAAAATTTGATTACAGATAGTTATCATCATTCTACACACTTTAACACTTGCCAGAATTCGGCTTAACTTAACAGTTTTGGAGATATGTGCAAAAAACTTCTGTCTGAGCCTTATGTTCTATTCTTAGTAATGGCAGCCATATTTCTCAACAAATCAAAACTCCCCATACCAGTTCTATGAAGAATACCCTAAGTAACATTCATATCAAGTTTGATTCAAATTACTCTGACGGTTTCAGAGAAGAAGGATTTTGAAAGTAATAATGTTAAAAATAGCCAAAAAAACATTGTAAAAAGGTCAACAACTCCAGCATGACTTAACAAATTAACCAAAATTTGACCACAAATAGATGTTATCATTATGGACACTTTTACCTAGTGCCAGAATTTTGCAAAACCTAATGGGACAAACTTATGTCTGACCCCTATGTTCTATTTTCAGTAATGGTGGTCACGTTTTTCAACAGATCGAAAGTCTATGCAGAATACCCTAAGGAACATTCATACCAAGTTTGGTTCTAATTGATCAAGTGGTTGTAGAGGAGAAGAGTTTTGAAAAATTGTTAACAACACCAGACAACGACGGACGACAAAGAGGACAGATGCCAAGTGATGGTTTAAGCTCACCTGGCCTTTCGCCAGGTGAGCTTAAAAAGTGGAGTTAAGGAGTATGTTATATAAAATGTTTTCTCATCATTTTGAAAATTTAAATATTCCATGATTTAACAAGTCTAACTTTATCACAAGAAAGAATAATAAAGTTCTTTTCTCTATTTTCTGGGTCAAAAGTGGTCTCTTCACGTCTAGTATTTCTGGCCCTGACAAAGGCTTTATGGCCAAAAGTTTGGGCCTCCTTTTCTGTGTTTCATTTTGTTTTATTTGTATTTTATTTGTATTCAGTTCCTTTTTACCTCTTAAATGCGGCTATTGTTCACTTATTTATTATTCATATATCTTAATAAAATTTAATAGTTGTGTATCATAGTTTTTTTTTCAATATGTGGTGTCAAGTTAAATTCACAAAATTTTCTTCATAATATTTTCAATGCAACTTTAACCTGAACTAAAACTGATAAAAATACTTTCAAGTATCATGAAAAAAAATAGAAATTCATGTTTTATTTATATATAATGTATTTTTTTAAAACTTTGTTTGAACAAATGAACTATGGTAAACAAATAATCTTTTCTTCTAAATTAGAAGTTCATATTACCGGTACATTAGCTTACACCAGTTGTTAATAAACAGAACTAAATAAAATGATATCGACCCACAATTTAATTTGCATATGAATTACGTAATTTAAAATAGTGTTAAAATACAGTTACTGATCAAGACACAAAGGGTTTCTTCCTTAAGTTTTGTAATTTAAAACTTGCTGACAAATTAGAGTCCTAAATTTAACAATAGTATTTAAAGTACTACTGGTATTAAACTGCTTTGTATTTACTTAAGGATGCCAGTGTTTTAACATTCAACCTGTACGTAGTTCATATGGCTACAACACTTTCTCCAGAGCTTTGTTTTAATTTTTCTTAAGTAAATTTATACATTTTGAAGATGTCATGTTATTTATATAGTAACTGTAATTCTTGCTTTTACACAAAGGTATATGGTGACCTATATGAACTAACAAAATAGTTACACATGATTGAGAGGGTAAGTTTAATTAGGCTGTGTTCCATGTGCTGATAATTCTTTTGATGTCCAGGAACAAAACAATTTTTACATGCACTGAATACACAACCACACTTTAAATTTATACTGCCTACATTGGATGATATAAAAGTAATATGACAGTTTCCAACAATGTCTGTAGTACATGTATAGCTCTTATCAAGAATTCTGTTTTAAGCAAGGTCTGATGTAATTTCCTGGCCTGAAAGCACACTACAAATAACTGTACATTTAAAACTCAGATCAAATTAAATTTTAATGTGTTAACACCATGAATGGATTAAACTGTAACATTACAAAGTTAGAGGCCTCAATTCATGCAAACTTAAATATATTTTCCCACCAAAACTAATACATTTATTTAAACTGTACACTGAATTTAAATTATACCTATAATGTAAGAATGTGAAAGATCTCTATTATATACTTATTCTTTTTTGTACAACATTTCTATTGGAGTTTTTACTGAGTTAAGTTACAAAAAAAACTATTTAGATTTAATGTCACATCAAAGAAGGAAGGCCTTGATCAGCTGCTGAACAAGAAATCTTTTTTAATAGAAATATTTCAACTGACTGAATAACAATATGGAGCTGCCAAAAGCTAAAAACTCCCATCTCTTATTTACAATTTTGTAGTGTGAACCAAATATTCTCTATAGACAAACGAACAAGTATAAATATTGTTGGCCTTTTACAAAACTAGCCCCCTTTTTTCATTGGGAAGACATGTATTATATTTTTTTTAAATTGGAAAATTTTGAACATTATTCATATACAACACCTTGAACTTGTAGTTAAAAAGATTAATTCTAAAGAGGATATCACAGCAAAAACTTTTGATTAATATAATTTTGAACAGAAACACCATTTTCTAACCTTCAACTACAAAGCTGGAAATAGTTTATCTTATTTTGGGATTTAGAGATTGAGCATGTTTTGACAATTGAAAAACTTTCATCAGGGGAACAGTTTAATGCAAACAGTACCACTGTACCCAAACCTTAAGAATTAAGGCAAACAGTACCACAGTACCCAAACCTTAAGAATTAAGGCAAACAGTACCACAGTACCCAAACCTTAAGAATTAAGGCAAACAGTACCACTGTACCCAAACCTTAAGAATTAAGGCAAACAGTACCACTGTACCCAAACCTTAACAATTCTATTGTAAACATCATGAACCACATGTAGTGAGATTCTTAGTATAATTAATTAATCAATCAATCATCGATTGTTTGAAGGTTTGTACTAATTGTATTTCAAGATTATGACATTTGATCAACTGAATGGACCTTACTCCAAACTTGGAAGTATTCATTTGGCATGAGTTCATTGAAGAATACTCAAGACCTCCTCTAAAGAACTAGAGCACCAATGATGTTTATTTAACAACAATTACTTAAATCTTCAGAGGTATTACACTGACATACACTACCTAATTACATTACACCTATATGAGTAAATCTTTGTGGTTGTCAGCAAGTGATTATTTACATCTTTTTCGTCTAATAATTAATTCCCTCCTTTATTTTCTTAAATTCAATACAAAATAAACTCAAATAGAAAACAAATGCCAATAAGTAACCGAGAAATAAAATCTACCCACAAATGCCAATAAGTAACCAAGAAATCAAATCTACCCATGCATTATTCACTAGACATTGTTTTACATGCAAGATGTTATAACCTGTAGTAGTAACGAATATACTGCTAGAAAATACTATACACTGTAATGTGAACCATAAATACTATAGGTTAACATACATCCTTATATTGTTTACCCAGACTTGTCAAGGCTAATTTGAACTAAAGGCCTATCGGCTAAAGAACACAAATCACTCACCTGAAAAAGTTAGAAATCTGATGGCCATATTATTTGATCAAGTAGAACAAACATTAAATAATTAAAAGAGGCCCACCAAGTCTCCATCAATCAAATCATTTGTAGAGGCTCATCTTCCAACACAATTAAATCATTCATAGAGGCCCACCAATTCTTAATAAGCTAAATCATTTATAGAGGTTAACCTATTCTCCATCAATCAAATCATTTACAGAGGCACCTATTCTCCAGCAAATAATTTATAGAGGCCCAACTATTCTCCATCAATAAAATCATTTATAGAGGCCCAACTATTCTCCATCAATAAAATCATTTATAGAGGCACAAGTATTCTTCATCAATTAAATCATTCATAGAGGCCCACCTTTTCTTCATCAATTCAATCATTTATAGAGGCCAACCTTTTCTTCATCAATAAAATCATTTATAGAGGCCCAAGTATTCTTCATAAATTCAATCATTTATAGAGGCCCACCTTTTCTTCATCAATTCAATCATTTATAGAGGCCAACCTTTTCTTCATCAAATCAATCATTTATAGAGGCCCACCTTTTCTTCATCAATTCAATCATTTATAGAGGCCCACCTTTTCTTCATCAATTCAATCATTTATATAGGTTATAGAGGCCAACCTCTATCAATCAATCAAAGTAAGATAGCAATCCAATCAGTGATCAATGAAATTTCAACAAGCCACCTTACTAGTTCTTAAAAAAAAATATACTGGGTCAACTTGAATTTTACTGGTCTCGGACCAGTGGACCAGCATTAATTTTCAACCCCTGAAACTATTTTTCATCTATTAAATTTTTTTCTATATTTATTTAATCTGAAAACATATTAAGTTACAGTGAAAGTTCTTTTATTTCTAGGAACCAATTTTCATGGTTTCACGGTTTTCCAAATATCAGCCAATAACTGTAAAAATCAACATTTCTAGTCTTTAAATGAGCAATAACTCTATTAAGGAATTGGTCTCACTAACCACTTCCAGGTCAAATGGCCACCCCCCTATGTAGTACCAAAAACACACTGAACCTAGACATATGCATTGTAAGTGCATTATTTGTGTGTATTATGATTAAAAGTAGTCAAAATAAAGCTGAGAATGTGAACTTTAAAATCATATATGTAATTAACTACAAAAGTGTATGAATATTGTTTACATGTGTGAGTAATTTGCCTCCATGCTGTCAGTTAGCAGAACAGGTAAAAATGTGGATTTTCAGTATTATTTATTCAAGTAAATTTTGTGAAGAATTTATACTATGATCGTACCATTAGCATAATGATTTTGGAAGCCTTATTTTCCAAGCTTCGCAACGGTATGCAGCTTTAAGATGTCATTTGTCCTGGGAATTCACAGTGAGACTTTGAAAATTACTTTTTTAACATGTAAAGTAATGGAAACGTTAGAAGTGGTTAGTGAGACCATTGGTATATAATGTCTACCAAAAACCTGTAGATAATTATGTTGCTCTTTGAGTAAAAAAAAAATTTAAGATTTATGCAGAAATTGTCTTGACCCCTGTGTTTTAAAAAATAGCACTAAATAACCACCATGATGGACCCAACCGTTAAGTAAACCAAAACCTTTTATGTGAGAGTACACCAGAGCTTATCCAGATTTCATACATTTTTTATGATTTGAAAAAAAATACATACCTATTCAGTGGATTCAGTTGCTGTCCATTTTTTGTCCAATAAGAGGAGTTGTATGGTTTTGGTTTGGCAAGATAATGACAGCTGATGTTTACATTCTGTCCCTCTTGAACATTTATAAACTTCTCAAACAAACGTACAATTGGAGGACCTAAAGTATAAAATAATGAACCATGCATCTTTTTTTTTATTATTTAAAACGGACATTAAAAAAAAGAATAATTCACCTAAATGAAGTTGTTTCCCCTAACAAACTTTCTTCCCTTTTTACAGCAGAATTTGGGAAGATCAACCACAAACTTAGGATTGAATTCTGAACAAAAAATCTGCTAAAATTGTCAGAATACCTCATTTTATGAGAGGTTGTCAGTAGAACTCAGGTCCATGAGAGGTCAAGGATTGTCAGGGGACCTCAGTCAAATATGGTCCACAGTTGTCAGTAGAACTCAATCAATTAGAATTCCAGGGTTGTCAGTGGACCTCAGTCAATGAGAGGTCCAGGGTTGTCAGTAGACCTCAGTGAATGAGTGGTCCAGGTTGACCAAAGAACTCTGTCAATTATGATCCATGGTTGTCAGCAAACCCAAGTCAATGAGAGGTCCAGGATTGATGGTAGAACTCAGTCAATGAAAGGTCCGGGGTTGTCAGTAGACCTCAGTCAATCATTAGTCCAGGGTAGTCAGTGGAACTCAGTCAATGAGTGGTCCAGGGTTGTCATTGGAACTCAATCAATCAGAGGTCCAGGATTGTCAGTAGACCTCAGTCAATGAGTGGTCCAGGGTTTTCAGTAGAACTGAGGTGATGTGTCATAACTGTTTACTCAAATATGTGCCCTAGGGTATCAGGACAGGTTACAATGAACTGCAACAAAGGAATTATAGGATATTTCAGTCCCAACATCAGTTTTTTTTTTTATCAAAGAATAGAAAATTATAAATATATTATGTTTTGTGGAAAAAAGTCCACAACACTCTGAACTCTATAGTTTACTGTTAAGCCAAACATTTACAAGCCTTGATCTTCAAATTTAATGACAGATGGCCAGATGAACAGACAGATGGTGGAATGAATGTCATGAGAGACACTAAATACCCCAGACTTGCTTAACAAACGTATAATGTGCAGTCATTTGACATCAAAATTTCTTACCATCAACTTTCAGGAGCAGACTAGTGTGAATTTTCTTTCCACCATAAAACGTGTAACAGTTGTAGCCTCCTTCATCCTTGTAAGAAATATCCTTGATTGTCAAATAGAATATATCAAGGTAATCATCCCCAACAGAAGATCCTTGTGAGACTTCATATTTGTCCGAGTCCTCAGGCGTAGGGTTGTACATACTGGTAATAGCCACAGCTTGACCAGGTCTTGCCATCTTTTCCCAGTATGCCTACAATATATTATGTACATTATGGTGTCAATGGCAATTTGAGAAATAGAAAAAGGAAAAGATTTGGTGAAGTGCAACAAATGCACCATTGTATAAACTTTATAAAAATAGTAAATACTAAAAGGGATCACCAAAAAGTCTTCAACAAGTGTATTGTAAACAAATCTTTAAGTAAGCTCTGGAAGGCCCTGACAACAAAAGTAAAATCCACAGTTAAAACAGAATGATGACACTTCTTCAAAATAAACCAAAAAGTCAAATAAAGACACATTAATGACTAACTCCTGACTGTAGACAGGGGCATGTCTGTGATGGGGTTAAACTAGTTTTTTAAGGCTTTAACTACCCCCTTAAATGTAAGGTCTAAATGACTTTTTCGAAGAAAAAGTATATTACATCAGTATTGATAAATGTCCTGTGAATCATGTTCAAGTTGTAATTTAAAGTATCAATTACAAATTTTTCAGTCTCAATGTTTTTTTGTTTGCTTTTCTTTTCTTTTTTTTTGACTGAAAAAGACATGACTCCTTTAGTTAACTGCTCAAATACCATGGTATTCAAATGTAGCTATAAGGCTTACTGTCAGCTAAGCCTGCACATTTTGGTGATTCAAATGACAAATATAACATAAAAACCTCTGCACTCATACATTTCATACTTGTAAGTCAATGAACCTATTTTTGGGCTACATATTCTTTAATTTTTTTTATATTTTATTTGTGTTTAGTTTCTTTTTACTTTGTGGCTACTGCTCACTAATTCATTATTCTTATTTTTTAAATAAATAGGTACAGTTTTTATCCAGCTTCTTTAAACATATTTTATTGTTCATAAACAAGGATGGATGAAGTCCAAGTTTCACAACTATGATACACCTTCTCCAGCTTCTTTGCTAACTATTAATACTTGCAGATACTTATTTCAACTCAAATATAAGCTTAACATCTTAAACATACATGTACCTACAACATTGATCCCAGTAATCATAACATCCTATACAAATTTGACCTGACCAATTATCCCTTTTCATCCAGAATGAGTGATTCAAAAGAAATTTATGCCAAATGAAAAATTTCTTTCATTTCAAAATAACTTTTTGGAATATGAGACTGTAACTAAAAGGTAAAAGTAATTAATACATGTACTTACTGTGACCATAACAGTAAAACAAGGGACTTCCACAATACATCCCTGAACACCTACTTTTATCATACTATGGAAGTCCACTGCCTCATGTTTTACCCCAACCTCTGACCCCACAACCCTACTCCATAAATGAGTAGTTATCATAATCATATTCAGTTGTAACATAATTCTAATCTCTGACAGTGTGAATCATAACATAATCTGGAAGCCTGTAGCTACTTTTTCTCTTCTGACCTCAGATCTAATAATACCATTTCATCAGAGTACCTTCCATTATTGTACTCTGAAAACCTGTTACGACCTGTGACCTCTGACCACATGAAACCATTTCATCAAGGAGTACCTACCATTATCATACTCTGGAAGCCTGATGCTACACATTTTATCCTGACTTCTCCACCTATCTCAACAGTGTATGGACTTTGATTTAGAGGTTCAACAATAGTCAGCTCCTCCAGAGGCACCTGTTGTCCATGCCCTCGTCGACAACTGACCAGTGTCAACAGACATACTATTATTACACCACCTGATTAAAAATCAAAGAATATATAAAAACAACAACCATATTAATAAGGACATAAAAATGCAATAATTTATTGTAATAATTACTCCAACATTTCAATGCAAAAAAAGTCCTACATAAAGAAGTTACCATAATAAAGTTAGTTCTTCAATGGAGACAACAAAAATTCCATGGAGTATCCAATGTATAAAACATACTGTATTTCTGTTTTTCATGTTTCTACAGCAGCTTATTTTTTTAAATTCAGATTGAACAATTTAGTTAAAGTTTTTGTAAGAATCAGGCAAAATGGGAAAAACCAGAATCATGCATGTCAAAAACTCACTGATCTGACAATATTTTACTCAAAGATGCTTTCTCTATTTGAAAAGACCATTATTTGATCTCTGCATCACTGGATTTGCTCAGAATTATTTCAATAAAATGTTAGAAAAATGAGGTTTTTGACAGAGTTATCTACCCTTGAAATGCATTTCATTGAAATTATAACTCAATTTACCATAATGATAAGGAAAATCTTGTCTTTTTCCTTGATTCTGATGGTGCAAATAGTCAAATTAAACTTTCAAAATTGTGTTTCTTTTTCATAACCATGTGTCACCCAAATTCCTGTATCTTGTAGATACTGTTACTTAAAAGCCTTTTAAATCAATCCTTTTGGTACTATTGCAGAGAAATATTAATTATCAAAATCAAACAAGATGGAAGGGGTAAACCTTATAACATAAATGACACAGGTTCAAATATCATTGAAAAATAAATACAGCAATAAACAATTAATAGAAAACCTTTATTTATTTAGGTGTCTTTAAGAAATAATGTAAAATATCCGTACAGTAGTTATCTCCCCTTATTCCTTTTCAGTGCATTTCAATATATCATTTCTATACATCATATTCAGCCGGAAACTAAATTGCTTTAAAACACCTCATTTGTAAGTAAGGATAGCAGCAGGATTTAGTTTTAGTTGTTCAATACCTGGTTTTTACATGATTACCATCATAACACTTTATGGTACAAATATATATAATTCATTTTAAAGCTACATATCTGTAGGTTGTCAAGATATTTTCCTCCTTTTCTCCATTTTTTTTGTGTAACATTACAATCCTAAATTGGATTGCTACAAAGGGCGAGATGTTCCGTTCTGCTCATGGCACACATAAATTTGTCGGCTTGTGTCTCAAACAGCCTCTGACAACTAAAGTCCAACTCCAACCTTCACAACGGGTTTACCAACTGGTGGACCTGGTCTGGCCATTTTGACTGACTGGAGAAGGACAAAGGCAAGTCACTGGTGCCTTAAAACCAGACAGCCTCGGGTAGATGGGGCTCATAAACCTTAGAGGGTAGCCCAGCTAGGAGAAGGAAAACTCTGATGTAAAACCTCTGTTGCCTTGCAGCTACACCCTTAGACAGGGAAAGGCTTCAGGAGACAACCTCGAGGTAAATCCAGAACTAGGAATCTGTAACTTCCTTCCTGTACTTCCAGGATCAGAACTTCTGTTCAGAAGCTAAGGGTGAGGTAACCCCGACAGAGAACCTAGAGTGCTGAAGACGGAGGTGTTGGGAGATACAGCGCACTCGAACAGACCACAACACCACTCACAAACAGCCTGAAAAGATCATGGTAGAAGTTGAAGGAGAAACAACCATAGGGAAAGCGGCAGCAAATGAATTTGCTAAAGGCTATGAGAAAGAAAGCAACATTGATATACCACCATCACGGAAAAAAGAAGTAAGAGCTGAATTGAGAGAAAGATCAAAGGTGCCAACACATGAACTTATGCAGAGAGACATCACCATGTTTGAGATGAAAGCAGCCATCAGAAAAATAAAAATGAAAAAGGCACCAGGTCCAGATAACATCACCAATGAAATGCTTCAACACCTTGGCACCTTAGCATTAACAACTTTGCTAGAAATTCTCAACTGTGCTGGAGACAAGGTCAAGTCCCTCAAAGTTGGAAAGAAGCCATAATGATGCCAATACTGAAGAGGGGAAAGAACAAATTGAAAGCCTCAAGCTACTGCCCAATTAGCCTACAAGCAGTTGCTGCAATTTAATGGAGCGTATAATCAACAAGCGCCTACAGACATACTTGGAATCGGAGAACATTCTTGGTCATGAACAAGCTGGTTTTAGACAGTACAAGAGCACAGAAGATCAGACAACATATCTATCTCAAGTAGTCGAGGATGCATTTCAATCAAAGAAAGAAATGCTAGCTGTCTTTGTAGATCTTCATAGAGCATTTGATAAAGTTTGGACAGATGGCCTTCTTGTAAAACTTCTTAGATTTGGAGTAAGTGTAAGACTGTACAAATGGACCAACTCATATCTGTACAATAGAAGGGCAAGAGTACTCGTAGATGGGAAGCATGGCCGAAAAATACTTCTAAAACAGGGTGTACCACAGGGAGGAGTATTGCAACCGACTCTTCATACTCTACATGAATGACCTAGTTCCAGAGCTACCAAATGGTGTACAATCAGCACTCTACGCAGATGATCTTGTCCTCTGGTGCTCTGAAGAGTATGCAACTACTGCAAGGTAGAGGATACAAACAGTATTAGATATGGTAGTCAAATTGGCCAATGAGTGGTGTTTTACCATCAACAGAGAGAAAACAACAGCAACCCTCTTTACACTCTCACATAAAACCCAATCTGTCAAACTGACCATGGATGACATCCATATCACAATGGAAGATCAGCAAACATACCTTGGTGTAACCTTCAATAAAAGACTTACATGGAAACAGCATATAATGACAGCAGAAGCCAAAGCCAGACGAAAACTAAACATCATGAGAAAATTTGCTGGTACAAACTGGGGTACTAATGAGAAAGTTTTGAAATCTGTCTATGAAGGAAATGTACGCCCACATCTAGAATATGAATATAGTGCTTGGATGAAGCAGCTAAGTCTCACCATCAAACTCTAGATAAAGTCCAGAATCATGCTCTCCGCATCATCAGAGGGGCCATGAAACACCTACTGCTAGTATGGAGAAAATTACAAACATACAACTATTTAGTAAGAGAAGAGAATGTAAAGCTATGATACAGGCCACCAAATATCAATGATTACCAAACCACCCAATGAATGAGAGACTGAAACAACTATCCGCATGCAGACTCAAAAAATCCAGCTTCACTCTAGAAACAAGAGCATTGCAAAGAAAACACCAAGAACATCTACCTATGCATGTCAAACCTATAGATTTTAAAATGAATGACAATCTATGTGCAGAGAAGGAGGACAATGTAACCATTCAGACAACAGTTCAGTTACTCAGTGCCAAAGATGACCAATCAAACATCGTCAGAAAAACCGTAACAATGAGCATGCTGGAAAAAGAGTATCCATCAGAATTGTGGGCAAGAGTTTACACAGACGGTTCGGCCACAAATGTGACAACAAAAGGAGGGGCCTGTATCTACATTGAACACCCAAATGGAGTACAACAGTCAATGGCAATACCAACAGGATTACATTGCTCCAACTACAAGGCTGAAGAAGAAAAGCACTCATCCATGTGGCAAATTACATCAAGGAAACCACAGAAAATATACAAGTAGTATTACTAACAGATGCCCTCTCCGTAATACAAGCACTGACCAACAACAAACTACCACAACTTGAAAGAGCTATTTATTCCACCAAGAGCCTTAAAACTGCCATACAGTGGATACCTTCACATTGTGGAATCAATGGAAATGAAAAACCAGATAAGCTAGCAAAGGAAGGCGCTCAACAACAGCAAGATGAAAATCCTGTCTGCTACACAGAGATGAATACCATCATCAAGTCTCTGCACAATACCCCTCAGAAGCAAGATAGCAACCATCAACTAAAAAGATTTGAGCAAACTACAATCTTCAGGCTCAGGACAGGACACAACAGACTCAACCAACATCTGTACAGAGTTTTGAAGGTCATACCATCAACTATATGCCCCTGTGGAGAAGCAGAGCAGAATACAGAACACTTCCTGCAGACATGCAAGTTACACCAGGCACAGAGAGAGAAGATATGGGATAAACCAACCCCCATTACAGAGAAACTGTATGGACCTGTGGAAGGCCATACAGAAGACAACCAGATTCAAGTGTAATGGCAAACGACAAGAAGAAGATAAAGCTCCTGTCTAAAGAAACACTTGATTTGTACTCTGTTCCCATTATATGGCGGGTCCCACTGTATTGTGGTATGGCTAGATGAAGAGCATGCACATGTTCAGTATTTGTTGTGGATGACTTAGGAACTAAGTGCAAACGTTGAAACCACATATTTGCAGGCCTTTCATTAAGAGGTACTTTTATCCTTCTAAACTACTAAAAGGTACCTCCAGAATTTTAAAATTTCATACATATTTATTAAACAAAATGATGAAAAGCACCTCCTACAAAACCAAAGGTATCTGCATTGTAAGAAAATAATGAAACCCCTGATATTTGTCAAGTTTTCTCAAGGACAGGAAAATTAAGGATCAACTTGAAATTTTTATGTGATTTTCAGCTATTTTAAAAATTTTCGATGGTCATGTTTGGAAATTGCTGTCAAACTGAATGCAGAAGAAGTAGGGATTGTAAAGTTATCATGATCCATTGAAAAGTTGTTGTAATGCATCCATACAAATTACCATTGCAAGGTTTTTGATAACAATGATTTTAGAGAATTTTGTTTTCAATACAGTGATACAATGAGAACATTTTTTCCAGGCACAGAATTTTAACTTACCTTTTCGCCAGCAATTACTGAATATTGAAGATGCTGCATCAGCAAAATAGGTATAAAGCAATAAAAGGTTAGATTTTGTACTAACTTCAGACAAAATAAAAATCCACTTTCCAAAGGCCTGTTTCTCCTCAGTTTAGAAAACAGCTAACTACTGTAATACATTGAGGCCCCTACTTGATCACATTTTGACAATCAATAGTTTTCAAGATTTTAATAAGGAATACCTATGTACCAAAGCCATACACTACATACTCTCCATATTGCAATTGGGGGGGGGTTAAAAAATCTAATAAATTATTAACTTTATTTATGCTTTAAAAATACTCTTAATTCATTTCTTTCATGCAATTCTCAAAGAACCACACAACATATGATTTATTCTATTGTCAAATTCAAATGGGTACAAGGTTCAGAATGTCACTGAATTTAACTAAAAGTGTTTAATATTTGAATGGCTATGAGACAGAAATATCTTAACACAAAAACTTGTCACCAAACTATTAGAAAGCTTTGGTAATAGTACACTATAAACTTAACAGCCGAACAGCAAGTAAAATCTGATGTACATGTATGGTTATGATCTGGCATTTTTTCGGTATACATGAACATATTTTCTGGAACTGAACCCCATGATTCTATAGGATACAAATTCAAATTCTTAAATTTTAATCTATATGAAAATGAAGATGTCAATATAACGAAAATAAATTAACAGCATACATTTAGTCCTTAGTGAGACAATCTTTATTCCAATAATATGTGGGAACTAGCCTCACAAGACAGTACAACCAGACCCATTGATTATAAACTTACAACAGCATCAACATTTTAAATGCACTATGCATGTATGTTGGAATTAGAGAACTGTCGGCAATCGAAGCTACTGGTTGGTTAAGGGGCAATAATGAGATGGGGAAAGTAACGACTTTGTCAAAGGAAAAGGGGAACATAACAGGCCATTCTCTCTGCAATAACTTGAGTTACAACGGTAGTCTAATACCCTTTCCTTCTTGCAATACACACACAGCCAGAGGCATCAATAATAGGCCTCGCCATAAGCTATCGGACAATGATACCAGAGACCTATAATTAAAGGTCTATGACGATAGTATGTGTTAATATATTTCTACGAAATAATAAGATATACTGAGAAACCAAACGTACCGTTTACTACATTCATTTTATCCAATGTATATCATCATGGGACTGATAAAACAATAGTTTATATCTAATCCCAGCATGAACTAATAACCAACAGAGAATAATCACTGCATAAAAAAATAAATCCAGATGAACTTGCATTCACACAAAATTGAGTTCAATCTTGTTTCAAAATACACATCCACGAAGATATAATGAATTCATATTGGTAAGATATTCATCATTCTACGTAACCCATATCTTCTATCTCAAAATCAGTTGTTTTCTACAAAGGACATATATGATATTGCTCGAGGGTATTTGTCAAGACAAGTATTTATTTCAACGTCCTCTGTACCTGCACGGTGACAGACAGCTATGTTCATTTTATGTTTTATTTTCTGACATATAAAAATACCCTACATCTGTGTTATGGGGAAAATGTTAATATAAGGTGTAAGTCAACCAAAAATGATAAAAGCTTAAAGGTAGTGAAGTTCGAAAACAAATTTTGGTGATGATGATTGTCGTAGCTTTGGTATTTATTTCTGGCTTTCCTTGCGTTACTACATATAGGTATAGATTTATTTTTTCACTGTGTGTTAAGAGCAAAGTAATTTCATTTTTAAGTACAGTGAGTGGTTACTAATGTGGCTTTATGGTTTTGATTACACCAGCCTGTACATTACGGGGAAATCATTCTATGCTTGAAACTTAGTAGTTACGTTTTTTCTTTAATTCTTTGTTTCCGTATTTTAGTAATATTTCTCATATTGTAGAGATCAGATAACATTCTATGTGCTAATTCTTGTTTTAATATGGATGTGTTATCTGGTGTGATACTTTGACTGTCTTCATTCGTCTAAGCGTCATCAAATTTAACTGCTGCCATATGGAGGGCAACCCCGTACTTCTTGGGTTGTGAAGTTTATTATGTATTGACCTGTCATGGTGACATTCTTACGTGGTGTTATTGAATGCACAAAGATAATGACAAAACACACCAAAGGGTACAAATGTAATGATATACATGTTACACACATGTATATATTTATATATACCATAAGTGTCATAGTACTTTCTCGAACGGCTATTATGCAGTATGTCCTGATGTGAAGAGTTTCTATTTATCGTAAAACTGGTGGTCCATCTTTCGAATTAATGGCAGGTTTAAATTCTATGATTATAAAATAGCACCTTTGACATTAACCACGATAATGAATTAAGACAAATAGCAAGAAAAGTTATACTTCGAACATTTTGCATTGCAATAATTGCATTGTATGGGTTAGCTCCAAGGATTTTACAATTAGTCATACAAAAATTAACTTGACATCTTGATAATAAAATATTAACTTCAACTGACAGATTTATAGTACTTGACCGGCTTTATATGTATTAAAAAACTTAATCACAAATTGTTTAGAGCCACGAGAAAAGCGAATGTACAAAACACATCTGGATGTCTAAAGGCTAAGTTTCTATATGTTTTTAAACAAAAACTTAACGTTTAAAATAACCCCAGTTTAACTGTAGATCTAGATTACTAATGAAACAGGGTATACAGACAGGTTTGGGAAATATACAATTTGAAAACGGAATTTAAGGAAAACAAAGACTTCGGGACGCGAATTAACCCGTAAATATGGATACCCTTTTTCATGCATCTCATTGATTCAATTAGTTAGTGTAAGTGTCATGATGAATGTTAAAGTTCTAACTAGACAACAATACTGTTCCTTGCAACATTCTGTTGAAGGAAAAAATGTTTTCTATGAGTTATGGTATTAGTTCTAAATCTATTAAAAAAAAACATTCGAGTGTTATTTGTAGTGTGTCTAGTTGTCCTCTTGAATGAAAAGTGGGTAATTATGGTGTGTCTGGGTGTCCTCCTGGATCAGTGAAAGGTGGGGTAAAAAATTACCATGTGATACGTATTACCTGTCACGTAATTTACTGTTTCAGCTGAAAACAATGCCAGACAACTTTTATATTTCTATCGAAATTATATTTTTATCAAGAGATCTGTAAAATCTCACTTGTTCAATACATTACATATTTTCTCTTTTACATTGAGTGTGGTTATATTTTATATTGAACTTTGATACATATACTACAATACATTACAATAAAGTTCTATTCATATACATGTGTACATATAAGTAAGACACTTTTTCCAATCAGATTGACACTTTTTCAAACTGAATTACTTTTATTTCCGATTTGGATGCCGTTGGTTAATACTTTTTTGGTCTCAATGCATTGTTTTCACCCGGGTAAACCTGTTGCTGCCAAAGCGGTGCTTATTCCAAATGCGGTTGATAAACAAGTTCATGATAATTGACACCTGGAGTAAAATAGTGAATCCTAAGGAAAAGTGGTAATCGTTTTTCAAGTAAGCCTTACACCATCCCCTCATTTAAAGGTTTTATCATTAACAAATGATTCGAATATTAAAATAATTCTTGTAGATTGAGATTCCTAGTTCGAAGTAAAAAAATCCTTTTTACCATCTGAACTTTTCCCATTTTTTGTTATTGTAAACGGGCAAGTCTAAGCACAAAAAGGACTTTCATTTGTATCTTCTTTGAAAATAAAACAACTGAAATGACCAAGATTAGTGTATTGTCCGGACAAAAATGCATTACAAACGCGTCTTATCAACTCACAGCATATATCAAACTATTGGAAGTTAAACATTTACCTTTTAACTGAGATATGATGCAGCCCAGTAATTCATACATTTCATATTAAGTCGAACATAGCAATATTGTTAACTCTCCTCAAGTCTATTTCCAATTTGTCTCTCAATCGTATTTGTGATAAGCACCGATTTGGAAGCAGCGGGTTTACCCGGGTGGTTTTATAGAATGTCGACTTTTTTTAATGTGTGTAGTCCTTTCATGTTTTTAAATTATGACAAAATCGTCCTTATTTTTGATCTTCTGAACTTGAAAAAATAAGCTTACCTGTTCTGGTCATTTCCAGACCAGTACTTCAATGCGTCTACCAAGATATCATCACATCCTTATAAATATTGGTCGCATGTAACATATAGCAATCGGTTACTTTTCAGCTGGGCTGGAACAAATATATCCGTAATCACAGATCAGGGGACTTCACCCTACACTGGCCACTTTTAGTTGTTCACTCCAAAACAAAACATCTACCAATTACTTTTTGTCAAATAAATACTAAATAATAGTTATCAAATTAAACCTGAACACATCAATTAATGTCTATTGTGAAAATAAAGCAAAAATTGATAATTCAATAATCTCCACTCATATAGTCAAAATGGTCGACACAAAAATATTTAGCCCTCCATAATCGTATGAACTGAACCGTTTAAGTAATTTAAACTTGGGGAACTTCAAATGTACACACAATTTGGTGATTATTTTTTTACGTAACAAAAACTTAGTTCATAACTAATTTTAGACTGCCACTCCGAAATACTATATACAGTTTTGATCCGGGTTTTAATCAGTAATACTATCACCACTTACGATATTAACTTGCAAAATATTGCTTTACTTTGAAAAGTAAATGTCCTTTTACTATAAATTGTTTCACAAGCAACAGATATCATGTACTCTGTTGAGAGGTCCGGGGAAATTGTGTTGTTTCAATTTTACCTAATGTTCAGAATAATTCTATTCAATAGTTAATATTTACAACACGAGGTGAGATTTTATAAGTGTGCTTGCTTTGCTCAAAATAATAGTGTTCGTACGTATGTCTAGTGTGCGCTGTTGGAAGAGGGTCATAGCGCCTGGTGCGGCATGTACTGCTGGAGTAGTACCAATGTTTTTATTTGTACGTCATGCAGTACATAGAATTCTCTATTTTACTCGGTAACTAATTAAAACAAGTTCAAAGTTGTGCGTTCGTTACCCATGTCGTACCAATTGATATTTGGGTGCTACGACTCGTTAAAAGCGTATACCGAGTATTTGAAATTACCATGACTGCAAATGGGCGGCAGATAAACCAGAATTCCCTGTAGTTATATAGTTGGAAGTTGTGACCGATGAAGAAATAATTCCTTATTTAACGAATCAATGTTGGCAAGACAAATATTATGACGTTGTCCTGCTGATGTATACAACCTAGCCTTATGCATACATACGTCTCTGGTGTACATGTATACAATACATCATACATACGTCTCTGGTGTACATGTATACAATACATCATACAGTAAAAATCACCGGTTAGACACAGTAGACATTGTTTCGAAACTTGAAACTTGGCTGTTTGGCTTATGATTCTGCTGTTTTAAGGTCACTTTGGCTGTATTTGCTGTGTTAAAAATAGCAGTTTATCTAATGGATATAAGTTGTGAAGACTGAAACGCTTTTTATACTTTTGTTTTGTTCCTTTTTTATTACATTTTGTTTGGATATATTTGTAAGTAACTTGACATGTATAACACTTAAGAAAGAATATCATTTTTTTTAAAGTTCTCTCACATTAATCATATTTTCTTTAATGTACATGGTGGCTAAACTTTCTATCAAGTTTTATCGAAATCCCTTCAAAGTTTTAGGTGGAGTTGCGCTCGGATAAACAGACATTCTTTGTGGAGGTATCAAAGTGCTAACAGTGAGAAAGTTTTTAAGAAGCTCACGCTTGTAGTGGAGTAATGTTTCGTATTAAAATTGTTTGCCTAATACAGTGCACGGTCTCCAATATATGTTTTACAGACAGAAAAAAAGATATTAAAATGTATAGGTTTACATTTTACCGAAACGTGTAATATAGCTTGCAAGCCATGCAAACTATTGATAATTCGTAAGATATTCTCTTTAATTCAATTTTTGAGGACAAAGGCAGTGACAACGTGGTAAAGTATCATCCCAGTGTAACAGATGTCCCAAATACAAAATAGTAAGAAAAGGGAGGTAATTCTAAATTAAACTAGGATGATGGAGATTGGCACTTTATTTCAACGTTTATGTTTATTTTTTGTAACAAATAAGGTACAGTTATACTGTTTCATTTATTGAAAATACATTTCCTCATTCTTTGACATATTTCTCATTGTTTACCCCATCTGAGATCCCTCCAGTCGGTTATTTATCACATCCGTCTTCGATAAATGAAGCTCGCGAAATTCGAAGGGGGGTGGGTTTTAAACGGACATATTATATATTTTCTTATCTTTAAAAAACTGCTTTTATTTAGTCTTATTCAAATTTTCGTAGAATCTTCCAACATTATATTTGATACAACCGTGAATGACACGAAGCAATCACTATAACTATACAGAAAAAATATTCGTGTGTTCTATACATATTTATATATATATATTTGAAGGAGGAAGATCAATTGCACCAAAGTCAGCAAAACCACCACACTGTGTGTCTTTATTTGGCATTTTCTCCTCCATCTTTTCACCCGTTCGAACCCCTTCACAATTATGACCAGTTGTTGCACGAATCGATAGGATATAAATAAGTATTAATTTTATCAATCTGGATAATCATAGGCTGATCTGAATCAGGAGGAGGCTGGATGTCATATCATCCTTATATAATTCAACTTTTTTAAAATGTAATATTTTTAAAGTTAAATAATTAAATAATTTTAATAAATAAAAAAAAAAAGTTCGGTGAAAAATCAAGCATACCCGTTGCTTAACACTGTATTATTAACACAAATAAATATCATGGATAATATACCTATAATTATATATAGTCATGCATATATTACCATAACACTGCACAGAAAGACTTAAAAGTTATGTTATTCACATTATCCTAATCATACCGTCATTCTTAATTATGGCTTCAGAACTGTAATTTTGAAGTTAAAACCAGAAAAGAACTCTATACATGTATAAAATTATGTGATTGGTTGTGTCTTGTAATGCATTTTCTGCGACCAAACCCATATTAACATTTGACAACCATGGAGAATCAAAAGAGCTTTTTAGGTAAAAGGTAAATTTAAGAAATACAAACAACAAAAATCAATGCAGAGTAATATTTGCATAAACGTGTGTTTGGCTGACAGATTAATACAGGAATCTCACACAAGAACTTTCGTGGATGAATTAATTAAACTGGATTTAAACCAAAAGTATATATATATTTATCAAAACGAGTAAACTCTTAAATATCACTTTCTAGCACAAAATAACATTTTTAAATAAAACGAACCATCCACCGGTCAGTGTTTGTGTTCACGTTCGCTTGCTCGAATATGCATTAATTAAAGAAACCGACATTTGTAAAAGTACTTTCACCATATCCATTTTCCTTATATATTAGTAAGCAGATATTAAGATAAAAGAGGATTTTTTTCACAGTGGTAAATTGCATGATTATTGAAATACATTCCTGTATTTTTAAAACAATATCGTTGTTTAAAGTTTATTTGAGGTACTTGATTTAAGAGGAATCAATTACCTGCTGTGATCACATTACCCTTCATGGGAATCAACAAAGATGTCAACTTCTTTATCTACTGTGTTTTATTTATTTTTTTAAATTTATTTCAGATTTTTCTCGGTTTTTGTGTTAATCCCTCACCTCAAATGATGTCAGTTGTGGTAAACAAAAAATCCTTAGAACAACAAGATCACATTCAAATAATTAATCCACCAACAGTGTTAACAGATGTAAGACATCTTAAAGTTGCCTACATGTGCTCAAAGTCTCAGATAGTTCATTTACAAATAGAAGCGGTTGTCGCTCAAAATCTTCGGTTATTTCAAGCAACTATATTCAATAAATCTTGGAAATGTTCGGCAGGACCTTCCCGGAAACGTCGAGTGACGCTAAGTCTAGATGATGGGTATTTATTTAGACCCGACTTTTTAAGCAGGGATCCTTTAATGATAGATACCAATACAGTGACAATTCGTGCGTGGATTTTAGATCCAAAACTATTACAGTTAGCTCAGAATAACAATGACAGTTATAAAAGAGCAAAAGTTAAAATATTTCATGTATCGACGATACCACCCCCTTATTCAAGGCCTCCGAGAACGTTCTATTCTTCTTGTGAGAGTTGGAGATACCGAATTCTAAAGATGTCGTTTACACATGTAATGTTTACCTGTCCTGTTGAGCAAGGTAATATGAATATACTTTTTACTTTAATAAAATTTTCATTGTACATAACCCAATCACTATGTATGTATAAATAGTATTTATTTCGCATGTATATTGATATACAGTATTCAGCTCTTTTGTTGGCAATGTTAAATTATGTCTTCATCAGTTCAATTTGGTATTTTAAAAATGCGTGTCAAAGAAAAATCCCTCTCTGCCTTTATATATGAATTTTTCACATTGAGTATTCTATCCTATGAACTAGGAATGCTTTGGTTGGCACCTTTATGTTTCACCTATAAGAGATGTATGGGAAAGTTAAGGCAGGTTTATGTACACAATTAAAGTATTGTTAGTTAAAGAAAACTTGACCAAACTTTCTGAAGCTTTTTTGATAGTGTCCGTCGTCAATGAAAAAAAATTAACAAAAATTTAGTTGACTTGGATGGAATACAATCTCATCCTATTTTTCTTCAAAACTAGGGAAGGGAATTAACTAAAACTAAAGATGCAAAGATACAATTTGTCTGGAGTAAACTCTTGTAATTGTTTATTTATCGTTTCAGAGGTAGCTAATCTTGTAAGTTACCCATTGGCCCTGAATGGTTTAACATATGGAGTTTATAGATCCTTCTCAGCATACTCAAATGAAGAACTGGAGTATAAAAGGCGGAATCTTATAGACAAACCAAGGTATACAAATTAAGTCAAGATTGTTTTATTAAGCAGCACATCAAAAACTTTGTTTTGAGTATCAAAGCAATAAAACTCCAACACGAATATCGAGAGCTATATAACAATTTAAATGATTACTTCTCTAAAATCAAAACTTTCCGATCCATTCATATGTAAATTGTATCAATAAGCGTCTACGAGCCCTACAGTTTTTTTTTATCCGGCGGGTGTTTTTGAAAAAGCAGAGGACGCTTAACCTACCGGTGCACCTGGTCCATGCTCCTAGATTTTTGGTGGAGTCTGAGTTGCTCATTTACTTTTGTTACTTTGTATGTATAATTTTTTGGTAATTTTATGTCCTTTGTTGTGTATGTCTGTTTTCCATGTCTGGTCTTTGTCCCTGGATTACATTCTTTTGATTTCCGTTAGAATCTTGGTTCTTTTGATTACTCTTTTACTAAAATTAGAACTTTCCCTTACCGCATGTAGATTAATAAATATACTAGTACGTGTAAATACAAGTCCTATTGCCGCACTGTCCGAGTGTTCCTGACTGTTTCATGTAAACAATCTCGGTGTTTCTGCACGTACTTGAGTATGAATGTCCTTAACTCTATTCCAGGTTCACATTCTAGATGTTTCTTTAAGTGCCTGGGTAGGATTTTCCATAACTCTATTCCAATCTACTCAATCTCGGTATTTCTTTACGTACTTGAGAGTATTATTATCCCTAACTCTATTCCAGGTTTACAATCTCGGTGTTTCTGTACGTATTTGAGTGTGATTGTCTCAGACTCTATTTCAGGTTTACAAACTCGATGTTTCTGTAGTATACTTGAGTGTGATTTTCTCTGACTCTATTCAAGATTTACAATCTCGGTGTTTTTTACGTACTTGGGTTTGATTGTCTCTGACTCGATCTTTTCTAGATTTACAATCTCATAATTTCTTGACGTACTTGAGTATGATATTGTCTCCGACTCTATTCCAGGTTTACAATCTCGGTGCTTCTGTACGTACTGGAGTATGATATTGTCTCCGACTCTATTCCAGGTTTACAATCTCGGTGTTTCTGTACGTACTTGAGTATGGTTGCCTCCGACTCTATTCCAGGTTTACAATCTCGGTGCTTCTGTACGTACTTGAGTATGGTTGTCTCCGACTCTATTCCAGGTTTACAATCTCGGTGCTTCTGTACGTACTTGAGTATGGTTGTCTCCGACTCTATTCCAGATTTACAATCTCGGTGTTTCTGTACGTACTTGAGTATGGTTGTCTCCGACTCTATTCCAGGTTTACAATCTCGGTGTTTCTGTACGTACTTGAGTATGGTTGTCTCCGACTCTATTCCAGGTTTACAATCTCGGTGCTTCTGTACGTACTTGAGTATGGTTGTCTCCGACTCTATTCCAGGTTTACAATCTCGGTGCTTCTGTACGTACTGGAGTATGATATTGTCTCCGACTCTATTCCAGGTTTACAATCTCGGTGCTTCTGTACGTACTGGAGTATGATATTGTCTCTGACTCTATTCCAGGTTTACAATCTCGGTGCTTCTGTACGTACTGGAGTATGATATTGTCTCTGACTCTATTCCAGGTTTACAATCTCGGTGCTTCTGTACGTACTTGAGTATGGTTGTCTCTGACTCTATTCAAGATTTACAATCTCGGTGTTTCTGTGCGTACTTGAGTATGTTTCTCCCTGACTCTTTCCCCGGCTTACAATCTTGATTTCTGTATGTATTTCAGTATGATTGTCCCTAATTCTATTACAGGTTTATAATCTCGGTGTTTCTGTACTTGAGTATGATTGTCCCTAATTCTATTCCAGGTTTACAATATCGGTGTTTCTGTACGTACTTGAGTATTGTAAATCAGCATCACTCTGCAGTATTATACACCATGCCATGTGGAATGGAACCTACTTCTCACCACTCCTCTTCATTACCAAAAAAGGTAAGAAAATGTAGATTTAGTTATAACGAGCTGATATCATTGTCAATTTAAAAAAAAAACTACTGAGAATGGATATGGTGAATATTTTCCAAGAGATAACAACCCCACCAGGATTAAAAAGTGTCAGATTATGACCATCCATGGGTCTTCAATGACCAGGTACATATATATTATGTGGAGACCAAACCCATACTATTTAGCTATGTTTATTCGAATTTTTAAAACATTTGTTTATTTTTCTGTTTGTATTTTTTTACTTTTTGTTGATTTTTTACAATAAAGACATCAAGTTCGTATAAAAAATACGATGAAAATTACACCGGGCTCTTCTTTGGAAATTGACGATAATAGAAAAATTAGAAACTCTTTACAGCTAAACAAGCTTTGTTATTTCCAACTCACTTCAGTTTAGCTCTTTCTCATTTAGGTAACCTTCATATTCAAGTAACATTATCCAACGGGGAGACTGCCGCAGCGTTAACAGGAATAAAGGTTCCCAAACACGAGTGGGTCAGACTAGCATTTGTGTTCAAAGATTTACAGGTCAGTTCTGTTATGAATACAACGTAACAATGATAGTTGACGATGTCATAAAAAGAAACATATAAAGGTGGTTGAAGGATTTAGAGATAGTCGACATAGTAATAAATTCAATTTGACCATGAATATTAAAGAAATAGCTTTTTAGACTAGGTAGGTAGTAGTAGGGGTTTCGACATTAATAGTACTAGAAATTTTGTATGTGTAAATTACCATGCCATCTTTTGAAAAATAACCATAATCACATATGCTACTTTTATTTTACCACTGTAAGTGACCTTCCGATAAAAAATTCACTTGTATTATTTCAGCAGCATTTACTTTATTTGTAGTGGAAATTAACACTGAACCGTGGTTACGATTTCAACGAAACAGAGTCTACGGAATTTGCGTAAGTAGGCTTGTAAGTTAACATGGACATTGGCAGAAAATGGACAGATTGACAGGAAACCGGGCAAATAAATAACAACAATGAAACACACAGTAGATTTTTACCAAGTGTTGTTGGAATTTTACCTGGAAGACTTAAGTTGTTAAAAATTATCTACTCCAAAGAAACAACTAAAAAACTATTTTTTTGCAGATTTAGCTCCACCGTACGCTTGGACGATACAAGAGGTTTATTTGTCGTTGGTGGTTCAGATTATGTACCAGGGTTTACTGGTTATATAGGAAAACTCACCTATTATAGAAACACTGCTGTGGAGGCATCAAAGGTCGGTAAATAATTCTAAAACAATATATAGATTTCATTCAGAAAAAATACATTTTTTTTATAATAGTAAACGCCATACAAAGCTTTATATCATTGAAAATTACTGTTGTGTTTATACCATGTGTACATTGCTTCAAGAGAAAACATGAGTTAAACAAGACAAATAACACACATACAGAGTATATTTTATGATAATTTTATTTCAGAAGTAACACGGTTTCTGATTGGATAAACAATGTCGCCAATCATCTCATAGACCAAATTTTGTAATGAATGTGAAGGCTTTTTTAATGATTAATTCCTTGAATTTTGATACTTAAATTAAGGAATGGTTGTTTTATTTCGATCTATTGGAAATAACCTCAATGCCTGTGGTGCACACTTGAAAATATATTTTGTGTGCGCCACATAGACCCTTAAATAATAATGAAGTTGTATTACTGAAATATTGTGAGGTAGGTGATTTATATGGCCCTGCATCTTAAAGGAAATATTGTTTTACCCTCATCCGTCCAGCAAGTTTTCGCACGATAAAGCAAAGTCTGACACCAATTTGATTAAAACTTTAAGAAAGTGTATATACCCGTAATGAAAAGCGCCTTTCATCTTTGTAGAAAAAAATCAATTGATCGTTTTGAGATATTGAAACTTATTCATAAAATAAGATGGTGTTTTCAAGTTTCAGATAACAACTAAAAACGCTTGTTAATTAAATAACATTATAACAATAAAGTTGAAAACGATAGCAATTTCCGTACAGCCGTTACACCCTTCATTTCGTGCATTATAAAGCTAGGACATCGTTGCTTTGAGCTGATAATTCGACTGTCTTTGTGTAAATAAACCACTAAAACCCCCAAAAATCTTTCATAACATAGTGTTAGCCAATCATTTGCACGATATGAGTGACGCCGACCATCAGCTGACTGTTCCTATACTTGGTTTAATTTTCGTGCTAACATTTATTATACTCAATACTGTTATACCCGGTTTCCACTCATATGTGATATTTGTAAAACATGACGGGCAGAGGGGTTTCTTAATTCCTTTGTCAATCATTTGGGGTCTCTCACGGACGGTGTAAAACATTGAAGCGTTTACACAATCCCCGGGCATAGTCATACCCGTGAATGTGGGCCATGGTGTATTCAGTGTAATTAGTTGTCATGTGACCACGTTCATTCATTAAATTCATTAAATGCATTTTCACGTGATTTAATGTCAATCCGTGACCTAGTGTTCCTATTTGCAATTTGTACCGCTATATATTGTAAAGCTTACAGGATTTGCTGAATTTTTGATCCAAAATACTTTTTGGGATAAAATCAACACCTCCAAGTGCATGTAAGACACAAAGATAGGTCAACTTAATGGTGAAATCTCGAAGGCCGAAAAAATAATGTTATGTTTCCGATCACCATTGTAAAATTTTTTCTGGTCGATAGGTAGAGATTTATTTTTATTTAAAATTTTTAAAATGGAAGAAGTCATAGTGACAGCAAACTTACAATACAATGAACCAAATATGCAAAAACTAATAGACTTAGTCCACGGCCTAATCCCTTTTGGGATTCGGCGCTTGAGATATTTTTTGTTTTGACGGTGGTGGTCAAAACAAGAAATATTTAATTTAAGTGCCGAATCCCAAAAGGTGTTATCCACGACCAAGAGCACACTCACGGCATGTGTGTTTACCATCGAATCTAAATATAAACAACCAATATTTCTCTTTGTTTTTCCATATAGGATAGAAAAAAAAATCTATGGCTTTATTTTCTACTTTTTTTTTCTGAAAGACAATCGGCAGACGTTATTTTTTTTCAAAATAACAAATAAAAAAAACCTTTGGGTAGGGGGTCTGAAGGAGGGTCGGGAGGGTGACCGGAAACATAACATATTTTTAGGTGTAATAGGATGGTCTATTTATTACTCCAGCAGTGCTAGAGGTTGTCTGGCACGCTATTTTGTTGCAAAACACATGGCATTGAGGAATCTGTTTAGTTGGGGTAGTCCAATTAGCTGCCCACTACTGTAACATGAAGTTTCGGGACTCTACATACATATAGGCATTATGTACTCGTAAAAGTTCAGTGTACATGTTAGTACATTCCCCGGGAGCTCTAACGATTTTCAGTTTTGCTATATATGTATATGTCAGACTGCATGAACTGGCAACTCTTAATACGATTTTTAATTAAACCAATCTTGTTTATGACCTTATGCCAATAAAGTAAAGTTTGTACATGTACATGAAAATTTAATTTTAGTCACATGCATACTTGATTATTTATTAAAAGGGTGGGGATTTTATTAAGTATCAAGACATTAATACTGCACACGTGAAAATAAGTTTTGTTAAAGAAGATTTACAGGATTTAATGAAATAGAGATTCTAAAGTTAATGACAGTGTTGTGAAGTGCTGAATGTACATACGCATAATGTTGGTTCTGAAACCAAATGATACTGACAGTGCCTCTAGATATGTTTTATACAACTGCAAAACTATAGTATAGGAAACATTTTTCAGGCTTTTTAGAAGTTGATAAAATCGTGTGATACAAGATTTAGTTGAAATATTGATTTTGAAGTGTTACAATGTTTTTTGTTGAGTTCATGACTGTAAGTGGGAAAACATAACAGTTTTGCAGTTTTATTCTCTTTTGATAGAGAACTTTTTAACTAGGACTAATGTAAAAACAAAGACCTTATATATTTAAAAAAAATTGCTGTTGTATATTGGTATGGTGCTGACAGCGGCGTCATCGTCCATATTCACTTGGTTTTCGTGCGATGACTTTAGTTATGGTTGATCAATTGTTTTGAAATTTTGATATGATTTTACTAACTACTAAAGGAATGCTCCTATTTAATTTTGAGTTTATGACCCCTACCGTTTTCAAATTAGGGCAATCCATGTAACTGACAGATACCACTCTGTTGGTTTCTGTTAATTTAAATAAAAACTGAGAGTCCAGAATTTTACCAAGCTAACGTACATAAAGTGAAATGGTCAACTCTTAACATGACATATTAAGTTCAACACATCCATGCAAGTACACCTTCAAGAAAGAAGCATTTTTTACATGTATATGACTTGTTTTATGATTATGACAAGCCATTGTGGAATTTGTTTCCCATTCATTGGTGTCAGTGGTAACATATATTAATGGATATTTATCAACATACGCATAATTCAATTATTGATATCAATAAATGGAGGCGTTTTCTAGACAATGAAAAGTGTAATCAAGGGAACCAAGGTTATAGTGGTAATCAAAAGAATGTAATTCAGGGACAAAGACCAGACATGGAAACAGACATACACAACAAAGAACATAAAGTAACTAAAATCATACATACAAAGTAACAAAAGCAAATGAGCAACTCGGACTCTACTAAAAACTGGGAGCATGGACCAGGTGCACCCGTAGGGTAAGCGTCCTCTGCTTTTCTAAAAACACCCGTCGAGTTGCTCATAAAAAGTCAAGTCCGAGGTAGACGAAAAAGGAAAGGAAAACCATGACACATTGAACAAATCAGTTTTCATGGCGCAGATGGATACACCATAACGAATTACGAGTTCATGATGACGACCATAAAACTTTTGTGGTGATGACTTCTATCTTGTAGCAACATAACACTGCTCCAGAAGCCTATTTGAGACAAACACATTCGAGACAAAACTTATGTATGTTCAAATTTGCTCATCGGGCAATACCAGTCTGCGTCCATGCTTGCCCCTCGGGCAATACCAGTCTGTGTCCACGCTTGTACCAATTAAAAAGAAAATTTCGGAAAATGTTTTTTTTTCAAAATAGATAGCTTCCTTTAATTTTTTTTAAAAAATTAAGCTGTTTTATTGCCTTTGAGTTTATCTAAATTTATTCAAAAAGGGTGGCCAAATATAGAATAAGACTTTAAAATATGAAAATAACAAATATATGGTATTTCAGAAGACCGAGACAAACCTCTTTCCTGAGTTCTATTTCTTCAACAATACGTCACCTAACATATGTATTGTTGAACGCAGTCTCAGCGAAATACAAGCGTTAATTATGATATATTTGTAGATACCATTCCCCAGTCCGTATCACCCGATGTTTGAGTTAGGATTGATGAGAAGAGAGGACAAATGTAAAGAGTTTATATCATGGGTTAACAGACTTTTCTTATCGTTTAGACAAAGTCATCAAAACAGACAATGGAGAGGTAAAATATATTTACAATAACAAAATAAAATTCAATAACCCTGAGTTGTGTCATTGACAAATATTTACAAAAATATACTAATTTATGCGTTTTAAGAATTCCTCTTTGGTTGCTTTACTGTTATTTACTTGCTGTAAAACCCAAGATTACATTTTTAAGGAAAAAAATAAAACTTTGTTTTTCTATATGTTTTCGTGGTAAGATGGCGATATTAAAGGAGAAGTTGTAATTTTGTAGGTGCAAACAAGGGGGGTTATTATTTTTTATAGGGATCCCTTTGTGACTGCATTATTGTTGATAGACTTTTTTACGGGTTATACTCACAACTTGACGGTGTCGGTGGTGGAGCAGGATATGCTTACCCTACCAGAGCACCTGTTGTCATTCCTGTTTTTTTCGTGGGAGTATATTTTACTAGTTCTTTAGTTTTTTTGTGTAACGCTTTTTTCATTATCATTAGTTTTTGTTCTCTTCATTGTGTACGTAAATTGTCTAAGTTTCCTGGTTTCCTGTACTTGGATTTAGACTTTGCCCTACTATTGACACTTCAGTATTTTTGACAAGACATCATACCTAAACACATGAAGAACAAAACGTACAACACAAAAGAACAAAACACGAACATACGGATAAAAGACCTGTATCATTTTGTGATATTTTAACTCTTTTTTTCTTCAGAAAGCTGTCATCCATATTTTTTCAAGTTTTTGAACAAGATGAAATATGCCAAGTCAAAAACAGACATCTGTATGTTGTCAGACGAACCACCTTCATGGTATCATAAAGATATTTATAGAATAATCGAACAACAGGCATTTAACAAACCCTACTTCTCATCAGTAACGTCGAATGTAGTATTGTTTAAATGGGCAGAAAGACTTGTGGTAATATCATTTTTTTCAGTCCGATTCTTGTTTAAAACATCCTCTGAACAGTTTATTTTATGGCAGTGTAAATGTAAAATTTCATACTCATCTAACGTACTTATGTAGTGCAATACCTTACAGATGGTAACATTAACAGTCTAATCAATATAACAATAGCGTAAATGTCCATGATGATTTTATTCGACAACATTCCAAGACAAATAAGGAGTCATGGCCATCGCCACGATTTGTTACCTAAAGAGTAATCAAGGGAACCTAGATTCTAGCGAAAATCAAAGAATGTAATCTTATGGAATCTTTAAATCAGTATGTGTTAAAGGTCAAGATGAACAACAACGTTCATTCCTTCCAGTCTCCTTTGTGTCAACAAAGGTATAGATGCCATTATTTTTGCTAACATCCTCCATCATGAAACTGCCACGAACAAAACTCCACCGTATTTCAAGGACAAATTCATACCAATTATTTCGTTATTCTATACTTCAACTTGAACCTCGCTCCATAAATTGGAATTATAACTTTAAAATTCTCAAGGATGGTGTGGAAGACTATGCTAGAAAATGGATCAAACGAGATCATGCAGACCCTGATTGGCTGTCAGAATGGGTGACAGCTGTAAGGTCTTTAATCTTGAAACGTATGATAGGTCTATATAGATCAATGAGTGACAATGCTACGTCTGTTTTCTGAAGTCAGTCTCATATCTTAATCTACACTTGGAGATCCGATGGCAAAGAAAACATCATGACCAGACTATACCGCAAACCTGATGACTTCTCATTCCGTATTGTCAATTTTCCCTTCATCTGAGGTTACACCCCTTCAGCGTATATTTTTTCCATATCACAATTCGTACGTTAAAGTAATCACTACAGAAGTTTCATAGTCGTCATTACGAACTCCGCTCGACTCCTGGTTTTCTTGATTGCTCTTTAAAATCAAAAACAAAATCGAACACACATAAGCATTGTCCCGATTTAAAAGAATATGGAAGTTTAAAATATGCTCATATGTTGATTACATAATTTCTTCTAAGAGACAAATGAACAATCACATCTCTTTTTAACAGGAAAAAGGTCTGAGAAAAGTAAAGAAGGCCGTGCCTATACTTAAGCAATCAGCTTGCCTCGGTAACAACGATGCCATGTACATGCTTTCTGTCATACTGAATAATGGCATCGCGGTACGGGCAGATGAAATACAGGTAATCATAATTTAGTCTAATGATACATGTATGTTTTTTACTGCACTATATAGATATGCATGACCATCCTGCTTTCCATACCCCCCCCCCAAAAAAAAAAAAATAAAATTGAACCGAATAAACTACTGGAATAAGGTACTATGTGGGGATAAATATTTTGTGTTTGTCTTTAAGAAGAGATAATACTAACACCACCCTATCCTTTCGTTTTTTTCAATTTTTTTCTCTCACAATTTCCTACTTGGCCGCGTTCATATATGACACAAAGTTTTAACACGATGCGTTATGTATGTGTTTTTTTTTCTTTTTTCCCAGTTCATCACGATCCAATCTTCATGTTACAAGATGACATGTTATACATATAATATTTGGTCGCGTCCGTCTCGGTATCTCTTGGACAGAATAATATTATATCTCGTACACTGGTTTGGCACAATCAGTTTCAGACTTTCTTCTTCTTCCTCTTCTTCTTTTGTTGCCGTTTTTCTCATTGTAAATATGCAATTTTGCGCGCATCATGTTTCAAAGTTCTTACTGTATTTATATATAAATTTTTTATGCGGTACTTTTTTTTATGTTATGTTCTGCTGTAACAAAATTTTCTATTTGACGAACTATTTTTTTTCAATACAAGACATGAACATCCCATGAGGTATTTAACTTTTGACAAACATGTCTCCTTGAGAAATTATCGATAATAGTGCGATGCGAGGAATTGTGCATTCCCTTTTAATAATCTTTCAATGTTGCCAACATTTCATATATTATTATCAGCAGTATCAAGATTACGTTCAAATTTGCTGTCCATCGGATAAAATTTCTCGTTGAACAATAGCAATTTTAGGATGTTGTAATAATACCTAATCTTTCAGGCCCAAGCATACCTTATGTTAGCATTGTTGGGCAAGCACCGTCTTTCGTCACTTGCCCTCGGACATAAACATCGCAATGGACTGGATGGTGTACCAAAAGATGAAGAACAAGCCTATAGTAAGTGAATGTCATCAATCATGATAATGATATCTGCTTTAAGACAACATTTTTTTACTCAGAAATGATATTCATATCGCAATTGCATTAGTGTTTGGAAAACAAATGTTATGTAAAGCATTACATATTGTGTAGCATTCAAACGTATCATGTATGCTCAATAAAGATGTCCAACTGAAAAAAAAAACTTATTATTATTCTATATACAATCTTGGAACAATACTGCGTAACTATTGACATCATTATAAATATGCTACCGACTTAAAGAATGGTACACATTTATAATGATCATATATCTTTCTGATACAAAGCTTACTACAAGTACGTCGCTGATACCACCAGACAAGATAAAGAACAGTACAAAGATACAGATGTATTCACAGAATCAATTAGACTTACAGACGAAGAACAGGTCAAACAACAAACAGACGAAGATGGTGACATCTTTCATTGGCTGAAACACCAGGCACAAAAAGGTGTATTCTCAGCTCAGGTAAGAATCATACCTCTTGGAAATGTTAGGCGCAGAAAACATGTAAGTTACACAACTCGTAAAACAGAAATAACAGGTCCAGAAAGGTGTATCCTCAGATAAGAATCACATCATAGTGTTTGTTATATAAGGAGATATATTAATACAAGGTTTCTAGTTTCTGAATCTCTTTGATTTTGATTTTATTCTTCTTTATGTCAGATGTACTGCTATAAATGCCTATTATTAGCATGTTGATTTTCAGCGAAACATAGGACGAATGTTATTTTGGGGATCACAAGGGTTAAAGCGTAATATTGGAGCAGCTTTGGAGTATTTGCGTATGGGAGCAGAAACTCAGGATCCACAAGCTATGTATGATTACGGTATCATTCTTCTTAGGGTAAGTTTGTCAGACTCGATTAGTGCAGTTTATTTTCACTATAAATATGATCAAGCGGCTGTTTTGTACTTCAGTTAAACATTTCTATACTTATCTGAATGAGCAGGAAAGGTTTAGTTTTGACGTAAATGTGTAAAAAGTGAGTTGAAATACTCTAAACCTTTTACCCAAAGCTCGTTTCAAATTACTTTAAAAACTTGTTACCATTGTTTTCGCAATTATCAAATCACTAGAAATACAATTTAATACATTCTCAGATTTTTAAACTACTCTTCCATTGCACATTACCTTGTTTGATTTTAGGGTCACAATGACAAAACAATTTCATCATTAATAAACGATAATTTTAGAAGATTTTAGTACATGAAGATAGGAAAAAAGTGTGTTCATAGCAATGAGGTTTGATTCTCGTTTACTGTACCGTTTCATCACAGGGTCATGGTACAGAAGTTAATAAAACAGAGGCGATGACTCATCTGAAAAAGTCTGCAGAAAAGGTAGTTCCTGTTTCTTACTTGTCCTGTATACTTTGTTGTGGTAAAGGACCCATACTCAACAGGAGTTTATATTATTTCTTTAATCTTTATTTTAAATATCGGGTGACATTTTTCTTCCTCTTCTGTTTTTAAATTTTTTAAACCTAAATATAGTATATTGGGACGTGGAAGTTCCGGCTATTTTTGTTGTTTGTAAGAAACAATAGTTATTTCCTGTTTTGAGATAAACCATTTTGATTTTGAATGGTATCAACACTATTTAGAGAGATGGCTTCTTCCTTAGAAAATATCTTAAGTGTACCTAGTTTTTACTTGTGGGTTGTGCAAAGCTAACCCGAGATTTAAATGGTGGAAAAGATTCTGTAGTGAATGTAGTTTTAAGATACACAAAGCATTGGGATATTCGACAAATGTGAAAAACGTCAGCTTAGAATTGCATAGAAAGAGTTATCAAGGAAACCAAGGTTATAGCGGTAATCAAAAGAATGTAATCCAGGGACAAAGACCAGACATGGAAAACAGACATACACAACAAAGAACATAAAGTAACTAAAATCATACATACAAAGTAACAAAAGCAAATGAGCAACTCGGACTCCATTAAAAACTGGAAGCATGGACCAGGTGCACCCGTAGGGTAAGCGTCCTCTGTTTTTCTAGAAACACCCGTCGAGTTGCTCATAAAAAGTCAAGTCCGGGGTAGACAAATTAGGAAAGAAAAACTATGACCCGTTGAATAAATCAGTTTTCATGGTGCTGATGGATACACCATAACGATCCACGAGTTCATGATGACGATCATAAAACTTCTGTAGTGATGATTTCAATCTTGTAGCAACATAACCCTGTTCCAGAAGCCTATATGTTAGAGTTAACGATACAAAAACAAAAAGTCTGCGTAGTTTGGGCAAGCTCTGGCATAACGTATGAGTTGTGATATGAACACTCCATACGCAGGTGAAAGTATGTAACCGATTTTTCTAGAGTAACATACACTCTTTGTTGTACCGATGGAACACTATGGATCGGTTGTGGAAAAGATGAACTTATTCAAAAAGTAAAACCTGACGGTGATCAACTTAATATCACGTTTTGTTTCCAAGTTAAAGTTACAGCAATGACTGTTACAGTGTCAAATGATCTTTTATTTGTTGGTGCCAACGATTCAAGATTATGGCAGATCGGTGCCAATACAGGATACGAGTTTCACTCACTTTGTGACATTGAACCTTACTAACCGACCGCGCTTCATGCAACATCGGAAGGTCGCGTTATTGTTGGTGGAATAAGTTCATTTGGTAGTGCAATTATCTCTTTACAATTAAACGGAAACAATAAGCAAATGATTCCACAGAACCTTGAGTATCCCGTGTCTAGTACCGTTACTACTGGTGGAAACATACTCGTGATAGATAAAGATCATGAAAAACGTCAGGGCAAAATGGTTGTACTGAATCCAAAATTTGAGGCTATAGGCAGATACAATGGCGATTCAAGGGTTAATATGTATACATATCAATTTAATCCTACATGTTTGGTTAGAACCACCAGAAACAACATTGTCGTTACCGATCTTAATTCGGACTGTCTTCATATCATAGACGGTAATGGTAATCACGTGGACATTTATAAACTGTTTGAAGATGGAATCAGATTTGCACATTCCCTTTCCATTTAGACTAAGGATTATCTTTGGCTAGGATGTACAAGACGTGCTGAGAGCTCTTCAAAGACTGCTGCCATTTATTTAGTCAATCTTTCTGGATGTTAATTTAATCTAAACATGAAGCAATATGTATCGAGCAATAACGTGTAACACTAAATTCTAATATCAAGTCATCTTTTGTTGTATGCTACATGAATTTAAGGTATCTGCTTCGAAGTCAAACAAACATGGAATCATACGCAGTAATAAGTTTTGGAAAAGATGATATCTTCTAAAAAAAATGTCAATTAAAAAGTTTAGTATTACGAACTCCAAACTGGATTACCCCGAATAGAAACCACTAAATTGTAATATCATCAAAGCACAGTAACAGGGAAGTCAAAGTAACAGACAGAAACAAATATTTTATTCTTTATTTTTTATATTAAATGGAAAATGTAAACTGTTTGTAGAAGTAATTATGTTATATTATATTCACAAATATCGTTGGTTGCAAACGAAATACATTATCAAGCTGTGTTCTGTTAATATGCTCAATTTTTATAAATCTTCTTTATTTCTAATAATATTTAAACACATTCATGGCAGTCATATTATCTTGTGAAACAAACTTCCAAGTTTTGAAAAGATATTTGACTTTGACGAAAAAACTCGAATAGGAAAATATGTTTGTCAAGAAGGGAAGCATATTAATTCAGTGACCTGTTTTATATCCACCTCAATAAAGTATTATTCAGGAGGGTTGCAATACTTCAACGCTTTTTACTTGTCCGCCCGTCTCTCAGTCCACCCGTCATTTTTTTGCCTGCATACAGCCTTAGATTTTTTTCGATTGATTACGACAAAACGTAAATAGTGGTTGATTTGCATTGACACTTTTGTTGGAAGGGAACTTCAGTTAGGGTCATAGATTTATGCTTTTCACCTGGATAATCCAGATTTCCTTGAAAAATTAAGTGAAATATAAGTAACCTATAGAGCTTGAATGGGATCAATTTTAATAGAAATCTTCATAGGTGATCAGTTTTAATGAGGGTACTTAGATAAGATCACTGAATACTACCTTTTTGATTTTTTAGTCAAATAAGTATATATAAGGACTATGAAGTGTGTTTCATACCATAATGACTTTTATGTGACCTTCACGTAAAGGTTAATATATGTTGATCGAGCCTTAGCTCTTTTGCATGTGGATGTTTTGTCATGGTGATGTGTCGTGTTCCAAGGTGACATCTTGAATAACAGTGGGTGGCGTATGCTATAATATTTGAATCATTTGTTAGCTTTTTTCCTTTTCAGTTTAAAAGGGATATTGATTTCAGAACATTACTTAACAGACTGATAATTTTAAACTTTAAAGAATGAGTTCAATAAAATCTTTGGTCTGCAAAGGCAAAACAAACAAAAAAAACTCGTTCAGAAACAAAAGCATTTTTGGATTTTGTATTTTCTTATTCTTCACATTGCTCAAGTATTTGTGTAGCTTTTATTATGTTACCGCATATAACAATTATGAAGAGTGCATGTAGTACATGTAGGGAAGTCTGTTAAGATAGGTTGTAGCAAATGTTGACAATGCAAGTATTGCTTATTGGTGAATATGCATGGGGTTGCAGACCTTTTAGGGAAAAGTGTAAAGAAAAACACTCTTATGGTATACGGACTACAGACTTTTCAAAGTTATATTGAAATATGACGTGGCAAACAGGCATATAAATAACAATCATGGTCAGTTTATTTTTCGGACTATATGGACGTGAAGAATAAAATTAAAGTGCCCTAAAACAATCTTTGATATGTTCTATCAAATGTGAATGTGAATTTTTCATGTGCAGATATTTCAAAAATAAAAGTTTGCATAGGAACTGCAATTTTTGAGTTCAAAACATAAATTTAAAATTCCAAGTAAAAAGTCATAGGCAGTCTGAAGACCGATGGACTTCGGCTTTTAAGACTTTTCAAATTTGTATCTTTTGTGATCTGTTTTCTCGTTTGATAAAGTTAGGAATGCGTTTTGAACGTCAATATATCATAAAAATGGTTATTTGGGTATGTATTTCAGTACAACTATGCACTCGAAAGAGTTATCAAGGGAACCAAGGTTATAGCGGTAATCAAAAGAATGTATTCCAGGGACAAAGACCAGACATGGAAAACAGACATACACAACAAAGAACATAAAGTAACTGAAATCATACATACAAAGTAACAAAAGTAAATGAGCAACTCGGACTCCACTAAAAACTGGGAGCATGGATCAGGTGCACCGGTAGGGTAAGCGTCTACCTCTTATAATAAACATTGGATATAAAACATTTTGCAGACAAAAACAATGTTGTTTTTGGCATTGTCTGCTGGTACGACAACATACTTGTCATGTATAGTAGACAATGTTTTTGCTACATCGGGGTCTTTGAAAACTGATGTAGCCTTGGCACTCATTGACCTACTTAAAACTTTCATTCGTTTCAAAATTAAAGACCTCATGGCCTTTAACCACTCTGACAGAGAATCAATGTCTTCTTGTTCTCGTTTTATCCATTTTCTTGCATAGTCCTCGACGGCATCCATAAGAACTTTAAAGTTATAATTCCAATTTATGGAGCGTGGTTCACGGTACTTGGGACCTTTAGAGAGGATATTACGCAGAGATTCGTTTTCGATCATTCTTTTTGAAGAATTTCCATAGAACATTTTCCATGATTCAACATTTGGCTGAAAAAAATGCTAAAACTCCACTGAAAACGTTTTCAATAGAGGCTTTTGACACAATGTGATTGTACGTTCTTGGGATGTGAAACCATTTTGAAGAATAGAATACCAATATATGGGATCAAATTTTTCATTTTTTTGTTATAATAAGTTATTTAACAAGAAAAATGAAGTAATAGAATTCTTATAGAAGAAAATAAAAATTACACACTTTTTTTAAGAGTTTAGTCATCAAAATGATTTTTGTTTCATTATTAGTGTATTTATCATGTCGCAGAGGCTGGTTGTAACCATTTAAGTACATACATATTTGTTGTTCTATGTTTCACTGTGTTCCGCGAAATGCAAGTTGAAATTATTTTTGTTCCACTAGACGGCGAAGTCATCTAAATGTATTTGTATCTGACATCACATTTTGTTGTTAAGTCCTCTTTTCTCATGCTGTAACATATTCCAGAAAAATCCAGCAGCTTTGAATGCCCTTGGTTGGTACGCCTTAAATCACGAACATAATGTCACAGCTGCTGTACAATACTTTGAAGAATCCTACAGGCTTGGTTCACCAGATGCTGCTTTTAATCTTGGCATACTCCATCTGACTGGAGGATTCTTAGACAAAGTAGTAGATGCTGTAAGATATTTTTATCTTTGTGCTGTTTGAAATAAAACTTAAAAATATGTAAAATGTAAATTTGAAGAAAATTCTAATAAGTGATATATCTTTAGTAGTTAACTTGGTCTAAAAACTTTGTAAGGGAATTTACAAAATGTTATTTTTCAAGATAGTTTCTTGATCAAGTAAAATTCATTTACTTTGTAAAATTAAGGAACAGGTAACAATGAGTGTTACACCTTTACACTTAAGAAATTAAGTTAAATTCACTTCATATGATAAATGTATAGGATAAAGCCTTGACATATTTCAACTTTGCCGGAGTAAGAAACCAAATTGACGCTGGAATCCAGATAGCATCTCTGAATATGAAAGGAACGTCAAAGATGACAAGAAATATCTATATAGGAATAGAGTGAGTATAATTAATAACACAGAGCAAACTTAATTCGCTTTCTTCAATTTGGCCGAAGAATTTTTTGTTTTTGTTTTTGTTTTGTTTTGTTTTGTTTTTGTTTTTTAAGGGTATTTGAACTTATTATTCCTTTGTTTTTTAGATAGGCGTAGATGCCTATCTTATACACAGTTATGTTTATTGACTTTCCTTTAGTTGGGACCTTTAAGTTGATGATGATACAGTGTATTAATAGTTCATCTATTATTGAACGCCTCATAAAGCACTGTAAATAACGGTGAAAAATGCAGACAATCAAGACAGCAAAATTATTTTTGTTGACAGAAAATCATATTGTGACGCTACTTTGAGTGTGTCTTTTGCTATTTATTGACCTTTGTATGCAATTTTAGAAATGTTAAACAAAAACGTATAGGTCAAGATGTCACATATAGGTACAAACTAATTTTGTTTTCATCCAGAAAATCTTTACGCCTGATCTCAAATACTTTAAGAATACATTTGAAAAGTGTTACTTTATATTCTGTAGATGGGCCAGATTTATCGCTGAGAAGAACCCCGTTTTAGGGCTGGTACTGAGGAAGGCAATCAAAGCATTCAGGAACTATGATATGTAAGAATCAAATAATTTATGTCAATGCTACTTGAAAATGAATTAATTTATGAATTACTATGAATGAAAAATCCTATGTATGTAAAAATTACAAAGATTGATTTTTGTGTATTTTAGTGTTAGTGCTACTTCATAATTAAAACCAACTCGGTTGTAATGATGATGTCTTTGATACCCACTTTCTGTCTTTATAGGCAGACCTCAATGTTATACTATATGATGGCAGGGGATGCTGGGATAGAAGTTGGATCTTTTAATTCAGCCTACCTTTGTGAGGACAATCAAGTAGGTCTGAATGTATTTGATGGAGAAAAATATATATATATTGTGAATAAAAACGTGATGGTTACTAACCAATTAAACAACTGTTTCAACAGCAATTCAATACACTTATGTTATGAACATGTGAATCGTATCACATTATTTGACATGAACATTATAGTATTTGTGAAGAGTCCATTTATAATGAATACAAAAAAAATTCACTTCTTTCTTTCATATACTTTTGCCGTTCTTCTATAAAAAATTATGTCATGTGTTTATAGGATGGGATGACTTCGCTGGTTGAGAAGGATTGTCAGTGGAGAAACTACAATATTACAACACTGAGAGAAGAGCAGTTTGTTAACCCCTATGGTAATCCCCTATCTAAAATAAAATTATTGTCACATATATATCATTTTGTATTCGTTAGTAAAATGACATTAAATAAATTAAAAATTGATCATATGGGAGAACTAGCTATTTAGTTTTTCTCTAATGCAATAGTAAGTTAAAGAAGATATTTCTTGTATTTATGTAAGTGGCATTTCCTTGTTAGTGTTATATGATGTAGTACTTAAATTCATCTCCTTCTTGTCGTTTTTAGTTACTGAAGCAAAACATTTTCTTTATTTGTATAGCTCATTATTTATACGGCTGTTTTAATTGTGCTATTTCAAGCTTTGATTAAAATGGGTGATTATTACTGGTATGGTTGTGGACATTACCGAGATGTTGATAAAGCGGCAGATTTCTACACCAGAGCTGCTGTCAAAGGGGATCCACATGTACGTAAAATATTTTTACACTTAAAAATACAGAGTAAAGTACATTTTATGTAATTCATTTTACGTTAATTGACAAATGATGGTATACCTGGCAAGATGGCTTACCAGCATTTTTGTAGGTAGTAAATTTAAGTAGCAGTCTTTATAAATATCAGACAAGAGATGACGCATGTATTTAAAAATAACAACGTAGAGTTCACTTTTGATTGTATCTTAGAAACAGTTACAACCCCACGAAACCTGACTAAAAGTGTCATTTTGTTGTTTCGGTTTTTTAGATAACAATTGTGTAGATTGTATATGAAATTGACACTTATTCAGAGTTATTGTTCTTGATTTAGAAGATATGAGAGGGATGTTAATTTTCTCAAAAATACCGTTTTATATACAGAAGGAGCTATAGTTACGAATAAATATGGCGTATGTAGACCATTTTTTGTTCGGTGGCTTTTTCTGCACAATGTACCAGCTCTTACCTTGCCATTGTCCAAATTTAAATAATTAAATAAATATACGACTGGTTGTTCGACCTTGCTAAAGAAACAGTTATTTTGTCGAACCTGTTTTTCACTGAATTGATGCCGCCTTGAAAAGTTATATTTTCGATATCTTAGACTAGATCTTATTGAGAAATATTCTGTTTCTGACAAAAAGATTATAGACGATGGATTTTCAAGATATCTTCCATTTACCCTCAGTGTTGTTTTGACTACTGATTTTGCTAACATTACTCAGTGACCATTTTCTGCTGTCTGATTGTATTACAATATACTGGATTCGATAAACGGAATATAAGTGGGTAGTTCAGTGCGCTATAAACCTGGTAACCCACCGTTTGCATTGAAAATGTCTGTACTTATTCAGGAACATTATAGTTGCTTCCAACTTTATTGTGTATGCTTTGATATTGCCATTTGTTAAATGGACTTTCCTTTTTTTCTATTTCTTGTGACTATATTTCATAAAGTTTATCAATTTGGTAATTGTGTTATTGACCTCTATTGACACAGAGAGGTCTTGGGATCGATCCTCCATGGCCCAAGGAATATTTTTGCGGGTGAACATTGTTCTCTAGTTACCAAATACAAGATTTGATTTGTCTTTCAGGCAATTTTCAATCTTGGATTCATGTTAGAAGAAGGAGCTTATATAAAAGATAGTATTTGGACAAAATTGGGGATACCACGTGATGTAAGAAGAAATACTGAAGATGTACTGAAAACCCTGTACACAAGGTAATATTTATGCAACAAAATATATTTCCTTTAATGTGGATAAATCTGATAAATTAACCATACCTGCCACCAATATAGTTGATATTCGCTCAATGAGTTGATTTGAATCCCCTTGTCGTCCACACTGTCCGTCATACGTCCTGTCTGATTTTGTTAGAATTATCTCGACCACCCAATGGCTGCCATGCATTGTTTGCGATTTCGGATGCTGTCCGATATCAACTTCCTGCTTCATGGAAATTTCTCGTCCAATATCAAATCGATAGGATTTAGTGCACCGACTATGATGGACGCTTCTTGGCTAAGTTGTTTTTTTACTTTCTTGGCTCTTAAAAAGTTAAGGTATGAAATGAAAGTATATACCAATAAAAATATTATACGGATGTTTTTCCGCAGTAATTGTGTTTTGAGAATAGAAATTTAAAATAATTAATAAAATATTGTGATCTTGAATTTGAGAAGTTCCAGATCACGAAGTCAAATATTGAGAAATTTTGTAAAACTAAGCAATGTGCAAATTTCATACAGAGTGAAAAAAACATGTCAATAGTGAATGCCTGATGTATGTACAACAACAAATAACTGTCTTTTTTTGAATTTGCAGAATTTCGACTTTCAAGCAAAATTCACGTTATATGAGGGGAGCTCTGACGTCCCACGGTCCCAGCTAATTAACCACTATACGTCAGAACAATCTCGGACTATACTGGGCCGAGCCCAAAAAATGGTGCAACTTCATGTTGAATCAAAAATAAGTCAGAATACTACAGAAGAATTAGTCAAAGTTTTTTTTTATTGCTGCATCGATAGTATTTGTTTGTATAGATATACCGACGCGTCAACAATGGAACAATTAAAATATGTCAAAATCTACGTACATGGCCTGTACGTGAAAATAGGAAACAAAGACGGTCTACATGCACAAAGTAGCGAACCGAATAAAATAGATTACATATAAAAATTAAAGATAAAGTAAACAAGACATAATAAAAAAGCTAAAGCAACAGTAATATGAACTCCCACAAAAAAAAACGGTTGTGACACCGGGTGCTCCGAAAGGGTAAGTATGTCCTGCTCTGCCAGCGGCACCTACCAAATTGCAAGTGGGATAATCCGGTAATAGTATAGCAGCAATAATGCAGCTCATCGACAAGAGTCACAAAGGGGTCCCAGTGTAATAAACATATTCTATTAACCTAGTTTTTTTCAGATGTAAAGATTCACGACAAACGGAAGCTTACTTACCATGCAGTATTGCTCTTTATAAAATCCAGATGTTACAATGGTGGAAACAATATGAATTTATGATACAGGTTCGTATGAAGTCACTTATCACTGAAAAATCTGCTGTGTCCCATTTTGAAACATTTAACTGGTTTAATGTATTTCCATATTTTATTAATACTGAAGAGCAGAATTACTGACAGAACCCAATATAAAAATATTTTTGAATTGTGAAAGGGAAACTACCAATATAATTATATTTAAATAAAATTATTTTATCATTGAGTGCTTTGGTTGTTGTACGTGTGACATTTTTATTTCGTTTTTTATATCTAATTTCCAGATTATTAGTTTTATTTGTGTTGCCATTGTGACAGTTTTGAGTGCACGGTCCATCTATAACCATATTACAGGACAAAATCAACAAGTTCATCAACTGACAACTCAATTATAGTCATCATTGTGATGTTTTTGTGCTACTTAGTCTATTACTGTTCATTACAATAGAGTATGTTTAACGTTATTATCACTGTTAAGAATGTTTCCTGTTTAAGAATAACAAGGATTTCAAGGGGTTCTGAAATCTTTTAAGATATTTTGTGCTAAAATAATATATTAAAGTAGAAAAAATAATGGGTCAGTGTGACCGTTTTTGAGATGTAATTATTTTAAAGTTTAAAAAAGCTGGCAAGGGGTTTTACTTGATTTTTCATTGGTTATGACTGAGTGGGTTTATTTAAAAACCTTGAACTAATAAAAGAACAACAATCTAAATAACATTTTGAGGTGTTTTTTACGAAATTATGAAAAGAAAAGTGGGGGTCACTGAGCAAAAAATACCAATGCTTTGAAATGGATAAAACTAGAGGCGACCAAATATCTGACTAAAATAGCTGGACATGAGCAGTGTACATTTAAGGATCTTTTATTTTACGAGACATGGTTGTGTACTTAATTTGAAGATATGAGTTTTTCAAAATAATTTTATGTAACATTGAAACAGATACTTAAGATAGATTTACTTTGCCTTAGTTTTGGAAAAAAGTGAAGTACTTAATATTTATATGTGCAATATACTTTTATCAAGTGATTATACAATGTTTATTTTTATGATACTTGTCCGTTACCAATAAAATATAATACAACACATTTTTCTCTTGATTCACCGATATGGAAATTGATATTAGGGTAGTGACAGTTGCTAAACTCCCAAAGTTTGCAACCAACTAAACCAAGATGAAGGTGCGTTTTTTTTCCATTTGTTTTCTTTTAACTAGAAATAACAAGCTGCGCGGATGTTTCTAGAAATCTGAGGACTTTAACTCTATCGATGTATCTTGTCGAAGTTCCCAACGTTTGTAAGGTATTTCAGTGGTTTGCTCATTTTCCGTTGTCATTTTTTGGCGTTAAAATTGTCTTTATGTTCTCAGTTTGTGTCAACACTCTGGCGATGTAACTACATTTAAAATAATATATTTATAAGTAAACATACTAATGATATAACTACATGGTGTCATTTAAAATCCAACTAGCTGTTAGAAATATGGAAGAATTATTTTTAAAAATCCAGGAACAAAATGAATTTATAAAAATATTGCCTTAGCCTTATTCATTAAAAGATTTTTACATTATTGAATTCTGCATTCATTAAAATTAGAAACTAAAACGTTGTGTACTGATGGTATGACTTTAAAAGAACTTTCACTAAAGGAAATATTACCGACTGTATGGTATGTTATAGCAAGATCTTAAAAGAACAAAAAATAACCGTAAAAAAGTGGATTGGTTTCAAACCAGTTTGTTCACAAGACAAAAAAAGAACAACGCGTGTATCAGTGAACAATTCTAAAGAATAATGCTTTGGGAGTTTACGCTACAGAAGAAGAATTTGTTACTTAAAACGACCTGTTCAATATCCAACCTTTCATTATACTTTTGAAACGTTTGAAGCCGGTCAAGTTCCATAAAAAAGAGAAGATGGCTTTCGACTAGGTACTGCAATACCTTATGGATGCAATGGCAACATCAAAAGTATAGGAAACCTTTCAAGCCAATATAACAATAGCATAAATATGATGAATTTATTAGACAAAAATCCAAGACGGGAAAGGAGTCCTGGCCATCGCCATTATATGTCACCTAAGTTACATGATATCTCCATAGCTGGTCTCCTTCCTTTCATACAAAAATCTCTTGGACTTCATCACATTAGAACCAAAGTATATTCTATACCTCTCACTCTACTACACTCCCTTTACAAAACAAGTCTTGAGCCTACCTCATCATTATACAGAGTTGTTCCCATCATTTTGGATATTGGTTTCCACAGACTCTTTAAAAGTGAAAAGTCAAGATGAAGAAAAACGATCATTTCTTCCACTACAGGTTGTCAACAAAGGTATAGATGCAATTAATTTGGCTAACATCTTCCATCACAAAAACATAACCAACAAAATCCCCCCATATTTCGAAGACAATTCCATACCAATTATTTCATATTTCTATACATCACCCATTGCATCCAAAATATTCAATTATAAAAGGCTATTGCAGAACCTTGAGATTGAGGACTTTAAGGCTAAACCACCTGACCATTCTTGCAAAAACTCTCAATTCAAATATGGTCCTTCCGGTCACGTCGTTACGGGAGATTTATTCAACATCAAAAACGAATCTCAGCGTAATATACTTTCTGAAGGCCCCAAGTACCGTGAACCACGATACGTAAATTGGAATTACAACTTTAAAGTTGTTACGGATGCCGTGGATGACTTCGCAAGAAAATAGATGAAACGAGAACAAGAATACATTGATTCTCTGTCACAGTGGTTAAAGGCTGTGAGGTCTTTAATTTTGAAACGAATGAAAGTTTTAAGTAGGTCAATGAGTGCCAATGCTACATCAGTTTTCAAAGACCCCAATATAGCAAAAACATTTACTATACATGACAAATATGTTATACCAGCAGACAAAGCCCAAAACAACATTGTTTTTGTCTGCAAAACGTTTTACATCCGATGTTTATTATCTGAGGTAGACGTAGAAAATAATAGCAGTGATAAGACCTAAACTGCTACCACACTCTCCAAAGAAGAGATTGTGGAAAAACATAAATCTGTGCTATACTCTTTTGGTCTCTTTACCAAAGACGATGATTGTGATTTACCGTCTACGTACTGGATTCCTAAACTCCACAAAAATCCATACAAACAACGTTACATAGCTGGATCTGCAAAATGTATCACTAAACCTCTTTCAAAACTTTTAACTTCTATACTCACAGCTGTCAAAAAGGTTCTGCAGTCCTACCACAACACTTGTTACTCCCGTAGTAGTATTAATTCAATGTGGATCCTGAAAAATTCGAAAAATCTTTTAGAGACAATCAGTTCAAGACTATTATCATAATATAATAGCATTAAAGCCTATGGTTTTGATTTTTCAACCGTGTATACTTGTATTACCATACTCAGTTAAAATCCTGACTTAAAAACATTATACATCGTTGTTTTTCAAAAAAAAGATGGTACACCAAGATACAAATATATAGTATTTGGTAGAGATTCCTCATACTTTGTAAAAAATAATTCCAAATCAGCTTCAAAATATACAGAAGAAGAAATTTACAAAACACTGGAATTTTTAATCGACAACGTGTTTGTCCAGTGTGGTGGACGCGTTTTTCTATAAACGGTCGGCATTTCTAGAGCAAATTGTGCTCCTCTACTTGCTGACTAATTCCTTCACTCTTATGAGGCTGACTTTATAGCTGATCTGATCCGAAAGAAAGAATATCGTTTAGCTAGGTCTTTTGATCTCAGCTTCCGCTATATAGATGACGTATTATCTTTAAACAATCCTAATTTGGGGGATTTGATACATCGCATCTACCCCAAAGAACTTGAGATAAATGATACTACAGCCTCATGTCTTCACCTACATTTAGAAAACGATAGTAAAGGAAAACTGTTGACCAAACTTTACGACAAACGTGATGACTTTTCATTCAGAATTGTCAACTTTCCTTTCATCTGTAGCGGCATCCCTTCGGCACCTACGTGTGGAGTGTTCATATTACAACTCGTGCGTTGTGCCGGAGCATGCTGGGACTGTGCAGACCTTTTTGTAGCGCGCTAGAATTCTAACAAATGGGCTTCTGGAGCTGGGTTGTGTAGCTGCAGGATTGGAATCATCACTACAGAAGTTTTGTGGTCGTCATCATGAACTCGTGGATCGTTGCGGTGTGTCCGTCTGTGCCATGGCGGCTGATTTATTCAACATGTCATGGTTTTCCTTTCCTCTTTCGTCTGCCCCGGGCTTGGCTTTTTATGAGCAACTCGGTGGGTGTTTCTAGAAAAGCAGAGGACGCTTACCCTACCGGCTCGCCTGGTCCATGCTCCCAGTTTTAGTGGAGTCCGAGTTGCTCATTTGTTTTTATTGCTTTGTGTGTATGATTTTAGTTACTTTGTGTTCTTTGTTGTTTATGTCTGTTTTTCATGTCTGGTCTTTGTCCCCGGGTTGCATTCTTTTGATTACCGCTATAACCTTGGTTCCCTTGATTACTCTTTGGCAATTGGAGCTGTGATTCGGACCTGTTCCCTGTGAACTATTTAAAACTTACCCTATCCTGAAATGAAGATGCCTCGACTATAGGATATTGCTATGTGATGAGTGCAAGGTCGGAATACACGGGCAGTTTACGTGGGCAATTCCACATCTGCAGATATTGGAAAATGCATTGTTTTACACTCTAAATAATTTCAGTCGAGTAACGTACACTCATTGCTGTACGGATCATGTGGTACTGATGGAACACTATGGATCGGCTGCAGAAAAGATAAACGCATTCAAAGAGTAAAACCTTTCGGTGATCAGCTATAAACTAGCAATGACCATTACAACGTCAAATGAGCTCTTATTTGCCGGAGCCGACGATTCAAGGTTATGGCAGACTGGTGAAATTAGCAGAGACAAGTTCTGTTTATGACGTGGAACCGTATTTATGCAACAGCGGAAGGTGGCGTAATTGTCGGTAGAATAACTTCATTAGGCAGTGCAATTGTTGTTCTTGAATCGGACGCAAAAAAAATAAACAAATACTTCCGCAGAAGTTTAAATATCCCGTGTCTATAACTGTCACAGTGGTAGATAACGATCTAGAAACACAGCATCAGAGATTTGAAATTATAGGCAGATACAGTGATAATCCAGGTTTAAATGTGTACCATTTTCTATTTAATCTTTCTGATCTGGCTATAAGAAGCAGGAATAACATCGTCGTAACCGATGTTAATTCGTGCTGTCTTCAAATCATAGACCGCGTTGGAAATCACGTGGACAATTACAAATCGTTGACGGATGGGTTAGGAAGTTGAGCAGTGATTTGTAGAGTAGAATTTATGTGACTTTTGACTGAAAAATCGAAAATCCCATTTTTCGCTTTTTTGGATAAATTCTGACAACGAAAATCGCCAAATTTCATCAAAATAACCCCAGAAGTAAAAATTGTGATAATACTTAACAGAAAATACCAAATAAACCATTTTTTTACAGAAGCATTAACACTCTAGGGTTTCGACATTGAAAAATATGTCAATTTAAGCGGTTTTTCGGCGAGTAGGGGTATGTTTTTTTTTGTTTTGTTTTTTTTTTTTCATTTTACCGCAAAACCCGAAGTATTACCACAACTTTCTTTATACAATTGTACAGCTGAGACACTGGGCTACATAATGATACATACATATTTCAGTTTATTTCGTTCTGTAGATAGAAGTTCGTAGAATAAGAAAAAAAACAAAGAGCTTAAACACACTATAGATATATTGAAATCTTATGCAATATTATCTTTCATCACGAAGTTGACAAACTTTCACCCTACATTTTTTTTAGTTTGATATTTTTTTACTTTCATTACCTATATAGAAACATTCTATTTGACGAAGCGTATTGAGTTTTTTTACCCACAATTCACAGGCTTTGTGACCACTACACAAATTTTCTAGGTAAAGGATAGTGCCTTACACAATCCACAAAAGCTTTTTGGACAAGGATATGTTCAGTCATGGATTTCCCTTGTTTGAATCTGTGTTATTTTTACCTCTTCCAGCAAGAACCTGCAAGAAACTAATTGAACAAATCTGTTCTAATGTCGTTAGACAGATTTATGTTGGCAACTGTGAAGCACTTCAAACAATGTCTTAATCAATGGGGTAGCGGGACTTCACATGTAAGAAGCTAAGCTCGATACTAAAAGCCACAGATTATTTCGAACTCTAGTAACGCATGAGTTACAGTAAAAGTATCGGCAGAACGATAGATAGATAGATACTGTAAACGTATTTATTTTCGCGATAACATATTTTTGCGGATTCTGTCAAGTAGGCATATTCGCGGGTACCAAAATGTTCTGTTTCAAAAAATGTTGACCGCTATATAGTGTTAAAAGTCAAACTCGTTGATATAATATTTTGCAATTTTCTGTCCAACACCTTTCCTCTTTCGTCTGCCCCGGGCTTGGCTTTTTATGAGCAACTCGGTGGGTGTTTCTAGAAAAGCAGAGGACGCTTACCCTACCGGCTCGCCTGGTCCATGCTCCCAGTTTTAGTGGAGTCCGAGTTGCTCATTTGTTTTTATTGCTTTGTGTGTATGATTTTAGTTACTTTGTGTTCTTTGTTATTTATGTCTGTTTTCCATGTCTGGTCTTTGTCCCCGGGTTGCATTCTTTTGATTACCGCTATAACCTTGGTTCCCTTGATTACTCTTTGGCAATTGGAGCTGTGATTCGGACCTGTTCCCTGTGAACTATTTAAAACTTACCCTATCCTGAAATGAAGATGCCTCGACTATAGGATATTGCTATGTGCAAGGAGTGCAAGGAATACACGGGCAGTTTACGTGGGCAATTCCACAACTGCAGATATTGGAAAATGCATTGTTTTACACTCTAAATAATTTCAGTCGAGTAACATACACTCATTGCTGTACGGATCATGTGGTACTGATGGAACACTATGGATCGGCTGCAGAAAAGATAAACGCATTCGAAGAGTAAAACCTTTCGGTGATCAGCTATAAACTATGTTTCATTTCCAAGTTATAGTTTAAGCAATGACCATTACAACGTCAAATGAGCTCTTATTTGCCGGAGCCGACGATTCAAGGTTATGGCAGACTGGTGAAATTAGCAGAGACAAGTTCTGTTTATGACGTGGAACCGTATTTATGCAACAGCGGAAGGTGGCGTAATTGTCGGTAGAATAACTTCATTAGGCAGTGCAATTATTGTTCTTGAATCGGACGCAAAAAAATTAAACAAATACTTCCGCAGAAGTTTAAATATCCCGTGTCTATAACTGTCACAGTGGTAGATAACGATCCAGAAACACAGCATCAGAGATTTGAAATTATAGGCAAATACAGTGATAATCCAGGTTTAAATGTGTACCATTTTCTATTTAATCTTTCTGATCTGGCTATAAGAAGCAGGAATAACATCGTCGTAACCGATGTTAATTCGTGCTGTCTTCAAATCATAGACCGCGTTGGAAATCACGTGGACAATTACAAATCGTTGACGGATGGGTTAGGAAGTTGAGCAGTGATTTGTAGAGTAGAATTTATGTGACTTTTGACTGAAAAATCGAAAATCCCATTTTTCGCTTTTTTGGATAAATTCTGACAACGAAAATTTTTTTTTTCATTTTACCGCAAAACCCGAAGTATTACCACAACTTTCTTTATACAATTGTACAGCTGAGACACTGGGCTACATAATGATACATACATATTTCAGTTTATTTCGTTCTGTAGATAGAAGAAGTTCGTAGAATAAGAAAAAAAACTTTAAAAATTGATTTTGTCTCAACGAGTTATAAAAAGTAGCCAAAATATACAAAAATGCGTCAGTTTATTTTTTGGAGACAAAAGTTTTGTAAATGAGAGGTATAAGGGTACCTGAAAATCATATTTTGGTTGATGAGTGGAGTGCACAGGGTTTTATCTCAACCCACGTACTAGTTGTGTCTGTTTTCCCTGTCTAGACTTTGTCTAGACCGTTCGAATCTCGGTTCCCTTAAATGCTCTTAGAATTAGTCAATTTAATTTCATCTAGAAATGTGTTTTAAAGCCAGTTCAACCTTGAGTAGACCAGTAGATGTTGGAGATACTTGAGTCAGTAATGAATATCACGGAAATATTTTCCAACAAAAGCATTTGTTGGGAAAACACGAAACCTTTTCAAATGCTTTCATCGTTTTATGAAGAATTTGTCTCAATAAGTTTCACACTTAACAATAGAGAATCAGAAGGTGTGTAACAATATCTTATCTACGTTTTCTTTGTTCACAAATTATTTATAATATTTTGATATGTAGAAATTTTTTTTTATATTATTATTATTAACATTGTTTTTATGACTGTTTTGTTTTATTTGTGTATTTACAATTACAGTCATCATTAAATCATTATTAAAAAAGGAGTTTCGAAATTTAGAGGACTAAAATTCAATCAGTGATAGAAAGTAAGTAAGATGAAAGATACGAATGCTAGGTCAATGCGATATCTAAAACACAGGCCCTTGGGACCAGGACTTTTTTTTATCTAAAAATATCATTAAATCATTTTGTTTCCAGATTTGAGTTATTATGTGTGTTCTGACATGTCCGCTTGCTATTTAATGTTGTTTAAACTATGCCCAGTTTTCATCTATAGGCTGTTAGAGAAGTATATAGATGAAAACTGGGCATAGTATAAACAGCTTTAAATAGAATTGTTGATTATCCTCTATCCCAAAGAGCTTAAACACACTATAGATATATTGAAATCTTATGCAATATTATCTTTCATCACGAAGTTGACAAACTTTCACCCTACATTTTTTTTAGTTTGATATTTTTTACTTTCATTACCTATATAGAAACATTCTATTTGACGAAGCGTATTGAGTTTTTTTACCCACAATTCACAGGCTTTGTGACCACTACACAAATTTTCTAGGTAAAGGATAGTGCCTTACACAATCCACAAAAAGCTTTTTGGACAAGGATATGTTCAGTCATGGATTTCCCTTGTTTGAATCTGTGTTATTTTTACCTCTTCCAGCAAGAACCTGCAAGAAACTAATTGAACAAATCCGTTCTAATGTCGTTAGACAGATTTATGTTGGCAACTGTGAAGCACTTCAAACAATGTCTTAATCAATGGGGTAGCGGGACTTCACATGTAAGAAGCTAAGCTCGATACTAAAAGCCACAGATTATTTCGAACTCTAGTAACGCATGAGTTAGAGTAAAAGTATCGGCAGAACGATAGATAGATAGATACTGTAAACGTATTTATTTTCGCGATAACATATTTTTGCGGATTCTGTCAAGTGGGCATATTCGCGGGTACCAAAATGTTCTGTTTCAAAAAATGTTGACCGCTATATAGTGTTAAAAGTCAAACTCGTTGATACAATATTTTGCAATTTTCTGTCCAACACCGCGAAAATTGATACATTTACAGTAGATAGATAGAGATATACGTAGTAAGTTTTCTTTTCTCATTGAATTCTAATAGGTTTATCAAGATACGAATAACACTTGCAAAGGTCCTTTGTGAATTATTTTACATTTGGTGTTGAAGACATTTTTTATGGGGGTATTCCGAGTATTATTTATTGAAAGCTCAGGAAAATTACATCATCGATGAATAAGTATATCGGAAGATAACTTGTTTATGACGAACCTAGTTTCTTGAGAAAAAAAAACAGAAAAATCAGTGCGAATTTCAATGCCGATTGTTTGTAGAAACACGAGTCCTTGTAAGTCAAGTAAATCGATGTACCGAAATGCCCATGAAAATATCAAAGAAGTATAAATGGCAAGAACGCGTTTAAAAACGTAGCAAGCACAAACAACAAGAAAAATAGAGACGAGCAGCATAAACCATACCAAAAACACAATCATGTGCTCCGGAAGGGTGAGGTCCTGCTTCTTACGAGACTCCGGAGGTGAGGTCCAGTTTAGAAGAAGAAAAATCTACAATATATGTTATTAGTCGTCCTGGAAGCACATAGGCGATAATGATCAAATAGCTCAAGGTGGCGACCATGGGAACTTTCGAAATGACTTTAGTCTTCGGAAATCATATCCTTGTCCTAATAGTTTGCACGGAAGTCCATTGGCGCTTTGAAGGACATCTGCTTAGTGACAACAATTTCTGGCAAAGAGTATGAGCTGTGAAATGAAAAATCAATACGCTGGGCAGCTGAAATATTACCACATAGAAATAGATAGTTGACAATGGGCAATTTGTTGTAGTTTTAACGTTCCTCCATTGTCTATATCGAGAGACAGAATTAAGTGTGTATGAAAGATGGTTAATTTCAAACTTTTCTGGGTAGACGAGATGGAGATAATAACCAAAATCACGGGTTGTGCAGTGTCAGAACGTGAACTGATATCTCACCCATAGCCCTGGGTGAAGACAGTCTTCAAAAGTAAAAACATTCGACCAAAAAAATGCACACAATTTATATTTATTGGCATTCATATGGTCTGTTATAAAAACAGATGAACAAAATATATTAGAATCTACGATACTGTCTACATGGTGTTTAACACTGGCAATGCAGGAAGTTTTCTATAATCTCTGTTTTTGTTTTTGCTTAAATTATTTTGAATTTAGTATACACTCCATTTTCACAAATGTTTCTAGATATGCAAAAGATGATTATCCTACTGGTGCACATGGTCCGAATTCTAAAGTTTCATCAATTATAAACATAACCCCAACTATTTAATTTGTCTCCCAGGTAAGGACGTGGACCAACTTTCCTGTGATTTTGTTCATAGATAAGTAATCACAAGTTAATACTATGATAATGCATTTGAATACGTCAAGAATCGATATTGGGGAATTGTTATAACATGAAATCAAGAAAAATGCTATTTGTCCATTGACGAAACAGAAGAAAACTGTTACCAAAATTAACAAATGCCATTATTATAATGAAATTCAGACCAAAAACACAACATAAAAATAATAAGCCTGGGTTGTGGTCGAACCAAAAACCTTTACTGCACATTGTTATGTTGTATGAAAGGCCGTTCATGTCAATCAAAGTTCTGTTAGCACTGGGGTTTTTGATTCCTGTGAAAATTGTAGCATGAAAAAAAATTTAAAAAGATTACATAATGTAAAACAAAACTAATCTTACATTGGATTTCCAATATTATTTAGAACTATTTTCCTTAAGATGTATAAACTGAATGTCAATTAATATAACTGATTTCTTAAGTAAAAACCATAAACAATACCCAACTTCACAAACATTTACAAATTTTGTTCTGTTTCAACTTTTCCCAATTCTTTAAACATGTCCTAGAGTTAATTTGCAATTTCATTCAAAGGTATTTGAACAGAGTATTATTCCACACTGTAATTATACTCAAACTAAGTTCAGCTTAAGAAAATAATATCCTTGATCAATATAAGATTCTCACAACTAAACACTTTTTTTTATCAATTTGAATTTTCCAGCTAATTTCACTGCTCTTCACTTCCTGTTTATTTATCATAAAATATTGATGATAGATTTTGACTGATAATTTTGTTAATAGGAAAATGCTTAGCACATTCAATTTTTTTTTTTAATTTTATTGTTTTTGAAAGTGTCTACAAATATTTATACAAATACAAAGACAGTCTCTCACACATCCTTTCATTCTGGAAAAAGTTGCAAATGTTAATAGCACAATATGTATATAGATTGTCCGAGCATGAGCATTTCAGAGAGAGAAAAGACAATCAGCATGAGAGTTAAAAGTGTTTAAGAACCAAGGGAAAGAGAAAGTTTTACTCCAGGACTAGGTCTTTGAATTTGTGCCATCTTTCGTCAAAAGAAGTAATATTACCATTATCAAATATTAGTAACGCTCTTGTTTATAACAATTATAGATTTCAACCTTGCGATTAGGTAGAAAAAGATGTTCCTCTCGACATCTTTGTTTATATATATCAAATTTCAAAGTAAGCATTAAAAGGTTTTCTATAAAAGTGTTATTACTATTACCAATTTTTCCGAATAAACATTCAAATTTGGAAAAGTTGAGCAAAACAAAAGTTTTGTTATATATCCACCTCTCAAAGCTGTGTACAAAACCAGAAACAACATCACATTCATAAATTAAATAAACAAAATGAAATTGTTGTTTAATTATGAATATTTATGTTTATGACTCGTTTAAAAGTAAAAGTTACAATTTACAATATTTTGTCAAATAATGTCCATCTCTCAGAACTACTTTTTGTCACTGGTTTTCAATGAACAGCAAATGCTTGGGGGCCCACGACAGGTTTTTACTTTTGAATTAAATACTCTTAACAACACAAAACCATCAAAATTGACTTATTGCAGGATAAACACAATATTAGTGTATTATAGATAATATATATAGTAAGTACTCGGTATTAGTATTCGGCTCAAAAGGGGACTAACTGCTTGACAGAGCCTCACAGTTACTTCCCCTTCCTTAGCCTCATACAAATACTTTCTATATTTTTCTGTAATACACTAATATCGTATATAGATTATCTTCAGAACTTTCTTTACTCTTAATAAGTTGCATATTTTGTTAAACCAGACCTGGCGAAAACGTTTTTCAACCTGTCAGACATTTGGTTCCGCAACCTAACAAAATCTGCTGGACCGATTTAAATTTGCTCCAACGCCATCTTTAAACTGAAAGTTCCAGTTGAGGCATGTCTAATAAAAAAAGCATACCGGATATCTGGTCCGGAAATTACGCAAATTTTACCGGAACTGTGGCTAAAAATACCAGTCATGTCCGATGAATTTTGCCATGACTGTATAACAAATATTCAGATACTTACATGCTGTCATTATTGCAAACCTATATCTATGTTGTAGTATAAGCTGCTTGAAATTTATTGCACACATTTTAATGTTTTACAAGTAACAAGTTTTTTTTTCTTAAAATAAGCTTTAATCAACTTTTATAAACTTCTTGTTGATTAGACTGTTCATTATTGGAAACCACAGAGTTCCTGATATACTGAGGTGATGATAAACCTTGGACTACATCCTCAGTAATTATCACAGAACTGATATCACTCCCAGGTACATCATACATCACATCAAATAATACATTTTCCTGCAAAAGGATAAAACAAGTGAAAGTCTCAATGAGAGGATATTAAATGTAATGTCATGATTTGATGTAAAAAATACACTGAAACTCAACATAGTATGTCTTGACTTATAGTACAAAACACTCATTCTTCTTGGTATAGATTTACTTGAAAAACATTCACTTTCCATGTCATGAATATAAAGCTTTAAACATAAGTTTTAAACTGAACATCGCCCCTCTCATACTTCCATATATATGGAACTACATGTATTTTGAAAATATTTTTTCAATTACATCACATTTTGAAGATATATCAATAATTTTTCAATTACATCACATCTTAAAGATATATCAAATCCATCAACCAGCATGCTTTATCCAAAATTTTGAAAAATCCATGTCATGTTAACACATTTACAAGTAGATTGTTGTGGTATCAATCAAATTCCCACATTTACATTCACTACATCCTTTTGTTCTTGTAAACTATCTTATTGTGATATACCGTACTTCACTTGAATATATGTACTCACAGCACAACCAGATAAACATCTGTACATTTTCAGTATATATTAGGTAAGAAAAAATGCACTTGAGAAAAGAAGATATTTAATACAACTTACAACAATAGCAGTAAGGCCCCTGGCCCCTGTTTTCCTCTCCAATGCTAGCTCAGCTATAGCCTTCAATGCATCTGTAGTAAAGGTTAGTTCACACTACAAAGAAATATTGAAATAAGAATATCTATTGTCAAACAATATATGTACAATTTTGGAAGCTTAATAGAAATTATATGGCCACTATGCTACTGTTAATGAGCTTTATAAATATTTACATTTGTGAGTATGGATTTTTTATGCTTTGTTAAGTTTTAATGAATTGAAAATTTCATACTGGATGTGTTTTATTTATTTTTATACTTTAAAGTAAAGCTTTTTAATAGATTCCTTAATTAAACTATTGACAACAGTGTATGAATAATTAAAGCTGTTTTTATTTCTTCAAAAAATGAAAGTTGTATTAAAATTCAATTAAATAGACTGCAAGATAAACACAACCAAGAACACCTTAATCAGCAGTATAACAGGTATAAGTCAGATATTATGACAATCTTATTGGCTTAAAATGGCAATAATTAATTAAAACTTTCTTAAGAAATTCATCTCGTGAAATTTTTCTCAAAATCACCAAAATTAAAATAGCTTTTTTGACTAAAATGACAAAATTGCAATTAATGCACAAGATAATTTCTGATTATACAGTAAAATGTTTACCTCTTCTAATCCTAGTAGGGTTTGTTTTTGAGCTATTAAAGAATTTTTAGGTTCATGTAAGATTCTAATCAAGTCAGTCAGTTTTAGACTGTGAAATTTCACAATGATTGGTACACGTCCAATGAATTCTGGTAGCATTCCGTAATCAACAAGGTCCTGTGTTTCTACTTGCTGTAAAAGATTGTCCCTTTCGTTTTGTTCCATTCTCATCAGTTCAAAGTCAGTAAATTGTTTCTTCTGTTCTGTTGATAAGGAGGAATGAGGTGTGTCTGATCCTTCTACAGAAGTCACAGATTCTTGTAATGTCTCAGCTCCAAATCCAAAAGACTAAAAAGGAGAATAGTGTGATAGTTAATAAAATGAGAACTAAAAGAAACTTCACATCATGTATTAAACTTACTATTTTTTTAATTACTCAAAGAAAATTACAAAACTAAATACAATAAGCTTTCATCTTAATTATTTTTTTTTATAAATATTCTTATGAACCTGTCCATAGTAACTGCTTTTTGCCATTTTCTTTCTTGAGAGCAATTCTTAATACTGGTTTGACTATAGTAGACTATATTAACATATATTTGACTGTAATAATGGATAATTAACACAGATTTGACTGTAATAATGGATATCTAACACAGATTTGACTGTAATTATTGATATTTAACACAGATTTGACGGTAATAATAGATGTTTAACACAGATTTGACAGTAGAACATGTTATGATATTTTATATAGCCATTCCTGTCAATTGCTCTTGTCCTAACTAATAACCTTTTTAGAAATTCTCTTTCTAACAACATCTTCCAGCCCAGTGAAAGCGCCAGACAATATAAATAGTATATTAGATGTATCAATTTGTACTGTTCCTTGTAGTTTCTTGTTCTTCACTTGTATGTTGAGAACCGTGCCTTCCAATAGCTTCAGTAAACTTTGTTGTACTCCCTCCCCACCAATGTCTCGATCATAACTCTTGGAAGATCTTATCTTGTCAACTTCATCCAGAAATACTATCCCTGTAAATAAAACAAACAATTACCAATGATTTTCCTGGTTGCTTATTTTAGTACAGTCGATCCTTGATATGTTGAACTCGGAAGAGTTGAAATCTTTGATAGCTCAAACTAATTTCAAAGTTCTAGCAAAACTCTCCTTACTCCAATACAATTTTACTTTGGATGACTCAAACTTGCATGAATCGAAACCTCAGATAAGTCAAGATTTTTAATCAGTCCACTTGATAAGACTTCAAGGTTAACTAACCCTGATTTCTCAAAGTCACCTAATTAGTCTGCAAACTGATTGCTTTATTACAAACTATGATTGAAGTGTGTTTTTACAACAATTAGCATGGCTTTTGAAATTATTTGTTGACACAAATCATTTGTTTCGCTAGTGAATCTGAAATTTTATCTTAGTAATACAGAGCACATGCTTTGACGATGCTCCTTATTGTGTTAGGGTGAGTCATACAAAGTATGCACTTAAAACTTTTACATTGTAGAAAAAATTAAAAGGAAATTTTCCTGAAACACTTGGTGCCGTTCAGTGTTTAAGACATGATATACAACACACACAAAAATATCTACCAATATGAAATGCAAGACACCACAAAATACCATGTAAAGTGAAGTACATGTACAAGTTCAAACACTACAAATGATGTAAATGCAGAAACAATCATCGACAATACTATTTTCGTGTTTTACTCAAACATTTTTGCCTGGTCCCTTCAATTTCAACTTAACAATGTTCAAATGTATTGTCTTTTAATAGCACACATTCATCAACAATATTTTTGTAGTCTCAGAAATGATCTGTCTCATTGTATGATCACTGGTTTTAGCAGATACTAATTTTTGTGCTACTTTTCTATCATGAAACTGTCTAAATTAGAAACACAAAAAAATACCAGATTAACAAAAAAATGATTTAAGTTCTTAAAAATATTAAAATCTCTCCCAGCATTCTTATGAAGCATTCAAATAACTAAAATGGAAAATTTGTTGTTTAAGAGACAAACCTTGAGAACATTTCTCTACACTCTGATTAGCATCTTGATAGAGCTGTGATATAATAGCTTCCACATCTTCTCCAACATATCCTGCTGGAGTTAAATTTGTACAGTCCCACATCGCAAAAGGTACATCTAAACATTTTGCTAAGGTTTTTGGTATTAATGTTTTCCCTACCAATAGAACATGATAGCATGGGTGATTTATATATACACAGTATTCATGTTTATACAATGTAAGATTCTTATTATTTGATGTCATAGTGCCTTTGTGGTGTTTCAATTATTGCCATGCTATTTACTAATGATATTGTTAGGTTACTGTTAAAGCATTGATATGCTTTTGCAATAACAAAAAAATATCTTCGTTTACAGTGAAGACTTTATTAGAGCTCTTTAAGCATAAGAAAGAATTCTCCATTTTTTATCTATCCCTCATAGTTTTTGAATTTTAACTTTAAATGAAGAAATTAAAACCTCATGTTCTATATTTAGTTATAGTGGCTTTTTTGTTTACAATGCTAGCATGTAAGACAATTTTTTAAGTAGATATTCCTAAAATAATGCTTCCCAAAAAGACAGCTACATTGGATTGATGGTTTCAGAAGATTTTCTAAAAACTTAACAGATGACGGATGACGATTGATAAGAGTTGCCAAGAAATGGCATAAATCCATATGAATCTTTACTCCAGGTGAGTTAAAGTGGAAATGAATAGGATGTTCATTCAGGAATGGTAAATGTAACATCACTGGCAAAGCCTTTAGATGGATACTTCAGCGAAACAGGAAAAAGAGAACCACCATGGTAAAACTGGTGTAAAGGACTGGAGGAAAAGGAGATCACCATGGTAAATCTGGCATTGTGAATATCGTAGAATAATATTAGTGTGGCAAAAATACTGAATATATGACATATATATAAGACCTTCAATTAGTAAAACAGTTTTGTCTTGATGTGCTCTTTCTAATATAGAATATGACAATACCTGATCCAGTAGGTCCAACTAGTAATATATTACTTTTCTCAAGATTTAATTTATCGTCAACAGATTCCATGATATTAATCCCAGATTGTTGGGATTCAGCAGGCTGTTGTTGATAACTTGTGACTGGACCTAATGGACTTCCTAGAGCTAAGGCTATCTGAATTAGCTCTGGAAAACAAAACCAATTATTCCTCTATTAACAACATATTGCTCCAACAATCAACATAAGATTTATCCTAGAGTTAGACTATGAAGAATTGATAATGGGATAGTTAACTAGGGTACTTGCATCTTTAAGCTTCCATAACAATGACCAGGTTTGGGCTACATCATCCTTCCTTACTAGTATCTAACAGTGAATAGTTGCATGTAATTTTAGTTTCACACTGATTGGTCGATCTTGTAAGAGTTATTAAACTAAGATGTACATAATGATTAGAAAAGTAGTTTTTACTGTATTTTGGTGCTTTTGCCATTATCTCATAACTAAATGTAATAGCTATGTGCATTAAAAAAAAACGGTCATCATTTAATTCATCAGTAAAATGGGTCAAAGACAGAAATGGCCGAATTTCTTTAAACAGGAAGTAGAACATGACTCAGTCTTTTTCAAAATTTAAAATTTATTTTGAAAACTGCAATGAATAATGGAGGAAATCTATATAATAAATAGTTCCACACACTCGTTAAATCTAGGTGTTCTTTGGCACTAGTGATCATATTTTGGTTATTCATGCACTCTTTCCAATTAATTATCCTATTATTATGGTGGTATAAATAGCTAGCTGGCATATGCTACCGGGTAATTCCTAAACAGTAAAGCAGTAGTTTTCAAGTGTTAGCATTGATTACCCCTGGGACTGGCTGGTGTTATTCCAGTCTCCTGATAGGGGACAATATCAGCCCCTGCTTGTTGCTGTTGGAATGATGGGGTATTATACCGTAGTCTTTTGTAATGATTATATACTTGTGTAGCTACCACTTTTTTTGCCCTCTCTTGACCAATCACATAGCCATCTAAGAACTCATGGATCTACAATACATGGTTATAAAAAAAAAACAGTGTGTGCCTTCATTAATTAATAGCAACAAAACTTTATACAAAAGAGTTAAGAAGTAAGTATAGCACTCTACATGTATTACAGCTGAAAAATGTCCAATATGCCAAAGAAAAGTTAATTTTAGCTGTCTCTTCAATGTGTAGTACAAAATTTATTAGTATTTATCTTCTAATACATAGTTGTACAAAATTTATTGGTATTTATCTCCTAATACATAGTTAATTTACAATTTAATGTTAATGATATTAAGATAATAGGACATTTTTGCACATGTTTCTAGATTGTTAAACTTAATGTTATATTGCTAAACCAAACCTTTCGAGGGAAAGGAAGTGGAGGTTTTTCTTCCTCTGTATCCTCAATTTCAATCTGAGGTGTTTCTTCATGGCTAATTAACATTAAACAGCCACACTTTTCATTGGCACAAATATGAAACCTTGATCCTAAAAATAAATAATATAATAGGAATAGGTATGGTGTATATGTCAAAGAAACAACAACCCCACCTGGATGAAAATGTCTGCCGCAGGCCACCAATTGGTCTCCAATTAACGATGAGGAAACCCTCATACCACAGGGCATGCTGCAGCTGGCCCCAAAAGATCATTATTCACAGGTACTGTGAAGGAGTTGACCCTATATATTCTAGTAACATAAAAAATAAACTAAAGGTGGAAACAAAACAAGATATACGGAGTCCAGAAATTCCTGACCCTAGACAGGTGCAAAAAAATGTGGCTGGGTTAAGTATTTTGGTGTGATCGCAACCCTTCCCCATTAAAATCTGGCCACTGTGGAAAACATATTACACAATTAAACACTTAAAAATCAATTCAAAAAGGTCTGAGTCCCTTGTTACAATGGAAATAAAGAAACTGAATATAAATTACACAAAAAAGATTAAGAATATCAGGTACATTAAAATTCATTTAATCAAATGTCTTGAAAGTTTGAAACATGCTACAAATTACAATGCTATAAAATTTAATTATATTAGATGGTATGTGCTTTCTCATATTTTATCTTTCTGTTCTTGGCATTCAAACAAAACCTTACACCAATATTATCAGATATCTACCATTTTTTTTAAGCAAATAACTTCAACATGCTAAAAATCAACGAAAAATAAACAGTATCAAATTTCTCCATAATATATGAACACTGTGCAAAGTTTGAAGAATATTGGTTAAATACTTATTGAGTTACATATCACACAAAGTAGGTTACCCCTAAGCATGACATAGGTACACAGTCTACTACACTTGCTTTCACCATGGGTGATGCAGATAAAAATTAATATGAATCTTACTGGCTGTTGGAGCCTTTCTATTAATGTGGTCACACTGTGGACATCGAAACATGTTATCATCTATTGGTCCTCTTCCTCTACCATTCCCTCGTCGTCCTCCACGCACTCCATTTCCACGTGTTGTACTGATGTACTTCCTGGAATCGCTAGAGTAAACAGATCTTTTTCTTCCACTACTGATACATCTTTTGTTTACATTAGGTGCTTGTATGGAAATAAAAAGAGATGCTATTAGTGAAAAGGCAAACAAAACAATAAGTGTATGTGTAAGAATGTCCATAAAAGAAAATTTCATTTTGAATAATTAGACACCAGTTTGGTTTGTACATGCATAGCCTATTATCAGGTACATGTTGTTATAATTAATGTAATTTCATACATTAGTTACAACTCATTAGAAATTAAGACAAATAACATTTTTTTTAACTTCTAACAAGTTAATTTTAATACATAAAACAAAGGAAAAATTCAAATAACTGAGTGCTGTGTAAGCACAGAAATATAGTAAACAGAATATTAATTTTGTGATAACTATTTATGTCAGATCATAGTCAATACAGATACTACATGATGTACAGGCCCATATGACCAGTGCAGTTTATACTCCTGGTAAGCTGGTTGCACTAAATAGTAAAAGGAGCTTCCAATAAATTCAACTGCTCTAAAAAAACAAACATGTTTTACCTTAGTACAATGTACACTATAGGTATGCTAAAAAAGACAATATGTTTGTATGTATGTATGGTGTAAAAAACAAAAACACCAATAAGGATCTGGCAAGAAAAATGATACAGTAACACATGCTTACAGATACTAGACCTGACTGACTGAGCAACAATTCTATGAATGCAACACAATCGTAATGATGAACTCATTTTAAGGCTGCCAATAAAACACAAATTGATAAGTTTACAGCCAATCTGAGCAGGGTTATAAACTCCTTTTTGTCTTTTACATTGTGGTCAAAGTTAGTTATAAGATTAAAAAGTATGAAAATCTCAAAAAAAATTTCAGGTTTCTTCCAGAGGTAAACTTAGACAGGGGGAGGCAACTGCCGAAAGAGAAAAATAGCTATCACGTTTTATTGTCAATTCGCCCCTTACTTCTAACGGAACAACTAAATCGATAAGTCACTGGAAACCAGTCTTAATTTAAAAACACATGGTATTGGGTTATGTTAACTAATTACAATTTACTTTTAATTTATTCTAAGGTCAATTACCTAACGATGGGTTTTAAGGTCATTGTTTACTAATAGTATAACCCAGGGGCGGATTCATGCTGGAGCGAGGCGGGCGTGCGCCTCCCTCCCCCTAAAATTTACAAAGCATGGGTTGTCAGGGGTAGATTTAGGCGGTTTTCGGTTGAAACTTTAATTTCTCGCTAATTTTACCACAAAAGATAACTACATTGCACCCACTCTAGAAGAATATTTCAAAAATTTAACCTCAACAAATTTTTCGCCTCCCGCCGCTCGGTGAAATTTTAACTGTGCACCCTCTCATCTAAAATCTAGACCCCCTGGTCTAACCCAAAATTTGTGAGGAAATTATTTTGAGACTTTGTTTCTCAAATCTTATTGAGAGCATTTGGGGCATTTGGAATGACCGAGCCATTAAGAAGACACTTAGTTGGAAGAGTGGGAAATAGTAATCAAGGGAACCAAGATTCTAACTGAAATCAAAAGAATGCAATCCAGGGACAAAGACCAGACACGAAAAACAGAAAAACACAACAAAGAACTTAAAAAAAAAACAAATTACTACATACAAAGTAACAAAAGCAAACGAGCAACTCGGACTCCACTAAAAACTGGGAGCATGGACCAGGTGCACCGGTAGGGTAAGCGTCCTCTGCTTTTCTAGAAATACCAACCGAGTTGCTCATTAGAAGTCGTATCCGGGGTAGACAAAAGAGGAAAGGAAAACTATTACACGTTGAACAACTACCATATAACTTCTGTACTGATGACTTTAATCTTGTAGTGCTCAACATAACCCAACTCCAGAAGCCTAATTTTAAGAAGTCTAGCGCGATACAAAAAGTCTGCGCAGTTACGGAAAGCTCTGGCATAAAGCATGAGATGTGATATGAAAACTCCATACGCAGGTGGTGAGGGACTGTTGCCAAAGATGAAAAGAAAGTTGACAATACGGAATGAAGTCATCGCGTTTGTCGTACAGTTTGGTCTATAGTTTTCCTCTACCATCGATATCTAAATGTAGGTCAAGATATGAGGCTGACATCACAGTGTCTGTAGTACCCTTTATCTCAAGTTCTTTGGGGTAGATGCGATGTATCAAATCCCCGAAACTAGGATTGTTCAACGATGATACATCTATACAGCGGAAACTGAGATTATAGGGTGTAGCTAAACGATTTTCCTTCTTTCGAATCAGATCAGCTATTAAGTCAGTCTCATAAAAGTGAAGGAATAAGTCAGCAAGTAGAGGAACACAACTTGTTCCCATTGGAATGCCGACCGTTTGTTAAAAAACGCTTCCACCACACTGGACAAATATGTTGTCGATCAAAGACTCCAGCATTTTGAAAACATCTTCGGTATCTATTTGGAGGATGATTTGAAATTTTTTACAAAGTATGAGGAAATTCTTAGACTAGCTTATTACATGACTGGGTAATGTCAAATGATGATCCATGGGTAGGGTCCGGATATTGAAACATTTTTTTAATTACGCACAAAATTTTGACAAACAAAATGAGCAAAGAATAGGACTGGAACCCCTTTTTTCTGAATACTCATTTCAAAATGTCTGGTTCCGCCAAAAAAAATTGGATATTTCTAGAACAATTCGGGAGGAAATCACTTTTGATTTGAAGCCCGGCACCGCAACGTTATCTTACGAACATAGGGATATATATAAGGATCATAATTATGTGTGAAGAAATTACTAGTTAGTAGGGGGCAAATAAACTTTTACCATAAGATGAGAATTGTACTTACCACTTGTTATTCAATCAACAAAGTGATTGTGTATATGTGAAACTTAACTTACATCTGATCGGTATGATTTTTGGTTTAAAATATAGCTAAATTTGTACCCTTACCAAAAAAAAAAAGATAAGTGTGGACACCATTATTAAGAATCTTGGAAGATTAAATTATAGACGTGGTAGCAGCCTGTTAAATATAATTTCTGCAAACTGCTAATTCCAAACATTGTTTGATATTTTGACTAACAGAAGCAATAAAACATTTCTCTTCGTTTCAGTCGACATGTTTTAGATTAAAAACACCAAAAAAAAAAACCCATTATTTTACAGAGCTAGAATATCTTCATTTATTATTATACTTTATAGGGGGTAAACCAAAATCCTGTTATCCTTTCAAACCAAAAACTTAACGTCTTAAGCGCAAAATTTTAATTTCAAGCTTGAAAAGTTTGAATTAATGAACACATTTATCAACTATGCAGACGCTAGTAAATGTTCGTAATTGAAATGTTTTGGCAGAAAAACGGAAATATAATTGATGACTATATGCAAATAAAAGGCAATACTCAAAGACCAACTCTTAGTGAAAGTAGATTTTGTCTGTATATGTCTTAACTAGGTGAACTATACGACATCTGAATGTTATATATTTCCGAGGATATAGATGCCACTGTGATTCACTGTATAGCTTAACTACTGTTCTTATTAAGATGAGCATTTATTCGTGTAAAAATGCATGAGTTAATTATATTAAACTTATATGAAATTTAACATGGAGTACATCAGTCCTTACGTCTGGATTTAAAAAAAAGATCGAATCCTATCCCCATTCTCTAATCTCTCCAGCTGTCATCTTGTCTTGGGTTCTTTCTTTAGATTCATTATCCATGAAACATTTAAAATTCATGCTGTAGTTTTCCACTTTGACTCGTAAAATGTTTAGGGAAATCATGCTGCATGAAAATTAATGAAAGAGGTATCAAATAATTTATACCCTTAGCTTGTATTTTAACCCTTTAATTTACAGAAATCGGTTTGAAATTAGCTGAATTAAATTCCACATTTTTCATATAAAACATTTGATTTGATCTTCTCTCTGGATATCAAATGGATATAATTGCTTAATGTCAATTATAACATATTTAAATGGTCAACCAAAGTTCACAGCTGGACCCTAGGTAACGGATGGAGTACGTTTTTTTGTAACAATGAGAGGGCTTTGGGTGTTGACAATCTTTACGGGAATAATAACGAGACGTTATTCTCACATGTCTGTCCCACAGCTGTCATTGTTAAAGAGACTTTGACTAAAATAAAGACCCCTTGTTCCTTACGCATTAGGTCGAATCCAACAAGATACAAGGCGGAACAAAATTTGAGTAAAACCCAAATTAGCATTCCGCAGTAAAAAAAAAAAAACCTTACAATGCCTTTGATAGAGTTAGCCAATTAGATGCTTAGAAAAGTTACTGATCACTTATATTATTGACGATCCTGGAAGCATTGTTACAGAGAACAGATTAGCGCGCTATAATCAACGAATATGTTGGTCAGTGTCATGGTATAATAGATGAATGCCTTCTTGCTTGTATTATACTGGTCTCATTCATATACTATGCATACCTTTTTATCGTGATCAGTTGTTTACAATACGATCTCGGTGTCGTTTTGTTTTGTTTTATTTTGTTTGTTTTACTGTTAGCTGTCAAGTATTCCTTATTCTCATCTGGACCATGGGCTAAGTTCGATTCAATGAGAAAAAACACGAGTTGCTTTCCTACGACTTTTGACTGAGTTGCTTAAATACGGGAAGTTTTAACTAGAGAAAAAAAAACAGTCAGTTGCATATCGTATGGTCATCTAAAATCTTGATATTTAACGACGGAAAATCATTGTAAAGTATTACTCTACGGTACCATAGCAACATCAAGAGAAATAGAAATATGCAAGTTAATGACGACAAGATGACATAAAATGATCTCAGTGACATAATACACTACAGGATTACACCTGCTGTAGATGCAGTGTTAACATGGCCCTGGAATAGTCCTCGTCACACCGAAAAATTAAACTAGGACTGAATAGCTGCAAGCAGCATTTCATAAAATTTATGGGCCTAACATCAGATGCAAGGAGACATGACCACAGACAGTTCGTCTGGCAGTTGCCATAAAACATCAATTTAGGACTGTCCATATGTAGGGTTCAGTAACAGGTAGACTGCTGAAAGACTATAAAATTCACACGAGATCGAAGTCTTAAAATACGAGATCAAGCAGATGCCAAACGACAGAGTAGGATTTGATAGGAAGTCTATGTTCAAATACAACTCATTCGGCTATTATACAGCGTTACACTAAGTAGAAAACCCTTTAGAAGTCGGAGATGTGAGATTTGTTAGTCAAAAAGTTAGTGCACATATTTGTGTGGATTATACTTGACTTGTAGATTAATTCCAGTTTATCCCTGTATTAATGACACATTGACTTAGAATTTTAATCCCAGAAACTTACAGATAGTCGTAATTTCCTTAAGGAGTTAAACGAGATAAAGGTAAGTTATGTTTATAGACCTACACTGTTTACATGAAATTTACACAGTTTAGATTTAAAATGATATTAAAAAAACCCTGGACTTTAAGGTAGTTTGTTTCAACAGCTATTGGTTGTCTCTAAAGTCTTCCATTACTGAATTCTTAAAGAGCGAGTCGAGTCTATCATCTGACTGGTTCAATGGATCTCGGTATCTGGCTAACTTACATAACACGGATTTGTCTACCTGTAAGTCATGTCAGAAGTGATTTATTGACAAAAAGATATGATTGTTTGACATTTCCTTTTGGTAAAGCTTTCAATCCTTGAAAATATCATTATAAAGATCTTTCAAGAACACAATGTGCACAAAATTTTCAATAAAAGCCATTTACTTATTTTTATGTTAATTAAAATTTCATTTACTAGACTTTTTCAAGCTGAAATTGAAATTTCCCATATCAGTTATGGATATTTGACAATGAAAGGCTGATATTAAATTATGTTTTAACCCCCGAAAATTACATCTGAGATTTACAAGATAATTATAGGTCCTGTGTGATTTTAGAAATTCGATTCACCGAATTTGTTCATTTGAAAGGTAAATCTTTCTATGAATGAAATCTAACCTTGGTGCAACAAAATGTACCTATTAAGGTCTGACGGATTAAGGTTGTATGTTTGTATTGGTTCACTGTTTACACGAGAATCAGCTAACAACATAAGAAGGCATACTGAACAAACAAACTGGATCGACCAGAGATACCTGAGCGCACTGCGCACAGGGTACTCTTCTTTACTGTGCACTTAAGACTTTAAATGCATTTTCTGTTCATGCACTTGAACTCTAACACATGTTAACTTGATCAAGAGTTTTTGACAATAAAACAGTGAAAATTTAGTAAATTTTTTATGAAAATAATAATAAAGAACGAAAACGATATTTTATAACATTATACAATGGAATGAGGACACGAAGTCATCAGGCATTTGCGGTTCGAAATGATTAAAATTCGTACAGAGAAGTAAAACGGGTTACATAAGCTTTTCATAGGGGTTTATTTTGTAAAAAAAATCAAATTATTATTTTTTTTTATATTATTGGATTGAACAAATATACATAGTACTCGGCAGAAATTCTTCAAATATGAAATCAACCAAATATATATTCAGTGTGGCGGATAAAACAGTGGGAACAAATTGTGCCATCTGCTTTCCTATCTGAACCGGTATTAACTTAGGGTGTTGTAAATGTGTATACAAATTATATATTTGTCGGGTAACTATAAATGGCAAAAGACGAGAAAACCAAGTACAAGACGATAGAGTTCATATCAGAATTTCACCGTCTTGCAGTTATGCCTCGGGAAGGTCAGGGGGTAAAAGAACAAAGTAAAACTGATATCTTAATATTGCATCTACAAACGTTACTGACAATAATTTGTTTTTATTTGAAGTTTAACAGTTAAACTAACACATTCTGTCGTTTTCCAATAACACTGAACATATTTAACACTAATCAAACACGAGTTATATCCGGTCGACTTGATTACAATACTTCTATGACCTTTTGTCTGACAACATGCACACTTCCACCTCGGTCTTGTTTTGTTGTCACAGAATAAAACATGCTCGAATCCAGAACATAGTCCAAACAGATCTAATTTTCTCTCTTTGATGTTCCAGGGTTTGTAATTATAAAAGTGATTGAACAGTCAGGCAGATGTGTGAATCTCACAGCTATAAGTGATAAAATCTTTGATAGATGGACCAGCCCCTTGTGGTCAGGGTGCCCCATTTCTCGGGTAAGTCTAATTAAGTATGACAAAAACGTGATAAACAATTCATTTTATTTCTAAAGATTATATGAAATTGTGTTAACCCATTTGTTGGTTTAATATAATAAAATTGAATTGGATATTGTTTATACCGGCTCTTATATGTCCTCATGCTTTAAGTGGAACTTAAGATTGCCACGGTCGCCATTTATCCCTGCGACTGTTGAAATATGTGTTATAGGATATACAATCAGAGTACGGGCAACAATTTCAACTGTCAAATTTATAAATAGTAGATTCTGTGCAAGGCAGACCAAAATGTTTCAAAATTTAACGCTACTTGATGGATTGCATTTCTTTATTCGGGGGTAAAAAAGTGTTAAAAAAATTTTAAAATCAATATATCATATACATGTATATCAGGCTCAATGTTTTCATGCCATATCTGTTTGATCCGATTGACTTGTACAAAGATATAGAATGATTGAATTGGAAATAAAGATTTCTGATGGTACATATATATCTATTATCATCTGCTTGGACATGTAGAATATCTGTTGTCAACCTTAGCTGGACAGATCAAAGGGTAGCTTTGTAGAAGATTCATCTTACTGTTCTTCAATTAAATTTCACTCAGAAGTGTAATACATTCTAAAGATGTAAAGTATTAAGTTACAATTTAATTCCGAAAACGCCCATAAAATAACAAAACTGGACTACGACCTTTGAAATGGTCAGACTTATTGACGGTGACTATTATTGTGTTAATAAGCCAATTCAATTGAACGTTGTAAGCACGTGTTTTACAAGTTAAGTGAAAATCTGCACAGTCACCCCTGTATTCTGCATATCACACTTGTCTTCTTTTTATCCGATTTATCATTCATGAGATCAATCAGTGATAAAGCAAATTTCAGTTAATTGATCGATTTTTAACTGTTTTCGCAAAAACGCACAGTATGCTAAACAACTCATAACTTCTTTATTCTCTGCATGTTGTGTTGCACCTATATCAGAAACGTGTATAGTCTGGTCTAAGCCTTATACCGCTAAGACTAGTTAAAATTAGGTAAAAATGTGTTTACATATGCAATGTACATTGGAAATCATTGAAATTGATGGTTTGGGCTGGCAGAAACATTTTTTATAGGGACAGACTACTGATATAGTTTTTGAATTTTAGTGTTAAGAGCTATTTCGTTCTTGTTGAATCTTTTTTTTAATGCCCACCACCTGTTCATGGTCTATGATCGGAACTTTTACTTGTCAAGGCGTAAACTTATCCAACCACCGTCTGTCCGAATATGTTTTGCTTGGGCCTTGTTTTCATTTTTCAGATCAAAATTCAGTGCCCAAAAACTGTTATCTCCTGTATCTAAATAAAAATAAATGTCTTATACCTTACACTTCATATTCCTATCATAATACGTCCGTCTGTGTCAGATCTGACAGAAATACCTGAAACAAGATGTGTAACGGTGGTTTTATGACAGAGACCCCATACTTAGAACACTTCAGATCACTTGGACAGGTTGTGTGTGTTTTACAATACCCTAAATACCTCAACAATTTGTTACCTTTATTGATTTATACAGATATATTCAATATTTACTTTCCGTAAGTCACAACAACTAAAACTTCAACACAAATCGATGTCAATAAACTTAGTATTTCATAAAGGTGTGTAAAGTGACTGGTATCTTAAAGCCCTTTGGTACCGCAGGATAAATAGCTTGATAGAAAGTGATCCTCCTTTATTGGACGATAAACAGATTAAAGTGGCGCTTGTGTTGACTGTTTGTGTTGGGGATAATAAAACTTTTTACCTGCCTGACTAACCAGGTGTATGCGTGGAATAGGTTAACATTGAAAGTTTGTAACAGTTTTCTAAAATATGGATAAAACAACTTAATTACTGAGGATGTGGAGAAAACAATTTAAGTTCTTAAAACGTAAGTATTCAACTTTGTAGTTAAAATATGCATTGAATTAAATGGGTTTATAAGTATATGTGTAAACACGTCCGTAGTCACTTGTCTTCAAAGACAGTTTTATCTTTTATCTACTTAGACTTTTCCTCTACTTTTTTTTCTATATTTTGGTTATCGAGGATTGTTTAAAGTTAATAGACAAAGAGGAACCGTATCGCGGCTATAGTGGATGGCCATTCAAGTCTTCTTACAGATTTCACTTTAATTTGAAGTATTATTAACTGTACTACTATGGTGAATAGCAGATTCGTAGAAATTTAACCAATTTGGAATGGTGTTAATGACAATTGTATTAAGGATTTTTAAAGTATAAATACATATAGATTATATTACCAACATTGTATTGATGTGCATGGTTTACGTGAAGTGAAGCTTGGTGAGTTTCAATATGTTACAGGGAACACATGTTGCACTCGTCATTTTAACACCTTGAACTAGACAATTTGATAATTTTCAATACTTTTTTTGTGCTTGAACAAACATACTGTTTAATTTTTTCTTTATTTACTTTCTTGTTTGATTTTGTTGGGCAAAAACAGGAAATTTCAATAAAATTCGAACGTAGGGCATAACAATGTTTCTGTTCTTAACTTTGGACAGACTCTTGTTGAAATTACTTTACTACCTGCACTTTATTTTAGTAGATATTTGAAGTCTTTAGTACTGGTAAACAATTGACAATAAAAATGTCATGATGTATAAAGGATAGATTTACGGCTGCACTATGCTGCATTGACTCCCAGGTTTGACTCAACTGTTGAAATACACCTTAATGAATGAGCCTTGATATAAGCCAGTGTATATAAGCAGTTATGAGTTTGAGTAGAAAGTTCAAGATTATGTTTACATATTTAGTCAAGCATTCTTAATGGAGTATCGTGTAACATCGCACACTTTAAATGAATAAATTCATCATTA